>OY754312.1:67735107-68985107 GCA_963573325.1 Astragalus glycyphyllos | reverse complement strand
GTGTAACCGTTGCCTCTATCTCCGAAGACGCAATGAAAGCCTCTTCCACTCTTTTTCTTAGAAGCCATATTCCTTCTTCCATTTTACTCCTCAAGAACCCTAAAGGTAAACTCTACTCTACACTACCTTACATTCCTCTTTTTAATTTCCAAACCGGTGTTTTTGATTCTCACACAAGTTTTCTCACTTTTTCTGTTTTTTTGTTTATTTAACAAATTCAATGCAGGAATTTTCAACACGAAATTGCGTCCTAACTTGTGTTTCTTCTGTAAGAGCATACAAACTAATTCATATGAAGTTGCTAATGGAAGTTACGTTCCCACTGCGCCTCAGAAAAAGGAAAAGAATAAAACGGTATTTATTGCATCCACAACTATCTTCAAAATTTGATTTGCCTCACAAATTTAAATATTATTTTCTATTCATTTTGACTTTTTTGTTTTTGTTTTCTTAACTTTTGGAAAATAGTTCTAAACAAGAATACTTTATCTATTGCTGAATTCATAATGGGAAACTGTAGTTATTTACAAGGGGGAAACATTTAATTGTAGTTTGGTGGAAAATCGAATTAACATGAATCAACAGTTGTAATGTGAAGACCATTGCATATAATAAAGAATATGAAGCTCTGTGCCAGTATCTTAGTGTATGCTTTATTGATGCTTTGGAGGCACCTTTTTGGAAATTTGGTGAATAATGAATTTGTGCCATTACTTTGCACACTTAGGAATGGAGTTATTTTTATAGCATCCTTGCAGAGCTTAGATTATTAGGTTTTATTGGGGATTTTTTTTTAACTAATTGGATGGCTTTAGTTTTTAATATATGGTTTTTAGTTTCTTCTAAGGTGAATTGGTTATGTGAGGAAAAGACTAACAGAGGCCTCATTGAGAAACCTAGAAGAACTCATGGGAGTTAGTTCAGTTAAAGGAAGTAGAGGAAGATTGAAGATAACTATAGGAGAAGCAATTTAATTTTTTTTAGACTGTATGGATTAATTGAAATTTGGTTTTCAATAGTTTCAAATGGCATTTTTGATCCATGTAGCTGACCTCACCTAATGGGCTAAGGTTTGGTTTTTGCTACCTGTTTTTTTTTGGATGTATTCTGGGAATAAATAGAGGGGAATTGTTGTCTCAGATGAACCTTATATTGAAACCAAAAGAGATGGATGAAGCGTTACTTAAATGACAATGAAGAATCTGAGAAGGGAGGATGATTGCTAAAATTGGGCTTAGACATAATCTTATTGTAAATAAAGATTTCTATGGCTGTTGTTATATAATTAAAATGTTACCTTTGGACCATCATCTCTAGGGCCCATCGGTGGGTGTGATTATTTGAATTCTGCTTTATTTCAAGGATTCTGCATTTTCACTGTTTCTGTTTATACTTCTACTTTGGCATGTTTATGTTTTTGATATAAATATTGTCTGATTGAATAGTGTCCTGCTGTTGTTAAACATTTGCTGTAACATTGACAACCTCCGTGTTTTGATTTTTTATCTATTATCCAATGTTTTATTCCCGTATCCCGCTTAAGGGTGTCTTTATGGTGGTTTTGAAAAAAGATTTACTAGTGTTACCTTTTTAAGTTTAAGATTCAAATTGTAGGAAAAGAAATCAAGAAAAAGTGAATTGATTGGAGCATTTCAGAAGTTGCCTATAGTAATGCCATCTATCGACATTCTTGGGTCAGCACTGAGAAAGGCGAAGAGGATTTCTGCAACAAAAGGTTCTTTAATCTTGACCGCTAATCAGATTATGTTATTCTTTTCCAAGTTGACATTAATGTTTGGATCTTAAACTCCGTGGTTGATACTATACTAATTTTTTAGTGGGCACAAAATATAGGAATTGTCAATATAGCAAAAAGAGAGAAAAACAAGGGTGCAAAACAACTTGATGCATTGATGAAAGTATGCTCTGTTAAACTTATGATGTCATGGTTAAAGTTATTATGTATATTTCAGCTTCTATTGACCATTTTATTAAAAAGCCTGTAGCAAAAGTTAACATTAAAACTCATGTTAGGAACTCGCTGTTCCCTTGAGGACGTATGTGGAGAATTTTCCTAATAAATCATACCTTCATCCTTATGAAAGGTCTCTTATTGAGCTGACGCTAGGAGATGGACACTATGAAAAGGTATGTTAGGAATGCAGTGCAGCACTGAATTTGTGTTTATAACTTCCACTAGCATGTCCCCTTAATTTTGAAGGACATATATAGTCTTATTTCATTGTTTCAGTTTTAAAATGGCTGCATAAATTTCTGAATGCATATTTTTAGTCAATAAATGTATTAACATAGAGAGATAGACTTGCTATTTAAACATTTTTTAATTGCGAATTTAAATTGTTCAACAGGTGCTAGGAAAGGTAGATGGTTTAAGGAAGAGGATAGTATCTGTTGGAAAAGAGCATGCGTCGCTCTGTGCTAAGGTATATTTAGCAATTTACATTTCGATTTTGACCTATTTATTTGCTGTGTAATATTGTTGACATGCTTCCTGATGTCTCTTTATATAGTTATCTTTTTACTTTGGTGATTTCTATTGTTATATTTTTCTTTCTTAACATGATTGATAACCTATCATTATGTAACAGTCTACGACAAAGCGAGAAGCAGAGGAAAGACTGATTGAGGTGAGTTGCATATTTTTTAAGGGAATATCTGTTTTCTAGTTTCTCTGATTTCACAATATGCAATGATGTGATGCAGGGTTTTAAGAAAATTGAAGAGATATTTGCTCAAGAACGAAAAGTGGTCGATGATTTGTTAAACATAGCCAAGGTAATCTTCATTTTCAACACATGACATGAGATCCTCGTTTGCTTTGTTCTTTTATTTTTGTGCACATGAACACACACTTTCTGTAAATATACATATCAGTATTTACAATTCGGGTGGCATGTGAATCTTCATTTTTTTTTTCTTCAATGATTTGCCACCCAAGGATCCATATCATCTAGCTGATTGCTGATAATTTGTCAGACTCTGAGGGCAATGCCTGTAATTAATTTGGAAACACCAACACTCTGCCTTGTTGGAGCTCCTAATGTAGGCAAATCTTCTTTGGTCCATGTACTCTCTACTGGCAAGCCTGAGGTATGTAGCCGAATATTTGAATTTTACTTTGTTGAAATCCTTCTTAATACACTGTTTTTATTTTAGGCTTTTTAAAAGGCTGAGCTTGAATTAAAAGCCAAATATTCACAATCCTTTTATATTCTACTCGATTATTGTGGGAATTAGTGTGCTGTTTTTGGATGTATATATTATTTGGTGTAATCTATAATTAAGTTCTAATATATGTGAATTCCTTAGATCAAGGGATTGCAACTTAGAGCAGTGATTACTTTGTGTCCTAAACTAGTGATAGGATTAGGATCTCTGTGTCATATTGTCAAATTGCCACCATGACATTATGGCATGGTGGATTCTGTACTAGCCACCATGGGCTGCAACACTTATATCTGCGATAAGTTGCAACCCATATTTATATGGCAGATTTTTGGCTGGCCGGCCCGCTATACTATGTACTAAGATTGTTCCACGAAAAAGAATTTCAGCGCAAATTCCAGGATAATTTTCCCGGTGCTATCAGAGCTTCTGAAGTCTGATCTAGGAGTGTTCCTTTGCAGCCAAAGAAGCCCTAGTTACCCTTTTAGCAGCCCTTGAGCAGCATTCATTGCCACAGTGGCTGGGATTCTTCTTTGCTTCATTGCCCAAATCCTACCTTTCTTCGACAACCTTGTGATCTGTTTCACCATTGGTTTCCAGACAAGCAACCCGTCCAGTTGGTTTCAGTGCAAAAGCTCAGCTGGACTGTTAGTTAGTTAGAATAAGTTCTGAGTGGGAAGGAAGAGAATGCAGGTAGTAGGGTATAACTAGTAATAGGCGGGAAGCTGGGATCAGCTTTTAATTGTTGAGAGAAGTTGGGATGGGAGGAAGAGCCAAGACTCTCGAAGTTCTTGGGTTGAGAGAATTCTCGTATTTGTGGTTTCTCTACCTCATCCTCATCTGAGGTCAATTTGATTCAAAATTAAGGGGAAGACCTTCATCAATAAGAATTTCCAGTTTCTTTCAGCTCTAACCTATTTTCTTTACATCTATCTTTCACCTTCTTCACAGACTCAAAGTACAAAGCTTCCTTGCTCAGATAACTCATAACTATCATTAAAAGGATTTGAACGTCCTTCCCCTTAAACACAGCTGTGTAGAGGGTCCATGTTGCTGCTGTTTGTTTTCACATGGCCATGTGTGAAAAGCAAATGGCTATGCCTTTTCCAACATCTTAATTCAATGATTTTCTCATATTTCCGTGTGACCATTCTTCTGCTATCAATCAAAGCAGAAACAGGGCATAATAATAAATGCTGCCAAATAAACCAATATAGCATTTTAAGGCCTGTGGAATAGTCCTAGATTGAACCTCAAATTTGAGTTTTGTTATTGGCGATGGTTTACAAAGTGGCACACAAATGCGGGAGAAAAATATACCAGATGCAATTAGTGGAGAGAGGTATTAATTACCAGGAAAGGGATCACATATCTGATGGCAGACTGAAGTTTAAATATGGTTGGCTGTAAAAAGAAATAATCAGGGATAGTGACCCGCTGATCATATAGAAACATGAGAATCATATATTGAGAACCATGTGCCAGTGCACTCTCTAGGCAACTAAATGCATGTTAATATAATAATTGTCAAGAGATAAAACAGAGAGACATATGCTGAATACAGTGTGTTTCGACTACACAACGGAGATCCTTTATATAGGCTTAAGGGAACTAAATACAAATAATGACTGATATTAACGAGATATTCTACTCTTATCTATCCCTATTTACAAGATCTTATTTTTATTTTCAACACTCCCCCTCAAGCCAGGTCATATAAATCATATGCACCAAGCTTGTTACATATATAGCTGATTCGAGGACCTCTTAGAGATTTAGTGAAGACATCCGCCAATTGGTCATTGGAATTGACAAACTAGTGGTGATGTCTCTCGATTCGATCTTCTCTCTGACAAAGTGACAATCTACATCTATATGTTTGGTTCTCTCATGGAAAACAAGATTAGAGGGAATATGTGATGCTGCTTGATTATCACAGATAAGTGTCATTGGCATAGTCTCTTCAAAGCGAAGCTCTCTGAGTAACTATTTCAACCTAAAAAGTTCTTGAGTCACTAATGCCATGGGCCTGTATTCAGCTTCAGCACTAGATCGAGCAACTATATTCTGTTTCTTACTCTTCCAAGATATTAAGTTTCCTCCAACTAGTACACAATACAATACCTAATCGTGGATCACCAATCACTAGGTGAGCCTGCCCAATCGGCATCTGAATAGTCAACTCTTTGAGTATGTCCTCTATCTTCATAAATAACACCTTTTCCCAGAGCACTTTTAATACACTTCAAGATCCGTATCACAACATCCCAAGATCTTGGCAAGGAGAATTCAAGAATTGGCCTACCACTCTGACTGCAAATGAAATATATGGACGACTAACAGGGAGGTAGTTTAATTTCCCAACCAATCTCATGTATCTCCCTAGATAAGAAAGGGGCTCCCCTTAATTAGGTAGGAGTTTGACATTTGGATCCATAGAAGTGTCAACTAGCTTGGCATTCAATAAACCTGTCTCTTCAAGAATATCCATAGCATATTTCCGCTGTGAAATTACTAGACCATCCTTGGATTATGCCACCTCGATGCCTAGGAAGTAACGAAGTCTACCAAGGTCTTTGGTCTAAAATTGATGAGAGAGATGTTGCTTCAACTGTAGTATGCGTTGTTGATCACTACCAGTTATCACAATATTATCTACATAAACAATCAGATAAGTGCATCCTAGGGCTGAATGTCGATAAAATACAGAGTGGTCGGCTTCGTTACGAATCATACCAAATTGTTGCACTACAACGCTGAATTTGCCAAGCCAAGCTTGTGGAGACTGTTTAAGACCATAAAGAGACTTGTGAAGCCGACATACCACATTAGAGGACTCCCCTTGTGAAACAAACCTAGGTGGTTGCTCCATATACACTTCCTCTTAGAGATCACCATGAAAAAAAGGCATTTTTTTGTCAAGCTGATGGAGAGGCTAATGTTGGATTGCTGCAATAGAGAGGAGTCTAATGGAGGTCATTTTGGCCACAGGTGAGAAAGTGTCACTATAATCCAACCCAAATATCTAAGTGTATCCTTTCGTCACTAACCGAGCCTTAAAGCAGTCAATCTTATCATGAGGCCCAACAGCTTTAACAGTATAAAGCCAACAACAACCAACATAGAAGTAGATACAGGATAAAGCTTCACTTGCAGATATAGGAGTAGATACAAAAGACAAAGAAGAAAGACAAGTGTAATGTAAAGGAGAGAGACAAGTGTAATGTAAAGAAGAGAGACAAAGAAACGCGCTAATTGGACTTCTGGAGTTCAAGATTTGGCTAAAATAACTAAATAAGGCAGATATGTCATTTCCAATAAAAACAAATGTCAGGCCAACTTTTTCCATCTTAGGCTTGATTTTTTTCTTGTCAAGAGTGTCCATCCTAGGTTTTTATCGTTAACGGAAGTGACAAAGGACAAAGGTGACAATGGTTAGGGCAAAACTGTGAGTTCAGCGAATGCAACAAAGGACGAATGTCGGAAATGGGGGAGATTTCCCAAAAAAGAAGAGACACAATGCAAGATGTGGCTAATTTGAGTTCCGAATTTTTTGGAAATCAATAGCAGAATAGTGACATGATAGGTCATAGAGGATGGTACTGCTTCGATACCAAGTTGAAGTTATGAGTTTTAGGTAGAGAAGGAGAAGCAGAAATAAAGATTGTATTATGTTTGATAATAACATAACATGATGCAAACTTGAATCACCACTAACCCCTATTTATAGGGATGCGAGAAACAAGACTCCTAATACTAATTGAATTGGGAAACTGATAGAATCTCAATAAAACAGTAAAACAAACGTGTAAATGATAAGAGAATGATGTAGTATTCCTTGAATTTAGTGAGAAAATTACAAGAAATAGTACAGAATCTGTCTAGGGAATAGAAGATGACAAGTGCAGTACTCTCAATGAGAGAGAAACTATACTACCCAGCCTAGCCTAGCCCAATTCTTGCCTAAGGTACATTTTCTTTCCTACTCTACTTTTATTCCCTCCCTCAGCTAGAATGCATGAGGTGATACGCCCTCTCTCTCCAAATCTGCCACATCAGCAGGTTTGTTAAAAGATTCCTCCCACTACTTAGAGCTATTGCCTTTCTTGCCCTTCTTCACATAAACTTTGCCAAACTTATTTTTCTTCTTTGCCACATTCTCATCAATACTCCCCCCTTTGAAATGCACATTGTCCTCAAGGTGAGACTCTGGAAACTGCTCTTTCATGTCTTCCATGTTTTCCCATTCTCAAACTCTGGGAGATTCTTCCACTTGACTAGTACTTCCAATGCCTCAGCAGCATTCTTCCTCACAGCAAGGATATCTTCAGGAGTGACTTTGAGTTCCCAATTTTCATCCAGACAAACTGGTAATGGTTGCACTGATGTTGCAGGAGAGATGGCCTTCTTCAAAAGTGATACATGAAAAACAGGATGGATTCTGCTTTCAGTAGGTAGTTTCAGTTTGCAGGCCACTGTGCCTATCTTTTCCAGCACCTCATAAGGTCCATAAAAACGTGGACTAAGTTTCTGGTTGACCCTCTTGGCTAGTAACTTCAACTTATAAGGTTGGATCTTCAAATAGACTAAGTCCCCTACCTCAAAGTTCACTTCTCTTCTGTGATGATCTGCATACTGCTTCATCCTATTCTGAGCTTTACTGAGTTGTTCTCTCAGCTCTCTCAGTAACTCATTCCTCTCCTGTGTTAATTGTTGCACCTCATCAACAGAGATTCTATTCTCATCTCCTCTCACCAGCACTGGTGGTTGCCTGCCATACAAGGCTTCAAAAGGTGACATCTTCAGTGAGGAGTGATAATTAGTGTTATACCAGTATTCAGCCCATGAGAGCCACTTAGGCCACTGCTTCGGTTTACTTCCAGTTAGACACCTTAAATAGGTCTCCACACACCTATTTACCACCTCAGTTTGGCCATCTGTTTGAGGATGGTAAGCTCAGCTCAACTTCAACTTAGTTCCTGCTGCCTTGAATAACTCTATCCAGAAGCTACTGATAAATACACGGTCTCTGTCAGACACAATAGAGTTAGGGAAGCCATGCAACCTCACAATCTCCTTCATAAATACTGTGGCCACATCCTTGGCAGTGTAAGGATGAGCTTTGGCAATGAAGTGTGCATACTTTGTTAGTCTATCCACTACCACAAAGATGGTATCTACTCCCAATGCTTTGGGTAGGCCACCCACAAAATCCATAGAAATGTCACTCCATACCTGTGTAGGTATTGGAAGTGGTTGTAGCAGACCTCCTGGGCTAAGTGCTTGATATTTATTCCTTTGACACACTGCACAAGCATCAACATATTTTTGGATCCTCCCCTTCATGCCTTCCCAATACACCACACTAGCAATTCTTTTGTAGGTTCTCAAGGCTCCAGAATGTCCACCTGTAGTAGAATAGTGGAATTCTTCTAAAATCTTGTCTATTCTAGCAGAGTCTTTGGGAATCACCACTCTGTTCTTGTAATAAAGCCTCTCATTCTTTACTGAGTAACCGGCATGGTCACTTGCTTGAGCCACCAAGTCATGCACAATCTGTCTTAGCTTATCATCAGCTAGAATTTCTTCATCCAAACCCTCCCATTCATGACATTCCACAGTAGATAGAGCAGTATGAAAGAATTGTCTTGACAAGGCATCAGCTGCTTTGTTCTCAACTCCTGGTTTGTATTTAATTTCAAAATCAAAATCAAGAAGTTTTGTCACCCATTTTTGTTGTTCCTCACCCATCAGTTTCTGATCAGTTAAGAATCTCAGGCTCCTTTGATCTGTATGCACAGTGAATTGTCTTCCCAGCAGGTAATGTCTCCACTTTTGCACTGCTACTACTATTGGCATCAACTCTCTCTCGTACACTGACTTATTCTGAGCTCTGTTAGACAGAGTTTGGCTCATAAAAGCTATTGGTCTTCCCTCCTGCATTAGACAGCTCCCAAACCTTTACCAGAAGCATCAGTTTCTAAGATGAATTCCTTAGAAAAGTCTGGTACAGCAAGGACTGGTAAGGTAGTCATGGCTATTTTCAACTTGTCAAAAGCTGTTTGAGCATTAGTATTCCAATCAAAACTGTCCTTCTTCAATTGTTGTGTTAGTGGCCATGCAATCTTCCCATAATCTTTCACAAACCTCCTATAATATCCAGTCAACCCAAGGAATCCTCTGAGCCCCTTGACATCCTTTGGAGTTGGCCATTTAATCATAGCTTCCACCTTAGCAGGGTCTGCTGCAACACCTTTTTCAGAGATTAAATGCCCCAGATATTCAATTTGTTCCTGTGCAAAGCTACACTTCTTCTTATTAGCAAATAATTGATTCTCTCTGAGGATGGTCAACACTGCTCTCAAGTGTTTCTGGTGGCTCTCCAAGTCTTGGCTCTACACCAAGATATCATCAAAAAAAACAAGCACATATTTCCTCAGGACAGGTTTCAAAATCTGGTTCATCAGTGCTTGAAAAGTAGAAGGAGCATTGGTCAATCCAAAGGGCATCACAAGGTATTCATAGTGGCCTTCATGGGTTCTGAAAGCTGTCTTGTGAATGTCCTCACTCGTCATCCTGATTTGATGGTACCCAGACTTCAAATCAAGCTTAGAATACACCATAGCATTCCCAATTTCATCTAGCAACTCATCAATGATGGGTATGGGAAATTTGTCAGGCACAGTGTGCTTGTTTAGGACTCTGTAATCAATGCAGAACCTCCACCCACCATCTTTGTTCTTAACTAGCAACACAGGACTAGAAAAAGGACTCACACTAGGTCTAATAATACCAGCAGACAACATTTCATTCGCAATCTTTTTTATCTCATCTTTTTGATAATGTGGGTACTTGTATGGCCTGATATTGGGTGTTGGGGCTCCAGGTTTGAGTATGATTGCATGGTTCTGTTCTCTGGCAGGAGGTAACTCTGTGGGCTCCTGGAACACATCAGCAAAGTCTTCCAAGATGTGAGCAACATCAGTCAACACCTTCTGCACCTGTGTCTCACAGTGTTGTATCTCAAAATACTGCAACATATAGCCTTCCTCTTCTTGCTGCATTGCTTTCACCAGAGACTTTAGAGAAGCCTGGCGTCTACTCAGTGATGGCTCACCACAAATTTTGAACTTCTAACCCCCTCCTTTCCACTTAATCACCATATTCCTGAAGTTGGCCTTAATGTCTCCAAGACTGGCTAACTAGTCCATCCCCAACACCACCTCTGTGCCTGCTAGTGTCATCAGGTAAAAATTCTCTATGAAGTTAATACCCTGCACCTGCACCCTTAATTCCTTGCAAACACCTCTGTGAGTGATTTTCTCTCCATTCCCAACCTCAATCACATAGTCCTCAGTCTCAGTCAACTCTAATTGCAACTCTTGCACTAGAGCATATGAGATAAAATTACAGGAGGCTCCACAGTCAATTAAGATCAGCGCCTTCCTCCCATTTATAATGCCCCACACTTTGAAAGACTGATTAGAAGTTAATCCCTCTTTGCTTTTGAGAGAAAGCAACAGAGTTTTTAACTCACATGTAGGTTCTATCTCCTCCTCTGCCCCCTCTTCTATCATCACAATCTCTTCATCCTCCTCTTCATCAATCAATTCTACTCTGTAATGTTTCATTTTGCAGACATGATCACGTCCCCGCCTTTCACCACACTTAAAGCAGAGTCCCTTTTTACTGAGATCCCTCAACTCTTCTTGTGACAAGTTCCTCCTCTCCACCTGCTTCTTTTCTAAGCCTCCAGGTTGCGGCTTTGTCTCCTTCGTGCTCCCACTGCCTCCCCCTTGGTCAAACTTGGGTTTGGCAATGAAAATTCTATTCTTACCCGACTCGTAACCCGACCCACTACTATCGGGTTTCCACTTACTTCCCTCATTCTTCTTCTCTCCTCCATCTTTGAGAGCTTTGTTTCGTTCTTCAATGAGCAAAGCGCGGTCCATCATCGCATTCAGGCCACGCGTATTGTGCAATTTGAGCTCCGTTTGGATTTCTCGCGTAACCCGTTTAAGAAAATACTCTCCAACATTCCCCTTTCGCTCCGTTTCAACGGCGCCATTAGCATCTCAAATTGCTCCCTGTACTCCATAACAGTCCCTGTCTGCTTCACGTTCAAAATGGGTCCTAACGGGTTTCGCACCAACCCGGGTTGGAATCTCCGGATCACAGCTTGTTTAAACTCTTCCCAGCTAGGCTCTGGGTGTTGCTCCTCCCACCATTGGTACCAGGTCAGAGTTCTCCCATCTAAGGCAATTACAATAGCTTCCAGTATTTCATCTTCCTCCACGCCATTGATTTTGAAATAGCGCTCCACCTGAACTAGCCACCCGTACGCTTCTCCACCTTCGAATACTGGAATTTCAAGTTTTCTACCACGATAGCGATGACGAGGTTTAGGACTCTCCTCGTCGTTAGATTCAGTGCTATCAGACGAGTTCTCTGCTTCTTCTTCTTCGTCATTCACCACAGTACTACTTCCGTCGTGCCGTCGTCGTCGTTTCTTCTGTAACCGGAGCTCCAGTTGTTCCATCCACTCTCGCAAATCAGTGCGAAGCTCAGTGTTGTTCGTGCGAACTTCCGGAGAGAGTTCTTCAAATCTCTGCTCAAGTCTCTCTTGTCGCTCCTCCATTGAAGTTCTCTTCACCATTTTTCAGCTCCGGTGGTACTAGAGCTCTGATACCAATGATAGAATCTCAATAAAACAGTAAAACAAACGTGTAAATGATATGAGAATGATGTAGTATTCCTTGAATTCAGTGAGAAAATTACAAGAAATAGTACAGAATCTGTCTAGGGAATAGAAGATGACAAGTGCAGTACTCTCAATGAGAGAGAAACTGTACTACCCAGCCTAGCCTAGCCCAATTCTTGCCTAAGGTACATTCTCTTTCCTACTCTACTTTTATTCCCTCCCTCAGCTAGAATGCATGAGGTGATACGCCCTCTCTCTCCAAATCTGCCACATCAGCAGGTTTGTTAAAATATTCCTCCCACTACTTAGAGCTATTTCTTTTCTTGCCCTTCTTCACATAAACTTTGCCAAACTTATTTTTCTTCTTTGCCACATTCTCATCAGAAACTAATCATAATAATAACGAAGTTCTAAGAACTTAATCCTATGAGATAATTCAAAATGCTCTATGATAATATAAGATAATATTGACTCTTATATTCTAATGTCGTATATACTATGAACCTGACTAATTATGTGCACAATAAAGTTAGGTACTAAGCTAGATTCAATGCAATACAATAAATGTTTTGCTTCGGGATTCAGCAAAACTAATAAATTGCTGAAGATTTGAAGATTCCACTATCCATATAATTTATTCTCATCCTTTTTCCTTTTGTTTCTACCTAACATTTCAGGTTTGTAACTATCCCTTCACAACAAGAGGAATTCTTATGGGTCACATTGTTTTTAACTATCAGAAGTTTCAGGTTAACAATATAATTCTTGACTTATGCTTTTTGCATGTTGTTTTTCCCTTTTACTACATATCGATTATCACATAGTTGTAATTGCATACCTGTTATGACTGTAGGTAACAGATACTCCAGGTCTGCTGAAGAGACATGATGGTAACATTTCAGTTGTTTTTCTCAATCTTTAGTAGTATAAATTTATCTAAGGTTGACCTTAAATGTCCAATGTTATCCTATAAAAGATTTTTTACTCCATAGTTGGTATGCGGATTGGTTTTCCTAAAATATGTAGTATAGAGAAGTGTGGATAATGATGTCCATTTTAACACCACTATTTCCCCCTTTATAATTTATTTTTCTGTTTTGGGTTCGTAGAGGATAGAAATAATTTGGAGAAGTTGACCCTCGCCGTCCTTTCACATCTACCAACAGCAGTTTTGTTTGTTCATGACCTTTCGGGGGAGTGTGGAACCTCACCTTCAGATCAGGTGTGCGTCTATGACTTCTTTAAATGGCTATATACAGGGTTATCTTGTTAATTATTTTCAAAACTGTAATACAAGACATGATTTCTTTCGAACTACTGAATTATTAGTCATGGCCTGCTAAAAAGTTGTGTGAAACAGAATTATTAAAATAACTAATAGCAAGTACGAAATTCATCTGCTTTATCTGGCTATCAAGAGGGTTGTGAGATTCTTTGTTTCAAATTTATCATGCAAGACATGATTTCCTTTGAGCGATTGAATTATTAGTCATGAGCTGTGTTAGGCTAACACATTCAACATGTAAATGTGTTTAGTGTGGCCTAGTAGACTATGCTGACTAGGCTGACTCATAATAATCTTTTTGTATTTATTGCATATATATTTACCTTGTTACGGTTGTTACCAAGCGGCTTCAAACTCCAGAGGGTGAATTACATTTAAAAGAATCTGTGAATTATTTTACTGGTCCTTTCCTTAAAGAAGTTTTGCTGAAGCTGTTTATTGTGTCGAAAAGAATGGGTAAGAAGAACACTGGTAGACCCCTGCACACTACACAAATTTGAGGAGGGAAAGGCAGAAGCCCATGGATACAGTCTTAGAGTTTAGACTGGCCTAACTCAACCCAAAAGTTAGCTTAAGGGTTGAAGATTACCCAAGCCTTATAAGGACTAATTTGGCCATATCTCTAGTTGATACGGAGACTACAACAAAGGCAGACGAAGGTGGCCACATCAAAGCTGCTAGGGTGTTCAACAAACACTCTCACACTTTTGAGTTAGGAGTGGAAAAGTGAGGTTCCAACTTTTGAGTTCTGACAAACAGAGGAGATTTACAAATTAAGTTTTAACTTTAAACTTTAAGCTTGAAAGTCCATCAGTGAAAGTAAAAAAAAAAAACCCACTTTTAGCAATTGATAGGCTGCTAACAATTTTTCAGTTCCTTTTCTATCAAGGCCTACTTTATTATTCTTGTTTGTTAGCAAAATGTTGACACTACATTGAGGAAGAACATTAAACAGTTCAACAGGATTTCTTACTATAGTGTTAGCATCCATATATTATGTGTTGCATTTCTGGTTTCTGGTTATTTATGTCACGAAGAAAGACAAATTAACTCCTTGGTTTTATCTCTTGCTATTATTTTCCTTTCGGGGTAGTAGCTGTGTCGTGTCTGTCTGTATTTATGTTGGACATTTTGTGGACACTTTCTTTATTCTAGTTATACCTTGCAATTTTTAATCTTTTATATCTGTATCCCTGAGTCCTCATGCAATGTTGTTCGCTAACTGCTTGCAAAACTGGATTTGATTCCAAAATCCTGAATTTTAAAACTGGGTTTGGTTTTCAAACAGAATTTGAACCATTTTTAACTGAAACAGGTTTTATACATAAAGCAGTTTGGAACTAGTTTTAATCCATTTCGAAACTGGTTCACTAAAACCAAACAGATTTTATGGGGCCAAAACAGATTTTACGGGACAAAATAGTTAAGTTAAGATATTCAATTCATATAAGTTGTTTAAATGTGTATTTGGTTTTGGTTTTATGAAAAACCAAACGATGCACATTGACAAAACCTTACCTGAGTTCATGTTGTATTCTATCCGTGTGATGTCCCTACCCTGAGTCCACATCGTATTGTATCCATGTCCCGCATCATATTTATGCTTTCAAGGTAGATATCTAAATCTGGAAAAAAAAGGTGTGATCTTTCTGAATTTTGTGATTTGACAAGGCATTCAGTTGATGAATTTTGCTTATGCAGTTTTCAATATACAAAGGAATCCGAGAAAGGTTTACTGGACATTTATGGCTGGATGTTGTGTCCAAATCTGATCTATTGAGGACGTCTCCTGTGTTATATGCAACAGAAGAGGCTGACCCCACACAACATGAGCTGGAGAAGTACCGGAAATCAGGTCCTGATGGAGCTATTAATGTATCTGTGAAAACAGAAGAAGGACTACAAGAGGTGAGGAAAATCTATTTTCCAAGTTCTCATTTATTTTCAGCCTTTAGTTCCTCCCTACTTACTTTTTTCTTCATTTTTATCCTCCAATAGTGAAATTCTTCATTGATATTTCTTCATTGTGATACTATGATAATGTACTGAAAGTTTGTAGTACTACGAAAGGCATAATTTACTAACAACTTTTTTCTGTTAAATAATCATGATTCTATCGACAGAAAGTTCCCTGAAATGATAGCCATATTGTCATTCTTTATGGTCCTCACGAATTTTTGGTGCACATTCCATCCTTTTGAGGGCAATAGATAAATTCTATGGCATTCTTTTGTGGTTGCTCATTGTAAAGTAATTAATAAATTTAATATAAAATCATAAGTTTTCCTTTTAATAAAACAATTTATATTAAAAAATTGATATATATATATATATATATATAAAGAATAGCAATCATGAAAGTTATTTTTCATGAATGGAATTATTGCATGCAATCTGCAGTCATTAACAAATAATTGTGATCAAGATACTAGAGTATTGTTTCTGCTTTACATAAATTCTCAAAAACAAAGAAATCACTTTTACACAACTTCGAAACCACATTCTTTGCCCATCAACAAATTGGCCATATATCTTAGAAGATTCTTTAAATTTATTGTCTAACCAATTTCTCTTCTAACTGAGGAAGCAATTTTAGAAGTTGTTTCCTAATTTTCTTTTCCTTATTCGAAGGGGTAAGGGTTATTTTAGTGGCATGTACTAGTGATACAAAAGACAAGCAAAATGCCAGCTAAGCAAAATGCCAAGAAAGGAGAAAAGATTGTAGCAAAAAGAGAAACTTGGAAAGGTTAAGTCTTGTTGAAAGACAAGATTGTAGCAAAAAGTGGAATTGGGATTGGAGTGGGGTCCAAAACAATAACTCTTGTTAGGCTTGTAAAATCTTGAGTTATTGTTTTGTTTTGTTACAGAAACAACAAGTCGGGTGTTTGGTCTAGTGGTATGATTCTCGCTTCGGGTGCGAGAGGTCGCGAGTTCGATTCTCGCAACACCCCAATGAATTTTTTATCTTTCAACTTTGAAAATTTTAAAAAAGGAATTAAATAAAATCTAATCATAATGATAAATGACTATTTAGGTAATATAGAGTCGGTTTATTTCAAATTTCTATATGAAAAAAATATTTTTACAAAGAAATAATCATTTTTCCTTGTCAAAAATAAAAAGAAATAATCATTTTAAAAATTAGCAACAGCAGGAGCTAGCTCAAGTGGTGGAGCAACAGCCAATAATGATTTTTATACGTTAGATGGGACCAATGATTACTCTTTCTGCACAAACAAAGGTATCAAATGCTAATGAACCATATGATGTTGAATTGGTTTAAACTGTATAAAGTACTAACGAGTCATATGATGTTGAATTGGTTTCCACTGTATAAAATACAAAGCAATATCATCTATTTGTACTGATAAGTTAGTTATGTTAATCCAGTACCAGTGGTACTAGTTCAAGGCGTCAAACCCAGGCTCAATAACAGAAAAGGACTCTTGAAGTTGAACCTAATTAAATAACAAAATAAGTTAGTAAACCTAATGAACTAATAAAACAGCTCCAAAGATTGCTTCCTCAATAAAGACTAGTCGATTTGATATTATGTTCTAAAACATTTTACAATACACTGAAGATGGTGAGATATTTTAATTCAAATTCATTTATAAATTGGCGATCAAGGAAACTATAGTCATAGATGATAAGGTAGGACCATTTTGTTTTCATAAACTTCTGTTAATTGAAGGGCTGGGAATAAACAGAATAGAGAAATTGAGATGGGGAACAATGGGGTGAGAAACATGGCACATGGGTCCACAATTATAATTTGAGTAATTTTGTTGAAATCTCTGACAAGATACTAAGGACATTATTTGACGCACCAAATATATTGGATTGGAGTGTTGGAATTTTCTACTTCTGATTGATTTTTTACTTTCTGAGCGATGTGGAGTAGGGCCGAAGTTTTATATATTTTGCATAGTGATTTTAATTTTCCGGTAGCTAAGATAATTACTAATTAGGTTATTGTTTTTTATCGTGCAGCTGAAGCACAGAGTGCATGAGCTGCTTAATTTGCAGATGACTAAGATCAAAGATATAAGCAACAACCAAGAGAACCACTCTAAAGTTACATCAAATTTGTGATGAAATTTTTCTGGTCAAGGAGGGAGGTTGAAATCTTCATGAAGCTTAACTTACTTCAGACTTCAGTACTGCCAGGAATCAAGCATTATAGAGTAAACTGAGGGTGACACTCTGAGCTCCTGAAACCTTATGGGAAGTTAACTGGCTTACAGAAAAGTGATTGAGGGGATCTTGCTTTTTCCAATCATAATCATACTATAGGACATTGAAGAAACAAAGAAATGTTTGTTTCTTGCTTGGCTTTCCAGTTCACCTCGCCTTGGCATTTCAGTTGTCATTTGTTGTAACTTACTCTAATGTGTCTTGTCATGTTTCATCATTAATTGGTTTTATAAAAGCAATTGTTATGAGGTTCTATTTATCATATCCTTGATTGTTGGGATGTATAACATCCCTAGTTCGGTAAATTTCGGTTTACGAAATTACCTAGCGATTTATTATTCGAGGAATTAATAAATCAAGTCTCGATACGAGTTTGTTGTGAAAGCAATATTAAATTGCTAGACTATGTGATTTATTTGAAGTATATGAATGATTGTGTGTTTGATTGGGTAGAAATGGGTTTAAGTTAGAATTAGTAAGCTAGGGGTATTAACGTCATTTCCATAAAAGAGAGCCTTCAGCTCATTAAAACAAAAACACCACATTTATCCTCATTTTCAAACTCTTCCACTGAAAGTTAGAATTTTAAGAAAGAGAGGGTTGAGAGAGAGAGAGAGAGAGAGGGTGCGATAGTGAGAGGAAGAAGAGCTTGGAGTGATCTCATCTCTTCATGCATGTAGGTAAGAACTGAACCATTCTCTTCCATTTTTCCTACACTACAAAATGGTGTAAATTTCATCTCTTATTTCTCCTCAAATAAATCTTCACCATTGTTGAAGCTTTGAGCTCTTATAGTCAAAACATTAAGCTAACCTCATTGCATGTACTTTGAATCATTGAAAATCAGTTTGGAAGCCCAATTAGCCACCTACATTGTTGATTGAAGGAGGGTTTGGAGTGTTTAAGTTGCTGTTTTCGAGTTTATAGTGGGTTGTGTCGATTGTGGAAGCCGTTGGACAAATTCGGTGCGATTTGTGAAGTTTCGGAACTGTTGAGCTTCTGGAAGTCTCGGTGTTTCGTGATTTTCATCACGATAGGTGAGTTTTACTCACGTTTAGGGATTTTGTTTTTGAATATTTGATGGTGTTGTTGATTTCATTTCGTTGAGTTTCGAAAATTTTACGAGTCAAAAACCGAGTTTCGAAAAATTATGTTTTTACGGTTATTTATCCAATTGTATGTGAATTGATTGGTATGATTGGATTATTGATTGGGTTATTTATCCAATTGTATGTGAATTGATTGGTATGATTGGATTATAGTCAAAACATTAAGCTAACCTCATTGCATGTACTTTGAATCATTGAAAATCAGTTTGGAAGCCCAATTAGCCACCTACATTGTTGATTGAAGGAGGGTTTGGAGTGTTTAAGTTGCTGTTTTCGAGTTTATAGTGGGTTGTGTCGATTGTGGAAGCCGTTGGACAAATTCGGTGCGATTTGTGAAGTTTCGGAACCGTTGAGCTTCTGGAAGTCTCGGTGTTTCGTGATTTTCATCACGATAGGTGAGTTTTACTCACGTTTAGGGATTTTGTTTTTGAATATTTGATGGTGTTGTTGATTTCGTTTCGTTGAGTTTCGAAAATTTTACGAGTCAAAAACCGAGTTTCGAAAAATTATGTTTTTACGGTTATTTATCCAATTGTATGTGAATTGATTGGTATGATTGGATTATTGATTGATGTTTGGATTGGTTGTTATTGTTTGAAATTAGTTGTTCTGAGGTTATGGTTGGTGTAATTCGAGTTAGGAATGAGTTTGGGTCCAATTGGTACAAAAAGAGATGTATAAACTACTTGAAAAGCTGAAAAACGAGTCACTATCTGTTGCTGTAACATTGGCAGTAATGATTCGTTACTGACTGAAATGTGTCTGTTACGGCCAGTGGTGTTTCATTACGGCCCCGTGTTACTCTCTGTTTGTGGATGTTTATCTACCTCAAAAACTCAAATTTCTCACTCTTTTTGGGTACCAATTGCATTCCACACCTATTCTAATCCCTTTCCCAACCCTATATAATGTTTAAATAACCGTAAAACTTGGCAAATGGTTTTGTTTGGTTTGTTTTAAACCGAATCGTCTCGAATTACAAATGATTTGAAAACCGAACTTAGAACATGTGAGGGCACATGGTTTTTGAAAAATAAAACGGATTACATATCCTTTTTGATATTGTATCAATGACGCGAGATGGTTATTAATCTAAACCCGGTCATAGATCAATAAGATGTGAAACAATGGACTCTTAGTTCATTAGAATTGTTTGAGAATAAATGTCTAAAGACTTATACAGGTGACGATCCAAGATGTTAGTACACTGGGGAGAGGGAAGTCATGAGTCATTGAGCTAGGCCCATATGAGGATGTTCACTGAGATGCATATAGTGAATTGAGTTCACCGCAAACCGAAGAAAAATGGTTTAAGGCGTTGTACTAGATTAATAAAGAGGATAGTTCATAGCCATCAAGAATTGGGTTGTGAACTATAGTTGAGTAAATAATAGGGGTACTTAGGTTGAGAGGAAACTCCCAATGCTATTGACCAATTCGGAAAGGAATTGGGTGCGTCATAATTAATTATACTGAAAGGAAAGGATTCATAAATGAATCGAGAGTGTGGTTAGGGGTCACGGTAGAACTCACTGAGATATGTTATCTCACCCTATCATGTGTTGTTGTTTTACAGAGAAAAAGGGAAAGGAGATAGTGACAAGGCACTAGTAGAGATCGTGCTCAAGATGAAGACCGAAGATGTATTTCTTTTGTCTTTGTACACGATAGAAGACTTGAGCTGTCTTAAGTTATTTATCGTTTCCGCTATTCTTGTCAAGATAGTGAACACCAGGTTGTTGTATATTGAGGTCTTGGAAACTGTTATGGTTTTGTATAAGCCAATTTTATGAATTTTCGGTATTTTATTATCGAAATTTTAGTGGTGTTCAAATATCTAAGCAGAAATTATTTCTCTGATGTATGCTAAACTGTACATTTTAATATTTCTACTAGTTAGAGATATTAGGGTGTTACAGGATGGAACTAGAAATAAATATCATGGAGGGTGAAAATTGAGCACCGGTGCGAAATTGACTACAAAATTTATTAAAAATATTTTTGTTATATCAGTTAAACACATGTTTTCAAAGAATTTATCATGGATTAATATTATGAATTGAGAAATTACAATTGATTAATTAAAAATTTGTACAACTAGAAAGATTCACTCAATATTTGGCCATCACTGTGGGCCATGTTGCAACGCCTAGGACAAGTTGTAGAGTACTGATGTTCATGACTTAAATCTTCTGATCATAGATTGTCCCTAAATATAAAATATGTTCCCAAAAAAGCTCTGCTAGGGTTTTAACGGGTCTTGTTCCCGATTAGGGTTTTGTTGTCCAAAAGGAAACACTGTTGATCTTTGTCCACTTTGTATTCTCACCTCTCCATCGTTAATCCTCTCCACTCCCTCATTGCTCTCCTCACTAAACTTTCCTCTCTCACATTGCAAACCATCCACCAAATAAAAAAAACTTGTTACCACTCCATTTTTCTCCCTATCGTTATTTTCATAAACATAAAAATCATACAACCATGACCTAGGTTACAGTACATACCATATCCAGATATTTACACCAAAACTCCTCTCTAAGTTCTTACAACCCGTCTATCCATAAACCTAAACACTTACAGACTATCCCTAAACCAATATAAACCTTCACAAACTCCTGTAACACCCAACCCTACCCTTACATCTCTTTATTCCCCATCACTTCCACGCTAACCTTCTCTGGTTCATCATGGCCTCCGGCTCTTCGCCCCCACAACTTGAAAACAACAACCCAGAGGAGCTTGAGGAGATCCTTATACCTGCAAATCCAAACTATACCTCAATAACCTATCGTACTCTAGTAGGCAAAATCATCACAAACATATCTGTTAACAAACCAGCAGCAAAACAGATAATAGCCAAAGCATGGGCTGAATATGATAAGCTACAAATATCCTTTTTGGATTCAAACAAGTTCCTCTTTACTTTTGAGGATGAAAAACATAGTAGAGAGGTTATGAAAAAATCCCCTTGGTTCATCATGAACAGGCTTATGTGTGTGCAATACTAGATCCCAGAGGTTTCCCCTCATGAGATCTATTTTGATGCAAATCCCTTCTGGATACAGGTTCACAACTTGCCTATGGAATTTTTGAACAAAGGAGAAGGAAACTTGTTTTAAAGCTTTGGAAGAGGAATACCTCAGGAAACAGAAATTGCAGCATCTACAGCCAACAAGATTTCCTCTAGATTCTGACAAGGTTTGTCCAGGACTTGGTCCAGCAAATTTGGAGGAACTGCAACTAGAGAAAGAAGATGTTGATTAGCCCATTATCTCTAGAGATTATCCAAGCCCTACCAATGAGAATGCAAGATATGGTGGTGCTAACTTATCTAAAGAGGAAGTGGAAACTGTTAGAGGCAAAATCAGATCAATAGAGTGGAAGAATAAGAACAAGACAGATAAGGAGTCTCACCAAAATATTGATGAGGGTTGCAAAAAATGGAGGGATCCACCCAGAATTACTGCCCCACCATCTCCTCCATATTTTGTGGAATTTCCCCTGATGAAGTTTCCATCTCTGTAGAGTCATCAAGCTTGCTGCAGGAGGAAGAGAATCTTGCTCTGTCTTTGGGCCATGAGCTTGTCCTGAAAAAAAGAAAAGAAGAAGAATTTAACGAGGCAGAAAATATTAAGAAAGCTAAGCTAGCAACAAATAGCACAACAAGTCAGGTTGTTGACTTCAATGGTGAATTTGGTTCCTTTGTTATGGGACACAACTATAAGAAGGCTGAGGAGGCGGGCCATGCCATGCCCCCTGTCATACCCTAATTTTGTCCGCCTAGGTTTAAAACCCTAATTTTCCGCAAAAAATAAATAAATTGAGAAGTGTGGTTTTATTTTGAAGAGTGAAGAGCATTGTGCATGCATTTTTGGGTTTTAAAAGTCATTCTAGGGCTTTTAAATTCATTGTTAGAGTGAAAATGCATTTGTTGTTAAAAAACAAGGTTTTTAGGGCAAAAGGGTATTTTGGTCATTGTCAAAAATAAGATAATTTCTCATCAAGAATCATTGTGCAATTTTAGAGAAATTTATTTGAGGCAAAACATTTTTGGTCATGTATGTATGTATGTATGCGCATGCATGCATACATTGTGCACAAAATTCAAATTCAAAAAAGGCATCAAAAAGGAATATTCTACAAAAATTTCAAGATGAGGTTTTTATGATATTTTTGGTCATGGTGATCTCATAAAATGGCATATTCCTCAAGATACCTTGTATGTGGCCTAAATTGGGTGTATTTTTGTACAATTATCCTAAGAAGAATAATCAAAAATGAAGGGATAATGGAATGGTCATATAATAGTACAATAGTACAAGATGACAACTTGCAAAACTTGGTCACCAAGGTTTTGCATTTTCATTGTTAGAGTGAAAATGCATTTGTTGTTAAAAAACAAGGTTTTTAGGGCAAAAGGGTATTTTGGTCATTGTCAAAAATAAGATAATTTCTCATCAAGAATCATTGTGCAATTTTAGAGAAATTTATTTGAGGCAAAACATTTTTGGTCATGTATGTATGTATGCGCATGCATGCATACATTGTGCACAAAATTCAAATTCAAAAAAGGCATCAAAAAGGAATATTCTACAAAAATTTCAAGATGAGGTTTTTATGATATTTTTGGTCATGTTGATCTCATAAAATGGCATATTCCTCAAGATACCTTGTATGTGGCCTAAATTGGGTGTATTTTTGTACAATTATCCTAAGAAGAATAATAAAAAATGAAGGGATAATGGAATGGTCATATAATAGTACAATAGTACAAGATGACAACTTGCAAAACTTGGTCACCAAGGACCCCTCCCAATGTTTATGCGCCCCCCCCCCCCCCCCCCCCCCCCCCCCCTCTCTATTCTCTCATTTTGTGTTTTCTCAATGTCCTCAATCCATGTGAGCCTCAATCCTAGCCTTTGATTCAAAATTAAAATCAAATCCTAGAGCACAACTAGTGCACAATGACCTAACTACCCTTAAACCTAATTGCTTTCTATATATACCCTATTAACCTCACCTCACAAAAAAAAGCTTTTGGCCACACCATTCACTCATAAACCCTAGCACACAACTCCCTCCTCACCTTCTCTCCATTTATGCGCCACCCCCTCTCCCTTCTCTCTAACTCACTTCTTCATTTCTCATCTACCCACACACATTCAATCCATCTTCCAAGCCTAAACACTAATTTTCAACCATCAATCCTTCATAAAATCACACAAAAGTTCAAGATCAAGGGTCATTTTTTGGAGATTGGAGACCAAGCTTGAAGATAAGTTGATTTGGTTGATTGTTTCTTCATCTATTGTGTTTATTTGGAGCTCATCTTAAGGTATGTGATTCCTAGACCCCTTCTCTTGTAAATCCTTGCATAAAGTCATCATTTCTTGCATATTTGTGAGATTTCCACTTCCAAAAATGTAGATCCTCTCTTTTAACTTCATTTTTTATGCTTGTACATATGTTAATCTCATGAATCTTTGTTTTGATGCTTTGATTTTGGGGTTATATGCATGATTTTGTTGTTTTAAGTGAAATAAAATGTTATTTGCTTTGATAATAATTTCGCATGCTTCAAATAAATATGTGTTTTATGATTTTTGTTGATTCTTATGGTTGAATCTTGTGAATAAATGCATCTATGTTTTGGTTATGTCACTCGCTTGCTTGATTTGGTTGACTTGTTAAAATAAATTGATGATTGGCCATTAAACTTGCAAATATTCAAACCTATGTTGTTAATTGTGAAATTTGTGATTTGAGAAAAATGAATTTGGGTTTTGGTTCATTTATGATCCACAAATGATCTTGGGTTATGCTAAGTTGGCAAGAGATAGGTTACTTCAACCTTGATGCCTATGCTTGTAAGCATTTAAAAATTCAATTCCCATTTGATGTGCTTGTGAAATGTGAGCAAAAAGGGGTCTATAAACAATTGAATTTGCGCACATGATTGGTCTCCAATGACCTTGATGCATCCTCAAGTTTAATCATGCTTTCTTTGCTCTTTGAGTTTATTGTAAATTGTTGTTTGAAGCTTGTGAAGTTTCGGCAAAGGATAGGTTCATTTAACCTTGATGCACATGCATTTTGCATATTCATGCATTCTTACCTATTCTTGCATCCTTGCCTACTCATGCATTCTTGAATTGAAGCTTAGTACTCCATGCTTGATATACTTGTTTATGTGTTTGTGGTGCATTAAAATGTTGAATTGGTGTTCACAATTTGCTTGTTTTGATTTCCACCAATTGTTACTCGTTAGTAACTCTCCAAAACTTCAAAACCATGTTGCATACAAAGAACAACTTGTTACTCGTTAGTAATGTTCCAACTTCAAAACATTTTTTTGCATTTACATAATCATTGACAAACAACTTCACTTCTTCTCAAAACAATTTCAAACTATTTTTCACAAATCAAACTTTGTTGAGGATAATGCGAAGCCTTTGCTTGCACGATTGTCAACAATGGGGTGCTAGTGGTGATCACTTGGAGTCTTTGCTCAATTGATTATCATGAACACTCATTTTTCAAAAGAACTCTCATTTCACAAATTAAAAACTTTGTTGAGGATAATGCGAAGCCTTTGCTTGCACGATCGTCAATAATGGGATGCTAGTGGTGATCACTCGAAACCTTTGTTGTTTGATCACTGTGAACATTCAATTTTCACAATTAAACAACTAAAAAATAAAAACCTTTTCTCGACAACCGAGAACTACGTAAGCTTTGAATTCTCCATCGTACTAGGAGATACGTAGGAGCGGGTCACATTCCCGTCAAGCACGACAAATGAAAACCATTTTCTTTTCAAAAAAACAAACCCTTTTCCAAAACAAGGCAATTTCTAAAAACAAAACAATTTTCGAAAACAAGAACTACGTCGCTTTGATTCCTTCCCCAGGATACGTAGGCACGGTGCCCTCCCGTCAAGCGCAAAAGATTAAATTTTCCTTAAGTTTTTCCATAAAGTAAGGAGAGATAAAGAGAGATAAAAACAAAGCATTTCTTAAATCAACCTTTAAATCACACGTCAAATCGAGGTTCCCTTTCAGTAGAAAGGATGTGTGGGGTGCTCGTACCTTCCCCATGCATAACCGACCCCCGAACTCAAATCTCGTGGTTCCAAGGACCATTGTCTTTCAAGAAAGGTTTTTTTCAATGTTTTACCTCTAAAAAAATATTGGTGGCGACTCCAATTCATGTTGTGCGGAGAGAAATCCATCCAAAGGATTTTTCGGGGTGCAACAGCTGGCGACTCCGCTGGGGACCTTTCTTTAGTGGGTCGAGCCAATCGATTCGACATGTGATTTATTTCGTTGATTTGAATGCTTTGTTATATCTCTCCTCCTTTCCCTTTCTTCTTTCTTTCCTTTGCCTTTAAAAACATGCTTGCATTATTCTTAGAATTGTCGTGTGCATTCTTGTGATGTTGTGCTTGCGTGCATTGTGTGTTAGCCTTCTTCCTCTTCTATATTTGCTTCTTGAGTAAAATAAGAGTAGTTTCTTCTTCTTCTCCTCTTACTTTCGTCGTTTATATGCTTTTCTCATACATTTCCCCAATCCTAGCATGTTCCCCTCTTCTTTGCTCCCTTTCTTGAGGTAAGCTCATGCATTTCCCCTAATCCTATCATGTCCCCTCCTCTAGGCTCCCTTTCTTAAGGTAAGCAATGCTTGCGATTGTTGTTGGAACCCTAGGTTAGTATACTTATGTTGAAATGATATTGAACCCTAGGGTAGACGACATGCTGTTGCTTGATATTGTCTGGACTGTTTTGGTTTCCCTTTGCAGGTGGGGTTTGGGTAGATTTTTAGGTGTTGTGCCCTCATCACACACTGCACACCTTATATTTGTGAGCATTGAGTGGGGCCTAAAACTCAAGGTCTGCAATGAACCCTAGGAGAGTGGAAATGAGTAGTGACTGCCATTCGTAGACCGTTGTCTGTCTGGCTCTCATGAAAGTTTCGCCCAAGAGTGCGCTTTCTTCATGATACCTCACAATCGGTAGCTCTTTACGATTGTGGGTGTATTCATGAGAGAGACTTTAGCTCTTGGTTGCCATTGTGAGGCAGTGACCAGAACCCACATGGGAGGATTACCCTTGTCGTTGACTTTAGAGCCTACGATCCTTACCCATTTGTAGGACACGGGGGCACGCAAATTGTGTGTTGCATTAGCTTAGGCATCCTCTTTCGAAACTCTTTTACCAAAAATGTAGAAAGTAATTTCCTTTTTCCCTCATAAACACCTATATGAGGTGGCATATAGCGGGTATTTTCAAAAATGTTTTGAACCGCCACCAATAAACATCATTTTCTTCTCTCTTTTCTATGTAAATAAAAGGTCATAATCATCACATCTGCGTCATTTTGCATCATCATCATTGCATTCGCATCTAACAAAAATTTTGAAAAAAACCCTCCATTCTTTGCATCCTCCATGCATTAAAGTTGTTTGCCGGAGATCGCAACGTAACACAAAGTCTTGTCATAGGTGTGTAAGAAACGGAATGGAATCAAAAGGCAAAACCGTTTTCAATTCAAAAAGCGCATTTTTCTAAAAACCTTTTCCCCAAATAAAGCACCTTTTTCTAATTTTTTTTTTCTTTTTTCAATAAATCACTTACATCTTCAAATCATTTTTAAAATCTTTTTCTAAATCATTTTCCAAAAAAAAATGAAATGAAATAAGAGGAACTCCTTATGCAACCGTTCCATGGGTAGAAGTGCATCTTTGAATGATGAAGGGTAATATCTCAAATTTGTTTGTGCACTACAAATTTGAGATGATACTCTACGATATCGGGGCACTTTGACCCAATCAGGCGCAGTTTGTTTTCAAATAAAGTGAATAAGTGGAGTCAACCAAATGTCGAAACATTTCAGTATATTACGTGAAGTATTGAGTCAGGATCCACTCAATGTTTCATGCAAGTTACTCAGAGTAACGACAATTGGTTGCCTCACGTCATCATTTTCGCAAAAAAGGGGCATTGGTATTTCAGATCTTGCCGTGCCTCTAAAGAATAAAAATCATTTTGAAATGATATCATTCTTGCATCTTGCATCATCCAAAAATGCATTGGAGTTTCGTATTTCATCTTGCATCAAAAACAAACAAAAAAATCTCCTTTAGAATAATTACACTTTTCAAGTGGTCATATTTCATGCATTTGCTTATCATGATTTGTTCATTCATACATTGCATAAACCAAATAAAAAAGTTTTGATGAGAGACGAGATGCTTTTGCAAAATAATCTGTTGAAAAGTTTACCCTTACTTATTTGAAAACTCAAGATGTTCCAAGGCACTCAGTTTTTCAAATCAACAGTTCATTTGCATTTTCTTCAAAAAAGGCATTGCATCTCATCCATTCCATAATAAAAGGCTGAAACAGTTCATCAAAAAATTTTCCATCATGTTTTAACCAATGTTAACTCTCTACGAAGCATTCTTCTAGTGGGCGTGCATGCCATGTGCAGTTTCTCTTGTTTGAGTCTGTCAGTTTCCTTCCCTTATCATCATTCTCCATCCAAGTTTGATCCAACCCCATCCCCGTGTCATACGCCGACCTATGCAGCTATCTAATCAGTCATGGATGGATCACTCTTCGCAAGATGAGATCAGTTCAACCTCCATTCCCAAGCGGGTACAATCCAGAAGCCACTTGCGAGCTCCATGCTGGGGCAATTGGGCATTCTGCTGAAAATTGCTATCTTTTGAAAAGTTTGGTTTAGGGCTTCATTGATTCCAAACAGTTAACTTTTGAGAAGGGGGGAAGGATCAAGTTCTCAGGGTCTGTGGACTATTAAGCAAGGATAGCAGTTGTTGAAGAGGGTTGAAGTGGTGAAAGCGGCATCATCAAAACATTTGTGTCTTTGTCATGCATTTCATAGCATTTATGAGTGATTGTTGATTTTCATGTAGTTTTTCAGTTCCAAACAATTTTCTGTAATGCAATCCTTTGGCTCTGCCCAAGGCCTTAGGATATTTCAATAAGGGCACACATGTTTCCTTTTAGTATCATCATCAATAAAATGTTATTTTGAATTCCTCAATAAAATTTCTTTCTTTCATTTTGTCATGTGTCTGTTATTTGCTTTTCAATTCCTCCCAACGCGGATCAAAAATAATAATAAATGAAAATAATCTTTGAAAACAACGACGCCAATGGTTCATATTGTGACTCTGATTACCCGATTAACCAAACTGAGAGAGAGGCTGAAGACAACTGGGATGTTTCTTCGGAGTTAATAAGTGAAGAATTGGCTAAGGCTGTAGAAATTCATGATGCCACAACTAGGTTGGGCAATGAAGTCAAAGCACAAGTTCAAGCAAAGTGGAGCAATGCTGAGGAAACCAAACAAATGTTACAAACGAACCTCTTTCGCGACCAAACCCTTTCCCTTCCTCAGATCAACCAACTTTCCCATTTCCCATTACAAGTACCCCATCACAAAAAAATTTCATAACCAAATGCCTGCCATCGCCACCTTCCTCACTACAAGTGGCCCTTCTACAAAATCAACCCATCTCATTTGCTCCTCCCTCTGAACCTCCTGTCACCCCAGTTAATACCAGAACCCAATCAAGCATCCTCCAACTGCTGCAGGGGTTTCATTGCCATTGTCTCTCCAATCACCCCAGACAAGGATCACTTCAAATATCCAAAAATTGTGTATCACTTTTATCAGCTCACTCAACTCAAAAGCAAAAAAGGAAAAAATCAGAAAAATGAAACAAAAAAGAACAGATTCAAAAAAATGAAAATCCCAAAAATGAAAAAACAAGGGAAAAAGAGACGAAAGAAATATAAGTTGTGAGCTGATACATTTGGCCATAAAGCGTAAGAGATCCTTGTCTCAATGAACCTTCCTACACCTTGTTGTGTATGACCACCCTTTCTTCCATAAACCTTCAAACACTTCATCATTCCTATACATCTCTCCTTTCATAAAACCGCAAACACTACCTCGACCTCGTCATCCTGCCCTCCACAAACCCTCAGTCATTCCTCAGACTCCACCATCAGATTTGCAATCAAGCTGTTGTGCAAGAATAAGAGAACAAAGTGGTCCGTCCTCATGAGGAATCAAGTGACATGATCAATTTGAGCAAAGGAGAGGATTGACGCCATGATAAAGAGCAATGAATCAACAAGTTTGTGTAAATCACCCTTCTGACATAAGACACTTGCCATTATAACAAAGTCTGTAATTACCAAAGTTCGGTCTGTTGCGCAGCTTTCCAAGCTAAGGTAGTCACAAATGACAGTATGAAGACTCCAGGTCAAGCATCATGATCCCTCCCTACGCCACCCTAAAAATGGGGCAGTTAGAGACAATCAACAAAGGATATCAAGGACGATGATGACCTTCATGGAAATCAGGCTTCGTTTTACACTCTGACAGGGGCAAACCCCATATGATGGAAGTAATACTTTCATTGAGCCTTATCAAACCAAAGTACATTTGTCTTATGTCAGAAGAAGATTAAGAGAAAGCTCAAATCAAAGAAAGCTCATCTTCAACAATTTCAAAGAAGACTCAATGCTCAAAAAGATCATGAACCTCCAAAGGGATTCCCATGGAGATGAACCCAGTATCATGAAGACGAAGAACTTATTCTCCGGAGGGGCCTTTAATTCTCGCAAAATGGGATGCAAGAAAAGAAAACCCCAGTTTCCAGTAAATTCAGATACAGTCAGAAAGGAGTATGCCTAAAGAAATAAATGAAAAAAGAGAAAGATGAGCCAAGTAAAAATCAGCTCGCTAGGTTGAAAACCCGCAAAGGGCGGCCTAGGCAAAACCAGAGCGACCCGGTGGATTGAAAACCTGCAAAGGGCGATCCAGGCAAAAATTAGGGTCAGAAAACTTGGACTTGAAATGAAAAAGGCAATCAGCACTCCCAAAAGTTTGGATAAAGGGGTGATCAAGGTCATGAGTATGGACGATTGGCATCGTTACTTCAAAAGAAAAAACACAAGATCTGCTTCCCCTTTTTCTTGTATTTTTCCAGTTTAAAAATTTTTCAATGTACTTTCAATTGGCGCGACCTTCTGCACGTCCAGTTTCCTTAACAATAAGAATTCAACTTTTTCTTCCATGTGTTTGCTTTTCATGTCTTTTATCTTCACTTATTCTGTCTCTTTGTTTTAAAATAAATGTTTTTATGATTGATGATACTGAATTGTGAAACCTGTGCATGAGTCAAAAAGCATTACAATCATTGCGAAATTTCTGAAAATCACAGAAAAGAGGGGATCCCTCAAATAAATGAATTGGCAAAAAACAAACGCGGGCACAATCACTTCAAATGGCAAGCAAACTTATGCGCGGCTCTGGCATTGCTATTACCCTAGATGGTCCTCATGTCTCAGGCCTAAAGGAAAAGATTTGCACCAAAGATTAAAACAAGGTTTAGTGATCACCAAGTGAGGCTTCTTTCATGCCAAAAGTCAAGACATTCATAGAGAACCAAAGATTTGCACTGAGAACACCACTCAGATCCAAAAGTTGGGGCATTCTCTTCACCACCCACCCACCCTGGTCTTGGGAAAGTTTGTTCGTTGTCCATCCCATTCATATACCACCCTCAGTTCATAACCAGTACCATAACTTCATTCCCTTTCACAAACCCACTCAAAGAACCCATTTGAAATTGTCATTCTAAAGTGGGGCATTTCTATAACTGTTCACTCCCGCTCAAATGAGCAGAGTTCTCCCTAAAGTCATTCACATCCATAAATTCCTGTCGGGGCAGTCTCTCAACTCACTGTCCTAAACCAATCCCAAGTTAACTGACTCACTCGTCCACATCTGCACTCTTATGCATACTTACTAGTCAATGCTTCAGAGAGAGAGAATACAAATTGATCATGTGGTGTTTAAAGTTCAGTCATCATGGAAATGGAAAGGAAAATAAGTGAGCTTGTTAATAAAAACCTTGAGAACACCAGAGTTTGAATCAAATCTAGTTTTTCCAAAGAATGGTCCATAGCCATCTCAATTCCTTGCATTTAAAGTCTCGCGTCTCATCATCATAAAAATGTTTACAAAAATGTTTAAATACTCCAATCATTCATCCTCCTCATGCATGTAGGCATTTCATGTTATTCAAAGCATTACATTCGCATCATCCACATTCATCACAATAAAAGCAAAAGAACACAGACATTCCATAGCATTTATCATCTCACATCAAACATCAAATCAGTTTTCAAAACAAAAAGAGGCATTCTTAATAAATAGTCATAGTCGTCACGATAGGACGCTTGAATTGATCACTCAAGAATCCTAAAGTCCCTATGCTAAAAGAAAATTAAAAACATATCATTGCATCCATGTGCATCCCAGCATCAAAAGCCTGCATTCTATGCATCATTCAAAGCTTCCCAATTTTCAAAAAGAAACTCAGTTGCTTTGGACTCGTTAGTCCCCAAAATTTTCAAAAAAAGTCAGTTACTTTGGACCAATGGGTCCCCGAAATCTCATTTTCAGAAAATCATCATGGCACCCAGTTAGTGAACTCCATCAGCACAGAGTTAGTAAACTCCCACAGAGTTAGTGAACTCCTTCCACAGATCACAACGTCGCGTATGAGCGCGCGGCAGATCCTACAGACTTCGTTAAGTCCATCGGATTAAATGTGTCAACCTAAGGCATAGCGTAGATCCATTGATCATATCAGTTCCGGACCTGATATTGATCGGCCGCTCGAAAAGGCCACCCTCAGAGCTCGGACTCGACGAGAGTCCGTTAAAAGGTTTTAGGCAACCTCCGAATTCCCCAATTTACGGCACTTCCCATTTACTGCTTTCATTTACTGCTTTACGCAATTTACTGCTTTCTCGTCGACGCGACAAGTGTTGACTCTCTCTCTCTCTCAAAAGAAGAGAGATCAAAGAAAGGAAACAAAAAAAAACAGAAAAAAGAAAAGGAAAATTCGGGTTTCTCTAAGTAGACAAAATTAGTATTATTTCTGAATTCTTTATTTCTATTTTGCCTCGGAATATGTTTCGGCCAATTCATATTCCTTGGTAAAATCCAAATAAAGAGGGGCAGCTGTCATACCCTAATTTTGTCCGCCTAGGTTTAAAACCCTAATTTTCCGCAAAAAATAAATAAATTGAAAAGTGTGGTTTTATTTTGAAGAGTGAAGAGCATTGTGCATGCATTTTTGGGTTTTAAAAGTCATTCTAGGGCTTTTAAATTCATTGTTAGAGTGAAAATGCATTTGTTGTTAAAAAACAAGGTTTTTAGGGCAAAAGGGTATTTTGGTCATTGTCAAAAATAAGATAATTTCTCATCAAGAATCATTGTGCAATTTTAGAGAAATTTATTTGAGGCAAAACATTTTTGGTCATGTATGTATGTATGCGCATGCATGCATACATTGTGCACAAAATTCAAATTCAAAAAAGGCATCAAAAAGGAATATTCTACAAAAATTTCAAGATGAGGTTTTTATGATATTTTTGGTCATGGTGATCTCATAAAATGGCATATTCCTCAAGATACCTTGTATGTGGCCTAAATTGGGTGTATTTTTGTACAATTATCCTAAGAAGAATAATCAAAAATGAAGGGATAATGGAATGGTCATATAATAGTACAATAGTACAAGATGACAACTTGCAAAACTTGGTCACCAAGGACCCCTCCCAATGTTTATGCGCCCCCCCCCCCCCCCCCCCCCTCTCTATTCTCTCATTTTGTGTTTTCTCAATGTCCTCAATCCATGTGAGCCTCAATCCTAGCCTTTGATTCAAAATTAAAATCAAATCCTAGAGCACAACTAGTGCACAATGACCTAACTACCCTTAAACCTAATTGCTTTCTATATATACCCTATTAACCTCACCTCACAAAAAAAAGCTTTTGGCCACACCATTCACTCATAAACCCTAGCACACAACTCCCTCCTCACCTTCTCTCCATTTATGCGCCACCCCCTCTCCCTTCTCTCTAACTCACTTCTTCATTTCTCATCTACCCACACACATTCAATCCATCTTCCAAGCCTAAACACTAATTTTCAACCATCAATCCTTCATAAAATCACCCAAAAGTTCAAGATCAAGGGTCATTTTTTGGAGATTGGAGACCAAGCTTGAAGATAAGTTGATTTGGTTGATTGTTTCTTCATCTATTGTGTTTATTTGGAGCTCATCTTAAGGTATGTGATTCCTAGACCCCTTCTCTTGTAAATCCTTGCATAAAGTCATCATTTCTTGCATATTTGTGAGATTTCCACTTCCAAAAATGTAGATCCTCTCTTTTAACTTCATTTTTATGCTTGTACATATGTTAATCTCATGAATCTTTGTTTTGATGCTTTGATTTTGGGGTTATATGCATGATTTTGTTGTTTTAAGTGAAATAAAATGTTATTTGCTTTGATAATAATTTCGCATGCTTCAAATAAATATGTGTTTTATGATTTTTGTTGGTTCTCATGGTTGAATCTTGTGAATAAATGCATCTATGTTTTGGTTATGTCACTCGCTTGCTTGATTTGGTTGACTTGTTAAAATAAATTGATGATTGGCCATTAAACTTGCAAATATTCAAACCTATGTTGTTAATTGTGAAATTTGTGATTTGAGAAAAATGAATTTGGGTTTTGGTTCATTTATGATCCACAAATGATCTTGGGTTATGCTAAGTTGGCAAGAGATAGGTTACTTCAACCTTGATGCCTATGCTTGTAAGCATTTAAAAATTCAATTCCCATTTGATGTGCTTGTGAAATGTGAGCAAAAAGGGGTCTATAAACAATTGAATTTGCGCACATGATTGGTCTCCAATGACCTTGATGCATCCTCAAGTTTAATCATGCTTTCTTTGCTCTTTGAGTTTATTGTAAATTGTTGTTTGAAGCTTGTGAAGTTTCGGCAAAGGATAGGTTCATTTAACCTTGATGCACATGCATTTTGCATATTCATGCATTCTTACCTATTCTTGCATCCTTGCCTACTCATGCATTCTTGAATTGAAGCTTAGTACTCCATGCTTGATATACTTGTTTATGTGCTTGTGGTGCATTAAAATGTTGAATTGGTGTTCACAATTTGCTTGTTTTGATTTCCACCAATTGTTACTCGTTAGTAACTCTCCAAAACTTCAAAACCATGTTGCATACAAAAAACAACTTGTTACTCGTTAGTAACGTTCCAACTTCAAAACATTTTTTTGCATTTACATAATCATTGACAAACAACTTCACTTCTTCTCAAAACAATTTCAAACTATTTTTCACAAATCAAACTTTGTTGAGGATAATGCGAAGCCTTTGCTTGCACGATTGTCAACAATGGGGTGCTAGTGGTGATCACTTGGAGTCTTTGCTCAATTGATTATCATGAACACTCATTTTTCAAAAGAACTCTCATTTCACAAATTAAAAACTTTGTTGAGGATAATGCGAAGCCTTTGCTTGCACGATCGTCAATAATGGGATGCTAGTGGTGATCACTCGAAACCTTTGTTGTTTGATCACTGTGAACATTCAATTTTCACAATTAAACAACTAAAAAATAAAAACCTTTTCTCGACAACCGAGAACTACGTAAGCTTTGAATTCTCCATCGTACTAGGAGATACGTAGGAGCGGGTCACATTCCCGTCAAGCACGACAAATGAAAACCATTTTCTTTTCAAAAAAACAAACCCTTTTCCAAAACAAGGCAATTTCTAAAAACAAAACAATTTTCGAAAACAAGAACTACGTCGCTTTGATTCCTTCCCCAGGATACGTAGGCACGGTGCCCTCCCGTCAAGCGCAAAAGATTAAATTTTCCTTAAGTTTTTCCATAAAGTAAGGAGAGATAAAGAGAGATAAAAACAAAGCATTTCTTAAATCAACCTTTAAATCACACGTCAAATCGAGGTTCCCTTTCAGTAGAAAGGATGTGTGGGGTGCTCGTACCTTCCCCATGCATAACCGACCCCCGAACTCAAATCTCGTGGTTCCAAGGACCATTGTCTTTCAAGAAAGGTTTTTTTCAATGTTTTACCTCTAAAAAAATATTGGTGGCGACTCCAATTCATGTTGTGCGGAGAGAAATCCATCCAAAGGATTTTTCGGGGTGCAACACCCCCAACCTCCAAATGACTTGTATAAGTTGGAATTGTCGTGGCTTGGCGGCGGCCACGACAAATAGGGAGCCGAATGATCTCATCAGGGGTCATAAGCTGACCATTATCTTCCTTATGGAAACCAGAGCCCATAAGGAAAGAGTTGAGAGAGTTAGAAGAAGAATCAGATATCAACACTCACATTGTGTTGAGGCTATTGGAACTTCAGGGGGTATCTGCCTCTACTGGAATGATTACTATGAACTACAAATCCTAGAATCATGTACAAATTACATTCATGTTGCTGCAAAGGAGAGAAGAAGTGGAAACTGTTTTGAAATGACTTTTATAAATGGCAATCCAACTTTCAACTGTAGAAGAGGGTTGTGGCCTAAACTATCTAGACTGAAACCTATTAACAATGGGGCTTGGTGCTGCCTTGGTGATCTTAATGAAATGCTTAACACAAGTGATAAAGATGGTGTCAGGGATGTGGAGCCTATTCGTATGAGACTCTTTAGGGAGTTTTTAGACAACTGTGAGCTTATGGATCTTACCCTTCAAGGTTGTAGAAATACTTGGTTGAGTAATCCAAGGGATGGGCTGGTGACTGTCATACCCTAATTTTGTCCGCCTAGGTTTAAAACCCTAATTTTCCGCAAAAATAAATAAATTGAGAAGTGTGGTTTTATTTTGAAGAGTGAAGAGCATTGTGCATGCATTTTTGGGTTTTAAAAGTCATTCTAGGGCTTTTAAATTCATTGTTAGAGTGGAAATGCATTTGTTGTTGAAAAACAAGGTTTTTAGGGCAAAAGGGTATTTTGGTCATTGTCAAAAATAAGATAATTTCTCATCAAGAATCATTGTGCAATTTTAGAGAAATTTATTTGAGGCAAAACATTTTTGGTCATGTATGTATGTATGCGCATGCATGCATACATTGTGCACAAAATTTCAAAAAAGGATCAAAAGGGAATATTCTACAAAAAAGTTCCAAGATGTGATTTTTATGACATTTTTGGTCATGGTGATCACATAAAATGGCATATTCCTCAAGATACCTTGTATGTGGCCTAAATTGGGTGCATTTTTGTACAATTATCCTAAGAAGAATAATCAAAAATGAAGGGATAATGGAATGGTCATATAATAGTACAATAGTACAAGATGACAACTAGCAAAACTTGGTCACCAAGGACCCCTCCCTTGCTATTTCGAATTTCTCCTCTCTATTCTCTCATTTTGTGTTTTCTCAATGTCCTCAATCCATGTGAGCCTCAATCCTAGCCTTTGATTCAAAATTAAAATCAAATCCTAGAGCACAACTAGTGCACAATGACCTAACTACCCTTAAACCTAATTGCTTTCTATATATACCCTATTAACCTCACCTCACAAAAAAAGGAGGAGGCTCTTGGCCTCATTTTCACTCACACAACCCTAGCACACAACTCCCTCTCCTAATTCCCTCTCTTGGCCGAAATCATATCATCCTCTTCCTCCATCAATTTTTCACTTCTCCTTCACCAAATCACCATTTTCTCACCTCATTTCCATTCCTACTTCATATATCTTCCTTCTCTCCTAATTTAATTCAAGCTTTCACCATCAAAGGGCATTTTTAAGCAAGCATTTCGTGGGTTTCATTGAAGTTTGGTGAAGATTCAAGTTGATTTGTGGTCTTGTTCTTCATATTAGTCATTCCTTAGCTTGGATTTGAGGTAAACTTCTTAAAACCTAGCATCATCTTCAACCTTTTTGCATCAAAATGTAGATATCATGCTTCTAATTTTTCATCCTACCGTATTCATGCATTTTAGTGTTGTTATATTGTTGATTTGATGATTGTTGTTGGTGAGAGGTGTCTCAAACATTTTGACAAGCACTTAGGGAGGCTTGGTGTTTGAGATTGCTTCTCACCCTTGAATAAATTGTGATTTGTGTTGTTATCATTTTGCTTGTTGCATTTTGTGAAATAAAATTGTGTTAGGAAGCTATGAATGTTTCGCACCTTTAGTATAAAATAGGTTTAATCGAGTTTTGATGCATTTCTTCATGCAATCTTGTTATGGGGGCTTGATTTTGAAGTTCCCATGTCCAAACATGTTGTTTGATTTTGCAAATATTCATTTTTCATGCCTTCTTACTTTCACAAAAATCAAAAAAATATGAATAGTTGTTGATTTTGGTGTTCGATTGCTTGGATCTTGTGAATAAATGTTCCTAAGTCTTGCTAGTGTCATTTGCTTGCTTGATTTGGTTGACTTGTTGAAATAAATTGACGATTAATTTGTGATTTGAGAAAATGAATTTGGGTTTTGGTTCATTTATGATCCACAAATGATCTTGGGTTATGCTAAGTTGGCAAGAGATAGGTTACTTCAACCTTGATGCCTATGCTTGTAAGCATTTAAAAATTCAATTCCCATTTGATGTGCTTGTGAAATGTGAGCAAAAAGGGGTCTATAAACAATTGAATTTGCGCACATGATTGGTCTCCAATGACCTTGATGCATCCTCAAGTTTAATCATGCTTTCTTTGCTCTTTGAGTTTAATGTAAATTGTTGTTTGAAGCTTGTGAAGTTTTGGCAAAGGATAGGCCACTTAGAGCCTTGATGCATTAAATTGTTGTGGTGCATTAAAATGTTGAATTGGTGTTCACAATTTGCTTGTTTTGATTTCCACCAATTGTTACTCGTTAGTAACTCTCCAAAACTTCAAAACCATGTTGCATACAAAGAACAACTTGTTACTCGTTAGTAACGTTCCAACTTCAAAACATTTTTTTGCATTTACATAACCATTGATAAACAACTTCACTTCTTCTCAAAACAATTTCAAACTATTTTTCACAAATCAAACTTTGTTGAGGATAATGCGAAGCCTTTGCTTGCACGATTGTCAACAATGGGGTGCTAGTGGTGATCACTTGGAGTCTTTGCTCAATTGATTATCATGAACACTCATTTTTCAAAAGAACTCTCATTTCACAAATTAAAAACTTTGTTGAGGATAATGCGAAGCCTTTGCTTGCACGATTGTCAACAATGGGGTGCTAGTGGTGATCACTTGGAGTCTTTGCTCAATTGATTATCATGAACACTCATTTTTCAAAAGAACTCTCATTTCACAAATTAAAAACTTTGTTGAGGATAATGCGAAGCCTTTGCTTGCACGATCGTCAATAATGGGATGCTAGTGGTGATCACTCGAAACCTTTGTTGTTTGATCACTGTGAACATTCAATTTTCACAATTAAACAACTAAAAAATAAAAACCTTTTCTCGACAACCGAGAACTACGTAAGCTTTGAATTCTCCATGGCACTGGGAGATACGTAGGAGCGGGTCACATTCCCGTCAAGCACGACAAATAAAAACCATTTTCTTTTCAAAAAAAACAAACCCTTTTACAAAACAAGGCAATTTCTAAAAACAAAACAATTTTCGAAAACAAGAACTACGTCGCTTTGATTCCTTCCCCAGGATACGTAGGCACGGTGCCCTCCCGTCAAGCGCAAAAGATTAAATTTTCCTTAAGTTTTTCCATAAAGTAAGGAGAGATAAAGAGAGATAAAAACAAAGCATTTCTTAAATCAACCTTTAAATCACACGTCAAATCGAGGTTCCCTTTCAGTAGAAAGGATGTGTGGGGTGCTCGTACCTTCCCCATGCATAACCGACCCCCGAACTCAAATCTCGTGGTTCCAAGGACCATTGTCTTTCAAGAAAGGTTTTTTTCAATGTTTTACCTCTAAAAAAATATTGGTGGCGACTCCAATTCATGTTGTGCGGAGAGAAATCCATCCAAAGGATTTTTCGGGGTGCAACACCCCCAACCTCCAAATGACTTGTATAAGTTGGAATTGTCGTGGCTTGGCGGCGGCCACGACAAATAGGGAGCCGAATGATCTCATCAGGGGTCATAAGCTGACCATTATCTTCCTTATGGAAACCAGAGCCCATAAGGAAAGAGTTGAGAGAGTTAGAAGAAGAATCAGATATCAACACTCACATTGTGTTGAGGCTATTGGAACTTCAGGGGGTATCTGCCTCTACTGGAATGATTACTATGAACTACAAATCCTAGAATCATGTACAAATTACATTCATGTTGCTGCAAAGGAGAGAAGAAGTGGAAACTGTTTTGAAATGACTTTTATAAATGGCAATCCAACTTTCAACTGTAGAAGAGGGTTGTGGCCTAAACTATCTAGACTGAAACCTATTAACAATGGGGCTTGGTGCTGCCTTGGTGATCTTAATGAAATGCTTAACACAAGTGATAAAGATGGTGTCAGGGATGTGGAGCCTATTCGTATGAGACTCTTTAGGGAGTTTTTAGACAACTGTGAGCTTATGGATCTTACCCTTCAAGGTTGTAGAAATACTTGGTTGAGTAATCCAAGGGATGGGCTGGTGACTGTCATACCCTAATTTTGTCCGCCTAGGTTTAAAACCCTAATTTTCCGCAAAAATAAATAAATTGAGAAGTGTGGTTTTATTTTGAAGAGTGAAGAGCATTGTGCATGCATTTTTGGGTTTTAAAAGTCATTCTAGGGCTTTTAAATTCATTGTTAGAGTGGAAATGCATTTGTTGTTGAAAAACAAGGTTTTTAGGGCAAAAGGGTATTTTGGTCATTGTCAAAAATAAGATAATTTCTCATCAAGAATCATTGTGCAATTTTAGAGAAATTTATTTGAGGCAAAACATTTTTGGTCATGTATGTATGTATGCGCATGCATGCATACATTGTGCACAAAATTTCAAAAAAGGATCAAAAGGGAATATTCTACAAAAAAGTTCCAAGATGTGATTTTTATGACATTTTTGGTCATGGTGATCACATAAAATGGCATATTCCTCAAGATACCTTGTATGTGGCCTAAATTGGGTGCATTTTTGTACAATTATCCTAAGAAGAATAATCAAAAATGAAGGGATAATGGAATGGTCATATAATAGTACAATAGTACAAGATGACAACTAGCAAAACTTGGTCACCAAGGACCCCTCCCTTGCTATTTCGAATTTCTCCTCTCTATTCTCTCATTTTGTGTTTTCTCAATGTCCTCAATCCATGTGAGCCTCAATCCTAGCCTTTGATTCAAAATTAAAATCAAATCCTAGAGCACAACTAGTGCACAATGACCTAACTACCCTTAAACCTAATTGCTTTCTATATATACCCTATTAACCTCACCTCACAAAAAAAGGAGGAGGCTCTTGGCCTCATTTTCACTCACACAACCCTAGCACACAACTCCCTCTCCTAATTCCCTCTCTTGGCCGAAATCATATCATCCTCTTCCTCCATCAATTTTTCACTTCTCCTTCACCAAATCACCATTTTCTCACCTCATTTCCATTCCTACTTCATATATCTTCCTTCTCTCCTAATTTAATTCAAGCTTTCACCATCAAAGGGCATTTTTAAGCAAGCATTTCGTGGGTTTCATTGAAGTTTGGTGAAGATTCAAGTTGATTTGTGGTCTTGTTCTTCATATTAGTCATTCCTTAGCTTGGATTTGAGGTAAACTTCTTAAAACCTAGCATCATCTTCAACCTTTTTGCATCAAAATGTAGATATCATGCTTCTAATTTTTCATCCTACCGTATTCATGCATTTTAGTGTTGTTATATTGTTGATTTGATGATTGTTGTTGGTGAGAGGTGTCTCAAACATTTTGACAAGCACTTAGGGAGGCTTGGTGTTTGAGATTGCTTCTCACCCTTGAATAAATTGTGATTTGTGTTGTTATCATTTTGCTTGTTGCATTTTGTGAAATAAAATTGTGTTAGGAAGCTATGAATGTTTCGCACCTTTAGTATAAAATAGGTTTAATCGAGTTTTGATGCATTTCTTCATGCAATCTTGTTATGGGGGCTTGATTTTGAAGTTCCCATGTCCAAACATGTTGTTTGATTTTGCAAATATTCATTTTTCATGCCTTCTTACTTTCACAAAAATCAAAAAAATATGAATAGTTGTTGATTTTGGTGTTCGATTGCTTGGATCTTGTGAATAAATGTTCCTAAGTCTTGCTAGTGTCATTTGCTTGCTTGATTTGGTTGACTTGTTGAAATAAATTGACGATTAATTTGTGATTTGAGAAAATGAATTTGGGTTTTGGTTCATTTATGATCCACAAATGATCTTGGGTTATGCTAAGTTGGCAAGAGATAGGTTACTTCAACCTTGATGCCTATGCTTGTAAGCATTTAAAAATTCAATTCCCATTTGATGTGCTTGTGAAATGTGAGCAAAAAGGGGTCTATAAACAATTGAATTTGCGCACATGATTGGTCTCCAATGACCTTGATGCATCCTCAAGTTTAATCATGCTTTCTTTGCTCTTTGAGTTTAATGTAAATTGTTGTTTGAAGCTTGTGAAGTTTTGGCAAAGGATAGGCCACTTAGAGCCTTGATGCATTAAATTGTTGTGGTGCATTAAAATGTTGAATTGGTGTTCACAATTTGCTTGTTTTGATTTCCACCAATTGTTACTCGTTAGTAACTCTCCAAAACTTCAAAACCATGTTGCATACAAAGAACAACTTGTTACTCGTTAGTAACGTTCCAACTTCAAAACATTTTTTTGCATTTACATAACCATTGATAAACAACTTCACTTCTTCTCAAAACAATTTCAAACTATTTTTCACAAATCAAACTTTGTTGAGGATAATGCGAAGCCTTTGCTTGCACGATTGTCAACAATGGGGTGCTAGTGGTGATCACTTGGAGTCTTTGCTCAATTGATTATCATGAACACTCATTTTTCAAAAGAACTCTCATTTCACAAATTAAAAACTTTGTTGAGGATAATGCGAAGCCTTTGCTTGCACGATTGTCAACAATGGGGTGCTAGTGGTGATCACTTGGAGTCTTTGCTCAATTGATTATCATGAACACTCATTTTTCAAAAGAACTCTCATTTCACAAATTAAAAACTTTGTTGAGGATAATGCGAAGCCTTTGCTTGCACGATCGTCAATAATGGGATGCTAGTGGTGATCACTCGAAACCTTTGTTGTTTGATCACTGTGAACATTCAATTTTCACAATTAAACAACTAAAAAATAAAAACCTTTTCTCGACAACCGAGAACTACGTAAGCTTTGAATTCTCCATGGCACTGGGAGATACGTAGGAGCGGGTCACATTCCCGTCAAGCACGACAAATAAAAACCATTTTCTTTTCAAAAAAAAACAAACCCTTTTACAAAACAAGGCAATTTCTAAAAACAAAGCAATTTTCGAAAACAAGAACTACGTTGCTTTGATTCCCTCCCCAGGATACGTAGGCATGGTGCCCTCCCGTCAAGCGCAAAAGATTAAATTTTCCTTAAGTTTTTCCATAAAGCAAGGAGAGATAAAGAGAGATAAAAACAAAGCATTTCTTAAATCAACCTTTAAATCACATGTCAAATCGAGGTTCCCTTTCAGTAGAAAGGATGTGTGGGGTGCTCGTACCTTCCCCATGCATAACCGACCCCCGAACTCAAATCTCGTGGTTCCAAGGACCATTGTCTTTCAAGAAAGGTTTTTTTCAATGTTTTACCTCTAAAAAAATATTGGTGGCGACTCCAATTCATGTTGTGCGAAGAGAAATCCCTCCAAAGGATTTTTCGGGGTGCAACAGCTGGCGACTCCACTGGGGACCTTTCTTTAGTGGGTCGAGCAAATCGATTCGACATGTGATTTATTTCGTTGATTTGAATGCTTTGTTATATCTCTCCTCCTTTCCCTTTCTGCTTTCTTTCCTTTGCCTTTAAAAACATGCTTGCATTATTCTTAGAATTGTCGTGTGCATTCTTGTGATGTTGTGCTTGCGTGCATTGTGTGTTAGCCTTCTTCCTCTTCTATATTTGCTTCTTGAGTAAAATAAGAGTAGTTTCTTCTTCTTCTCCTCTTACTTTCGTCGTTTATATGCTTTTCTCATACATTTCCCCAATCCTAGCATGTTCCCCTCTTCTTTGCTCCCTTTCTTGAGGTAAGCTCATGCATTTCCCTTAATCCTATTATGTCCCCTCCTCTAGGCTCCCTTTCTTAAGGTAAGCAATGCTTGCGATTGTTGTTGGAACCCTAGGTTAGTATACTTATGTTGAAATGATATTGAACCCTAGGGTAGACGACATGCTGTTGCTTGATATTGTCTGGACTGTTCTGGTTTCCCTTTGCAGGTGGGGTTTGGGTAGATTTTTAGGTGTTGTGCCCTCATCACACACTGCACACCTTATGTTTGCGAGCATTGAGTGGGGCCTAAAACCCAAGGTCTGCAAAGAACCCTAGGAGAGTGGAAATGAGTAGTGACTGCCATTCGTAGACCGTTGTCTGTCTGGCTCTCATGAAAGTTTCGCCCAAGAGTGCGCTTTCTTCATGATACCTCACACTCGGTAGCTCTCTACGATTGTGGGTGTATTCATGAGAGAGACTTTAGCTCTTGGTTGCCATTGTGAGGCAGTGACCAGAACCCACATGGGAGGATTACCCTTGTCGTTGACTTTAGAGCCTACGATCCTTACCCATTTGTAGGACACGGGGGCACGCAAATTGTGTGTTGCATTAGCTTAGGCATCCTTTTTCGAAACTCTTTTACCAAAAATGTAGAAAGTAATTTCCTTTTTCCCTCATAAACACCTATATGAGGTGGCATATAGCGGGTATTTTCAAAAATGTTTTGAACCGCCACCAATAAACATCATTTTCTTCTCTCTTTTTTATAAAAGGTCATAATCATCACATCTGCATCATTTTGCATCATCATCATTGCATTCGCATCTAACAAAAATTTTGAAAAAAAAACCTCCATTCTTTGCATCCTCCATGCATTAAAGTTGTTTGCCGGAGATCGCAACGTAACACAAAGTCTTGTCATAGGTGTGTAAGAAACGGAATGGAATCAAAAGGCAAAACCGTTTTCAATTCAAGGCTTCCTGTCGTGAAAGAGATTGATATGGCTAGTCTGAAAGAGTATGCATCCCTCCTTTAACACCTATGACAAGACGAGTTGCACCGCGATTCCCGGCAATAAACATAATAACATGCATATTGCATTGCATTTGCATCATTTGTCTTTATGTTCATAAAAAATAAAAAATAAAAAAAATGTTCCGTCCACAGAAGTAAGACAAGCTGGTTAATCATCGATATTGGACGCGATCACAGGCAAGAAATATGGCCAACAATCAAGACGACGCGAATCTGGGCAATCATCAACCAATCTGGAATGATGTAGTTCCAGAAGGTCCGAATCCAAATGGTCAGGGTCAGCATGATCAGAATCAAGAGAATCGAACAATCAGGGCTGAGATGGAAGTTATAAGAGCTAAAATGGCAGAGGTCATAAGAGTGTTAAGTGCCTTAAGGGATGCTGGCATAACTGAAGGTGCTGCTGCCGCAGGAGTGGATCCTCCTAGAGTCTCTCGGGCTCTCCAAAACGTGCAATGTCCTCCTTATGGTCTCCCATTAGGGTACACACCCCCTGCTGCCGGTGCAAACCCAGAAAGTGGTCCTTCGGGAACCACAGGACAGGCCCAGCCTGAATCAGCTGTGAATGAAGTTGGAACGGGGACACCTCAGGTTCAAATTCAGATTCCTACTCCTGCTATTACCCCGGGAACTCCGTTTGGCTTCAATTCTCCAGCAACAATCCATCCACAAGTTCAGGGTCCAATTCCTCAGATTATCGCTCACTCACGTGACCCACACGTGACCCCAACTGTGGTGTCGATGAATAATCTTCACTATGGTGTGAGTGGTTTTCCGCCGAATTACCCTGATGAAGCTAGAAGTCAGTACCAGATGTTAGAAGAAAGATTGAGAGCTGTTGAAGGAACAGGTTCCCAGGCTAGGAACGCCCATGAGTTATGCTTGGTCCCTAATCTAGCCCTGCCACCCAAGTTCAAAACACCATTTTTCGACAAGTACAAAGGAGCAACCTGCCCGCGCAGCCATGTGACGATGTATTGCCGGAAGATGACTGCCCACGCCCGTGATGATAACCTGATGATACATTGCTTTCAAGAAAGCTTAGCTGGAGCTCCCCTTGAATGGTATATGCAATTGGAGCCAACTAATATCCGTTGTTGGAAGGATCTGGCAGATGCCTTTATCCGTCAATACCAGTACAACAGTGATTTAGCCCCGGATAGGACCCAGCTGCAATGTATGTCTAAGAAGGATAATGAGACATTCAAGGAATACGCCCAGAGGTGGAGGAACCTCGCTGCACAAGTAAAACCCTCCCTGCTTGATAAAGAGATGGTCCATATGTTTATGGAAACTCTTCCCCCAGTGTTCTATGATCGTTTGGTCGGCAGCGTGGCTTCGAATTTCTCTGAGATGGTTGTCATTGGAGAAAGAGTGGAGAACGGCATGCGCAGCGGAAGAATAGCCCATGGCCCAACACCTCCTTCCCATCAGAAAAAGCCTTTTTCTGGTTCCCACAAGAAGAAGGAGGGAGAAACTAATGTAATCATCGGAGCTAGCGGTCCATCACACAATAATCCCCCACAAGCCATTCCAGTTCCTGCTCAGACGCCGCCTGCTCAGCCATTCCAGTCCAACAATCAGTACAGAAACTACAATGAAAAAAAGCCTGTTGTCTTTGAACCTATCCCCATGTCGTACACAGATTTGTTCAATTATCTCATTGCCAACAAGTTAATCAACACTCGTCAGATGAAACCATATCAGCCTCCCTATCCCAGAGGGTATAATGCAAATGCTACCTGTGCCTTTCATTCTGGGGCAGTAGGTCATGTGGTGGAGGATTGTAAGGCGTTCAAGTACGTTGTGCAAGACCTGCTTGATGCAAAGAGTATATCATTTCAGCAACCTAATGTAACCACCAACCCGTTGCCGGGGCATGGTGGGCCCACTGCAAATGCCATTAATGATCAGGGTGGTCAGTACTTAATTAGGAAGGTGGAGTGCATTCGTACACCCCTGAGTATCATTCATGCTGCACTATGCCGTTGTGGTATCATCGAAGAAGGGTGTGCCAGAAGAGACATCTGCAATGACCCTTATTGTGTTGGGGCCTGTGAGAGCTTCAAACCCATCCTCCAAGAGCTGTTAGACAGACACCTGGTCCAGGTTGGGGTTCAGGAAAAGGAAGAAAGTGTATCTACTCTGCAATCAAACAACAGAGGTTTCAGGAGACCGGTTGAAATCCCTTGCAGTCCGAATTCAAGCTCGGTTGTGGCAAGACCTCTGACTGTTGTTATTCCGGTACCTGCTGCTACCCCTAGTAGAGAGACTAGGGTTATTCCCTGGAGCTGCAACGTGCAAATGCAAGCAGAGGTCCCTCAGGGCGTGTTGGATATAACAAACATTGCTGGGAGTAGTGGAATTACAAGGAGTGGAAGGATGTATGTTCCTGAAAATCTTAGAAAGGAAGCTGAAGAAAGGGCCCGTAAGGGAAAAGATAAGGAAACTGTGAAAGTTAGAGAAGTATCAGACAAAGAAGCTCAGGAATTTCTGAAAGTAATGAGACAAAGTGAATACCAGGTGGTGGACCAGTTAAATCAAACCCCGGCCAAAATCTCAATGCTTTCGTTGTTGCTTAGTTCCGAGGCACACCGAGCTGCACTGTTGAAAATCCTGAATGAAGCACACGTACCCCATGACATTACGGTCAACCAGCTTGATGGTATTGTTGGGAACATAGTGGCATCCAACTACTTGACCTTCACAGACGCTGAGTTACCTCCGGCGGGGAAGGATCACAATCAAGCCCTTCACATCTCTGTCAAGTGTGGGGACTACATGCTGGCCAGAGTGCTCATCGACAATGGCTCGTCATTAAATGTGTTGCCCAAGTCCACAATGGATAAGTTGGATGTGGATTGCTCATATCTGAAGCCTAGCTCCACCTTGGTTAGAGCATTTGATGGGTCTGTGAAAGAAGTTTTTGGAGAAGTAGAGGTCCCTTTGCAGGTGGGTCCTGAAGTGTTCTATGTCACATTCCAAGTCATGGATATAGCTTCCTCTTATAGCTGTCTGCTAGGACGACCTTGGATACATGCCGCTGGGGCAGTGCCATCTTCGCTCCATCAGAAACTCAAGTTTGTGGCCGAGGGCAAGTTGATAGTAATCTTCGGGGAGGAGGAGATGATGATAAACCGATCACTACCAGAATATTACGTTGAAGCAGTAGAGGAGTCTTTTGAGACTGCCTTCCAGGGATTGGAGATCTCAAATGCTATCTTTGTTGGGAGTGAGCCTCCCCAATTGAAGCCTAGGAGGTCCAAGGCGGACATGATGGTTGCAAAGGTGATGCTAGGATATGGGTATCAGGTTGGAAAAGGCCTAGGAAAAGCTGCTCAAGGAATTGTAGCACCCGTCCTGCTGAAAGGGAATACTGAAAGGTTCGGTATTGGGTATATCCCAAGCCCTGCAGACCGAGAGAGGCTAGCAGCTGATAGAAGAGAGAAATGGTTGGCAAAGCTCAGAGGAAGGACCCCCAACCAGGGAGGGATGGTCGTCGGTGATCTTAGGAACAACTTCCGAAGTGTAGGCATGATGAACCCTGACCAGGTCAATGTGATTGAAGAAGATTCAGGCTCGGGTGACGGTGCTGTCGGCTTAGTGCGCCGTTGTGCTGCGAAAGAAAAGCTCCAGAATTGGGAGGCCCTAGATTTCCCTGTGGTTTTCAATTTAAAGTAATTTTTCTTTGTAATGCAAAATTCCTCGGCTCTGCCCAAGGCCTTGGGATATTTCATTCGGGCATGCATGTTTTCGTCAAACTTCATCAATCATAAAATGTTATTTTGGAATTTTCAATAAAATTCTCTTTCTTCATCTCTCATTTGCGTGTCTTTTCTTTATTTTTATTCGCCACTCCATTTTAATGCAGATCGAATACAATTATTGAAAGTAATAATGCCCATAACTCATACTGTGACTTTGATTACCCGGTTAACCAAACTGAGAGAGAGGCTGAAGACAACTGGGATGTTTCTTCGGAATTAATAAGTGAAGAATTGGCTAAGGCTGTAGAAATTCATGATGCCACAACTAGGTTGGGCAATGAAGTCAAAGCACAAGTTCAAGCAAAGTGGAGCAATGCTGAGGAAACCAAACAAATGTTACAAGCGAACCTCTTTCGCGACCAAACCCTTTCCCTTCCTCAGATCAACCAACTTTCCCATTTCCCATCACAAGTACCCCATCACAAAAAAAAATTCATAACCAAATGCCTGCCATCGCCACCTTCCTCACTACAAGTGGCCCTTCTACAAAATCAACCCATCTCATTTGCTCCTCCCTCTGAACCTCCTGTCACCCCAGTTAATACCAGAACCCAATCAAGCATCCTCCAATCGCTGCAGGGGTTTCATTGCCATTATCTTTCCAATCACCCCAGACAAGGATCACTTCAAATATCCAAAAATAGTGTATCACTTTTATCAGCTCACTCAACTCAAAAGCAAAAAAAGAAAAAATCAGAAAAAATGAAACAAAAAAGAACAGATTCAAAAAATGAAAATCCCAAAAATGAAAAACAAGGGAAAAAGAGACGAAAGAAATATAAGTTGTGAGCTGATACATTTGGCCATAAAGCGTAAGAGATCCTTGTCTCAATGAACCTTCTACACCTTGTTGTGTATGACCACCCTTTCTTCCATAAACCTTCAAACACTTCATCATTCCTATACATCTCTCCTTTCATAAAACCGCAAACACTACCTCGACCTCGTCATCCCGCCCTCCACAAACCCTCAGTCATTCCTCAGACTCCACCATCAGATTTGCAATCAAGCTGTTGTGCAAGAATAAGAGAACAAAGTGGTCCTTCCTCACGAGGAATCAAGTGACATGATCAATTTGAGCAAAGGAGAGGATTGACGCCATGATAAAGAGCAATGAATCAACAAGTTTGTGTAAATCACCCTTCTGACATAAGACACTTGCCATTATAACAAAGTCTGTAATTACCAAAGTTCGGTCTGTTGCGCAGCTTTCCAAGCTAAGGTAGTCACAAATGACAGTATGAAGACTCCAGGTCAAGCATCATGATCCCTCCCTACGCCACCCTAAAAATGGGGCAGTTAGAGACAATCAACAAAGGATATCAAGGACGATGATGACCTTCATGGAAATCAGGCTTCGTTTTACACTCTAACAGGGGCAAACCCCATATGATAGAAGTAATACTTTCATTGAGCCTTATCAAACCAAAGTACATTTGTCTTATGTCAGAAGAAGAATAAGAGAAAGCTCAAACCGAAGAAAGCTCATCTTCAACAATTTCAAAGAAGACTCAATGCTCAAAAAGATCATGAACCTCCAAAAGGATTCCCATGGAGATGAACCCAGTATCATGAAGACGAAGAACTTATTCTCCGGAGGGGCCTTTAATTCTCGCAAAATGGGATGCAAGAAAAGAAAACCCCAGTTTCCAGCAAATTCAGATGCAGTCAGAAAGGAGTATGCCTAAAGAAATAAATGAAAAAAGAGAAAGATGAGCCAAGTAAGAATCAGCTCGCTAGGTTGAAAACCCGCAAAGGGCGGCCTAGGCAAAACCAGAGCGACCCGGTGGATTGAAAACCCGCAAAGGGCGATCCAGGCAAAAATTAGGGTCAGAAAACTTGGACTTGAAATGAAAAAGGCAACTAGCACTCCCGAAGATTTGGATAAGGGGTTGATCAAGGTCACAAGTATGAACGGTGGGCACCGTTACTTCAAGGATAGAATCACAGGATCTGTTCCTTTTTCTTGTATTTTATCAGTTTAGAATAAAGATTGCAATTGTACTTTCAACTGGCGTGACTTTCTGCACGACCAGTTTCCATATCAGCAAAAGTCCAACTTTTCTTTCATATGTGTGCTTTTCGTGTCTTTACCTTCATTTATTCAGTTTCTTTCAAAATAATGATTTTATGATTGATGAAATTGAATTGCAAAACATGTGCATACATTCAGAGCATTACAGATTATTACGAAATCTTTGAAAATCACAAAAGGAAAAATGGTTTCCCAAAATGGGTAAAGTTGCAAAAAAAAAAACAGTCACATGCACTGCCACCTTAAAAATAACAAGATCATTGCAAACCAACGCACAACCCTTGCGTTATCACCATCCTGGAGCGGTCTTCGTGTCAAGTGCCACAAGTCCCGCGGATTGATTTAACCAGCAAAAAAAAAAAAAAAAAACACACACATTTTCATATCATTCATCATTCCTATATCATCCATGTACTTTCATATTCGCATCCCAGAAGGGCGAAAAGAAACAGAAGAAAAAGAAACAGAAGAAAAGAAAAAGAAAAAGGAAAATCAAACAGAAAAAACATCTCACCAAATCAATCATTGCATCCATGTGCATCCCAGCATCAAAAGCCTGCATTCCATGCATCATTCAAAACTTCCCAATTTTCAAAAAGAAACTCAGTTGCTTTGGACTCGTTAGTCCCCAAAATTTTCAAAAAAAGTCAGTTACTTTGGACCAATGGGTCCCCGAAATCTCATTTTCAGAAAATCATCATGGCACCGAGTTAGTGAACTCCATCAGCACAGAGTTAGTAAACTCCCAGAGTTAGTGAACTCCTTCCACAGATCACAACGTCGCGTACGAGCGCGCGGCAGATCCTACAGACTTCGTTAAGTCCATCGGATTAATTGTGTCAACCTAAGGCATAGTGTAGATCCATTGATCATATCAGTTCCGGACCTGATATTGATCGGCCGCTCGAAAAGGCCACCCCAGAGCTCGGACTCGACGAGAGTCCGTTAAAAGGTTTTAGGCAACCTCCGAATCCCCCAATTTACGGCACTTCCCATTTACTGCTTTCATTTACTGCTTTATGCAATTTACTGCTTTCTCTTCGATGCGACAAGTGTTGACTCTCTCTCTCTCAAAAGAAGAGAGATCAAAGAAAGGAAACAAAAAAAGAGAAAAAAAAAAGAAAAGGAAAATTCGGGTTTCTCTAAGTAGACAAAATTAGTATTATTTCTGAATTCTTTATTTCTATTTTGCCTCGGAATATGTTTTGGCCAATTCATATTCCTTGGTAAAATCCAAATAAAGAGGGGCAGCTGTCATACCCTAATTTTGTCCGCCTAGGTTTAAAACCCTAATTTTCCGCAAAAATAAATAAATTGAGAAGTGTGGTTTTATTTTGAAGAGTGAAGAGCATTGTGCATGCATTTTTGGGTTTTAAAAGTCATTCTAGGGCTTTTAAATTCATTGTTAGAGTGGAAATGCATTTGTTGTTGAAAAACAAGGTTTTTAGGGCAAAAGGGTATTTTGGTCATTGTCAAAAATAAGATAATTTCTCATCAAGAATCATTGTGCAATTTTAGAGAAATTTATTTGAGGCAAAACATTTTTGGTCATGTATGTATGTATGCGCATGCATGCATACATTGTGCACAAAATTTCAAAAAAGGATCAAAAGGGAATATTCTACAAAAAAGTTCCAAGATGTGATTTTTATGACATTTTTGGTCATGGTGATCACATAAAATGGCATATTCCTCAAGATACCTTGTATGTGGCCTAAATTGGGTGCATTTTTGTACAATTATCCTAAGAAGAATAATCAAAAATGAAGGGATAATGGAATGGTCATATAATAGTACAATAGTACAAGATGACAACTAGCAAAACTTGGTCACCAAGGACCCCTCCCTTGCTATTTCGAATTTCTCCTCTCTATTCTCTCATTTTGTGTTTTCTCAATGTCCTCAATCCATGTGAGCCTCAATCCTAGCCTTTGATTCAAAATTAAAATCAAATCCTAGAGCACAACTAGTGCACAATGACCTAACTACCCTTAAACCTAATTGCTTTCTATATATACCCTATTAACCTCACCTCACAAAAAAAGGAGGAGGCTCTTGGCCTCATTTTCACTCACACAACCCTAGCACACAACTCCCTCTCCTAATTCCCTCTCTTGGCCGAAATCATATCATCCTCTTCCTCCATCAATTTTTCACTTCTCCTTCACCAAATCACCATTTTCTCACCTCATTTCCATTCCTACTTCATATATCTTCCTTCTCTCCTAATTTAATTCAAGCTTTCACCATCAAAGGGCATTTTTAAGCAAGCATTTCGTGGGTTTCATTGAAGTTTGGTGAAGATTCAAGTTGATTTGTGGTCTTGTTCTTCATATTAGTCATTCCTTAGCTTGGATTTGAGGTAAACTTCTTAAAACCTAGCATCATCTTCAACCTTTTTGCATCAAAATGTAGATATCATGCTTCTAATTTTTCATCCTACCGTATTCATGCATTTTAGTGTTGTTATATTGTTGATTTGATGATTGTTGTTGGTGAGAGGTGTCTCAAACATTTTGACAAGCACTTAGGGAGGCTTGGTGTTTGAGATTGCTTCTCACCCTTGAATAAATTGTGATTTGTGTTGTTATCATTTTGCTTGTTGCATTTTGTGAAATAAAATTGTGTTAGGAAGCTATGAATGTTTCGCACCTTTAGTATAAAATAGGTTTAATCGAGTTTTGATGCATTTCTTCATGCAATCTTGTTATGGGGGCTTGATTTTGAAGTTCCCATGTCCAAACATGTTGTTTGATTTTGCAAATATTCATTTTTCATGCCTTCTTACTTTCACAAAAATCAAAAAAATATGAATAGTTGTTGATTTTGGTGTTCGATTGCTTGGATCTTGTGAATAAATGTTCCTAAGTCTTGCTAGTGTCATTTGCTTGCTTGATTTGGTTGACTTGTTGAAATAAATTGACGATTAATTTGTGATTTGAGAAAATGAATTTGGGTTTTGGTTCATTTATGATCCACAAATGATCTTGGGTTATGCTAAGTTGGCAAGAGATAGGTTACTTCAACCTTGATGCCTATGCTTGTAAGCATTTAAAAATTCAATTCCCATTTGATGTGCTTGTGAAATGTGAGCAAAAAGGGGTCTATAAACAATTGAATTTGCGCACATGATTGGTCTCCAATGACCTTGATGCATCCTCAAGTTTAATCATGCTTTCTTTGCTCTTTGAGTTTAATGTAAATTGTTGTTTGAAGCTTGTGAAGTTTTGGCAAAGGATAGGCCACTTAGAGCCTTGATGCATTAAATTGTTGTGGTGCATTAAAATGTTGAATTGGTGTTCACAATTTGCTTGTTTTGATTTCCACCAATTGTTACTCGTTAGTAACTCTCCAAAACTTCAAAACCATGTTGCATACAAAGAACAACTTGTTACTCGTTAGTAACGTTCCAACTTCAAAACATTTTTTTGCATTTACATAACCATTGATAAACAACTTCACTTCTTCTCAAAACAATTTCAAACTATTTTTCACAAATCAAACTTTGTTGAGGATAATGCGAAGCCTTTGCTTGCACGATTGTCAACAATGGGGTGCTAGTGGTGATCACTTGGAGTCTTTGCTCAATTGATTATCATGAACACTCATTTTTCAAAAGAACTCTCATTTCACAAATTAAAAACTTTGTTGAGGATAATGCGAAGCCTTTGCTTGCACGATTGTCAACAATGGGGTGCTAGTGGTGATCACTTGGAGTCTTTGCTCAATTGATTATCATGAACACTCATTTTTCAAAAGAACTCTCATTTCACAAATTAAAAACTTTGTTGAGGATAATGCGAAGCCTTTGCTTGCACGATCGTCAATAATGGGATGCTAGTGGTGATCACTCGAAACCTTTGTTGTTTGATCACCGTGAACATTCAATTTTCACAATTAAACAACTAAAAAATAAAAACCTTTTCTCGACAACCGAGAACTACGTAAGCTTTGAATTCTCCATGGCACTGGGAGATACGTAGGAGCGGGTCACATTCCCGTCAAGCACGACAAATAAAAACCATTTTCTTTTCAAAAAAAACAAACCCTTTTACAAAACAAGGCAATTTCTAAAAATAAAGCAATTTTCGAAAACAAGAACTACGTTGCTTTGATTCCCTCCCCAGGATACGTAGGCACGGTGCCCTCCCGTCAAGCGCAAAAGATTAAATTTTCCTTAAGTTTTTCCATAAAGCAAGGAGAGATAAAGAGAGATAAAAACAAAGCATTTCTTAAATCAACCTTTAAATCACATGTCAAATCGAGGTTCCCTTTCAGTAGAAAGGATGTGTGGGGTGCTCGTACCTTCCCCATGCATAACCGACCCCCGAACTCAAATCTCGTGGTTCCAAGGACCATTGTCTTTCAAGAAAGGTTTTTTTCAATGTTTTACCTCTAAAAAAATATTGGTGGCGACTCCAATTCATGTTGTGCGAAGAGAAATCCCTCCAAAGGATTTTTCGGGGTGCAATAGCGACTAGGCAAAAATTTTGATAGAGTGTTGGCTAATTGGGAGTGGAGATCTATGTTTCCTCATGCTTTTGCTACTGCCCTACCTATCATTAATTCTGATCACTCCCCTATCATTTTGAAACCTAATCCTCCAACAACAAGTGGTAAAGCATTCAGATATGAGGTGTTTTGGGATGAACATAAAGATTGTAATCAAGTGGTGTCCTCTGCTTGGGAGACAAATACTACTACTGAACCTTGGCAACAGTGGGATAATAATGTGAAAAATTGCAATAGGAAACTGCAGGTTTGGTATTGTAAAACATTCAGAAATGGTGCAAGGGAGATCAACTATCTAAAAGAGAAACTTCGCAGTACTCTCAACCTTCCAAGCAATCAGATCAACTGGGGGGAAGTTTCTAAACTAAGGGCAGAGATTGACAAACTATGGAGGCAAGAGGAACAATATTGGGGGCAAAGATCCAGAATTAAGTGGCTCAACTATGGGATAGGAATACCAAGTTTTTCCATGCCTCTACAATTCAAAGAAGGGATAGAAACAAGCTGCTCAGAATCAAGGATGCTGAAGGCAACTGGTTGGAAGGTCAAAATGAAGTTATGAATGGTATTAGTCATTTTAATAATTCCCTATATGCTGAGGAGACTCCTAGTTTTTTTGCTCAATGTCTTAAGGTTGTGCCTAAATGTATTACTGATAGTATTAATGTTGGTCTTACCAGTCCTGTTCTGTTTAAAGAAGTTGAAGTTGTTGTCTATCAGTTAGGTGCCTATAAAGCCCCACGATCAGATGGTCTTAATGGCTTATTTATTCAAAAAACTGGGATACCATTAAAAATCAAGTCTTTTCTTCTGTGTCAAAGTTTTTTACTGATGGTATTTTGGGAGATGAAATAAATTTTACCAATGTGGCCTTGATTCCCAAACTACCAAATCCTGAGTCAATTTCAAACCTTAGGACCATTAGTTGCAGCACTTATCTCTATAAGTCATTGCTAAGGTTTATGTTAACAGGTTAAAGCCCTACATGTCTAGCATTGTGTCTCCCCAAAAAAGTGCCTTTGTTGGGGGTCGTATGATCCAATATAATACGATTACAGCACATGAAGCTTTTGACTTTCTTAAAAAGAGTCAGGGTCAAGGGGGAAAGGTATTTCTTTGAAACTAGACATGAATAAAGCATATGACAGGGTCAACTGGGATTTTCTTAGGAGTGTCCTTAGAGCTTTTGGGTTTGAAGAGTCTTGGGTCAGTTCTATAATGACATTGGTCACCACAGTTTCCTATACTTTTCAGGTCAATTGTTTTTCTTCTGATAGGGTCACCCCTAGAAGAGGTATGAGACAAGGTTACCCTTTGTCTCCTTACCTCTTTATTTTAATTTTTGATGTTCTCTCACGTTTGATCACTGATGCTTGCAATAATCAATCACTCCAGGGTATCACTCTTGCACCATCTGCCCCACCTCTGTCTCACTTGTTTTTTTGCAGATGATGCAATCCTTTTCACTAAGGATACTCAGGAAGATGTATACCAGATCATTAACATTCTCAATATTTTCACCAAGGCTTTGGGTCAGAAGATCAATCTTTCTAAATCAGGAATAATTTGTGGGCGCAAAGTTACTAATGCTACTAAGGCAGCAATTACAAGCATCACCAGCTTTCCCTTATGGGACAATCCTAGAAAATACCTTGGCATTCCAGCTGAATGGGGTGGATCTAAGGTACAAGGGTTGGCTTGGTTGAAGGAGAGAGTTTTGGGCAAATTAGAAGGGTGGAAGGGCAATCTTTTGAACCCAGCAGGAAAAGAAGTTATGATTAAAGCAATGGTACAAGCACTTCCTAGTTACATAATGTCCATTCTCCAGCTGCCTAAAACTTTCTGTGACTCACTTACTGCTGCTGTTGCTAAATTCTGGTGGAAATCACCAGGGAAGAATAAAGGGATACATTGGAGGAAGTTTGAGTTTTTGTGTACTCCTAAGGGTGAAGGTGGTCTTGGTTTTAAGGACTTCAAAAAGATGAACACTTCCTTCCTAACAAAACAAGTGTGGAGAATGATTCATGACCCTCAGTGCTATTGGGCTAAAACTTTGAAGGGTATCTATTTTCCTACAATGGACTTTTGGCATGCTAAGATAGGTAGGAACTCATCTTGGGTTTGGAAGAGTCTAATCCATGGAAGAACCTTACTCAAGGATGAAGGAAGGTGGGGTATAGGATATGGGCAGAATATCAGCATTATTGAGACAACTGGTTAGCCTCAGGAGCAAAAGCTACCCTTCTACCTACTGCTACTATAACTACAGTTAGTGAAATACTAACTCCTAACCATGAATGGCACATTACAACTATCAGAAATAACCTTTCTCCCCAAACAACCATTGAAACTCTAAATACCCCTGTCATGTGGACTTCCACTCCAAACTACCTTTCTTGGCCCCTCACAAAAGATGGCACTTACTTAGTTAAATTAGGCTATAGAGCCCTAATCAATCAAACACCTCACACTGCTTTCCTAATGACCTTTGGAATATTGGTTGGTCCTCCAAAGTCCTTGCCAAAATAAAACACTTCCTATGGAGAACCTGTCACAATTTCCTGCCCACTAAAGCTGCTCTTTTAAGAAAGAAAATCACCCAAAACCCTTTGTGCCCCATCTGTCATACAAAACAAGAAACAACTAAGCATCTCTTTCTGCTTTGTCCATAGACTCGCCCTCTATGGTTTGGTCTACAGTTTATCCCACCCCCTAATGGTATTGGTTTGAGTAGTTAGATGCTTGGCTAATGGATATGTGTGACTCTTACACAACAGCAAACCCAACTCCCACAACTCAATTTTTCTATACCTTTTGGCTAATCTGGAAGGAGAGGAATGAAGCTGTCTTTAAAGACAAGCCCCCAACACCTATTGAAGTTATGTTCAGAGTTAATATTATGAGCTCAGAATTTCTTAACAATAATTCTAAGCTGAAAGAGGGATCTATTCCAAGCATTTCAACCACAAATTCGTTAAAACACATTTGGAGGCCTCCAAGACCTCCCTATATAAAGATCAATTCAGATGTGGCTTTTGATTCAAATACAGGTGTGGGTTATGTTGGTGTGATGTGCAGAAATGAAAAGGGAAGCATACTTACAACTTTGGCTCACCGTATCATTGCTTGTTCCCCTCTGGTTGCTGAAGCCATGGCCTTTCGCGATGCTGCTTCCCTGGCAAGATCCCTCCAACTTCAGCATGTTATTCTTGAATCTAACAATCAAACTTTGGTTGAATCCTATCGAGGTAACCAAATTAGTCATGAAATTAAAGGAATCGTTAAGGATATTTATGAAATCAGATCTTCAATTGTAAAATCTGGTGTAACCTGGATCGGGTGAGATGGTAACAAAGTAGCTCATGAAATTGCCTCCTTAGCCTCTAAAGGACTCCTCCGTGGCAATTGGACTTTGCATCCTCCATATCCTCTCTGTGCTGCCATTGTTGGTGATTGCAAGCTTTTGGCGTAACCTGAATTTGCTTTGTTCGATTTGTGCATAATTGAAGATCCACTTATGTGTCTTCTTCAATATGAGTGCATCTCTCAGGATTGTTTTGGTGTTTTTGGAATTTTCTTCAGATGCATTTTTGTTTTCTCATTAGAGCTTTTCTTTCTCTCTCTGCATGTTGAGGCGTGTGCTAGGGTTTTTGCTGAATTGGGTGGTTCTGCGTTTGTTTTGTACTTTCTCTCTCTACCCAAATGTGGGTGGAACATTTACTTTTGATAATTAATGCTTCTAGCTGTTTTACACTGGTACCTTAGAGTTTGTCTATTGGGTCGGGTATCCGGTTTCTTGTATCATGCCCATTGGGCTTCGCAGTTCTTTTAACTTTGTGCTTTTATTTTGTTTCATTTCAATTGAGACCACTGCTTGTTCAAGCTTTGTGTGGTGCCAATTGTTTTATTGGGCCTGAGGCCAATTGTAGATTGTTTGGTTGGGGCCTCCCACTGAAAGTAATCAAATCAATCTTTTGACCCAAAAAAATCTCCTGATCATAGTAGACACATGGAATTCTGAGCTTGGTAGGTGGGAACTTCATAAGCTATATTCGAATATACCTCATCATGTAGAGCAGAAGGTTGTGTAGATGCCTGTGTTAGTTCCAGACGTGGTGGACACTTGGTTTTAAAGACATAATATAACAAGTGAGTACACTGCAAAGAGTGGTTATCATTGGCTCACTAAGTTGGCAGATGTACACGCAGACATGGTTTGGAGGTGGAATTGGCATCAAAAATTAACTGTTAACATATATTTATCACGTTATTCAATTAAATGAATAGTCAATTAGATGATTTTTGCTTAAATTATATATTGTAATCTATTACTAATAGTAATTTTCATGTGTTATATTCTTATATCTAATACAGAAATATACTTCCTATCGTTGCTCAATCAAGTTTAATGATTCATCTACAATGACAAAGATGATAACTCTACAGATGTGACATGTGACACCCTCACTTTTCTGTTTAGTGATTGTGTGTTTCTATTACATTTTCTTCGCACTAACACATTTGTATTTTAGTTAAATGTGAAAGTGATTTTGAGAAGCTCTTCTTCTTCTTTTTCTTTGTGAATCCTTTGAGATTCCATGGCAAAGTTCCTACAACCTCTTTGAATTCTTGCTCTCCACAAATGAAGTTTCATACTTTTCATATTTTCCTGGTCAGTTTTCTCTTCCTCGTTATTTATTAAGTTTATTTATGTTTATGGAGCCTGAACCCACTCCCCTCTGTCTTATTCTGCCTGAGAAACCCATTATAGTCCTTTCCTCCTCTTCTTCCTCCTCTTTTTCTTCACTGATAGTCTCTCCCCTTTGTCAATCTATAGGGGTTGAGGAATTTTCCGAAGAGATTTCCACCAAACCTGTCGACGATACACGCCCGGTGAACGAAGTTTTTTCTGAGGGAATTGAGGATTACATATGTCGAGTGTGGCGGTGTTTCGATGGCATTTTCGGGAGAGGTCATGTAATCTCTCCACAAGCCGAAGAAGAATTGGAGCAAGGTACGACATCCTCTTGATTATTCTTGGATCGATTTTTGTCCCAGCGATCGTCCCGACCACGTGTATTTGCACGAGGTGATGCTTTCTCGGGTCGTAATTCAACTCCCTTTCACTGTCTTCGAGCGTGAGGTGCTCAATTGGCTCAATCTCGCCCCCTCACAGCTTCATCCCAACAGTTTGGCATTTATCGGAGACTTTGAGCTAGTGTGTTTGTACTAGGGCGTCGACGCCAAGGCCCTCATCTTCTTCTATTTTTCCAGATGAAGGTGAGTTACCCATTGAAGAGGTGTTCCCTCAACCAAATGTCCGATCGGGGCTTCTTAAAACTTTTTGAGTCTTCTTCCAAAAAGTGGAAAACCAGGTTTTTTCGGGTCCGAGCAGAAGCTGACAATAAGCTCTTTTTGACTCTAAAGGGTGAAAAGCATCGTTCCTTTTATTGTAATCAGTTTCCCCAACCCATTATGGAGGTCGAGTTCGATAGGCTTTCTCCCAAGGACCAAACATTTATCAGGTGCCTCGAGGAGTTATCTGAGATAGATACGAGGACTTTGATCGCTCAGTACCAGTTGTATGGCAGGACATCTTTTATGAGTGAGCTCCATTTAATTTTGATTGTCGCAACTTATTGCTATGTTTATGCAGGTTTCTAATCTTTGATTTGCCTTTTTGCAGATAACTCAGTGGGGAACATGGACTGAGACACTGTTCGAGCGCGCATGATAGCTGCTAAAAGAGGAAAGGCTGTGGAGATTGGTTCAGTAGTTCCGGGAAGGGGAAGTTCTCAAGGTTCGGCCCTATCCTGCCATCGTAGAATAATGCTTCTGCCACTCGGGAGAGGAGTCCCCAACCCGAGTCAAGCAAGAGGTCGACCCCTTCCTCAAGTAGTTTTTCCCCTCCCTCAAAGGTTGACCCTACCAAAGTGGATAAGGGGCCCCGAGGATTTGTCAAGTTGAGCATTTCCGAGGGGTCTCGTTATTCCGAGCACCTAAAGAAGTTCTCTGATATTCGGCCCTAGCCTAGCGATTTGCTGTGGAATGTGGCGCTCAATGGCAACTTCTTAGTTGAGGAATTCATTAGCAAAGAGGAGGATGCCAAAATGGACGTTGCTGGGAAGCTCGGGGTGTGCCGACCTACTATCTCTTATTCCTTCTGGCTGACCACTATGGGTTCACATCTGGAATCGCTATTACCGACCGCGAGAGGGTAAAAACTAAGGTCGCTTGGGAGTTCGCTGAGGTAGGAGGCATTGAGCGGCTCTATGAACTAGTGAAGTTTTGAGCTGATCCAGATTTGTCTCACGAATTGGATGCAACTAGGTGGAATCTGGGTGATTCCGAGGAGAGTCTGAAGGTCGCCGAAGCAAGTAGAGATTCGTTGATGGAATTTAGAATCAGTGGCACTCGGAGAAATAGGTGTTGGAAGCCAAGGTGGCCGAGCTTAAGCCCAAAGTTCATAAGGTTGAGACACAGGCAACGATCGCCTTTGAAGGAGGCTTTGATGCTGCGTAGGCTTAGGTGAAGGTCTTAGCCCCCATGCTTAACTTATCTCCCATGGACATGTTCAAGATGGTCCTTGATGGCCAAATAGTTGGGTCCTAGCACTGTGGCCTCGACAGCTCCACCCTCGCGCTCTCCGCCTGCTGGTGATGCGACCAGTAAACTTTTTTGACCTGCGACTTTCGTCCTCGGAAACCATTTTGACTTTTGACTTTTTATGCGGACTGCATTTATGGGGGATTGGTTTCGACTCTCTCCCCTCCTCTATATAAAGGTATTGAGTTTTCGTGTTTTCTCCACACCTCAAGAGTTCATTTCCCTCATGCTTCTCCCTGGTCCTTTCATCTCCCTTAGGCCCTTCGACCGCTCTTATTGGAGATGGCCTCTTGACAGGTGCCTAAGGTGGTGGGCCGAGTCACCTTTGATCATGTTCGTCCATCACTTTTTGAGAGCGATCAGACGACCTAAATGTTTTCGTACTCGTTCACCACCACTTCCCGAGAGCGAAATCAAATTCTTTTTGGAGGTGATGGTACGTCGTCTTTTGCGACTGTACGGAGTTCCAGTTGACGATCCATGAATGTCAAACCACATCAGTGGTAGGAGAAAAACCCCACTTCGGTTCCAACATATTGGATTGGTTTTGGCTGAGTTCGCTGTTTTCTGCCCTGCATCTCTTCTTCTGACGTGGCTGTAGCGACATCTTGGAAGATTTGGGCGATCAACGTTCTTCAGGTGGCAGGGAGGTTAGGGTGTGTGATTACTCCTCACATAGTCAAGGTCATCTTCCACCTAGCCGAAGGATTTAATTGCCTTGTAACAAGTGCTTGATGCTAGGCATTTTTGCTAGCGACTTGCCTTCTTATTTTTTGAGCTGTAGCATTTCTGCCTAGGTTTAGAGGAACATGCTGCCACTGTGGACAAGTAGGCCACATGGTTAAAGATTTCTTTAAGAAACATGGATCGCCAAGTCGAACAGGTTGTTGAACTGCAACTACTATAAACCATAACGTAAGTGACAGGGGAAGGGAGAAGCATCTAGCTATAGGAATGATTCATTACATGTGATGCCCCCAGAATATTTTGCACTTGTGAAGTAAGTGTAAACTACTTTACTTTTTCGTGCATTGGACTCGTCCTTTGTGTAGTCTTATCATTTTTTTCTTCGGGCATTTGTTTCCAACTTTGTTTTAAGTGGAATCACTCGTGGTGCCCGATACTGGTCTAGGCTTGTTTTTTGCTTTCACTAATTTGAAAGCTATTGGGTAGTGTTGAGCTCCGTGGTGTCAGTCTTTTGTTTCGAATTTGCCGAGCTCTGAGGTGTCGGACTTGATGGTATTGTGTGTGATGATGGCGTGTGGCATTCCATGGCGACAGACTACATTTTTCTATACAAATTTCTTGACCCACTACATGGTGATGATTGCGAGGGGTTCAACTTCAATCCATTTAGTGACGTAGTCGATCACTACTATTATGTATTTGAGTTGTCTAACCGCCTGGGAAAAGGATTAAGGTGCGACGATCTCGCGAAGCTTCTCTAGGGGAGGTTGAGCTTTCTTTGGATGCCTCTGACACGTATCGCACTTGTTGACATAGGACACCCAGCTCAGATTTCCTTTGCTTCCAATGCTCAATTTACGCAATGGTTTCTACAGATGCCTTCATGGAGTTCCTTCATGTTATATTCGGCTTCGCCTTTGTCAACGCATATGAATAATATGAATAGTGGCTGGACGAAACCACTTGTGTATAGCTTTCCTCCGAACACGGTGTAGTGGGGGAGCTTGGAGTGTGATTCTCTTGACTAATTGTCATTTGGGACAGTTCCACTTTCTAGATAGGCTTTCATTTCTTCTATCCAGGAGTCGTCGATCTTTACGACCTTGATTGAGTTTAGGTATGTACTAGGATTTGCGAGTGTTTGTACTATTATGGGAGTGTATTGCATTTTGGTCTTCATGCTTGCTAACTTCTCCAGCAAGTCGGTTTTGGTGTTTTGTTCCCGTGGAATGTGCTCCACTAACACATCTTCGAATTTTGACTTCAAGTCGAGTACTAGCAGTCGGTAACGGGCTAGGACCTCGTCCCTGGCCTGGTGGTCTCCTTGAGCTGATTTTCCAGTATCAAGGAGTTAGTCTTAACGTGGAGATTCTGAGCCCCAATTCCAGGTATAGTTGAAGACCGGCTAGCAGCGCCTCATACTCCGCCTGATTGTTGTTGTCTTTGAACTAGAACTTGAGCACTTGTTCAACAGACATCCCTGCCAGGCTCTCTAATATTGTGCCAGCTCCGCTACCCTGTGTATTTGAGGACCCATCCACATATAAAATCCATACCTCTTTCTCGCGTGTAGGGGTCAGTTTGACTATGAAACCCGTCAGAACTTGAGCTTTGATTGGTCCTCTAGTCTCGAACTTGATGTCGAACTCTCAAAGTTTTGCGGACCATGCTACTATTCTCCCTAAGAGCTTAGGGTTTTGTAGGACTTTTCTGATTGGGTAATCTTTCTTGACCACCATTGAATGAGATTGAAAGTAAGGTCTCAATCAGCGAGCTGTTATGACGATAGCGAGTGTCAGCTTTTTGACCTTTTGATAACTGACTTCTTCCCCAAGGAGCACTTTGCCGGCGAAATAAATCAGGAATTCTCCTTGTCCCTTTCTTCTATAAGCGCAGCGCTGATGTCTTGATCATTGGCGGCTAAGTAGAGTAGAAGAGGAGTCCCGTATATTGGCCTAGTGAGTACTGGTGGCAAGGCTAAGAATTCTTTTTTCTCGTTGAACGCTTTTTCACACTCCAAGGTCAATTCTAATTTTGCTGAGTTCTTCAGCACTTTGTAGAATGGGGGACCGATCGACCGACCTTGCCATGAACCTTGATAAGGCTGCAATTCTTTCTAGGAGCCTCTGCACTTCTTTGATGCAGTTCGGGCTTCTCATCTTAATCACCGCTTGACAATTGTCTAGGTTGGCTTCTATTCTCTATGAGTGATCATGAATCTTAGGAACTTCCCGGGTCTTATTGGTGAGGAGTTTCGTTGGACTTCACCACCATATCGTCCATGTAGACTTCTTTGTTTTTGCCAAGGTGATCTACAAATCCCTTGTCCATGAGACGCTGGTATGTCGCCCCGGCATTTTTGAGCCTGAAAAGAATAAATACGTTGTAGTAATTAGCTGTATCTGTCATGAAAGCAGTTTTTGGGGTGTCCAATGGGTGCATCCGGAACTGATTGTAGCTGGAGTAGGCATCCATGAAGCTCATCACTCAATACCCTGACGTCTTGTCTACCAGCATGTCTATGAAATCGGTGCACATTCTCCTCTTCCATTGATTTTCTTGACTAGTACTGCATTGGATTACAAAGTGAGGGTGTTTGGGTTTGTTTTACGAACCCTGCCTTTAGCAGTTTGCTAATTTCTTCCCTGACAGGTTGGCGCTTCTCCCCTGCCATTTTCCTCTTCTTTTGAAAGAATGGCCTTGCTTCGGGATCTATGGCTAGCCGATGGCAATTTACTTCGATGTAGATCCCAAGCATGTCTCCTGGGCCCCAAGCGAACAAGTCGAAATTTGAGGCTGACACCAGTATCAAGACTCGCTCTTCTTTATCTGGTAGTTGGGTCCCGATTTTGACTTTCTTGCCTGGGCCAGTGATAATTATTTACTTGATGTCGCCTACCAGGATGGTTCGACGTTCGTTTTCTCCTCGAGGGTCGAGTTCAAGCATGGCACATCGCTTAGTAGTAGCCCCCAGGGTTCTTCCTTGGCTTCCTTAAGAGTTCTTGGCCTCAAACTGCTTACGCAGCACTGCCTCGCCTCTTGTTGATCGGCATGTATGGTGCCTATCTGTTCGTCTTAAAGTCGATACTTCATTGCCAAGTGTGGGGTGGATACTACCGCTCTCAGAGCATTAGTTATGGGCCTTCATACGATCATGTTGTAAGTGTTATCCGTCATATAGTTTGATTCCACTATGAAGACCTGAGCTTGCATAGTCTTTGCTCTGAAGTCTGGAATGTGACCAACACGTCGAAGTACCCAGTGACTCTGGCGGATTCTCCCAAAAATCCGAATAGGGTACCGATGTATGGCATGATGACTGAAGTGGGAAGCTTCAGCTAGTCGAACGCTCTTCTGTAGATCACGTCTGTCGAGCTTCCTTGGTCTAACAGCGCTCTCGTGACCAAGAAGTTGGCCAGCTCTAGCATCACTACCATTGGGTCTTTCTGATTTTTTCGATCCCACAGTAGTCGGTTTCTGGGAAAGTGATCGGAGGGAGTGGTTCTACTGTTGAGACTATGGAATTTAACGACTTGGTCGCTCGTGTCGCTTAGTGAACCCTCCTGCAATCAGGTTGACTTGGTTTTTCGGGAGGCGGGGGTTGTTACCTTGAGTGGCCGTTGCACCCTATGACTGAGTAAGGGATCTGCCTCTTCTCCGATCTCGGTTATTTTCTCTCATGTTCCCTACTTCCGCCTATGTCCACATACGTCCCGAAGTGTCTAGCCTTGATCAATTTCTCGATCTTGTATTCAAGGGTCTGACATTTGTTAGTTGTATGATCGTGCATTCTGTGGTATTGATAGTATGTTGTGCAATCCATGCCTTGGGGACTTTCTTTTTCCGAGAGGGAAGGTTTATCAGATTGTTCTCGTGGTTCTCGAAAGATTCTTCCTCTCCCCATTTTTTGTGCATTGTACGAAGTCTCGATTGGTGAATTCGTCATTTCGGGTGAGTTTTACTCACGTTTAGGGTTTTGTTATTTTGATATTGATTGGTTGGAAAAATTGGTTGTGTTGTACTTGTTCATTTCGAAAGTTTTAAAAGTCGAAAAACTGTTATTTTGAAAATTATATACTTCGTGTCTCGGAACGAATGATATTAGTTGATGTATTTCTTGTTAAGTGACATGTTTGGACTGAAATATTGTCTGGTATTCTCTGCTTTGAGGTTGTGTTGTGATTAGAATACGGATTGGACACGATTGGAGAAACGAAACGAGAAAAATGAACAAAAATATGTGTGTTGTCAATAGCGCACGGACCGTGCGCCCTTGTGGCACGGACTGTACGCATGATTTTGTTTGTTGCCTTAAGATTTATCAGCACGCACGGGTCATGCGCCTAGGGCTCACAGACCCTGCGTATGTTGCTGTCTCTGGATGCCAAAATCTCGTTTCGTCGCTCCTTTCGATTCCAAACCTCCTCTAATCTTCTTCCGAACCAATTCTTATGATTTGAGGTTGAAAATGGCATGGTTTTGAACATGTTCATGATGCTTTTAATGACACGTTTTTGAAATTACGAGTGTTTCGAAAAACTGTAATATAGTACATGTGAAAGGACATGTATTTTGGAAATAAAAGAAACTATATGTTCAATTTAACATTGTTTGAGGTTCACGGTATATAAATTATATCGAGTCTGGGTGACTACCCTAAGAAGAGGTTAGCATACTAGGAGGGGAAGGTCGTGAGCCCTTACCCTAGGCCCCGTTTTTACCATTAGGGAATGTACTATTGGGAAGGGGGTTCACCGGGGTTACCAAAGCTGGGGTCGGTGTCGTGTTAAGATAGAAAGGCACGTAATTTAGAAATTAAACTACGATTGTAAAGGATTCATAATTGAACCGAGAGTGTAGATAGGGGTCACACTAAAACTCACAGAGATTGTATCTCACCCTTTATATTGTTGATGTTTTTACAGAAAAACAAGGAAAGAGGAAGGCTAAGAGGTATGAGTAGAGGATATACTCAAGATGGAGATTGAAGATTTAGTTCTTCAAAGTTTATGTTTTAATTTCCCTTAGTTATCTTTGTATCTCGATAATGTGAGTTGAATTGTTTTTAAGTTATGTAATCGCTTCCGCTTTTTCTTGGGATGGATGTGAGTATATTGAAGTCATTAATTGTTATGATTTTGATTAAGTTATGGAATTTTAAGACTGTTTGATATTTATTATCAAAAATTTTAGTTGTGTTCAATATCTAAACAGGAAATGTATCTCTGATGTCTGCTAAATCGTATATCTTAATATTTCTACTTGTTAGAGATATTAGAGTGTTACAGAGTTGTTAAAATCAAAACTTAAGTTTTATAGGGACCAAAAACATATTTAACCCTATGATAAATTAACAATTATTTAGAAAATGATTTGTAAATTTGAAACATTAATATTACTTGATTCATTGAATCCTTTGAATAATATTACTTAACATATTTTACCATCTGGTCAAAATCACTTCCAAATAAAACTAATATATTTTACCATCCCGTCAAAATCATTAATTAAAATAATATTAGGCAACTAAATAATTCGATGACCATTTATCTTTAATTAATTAACTTAATTAATTTTTCAAAAACAAAAAATCTTAAATGCACCAAATAAGTTTATTCTCTAACTATTACATTTCCTATAATGTTTTAAGCAAAATGTTACCGTATTGAGACTCAAGAGCACTTGGATGAGATGGTAGGGGTCTCTTATAGCTTAACCAAGGTCCTGGGTTCGAATCTTGCCGCCCATTGTTGTAAAATTGCATCAATCCAAGTTTAAAACTGCATTAATCCGTAACAAACGAACCCTTAAAAAATGATTTCTGAATTTGAAACATTAATATTACTTGATTCACTGAATCCTGTATGCCAAATAAAACTTAACATAAATTACTTCCAAATAAAACTTAACATATTTTACCATCCAGTCAAAATCACTAATTAAAATAATATTAGACAACTAAATAATTTGATTACCATTCTATCTTTAATTGAATAACTTATTTAATTTTTCAAAAACAAAAAATCTTAAATGCACGAAATAAGTTTATTCTCTAATTTTTACATTTCCTATAATGTTTTAAGAAGAAGGTTATCGTATTGGGTTTCCATAAATACTCCATCAGTCCCAAAATATAAGACCCCATTGTATTTTTTGCGCATATTAAGAAAAGTTGTAAGTGTAATTAATATGTCTATTTTGTGCATGCCTATGACTAATTTACCCTTTGTGTATAGAAAGTATAGAAACATTAGATATTAACTTTTCATATACCAAGACAAGTTAATGGTATTGATAAGCGATATATTTGGAAAAAGAGTAATAAATGTATCTAGATATTAGTAAAGGCTCCTACATTTTGGGACAAGAAACTTTTTGAAAACGGCCTTATATTTTGAGACGAACGAAGTATGTATTTACTTGAGTTTTGACTACTATTTCGACTCTAGGTGACACATAAAAGGAAATTTGGTCCTCTAATTGTGTATAAAACTGCATCAATCAAAGTTTAAATCCATAGCATCTATTATACAAACTAATTATTTTGAAGATGGCTAGAATGACAAGACATCTTCCTCTTGCATGCATTGTTGTCATCATTTTGTTCATAGGTAAATTTATTTTCGTGATCTATGAAAATAAGAAATTTATATATTTTTCTCACTTTGTTCTAAGTTTATGAGTTTTAATTTTGTTTCCCCTAACATAATATATGTTTGAGAATAACTATTTTTTGTTTCTCACTCAGGATATGAGAATGTGATGATTGAGGCTAAAGTAATGGATAGTGCAACCTTGATTGGTGACGCAAAACTGAAGTGTTGTTTTGACAATCATATGCCTAGTTGCAAACAACATGTAGCAGATGCCCATTGTAGTCACCTCTGCTTACGGAGCAACTGCTCCAAAGGAGGCTTTTGTAAATTTATGGGATATCCGACGAAAAAACATTATTGTCATTGTTATTGCTGATTATTTGTAATAAACAATAAATAATTGCTATTAGGGATGCACTAATGTAGCTATTATGGAATACCAGTGCTATATTTTGACGCTGACATGTCAGATGTTTCATTTCAAATTTTCAAATTTATTTTTAGCGCCACCTATATTTTGACGAATATAAAATAAATTATTAGATTTTAAGAGAAATAATATGGGATGTATCATATAAAGTTGTAATTTTCTTTCCAATAGAGTCTCGTGTAAAGAGAGAACAGGGGAGAGGAAGGCTAACTATGTATTTGCCGATTGGCTAAATTACTCGTTGGGCTGCTTATCTTGCATGTAATTCTCTAATGAGGGTATTCTTTTTTCTTCTTGGGTCTGTTTCCTATTGGGTTTTCGCCCTTGGAAGTTTTAACGAGGCACCCCGAGACTGTCGTGTAAGGGTTAGCCGTTAGGACACCCCTTGTGCTCCTTTCAGTATTATTGCTTATAAAAAAATGGGGGAGAGCTAAAGAGTTTATTAAAAATTGAGGAAAAAGTGACAGAAAATCCTTCCAGCTAGAAAACTTCCCTTAAATTCCCACACACACCCACATTCTCCATCCCAACCCCACTTCGATTCATTCTCCATCCCAACCCCACTATATTAAATATTAATAAAATTGAAAATCTCTATGTGTTAAATTTACAGAAAAGATAGAGTGTCCCACCCTTCGAGGTGTCTCCAATCCAGCGAGGGGATTAGTCACTACGTTCGGTAGTGGATACCCTGGTCTTGACCAAAAAAAATATTACTATAGAGTAACAACTTTCAAAACTCAATGACTCAAACCACTAGTAACGTAAGCAAACAATTAGCAAAAAATGTACCAGTCTTTGGAAGGGCGTACATGAGCCCCAAATCTCTGGTGCACTTCCACTTGTTTTCTAGTTCTCTTCTTTCTTTGGATCAGGAATCCGATTGCCCCACCGCCTTCAGTAATCTGGTCCCAAAGGGAAGCCAGCTCTATTGGGGTGTGTGGAATCCGTTTTCTGTGCCCCAAAAAAGAACATTGAACATCTGTGAACAAGGATCATTTGTTGTGTGCGTAATAAAGGGATATGGAAAGAGCACTAGAGAGAGAGCAAAACAACAATGGAGAACCTAGTCGGGACAACGTCAACGAGACTAAGGCAAGCAATGGAGGGGAATCGTGCCATAGTGAAAGTAAAGAAGGATGGACACAGGTAAACAAGAAAATGAGAAATGTCAGCTGCAAATACGAACGCATGGACGTTGCCTTTCGTAGTGGTTTTGCAAAAGAATCAGATGCAGTCACATACTACTTCACGAGATTCCCAGATACTCATGGAGAAAAGGATATGTTTGGTATCTTAAAGATTTATGGTAATGTTGTGGATGTGGTCATACTGGCTAAAAGAGATAAAAGAGGAAAGAGATTCGGTTTTGCCCGCTTCGCAGAGGTCAAAGATCCAAACTTGTTTGCAACAAGGCTCGATAAAATAATTATAGGAGCTACAAAAATCTATGTCAACCCCCTAGGTTTTAGAGACATGAGATACAAGTGAAGCAGCGTGGATGCGTTCAACCACCCCAATAAAGAAAACTAATGGGTGCTACAGGGAAAGGTACCAAGGGTGTAAGAAAGAGCGATAGAGACTTCCAAAGAAATGGAATTCTAAAGAGGCAGCCTATGGTAAAGGAACTCATGGTTGATGAGGGTGAAATGAATTAATATAAAACCCTTTTTGTTGGGGATGCAGTCACGCAAGGATCCACAGAGTCTAACAGAGACGAGTTCTATTGAAAGATATATTTTCGGTGAAAGTTACACCACTTGGAGCCAATAAAGTTCTACTTGAAAACATGGAGGAAGGGGGGTTGCAAACCATAATAAGAGATGATCGACAATGGCTTGATAGTTGGATTGACAAAATCAAATCTTGGAGCCCAGAAGTCTCATTGCATGGCTGGTAAACAAACTAGAGTATCATTCAAAAAGCATCCTCCCTTTAGGAAGTCAGAGCTACTTTAACTAGTGCATTCTGATGTTTGTGGCCCTCTAAAGGTAAAAACTTTTCGTGGTGGGCTTTATTTTGCTACTTTTATTAATGATTGTTCCAGAAAATTATGTGTTTATGCTTTGAAGATAAAAGACCAAGTGTTGGAGAAATTTAAACAATTCCATACTTTGGTTGAGAGGCAGACAGGTAAGAAGCTGAAACCTGTTCGTACTGACTACGGTGGTGAGTATTGTGGACCCTTTAATGATTACTGTAACCAGCAAGGTATTGCACATGAAAAGACTCCTCCTAAAACTCCTCAGTTAAATGGTTTAACAGAGAGGATGAATCGTACACTAGTTGAGAAAGTGAGGTGTATGCTCTCTGAAGCTAAGTTTCCCAAACTCTACTGGGGTGAGGCGTTGTGCACGGTAGTGCATGTTATTAATCTCAGTCTCGATGTTGCTTTGAATGGCGAGGTTTCAGATAATGTTTGGTTTGGGAATAATGTCAATTATGATCATTTGAGAGTCTTTGGTTGTAAGGATTTTGTGCATGCTCCAAAGGATGAAAGACCCAAGTTGGACGCAAAGTCAAAGCAATGTATTTTCATTGTTTATAGGTCGTATGATCCTATAGGGAAAAAGCTTCTCATAAGTCGTGATGTTGTTTTCATGGAAGACCAAACTATTGAAGATATTGATAAGGTTGAGAAGACTACACCCAATAAGGATGACAACTTGTCAGATGTTGATCCAGTTCGGTTGTCTATTCAGAATTTGGATAGTGTTGATGGTAATGTTCAAAATGGTGAGCATCATCATTGTGTTGATGATCAACAACTTGAAGATGGGTTAAATATTCCAGCTAACAATGATGATGAGGAACATGAGATGTCAGAAGATGAGAATCTTGGTGATGCTCCTGAGTCATCTCAAGCTCAACTTAGAAAGTCTAGCAGAGGAAGACAACCATCTACAAGGTTTAATTCCGATGAGTATGTGACAGTGACTGGTGAAGGGGAATCTGAGTATTTTCAAGAGGCCATGGAGAGTGAATAAAGTCAAAAGTGGTTGGATGCAATGCATGATGAGATGAAGTCATTGCATGATAATCACACTTATGATTTGGTCAAGTTGCCAAAAGGTAAAAGGGCTTTGGAAAACAGGTGGATTTATAGAGTGAAACATGAGAGTAACTCTAAGTCTCCAAGGTATAAAGCCAGATTAGTGGTGAAGGGTGTCCGTCAAAGAAAGGGTGTTGATTTTAATGAAATTTTCTCACCTGTGGTAAAGATGTCATTGATTAGAACCGTGTTGAGTTTGGCGGCTACTCTAGATTTAGAGGTAGAGCAAATGGATGTAAAAACAGCTTTCCTTCATGGTGATTTGGAGAAAAAGATCTACATGAAACAACTTGATGGTTTTCTTGTTGAAGGCAAGCAAGACTATGGGTGTAGACTAAGGAATAGTCTATATGGTTTGAAACAGGCTCCAAGACAGTGGTGCAAGAAGTTTGAGTTAGTTATGTGTGACCAATGATATAAAAAGACTACTTCTGATCATTGTGTCTTTGTTAGAAATTTTTCTAATGATGAATTCATTATCCTGTTGTTATATGTTGATGACATACTTATTGCAGTTGGGCGAGTCTTTTGCCATGAAAGACATGAGAGCAGCTAAACAGATTATTGGTATAAGAATCATGTGTGACAGAAAGGAGAAGAAATTTTGGCTATCACAAGAGCACTATATTGAAAGAGTGTTGCAGAGATTTCAGATGGAAAACTCTAAGGCGGAAAGCACTCCTCTTGCTACTCATTTTAAATTGAGTTCTAAACAAAGTCCTTCCAATGAAGATGATAAAATTGATATGGAACGAGTTCCTTATGCATCTGTTGTGGGTAGTTTGATTATGCAATCACTACAAGAAATAGTTGATTTACTGTCCAAAACTTTCCGGCGGATATAAATCCGTCGGAAACTTTCCGACGGAATTGAGGGATTTCCGGCGGATTTGATCCCACGGTAGTTTCCGGCGGATTTTTATCCCACAGAAATTTTCCGGCAGATTTTTTGGACTTTCTGGCGGAATTTTAATTTTTTTTTTTTGCAAAAATCCGCCGGAAATGTTACCGGAAATTTCCGGCGGATTTTGCAAAAAAAAAAAAATTATTTTTTTTTTTGGAAAATCCGCCGGAAATTTTAATAAATCCGCAGGAAATTTCCGGCGGATTTTCCAAAAAAAAAAAAAATTGAAAATCCGCCGGAAATTGTAGAAAATCCGCCGGAAAATTTTGGAGGGAAAAAAATCCGCCGGAAATTTCAAAAATCCGCCGGAAAAATTTAGAGGGAAAAAAATTCATCTATAAATACAACTTTCTCCTACACTCATCTCATTCTCTCATTTATCTCTTTCTTTCCTTCTCATTCTCTTCTACATTTTCTCTATCTTATCTTTCTTCTTCTTTTTCATACTTTCTAATCTTCAAAAATTTCTCTACATATCCCTCTTCTATAATTCTCCTTTCTTCTTCATTCTCACTTCTTTATTCTTATTCCTTCTTCATCTCACTATTTTATTCTTATTTCTTCATAATTCCTCATTCTTGTTCTCTCATATATTATTTCTTCTCATATTCTCTATTTATTCTTTCCTATTTCAACAATACCATTCAACATTTGATTTTACTTTTGTTTTTTGACTTTTATTTAAAACACATATTAAGTTATAAAATTCACAATTTTTTTAAAAATATTCGGATTTTTTTTTTGTCAAAAAAGTTTTTTTTTTTTGGAAAATCCGCCGGAATTTTTTTTTAAAAAAAAAACATTTTCCGGCGGATTTTTGGTAATTTCCGGCGGATTTTCCAAAAAAAAAAAGACTAAAATCCGCTGGAAACTGTTTGCGACGAGGGTTTTTCCGGCGCCAAAAATCCGCCGGAAAGTCCACGTTTTTGGCGGATTTTGGTCGCCGGAAAATCCAGTTTTTCTTGTAGTGAATGGTGTCTATAAGACCAGATATTGCGCATGTTGTTGGTACAATTAGTAGATTTTTGTCAAATCCAGGTAGAGAGCATTGGAATGTTGTGAAATGGATTTTGAGGTATCTTCGTGGTACTACTCGTATGAGGCTTTGTTTTGGAGGTGACAAACCCACTTTAGTGGGGTACTCCGACTCAGACATGGCTGGAGATATTGATTCCAGGAAGTCCACTTCGGGGTACATGATTAAGTTTGCAAGGGGAGTTGTGGCTTGGCAGTCTAGGTTACAAAAGGGTGTACCAGTGTCTACTACTAAGGCAGAGTTCATAGCTATTACTGAAGCATACAAAGAGTTGATATGGTTAAAGAAATTCTTGCAGGAGATTGGTTATGTTCAAGACAAATATTTCTTATTTGTTGATAGTCAAAGTGCAATTCATCTTGGTCCAAACACATTGATGTGAGGTATCATTGGATACGTGAAGTTTTGGATGCTAAGTTGTTGGAGTTAGCTAAAGTTCATACGAATGATAATGGTTCAGATATGATGACTAAAGATTTGCCAAGAGGGAAGTTCCAAATCTGTTGTGATATCGCCGGTTCGGCGATCACCTTCCAATGTGGATAAAGGTCCAAATAATTTAGCCCATTATGTTTCTCACTTGTTATAAGTGGAGAGGGTTAAGTTAGGATTGAAGCTGAGAGATTTTTTGGATTAGAGTAGCCACTAAAGAGAGAGAAAAAAAAAGAGTAAACAATTCCCGGTTTTCTCAAACCTGTCACTGTAAAATTTCAATTCCGAATTCGTTAACCGTTGGATCGACTTCATTTCTGGACAGCAGGTTCGTGAGACATAGTTTTACACTATCACCGTTCGGATCTTTGAACCAAAGTCTGAGGCAAGATATATCGGCTTCTCACTGAAGCTGAAGTTTTGGGTATTTTCATCTTCTTGTTCTCAATTTGTAAGCTTGTGTGTTTTTTTGTTTTGGTTGCTTGTTGGCACGATTTGTGCTTATTGTTGAGACTCTCTTGTACCCTTATTTTATCATAGTAGAGCTATTTATTTGGTCTGGATGACCCGTGGTTTTTACCCTTTATTTGAGGGGTTTTCCACATTAAAAATATCGGTGTCATTGTGCGTTTTATTCTGGTTATATTTGCTACCACATATTTGTTGCTTCTCCTCATAGATTCTTGCAAGCTTGGGGAATTTATTTCCGCTGCATATTGCTCTGTTATTACGTTTATGTGTTGATTCCCCATAAGAGGAGATTGAATGCATGTTGTTTGAATTGCTCGTGAGTTGCTGAAAATGTGTGATTAAGGTTATTGAAGTTGTGGTTTATAAAAAAAGCACAAAATGTTATGAATTTGGGTCACAACGATGTATGATTTTGATTGATATTTAAACCATGTAAGATTGTCATTTTGTTGCATGTTTCTGGTGGTTTTAACTTTGGATTTTGATTGAGTTTTGGTTCGAAAGAAGTGGAGGAACCATGGGCTGAAAACAGTGCATGAAAAGGTGAATTCTGGGCTACCGCAGAGAAAACACGACCATGTTTTAAGACACTGACAACCATATTTTAAAACACTGGCAGCCGTGTTTTCTCCTAATAGTGGGAAAATTTTAAGAAAAGGCTGAAACACGACCATAAAACACTAGCAGTCGTGTTTTCTGCTATCCCTTGGTACTTCTTGATGTTTTGCTCTGGTCACATCGTTTAGCAACCCTCCTCCAATCCCTTTGTATATTATACTTGTTTGATGATATTTTCTAGTTCCTAAGGTCTTGTTAAGGTTATGTGAACTCCGTTACTTATCAAACTTACGGGTGAGGAAACTACTTAGTACATATAAAAGTACATCTATAAATGAATTAATGAACGGATGATGTACTTGGAGTGGGTGTCATGAACCTAATCTCAAGGCCCAAAGGTTTTTGTTTAAAGAATATGTTGAGGGCGGGTTCCCCACAATGTACGTAGTAGCATTTATATTATGTAAGTCTATTGTGTTAGGGGGATGCATCATAGGTAAATAATAAAATATTCGGAGCGTATTGTTGTAAGAAGTCTCAAAATGACTCGCTGAGATTATGTAATCTCACCTCTCGTTGTTGTTGATTTACAAATGAGCAGGTGAAGCCGAGAGAAGGTAATGCTCATCTCGATTAGTGGAGATTTGCAAGTCTTAGAGTTGGCATATGTTTTGTGCTAATCTCAAGTGTTTGAGGTCTTTTGTGATGGTCTTGGTTCAAGACATGAACTCTATTGTATTAAGTAATTATGTGCTAATTAGGATTAAGATTGTGTATTGGCTCCGATAGGTTATTTTGGAACTGAATGGTCGACTTATGTTCGAACTGAGTTTTAATTTTGAATAAATCCTATCAATGTGAGTCTATTAAGGTTGTTTTAGTAAATCCAAATTATAAATACGTACTCTAGATGATCTAAAAGGTAACATCCCGGGTTTTAATGTCAGCTAAAATTTAGGATGTTACAATAATCGTGCCCAAAAATATTGGGGTAATTATTTTTTAAAATTTGAAAAGTTATTAGTCTAACCGATAGGTTATTTTGGAACTGAATGGTCGACTTATGTTCGAACTGAGTTTTAATTTTGAGTAAATCCTATCAATGTGAGTCTATTAAGGTTGTTTTAGTAAATCCAAATTATAAATACGTACTCTAGATGATCTAAAAGGTAACATCCCGGGTTTTAATGTCAGCTAAAATTTAGGATGTTACAATAATCGTGCCCAAAAATATTGGGGTAATTATTTTTTTAAATTTGAAAAGTTATTAGTCTAACTCCTCCCCATTGTATAATTGACACATCAAATAATTATTTTCATTTTAGGGCCTTTAAAAAATATATGTCAAAAATGAGGATTGTTGCGCATTGCTCCCTATAATGAATTAATTTTAAACATTGGTCACACCTACAAGAATTGAAAGATAGTATAAATAATTCTGGACATGAAAATTTATAAATATTATTACTACATGAATACAATTTTTTCCAGTCAAAACAAAATTGTATTCATGCAGTAATAAAACTTATACAATATTTAAAATAAAATATTTAATACTATTTGTATCAAAGCAGTAATAAATAATATTAATTAAAATCGAATATTTAATATTATTTAAATTAAAAAATATTTAATACTATTCAAAATCAAATACTTTTTTTAAAGTATTTAAAATCAAATACTTAGTACTATATAAAAGTAACAATTAGTTTTGTCAAAAAAAAAAAGTAGCAATTAATGAAAACGAATCAATGGCCAAGTCTAATTTGAAATTGACATATTCATGCAATGTGCAGTCATTCAATTGCTACATATTAAACCTAATTTTTAACCAAATTTGTACAAATGTGCTAACCCCGAAACATCATATAAATGTTGTTTCTCACCTGCATACCCACAACGGCTTACTGCAAGTTCAATGCGTATTATTTTTATTAGCGTGAACTTCATCCCAAGTCACAAATAAGTGGGACGAAATCAATGAGTTAGAAGATGAACTTGTGTACCGTTTGTTCAAACTTCAAAGTTCACTATGATGGACAATCTGAAACTATAATTTAGTGGACTTTTCGGGTTAAGAAGATGTTAGACGATCCTATTTTGCTAAAAAATTTCACCAATAAGTGGGACGAAATCAAGGTGACCCACATCATATTTATTTACTATTAAAAAGTGCTAAAAATGTTGTTGCTCAATGTGATTTAATGTTTGATGGGATTATTTTTATATTTTTTTACACTGTGAATCATATATGCCGAGATGAGCAAATTGTAGAACATGAAGATTACGCTAAGGACGACAAAGAAGCAACTGTTGACGTTGTATAGCTCTCAAATTTTTTTTTGAAGTTGTACGACTGATTTGATTATAACTAAAGTTTATTCCTTTTCTAATCTTAAATTGTTGCGTAGGTTGCTTGTTGTGATTCCAAATCTAATCTTCATACCAGTTAACACAATGATCGGAACATTTGAGCTGAGAACACGTTCAAAGAGTGAGAGAGTTGAGAACAAAAGAGTTTTGAGAACGAGAGAATGTGAGAGGTTTCAGAGACTGAGAGAGTAGATGAGAACGCAAGAGGAGGAAAATAAAACTGGACTTTTAGCATTGGGTCTTTTAACAACTAATGTTAAACATGATTGACATAAAAATTTAACATCAATTGTTTAAACAAACAATGCGAAAAGTCTTACGCAAACACTTTTAGCATCGATTGCTTAAACAACCGATGTTAAATGTAGGCGGTAATCACAAAACTTACACTTAATTACAAAATTACCACCGCGTATGCATTTAATATTGAGTGTTCAAACAACCGATTCTAAAGGGTGCTTTTTAATGTCAAACTTTCACTAGTTTTTGCCTTATATTTGGCCACCCGTAAAATTTATGCTACCGCTGCCTCTGGATGCACATCATCTTAATGTCTATTTGAGTTTATTTTTGTCATGTCAACGTGATTTAGGGTATCCTCTAAGTCTCTCTCCCTGGAATATATTTTATTGTCGCACAGAGAAAATATACTATTATCTTTTCTTTCATATAAACTTCACAAAACCAATTTCACACAATCATACACGGTCATTGAAAATATTATTCCAAATATTTTCATATTTAGATCAAATTAGGATTTTCTTTCAAATAAAATTTTACCCTGCAAGCCCAAATTGTGTGTGGGAACCAGTTGAGTTTTGAACCAAAATTTGAACTATGACGTAATATTATATATTAAATCTTAAAAATACTTATAGTTTCACTAAATTCACACGTTCGATGGAGAATAATCCCTATGTATTATTCGATACTCCTTCTGATAGTGTGAAGCAGCATGCATGTTGCTGATGATGTTATGGAATTTTCTACTCCTCGTTTAATTCCTATTTAATCTTGTTTTGGGCTTATCGCTCTGTATTATATCAAAAAAAATCACACGCTTGATCACAGAAAAAGTATACGTGTTAGCGTAAAAACAAGCACACTGGAGAAAAACTAACAAAACAACTAACAGTAAAAATAAAGGTCTTACATTACTACCCTCTTATTTTATAATGAATAAAATCAATAATAAAAGCAAAGAGATGGTGGCGTGTGAAGTCAAATTTTACTATCTCGCCTCTCTACACTAGCCATTATTTCAAGGTATAAAACCCATTATAAATAATCCTTTCACCTACTGATACTATTCCTATGGATTTTCACTTCAAATCTAAATTTAATGCTTCTATTTATGCTCAGATAGTCTCTGATTAATCCTAATATGTGACAAATCTCACCAATGTATTACACATACTCTTCAATATTATCAGTAGGGTTCACAAGTTCACTCAACACTTGTAATAGTGAATTCATAATAGTGGAGGCAAAATTATTATTGATAAATCCACAAACAACATAGTATCTAAAAACCTGTTTGAATTGAGTTTTAAAAACTACTTTTTAGTTTTTAAATTTTGACAAAGAACAATTTTGTTCAATAAAAATTTTAGAAAACTAAGCAAAGAATCGATTATTTGCTTCTCTTAGGAAGCAAGCAATCGATTGTTGGCTTCCTTTAGGAAGCAAGCAATCGATTGTTAGCTTGCTTTTTGAAACAAACAATCGATTTATTACTTGTTTTTTAAAGAAGAAAATCGATTTCTCTCCTATTTCTTTTAAGCAATCAATCGATTCTTCACTTATCACAATTGTGTTAAAAAGTGTTTCAACGGTCATATTTTCACAATCCATATAAATAGGACTTAGGGTTTTTACGATCAAACAATAACACAAAACACGAATCAAAAAGAAAAGAACGTATACTCTCACCGTCAAACCATTTTCTTCACGTTCTTCATCTAGGGTTTCAAAATCTCTCATCTCTCTCAACTACATCGTGTTATATTGTTTGAGTGATTGGATCCTAGCTTTCAGTTGTAATCATCTATAATTGGTTGTTGTGAAATCCTGGGAAGTTTTCTTGGGTAATTCAATCGGGGAGATTGAATTGTAGCGAAATCCTTAGCGGGGAGCTTGGGTTCTCAATTTGGGGAAAATTGAGATTGGCGTGGTAGCTATAGCGAAGTTGCTTGCTTGTAAGACGTTGAAGAAGTATCTTCTCATATAGTGGTTATTATCAAGTCCGAAGGTTGCAAAGCCGAAGGCCGAGGATGTAGGGCTTTTATCCCGAACCTCGTAAAACTCACGGTGTACTCCTATCCCTTATCTTTACTTTGCGTTTTCTTTTATAATTGTTAACTGTCGTCGCACTTGCTATTATCACGTGCAGATTTGATTATAGTTATAATTATAATTATAATTGTTTCTGTCATTGTTATAGTTTGCATAAGTTGTTGCATATAGTTTAAATCCCATTTTCCGCATTCGATTTGAACTAGCATTGTTAATTTTTCGAAAATCCAAAAGAAGTCATATTTAGCATATAACCTTATTCACCCCCCCCCCCCCTAAGGTTATCATATAGTCCAACAACCACCACCACCACAGTGACATAGCTTTCACTCTTCTCTCTCTCTAACCGTCTCACCCTCTGTCTCTCTCTACACAAACCCTCTTCACATTTCACCCCCACCACCACCACCAAAAAATTACCTTCCACCCTCACTCCTCTCTCTCTCTCTCTCTACGAACTGTCTCTCCCTCCCAAAAGGTTGGTTTTTTATTTATTTTTGTGTTTAGGTATTATTTTAGTTTTGTTTTTTTTATGATTTATTAATCAAATGTGAAATGTGTATATTGTAAAATTAAATTATTGTTGTTAGAAAGGTTGTTTTTAGAAATATTGTTGTTAGTGTTTAGGATTGTGAATTAGAAGTGATAGAAATTTGAAATGTGGTATAGAAATGTTGTTGTTAGTGTTTAAGATTGTGAATTTGAAATTGTATAGGATTGATGTTGCTGTTAATGGAAATTGTGTAAAAATTTTATTAGGGATGTTAATTGAAATATTGTTAAATTGTTGTTTTGAAGTTTGATGAACCCTATGTTAGACGACTATGTTAGATGTCGTTATTGTGTGGTGTTGATGGAAAACGGCAAGGTGCTGTCCCTCACACCCATATTTTGCTCGAAATCATCTTCATTGAGATAATTGTGAGACGACACTAACAACGATAGGGTTGGGAGTTAAAATAACTTCCTTGATTACTTGGGTGGAAAAGGATTTTGTGTTGTCCTTGACCCCCATATTTGGCTCAAAATCATCTCCACTGAGATCATATCGATGCCACTAACTTGATAGGTTATTGGGAATGTCATGAAAATCTAATGTGTTTTTTAAATGCGTGTAGATGAATTGGAGTCAATTGAATCGTGGTTGGGTGTATGATTAGTTATCTCCAGGAAGAGCGGGTTTGAAGGTAACTTTTGTAGGTGGGGTTGAAGAGTTTATTATGATAGTGAACCGACATGAATTGACTGAATTTGAAGGGTGGTTAGATGTCCATGCATTATTTGTGATGGTGTACCTATTAGGATTGATGATTAAATCAAGGATCACTTGTATCATTTCAGGTTTAGGCCTAATTATTGGATTTGGGTGGACTATGTGGCAAATTTTGACGTAGGCGCTTTAAGCACTTATGGTGTTGGTATTCCATTTAATAAACAATTCGAGTAGATGGAAAGCCTGATTTGTGATGCTCTCGGTGTGAATGTGCCATTTGATGAGCCTGAGTATGACAGTCATGATGAACTTTCGAAGAAGCACAGAGATTTTATAATTTGCTAATAGAGTCAAACAAACTGTTGTTTGAAGACTCGCAACAGTCAAAATTATCTATGTGAAGCTTTTAGCTCTCAAGTCCATGAGTAATATTACTTAGTTGAATTTAGATTATGTGAATGAAATGATGTTGGAAGCGACATCTATAAAGGATAATTTGCCAAAAAGTTATTATGAAGTAAGATGTTAGTTTCAAAGCTGGGATTGAAATATAAGAATATTGATTGTTGTGTGAATGGCAACATGTTGTTTTACAACAACAAATTTGGTAAAAACGATGGTGCACTGGTAACTATTTTATATAGAGTTATTTACAAATCTAAACCTAAATAATTGCTCAGTTCTAAGTAAGAATAAACTATAAATATAGCTAAATAAATAAAATAATAACATTCAAAGATTGAAGAAGGGTTATGTTTATGTTTAAGCATTTTGCATATATTTTGGTATTTTGATGTGTTTGTTCAGTGCACCTGCATATGATGCTCCTGCACCGGAAAAGTAACAATGCACCTGCATTGGATGCACCTACACTAAAACAGATTACAATGCTTGAAGAATTCTTAGACCATCAAAATGCACCAGCACTCAATTGATGACATCATGCTTAGTTATAAAGGCACAGGACCTCCCTTCTTGGTGAGTGATGGATTTGAATTACTTTATGGGCTGAAATGACAAAGGCAACCCTAACTTCACCAGCAAGCAAACCCTCACATGAAGGAAAACCCTAACTTCACCATTCTCTAAGTTACATAGTTTTAGATTTCGTTTTTCTTTCTCTTGTAAAAAGGCAAGAAAGGAATTGACAACTTCTTTCTTTACTTCCACGCAATTAAGTAGTGTTAGCTGAATGCAGTGAAGTGAATGCACCTGCATTACTTGGCAATTTCATGCAAAGGATCTCCAACCGTGTAACTTTTACCTTGTTGCTTTCCTATTGTGATTTCAATTATATGAATATGAATTATTCTGTTTATACATGCCTTGTGATGTCTAGCGTGAACTAAACTCTTTTAGTTGGGATGTTTTAATCTTATGAAGATCTTTTGAGTAAGTTATTGTGTTCATATGTGATATGTGCACTTTAGTTCTTGTTTTACACTTCTTTCAACACTTGTTTTGAGGTTGATCACTTAGAATAAGTAGAGTTATAAATACAAACATAGCTTATAACTAGAAGTCAAGAACTAATATGGGTAAGTGTTTTAATAAATAAAACTTAGTTAAAATCATGCTAAAACATAGACATAGGATAGCATAGTCCATAGGATGACACTATGGGTACTTCAAATACAGGAGTGAACTTATTTAGCATCTTAGACGTTGAGCTTGTAATGAAACTCTGAAGACAGTGACTGAAAGGCACAATTCTAATGCAACAACATTCAGTGCACCTGCATCACATATGACACAAACTCTTAAAAGTGACTTATTTGATGAAGAACATCCCACCTGTTATTCTCCACTGATTTCACACATATTTTAGAACTTGTTTACATTCTGTTTGCACACCACCATATATTGTTCATTACATGGCTACTCAACACTAACCTTTCTATATATATATATATATATATATATATATATATATATATATATATATATATATAACATTAGAAGTTATATATATAACATTAGAAGTCTTGTCAAAAAAATATAACATTAGAAGTTAATCTAATCCCTGTGGGTACGATCTCATCTTCTTTATACTACTTGTTGTAGACAGTGTCCACTTGCACATTACTTTTTCTCCCAACATGCACTATAGGAATACAAATTCTGTGGAAAATCGAGGTATCATGTTCGTAAAGCAGGAAAACATAATTATATACTCATTCCTGTAAAGTCGATGTTCTCTTTGCCAATAGTTCCAAGGTTGCAAAAAATGTTTGCATCGAGTGAAATTGCGGAGAAAATGACATGGCATTAGGAGAATAGGCGTACCTCAAACATTTTTCGCCACCCATCTGACAGTGAAGCGTGGAAACACTTTGATCGAGTTCATTCAGATTTTTCCTTAAACCCATGAAATGTTCGGTGTAACACCCTAGTATTTCTAAACAGTAGAAATACCGAAATATACATTTTAGCAAACATCAGAGTATAAACTTACTGTTTTAGATATTGAACCAAATTAAAACTCTTTAAGTTTCGAATCAAGAATCATCTCAAAACATAAGTACTCATCAACAATCCACAAATCAAGTACTTAAGTTCTCGAGTGAACGAAACATAACTTGTCCCATAGCTCAATATCCAAAACGTAAGGACGACACGGAAGCAGTTTATACAACTTAACAATAATGCAAGTTACATAACCATAATAGAGATGACAAGGGAAAACTAATAAACATGAGCAAAGACACTAAGTCTTCAACAGCTCCGTAGATACGCCACCTACTTGTGCCACCTAGCCTTCTTCATTCTCTGTTTCTCTATAAAAACAACAACAATGATACGGTGAGATAACATATCTAAGTGCATTTTACCATGCCCCTATCCACACTCTCGGTTCAATTATGAAACCATTTCATCTCGTAGTTCAATTTATGAACTACGCGCCTTTAAAACTAATCACAACACCGACTATCGTAACGCTAATCGTGCCTTTTAATCTAGCGAAACACTGACTGCCTACTAGTGCTAATCCCGGTGAATCGTGCAACTTCTTTTAATTTAGTGAAACACCGACTGCCTACAAGTGCTAATCCCGGTGAATCGTACATCTTACTCTAGCATAACACCGATTGCCTACAAGTTCTAGTCCTGGTGTATCGTACTTTAACATAACACCAACCCCAGCTTTGGTAATCCCGGTGAAATGTACTTCTTAACTTTAGCATAACACCGACCCAAGCTTTGGTAATCGCAGTGAATCCCCTTCCCATTAGTACTTTCCCTAATGGTTAAGGGCCAAAGTTAAGGGCTCAAGACCTTTCCCGTCTAGTATGCTAACTGTTGAACCGGGGGAAAACACTCGTTGTTTTGTATGATAACAAATTACAATCTGTTTACTAATGGTTATAGTGGAACCAAAGCACAAGGCATGAACCAAAGCACAGAGCATGAGCCAAAGCACAAGGCATGATATCTTAAAGTGTAGCAGCTCAAAGGAGAAGCTACTCAAGCGTTCAAGACTTATGTGTTATATTGCTTTGCATAGGACGCTTGTAAGATCTTGTCACTTAAGCTTTATGACTTTTGTAGTTGAGAGATGATCTTTTAAAATAGAATTGTTTTGTTAAAATAGAATTGAGCTAGGCTTGGAAAAATCTTTTATATCAACTACAAAAGCATGTTAAATAGGTTAGGCACATATAATGACTAGTTGTTTTGAAGAAAGAAGTTGAATCATGACTTGTTGTTTTTAAAAGTGTAAAATCGATTCATGGTTTCGTTCTTTAAAGAGGAAAATCGATTTCCTCTTGTTTCTAAAGCTAAGAATCGATTTCCTCCTTCTTTTTAAAAGCCAAAAATCGATTTCCATATTAGATTGTTTTTTAAAAGAACTTTCGTTATGGAAAGAAAACAATCGATTGATGACTTTGTGCATTTGAAGCTAGAAATCGATTTTTGCTCTCCTTTTTAAATCTAGAAATCGATTTTCTCTCTATTTTAAAGAGAAAAAATCGATTCCTTTCCTGTAAGTTCAAAGAAGCAAAATCGATTTATCACTTTTTTTAAGAGAACTTGTTTTGGAAAGAAAACAATCGATTGATGACTTTGTGTCTTAGAGTGCAAAATCGATTTTGGCTATCTGTTTTAGAGTAGAAAATTGATTCATGGCTTGTAAGTTACAAGCTAGAAATCGATTTCGAGCTTATATTTTTAAAGAGAACAATCGATTTCTCTCCTACTTCTTTTAAGCACAGAATCGATTTTCCACTTACACAAACAGTGTTAGAAATTGTTTCAACGGTCATATTTTTACAATCCCTATAAATAGGATTAGGGTTTCTCACAGTTGATCTACAACCTACAAATCAAAAAAGAAAAGAACGAGAACTCTCACCGTCACACCATTTTCTTCACGTTCTTCATCAAGGGTTAGGCTGAATCCAAATCTCTCATCTCTCTCAACTACATCATTGTTATATTGCTTGAGTGATTGGATCCTAGTTTTCATTTTTAACAATTATAGGGAAGTTACTTGCTTGTAAGACGTTGAAGAAGTTCTTCTCATATAGTGGTTATTATCAAGTCCGAAGGTTGCAAAGCCAGAGGTCGAGGACGTAGGGCTTTTGTCCCGAACTTCGTAAAAATCATGGTGTACTTCTTTCCCTTATCTTTACCTTGCGTTTTCTTTATAATTGTTAACTGTCGTTTCATTTGATATTATCACACGTAGATTTCATTATTATTATAACTTTTTCTGCCATTGTTATAGCTTGCATAAGTTGTTGCATATAGTTTAAATCCCCTTTTCCGCATTCGATTTAAACTAGAATCGTTATTTCTCAAAAATTAAAAAGATTTCATTTTTAGCATATAACCTTATTCACCCCACCCCCTCCCCCCTCTAAGGTTATCATATAGTCCAACAATTGGTATCAGATCTAGAAATTGCATATAGAGCTTAACATCTCGCAATTTTTTGTGTGATCATGGGTCCATTTATGAAAGTGGGGATGTCCTTCAATATAGGCCACCCCTGTTCGATGGGACTAACTATGACTATTGGAGTAGTCGAATGAAATGTCATGTGCAGGCTATAGATTTCACTTTATGGAGGATCATTGTTGATGGATCACTCAATTATGTGGTCAGTCAATTATGTGATAGTGATTTTGATGTGTATTTTTCTGTTGATAAATGTGTTATTGCTCATAAGACTTCTAAACTTTATATTACTGGCTTTCGAGAAAATAATGTGTATTATGTTGATTTTGACAATGTGAGTGATGATATTGTATGCATGGCTTCCTTGCTTGATGATGTGAATCTGTGGCATAGACGTCTAGGACATGCTAGTATAGAACATTTATATAAGTTGTGTAAGAATGAGCATGTTAGAGGTCTACCCAAGCTGAAGTATGAAAAGGGTCAATTATGTGATGCATGTCAGCTGGGTAAATTGAATAGATCTTCCTTCAATCCAAAACTTGTTATTTCCACTAACAATGTGCTTGAATTGCTCCATCTCGATTTATTTGGTGAGATTGATGTTGTAAGTCTAGAAGGGTCCAAGTATGTCTTCGTAATCGTAGATGATTTTTCTAGGTATACTGGGTCATTCTACTTGCAAATAAAAGTGATGCTTTTAATGAGTTTGCTAAGCTGTGCAGAAAGTTACAGAATGAGAAAAACTTAGCCATCAAGTAAATTAGAAGTTATCACGGAGGAGAGTACGAAAATTCAATATGCAGGACTTGGTGTGAAAAGTATGGTGTTCATCACAACTTTTCAGCTCCAAGGACTCCTCAACAAAACGGTGTGGTGGAAAGGAAAAACAGAACCATACAAGAGATGAGTAGAACAATGCTGAACGAGCACAACCCTCCCAAGTATTTTTGGGGACATGCAGTTGATACAGCATATCATGTGCTTAACCGGGTATACTTGAGGCCATCTCTTAACAAGACGCCATACGAGTTGTGGAATGGTAGAGCTCCAAATATTTCATACTTCAAGGTTTTTAGAAGTAAGTGCTACATTCTCAACACAAAGAACAAGTCGGGTAAGTTTGATGCAAAATCAACTGAAGGTATCTTTATGGGTTATTCCAAGTCATAGTAGAGCATATATTGTTTACAATAAAATTGATAAATGTATGCAAGAATCAATACATGTTTCTTTTGACGAGACTAACTTGTTTGCTAAGAAAGTTGATGATGAGGATGAAGTGGTTGAAGTGATCAAAGACAGAATGCTTGAATCGACCAGTGAAAGTGTGGAAGAAGCCGAGGTGAAAGTGGAACCTCAAGAAGAAGCTGAAGTGGAACGAGAGCCCCAAGACATCGATGACAATCTCCATGGAAGAACACATGATGATTTGCCCAAGACTTGGAAATCAGTTTGAGATCATCCCATGGAGCAAATTATTGGTAGTCCATCAAAGAGGGTAACCACTCGTTCTTCTCTTAATCATTTAAGCTTTCATAATGCTTTTGTCTCTCAGATAGTTCCTAATACTATTAAGGAAGCTTTATGTGATCCAGAATGGGTTGTGTTAATGCAAAAAGAACTTGCACAATTTGAACAGAACAAAGTTTGGCATTTAGTTGAAAAACCTGTTGATAGAACCATCATTGGTACTAAATGGGTTTTTCGCAACAAACTTGATGAAAATGGTGTTATTTTATTAAATAAAAGTCGTTTAGTTGTTCAAGGTTTTAACCAAATCGAAGGGGTGGATTTTGAAGAAGCTTTTTCTCCGGTGGCTAGGTTGGAATCCATTCGATTCATACTAGCCATTGCTAGTTACATGGACTTCAAACTACACCAAATGGATGTCAAGAGTGCCTTCCTAAATGGATTTTTAGAAGAGGAAGTTTATGTAAAACAATCCCCTGGTTTTGAAGATTTTAAAAAACCAAACCATGTTTTCAAACTTGACAAAGCACTTTCGGGTCTAAAACAAGCTTCTAGAGCTTAGTATGAGAGACTGAGCAAACATTTACTTGTAAATGGATTCAAAAAGGGTAAGATTGATTCTACCTTATTCCTTAAAAGCAAGGGCAAATTAACATATCATAGTAATTCAAATTTATGTCGATGATATTATTTTTGGGTCTACTAATGGTGATCTGTGCAAGGAGTTTTCTGACATGATGACTAGCGAGTTTGAGATGAGCATGATGGGGGAGCTGAACTTCTTTCTGGGACTTCAAGTGAAGCAAATGAAGGAAGGAATCTTCATCTGTCAAAACAAGTTCTCAAAGGAACTACTAAAGAAGTTTGACATGAGTGATGCAAAAGAGATTGGTACTCCCATGGAGACTGCAACAAAGTTGGATATAGACGAGCCAGGTAAACTAGTAAACGAAACGATGTCTCGAGGTATGATCGGTAGTCTCTTGTATTTAACTGCTTCTCGACCTGATATTATATTTGCTGTGTGCTTGTGTGCTCGATTTCAAGCATGTCCCAAAGAATCACATTTAAAAGTTGTAAAACGGATTCTTAGATATGTTAAGGGACCACAGATTTTGGACTATGGTACCCGAAATCAAGTCAGTTTGCTTTAGTCGGTTTTTGTGATGCTGATTTTGCTGGATGTACATTAGATAGGAAAAGTACTAGTGGAACCTGCCATTTCTTAGGGCCTTGTTTTGTTGAGGCAAAATCCCTGATTAAGTTTTGACGATTAACAAACCTCAAATGTGAGAAGCTTAAGGTTTCTGATTCATAATGCTACTAATGTTCTTCTTGAGTGTTATAAAAGAAAAGGTTAAATTAAACAAATCTCAAGAAGGTATTTGCTTATGAGAAGCATCAGTTATGAGAAAAACAAGAAAGAATATTGTCCACAATATCCTAACAAAGAAGTCTTCTCTTGACAAGATTTAATGATCAAGACCTATATAGTAATCTTGAGAAAGATCATCTTGAGAAGCTCAAATTACTCTTGTGGCAATATGAGAAGGGTAGCTATAACGGATCAACCTAAGAAGAATCTGGATAATGAAGATGAAAAGCATCAAAGAAGAATCATGGCCATGAGAAGGGTCATGATGAGAAGAATCAAGTTGAGAAGTGTCATGACCATGAGAAGGGTCATGGTGAGAAGAGTCATATCATGAGCTATTCTAAGAAGCATCAACATGAGAAGTATCAACTTGAGAAGCATCATTTTCAACAGAAAAGATACCTGAGAAGAGTCACTGTGAGAAGAGTCATGACAGCTGGTAACAGTTGTTTTCTGCAGAAAAGCAGAAACACAGCTGTTTGTGCAGACAGCAATTTGAAACGGCTATAAACGGCTAGTTTCTTTACCAACGACTCTAATTCTTGGACCAACAGTTAATACACAAGATTTGATCTATAAAATAACGCTCCTGGTCGCCATTGATCCTTAAGAGAGTGAATTAAAATCTGAGGTATCACCCTTCTCAAGTATCACAGTTTTTCTCTCTTCCATACTCAGCATCTCCAAACCAGAAGGGATTCATCCAATAACTGAGTATGTATTAAGTCTTGTGTTGTTGTATTCGTTGAACATTTCACTTGTATCAACCAAGCTCTAGAAGTCACACAAACCCTATCAATCAAACAAATACCAAATAGGGAACCTTCTCAAGTAGCATGTGTTGCCGTAGGACTTGAGAAGTGAGTGCTTCTGTGGTAGAAGCAGCCTAATAGATTAAGTGAAGTCTATTAGAAGTGATTACAGTAGGTAGAGCTGTGTGAAGAAAAATACCAAGAGTCCTTTTCGCCTAGGGAGGTGTAAAAGGTGTAATCTATTTTGGAAAAATAGTGGAAATTCTCACTGGGTGTGAGGAGTGGATGTAGCCCTGAAGTGGGGTGAACCACTATAAATCTCTGTGTTATTTATTGCTCTACTTATCATTAGATTGCACCAAGTGAGAAAAATCTCCTCTAGGAGAAGGTTTGTGAAAACTGAGAAGAGTCAGTTCTGACCCTTCTCTGATAATAAACTGTTTTTCAATAAAACTGTTTTTAACCTTTCTCACCCTTATCCCAATGTCTGAATCACTAAGAAAACTCTTGATAACTTTAAAATGATAGACTATGTCTTCTTCATTAGCTTAATATCTATTGTTATTGTCAAAAGGATATATTGAGAGAAGCATTAAGGGAAGAGTTTTCTGAACCTTCTCAACTCCATCACATAGTTGAGAAGACTGACCAACCATCCTTCTTGGGCTTTCATTTAAGTTACACAGACTAACCTTTGACTCATACTTCTAAATACATATCACTTATCTTCTTATGTTCACATTATACTTGTGAAGATAAGTTCTTTTATTTCAGGTCAATTTTTAAAATGGTCACATTTCCAACCCCCCGTTCCTTGTGACACTATTGACTTCAATTGGCATCAGAGCTCAACCTCTGGGGTATGAGCACACTTAACAGTGTGAGAGGAAAATATCTTGGAAAAAGTCATGTCCACACCAAATTCTGTCACCTTCCTACCAGAAGGTGCTTCATCAAACAGGCCACCTGGATTTAATGGTGAACACTACTACTATTGGAAGAGTCAAATGAAATTATTTCTTGAATCTCAAGATACTGATATCTGGGATATTGTTGAGAATGGACCATTCATTCCCACAATACCTAGTCCGATTCCAAAGAGTTGTATTCCCAAGGCCAAAGCTGATTGGACTGTAGATGAGAAGCATCGTGTGTTGCAAAATGCCAAAGCCAAGTACTATCTTACTTGTGCGTTGGGAAGAGCAAAATATGACAAGATTGTGGGAAAAGAAACTGCAAAAGAAATATGGAATACATTACAAACTGTTCATGAAGAAACTGATCAGATCAAATAAGCAAAGAAAGGCATGCTGATCCATGAATTTGAAATGTTCAAAATTACTGAAGAAGAAACTATTGGTGAGATGTTCAGCAGATTCACTGCTGTCATCAATGGTCTAAGTGCTCTGGGAAAAACATATCCAAATGCTGAGAAGGTTAGCAAGTTGTGGAAATGTCTGCCAAAGGCATGGAGACCAAAGAAAACTGCCATAGAAGAAACAAAAACACTGTCAGAACTAGATATTGATCATCTTCTAGGATCACTAAAAATTCATGAACAAGAGCTCATGGAAGAACTACATCTAAAGAGAAAAGCAGTGGCTCTCAAAGCTTCTCAGAAAGAAGAAAACAACCCTTCTCACAAAGGAAAAGGAATAGCACTCAAATCTTCTCAAGATATGGATGATGAAGAGCAAGAAAGTGATGAGGATACAGAAGGAGAAGAATTAGCATTGATCTCCAAAAGGATCAACAGATGGTTAAACAACAAAAGAAGAGGAAAACCTCAGTTCAGAAAAGACTCATTCAAAGGTGAAGGAAACAGATCAAAATTCACCTGTTTTGAATGCAAAAAACCTGGTCATATGAAACAAGATTGTCCACTTCTAAACAAAAAGAGTCCAAGAAGGTTCACACCTCATAAGAAAGCCTTAATGGCAACTTCGGATGACTCAGAAGAGTCATCAAGTGAGCATGAAGAAGAATCAGCAAATCTCTGTCTCATGGCAGGTCAAGAACAAGAAGAGGCATGCCTCATAGCATCAAGAAGAAAACTGTGATACCTAGACAGTGGATGCTCAAGGCACATGACAAGGGAGAAGGATAAGTTCCTCTCCATGGAGAGCTTTGATGGAGGATTTGTTATGTTTGGCAACAATGACAAAGGCTTCATCAAAGGAGTAGGTACAGTAGGTAAAATAAACTCTGCTCAGAATCAAAATGTTCAATTTGTGAAAGGACTCAAACATAACTTACTTAGTATAAGTCAGTTATGTGATTCTAGACATGAAGTGACTTTTAAGTCTGATGTATGCAAAATAAATAGTCTAGAGTCTAGAAATACTATTTTTACTGGTCATAGAACTAATAATCTCTATAGCTTGTGTCTTGATGATCTCCCTGATCAAATGTGTCTAATCTCTAAGGAAGATGATAAATGGATGTGGCATAGGAGATTTGGTCACATTAGCATGAAAACTCTTTCAAAATTATTCAAACTTGATTTAGTCAGAGGACTTCCAAAGATCAAATATGAGAAGGATAAATCATGTGAAGCATGCATCCAAAGGAAGCATGTTAAATCATCCTTTAAACCTATTAACATGATTTCTACTCAAAGACCTTTGGAACTTCTGCCCATGGATCTTTTTGGTCCTACCAAACATGCTAGTCTTAGTGGAAAAAGATATGGCTTTGTTATAGTTGATGATTATTCTACGTTCACATGGGTAATTTTTCTGAAACACAAAGATGACGCTTTTGAAAGCTTTAAAACCTTTTTCAAGAAAGTTCAGAATGAGAAAAGTTCTAGCATCATTTCAATTAGAAGTGATCATGGAGGAGAATTTGAAAATGCTTTATTCAAAACCTTTCTTGAAGAGAATGGTGTGTCCCACAACTTCTCTTGTCCAAGAACTCCTCAACAAAATGGTGTAGTTGAAAGAAAAAATAGAACATTGCAAGAAATGGCTAGAACTTTGCTCAATGATTTAAAAATTGAAAAATACTTTTGGGCAGAAGCAGTAAACACTGCTTGTTACATTTTGAACAGAGCTACTATTAGAAAAACTCTAAACAAAACCCCATATGAACTTTGGAAAGGAAAGAAGCCTATCATCTCTTATTTCCATGTGTTTGGTTGTGATTGTTATGTCTTGAACAATAAGGATAATCTAGGAAAGTTTGATGCAAAATCTGATTCTGCACTATTCCTAGGATATTCCCTCACATCAAAAGCATATAGAGTGTTCAATCTTAGGACTAAAGATGTTGAAGAAAGCGTGCATGTTATGTTTATGGAAACTAACAATTCAACAGATAGAAATGAAGAAGATGAGAATGATGCAGATGAGATAGGTGAGAAGGGTGCTGATACTAATGAGAAAGTTGAAACAGAATCAACAACTGACCCTTCTCAACCTCCAAACATTCAAGACAGACAACCTACTCAAGTTTCTGAACTACCTAGAAGTTGGAGACTAGTTACTCACCATCCTCAAGAGCAAATAATTGGAGAAACTTCTGAATCAGTAAGAACCAGAAGCTCCTTCAGAAGAGAAAATGCTCAAAGTGCCCTCATCTCATCAATTGAACCTAAAAACATAAATGAAGCAATTATTGATGATTCTTGGGTAGAAGCAATGCAAGAAGAGCTTGCTCAGCTTGAGAAGAATGAGGTATGGAACTTGGTCCCTTCTCCTACACACCAATCTGTTATTGGAACAAAATGGGTTTTCAGAAATAAAATGGATGAAAATGGTAAAGTAATCAAAAACAAAGCAAGGTTAGTTGCTCAAGGTTACAATCAACAGGAAGGTATTGATTATGATGAAACTTTTGCTCCTGTTGCTAGATTAGAAGCCATTAGAATACTTCATGCTTATGCTGCTCATAAAGATTTCAAACTTTTTCAAATGGATGTCAAAAGTGCTTTTCTAAATGGATTTCTAAATGAGGAAGTGTATGTACACCAACCTCCTGGTTTTATTGATGAGAAACATCCAAACCATGTTTTCAAATTAACCAGGCACTCTATGGTCTTAAACAAGCTCCTAGAGCTTGGTATGAAAGATTGAGTACCTTTCTTCTTAAAAATGGTTTTTCCAGAAAAAAAATAGATGTTACTCTCTTTAGAAAATCTCTTAAAGATGAACTTTTAATTGTGCAAATCTATGTTGATGATATCATCTTTGGAGCAACAAATGAAAAGCTATGCAATGACTTTGGAAAACTGATGATGAGTGAGTTTGAAATGAGCTTAATGGGTGAGTTAAGATACTTTCTTGACTTACAAAACAAACAACTTAAGAAGGGAATCTTTATTTTTCAAGAAAAATATATCAAAGATCTTCTTAAGAAATATAAAATGAGTGATGCAAAAGCAATGGCAACACCCATGCACCCTTCTACAAACATTGAGAAGGATGAGAAGAGTAAGTCTGTGTCTGAGTAGGAATATAGAGGAATGATTGGATCCTTGTTATATCTCACTGCTAGTAGACCTGACATAGTCTTCTGTGTAGGTTTATGTGCAAGATTCCAAATTGCTCCTAAGGAATCTCATGTATGTGCTGTCAAAAGAATTTTTAGATATCTTGTTGGAACTCCTAACCTTAGATTGTGGTACAAGAAAAGAACACATTTTGACCTCATTGGGTATTGTGATGCTGACTATGCTGGAGACAAAATTGAAAGAAAAAGCACAAGTGGTTCATGTCAATTGCTTGCTGAATCACTCATCTCATGGTCATGTAGAAAACAAAACACAATTGCCTTGTCAACCACAAAAGCAGAATATGTCTCAGCTGGTGGATGTTGTTCCCAAATCCTATGGATCAAAAATCAACTTGAGGACTTCTCCTTAAATTACTCAGGTATTCCAATATTCTGTGATAACACTAGTGCCATTAATCTATCTAAAAATCCAATTCAACATTCTAGGTCAAAGCACATTGATATTAAACATCATTTTATTAAGGATCATGTGCAAAAGAAAGATATTGAACTTGTGTTTGTTGATACAAAGCATCAATTAGCTGATATATTCACAAAACCCCTCTTGGAAGAGAGTTTTAATTACATCAAAGACATGCTTCACATCATCAAAACCCCTTCAGATGAAAAAGGGTCATGACCAACAACCTTCTCAGTCCTGAGAAGGGTCATAACCCTCAACCTTCTCAACTCTTGAGAAGGGTCATCAGAATTAATATGGCCATAAAAATTCCAAAAAGATTTTTGTTTGTTTGTAGTTATCAATTAGGTTAATGATTATATGTCTTTTATCATTTATTCCCTTTATGCTTTTTGTCTTAGGTTGTATTTTAGTTAAAAAATCCAAAAATAGGTTCCTAGCCGTTGTAACGGCTCTTCTCTCTTTCTTGTCACACGACCTAATCAAGAAGTTACACACATCAGTCAATGATGTTTGTAATCGTTGGTCAATAACCATTTCCAAGTGATTAATTTCACTTCTTCTCTCTCCTCTTTCATTCGTGTAAACTGCTCCTTCTTCAAATCCCTTATTTCTCTCAATTGCTGAGAACAAAAAACTCTGAACCAACCTCAACATACTCTGATTCATCACCCGAAACAACCTCTAAGCACCCTAATTTCATTCTTCTTGGCCCTCCTCAAAAAATCGTTGACGTTAAACCACTTAAGTCTCGTCCAGTCAAAATGAAACACGCTCCAAATAACCCACGCAGATCCTCACGACTCAAGTTTCAAGTAGCTGCTAAAAATACTACTGGAACCAATCCTGACGCTCCCATTGACTTGGAAAAGGAAGATGTTATCTCTACGCAAGAAACAGAGCAACAAACAGTTTCTGAGAAGGTTTCTACCTCCTTCAAAGTGGAAAAATCAACTGCCAATAAGGTTGTTGAGAAGAAAGAAACTGTGAAAAAGGTTGTGGAAAAAGGAAAGAAGGTTGAAGATGTTTTGCCTCCAAGTGGCAAGCAAATTCAAGGCTTAAAGAAGAGAAAACAACCTGACATGACAAACTGGAGCAAGAAGGCTATTGTGTCTGGCACTGTCTACTCATTAGAAGAGATTGAGAAGTGTGGATGGAATATTACACCCTTTCTCTCTCAACAGAAATGGGAAAGATTTATCTCACTAGATGACTTGGTATACGGGGAAAGAGTGAGGGAATTCTATGCTAATGCCAAGTACCAAACTGATCCTCCACAAATCACCTCATGGATTGGTGACAGAGAATTCACAATCTCACCAAGTACCATTGGAAAAGCCCTTGAAATTCTTGACCAAGGCACTCAAATGTTGGAGGAAAACTGGTACAACTTGCTGGGAATCTCTATTCAGGAACTCAAGTCAATTCTTCTCAAAGACCCATCTCTTTCCATAACTGCTCCAAATCTTAAGCCAATGGTGAGAATCCTTCACCATATTAGTTCACACACCCTTCTTCCTAGAGCAGACTCATTTGAGAAAGTTACAACTGGTGACTGTATGATTTTATATCATCTCATTGAGAAGAAACCCATCAGCCTTCCCTTTCTAATCATTCAACACATGATCAATGCAATCAAGGCTGACAAGCTTGCAAATTCTCTGCCATATGGAAAGGCTCTCACCAGAATCTTCAATCATTTCCTGATTAAGATTTCTGTTGATGAAAGTGTTATAGAGTCTAAACCTTTCACTTCCAAAAACATAAAGCTTATGGGTCTTGAGGTCACAACAAGGGATGAGCAAAATGAAGGCAAGAAGAAGAAACAAAAAACAAAACAGTTGTCTAGCATATCTACAGAAGTTGAGGAAGATGAGTCACTTGCTGAAGTGATGATTAGAGAGACAAAGAGTAAAAATAGGAATGATCCTATTCCTAAGAAGAGTTCTGAGAAGGATACAGAACCAGAGAAGAGTGAAAGAATGGAAGAAAATGATCCTGAGAGGGGTCAAACTGAAGGTTTTGAGGTAACTCAACCTGAGAAGACTCAAAATGAGGAAACTAATGCTGAGAAGGATCCATCACAAGAAGAAAAAGTCTCTAAAGAAAGGACAATAACAGACAAGAAGAGTGATTCTGCTCTTTCTATCTCCAAAGAGGTTATGGCTCCTCTCTTAAAAGTATATACAAGAAGCAAGATAAGAGGTGTATGGAAGCCTGCAAAGCAAGAAGCTACAAGTGCTTTAGTTGAAAGCTTCAACAGGGCAGCTGCTGAGTTAGAAAAGGAAACACCAAAGCAAGTTGCTGGTGGTGAAAAATCTACTGAAGATACAAAGATTTTGCACATTGACTCTTCTGGAGGTCACGGTTCTGAGAGAACAGTGGTGCTGGAGGAAACCATTCCATTCAATTTGAATGATGAATGCACTGTTGAACCACCTCATAAGGAAACAGTCAAACCAGATGAAGATGTTGATGCTGTTGCAATGGAGAAGAGTGCAGAAGCTAAGATAAGTGCAGAAATGCAGTTGGATGCTGAGAAAGATTATGAGGCAGACAATGAGCAAGAAATCTCTGCTCATGATGGCATACACCTAACCCAACAAATCCCTACTTCACCTCAGGGGGAGTTTCTAGGAAACACCTCCTCACCCATCATCCACACCCCTCTACCTACATTCTTGAATGACCAAATGCCCACACTACCCCTCTCACCCTCACTTACCCTACCAAAAAATCCACCCTTCTTGCATCAACCAGTACCCCTTGCTTCAGCTCCTCCTGTTCAATCATCACCTGTTCCAACTATCTCAAGAGTCGCTTCCCAAAACCTAGAACAATTAATTGCTGCCATCAATCAAGAACATGGTATCTCACCTCTCAAAACCTCAAACAGCATCACCTCCTCAAACCTTAATCAGTTTCTAAACCTAAATCAAACTCCCCAAAATGACTCCCCTCAACAAATATACCCTTCTAAAACTCAAATCCTTCATACTGACATGCCATCAAAGTTTGGGTCCTTGGATTCCACCTTCGCACTGCTGGCCAACCTGTTTCTAACACTCAAATCCTTGATAAATGTATGCAAGAATCAATACATGTTTCTTTTGATGAGACTAACCTGTTTGCTAAGAAAGTTGATGATGAGGATGAAGTGGTTGAAGTGATCAAAGACAGAATGATTGAATCGACCAGTGAAAGTGTGGAAGAAGCCGAGGTGAAAGTGGAACCTCAAGAAGAAGCTGAAGTGGAACGAGAGCCCCAAGACATCGATGACCATCTCCATGGAAGAACACATGATGATTTGCCCAAGACTTGGAAATCAGTTCGAGATCATCCCATGGAATAAATTATTGGTAGTCCATCAAAGAGGGTAACCACTCGTTCTTCTCTTAATCATTTAAGCTTTCATAATGCTTTTGTCTCTCAGATAGTTCCTAATACTATTAAGGAAGCTTTATGTGATCCAGAATGGGTTGTGTCAATGCAAAAAGAACTTGCACAATTTGAACGGAACAAAGTTTGGCATTTAGTTGAAAAACCTGTTGATAGAACCATCATTGGTACTAAATGGGTTTTCCGCAACAAACTTGATGAAAATGGTGTTATTTTATTAAATAAAAGTCGTTTAGTTGTTCAAGGTTTTAACCAAATCGAAGGGGTGGATTTTGAAGAAACTTTTTCTCCGGTGGCTAGGTTGGAATCCATTCGTATCATACTAGCCTTTGCTAGTTACATGGACTTCAAGCTACACCAAATGGATGTCAAGAGTGCCTTCCTAAATGGATTTTTAGAAGAGGAAGTTTATGTAAAACAACCCCCTGGTTTTGAAGATTTTAAAAAACCAAACCATGTTTTCAAACTTGACAAAGCACGTTATGGTCTAAAACAAGCTCCTTGAGCTTAGTATGAGAGACTGAGCAAACATTTACATGCAAATGGTTTCAAAAAGGGTAAGATTGATTCTACCTTATTCCTTAAAACCAAGGGCAAATTAACATATCATAGTAATTCAAATTTATGTCGATGATATTATTTTTGGGTCTACTAATGGTGATCTGTGCAAGGAGTTTTCTGACATGATGACTAGCGAGTTTGAGATGAGCATGATGGGGGAGCTGAACTTCTTTCTGGGACTTCAAGTGAAGCAAATGAAGGAAGGAATCTTCATCTGTCAAAACAAGTTCTCAAAGGAACTACTAAAGAAGTTTGACATGAGTGATGCAAAGGAGATTGGTACTCCCATGGAGCCTGCAACAAAGTTGGATATAGACGAGCAAGGTAAACCAGTAAATGAAACGATGTATCGAGGTATGATCGGTAGTCTCTTGTATTTAACTACTTCTCGACCTGATATTATATTTCCTGTGTGCTTGTGTGCTCGATTTCAAGCATGTCCCAAAGAATCACATTTAAAAGCTGTAAATGGGATTCTTAGATATGTTAAGGGACCACAGATTTTGGACTGTGGTACCCGAAATCGAGTCAGTTTGCTTTAGTCGGTTTTTGTGATGCTGATTTTGCTGGATGTACATTAGATAGGAAAAGTACTAGTGGAACCTGCCATTTCTTAGGGCCTTGTTTTGTTAAGGCAAAATCCCTGATTAAGTTTTGATGATTAACAAACCTCAAATGTGGGAAGGTTAAGGTTTCTGATTCATAATGCTACTAATGTTCTTCTTGAGTGTTATAAAAGAACAGGTTAAATTAAACAAATCTCAAGAAGGTATTTGCTTATGAGAAGCATCAGTTATGAGAAAAACAAGAAAGAATATTGTCCACAATATCCTAACAAAGAAGTATTCTCTTGACAAGATTTAAAGATCAAGACCTATATAGTAATCTTGAGAAAGATCATCTTGAGAAGCTCAAATTACTCTTGTGGCAATATGAGAAGGGTAGCTATAACGGATCAACCTAAGAAGAATCTGGATAATGAAGATGAAAAGCATCAAAGAAGAATCATGGCCATGAGAAGGGTCATGATGAGAAGAATCAAGTTGAGAAGTGTCATGACCATGAGAAGGGTCATGGTGAGAAGAGTCATATCATGAGCTATTCTAAGAAGCATCAACATGAGAAGCATCAACTTGAGAAGCATCATTTTCAACAGAAAAGATACCTGAGAAGAGTCACTGTGAGAAGAGTCATGACAGCTGGTAACAGTTGTTTTCTGCAGAAAAGCAGAAACAAAGCTGTTTGTGCAGACAGCAATTTCAAACGGCTATAAACGGCTAGTTTCTTTACCAACGACTCTAATTCTTGGACCAACAGTTAATACACAAGATTTGATCTATAAAATAACGCTCCTGGTCGCCATTGATCCTTAAGAGAGTGAATTAACATCTGAGGCATCACCCTTCTCAAGCATCACAGTTTTTCTCTCTTCCATACTCAGCATCTCCAAACCAGAAGGGATTCATCCAATAACTGAGTATGTATTAAGTCTTGTGTTGTTGTATTCGTTGAACATTTCACTTGTATCAACCAAGCTCTAGAAATCACACAAACCCTATCAATCAAACAAATACCAAATAGGGAACCTTCTCAAGTAGCATGTGTTGTCGTAGGACTTGAGAAGTGAGTGCTTCTGTGTTAGAAGTAGGCTAATAGATTAAGTGAAGTCTATTAGAAGTGATTACAGTACGTAGAGCTGTGTGAAGAAAACTACCAAGAGTTCTTTTAGCCTAGGAGGTGTAAAAGGTGTAATCTATTTTGGAAAAATAGTCGAAATTCTCACTAGGTATGAGGAATGGATGTAGCCCTGAATTGGGGTGAACCACTATAAATCTCTGTGTTATTTATTGCTCTACTTATCATTAGATTGCACCAAGTGAGAAAAATCTCCTCTAGGAGAAGGTTTGTGAAAACTAAGAAGAGTCAGTTCTGACCCTTCTCTGATAATAAACTGTTTTTCAAGAAAAATGTTTTTAACCCTTCTCACCCTTATCCCAATGCCTGAATCACTAAGAAAACTCTTGATAACTTTAAAATGATAGACTATGTCTTCTTCATTAGCTTAATATCTATTGTTACTGTCAAAAGGATATATTGTGAGAAGCATTAAGGGAAGAGTTTTCTGAACCTTCTCAACTCCATCACATAGTTGAGAAGACTGACCAACCATCCTTCTTGGGCTTTCATTTAAGTTACACAGACTAACCTTTGACTCATACTTCTAAATACATATCACTTATCTTCTTATGTTCACATTATACTTGTGAAGATAAGTTCTTTTATTTCAGGTCAATTTTTAAAAGGGTCAGAATTCCAACCCCCCCCCCCCCCCCCCCCCCCCCCCCCCCCCTTCCTTGTGACATTATTGACTTCATGTTTGACTTCCTGGTCTAGTAAAAAACAGAACAGTGTTGCTTTGTCCACCGCTGAAGCCGAAGATGTGGCGGTTGGAAACTGCGTTGCACAAGTTCTGTAGATGAAACAGACTTTGGAGGATTTTGGTTTGTTATATGACAATGTGTCAATTTTAGGTGATAACACTAGTGTCATTAACATAGCTAAGAACACTCTAGAACTAAGCATATAGAAATAAGGCATCATTTCATTAGAGACCATGTTTCTAGGGGGAGCATAGCATTAAACTTTGTAGGCACCGATGACCAACTAGTGGACATCTTCACGAAACCACTAGCCGAAGCTCAATTTTGTAAGATCCGGAGAGAGCTCGGTATGCTAGATTTTGCTAGCCTGTAATGTGATTATGTGCTTGTTATATCATATGCTATGTGACTTGTGTGTCTTCCCTCCTTTTTGATAAAAACAAAGGGGGAGAAAGACTTGCTGCTTATTTATTTCACTCACTATGTTTGGTTCTCTTGCGTGTCAATTGTTTGTTTTTCTTGATGCCTATGCTTAGGGGGAGCTTATGCCGTTATTTCTTGTTTATCGCCTCCCTATGCATAAGGTAATTTGTTATCATCAAAAAGGGGGAGTTTGTTAAACTGAGGGCACTCTTTGTTTTGTATGATAACAAATTACAATCTGTTTACTAATGCTTATAGTTGAGCCAAAGCACAAGGCATGAACCAAAGCACAGAGCATGATCTAAAGCACAGGACATGATATCTTAAAGTGTAGCAGCTCAAAGGAGAAGCTACTCAAGCGTTCAAGACTTATGTGTTATATTGCTTTGCATAGGATGCTTGTAAGATCTCGTCACTTAAGCTTTATGACTTTTGTAGTTGAGAGATGATCTTTTAAAATAGAACTGTTTTGTTAAAATAGAATTGAGCTAGGCTTGGAAAAATCTTTTATATCAACTACAAAAGCATGTTAAATAGGTTAGGCACATATAATGACTAGTTGTTTTGAAGAAAGAAGTTGAATCATGACTTGTTGTTTTTAAAAGTGTAAAATTGATTCATGGCTTCCTTCTTTAAAGAGGAAAATCGATTTCCTCTTGTTTCTAAAGCCAAGAATCGATTTCCTCCTTCTTGAACAATGTTCTTGGCGCACTTGAGTTTTCTTACTAAAAGAACAACCTGAAATTTTGTCTATCTTTACTTCTCTTGTTAATGAAATTAAGACCCAATTTGGTAAGACAATTTGTGTCTTTAGAATTGACAATTCAAAAGAATAGTTCTCTTCTAATATTACTTCCTTTTTAACATCACAGGGCATTCTCCATCAATCTTCTTTTTCTCATACCCCTCAACAAAAAGGCATAGTTGAAAGGAAAAATAAGCATCTTGTTTAGACAGCTCAAACACTGTTACTTCAGACAAACGTACTTGTCCGTCATTGGGGGTGAGGCAATCTTAACTGCATCTTGGGAGTACTTGCTTTGTTCATGATCTTTCTCCAGAATCAGATAAGTTTTCTCCCCAAAACATCAAGTGTGTTTTTCTTGGATATTCTAGACTGCAGAAAGGTTATCGATGTTACTCTCCAGTTCACAGTCGTTATTAAGTTTTCTCCTCTATGTTTTCTTTATAATTGTTAACTGTCGTTGCATTTGATATTATCGCGCGTAGATTTCATTATTATTATAATTGTTTCTGCCATTGTTATAGCTTGCATAAGTTGTTGCATATAGTTTAAATCCCCTTTTCCGCATTCGATTTAAACTAGCATCGTTATTTCTCAAAAATTAAAAAGTTTTCATTTTTAGCATATAATCTTATAGGCGCGGTCTGTGTGCCCTGTTAAAATTTTCTGGCAACCTTTGCGTACGGGACGCACGGTCCGTGTCATTACAGAATCAGAATTTCATTTCGTTTGTTCGTTTCACGATTCCGATCGAGCCCAATCCATGTTCCAATCCAATTCCAACTTAACAACAGTCAATTATCACACCATAACAAGAAATATAATTCTCATTTCAAGCAACACACAATATATTTTTGATCAAATAACTGTAAAACTTAAGTTTTCAAGAAAACCGATTTTCGACTCTAAAAATCCTTCGAAACGAAATAGCGTCTCACAACCAAAATTTCAAAATATTTGAAAACAATAGAATCAAATCTTAAACGCGAGTAAAACTCACCGATTTGAAGAATTCGCTAACAATCGAGTCTTTACGAAATAACTGTCACGTAACCACTCGAACAATCCCCATATTCGTCAAATCCGCTTCGAAACCAAAACTCCATAACTCCTATTTCGAAATCTAAGCTCCTTTGCTACTGAGATGGCTTCCAAATAGCTCTAATCCACAATGTATCATCAGTTCCACTTTCACTTTTGCTCCAAATGCGCATGCAAAGCTCTAGCACCTTCAAAACTCCATTAATGGCTACTTGGAGCTTTGAAGTTCAAGAATGGTGAAATGAGAAATAGAGGGAATGAGGTTCTGAAATTTATACCAATGAAAAGATAATCGAAAATGGGATGGAATGGAGAGAAGAGCACTTACATGCAATGAGGAATTGAGAAGCTTCTTCTTCCTCTTTTCTTTCTCTCTCTCGTGCCTTCTCTCTTCTCTCTCTCAATGATTTTTCTGTTTTCTCTCAAATGCTGAAAGTGAAGTGAGGAAAGTGAGGTGGAGTTCTTTTCTTTTGAGCTGAGGGTTTAAAAGAGGGTAGAATGACCAAAACGACCTTAGGTTTAAATTCTAACTTAAACTCTCTTTTAACCCAATATCTCCCCAAATAACCACATATTTAATCACTAAGACATCTTAATCTTATGACTTAGCAATTATATATTGCTTTCCTGACAAACTCATATCCGAGACTTGACTTATTATTTATTCGAATAATAAGTCGCTAGTTAATTCGTAAACCGAAATTAACGAAACTAGGGATGTTACATTCGGCTTAGCTTGTGCCCCGATGGATTTACTCCATATATCCAAGCATCAAAATGATGCCCTATTCCTGTTGGTCAGTTATTGTTACCCCTTACAATATTCCCAAAATGAAAGTGTCTTACAAATATTAAAAGGAAAAAATGTATAAGAAACACTAGGGTTTGGTTATCCTAGAAACTCCTTACTATTTACACTAGGGTTTGGTTATCCTGGAAACTTTTGAGTATTTTCCCTTGATTTTAACTTTTTGAGTCTTCTTTTGGTTTTTTTATTCTTTATCCCTGTGACCTTCATCTGAGGTCCATGTGGGTTAACATCATGCTCCCCCTCTTGAATTTCACTTGTCCTCAAGTGAGCTCTCATTCTTGGAAACCTACATGAAACATGGACAAAAATCACTTATTTTGAAAATGCATTAAAAGAAGGTTTAAAAAAAATTAAGGCTTAAATATGTATTCTGCCCCTGCAAATATCACCATAATCCAGTTATACCCCTATAAAAATAAAAACTTTAAAATTACCCTTGCAAATATAAATCGCTTACGGTTATGCCCCTCGGTCAGCATAAATATCACCATAATCTAGTTATGCCCCTGCAAATATCAGCATAATCTAGTTATGTTATGCCCCTGCAAATATCAGCAAATATAAATATATGTTCTGCCCCTGTAAATATCACCATAATCTAGTTATGCCCCTGCAAATATCAGCATAATAGATAAATTAAAGATTTTGACAGGGGCATAACTGGATTATAGTGATATTTGTAGGGGCATAACTGGATTATGGTGATATTTGCAGGGATAAATCATATATTTAAACCTTATTTAAATTGTTTTTTTGGATGAGAAACTAACCGAGGGGCATAACCGTAAGCGATTTATATTTGGAAGGGTAATTTTAAAGATTTTATTTTTACAGGGGTATAACTGGATTATGGTGATATTTGCTGGGGCAAAACATATATTTAAGCAAAAAATTAAATAGTAGCTAATTAGCGACAGATTTGGTCGTCGCTAATTAGAACATGTGTCATTTCAGTTAGCGACAGATTTGGATTCCCAAGCTAATTAGCGAGGGAATTAGCGAAGATTTGACCGTCGCTAATTTGCGACAGATTTCCAAATTTGTCGCTAATTTAAACATCTAATCACATTTTAGTGTCAGTTTCCGGTCTCTTCACTCCCTCCATACATAGTGTCAGTTTCTCGTCGCACCGCATTTTATCGCATAGGAAATATTTTGTCTTCAAAAGCAATTGTCTTTTTGTTCATCAAAGCACATGTAAAGCAAACATCATTTCATATGATGATATGACACACTTCAACTTTATGTCTACTCAAGTCTTGTCTCGTTGTGATAATGTTCTCTAGCTTATCCTCTAAGTTCCCTCATGGGAAAATATACGATTATCTTGCATAAACAATAAGGACCCTGACTTTCTTCGTGAGTGAGTTTATTATTTCACGTTTATATTTTGTTTCCAACAAAATTTACAAAACCAATTCACACAACTCTACATAGTTAAGATATGGTTATCCCAAAATGTTTTTCATATTATGTTTAATGTTGTTACCACTTTAACTCATATAAAAAACTAAATAAACAAATAAAACAGAAATTATACTAGAATAAATAAAATTGATTTTAACCGAAATATTTTTTTTTTAGTAAGAAAGATTTGTTGTCACTTGTCAAGCAATGTCAGTTTAGCATAAAAAATAAAATCTTTTTTAAAATGATTTTATTTTATAATTTATAAAAAAGTTAAGGTTTAAATATGTATTTAGTCCCTGCAAATGTCCCTGTTTTCGGATTTAGTCCCTGCGAAAAAAAATTTAAATAAATCCCTGCAAAATAACTTTTTTTTAAATACGTCCATTCAAAATACTAAAACCCAACAAAAAAAAGTGATTAACTTTTAAGTCTAATAATAAAACCCAAGTCACACTATATTAGAAGATACTAAAATGCCATCTTTTAAAAGTAATTGTCATTTTGTGCATCAAAGCACATATAAAGCAAACATCATATCGTATGACACACTTCAATTTTATGTCTAATCAAGTCTCCTTTTGTTGTGACATTATTTTCTAGCTTATCCTCTAAGTCTCCCTCTAGGGAAAATATACGCGTTATTGTACTCACAAACAATAAGGACCCTGACTTGCAACATGAATGAGTTTATTATTCCGCGTTTATGTTTTCTTTCAAATAAAGTTTACAAAACTAATTCATTCAACTCTACATAGTCAAAGATACGGTCGTCCCAAAATATTTTCAATTTTGGTTTAATGTTAAAACTACTTTAATTCATATAAAAAACAATATAATAAATAAAACAGAAATTATACTAGTTCAACCAGTGTCAAAAACTCAAATTATTGTCACTTGTCAAGCAATATAAATTTAAGATCAAAAAATTTAAATCATTTTTATAATGGTTTTTTAATTTATACAAAATTTAACCTGGTAATAATTAAAAAGTTACGTCAATAAACATACATGTTTATATTTAAACATGTATGTTTATTGACATCTATTTTCCGAAAATAGATGTTTAATCTGTCACTAATCGGAAAATATAACGGGAACATGAATGATGGAAATAATTTAGGACTTTAAATAAAGAGCAATGATTAGGATGAAGTAAAAGAGGAATGTACTAAAAAAGGGTTTAAAAAGAACTTAGGATGAGGATGGAGTAGAAGAGGAGAAAAAAAAAACACAAAAAAAGGTACAGAACCCACCTTCGAATTCCAACCACCACTGACGATGGTCGTTTTTCTCTCTTCGCCGCCGCCGTGAGCATCTCCTTCGCCCCCTCTCTCCGGTGAAACCTTGTCGCTAGGGGACCTCCCGCGAAACCACCATAGTTGTCGCCCCCTATACTCTTCGCGACCTTCTCTACCCTTCTTCTTCTTCTTCTTCTTCTCTCTCTCTACCCTCTCTACGTATCCTGGGAGTATCCTGAGATGTCTCTTGATGAACCAAAGTTGGAAGCTATGTTATATTTTGACGATGGAAGTGGAGGAGAGGAGAATGACACAGTTAGTGTTAAGTAGTGAATAGTAGACAATTCAATAGAGCTTAAACTTCTTTCGGATATGACTTATGATATTTTTTCCTATATTCTAACTTGGGTAGTAGACTGTATATCTTTTGTGACATGTTCGTAAGAGGAAGAAAATATTTTAAAATGGGTGGGGGAAATACATTTAACTATGCTTACTTATTTTGATCAGAATAGTAGGCAATTCTATAGAGCCTAAACTTCTTTTGTCAATTAGTAAAATGAAGTATCTTTAGTTATGTTTTATATTTTTAAGTTTTGATTTAATTTTTAATGAAGTATCCCTGCCGTATCGTATCTTGATTTTCAAAATTTTCCCGTATCCACGTATCGTGTCGTATTGTATCCCGTATCGTATCTCGTATCCGGGCTTCATAGATAGTAATTAATTTATCAAGAACTATATGTGATTATATTTCACTTTTATTTGCAGGGTACCAAGATCAATGCTACTCTCAAATGGCATTAGCTTTTTTATTCACATATGATTAGCAAAACTCAGTTGCTATAACTTTATTGAAATTTCATATTCAAAAACTTTTGCTCAAGGAACTATTTTTTAGGTTCTTTGAAAATCGGTAAGCACAAGGGTTTAGAGGGGAGCAAGTGTGAATATCTGATTGTGAAGTGAAAAAATGTGATCACAAGTATCAGTTTTCATGCCAATTCATGGCTGGCATAATTGTAACTAAAGCATCGGATATATATTTTTGCTAACTTTTAATAAGTTTTCGAGATATCCATGAGGATGGGAAAGGGAGAGGAAAATTTTCCAAAGCAAGATCGTGGACGGGGGACAATTTGGGAGGCGGGAATTGTGGACGGGGACGGGAGTGGGGGAGTACTCACTACCCCCGTCCCACCCTATTGTCATCCCTATCTTTGATGTAATATTATATACATAAAAAATGTAATATTATAGAATATACAGTTCAATTATGTTTTAGATCAAGTCTCACCTATAAATATTCGTCAATTAGAGAAGTTAGTTTTAATATTATATCTGTCTCTTTTTATCCTTTTCAGTCCTAAAACCTAAAAGTCTTTCGACAAGCTCTGATTGTCTTTCGACGAGCTCTGTTGAACCACCCTTGAACATGGTGATTGTAATGTCCTTATGGACATGAAAAACTGTTCAAATTTCAAATCTTTCGACAAGCTCTGATTGTCTTTCAACGAGCTCTGTTGAACCACCCTTGAACATGGTGATTGTAGTGTCCTTATGGACATGAAAAACTGTTCAAACTCCAAATCTAACCTTTCGACATGCTCTGTTGTCTTTCGACAAATTTGTTGTTTTTCGACAAGCACTGTTGTTTCCTTTTTGCAGGAACACGATAAGGTTCATCATTGCAAGACTTAGTGGACGTCCCACCCAATTCTTTGTCTTCGTAATCAAAGATTCTTGCTTTCCCACAAATCGATGTGGTCAATCCATGGGGACCCCTTGTCTCCCACTATCTTCTGGCTTTTGGAATCCAAGGCTCCTTTTGCTCAGACCACGTGTACTTATCCCTGTTGCTGCACAGTTCAAGTCAGATTCTCTTGGATCCTCTACAGTGCAGGTCACTTAGTGCACAGTGCCGGTTTAGTAACCGGTTACTATTCAATTTTCAATCTATTTAATCATGTCTTAGCCTTGTATTAGCGACAGACTTCGACACACAATTCTCTACTTCTCTCCCTAAGTTCTAGTGAGAAGCCAGAGCTCTTGTAATCTTCTTCTTCTCTTCTTCAATCTTCAATATTGTAAATCATAGATAGTTCTTAACTATCTCAATCAATCTAAGTAACTCATAGATAGTACATGGAAGGTTTTACCTCCTAAACTATCTCGTGAGTTTTATCTTTGTTTAATTTATTTATTTGTTGCATTCCGTATGCTACCTACTTCCCCTCTGTCTCTTTAATTTAATCCCCCTCTCCTGGTTCCGACCCCCTCTTGGTATCAAAGCCGTCTTCCTCAGAGAAATCTTTTGGAGAGGAGGAAGAAGATGAGACAAGAATCTGTTTCATCTTATTGTCCTTTCCTGAAGATGAAGGGACATCCTTGGCCTCAGATTGGTTTTGAAGAAGTTTCATGACATTCTGAAGTTTTTCCAGAATATCATCTTCAGAGGTAGAAGCTGCAAGAGCTGCAGAAATTCTAGCCTTTTGATTTAAAAATTTACAAGTTTCTGGGTCAGCAACTTGCAAAGCTTTTGGGTTGGTTTTAAACCAATTGGTCACACCCGCAGGAGATGCAGCAGAGGCATCAAAACGAGGCCACCATTTGATAGACCCTTGTTTGTAAAAAGACAACAAGGTCTTTGGGTGATGGAAATGCCCAGTTTTATATTGCCATGAAAAAATCCATGATAATGAAAAAATGGCATAAAAATTTAAAATGATTGGATAATTGGTAAGATCTTTGTTGAATCTTTTTGAAAACATTTGAAATCCTTCTTGGACTTCAGTGGGAAAGATTTCTGGGCAAGGGCCAAAGAAATCCCACCATTGAAGGAACCAGTTAGGGAAGGAATACTTGGTTTTCTTTTTGAAGTAGATCAACCAAGAATGTTTGAAAATTTTGTTTTGTAAGCCTAGGATAACATAATCCCAAGCTTTGATATAATCCCAATAATTATAACCCATAGGGTCAAAGAGCTGGGAAAATTTCTTTGTTTTGTTTGGATTTGGTCCAAATGCTGAGGGTGTCAGAACATTTAGAATTTGAAGGGTTGAATGGGTGATGACAGCATCATCCTTAGGATCCCTATAATGTTTGAGGGATATAGACTCAGTATCTATGAGAATAAACTCATAAAATTTCTGGGTTTTGTTTTGAGTAAGAGGTAAGAAATGGGATTGAGGTGGAAAGATCTTTGGAGGGATCTTGTTGGGATTTTCATCCCAGAATTCTGGTTCAATATGAGCCACAAAGAAATAGCTTCCCTTTGGGACATACTGGGTTTGAGCAGGGGCAATTGGGTTGGTTCTAATTGCCAGGTTTGACTGGTTTTGGGCAGAGGTAACCTGGGTTTTTGGGTTAATCTGCAATTGTTGGGTTTTTTGGGTTTGAATGGCTAGGTCCAAGGAAGGGAGATCTTGGTCACTATCCTCAGCTATACTAGCCCAAGTTCTGGAGGGGAGATTGGTTAACCCTTGTTCCTGGAAAGTTAGGAGGGTTTGGATTGGAAAGGCATAGTCAGACTTTGCCTGTTTATTTTGGTTTTGGGTATTCTGAGAGGAATGCCCAGATTGGTTCCCAGATTGGTTTAGGGTGGAAGGCCCTGTAGAGATCATTGGGTTTTTACCTTTTCCTCTACCTCTTCCTCTCGAGGAGGAAGCCCTGGTGGTCATCTTGATTGAAGCCCTGAGAGTCAAAGATAATTCAGTTAGTAAAACTTTGATTGTAAAGGCATAGTTAAAATGATTATAAGATAAATTGCCTAAAATTTCCACCATTTGGTTTTTAGACATAAAAAGATTAAAGATTAAAATAATGGAAGCAAGAGGGTTTCGACCATAGTCGAAACTATCAAAGGGTGGGGGTCCCCAAGCTTGCGTAACATATGGCCATAAGAGGATTTCGACCATGGTCGAAATTACCAGGGGGTAAGGCCACAAAGATATAGTGTGATTAACCATATCGTCAATCAATTCCTCCTGGGTTTTTGTTCTGATGCTTATGTCAGAATTAAGATTGGCCCATGAATAAGGCTAGTTTCAACAGTTCCTAATAAGGAGTCGTGAAACTGATTATGGCGAGCATCTCTTAAACAGAGCAAGACTGCAACGTTAAGAGATTCTCTGGTAAGAGGCTTCATACCTACCTGAACACTTCCAATGTGTAGGTAGTTGAAGTTCTTAGCCTTATGATCTTTCATACTCTTTTCGGAGAGAAGATGAAATTCTTCATCATCTTTGCGGAGTATGATTTTCTGTTCAACTGTTCTGACAATAAAATCAGTTTTTGAAAAGAAAGATTTTTGATTTTGATAAAGATCTTTATGAGATATTTTTGGGATATCCCAATTATCAAGATCTTGATTGATATCTTCAAAACGTATTTCTTCTTTGAAAATACACCAGTAAACTGGCCTGAACTCGGCTAGCCATAGTCAAGGAGTATACTAATAGTGTAACACTTAGAAATATTTTAACTTTGAATTAATATCCATAGCAGGCACTTATATGATTATGAACAAAATAAGTAACTGCTAAGCATAATCCAGATAAGTAACCAACAGTTCAAAGTTAATATCTACATTCCTACTTCCACCATCTGGCTTTGATACCAAGAGGGGGTCGGAACCAGGAGAGGGGGATTAAATTAAAGAGACAGAGGGGAAGTAGGTAGCATACGGAATGCAACAAATAAATAAATTAAACAAAGATAAAACTCACGAGATAGTTTAGGAGGTAAAACCTTCCATGTACTATCTATGAGTTACTTAGATTGATTGAGATAGTTAAGAACTATCTATGATTTACAATATTGAAGATTGAAGAAGAGAAGAAGAAGATTACAAGAGCTCTGGCTTCTCACTAGAACTTAGGGAGAGAAGTAGAGAATTGTGTGTCGAAGTCTGTTCCTAATACAAGGCTAAGACATGATTAAATAGATTGAAAATTGAATAGTAACCGGTTACTAAACCGGTACTGTGCACTAAGTGACCTGCACTGTAGAGGATCCAAGAAAATCTGACTTGAACTGTGCAGCAACAGGGATAAGTACACGTGGTCTGAGCAAAAGGAGCCTTGGATTCCAAATGCCAGAAGATAGTGGGAGACAAGGGGTCCCCATGGATTGACCACATCGATTTGTGGGAAAGCAAGAATCTTCGCCAGTGAAGACAAAGTAGTGGGTGGGACGTCCACTAAGACTTGCAAAGGAGAACCTTATCGTGTTCCTGCAAAAGGAAACAACAGTGCTTGTCGAATAACAACAGAGCAAGTCGAAAGGTTAGATTTTTAATATGAACAGTTTTTCATGTCCATAAGGACACTACAATCACCATGTTCAAGGGTGGTTCAACAGAGCTTGTCGAAAGACAGCAGAGCCTGTCGAAAGTTTAGATTTTGAGATTCGAACAGTTTTTCATGTCCATAAGGACACTACAATCACCATGTTCGAGGGTGGTTCAACAGAGCTTGTCGAAAGACAACAGAGCTTGTCGAAAGGTTTTGGATTTGAAATCTGACCAGTTTTTCATGTCCATAAGGACACTACAATCACCATGATCCAGGGTGGTTTTAAGCAGTTTTTCCCACAAAGAGTGGTACAGTTATCGTGCTTAAGGATAGATGTTTCCCTGTAAATATTCACGAGTGAGGTAATCAGGAAGAGAATTGTCAGAACCTTTAAGATATTCGATGTCGAAATCAAATATACTTAAAATTGCTTGCCATCTGGCAAAAATTTGTTTAGATGCAAGATTTTTAACATCCTTTTGCAAAATATCTTTTGCAGATTTGCAATCGATACGAACAAGAAATTTTTGATTTAAAAGATCAGATTGGAATTTTGAAATAGATAGCACAATAGCTAAAACTTCTTTTTTGATAGTGGAATAATTCTGCTGGGCAGGATTCCAATGTTTAGAAGTGAAAGCAATGACTTGTTCTTTACCAGAAATTTTCTGTTTTAAAATTCCGCCGTAACCAATATCAGAAGCATCAGTTTCGACAATTTTGAAGGCTTCAGGATTAGGTAGGTAAAGGCAGGGTAGCACTTTAACCTGGGCTTTGATTTGTATGACAATTTTGGTGTGATCATCCGTCCAAGGAGGAGGATCCTTTTTTAGACGATCATGAAGGGGTTTGATGAGATTACTTAGTTGTGGAAAGAAGTCTGAGACATAATTTAGACAACCAAGGAACCTTTGTAGTTGGGTTTTGTCAATAATTTGATTTGGGAATTTATCTGAGAACTCAATAGCCCTAGTGATAGGAGTAATAGTTCCGTGATGGATATTGTGACCCAAAAATCTGATTTTTGTTTGGAACAAATTGATTTTTGTTTTCGACACAGCAAGACCATTTTTCTTTATGATAGAAATAAAGGTATTGATATGCCTGACATGTTGGTCGAAAGATTGTGAAAAAATGAGCACATCATCAATATAGACAATGGCGAAATTTGCATAATCATTGAATATATCATTCATGATTCTCTGAAATTCAGAAGGAGCGTTTTTCAAGCCAAAAGGCATAACGTTCCATTCATATTGACCAAAAGGGACAGTGAAGGCAGTTTTGTATCTGTCCTTCTCTTTGATCTGGATTTGCCAAAATCCAGATTTCATGTCAAATTTTGAAAATATTTTTGCGTCATGAAGACGTTTGAGAAGGTCCTTTTTGTTAGGAATAGGATACCTAATCCAACAAAGAGCTTGGTTGAGAGGTTTGTAATTGATAACCAATCTGGGAGTTCCCCTTTCTATTTCTGCTTGTTTGTTAACATAAAAGGCAGAGCAAGACCAGGAACTCTTACTTTTGCGAATAAGACCTTTTTTCAGAAGATCATTTATTTCCTTCTGACAGACCAGGAGGAGATCTTGATTCATCTGGATAGGTCTAGCTTTGGTGGGAATTTGTCTTTCATGAAAATCCTTTTCATAAGGAAGTTCCACAACATGACGTTTTCTTTCCCAGAAAGCATTAGGAAGATCAGAACAAATAGTGGATTGTATTTGTTCTAAAAGACTCTTAATTTTGAATTGATTTTCTTTTTTGAGTAACTGGTGATCAATATTTCTAAAAGTAATTTCATCTTTCAAAAAGTTGATTTGATTTTCTTTGTAAGAAATTGGATTTAAGTTTCTAACAAAAGGTTTTCTTAAAAACTTAAATATGATTGGTTGTCCCAAATGCTGGGCTATGATACCTTCTTCAGTAATTTGAAAAGGAAAAAGTGATCTTATGAATGGAGTTCCTAAAATCACCTGATTTTTCAAACCTTTGACAAGAAGAAAAGAGGTATCAATTTTGAAATTGTTGTTTTCAATGATAGCTGAAGACAATTTGTAATTGATTCTTAACTTAGTACCATTCGCAGCACTAAGTTGTTCAGAGGTTTTTTCAAAGTATTTTGTTGGGATAAGACCCTCTAAAATACAATTCGAATCTGCTCCTGTGTCAAACAAGGCAACAGTTTCAAAAATAAAATCTTTGATAATAATTTTGACATTTATGTAAAATTTTTGAATTTTCACATAATTGATCAGCCCTAGGAAATCTGAATCTACTTCCTTATCAGAGTCAGGGACACTCGAAGAGGAACTGGTTTCATGATTATTCCAATGGTCAATAATGGACTGGTGATTGGCCTGTTTTTCTTTTAGTTTGTTGATCTCAACTTTTAAGTTGTTGATCTCAAACTGAAGATCTTGGATAGTAACGGGTTTGATGCTGGTTTTTTCTAACCTTTTGAAAGTATCCTTGAGGTTATACTTATTGGTTACTAAAGGGCTTTTGGGAGGTTTAGTCTCAAGAGTAGACTTAAGCTTCTTGAGATATTTTTCTCTTTCCTGGGGGTCGGGAATGGCATTTATGGCTTCTAGAAGAAGATCTTGTTCCTTGGTAAGAACATTGATGCTATTGGAGGAATCAGAATTAGATAAATCATCATTCTGAATTTGGTTTATTTTTTCAGAAGGTTGATCCGAGGATTCTTCTGAAGATTGGGCTAATAAATTGTTAATCTTGCTTTCAATGTCTGAACCAAGATTAAGGATTTTGAGTTTGTTTATAACTCTACAATTTCTACTAATATGGCCTGGTTTGCCACATTTGAAGCAGATGATGGGTTTTTTATCATTATTCTCATAATGATTTTTGATAAATTGACCAGTAACCTTTGGCCTAGGTTTCCTATCATGCCTTTCCTTATAATAGTCAGGCCTGGGTAAGGTGTTGATAGGTTTTGGTCTAGCTTTGGCCTTTTTGGTGCAAGGAAGGCCAAATTGTTCGCAGAAGGTTCCTAAGTCTTTGCGATTTTGAGCCTTTTCTCTGGATAATTGTTGCTGAATTTTGTCGTCTTGACAAATTTTTAAAGCAACTCTTTGGATGATAGCAATAAGCTGACCATAGCTTAATTGCTGATAGGGGATATTCCCATTGGGGTCCTGATTACGTAGTTTGTCTCTAACCTTATCACCTAAAGACTTAGGGAGACCTGCAAGGAATTTCTCCTTCCAGAAGGCTTGTTGGCTATCCTCTCTGGTATAGACTCTTGTAAGGAATGTGTCCTTATACCATCTAAAATCACCGAGGGTTTTGCACCTAAGATTAGATAACAGTTCTGCAGATCTATCCTTAATTAAGGAAGGGTCTCCTACAAAGTGTTGGGCAATGGTAAAGATCAAGGTGTTAACTTGATCAGGAATTTGGATCCCATTTTCAAGGATGGGTTCTCCGTTTGGTTCCCTTTTGATGGCAGTAAGGATAGATTGTTTATCCTCATCATTGAGGTAATTATCCCACCAGCCTTTGAGCTGACCACAGAATCCTGCAATGAGGATTTCTACGATCATGTCATCTGAGCAGTTGTTGGAGGTTTCATAAGCAGTGGCAACCATAGTCATATTTTGGAGGATTTTGGTTATGCCATACTCATTTTCTCCATCGATGTTCCACTCATAAACGTTGTTGGCACTGAAACTTTTGAAATTGGATTCCTTTTCTTCTAAGAGAAGGTCAGGAGCAGTGGCCCTAGGGTAATAAAGCTTGGTTTCCCTACGCCATTTGTTTTTAGGATTGTAAATGATTGGGCTGACTTTATTCCTAGGAGAGGCATCTTCTGAATCATCAGAAGAGGTCTCATTTATCATATTGATGCTTTTCCTAGGGGTATGAGGAGAAGGAGTATCAGGGATAGTTGTTTTGAGGAGAGTTAAATGTTCGTTGATTTTTTCCAGGATTTCATCACTGGTTTCATCAACCTCTCTTTTGATGTGACCTTCTTGCCTGAAGGCCTTTTTAAAGGTTTTGGATACCCTATAGGGATTGAATAGAGGTTTCTCTATCTTAGCAGAAGATGACTCAGTTTTAGGGGAGGCATCATTGTTTCTACTAGACTTGGAGTCTCCTAGTGCTTGGAGGTATTTGTTTGTATAGTTAGATTGTTCCATGAGATCTCTGATATCCCTGGCTGTTATGGGTTCATTGTCAGGTCTAGCTTTAAAGGGGGCAGCTAAGACAGGGGCAGATTGGTTTTGAATATTGAGGGTAAAAGGGCCTTTAGGAGGTAATTCCGATTGGACCTTTTGACCATCTTTTAGATGCCATATAGTGATGACATCCACGATTTTCCTTCCAATAATGTCATCCTGGAAGGGATAATTGATATTTTTCTTGATGGTATACGCATGAAACCAATCAAAAAAAGGAATATTGTATTTGACATTTTCAAGAAATTTATAGAATTTTTCCTGAATGGATTTTCTATTTTTCCCTTGATAATGTTTGAAGAACCATTCTCTGTGAAGAGACCATTCTTCAGAATAAAATTCCTTTTTGAGGGAAATTTTATCTATGACAAAAGAAGTTTGATTGTTGATAAGATCTTTGCAAAGATCTTGATTGGTAAGATCTTTACTAAGATCTTGATTGTTATTTTCAGAAAATTGATTTTCTAAAGAAGGCATAGTAATAAGAGACATGAGAAAGTGAGGAAAGCAGTATAAAAGTAACAGAGGTTTTTCCAGAATATTTTGTATAATTCCTCACCCATAAGCATCATCGCCTTCACTTGGGTTCATTAGAAATATAAATATTAAAATATGAACTAGCAACTACTCTCTAGATTATGCTGGGGATATAAACCTGTTTTGTTTAAAAATCATCACAAGGCCAAGTGCAGGATATTAAAACCTGGATAAAAGAATTATTTTCTAATTTATACTTCAGAGAGAAATCCTTTTACTCAGAAAACAACAAGTAAAGTAAATACTGAAATACATTTAATTTAAACTATTTGAATTATATCTTGAGTTTGATTCTGACATGCAAGTGATCAATAAACAAACTGTTTTCTATTTTACTTTCTTTCAAACACCAAGATGTTTCCAGAATACAACATCTCTCTGGGCGGCAAGGTAGCTGCTCTATCACTCGCGAGTCTTACGCATTCGTTATGCCGTTCGTCGTTAGCGAGATTCCCAAGTACTCTTTCAAAATCCTATAATGTCGAAAGTAAGTAGAACATGGTTTTGAAAATGTTATAGATGTTCTTGATCAGAAGCAGAGAATACGTTTACAAAATATAACTCAGGGAAAGTTCAATTTAAACATATAACAACACACTTTAGCAAACTGTTTTAAGATCAAAAGTAAATCTTTGTAAAATATAAACACAGATGAATAATTTTCTTATTCAATCACCTTTTATGTTTATGTGTTATAAAATAGTAGGCTGATTGACTATGGGATTTCTCAGACATCTGGTACTGCTCACAACAGACATTGGCCACGTTTGTGAGGCTCCCAGAACATTCTTTGAAAATACACCAGTAAACTGGCCTGAACTCGGCTAGCCATAGTCAAGGAGTATACTAATAGTGTAACACTTAGAAATATTTTAACTTTGAATTAATATCCATAGCAGGCACTTATATGATTATGAACAAAATAAGTAACTGCTAAGCATAATCCAGATAAGTAACCAACAGTTCAAAGTTAATATCTACATTCCTACTTCCACCATCTGGCTTTGTACCTATAGTTCAGGAGATATATATATATGACTAAAAGGTTTCAACTTAACACACGAAATATGTTTACAATTTTGAAATTTGCCATAACAAATATGTAAGATTTTAGTCACCATTATATACAATCTGCATGTGGCTCCAAATACTATATCATCTATTTATAACACTAATATCATTCCTTAATGCATCTATATATAAATATAACAAAATATTTATGTGGTCTAAAATAAAATATAAAAACTTATGATTGGTTAAAAAGATTATGTATACCCGTGCATCGCACGGGTCATACGCACTAGTATAGTATACACTGTTTCAAAAATATTTTAAACAAAACATATAAGAAGGTGGCGTGAGGCTCTAGAATTTAATTTTACTCTTCCTCGACCACAAAAAAAAAGAGTGATCGATTTTATATATGTCCGACTTTATCGTTCATACCTTTGAAAAACTAAGCTTTTATCGTTCATACCTAAAAAGAGTGATCGATTTTATATATGTCCGACTTTATCCGGAAATTTTATATCCCCATTTTACCAAAAAAACCTCTAAAATGCCCCTGATTTTTTTAAAAAAACCGTTTTCTTAAAATTTTCTGATTTATACCTAAATTCGGAATATAAAATTTTTTATTTTCCGGAAATACGTCAAATAGAGGTATTTTTGGAAGCCATTTTGACTTCCGGCAATACCTCTATTTGACGTATTTCCTGAAAATAAAAAAATTTATATTCTGAATTTAGTTAATTTAGGTATAAATCCGGAATTTTTTAAAAAATAGTTTTTTTAAAAAAAAGCAGGATTATTACGAGAAATTACGATAAATAATGACACTCGCTAAACTACGATAACGATAACAAACGAGAGAATGAATACGACTAAAAAATACGGTAAACATAATATAAGAAATTCGATCAAATACGAGTACAAATACACACAAAAATACCGGAAAAAATACAACTATCTAGTAATGTCAAGATCTGCCAAAGCCTAAACGAGTCTCTGATATGCACCAGCTGAAAGGGGCTCGAGTCCCATGACATAACAGATATGTCATGCGGAAGACTCGAGCCTCTCCTCCATGGTCCGTGGACCAACATCCTCAACTGCTGCCTCCTGATCTGGTACATCATCCTCTGAAGGCGGAGGCGGAGCTGGAGTGAGGCGGGAGTACCATGGTATGTAATCATCAGTGAACTCATATGCCTCTAGGGTCCGTCTACTAGTGTCCCTAAAAGTCTGCGTCGGGGATTGATAGAACAACAACAACTGTACAATGGAGTCCAAAGATGGACGAGGGCCCTTAATGGGTGCAGGAGGGATCTGCTGGACGTATCCAAACTGCCAACGGACCCTGTCTGCCATATAGGGCACAGCGACATCACCCTAGAGCAACCAACCTTTGAAATAGGCAATGTTGTGGAAAGGAACGTACCGTCTGTGATCGTCCTAAGGCCTCCAAATGGCCTGATCCCGGTGTAAGTTATCCAGCCGCTCCCGAAAATCTTTAAGCTTGATATTGTCACACTTAAAGTTCCCCCACCTGCTGCAACGTGGAAGCGCAGTATGACCGTAGTCTCTCCGAATGACAATGGTGGAGAAATATTCATAAATCCAGCACTGAAATAAAATAATTAAATGAATAAATAAGTAAATAGCTTAATTAAAAGAATTAATTAATTATTCGTAAAAAATAAAAGTAATTAATTAATTACCTATAGCAGAGAAGCGTATCCGCCAATCTGCGATGTCTTCTAGTAACCGGCGTAGTTCAGCTGGTCGTAAAGAATGGCCAAAGCAGCTGGACCCCAAGCCCACTGGCCACAATGGTCAAAATCCTGAATAAGAGTCACCCACTTCACTGGCACATACGTGTGACTCTTGTCGGAGAAGATAGTGGCGCCCAACAAGTGTAGCTAATAGCACTGTGCCGCTTGATCCAAATGGCCACGGGCCATGTTCTCTAGGTATGCATCCTCCAAAAACCTAAATCTGAATGTCGGTCCCCTATTGAACTGACACTCCTTCCAGCATTCTGTGTGGTCTATACCCAAATAATCCACTTGTTGTGCAAAAACGTGTGCAAGTATACACAGTCAAACAAGTAATACAATGATAAGTAAATATCGTTCCCACGAGGATTGAGGTAGTAAAAACAGTAAAGTAGTGGGGTAAAACCAAAGAGATGAGATAGCCAAGACCAGGATCAATAATTAATCAGTAATGATGCAATGTTGTGACTAGTGCTATGATAGAATTCAGTGTGCAGAATGAAAATGGATATTCCTATCACTGTGAACGAAATGTTGTCAAAGTTTCCTTATTCCTAAGCTCCCATTGAGGTTTATTTCGTAGGTTGAAAAGCATGTTTCAGATCACACTATGGCCCTAGCTTCATATTCCTATTCTTCACTAGGAAAGGGTAATATTCCTATTACTCTTCAAACCATGTTAATTTGCGAAATCAGCACTTAAATTTCTTTCCAAAAATAAAAGCACATTATCCAAATTAAATTGATCATGTTCAAAAAGGATGTATAGCATTAACTCACGCAAATTAATGAAGCATCAAACATTAATCACATTAAACATCAATAGATCTTAATTACATCACCATAGTCTTGACTACAAAGAGATTTAGCTCATAATGAGCTTAAACATGATAAAACAGCATCTAACTACCATAAATGAAGCCATCAAAACAGTAACAGCACTGAAAACAGAATACACAGAGAAATACAAACTAAATCTCTGCTTCAGAGTTCTTGTGATGTGCAGATGAAGATCTGTGCTGCAGATTCTGAGTTTCCAGCTTCTGAAATGGAGTTTCAGCACTGAAAATGGTGGAAAGATGGTTGGGGAAGACGATGGAATAGTGAAATGGAAGGTGGGTGTGTACTCTCTGACCTAGGGAACAGTGGAGGCTGGTGTTTTATGCACGTTTAGGGTAAAGTACCTATTTATACTCCTTCTCCTTCCAAGTACCATTGGGCCTCTCTTTCCGTGCTACACTGCCAGGTGCTGCCAACCCTAATTACAATGACATTTTCTCTTCTAGCAGCCCACTAAATGCGCAGATTCCAAGATGCCTTTTTCACTAAGGACAAAACACCACTTTTGTTGCTTATACCACCTGTGATGCCTTTAAATCTGTACTCTTCACCAGCTGTCTGTCACTATGCTACCATAGCACTAACCACAACACTGAACTAACTAAACATCCTGCACACTAGCACACAAGTTAAATCCCACAAAAATGGCACTTTCGTGCCCAAATTAACCTTTTTCACAATTAATGACACTTTAACTCATTAGGCACAGTTTATACATTTATTCACATTAATTAATTACTCTAAGACAAAGATAATTCTTGTTTGTTTTGGATATAAATAACTCACATTTCCGTGAGTTATCACACCCCCAAACTTGAACCATTGCTTGTCCTCAAGTAATGACAGCACAAAACAAACAACATACTGAATAGCATAGCACTGGACACAACAGCAGATGATAGCATTCACAGAAATTTTTCTCGACTCAACTTTTATTTTCTCAAGGCTTTCCCCTCAGACTTAACACTTTAGAAACCTTAGCAACATAAGAAATCATAACTTTTTCCCCCTAGCTTAAGTGTGTGTGTGTGTGTGTGTGTGTGACCTCTTGCAATTTTTCCATAGACTCCAACAATTACTACGCTTGGCTTTGGATCCCACTTAGAATTTCCTACACCGTCATTCTTGTGAATTTGGAAATAGATATAAGGCATTACATAGGTAGAAGTTAGGTGAAAACTTAGTAAGGACTGAAGCTGTCTGGAATTTGAGAGAAACTGCAGGACGGTGTAAAGAGGGTGTAGACTAAAGGGGCTAGGCTATTTCATTCAAAGTTCTAAGTCCACACCAATTCTGGCTATCCTCATTGGGTTCCGCCTTGATACTTTTTAGCTTTTGTCTTATTATTACATTTTTTTAGATGCTACCACTACTACTGCTGCTGCTACGCTAGCACTATACTAACAGCAGCTACGCAACACAGCACAGAACAGAAAACAATAAAATATCAACAGAAACAGAACTTAAACATATTTCATTCACTAATTATCACAGAAACAACAGCTGCTCCACCCCCCAACTTAATCAATGACAGTGTCTTCACTGTCAAATGACTAAATTGAAGATGGGCACTGACTACAACAATAAAAACATAAAGACAGAAATTTAAAATTGCAGAATTAAAAGGGTGGAATCACTTTTGTTTCTTGGCGGGGGGAATCCTTTGAGGCGGGTGCTGACGGCACAAGAATCTCATCCTCTTCTTCTTCATTCACCATGAACTTCCTCTTCCAACGGGGTGGTTTGACAGCGCTGACTTTTCTCTTTGTCTAAGTTGACTTGGGAGGCAACTGGAAAAGAGCAGGCTCTGGAACCTGAGAAGTTGGTGTATCAACAGGGCTCTTCTTTTTCTTGGCATGCGGGGATGTTGTGGCAGCATACCCCACAGCACTGGCAGGCGTCTCATTGGGCTTTCCTCTTTCAGCATCATATTTTAACTTCATCTCCCTCTCTTCAGCAGCACTAGCCTCTCCACTGACCTCGCCAGCATTATCTGGAGTATCATAGGAGTTTTGTTCAATGTTGCCAGCAGAATTCACCCCCTCCCCCCTCTCTTGAACTGACAGGGTGGTGCTACTGGTGCTTCCTTGCAGATTTGAGGGGACGGGAATGTCACCTTCATCACTGTCCAGCAAAATGGTCTTTTCAGGTGCTGCCGCAGGCTTGGCAGCACCAGGAGTAGCATTCGTCTTTTCTTCAGCAGGGGCAGGGTTAGAGTTCTTCTTCTCTTGAGTTGGAGCAGGAGGGGCATCAGGCTTTTCATGAGCATGGCCACTAGGACCAACATCTGGCAATACCCAATCAGGGAACACAGGGGGTGGTAAAATGGTTTCACCAAACCCCTGAGTGTACCACTCATGGGCAGCCTTCACAAAAACCCAAACTGCTTCTTGTTTTAAGATGTGTTGTTGCAGTAGCAACACCAGCTCGGCAACTTGAGGGGATTCCTCAGCAGGCGCTTTTGACTCTCCCTCCCCTTCTTTCTTGCAAGCTCTCTTTTCCTCCATCTTCTGTTTCTTCTCACTATCCTTCACTTCATCATCAAAGGACAAAATAACTTCAGGGTCAAGCACGAAGTCATCCTCATCCTGATCAAAATGGGGCACATCCTCAGCTTCACACAGCAAGCGAACTAGATTTGGGTAAAACAGACTCCCTACATTCCTCCTAGCACAGGTTAAGATCTCTCTCTATATCAGCCTCCCCACATTGACCTTCTTGTGCGACATGAACACATCCAGCAGGAACATCCTTTCCTTGTGCCAGTAAAAGTTGTGAGTTGTGGGCATTAGGGTACTCATGATCCATAAAGACAGGGATTTGAAGAATGGCTTCAGGTTCGTTCTTTTGACTTTGAAGACATTAGAGTCTTCCTTCACCCATTCCATCTTGGGCAAGCACAGCACCTTCAGCATTCTAGCAAGATCCCTATCAATAGCCCTATCCATTAAATCATCAATGCCTTCCTCCACGTTTGGTAACCCCAGCACTTCGTTGATTTTCTCAACAGCAAACGACACCATTCTCCCCCTCACCACTGAGAATGTAGGCTTAGGTCTTCCTTTGATTTTCTCTGGTACTCCTGCGTAGAACTCACGAGTTAGGGTAGGAAGGACAAATGGAGGGTGCTTCATAAGTCTGTCCCACTGAACTCACTCGAAGAGCTCTTGAATGCCTGGAGTGATGCATTTGGGTGAAATGCCTCTCTCTAGAAGAGGGTTGCGGTATTGAGTGTGGTTTTTGAAGAGGTCACGGACATATTTGCTTGGTAAACGGTTGAGGATTTCATCAGGAACTTGTTTAGGCTTTGATTTCTGGCTTTTGGAGCTTGGTGACTTGTTTTTGGGAGCCATTGGAACGGTAGGGTTTGAAAAGGTAAGAACTTTTTAAGCAAGATGAGTGCTAATGGAGCTTTCGGTTTAACAATGGCAAAGGTAACGTGTGGTGAGGGTTGAGTGAGAGGATTGATTTTTATAAAGGCTGCTAGTGAACGGTTTTAGGGTAAATGCTAATGAGAGAAAAATGGCGGTTTAGAGTTTTGGGGTTTGTGTTTACGGTTATGGGGTGAAGAGAGAAGTTAAGGGAGGTTAATAGAAGGTGAGGCGTTTGTGTGTGAGGAGTGGTGAGAGAGAGAATGTCATGATGGTGGGTGCGAAGGATAAGACCATGTGATGCTGCTGACGCACACGTTGCTCTGAGCACAACTGCTCTCTGCGCGCGAAGATGCCTTTAATGCCAGCACATCACCTTTTTCTTTTTCAAATTTTTAAATCTTTCTTTAAACTTCCCTTTTTGACAAGGCACCCTTTAGTGCTACCAGTAGTGCTACCACATACAATTCAATGCTACCAGTACAGGGCACCCAAATTTTTTTCAAATATCACTGAATAACCAAATCAACCCCAGCATCAATCACACATATTTATTCCTGAAACTCATAATAAACACTAAAACAATAAAAGTTAACCTCTGGGTTGCCTCCCAGTAGCGCTTGGTTTAAGAGTCCTCAGGCTGACTAAAATGCATTTTTCAAGGAGAATCACTCAAGGAGGTGGCTTCCTTTGTGCTAGGCACAGGCTCACCTAAATAGAGTTTAACCCTCTGTCCATTCACTTTAAATTCATTTCCATTTGATTCATTCTTTAAATCCACAGCCCCATAAGGGTAGACTTTAAGAATTGTGAATGGTCCAGACCATCTAGATTTCAACTTTCCAGGGAATAGTTTCAATCTAAAGTTAAACAATAAAACTCTGTCACCTTCCTTGAGTTCTCTTTTCTGAATCTTGGCATTATGCCAAGCTTTTCTCTTTTTCTTGTACAATTCAGCATTTTCATAAGAAAAATGTCTCAATTCCTCAAGCTCATTGAGTTGCAACATTCTGGCTCTACCAGCTTGGTGTAAATCAAAGTTTAGCTTCTTAGTTGCCCAAAAAGCTTTGTGTTACAGCTCAATGGGCAAGTGACAAGCCTTACCAAAAACTAATCTATAAAGGGACATGCCAAGAGGTGTTTTGAAAGTTGTTCTATATGCCCAAAGAGCATTATCCAAATGATTAGACCAGTCTTTCCTTGAAGGATTTACCATTTTTTCTAAAATTCTCTTGACTTCCCTATTAGAAAGTTCAGCTTGACCACTTGTCTGAGGATGGTATGCTATGACAACCTTATGTTTCACTCCATATTTAGCCAGCATGCCATCCATCAGTTTGTTACAAAAGTGAGTGCCTTCATCACTAATTATAGCTCTAGGTGTGCCAAACCTTGTAAAAATGTTCTTTTGAAGAAACTTAAGCACCACCTTAGCATCATTAGTGGGAAGAGCAACTGCTTCAATCCACTTAGACACATAATCCACTGCTACCAGAATGTATAGATTACCAAAGGATGGTGGGAATGGTCCATAAAATCAATACCCCAAACATCAAACAATTCAATTTCTAAAATATTGTTTAAAGGCATTTCATGTCTATTTGAAATGTGTCCAACCCTTTGGCATCTATCACAATTCTTAGCAAACTCATGTGCATCTTTAAAAATAAAGGGCCAGAAATAACCTGTTTGAAGAACCTTTGCAGCAATTCTAGCACCTCCAAAATGCCCTCCACAAGGTGAAGAATGACAGTGCTGCAGAATATCAGTTATCTCTTCATTGGCAGCACATCTTCTGAGCAATTGATCAGGACACTTCTTGTAGAGAAAAGGCTCATCCCAGAAATAATGCTTGGCTTGATGAAAGAACCTCTTTCTCTGTTGTGAATTAAAATCCTCAGGGCATCTCTACTACAGTACTTGTAGCATTGATAGTTGTTGTTATGGCTAGCAACTGTTCATCAGGAAACTGTTCTTTGATTTCAAAGTCAAAAGAGAGAGGATTAGCATCAGGGATTCTTGACAAATGATCAGCAACTTGATTCTCAACTCCTTTCTTATCTCTGATTTCAAGATCAAACTCTTGCAACAGTAGCACCCAACTAATCAACCTTGGTTTGGCATCCTTCTTAGCAATGAGGTATTTGATGGCAGAATGGTCAGTGTACACCACCACCTTAGCTCCTACAAGATAGGATCTGCACTTGTCAAAGGCAAACACCACTGCCAGCAACTTTTTTTCAGTAGTTGTATAATTCAATTGAGCATGTACAAGAGTTTTGCTAGCTTAGTGTATTGAATGAAATACTTTGCCTTGCCTCTGGCCAAGTACAGCTCCTATAGCATAGTCACTAGCATCACACATCAGTTCAAATGGTTTACTCCAATCTGTTGCTACGACAACAGGTGTTGTCACTAGTGCTTCCTTGAGTGTATTGAATGCTGCCAGACATTTGTCATCAAATTCAAACACAGTGTCATGCTGCAGTAGCATACACAGTGGCTTAGAAATTTTTGAGAAGTCTTTGATGAATCTTCTACAGAATCCAGCATGCCCAAGGAAACTTCTGATTCCTTTAACTGCTGTGGGAGGTGATAGCTTCTCAATCACTTCAACTTTGGCTCTGTCTACCTCAATTCCCTTCTTTGAAATCTTGTGCCCCAAGACAATACCTTCTTGAACCATGAAATGGCATTCTCCCAATTGAGGACCAAATTTGTTTCTTCGCATCTCCTCAGAATATCTTCCAGATTCAGTAAACATGACTGAAAGTTCTCTCCAAAGACAGAAAAATCATCCACGAATACCTCCATAGATTTTTCAATGAAATCAAAAAAGATGGCCATCATACACCTTTGAAATGTAGTAGGAGCATTGCATAATCCAAATGGCATCCTTCTAAAGGCAAAGGTGCCATAAGGACAGGTGAATGTGGTCTTCTCTTGATCCTTTAGGGCAATAGCAATCTGATTGTAACCTGAGTAACCATCAAGAAAACAATAAAACCCCTTCTCTGCAAGTCTGTCTAGCATCTGATCAATGAAAGGGAGAGGAAAGTGATCTTTCTTGGTGGCTTTGTTGAGTTTTCTGTAATCCATACAAATTCTCCAACCAATGACAGTTCTGGTAAGGATCAATTCATTCTTCTCATTCTAAACTACGGTGACTCCTCCTCTTTTTGGAACACACTGAACTGGGCTAACCCAAGTGTTGTCAGCAACAGGATAAATGATACCAGCATCAAGCCATTTGATGATTTCTTTTCTGACAACCTCCTTCATTATTGGGTTCAATCTCCTTTGTGCTTCAATGCTATTTTTGGAGTTTTCCTCCAAACAGATTCTATGCATGCACAGGGTGGGACTCAACCCTTTAATGTCAGAGATTTACCAACCAATGGTCTTTTTGTGCTTTCTCAGAATTCCAAGTAATTCCTCTTCTTGGGTAGCACTTAGCTCAGCAGCAATAATTACCGGGAGAGTGTCTTCACTCCCCAAATAAGCATACTTCAAATGAGGAGGGAGCTGCTTCAATTCAAGCTTAGGTGGTTTCTCAATGGAAGGTATGTTATCCTTGAAGCTTTCAGAGGTAAGCTCCAAAGATTCATACCTTTTGGCCCATCTTTGAACTTCTTGCTTTTCCACATTGAGCTCTGCCATCCCCTCCTTCTTTAAATCTTTTGACTTTAAATGCCCAAGCTCTTGTTTCAACACATCATGCTGCTGTAGCAATTGTCTCTGCACTAGGCTGTCAATATTAGAAAAAAAGTTGCACTCTGCATTGCTTGTGTTGTCTTCTGGATATTTCATAGCATTGAGCACGTTGAATGTGACTTCCTGGTCATTGACTCTCATAGTCAGCTCCCATTTGTGAACATCAATCAAGGTCCTACCTGTAGCCAAAAATGGTCTTTCCAAGGATAATTGGCACATCCTTGTCAGCCTCAAAATCAAGTATTATAAAATCCACAGGAAATACAAATTTATCCACTTTAATCAAAACATCTTCAATTTTACCTTCAGGATAAACAGTTGATCTATCAGCCAATGAAAGAGTTACTGTGGTAGGTCTTGCTTCACCGATACCAAGCTTTTGAAAAATAGATTTGGACATCAAGTTAATGCTTGCACCCAAGTCACACAAAGCTCTACCACAGTAATTTCCTCCAATGGAGCAAGGAATTGTAAAACTACCTGGATCTTTCAATTTCTAGGGAACCTTACTCTGTAGCAGCATGCTAGTTTCTTGAGTCATGGCCACAGTTTCAAACTCACCAAGTCTTTTTCTTTTGGCTAGAACATCTTTCATGAACATGGTGTAATTTGGCATTTGTTGCAAAGCATCCACCAATGGAATGTTGATGTGGAGTTGGTTGAGGATCTCCATGAATTTCCCAAATTGTTTATCTTGATTGGCCTTCTTCAACCTATGAGCAAAAGGTGGAGGAGGTCTCTCACGAACAAACTTTTGAGGAACATTTACTGCTGGAGTAGCAGCATCTGCTGTAGTATCAGAATCTACTTCAATAGGTTCTGCAGCAGTGCTGACAGTACTAGGAACAGCACCTACATTAGTAGTCATGGGCAAGGCAGTAGTTTCCTTACCACTTCTGAGTGTGATGGCCTTAACTTGCTCATTACCAGGTGGATTTGCAAGCTCAGTAGTGCTTGGCAAAGTTCCACTTGGTCTAGCTGAAATTGAAGTTGCAATTTGACCAATTTGATTTTGTAAATTTTTGATGGCAGCTCCTTGGCTTTGGTACTGGGCTTTGGTTTCATTCATGAATGCTTTGAGTGCCTCAGCCAAAGAGTTGTCAGCACTGGGCTTGAGAATAGGTTGTGCTGGGAATCCTGGTGGTGTAGTAGGTTTAGTTTGAGCAGGTACTGCAGCAGTTTCTCCCTTGTCTCTCCATGAGAAATTAGGATGGCTCCTACACCAGATTTTTCTGTAGATGCTGTCTCTGCAGATGCGGAAGCAACAGCAATAGTGGCAGCAGGTGCTGCATGAGCAGTACATAAACCTTTGAGCATGTTAGTAAGGGAAGCAACTTGTGCAGACAATGCTGTCACCTCAGACACTTCGTGAATTCCAGCAACTTTCTTAGCAGCACTGACTCTGGCAATAGGCCATTAATAACTGTTGGCAGCAATTGTCTCAACCAGATCATAGTCTTCATTATAAGAATGATTCAGAATAGCACCTGCAGAAGCATCCAGCAATAGCCTAGATTGAGGAACTAGACCATTTTAGAATGTCTCCAGTTGGATAGCAAGTATACACAGTCAAACAAGTAATACAATGATAAATAAAGATCGTTCCCACGAGGTTTGAGATTTAATAGATAACTCTGTTTTCTAGCACTTGAATTCATGAGTAAATAGTAACAATAAAAGCATGGTAAAAATTCATTGTTGTGCAAGGTTAAAATAAATGATTTAAGGCAATAAAAATAGTAAAGTAGTGGGGTAAAATCAGAGAGATGGGATAGCCAAGACCAGGATCAATAATTAATCACTAATGATGCAATACTGTGACTAGTGCTATGATAGCATTCAGTGTGCAGAATGAAAATGGATATTCCTATCACTGTGAACAAAATGTTGTCAAAGTTTCCTTATTCCTAAGCTCCCATTGAGGTTCATTTCGTAGGTTGAAAAGCATGTTTCAGATTACACTATGGCCCTAGCTTCATATTCCTATTCTTCACTAGGAAAGGGTAATATTCCTATTACTCTTCAAACCATGTTAATTTGCGAAATCAGCACTTAAATTTCTTTCCCAAAATAAAAGCACATTATCCAAATTAAATTGATCAAGTTCAAAAAGGATGTATAGCATTAACTCGCGCAAATTAATGAAGCATCAAACATTAATCACATTAAACATCAATAGATCTTAATTACATCACCATAGTCTTGACTACAAAGAGATTTAGCTCATAATGAGCTTAAACATGATAAAACAGCATCTAACTACCATAAATGAAGCCATCAAAATAGTAACAGCACTGAAAACAGAATACACGGGAAAATACAGAGAAATACAAACTAAATCTCTACTTCAGAGTTCCTGTGCTGTGCAGATGAAGATCTGTGCTATGCAGATGAAGATCTGTGCTGTAGATTCTGAGTTTCCAGCTTCTGAAATGGAGTTTCAGCACTGAAAATGGTGGAAAGATGGTTGGGGAAGACGGTGGAATAGTTAAATGGAAGGTGGGTGTGTACTCTCTGACCTAGGGAACAGTGGAGGCTGGTGTTGTATGCACTTTTAGGGTAAAGTACCTATTTATCCTCCTTCTCTTTCGAAGTACCATTGGACCTCTCTTTCCGTGCTACACTGCCAGGTGCTGCCAACCCTAATTAAAATGACATTTTGTCTTCTAGCAGCCCATAAATGCGCAGATTCCAAGATGCCTTTTTCACTAAGGACAAAACACCACTTTTGTTGCTTATACCACCTGTGATGCCTTTAAATCTGTACTCTTCACCAGCTGTCTGTCACGATGCTACCATAGCACTAACCATAGCACTAAACTAACTAAACATCCTGCACACTAGCACACAAGTTAAATCCCACAAAAATGGCACTTTCGTGCCCAAATTAACCTTTTTCACAATTAATGACACTTTAACTCATTATGCACAGTTTATACATTCATTCACATTAATTACTCTAAGACAAAGATAATTCTTATTTGTTTTGGATATAAATAACTCACATTTCCGTGAGTTATCCCACTCCAGCCCGAATGGCATCAGCATTCTCAAAATGCAGTCGATGCGCCAAAGGTGTGCCGGGCAGCGGCAAGTGGAGCAACGCGGACACGTCGTCAAACGTCACTGTCATCTCCTCCCACGGCATGTAGAAAGAGCTGGTCTCAGAGTGCCACCTCTCCACAAAAGCTGATATGAGCTCATGGTTGATATGTTGTTGAGGGGTGTGCATCCAGCCCAAACAGATTGGCCTGCTGCAACCCTGTGGCTAAATGGGGGTGGTGCTGCTCCGTCTAATCCTCAGTATCTTCCCCAAATTAGATTCCACCATGATTTTACCCCGGTCCTGTAAAAAAATAAAAGTAATTAATAAATTATTTAAACAAATTAATTAATTATTTGTAAAAAATAAATTAATTATTATTACCTACCCACTCTGTAGCAGAGAGACGCAATGCACATTCAAATGGCGCAACAAAACCTCCTCAGCAGGCTGAGCGTCCTGCTGAGCAGACTCGGCCTCCTCTATCTGCTGAGCATCCTACATCAAGTAGTCCTGCTGAGCAGGCTCCTGATAATGCTGCTCAGGCTGCTCCTGCTACACCAGATCAGCCCCGCTTGTGTTCTCTCGCTCTCGTACACGCCTCTAACGCTTAGAAGCGTGACCAGCCAGTCTGGTCCTCAACCTAAACCTCGTCCTAGTGCGAGGAGGAGTCTGATCATCTCGTGGTGTTGCTCCAGACGACTCGCCTAGCTCTATGTTTCCTGATCTGGTTGCCACTGAAAAAGCAAAAATAAAAATTAAAACGAAATTTTAAAAAAAATTCAAAAGAATTCTGGAAATAGGGCATAAATTCGAAAAAAATCCCAGGGATTTCCGGAAATAGGCGTAAATTCGGATACCAAATTTCTGGGATTTCCGGATATACGTCAACAAGGGGTATATCCGGAAGCCAAAATGCGTTCTGGATATACCCCTTGTTGACGTATATCCTGAAATCCCTGAAATTTTGGTATCCGAATTTATCCCAATAATACGTATACCAGGAAAATTTTTAAAAAAAAAATCCGAAAATACCTCTATTTCGGAAAGTTTAAGGAGAAACACTTACTTTTTTCGGAAATATGACTAAATGGGGATTGATTTCCTTTTTTTAAGTTTTTTTAGGGGCATTTTAGTCCATTTGGTCATTTATGGGAGTATGGGGTATAAGGAGGGGGTATGAAAAAAAACCAACTAATTTTTGTATGTGCTCTATTTACATTAATGATTTAATAAAGGTTTAAATATTTGATCCCCCCTGCAAATATCTCAATTTTCCATTTACGCCCCTGTAAAAAAAAATTTACGGTTACCCCCTGCAAATATAAACAGTTTTCGGTCACCCCCCTCTGTTAGATTATGTAGTGTATAATGGGTATAAACCATGTATGGTTACCCCCCTACAAAATATAAAAAGTTTACGGTTACCCCCTGTAGGGGGTAACTAGAAACACTTATTATTTGCAAGTTTGATTTTAAAACTTTTTTTTACAGGGGGTTAAATGGAAAATTAGGATATTTGCAGGGGATCAAATATTTAAGCCTTTAATAAATTAAATATAATATTTGTAACAAATAATTTAAAAGTTTTTTTTATAAGCAATGATTCCATTAAAAAGAGCACTAGGTGTGCACAAAACCACAGTTACATATTATTAATACAGGATAAGGCATTATTCCACCACAGTTACATATGTAAGTTTTGTTTGATGTATTTTGTCATTCGTTTTGTTTCATATATATATTTTTGGTTGTTTAGTTTTGATCTCTTTTCAATAGAAAAATTAATATTAATATTTTTAACTTTATTTTAACATTGTATAATAATTATAATTTTATTCTGTTAATTATCATAAGGGCTAAATATGTTTTTGGTTTTTATAAAATTTGAGTATTTTTTTAGTCCCTAAAAAAAAATCACCAATTTTTGGTCCCTATAAAATTTTGTTTATTTGGTTTTAGTCCTTCATGACTTTTAATAACGCTTTTTTAACCTTTATAAGCCTGTTAAAAGTCACGAGGGACTAAAAGCAAAAAATCCACATTTTATAGGGACCAAAAGTTGGTAAAAAAGTTTAAGGGACGAAAACCAAAAAACCCAGATTTTTTAGAGACCAAAAACATATTTAAACTTTATCATAAACCTAAGTTTTTAATTTTTCTATAAATAGTAGCAGAACTGGGTCCGTGGGGAAACCTGGCCCTGTTTCGAGCGGGGATGGGAGTCAAGTTTTCCCCCGACTCGCCCTGTTGCCTGTGGCGTATCCAGGACCCTGGTACATGGTGGTGAAACGATTTAGTCTAATACAATTTTAAAATTAAGATGGCAAAATATCTCTCTAGGTCCCTTAACTTATTTATTTGTAACGAATAGATCCCTTAGCTTTTTTTTATAACGCGTAGGTCCCTTAACTTTTAAAAACGTAACACCATTGTCCCTTTTAATGTTTTTTGTTAACACCGTTACAAAAATGCTTAAGTGGCTGTTAGATTGCTTATATGGCTTTTTTTAATGCTTATGTGGCAATTTTATTTGCTGACTTATTATTTTATAATTATATTGAATTAAAAATAAAAAAAATGTGAACATTCTTCATTGTCAATACTACCCGGATCTTCTTCAAAGCCAGATTTGAAATGATAATGAAATTCTTACTGGAAACCCATTTTTTTAAGGTTTAAATACAGTTTTGGTCCCAAGTTTTACCAACTCACGATTTTGATCTCCCAAGTTTTAATTTCACGAATTTGATCCCCAAGTTTCCCAATTTGTAAAATCAGGGTTCCTCACTAATCTGGTCAAAATTGTTGCTGACATGTCCACCACTTAAACTGCGTGGCAGCCACGCTGGCATGCCAAAGTGGCTTTTTCATATTATATTTAACATTTTATATCTATTTTTATTCACATTTTTTAATTTCTAATTTCTTAAATATAATATAAATATATATAAACAAAATGTTAAAATAAAAATAATAATTTTTAATATAAAGAAGCCACTTTGGCATGCCAGCGTGGCTGCCACGTAGTTTAAGTGGCGGACAGGTCAGCATCAATTTTGACTAGATTAGTGGGGGACCCTGATTTTACAAATTGAGAAACTTGGGGGATCCAATTCGTGAAATTAAAATTTAGGGGATCAAAATCGTGAATTGGTGAAACTTGGGGGACCAAAACTGTATTTAAGCCTTTTTTTTTAATGCAAATATCATGAATTAAAATTAATTTTACCAACCAAAAAGAGGATGTTCAACTATTTTGTGAATTAAATAATAGTCTTCTTCATTCTCATATCCCTTTCGTTATCATCATTGTTCTTCGATAATAGTTGTTCTTCAATCTCATATACCGATTCACGCTAGAAACCTAATCCCCAATTTCCCAATTTCTCAAACAACAAGATCATCGTCTCCCTCCATTGCTGCCGCCTCCTAATAACCGTCCCAGTCAAAACCCCAATTACCAACATCAACATCAACATCAACATCGCCAACGGAACAGCTCTGTTACCAATTGCAGCAAAGAGCTCCTTCTTCCAACACGCAGTCACGGCGACCGTGGCTGATACTCAACTGCATGCGTTCTCTCAATTTATCCATCTACCAAAGGAAAGAAACTCATCATTTTGTGCATAAAGATGCAGCACTTGTTTCTTTTGGATTGTCAGGATTTCTTTACCCTGAATCTAACCTGGATAGAGAATAATATCATTGAATCCAGTCTCTCCAGTCACTCCAGTCTCTAAAATGGTGTCATTTTAAGTGACTGGAGAGATTTAAGACTGGAGACAATCCAGATCCCCCCAAATCCCTAAAATCTGAAATCGAGAACTGCAATATTTCACCACCGCAACTCCGATTATGTCACTGCCACGCCGCTATTGCACTGCTGCGAAACTGTTGGTCTCACCACCACGAGGCTGATTCTCACGGTTGCTATGTCTCACCACCACTTGTCTTCTTTCATTTCATTTTTCCATTATTTTCCAGATTTAAACCAAACTATATTTAGTCACTCTCTTTTTTCATTCCATTAATCTTCAGATCAGATGCATATTCAAAATCTAATTCTACTCCTACTTTAAATTTAGACTTTATGTAGTTTATTATTAGATATTGAATACTAGTACCATACCCGTGCATCCGCACGGGTGGATCGCGTTACATGGCATGATTATACTCAAACAGAAAGAAATATTAAATTGAAAAGTCATTCTTCTAAAATTATTTGTACTATATAAAGATTGTAATAGTTTTTTTGTAGCATGGACAAATTGAGAAATTAAAAACATTAAACAATTAACTCAAAAATAAATCATTATAATTTGAAATAGCTCAAAATTAAAATGTGCATCCTCATCCTCAACCTCATTCATTGCTGAAGAGATTGAATCAAATCCTTCAAGCAAGATATAGACTTCAATTATTGACTTTGGTATCAGTTACTCCGCTTTTGTAAAATTCTTGTCTTTCATCTTTCCTTGGCCTGTGAGATCAAGAGAAAAATTAAAGTTTCTGTGACAATAACAAAGGGTATAGTCAGTAAAATAAAAATGAATGTATTGGAGCTTAAGTGTAACCAAGACATATTGGATTTATTGGAGTTTATGCCTTACTAAGAAGTATTGAATCTATTAGAGTTTCATGCTACCCAAGAAGTATAATGCTTCTACTACCAGTAACAAAATAATGGATGGATAGTTGATATTTTTTGGTAAGATAAAATTTATGGGGAGGGGATGGCGCCTCGGTCCAAGGCAGGGAAGACCTTCGGGCACTATAAGCACTTACGAAGATCAATTAAATATGATATTTAATCCGATGTATGCACAAGAAGCGCTCAATATATTTTTCGTCTATGCCCTCTTTACTGTGTGATCCACAAAACCTATACTACTGTACATCAGGACAAACAAAAGGGAAAATTCAGATCTATCATGCCAACCTTTGTGAGAAGCAATCAGAAGGAATGGAAGCAATCAGAAACCTAAACTTATGTGTACTTCCCCAACATATGAGTATTTTGCAAGCCTTAAATTGTATTCTGCAAATAGAGAAATAAGTATTATTATTAGTATTAGGCATATACACAAATGGAAATGGTCATTATGTAGCAAAAAATATATATTAGTGAAAAAATTCATTGTCTATCATTTCTCACAATTGAGAACCAAACAAATAAGAAAAAAAAAAGTTTTGGGAGGAGAAATACAGGAAGCAAGACCATTGATTATCAAGTAGAGGAATATGATACTGTGAGAAAGCAAAGCATAAAGAGTCAGTAACTGTTAAATTTATCCATAAACAGTAACTGTTAAATTTATTAGTATCATGTGACATTCATCATTTGGTAAATTATCCATAGAACAAAATTTGAATGGTAAGATTTAACTTCAATCATATTACCTTGTAAGCTGAAACAAAACTTTCTTCTGGTATGTAGACTATAAGTTCAATGGAGTAAGATGGCGTATCAAAAAAGACTTATACATATTCAGTTGACCATAATTCAAAAAAGTGCATAGTTTGGAGATTCACAGGCAGATAAAATCCTTCAACTACAAAAAATAGTAGAAGAAAAAAGCTTTTTGTTTACCTTTTTAGAAATCTTTGGTTTTGACTATGCTAAACTGCTATTTTCACTACTAAAGAATTAAGGAGAAAAAACTGCCAAATCATCCCAAAAGAGAATTAATCCAAGTTAAACAAATAAAACAACTTAGTGACTTACACTCTTTTCATAAAAGAGAGCTTTATGCAACCATTAAACACCTTATGCATACATATCAAAGAATGTAACAGAGCAATATAAAAGAGTAGAACTTTAGAGCACCAGACACTGGCTATTTCATTGAGTCAAATAGCATGTGAACAAAATTCAGTAATAACAACTGCTAAAGCCAAGTTTCAAAACCTCCTATTGGGGTTGTCACATAGTGTAAGTTTGATCAAATAAAGTGGAAAGTAATGGGAGAGATTTGGATTCCGAGTTGGTATAGTTTTTATGCAACCAAATGAAATGCTTTTCCTACCCCCTTTCTCTATCAGTTCTGAATAGGTTGATCATGCTTTTCCTACCCCCTTTCTCTATCAGTTCTGAATAGGTTGATCATATAGAAGCAAACCAAACATACCAAAAAATTTCTTTTCATGGCATCTTCTGTAGTTGGTGGAACATATTTTTGGATATGGCTCACATCTAGAGTGTTCTATTGCTTTTATCAACTCCATATGAACTGAAATCTAGAAGAATAATACTCAAACTATCAATTTGACGATAACATAGTTGAGAGGCATTACTAAGAAAAGTTTCTATTGAGTATATTTAATATCCTCAATGAAGCACCATTCATATGTAATAAATCAGATCAGATATTACATCATATTATAGTCTATCTCTTTTATTGGACTGATATGAATATATAACTAATAATTTGACAGAAATATTTCAGTTCAATTCAAAAACTATACCATGATTATGACGATTCAGAGAGAAAGTATCAACAAAAGGAGTATATATGCTTTTCCCTCCAAAGATGATATAATTAACCAAATGAATCTGCGAGTTCTAAGTCTATTATTATTGAGAGATGAAAGCCCAGCGGCTTTTGATCAACACCTTCATTTTTAAGTAGCTTATTGAGTTGTCAGCAAAAGAACCTGCAAGCACAAAAAAGAGAAAGAAACTAAGAAAGCTTAAAAAATCATTGCCACTAAATCAAGTCTAGAGGATATCAAACTGGATCAGACTGCAGACGAATGTAGGAGTTCTTTAAAAATTATTCTAATCCAAAGTAAAATTAATCCATTATCATAATGCTATAAACGAAATTCCAAATAACTTAGGTTGCAAAATCTAATCAAGCAAGGATCAATTCAATCTCTCCAAACATGTGAACAGGATATCAGCCACTGTTTTTTTACCAATTATACAAAAATGATTATCAACTTGTAGAAAAGAAAAGCAAGTTGAAGCAAAAATTAAGAAAATAAAGAACAAAAAAGAGATCAAAAGGCCAAAATTGCTAAAATAACATGTGCATTGATGGTAGTTAGTAAAACAATGCTCAAGAGATATTAGAGTGTATGCTCAGAATCAGAAGGCTGGCATTGCAGGTCAGAATGCTGAAGTTACTCGTTCAACATCGATAATCAAAAATCATTGAAGTTATGCATAAACAAACAATAAAGAAACAATATAGACATGGAATCTAAACAAAATTAGAATGAACATCAAACCAAACACATAATTATTAATTAGAACAAAACTAAACCCACAAACATCAAAGAAATAAATTGTATATAAACCTAAAACAGGTTCTATTGCTGACTAAATTTAAAAATGAAGTTTCAAAGGCACAAACTATACCCAAACATCAAACACACAAGACTATAACCAAACATCAAACACACAAGGTTAGGTGTTTAGGGTTTTCCAAGATTTATGAAGATTTGTCTCTAAATCAAAAATAAGTTGTATAAGCAACAATACAAAACGAAAATCATATGAGATAAAACGAAAATCATGTGAACATTTGTTTTAGGGAAAATCTATTGAAGTGATTAAACAGAGGAAGAGTTGGAAACACAAATACCTGATTTTTCGATTGCAAATCGTGTTGACTCACTGTTGGTTCTGCCTTTAGTTTACGGCATCGTCAAGGTCGAAGGAAGAGGCTGAGAAGAGAAGAAGAAAATCGAGAAAGTAGAGAGAGTAATGTGAGGGAAGAAGAAAATTGAGAGTGAGAGAAGAAGAAACACTATAGAAAGTGAAAAGAAGAGAGAGTGAGCAGAAGGAAGGAAGGGTTCAATGTCTGAAGAAGAGAGTTTAGAGAATGAGAAGAAGAGAGAATCGCAAGAGAAGATGTGAAAAGAATGAGAGAGAGAGTAAAACTAAAGTGGGGGAAATAGGAAGGGAAGAAAAATTGAAATTCAAATTCAAAAGGGAGTGAAAGAGAGGAAAATGTAAGTGAGTCAATTAAGACAAAAATGACCCTAATAAATTGAGGTGTCAAGGTTTCCAAATATCCTAATATGTAAAATCATATGTGGTGAATTGGTATAAATCTATATTAGATTACGTTGTTATGTATCTGTACGATGCTTCCTACTACTTCAAATTGAGAATATTACTAGTTTTCTTAATGCAGAGGCCTTGAGTGACAAAACAAACACATTGAAAAAGAATAAATAGCTGCAAATGAAGTTACTTGAAAAAGAAGGAGATGAATCGGTTTTAGAAAGTTGCTGGAAGTGGGAATGAAATGGGTGGTGCCGTGGTGGTGTCACTCTTTGGCCAAGTGAAGAAGATGCACTTACTTTATTTTTAATTTTTTAGTATTAACTTAGGTGGCCGATTATCAAGCCTTGGATCTAGCCAACGGCTTAGATTTGCTTGACAGGAGTGACTGGAGGCTAAGGTGACGGGAGAGGAACCGAATCCGAGAATAATATCATTGATACTTTTGTAGTTCTTATGAGGTTTTAGGGTTTAGGTTTGGAGAAGATAATGATGTGGCTTTTTTTTAATTAAAAAAAATGAATCATCTGCCACATTAGCATAAAAAAAAGGCCACATAAGCAGCACAAACAGACACTTAAGCATTTTTGTAACGGTGTTAACAAAAAACGTTAAAAGGAACAACATTGTTATATTTTTACAAGTTAAGGGACCTACGCGTTAAAAAAATAAATTAAGGGACATATTCGTTACAAATAAATAAGTTAAGAGACCCGTGGAGGTATTCTGCCAATTAAGATATATGTGTGTTATTTAAATTATATACATCGTCGTAGTAGAAATTTTTTACAACGTCAATCAACGACGGTAGCTGGTGTGATGATGTTGTGAATTTCTGGGTTCCCTTCTCGTTCCTCCCTCTCTGTGTTTATCTCTCATCGCGTTCCTCTCTCAACGACGGCAGCTAGTGAATTTCTGCTCTTCATTTTTGCTCTGCCTGAATTTTTGAATCTGGGTGAATTTCTGGATTCGTTGGTTTTCTGTATTCATGTGAATGTCGTTGAATTTTTGAATTTTTGGATTCATGTGAATGTCTAATGATGTTGAATCGTTATTGATTAAAAGATGATCATGTTGAAGCGTTGATATGGATTTTAATGGGGGAGGTGTGAAGGAGGTGTTATGAGGTATGCTGATGATGATAAATGTTGGGAGGTTTGGTTTTAATGGGGAAGATGGATTTGGGGAAGAAGAATTAGGAGTTAACAAAAAATTAATAAAACAAAAAAGCCACATGGAAAGCTACATGGCGCCACGTCAATTAAAATGCCACCTATGTGATGCCACGTTAGCATTTTGTTTGCCCACTCAACATAACTTAACAGCCAGGGACTAATAATGGAAACAGCAAAATAAGTTGAGGACCAAAACGCCTATTTCGTTAATGTAGGAACTAAACTTAAAAGGACCCAATTTTGTAGGGACGAAAAACATATTTTATCCAAAATAATAATAATAATAATAATAGACTAATTATAATTAAACTAATGGACTTGTTTTTGTTCTTTTATCTCCATAGGCAAAAAAATTTAGTTGGGGTAGCTAAATATAAAATATACCTAATTATTCAAATACATATATTATTTTTAGAGTAGTCAAAACTACCTCGTAGTTACACTGTCATCCACCCCTAGAGCAGTAACAATAAAAAGTAGTTAGCAGTAGAAAGAGAAAAGTAGGAGCAGCGCAAAAAAACAAAACTAGGCTTGTCAAAATATATTTTTCATACCTGTATTGGTGTACCGTGTACATTTTAAAATTAAAGGGCGCGCACGTGCACACCAGAGCCCCAGAGTACACGGTTCGATTCCCACGAAAGGCAAAAACTCTACATGGGGGTAGAGAAAGTCATGATGTGCAGTTTTGGAGTAGCCTACTAGAGAGAAAAGGGCCCAGGCTGTTACAGTTACCACCAGTGGCGGACCTACCTATAACCCAGGGGGTTCAGGTGAACCCCTTGGAAAAATAAAACTAGCACCGATACTTTAGGAAAAAATGTTTTTGCACACCCTGAAAAATATACATTGCACCCAAGTCTTTAGTTTTGCACCAAAGTCCCTAATTTTGCACCATTTTAATGCACCACAATCACTTATCTTGAAAAGTATCTGTTAATGCTATTTAATTGTTATATAATTTGTGTTAGTGTTATTTATATTTTTTTTACCTTAGCAAATTTATTTTGGGAGTACAATGGGTACTCCAACCCTTACATCGTAAGTGAAACCTCGTTAAAATCTCTCTGGGACAATTATATTATTTTGTGCTATTTATATTTTGTGTTAGTGCTATTTAATTTATTTTGATTATGTTGGTCTATTTAATTTGAATCTGTTCTTATATTTTTTAAATATGTTGATTCTCTTAGTACTATTTAGTTTATATTTAGAAACTTTTTAGGGCTATTTAATTTTTGTTGATCCAATGCAACACAAATTGTGAACTTGTTAAAGTCTTACTTTTATTACATTTGTAGCAATATATGTGTTTGAAAATTTTTGCACCTCCTAACCTTGGGTCTTGGGTCCACCACTGGTTACTACAAAGAAACTTTATTTTTATTTTATCGAGTTGACGGTACGCTAGTCTTACTTTGGTTACTTTCATCTTCTCTCTTTTGGACCTTTTTTGGCTTTTTTTTTGTACCCCCTCCTTATCACCCATACCCCCATAATTGCCATTTGGAACAAAATGCCTCTAATTTTTTTAAAAAAAAAACATTTTTTTTTACATTTTTCCGGATTTATACATAAATTCGGAATGTTAAATTTGGAATTTTTGAATTTACGTGGTAAATTCGGAAAAAATTAAAAAAAATGTATTCCGAATTTAGGGTAAATTAGGAATAATTCCGAATTTATAGGTAAATTTGGGATTAAAAATTTTTTTTTTTTTAAAAATCAGTTTCTTTTAAATAAAAAATCATGATTATTACGATAAATAACAGTAAATTATGAAACTCGCTAAACTACGATAACGATAACAAACGAAAGAACGAATACGCCTCAAAAATACGGTAACCATAATTTAAAAAACTCGCTTTTGTTGCTTTTTGACGCTTCCGTCGACGCTCTTGCTGCTCTCGTCGTCGCTTCTATTGGTGCTCCCGTTGGTGCTGTCGTTGCTGCTCCCGTTGGCGCTGTAGGTTTCTTATATTATGGTTACCATATTTTTGATCGTATTCGTTCTTTCGTTTGTTATCGTTATCGTAGTTTAGCGAGTTTCATAATTTATTGTTATTTATTGTAATAATCATGATTTTTTAATTAAAAGAAACTGATTTTTTAAAAAAAAAACAATAATTTAAAAAAAAATTAATTCCTAATTTACCCCATATATTCGGAATTATTCCGAATTTACCCCTAAATTCGGAATACAATTTAATAAAATGTATTCCAAATTTACACATAAATTCGGAAATTTTCATACCCCATTCCGAATTTATGTGTAAATTCTGAAAATTTAAAAAAACATTTTTTTTTAAAAAAATAAGAGGCATTTTGGTCCAAATAGCAATTATGGGATATGGGTGATAAGGAGGGGGGTAAAAAAAAAGTTGGCTTTTTTACCCAAAAGATTACCGTTGCCAAAATTGTGCTATCGTTAATTATGAAGATTCTTGTCAAAAAATCAATTATGAAGATTGCATATAGTATATTCCCAATATTTTCTGACTGGCAAATCAAATCCTTGTGAAAATCAAATCTGAAAGTCATTGAAGCAATTACCAGTAGCTACGATGACGACGACATGTTCCTATTTCCCTATGTAATGTAATCATCATATTCTAAGTCTACACGATTTGAAAGGTGTGCTAATTTAACATCCAGTTTCTTGAGTTCAACTCATCATCCCGTTGAATTACACTTTGCATCGGTGTGTTCTAAAAAAGTTTAGGCTTTTTTTTTACGATACCCCATATTTACTTTTATCCCAAAAATACTCTTCTCATTTTTTTCCAAAAATTCGCTCAGACCCCATTATCTTGTAAATTTTTCGGAAATAGCTCAATTTAGGGTATTTTCGGAAATTTTTTTACGGAAATTTCCAGATTTATGGTATTTCAGGAATGTGTTTTTCGAATTTTTAAACTTCCGGATTTACATAAAATTTCCGGAAATATGATTTACATTTCGAATTTATGGTAAATCCGAAAATTTCACTCAAGTTTAATTCGAATTTACCATAAATTCGGAAATGTTATTAAGGAAACTTCCGAATTTATGGCATAAATTCGAAAGTTAAAAAATTACATCCGAATTTACATCATAAATTCGGAAGTTTAGTTTTTTTTTCTCGTTTTTTCCATTTTTCTAATAAACGAGATTCGTTTTTTATTTTTTTATAGATATGGCCACGGCAGACAGCAACCTTCCCTTTACTATAGATTTATCGATAGCGTTTACCACATCACAAGTACATGTTTTTTCTAAAACGCTAATTGTTTATCACTTTGTATTGTTTTTCAGCGAGTTGAAGGAATAGGTGGAAAAGAAGGTTCGCCAAGAGGGAGAGTGGCGTAAAGACATCTCTCGTATACGTTACCGCAAGTGCGTATGTCTCCAAGACGGCACTCTCCGCTATAAAGCTATGGATATCCGGAGCGACAACGATGTTCGCGCAATGATGCAACATCATCGTAATGTTCCATTGTGACGTCAAATCCTGGAGCTGTTTGTCGAAACAACGCACACACCGAAAGAGGTCCTTTATATTATGGAGAGCATGCTCCCCAAAAAATCAGTAGTTTGGTTTAATTTTCTTCTGTTGTTTTTATCGTTTTCGTCTATTTCGAGTGTTATGTACGTTGTTTTTATCGTTTTTGTGTATTTCGAGTGTTATGTACTGTCACGGTTTGTCATTGTAGAATGCATTTTAATTTAATCGAATAAATGTTTGGTTTTTTTAATTTGCATTCCGAATTTACGTAAAATTGCTTATCAATTCGGAATGGAATGAATGAGAACAAAATTTTGGAATTTCTGGATTTACGTCGAAGGAACGTAAATTCGGAATGAATTTCATTCCGAATTTACGTTCCTTCAACGTTAATCCGGAAATTCCAAAACTTTGTTCTCCGAATTTACAGCGTAAATCTGGAAATTGCAATTTTTTTTTTAAAAATGAGGGCATTTTCATCCAAAGGGGGAATTATGGGAGTATGGATGATAAGGTGGGGTACCAAAAAAAAGCCAAAAGTTTATTGGAATTTATTTCAAATATATAAACATTTAAGTTTATTTTACTTCAAATAATTTATATGTATATGTATAAATCATTTTCTCCTTATTTTAATAAATTCTTTATTTTTGCAAAACAATCTTTATAATAGCTTATTAACAAGCAATTAAATAAACTTTAAGAGCATCTTTAACGCAGCTCTCTAACTGTGAAAAATATCTATAAGATCCGGCATTTATAAACACCCTGCGGTAAACTGATCCTACGTGGAGGTGTCTATTGTAAAATTTTAGTCGCCGGCAACAAATTAGGCGTCGGCTACTATCAAGATTTTATCTTAAAAAACGTTTTTTATTCACAAATTCGATAAAAAAATACAAATTACAAAATCCACCATTTCAAACACACAGTTCAGAAATTACAGAAAAACATAACAAAAATTCTGGAAGAAGAGCAGATGTGGAAGAGGAGAGGTGTGGTTGTGAGCCCAAATCCTTTTTGCATGAACACTGCTTTTTCTTGTGTTGAGCCAAACACCTAAACATGATTTTGCATGTAGAGATCCGGAGAAGCGAAAGACAGGGCCGGCCCAAGGCCCAAGCAACCAAAGCAAGGGCTTGGGGCCCCCAATAAAAAAGAAGAAAAAGGAGCCCCCAAAAAATTAATTAAGCCCAAAAGAATACATTATATATTAACGTTTCCTTCATTGTTGCATAGCGTCTGGTGGCCTTACGGTTAAAAGCAGCCTCCTTTATGGAGAGGAACTGCGTTCGAATCTCATTGTGGTATGCTAGTTTTTTGCATTTTCATATTTTAAAGTGCAACAATGCCTACAAAACTTTTCAAGCAGCATGACAATAACATACCCTTGCACTTGTCAAAAAAACATACCCTTGCAATAAAGAAAAACCAATCTGCACTACTCTTAAAATAAAGATTATATATATATATATATATATATATATATATATATAATTGTTAAAAAATATTTAGGGGCCTCAAAAAATATATATACCAAATATTTAAAGACTCTATTTAAAATTTGCTTTGGGCCTCAACATGTGTTGGGCCGGCCCTGGCGAAAGAGAAGAAGGGTCAGGTATTGTTTTTCAAAGAAGAAGTAGAAGACTGGAGAAAATGAAAGAGTAGAAGATGAAAAAATAAAATAAGTGTTTCTAGTCTGTGTAGTGTGTGCAGGCTTGGGTTTTGTGTCCTAATCTATTCCCGTTCATTTTGTGTATGCTCAATCTCAGCCATTATTTTATCTAAGTGTTCCATCACATCAAAAACAATTTCAAACCTGCTTGGGCTATTGTTTAATAATAATAATAATAATAATAATAATAATAATAATAATCAAACATTGTACTATATTTATTGAAGGATTTGTGATCCAAAAACTTAGAGAGGTTATATCGTAACAAAATATATACTTATATATAATTGTCTCTTCTTTAAAGTAATTTACGGGTTTCATAGGAGAGAATTAAATATTAAATTTGAATAAAAATTAAATATAAATAAAAAATATAAAAAAAAAATGGGGTCATGCATAGTTGCTTATAAGCAACTCCCATTGGAGTAAAAATCATTTGAGTCAACTAAGAAATGCTTAAGTCCTACATGACACTTTAGGCCTACAAAAAAGTAACTTAGGCAACTCATTTAGTTGCTCTCCATTAAAGATGCTCTAACTAAACCGATGCATGTGAATACTTAAAATAAATGTGCTCTTACTAAAATATCAGTTCTAAGAGTTCGTTACAAAAGACTCTAACTAATCAAGATCACTAGTCATAGACACCCTAAAAACAGCCCTTTTATGGAAGAGAACAGCTTCATCGTAGACAAAACATAAATAAACGATGATATGCCAGCAGGCAGCAGCTGCATGTGCAGAGTTATTCGATGAACGGTTAAATCTATTGGACTATATATTTCGTTGAAAGTATTTGGTACTACTAAATAGCGGTTCTTTTTATGGAAACTTATAAAAATATGGCCTCTAACAAAATGTATACTGTATTTCGTAAGTCCACTACAATGGCTTCTTCGATGGAACTTCATTCTTGAATTTTAAAGGAAGGATTGGAAAAGAGAACACTCAAAACATAAACATTTTTGAAATTATTTTGATCTTCAACAACATATCCACAAGGCCAACTGTGTACATGAAGAAAATAAGGAAAAGAGATAGAGAAGGTTATCGGGTGGTTTTGCGCCTAAGAGGAGAAGAAGAAGGTCCTCTAAAAATTTCCTCTAAATATCAGCTTTGGGGGAGTTTTTTTTTTTTTTTATGACAATAAGGGCCAAAGGCCCAGAAAACACGAAAAGGCTAACGGGTAACAGCAACACCCGACCCAACCTCCTCAGAGGAAATGAAAAAGACTAAAAAGTCTGGAATAGTTTCAAATATTACAATATTGCCATCACAATTATGGCTGAATCTAGCTAGCTTGTCAGCAACATTATTGCATGATCTCTTCACTTTCCTCCACACAATTACTAGGTCCTCACCACCGAGTTCATGTATCTCACGAACCAGATCTCTGATGTTGTTCCCTATCGAACCATCACCAGATAACAGCTCAATCGCCTCAATTGAATCAGATTCCACCTCCAAACGGCGCAAACCTCTGATCCAAGCAATCTCAATTCCATGCAAAATCGCTTTCAATTCCGCTTCTAAAACACAACACAAAGGCAGAATCTTGGCGAAAGCGAAAATGAAGGCGCCATTAGCATCTCGCAGGACACCCACAACCGGCAGATCTCCCATTACTGTGCACTGAACCATCACAGTTAAGTTTCCAATTCCCTAATTCAGGTGGTTTCCAGTAGTCACTCCCATTAATTGTAGAAATTTGAATTTGGGGATGAAGACTCTGGTTTTGCTGCAAATTAACAATTCAAAATACTACTAACCTGATGCTGGATTCTGATTACAGAGCTTTCAGTCGAGTGAGATTTCTGAGAGAAGATGAGATCGTTTCGGTTGGTCCACATAACATCAAGAGCTACTTCGAAAACCAAGTTCCAGTAAGTTGCATCTCCTCTAGTTTGTTTGTGATTGAGATTATCTTCCAACCAATTATGCCAAACATTGTAACTGAAAAACTTTCTCTGATTTGGGAATTTGAGGCCATTCCAAATAACAAAGCTCATCGTACAATCCCTAAAGCGATGGAGCAACGTTTCATCACCAGTGTCACAGAGAGGACAAGATTTGGAATCAGTCATTTTTCTGCGATGTCTCTCCACATTTGTAAGGATAGATTCATGTCCCAGCTTCCAGAGAAAGGTACGAATCCTTTTATTTCCTTTCCACTTCCAAATAACACTGAAAACAGTCTGGAGTGTTAATTTGAGCTCCTATTAGAGCTGAATAGGCAGATTTATATGTGAACTTCCCATCAGGGGTGGCACTCCAAAGAAATTCATCATCCCCAGCAAGGATTGAAGGGGGAGGGAAGTTTGCAATTTTATGAATAATCCCCTTAGGGAGTAAATTATCAAACATACTCCAATTCCACTCACCATTGTAGTTAATGAAATGTTTGATAGATAATTTGGAATCCTCGGAACTTATAGGAATAGTAGAAACAGCGTTCAGAGAGTCACAATTAGGCAGCCACTCATCTTGCCAAAATCTAGTATCTTCCCCATTACCAATCTTCCAGCAAAGATTCTGTCTGAAATCTTCCCAAGAGTTAATCATACCATTCCAGTAATTTGACCCTTTTTTATTTAGATTAATTTTAGGAAAAGACCTCCAGCCACAATCATACTTGCTTCTTAGTAGAGAGACCCAAAGAGAATCCGGATTAGAGCAAAAATTCCAAAGACCCTTCATTAAAAAAGCAGTGTTGACATTTCTAGTTGACCTTAGACCAAGGCCTCCCTCTTTCTTAGAGTGACAGATTTTGTCCCAGGTGATTAAGTGCATAGCTCTATGTTGATCAGTATCACCCCAAATAAAGTCTCTGCATAACTTATCAATTTCATCACAAGTACCTCTAAGAAGCACACTGGATTGCATAACATAGATTGGCATAGCCTGCATAACTGATTTAGCCAAGGTGACTCTGCCAGCAAAGGAACGAGTTCTTGATTTCCAAGTGTTGAGTCTTATTCTTTAAAGATTCCCTCTAAATATATGTGTTGCATGTAAATTAAAATTTCTCATGAGTTGATTCTCGTGGTGTATTCAATTTCTCGTTCTACTGCGCTTTATTTAAAAAAAACGTCACCAACTCAATGACACCTTGCAATAGCTAAGTCACCATCAAGCTACACTATATTGGAAGACACCCAAGTGTCATATTTCAAAAGTAATTGTCACTTTGTGCATCAAAGCACATGTAGAGCAAATGTAACACCCTGAGCCCTTTTCTGACTTAGTAAACTACCCATAAGTGTATATCATGACCTTCTCTACCCCATGTAGAGTTTTTGCCTTCTGTTGGATTATACTAGACCAAATAAAATTATACTAGACCAAATAAAATTGATTCGAACCCAAAGATTTTTTTAGGAAGAAAGATTTGGTGTGACATGTCATTTGTCAAGCAATATCAATTGACCATAAAAAATTTAATTTTTTTAATTTTTTTTGATAATTTATAAAAAAGTTAACCTGATAACAATAAAAAAAAGTTACGTAAAAAACGCTGACGCAGGAGTGAGTTTATTGTTTCACGTTTATATTTTCTTTCAACTAAAATTTACAAAACCAAATCACACAACTCTAAATATTCAAATATTTGGAGATCCCAAAATATTTTCAATTTTGGTTTAATGTTATAAACACTTTAATTCATATAAAAACACAAATAAAGAAAATTGAAATTATACTGGATCAAATAAAATTGATTCGAACCAACAAAGTTTTTAAGAAGAAAGATTTGTTGCACTTGTCAAGCAATGTCAATTTAGCATAAACAAAATTTAAATATTTTTTATAATGTTTTTTTGATAATTTATGAAAAAAATTAACCTTGTAATAATAAAAAGATACGTCAAGAAATTTACATGTTTATATATAAGCGTGGTGGGGTCGATCCGGTTTGCTCCCGAGTTCGATTCCCGCCTACGTCAAATAGGGTGTTGGCCAGCGAAATGATTAAGAGCCCCAAGTAGTGAGCGTAGATTAGTCATTCGTTGACAGCGTTGGGACACTGCGTGGGTCGCCTGCGAGGATCCGATAAAAAAAAAGCGTATAATTATAATTTAGTGTCAGTTTCCTTTCTCTTCACTCCAGCAAAACATGCCAGGTTTTTGCTGCACCGTATTTTATTGGTTAGGAAATATTCTATTTTATATTCTCCTAATTAAAAGACACCAACTCAATGACATCTTCTTCCATAACAAATTTTTTGGCGGTAAATCCCTCTCTCTCCCTGTGCGTGTGCAAAGACTCGTGATACAAAATACTTCTATTTAAGAAAAGCATAAGAATAAAGAATAATGCAAAAGTGAAAATGAAGGGCAGGAAACAAGTGTAAAATTGGATTTTGAAGGGCAGGAACTAGTTTTAAAATACGAAAACCAGTTTTAAAATTGAAATTCGGATATCCAAAACTAGTTAAAAAAAATTAAATCTGGTTCGAAAATCCAAAATCGGTTATAAAGTCTGGTTGTGGATATAACTGATTTTGCAAAATAACAACTGATTGCACTAAATGGTTCTTGGAACTGATTATATCAAATGGATTTGCTATACATATGGATTGGTTTTGGACATCATCCAACCATGAGCACAACTCAAGTGTCATCTTTATGTCTATTCGAGTCTCGTCTCGTTGTGCCATCGCTTTCTAGCTTATCCTCTAAGTGTCTCTCGTGGGGAAATATACAATTATTGTGATCACGAACGATACAGACCCTGACTCGCATCTTTACACAAGTCTAAATATTCAAATATATGGTTATCTCAAAATATTTTCTATATTTTATTTAATGTTATAACCACTTTAATTCATATAAAAAACAAAATAAATAAATAAAACAGAAATTACACTAGATCAAATAAAATTGATTCGAACCCAAAAAATTTTTTAGGAAGAAAGATTTGTTGTCACTTCTCAAGCAATGTCAACTTAACATATACAAAAGGCTTAAATATATGTTTTACCCCTGCAAATATCACCATAATCCAGTTATGCCCCTGTAAAAATAAAAACTTTAAAATTGCCCTTGCAAATATAAATCGCTTACGGTTATGCCCCTCGGTCAGTTTCTCAACCAAAAAAATAATTTAAATAAGGTTTAAATATATGTTTTACCTCTGCAAATATCACCATAATCCAGTTATGCCCCTGCAAATATCACTATAATCCAGTTATGCCCTGTCAAAATCTTTAATTTTTCTATTATGCTGATATTTGCAGGGGCAGAACATATATTAAAACCTTATTTAAATTATTTTTTTGGATTGGAAGCTGACCAAGGGGCATAACCGTAAGCGATTTATATTTGCAAGGGTAATTTTAAAGTTTTTATTTTTACAGGGGTATAACTGGATTATGGTGATATTTGCAGGGGCAGAATACATATTTAAGCCTATACAAAATGTAAATATTTTGTATAATGTTTTTTTTTTATAATTATAAAAAAATATTTTCTCGATAATAATAAAAAAGTTACGTCAAGAAATATACATGTTTATATTTAAACATATAACCATATCTTAGTGTCAGTTTCCTTTCTCTTCACTCTATCCAAACACGCGTGTCAGTTTCTCGCCGCACTGCATTTTATCGCGTAGGATATATTTTATCATATATTCTCCCAACTAAGAGACACCAACTTTGACACATTGCATAGCTAAGTCACCATCAAGTCACACTATATATTGGACGACACTCAAGTGGAATCATTCAAAAGCTATTGTCACTTTCTGCATCAAAACACATGAAAAGCAAACATCATATCATATGACACACTTCAATGTTAGGTCTATTCGAGTCGAGTCGAGTCTCGTTGTGCCATTGTTTTCTAGCTTATCCTTTAAGTCTCTCTAATGGAAAAATATACAATTATCGTTCTCACGAACGATAAAGACCCTGACTCGCGTCGTGAGTGAGTTTATTGTTTTGTTCGAGAAAATATATTGCTATATTTTCTTTCAAGTAAAATTTACGAAACCAATTCACACAACCATATAGTCATTAATATGTAAGGGTGTCAAAATGGATAGATTGGATAGATTTGGATTATAATGGATAGATTGGAGACAATTCATTTATCCATTTATATCCATTATAATTGTACCAAATAAGTCCAATCCAATCATTCCATTAACAAAAAAAATTCAATTCAACCCATCAATTTGCAATTTTTTATGGATGGATATCCAATCCATCCATTACTATTTTTTTAACACACATCTAATATTTTTAAAACAAATACAAAATACTTACTAAAAAAAAATACTTCTAATCAATATTTTAATTTTTTTGACACTAATTTTAATTTTTTTTAACATCAGAATTTTATTTTTTAAAAAACTGTAAATTATTTTTAATTTTTTTTTTGGGAAAACATAACATTTATAATTGTCCAATGGATTTTTATTTTTGTAGTAATTTGATCCAATGGATTTAAAAAATTTAGTGTATGGATCACAACCATCCACAAAGTCAAGTGGATGGATTCAATCCAATCCATTAATATATATATATATATATATATATATATATATATATATATATATATATTGTAACAGACGGATTGGATGAATTTTACTATGGACGGACAGAATATCCGGTGGACAAATGGACTATTTTGACACCCCTATTAATATGGTTATCACAAAGTGTTTTCAATTTTGATTTAATGTTATAACCACTTTGATTCATATAAAAAATAGTAAATAAATAAAATAGAAATTATACTAGATCAAATAAAATCAAATCCAACCCAAAGATTTTCTTTAGAAAGAAAGATTTGTTGTTAAGCACTGCCAATTTAACATATAATTTTTTTAATAATTAACAAATCTTTGGGTTGGATTTAATTAACAACCCAAAGAAAATAATATAAGTAGTGTACATAAAAATATACTCCATGTTTGTATTTAAACATATAATCACATTTAAACCCAATAGCTCTTTGATGAGATGGTAGATGCCCCTTCCACCTTTGCCACTCATTGTAGTCCTACCCGATTCGAGGGATCAGTCTCTATAATTACACGCAGAGGATACCTAATTTCTAAAAAAAAAATATAATCACATTTAAGAAATTTTTTTCCAATAGAAAAAGAAGGCTAACTTTCTTTTCCAATAACAGAAAGCTATTTTTAAATATGTTTCCCAATCCGTTGCTAGTTGAGTGCAAAACTTCTCAAAAATAAGAAAAATCAACTGTTGAATTTTTTTTAATAAGTCTAATCATCGTAACCACAATTTATTTATTGAAAAGCAACAAATCCAATCCAATAAAGGAGAAAAAATAGAAAAAATTGTAATCTGCCAGTTAACACAAATTATTTATTGGAAAATAACAAATCCTCTTAATTACATCCAAAATCCAAGAAAGGAAAAAGTATCAAAAAAGAAATCCACCAAATATTTTGTTTGTTTGTTTATCGACTTCTATTCCTCTTCCAGTTTGTTTGGCGCCATATTACTACTGTGTCGCCATCAACTCCTCTCTCAGTAATTTCTTTCCGACTCTTCGTTTTTCTTTCCTCTCTCTTCTGTCACTCTGTTTTCCATTCTTTCCATATTTTTCTCTTCTTCCGTAAACGTTTTTCTCTTCTTCTTCCTTAAACGTTTTTCTCCTCTATCAAAAACGTTTCTTTTGTTCTTTTTACTTTTGTGTTGACGTTGTGGTTTGTGATGCAAGGCGTTTCAAGCAGGACTCGTAGCAAGAAAGCTACGAGGCATCAAAGTCTCGATGATAATATACCTTTTATGCGTAGAAAGAAGGTTTTCAAGAATGATCAGAGGAAAAAGGCTAAGCATGTTGTTATTGATGTTGAAAAGGGATATAAGAGTGATGAAGCTGAAGGAAGTGATATTGTTATTGATAAAGGTGACACCTTTATCAGTAAAGTTCCTGGTTCAATAGCTGAGAAACCTATTATGATAGATTCGGATAGTGATAGTGTGTCCGATGATGTTAATAATGATTATCATGATGTTAATGTTGATGATGATGATGGTGATATTAATGGTTCTGATGATGATTGTGATGATGGTGATGCTAATGATGGTGATGATGGTGGTGGTGATGTTAATGGTGGTGATGATGATTGTAAGGGTTTGTGTTCTTCAAGTGATGAGAGCGGGACTAGTGATGATGATGGTGATGGTTTATGTTCTTCAAGTGATGAGAGAGGGACTAGTGATGAGGATTTTGAAGGGAGTGAAAGTTCTAGCAGTGAAGAAAGTTTTGGTTCTTATGATGATGAAGAGGAAGAGGAAGAGGAGGAGGAGGAGGAGGAGGAGGAGGAGGAGGTGGTGGTGGTGAGAAAGGTGAAGAATGAAAGCAATGGAATGAGAAGATGCACAAAAGATGGTGTGAGTGAGAGAAACTATGAGAAAGTAGAGGATGTTGATTCTGAGAATAGTCCTTTATCTGTTGATGATGATGAATGTGGTGTTGAAGATCAAGAGGAATTGAAGCATGCAGAATGTGCATTTGAGAATACGGTTTGTTCTGAGAATGGGGGTTCTGTTGATTCTTCTAAATTGTATGAAGAAGTAGAGAAAAAATCAAAAAATGAGGACGAGCTGTGGGAAGAAATGGATTCCCTGGTAATCCTCTATTCAAGAACATTTGAATTTGAAATTTGCAATTTGTTTTTTATTTAATGCACTAAATTGAATGAGTAGTTCTTAGCAGCTTTTGAGTTTTTTATATAAATTGATAAGATGCTTAAACTTTAAGTAGAAATTACTGAGTCATTTTGTGTGCTACAATTTGCAGTTTGACAATATAGGAACAAATGAAGCTACCCCAGAAAAGAAAGGTTATTATGAGAAAAAAACTTGTATTGAAAAGGAGGATTGTTTTGATTCTTCAAAAGGCGGAGAGAAAAAGGGGGTAAAGAGAGTAAGAGCAGAATTGGAAAGTGATGATGATGTTCAAGTTATTGAGAAAAAAACTTGTATTGAAAAGGAGGATTGTTTTGATTCTTCTAAATTTTATGAAGGAGCAGAGAAAAAGGGGGTAAAGAAAATAGAAGTGGAAACTGATGATGATGTTCAAGTTATTGATCTTACTATGCCTTCTGAAGTTACAGCACAAAAGAATATGAAGAAAAAGAAGTATTGCTTAAGAAGTCGACAGAATGTAGAACCAGAGTTGGAGGAGTTAGGAGATTCAACTAAAGTCCAGAAGAGTCAGAGGAAAAATGCCAATGCCAATGAAAAAGTTGATTCTCATGAAAGAAAAGTTCATAATGTTAGAGGTAATGCAAGGACGGATAGAAAATATGATGGAGATCATAATGTCAAAAGGGTGGGGCAATTTAAGCCTAAGGAGCTACATATAATGAAACTTCTTGCTGAATGTTATTGGGGTGAGAAAAATTCGAAGAAAAAGGAATCCATTGAGCAGAAAGAAAAGGATGGTGGTGATCTTCGTAAGGTAGATACCCGGCCACCGGCTTGTGCAGAGACACTTCCATCGCTATGGAGCCTTGAGGAGAAACCTAAACCATTCGAAAAATCAAAGACTGAGATGGAGGAGGATGCGTTGTGGGAAGAAGCGGACATATACATTAACTTAGAAAAAGTTTATCCCGTGGTAATCCTCTTTTTACTAGTTTAGAGTCTCTAGAAATATATGAAGTAAATTATAATTTGAGATTTAGGATTTACTTTTCAAGAACATTTGAATTTTAAGTTTGCAATTTGTTTTTGTTAATGCACTATAGTGAAGGAGTAGTACTTAAGCTGCTTATGAGTTCTGATATAAATAAATTTATAAGATGCTTCAACTTTAAGTAGAAATCACTGAGTGATTTTGTTTGCTACAATTTGCAGATTGGCAAAATAGGGGCAAATGAATCTCCCCCTTGTGAACATGACTTTTATCTGGACGAGGAGATTGGTGATTATTGCAAACGGTGTGGTTTTGTTAAGACTGAGATCAAAAATATCTCACCACCAGTGGTAAGCGTAGTTAGATGATGATTTATATAATACTTCCAACTTGCTTCATTTTTGATTGAGTAGACTTTCTCTATCAAGCTAGTTGTTGAAATAGTAGTTCCTTTTCACTGTTGAGTGTGGATTATGTTTACTTTGATTTCATTATTTGGCTTCATGCTGTCATTTATTCTCCATGTATAGTTATGGAAAAGAACATTGTATATTGTATGTTCCTTTTAAGTTTTAACCTCTGTAGCACCAATACTTCCTGTTGAAGATGTGTCCGATGTCCGACATGTATTGTGTTGGCCACTGACCCTTCCGGTTGAAGACGTATCCTGTGTCCGACACGTATCGTGCCGGACACCAACACTTCAATTACTTGAATTTTTCAAATTAAAATTAGTGTCTATGTGTCCGTGTTGTGTCCAGTGTTTGTCTGCGTCGGTGCTTCATAGCTTTGAAGCACAAACACCTCTTTCGAATGTTGTATCATGTGTCTGTGTTCGTGTCGGACACCTCTTTTCGGTGTCCCTTATAGAAAGATATGTTTTTTTGACTTAGGGACTTCCTAGACACTGTTTGGACACCTCTTGGACACTCTTATCATAATTTTTTTAACAAAATAAACTTGAAATTTTTAAGTTATTTATGCTTATTCTTAGTATATGCAGCCTTTTATCTTAAAAAAAACCTTGTACAACTTATCAACTTTGTTTTTAGAAGGTGAATAGATAAATCCTAATTCTCAATTTATATTTTGTCATGTTGATTTATATTTAGAAGGTGAATAGATAAATCCTAATTCTCAACTTATATTTAGAAGGTGAATAGATAAAAAAAACCTTTCATAACTTTTCAATAATATTTGCTTACTTGTGTTGCGTGACACAGCTGGATAGATTTCCTTATATTTGTGGCAAAGAACCTTGGTTGTTGTATGTTGTATATTGTATGATCCTTTTCACTAATATTTGCATACTTGTGTTGTGCATTACACAGGTAGATAGATTTCCTTATGAAGGTTCAGGGAATAGGGCGTCATACAGCGGTGTTAAAGGCCCGCTCATTGATGAATCTCAAATCAATGATTCTGATGGTGATTCAGAGGCAGTTTTGTATCACAAAGAAGGCACAGTTTGGGACCTGATTCCTGATGTCAAACAAAGCTTATATCTTCATCAACAAGAAGGTTTTGAGTTCATTTGGAAAAATTTGGCAGGAAACATTGACCTTGACAAGTTGGAGAGTCATGATCGTCGCAGTGAGGGAGGGTGCATTATTTGTCATTATCCTGGAACTGGAAAGACAAGATTGACCATAATGTTCCTCAAATCATATTTGAAAAGGTACCCTAAATGCAGACCTGTTATTGTTGCTCCTGCTAGCTTAATGCTCACATGGGAACATGAGTTCAAAAAATGGAACATAGGAGTTCCATTTCACAATTTGAACAATCCTGAGTTATCTGGTAAGGAGTTACGCGAGGCCGTTGACTCGGTGGATTGGTCTATTGTTCGACCGCGTGATACGGAAGTCCGACGAATGGTGAAATTGTATTCGTGGTTCAAAGGGAAGAGCATTCTAGGAATCAGCTACAGTTTGTATGCGCATCTTGCTGGTACAAAAGATGATCCAAAGATGAAGGAAATCAATGAATTTGATCTTATGAGAAAGTTTCTACGCGAATATCCTGGTTTGTTAGTTTTAGACGAAGGGCATAAAGTTAGAAATGATAAGAGTGGTATTTGGAATGTTCTGATTGAAGTTCAAGCTAAGAAGCGGATTATGCTTTCAGGTACTCCTTTTCAGAACAATTTTGGCGAACTGTACAGCACTCTCACTGTAGTGAAAAAATCGTTTCCTCACACGATTCCACGGGAACTCAAGAGGTTCTGCCGGAGTAGACAAATGCAGGGAATGAAACCATCTGAAGAATGGTCTTGGGAGCCTATTTCTTTTGGAAATACAGCAGGAAATCTCGCTAATGATAAGATAAGCCAGTTGAAATCACGAATGGACTCGTTTGTTCATGTTCACTCCGGAAGCATTCTTAAAAAAAATCTTCCTGGATTGAGAAAATGTGTGCTGACTTTGAAGCCTGACAGTCTTCAGAAGGAAATTCTAGACAGTATTGAAAGTTCTCAAGACAACGTCACGTTTGAACGCAAGTTGACTTTAGTATCTGTCCATCCATCCCTTTTCCTTGACTGCGCTGCTCTTACGAAAAAGGAACAATCTGTTCTCGACAAAGAGCGGTTGGAATATCTTAGGTTGATTCCATATGGAGGTATCAAAACTAAATTTCTGGTAGAGTTTGTCAGGCTGTGTGATTCAGCCAATGAGAAAGTTATTGTTTTCAGCCAGTTTATTCATCCTCTGGAATTAATTATAGAGCAATTGAAGTCATTTTTTGGTTGGTCTGAAGGGAAGGAAGTGCTGTACATGTCTGGGAAAGTCGATCCAAATACTAAGCAGTCCAGAATTGATACCTTCAATGATCCAAATAGTGAAGCAAAGATAATGCTTGCATCTACAAAAGCATGTAATGAGGGAATAAGCTTAGTTGCAGCTTCAAGGGTAGTGCTTTTAGATGTTGTTTGGAACCCTTCAGTTGAAAGGCAAGCTGTTAGCCGAGCATATCGAATTGGCCAAGAGAAAATTGTGTACACTTATCACCTCATCACTGAAGGGACCGCTGAATGGACAAAGTATTGTAAACAGGCCGAAAAGGAGCGGTTATCTGAACTGGTTTTCTCAGATAAAGCTGCTGCTGAAAATGATGTGCCGAATAGTTGTGCTAATTTCGAGGACCGAGTTCTTGATCTGATGATTAGGCATGAAAAACTCAAGGACATGTTTGGAGAACGTGTGGTAGAGCCTAATGAAAGAGTTTTGTTTGGTAGTTTTGGATTTTAACTACAGTTAGATGGTTGAAGTTCTCAGAAAAGTAAGTTATGTCTGATTCATCCATCCTTTTGTTTTTTTGTTTATGACAGTTTATTGTCACACTCCTATTCTGTGCACAGTTACATGTGACAACTATTACTGCAAAAGGTTAAATATATATGATAATTGGAATTACTGGCTCTGTTGCTTTATTTTATTTACATATGCTTGTTTATGTTGTTTGTACGAGTGTTTTCAGTATCATCTTTGAATTTTATTTTTTGGTTTATAAATGACATAGTCACATGGCTAAGATATACAGTTTGACTAGGAAAGTGAGAACTGCGTACTGAACAATTTTTAAAATGTTGGAAATGATCACAAAACGTAGTTCCAGCTCAAAAAAATAGTTCTGGAAGTTCATAAATTTGTTCTTATCTGCTCTTATTGTTTCATGTCATTTCCAATTCAAGCAAACACCTCAGACATGTAAGCAACGTCGACAAGCTCGCAGCAGGACCTTACTTTACCCAAATCTATTTTGCATCATCTTCTTATTTCACCAAAACCTACTTCAGCTTATACACCAAATCTATTTGGGAACCTTATTTTGCATAACCACTATTAGAATCATCCCTTCTGTCAACGTTGCTGCTAGCTTCTTCTTTGTGAAGGGTCTTGCTTACCTATTGGCTTCTTTGATGATTAATTTTGATGTAAGATTGTGTAATGGGGTTGTAAAAGGCTCAAGCAGTTGGAGTAAAACTGTTCCAAATTGAATATGATATTAATGAAATCATGTTTCTTCAAATCTCTCTTTTCTACTGTCATCTTGTTTCATTTCTTTTTTCCCTTGAAACAACACATATGTAAGTCATCAACTCAATAATGTTTAACTACCAAAATAAGTCAATCCATTTTGCTCTGATAACAATTCATCAGTACCTATTTCTAATGATGATCTTCAAGTTAACAAAGACATAAAAAACATCAAAGTACTAATAGTCCAAATATCAGCAGAACTACATGACAACACATATGGTATAACTAGTCAGACCAAAATTGACTTGAGATGTCATTGTTTTCCTGCACAGAAGTGAAAATCATTTTATCACTAAACATTTTTCAATATATTCGCATCCTCAAATTCCAATTATTTACCAATGATGGTCGATCATTTTCACAATTGAACCGTGTAGGTGCACTTGCATTGGGCATGTCATGTTCTTGACTTTGTAAATCACTCAAGCCACCATTCAGGGTTCTTTTGATAAGTTGGTGCTCTACCTTCCTTTGGGTACATTTTGATACTTTTCCTTCACAATCATTCTGCATGACAAAAATAAATTCAATAATTGAAGCAAATGAGCCACATTTTTTATGACAAAAAAAAAACCATAGAAGGTTCTTGAATATGTGAAGCACTTTAGCCATATAATTTATTTCTTTTAGTAAGTTGGCACTCTTCCCATCCTTTCATGCATTTTGAACCCTTCTTGCCTTCTCTTTTCTTGAACCCCTTTACTTGTGTTGAGCCATCATTACTAATTGCTATCTCTTTAAACTTGCTAAGCAACCCATTCACTTGAGCAACATTTGATTATTTTGAAACTCTAAAGCTTGTCTATCCAACTCCCCAGTGACTTTGCTAAGGAACATGAATGCTTCTTGACTTCTACATGCTTCAGTGGCTATCCTAATAAGAGGGGGACAAGTCTCTTTGTATCATTGATTTGGGGATACATCAACATCTTCCAACACACTGATTAACATAAACATTAGGTAAAACCCCATTTCTGGTTAACTTTGTCCACCTCTTCAAGATATAGTGCTAGACACTGATTTAACATCAATATGAATAAAGATTCTTAACAGGGACGGAGCCAGGATTTGATTATAGTTAAAAAAATTAAAATCTCCTATATATATATATATCATATTTAATGAATAATATCATAGTTATTTAATCCAAAAATATTAATTACATTAATGTTAAATTAAAATATAGAACGTCTTTCTTGCATGTCACAAAAATCATCTATAATTGAATCTATAGTAAACTTTCCAGTAACTCTCTTTTTCAATGTATGCTAAGAGGCAATTGCTTAAAAATTCATTTTCCATCTTGTTGCGAAGTGTAGTCTTGACTATACTCAGCTGAAAAAGACCGCTCAGTAGTAACTGTAGTGACAGAAATAGGGAGAATAAGAGTTACTATATACAAGAGGACTCGTGCTTTTTCTAGTTTTTATCAACCAATGATATAGATCGAAAGTAGTTTTTAATGCTCCAAAGTTAGAAAGTTAGAGTATTTTTTAACCAAATCTTTTTAAAGGGTTTGGATATGTGAATGTTGGAGTATTTTTAGTCAAATTTGTTAGGTTTTATCTTTAATTAGTCAATATTTCTAATTATTAGGAGATGATAATGTTGCTTGAGCTTTACATTAGATATTTTCATCCCTATGTAACTCACTTATTGATTTCATGCAACAAGGCCAAGATTGAGTGGTCTGTTGTGACAAAAGTAAACTATGATTAGCAAACAGCCTCTATACCGTAGCTTCACCTCAAACTACTCCAAATGTTATCAATGCAATTCACCAAGCCAACTTAATTGAAGTTGCAATTGAAACTATATCACTCCAGCATTTCCAGTAATTGATTTCCTAGGCGAACTCAAAGAGGACATCAACTCAACTCCCTATGATACCAAAACAGATCTTGACAGGGAGGAGAGTAAGAAAAGCAATAGAAACAATAGCACTATAAATACTCCGTATGTCTAGTTAGCTACTTCAAGCTTGCAGCTATACCAGATCGGTCAACACCTAACACATATATTAATAGTATACTATTAAGTGTAAAAAAAAACAATTGCTGCAAGAACATGTGGCTCAAGCCATCCCAAGCTTGGCTGTACCTCCGTCTCTGACTCTTAAGCAATGACAATGGAGTATGTCAAAGCTCTAAAACTTACGACAAGGTAAACAAATTGAAATCTTATCCAAATAAAAGTCACTTACCACTCTCCTAAATCCATTACCATGGCTATATAACATACTCATGCTCTTCACAATAGATGCTTCAAGCAACTCATACTTGTGCTGGACAAGGTCAAAAATAGTGGGAGTATAAAGCTCTGACCAATGTTATTAGACTTGGACTGGTCATTGACCCAATCAAGGTATTGGGCCACTGGGTTTCTGGTCGGACCGGCGGGTCTTTGGTCTGACCGTATGACACAAACACACTAAAATAGACTAGATATGTATAAATTTATTCATCGCAAAGCTATCAAGAAAATTGTATTAAATAAACTTAGCTAATTGATAAATAAATAATGAAATAAACTTATCAAAAAATTGTATAGGAACTTAGCTAATTGATAAATAAATAATGAAAAGATAAATAGGGCTAAGCTAAATATAAACAAAAGCTATATGTATTTAATTTGTAAAGTCTGTATCAAAACAAATGGGTAGCGCAGTGGTAACATTGATGACGCTTCACCTATTGTCACGCAATTCAAGTCTCGTGGTGGAGTTTTTTTTCCAAAAAAGACTTCCATATGAAATTTAATAAAAAACACTGACATCATCACACATTTCACATCCACCCGTTCTGCAAGCAATTCGGCCTAGGAAGGCCACCGAGTTCCGGCTTGACCGGACGGTCCAAGTTTGATAACGCTGGCTCAGACACTTGTTGTAAGATATCAGAATATGAGTTCTTAAGCCTCGGAACCTTTTTTGGTACTTCATATTCATATTTCCATTCATTATATTGTTTATCTTCTACGACGTCCTCAAAACACTTAAAAAACTTGATCATATCCAAGTCCTATGTTCATAAAACTTTTAATATCCGCATTCACGCTTTTACTAAGTTGGGTGCTTCGCATTCCTAATGTAAAATACTTCTTCATGTAACAAAATGCCCATTTCTCCGTCATAGTGTACACTCTTTGCAACCAAGTGTTTTCCTTAACATCATACTTTACAAGGATTGTTCCCCAACCTTCATCAAATTGTTCTTCATCTTCATAGCCATACATTCACTTCTTAAAGTCACTCAGAAAATGTGATTTTCCCTTCATTAAAATTCCCAAGTGCTTGATCCCATTTTACATCAAGTGCGATGTACATAGACCATGGTAAGTCTTGGGCATAACTGCAACAAGTTCTTTTTCCATTGCCTGGTCTTTATCAGTAAAGATTGTTTGAGCCTTTTTTTTTTTTAATTATGTGCCTCTAGAAATGTCTCAAAGAGCCATTTGTATGATTCAGCTGATTCATCATATAACAGTGTAGCCCTCAAAATATAACTGCTCTTCGATGGTGGTTAAATCCTAAGAACATAGATAGTCGTCTTTGGGAGCTATTTGTACAATATGTTGAATCAAGAGAAACTACGTCACCAAAATACCCGTAATCAATGGACATCCATGTATCTGCCCAAGAAACATTGGTGATTTGATCTTTGGGATCCATTTGATAGGCATGGTAAGAAGGTGGGTTTTCAGCCAACTTTCTCTGTTGCCTTCTTTTTTCATAGATAATTTATTTATCAAGGAAAATATATCCCAAGTTGGTTCCACCCCCCCCCCCCCCCCCCATCTTTACTCATCAATTCAAATGAATTCATTTGTTGCAAACCAACGTTATCTGGTAGGGTAGGTGAATTTGATGGCATTGGATATCTGAAACTTTTCGTTGAGATGGAAACATATGATTTGTTTCCTATAGTTGTAAAAGATGGTTATGTTCCTCCACAAAATCATGCACAAACCAATTTTCCTTTTTATATTCTTAAGCCCCAATCTTCCATCACAGTTTGTTCGAGTCTTGTTTCGGACCGAACCAAGAGGCCCAATCCGCTTGGGGAATAGTCCAACACACGAATGGATCCAGCCCGAAAAATAGATCCACGCACAAACCTCAGGTCAACGTTCTGGATAGCTCCGCCCCGATCCAACGGTTCGGAGCCGGTCAACAGCCGCGCAATCTCCTCTGCCGGCATCTATAAATATAGCTCTATCCCCAAGAATCAGGTATGCCTCTCTCATTTGTGCCTCTCATTGACATCTGATTGCTGACTTTGGCATCGGAGTGTCTGCAGGTACCTCGGAAGAAGGCAACATTGGCAAGGACAATCTCGGAGGATTCCGACTCACGAGGCATTCTTCCGACCTCGAGCCAAGGAGAAGACTAAACAGAGACATTAAACACCAACTATTGATCTAGGATCCCAGATCCAAGGTCATGTTGGAACAAACAAACCTATACAAGAAGTTGAACCATCCTTTCTCTTATGCATATAATGTTTCCTCACACCAACTCCAACTCTTCCTCTTTAATCAACCCAGAACTTCCAAGCATCCTCAATATTATCAAAAACCACTTTTTTTTGGCTTCCAATCTCGTTACATCTTGTAACAAGGGTTGCATTTTTAAAAATAAATTTTTTATTCATATATTATTTTCTTTCAGTCCATATTGTGTTGTGTATGAGAAAATTTGGAATTTAATTGTTTTCAGTTTCTGCATTTCTAATAGTGTTTCATCATGTCTGTTCTGAAGTTACCCCACCTGTCAGGTACATTATTCACCCTTATTGTTACTCTGCCAAACTCTACCCCACTGACTTGGGCGTCGGAGTGTCATTGTAGGTACAACCTGGGCCCGGCGTACGAACAGTGGTGTGTGGAAAACGTGTGCAAGTATACACAGTCACAAATAAGTAGTATAAAAGATCGAACCCATAGGGATTGGATTAACTCTTATATGTTGCAAAGACTTATAAGCTAGTGCAGCTACACTACTCACAATTTTGGTTGAAGTTGAAATGAAAATAAATTAAAAGAAAGTAAGTAAATTGTGCAGGAAATCAGTTGAGAATGATAGTTGAGATTTCTTCACTAACTAAATCACTTTTGAGTGTATTGTGCTTTCTTATGGTGCAGATGCACTTAGGTGCAGCTGCATCAGTGTGCTCTAGTCAGCTACTTTCTTCAGAGTTTCGTTACAAGCTCTTATGATCCCGTTTTTTTGCGGTAAAGAAAGAAGTTGTCAATTCCTTTCTCGCCCCCTTACAGATAATCCAAGTTGCTTAAATAAGTTCACTCTTGCATCTTAAGATCTCACTACACTACTTGTAAGGACTATGTTAACCTAAGGCTAGGAATTAACATGGAATTAACAAGCTGACTTTATCAAAACAAGTTTAACAACGGCTTTATTAAACACTTATCCTTACTTAGTTCTTGATTTCTAGTTATAAGCCAATTAAGTGAATATAACTCTACTTGTTCTAAATGATCAACCTTAAAACAAGATTAAGAATTTAAACACAAGAACTAAAGTGCTTACACCACTTGAAAACACAATAACTTTCCTCAAAAGATCATTGGAAAGTTAGAACATCCCAACTTAAGAAGTTTAGCTCATGATGGGCATAGCAAAGCAAATCTATTTGAAAGAAAACATGTTGCAATAAAGGAAATTACAAGAGTATTCAAGAGAGTAAGAATTACACCAAATGAAAGACTCTTGCATATATTTGCTTAAGAACTAATTTCTTGCACCTATTAGTTCTTTGAAGAAGTGGAGAGATAAGTTGTCAATTTCTTCTCACCTTCCTCTCAAACTAACACTAATTTAAACTAAGAAAATATGTAAAATGAACTAGAAGAAATAAACTAGAGAACTATGAGAAACTAGGATGGGAAAGAACATGAAAAAGTATTTATTCAAGTGAGGAATGAAGTCCTATTTATAGCCTTGGAGCTTTCCTTCATGTGAGGGTTTCCTTGATGATTTAAGTTAACCAAAAGGTGTTAACCATGGTTACTTTTCAAAAGGTGAAGATAAACTTTGAATCCAACACTTAACCTTAAAGAGAGGTCCAATTATAAGTTGCCACATGTCCTTTAAGATTGATCCTTCATGATGGTCTTTTGATTGTGGGTGCCGCATTTTGCAAGTGGCCATGTGCCCCCATGTGACTCTTAAGCAAGCAGCATGCCAACAAAGCATTATGGCAATGGTAAGAATTGAGGTGCTTCCAATGTGGGGTTGTGAGCTGCTTCAATGCAGGAAGGTGCAGTTGCACCAAGTGCAGATGCACTATCTTTATTTCAGGAATAGTTGCACCAACTTGTTTTCTAGTGCAGATGCACTAATTATCTGCAGTTGCACTGAACAAACACATCAAACATACCAATATACATATAGAATGCTAAGTTATGGACATCTTTTATCTAAAAACCATAAATGTTATTTTATTCATACTAGCATATTTAACACATATTAGACTTGATTTTGGGCAATTATCTAAGTGTAGAAGCACGAATAACTCTATATAAAATAGAGTTATCAACCAGCAACCAAACAGATCGACCTGATACCTCAGTCACCCACAGCAGTTCGACCTCGAGGTACAATTCAGTGGCGACCACAGTGGGAGCCCACGCGCTATCCCACCAAAACTCCTCATGCCTCCTCGGGGCAGACCTAAGGTGACCCGCCTTCAGAGTGTGGCCGAGATCCCAGTTCGACCACCACCCGTCCTGGAAGGAACAACGACCAATGTTGCGGACGCTGGCACTGGTCCCCAGCCAGTTACGGCCCAACAGGTCACTGTTACCCTTCCTGCAGACTTGGTTCAGAAGTTTCGAGATTTACTCCGTGATCGTGAACAAACCCTGGCTCGTCAAAATGATCGCCTTGCCCAGGTAGAAGATCAAGTAGCCTCCCGAAGGGAAAACACAGCGCCTGAGCCACGACGTTGTAACAATAGTTCACCCGTTCCACGGGCAAACCCATCCAGAGGGTATCGCTCATCCCCTCGTAGACAACTTGTCCATCGATCTCCACCCCGACGGAGGGGACGAGGAGGAAGACTTACACCACTGAGGACAACCCCGTCCACTTCCGACTACACCTACTGGCCGGAAGAGTCTTCACATCAGGATTCCTCTTATGATTCGTCCAGTTCACCCACTCGGTCGCGTAGTCGATCCAACGAGCGGTACACACGCAACCATTCGAAGGAGTATTCTGATGAAAAGCGACGTGGTCATCGGGGACGACACCTCGAGGACCTACCACATCGTAAAGGAAGAATTGATATGAGCTTGGGGCCGTTCACCAGAGGCATAGATGAGTACCGCATTCCTCGCTCTCTGGAAAAACCTCCCTCTGACCTTAAGATGTACAATGGGATCAAAGATCCAGATGCCCACCTGAAACACTTCGATCTGATGATGAAATATAGGGGGCGCCCGGACCAATAAAATGCAAGATTTTCCCTTTAACTCTGGAGGGATCGGCATTAGAATGGTTCATTGAGTTACGACCCAACAGTATCTCCTCTTGGGAACAGATGGCTAGAGTGTTCACTGCCCGCTTCACAACCTCGAGGGTTAAACCTAAGTCCCAAGATGTCCTGATTGCGATCTGGCAAGGACCCGACGAGTCCTTGCGGAGCTACGTGGAGCGATTCAACCGTGAGGCCGACCAAGTAAGAAACCTGGATGATAACCGACGGTTGTGGTTCTTGAGAATTGGACTCCTCAGGGGAAGCCAATTTGAAGTTGAAGTAGTCCTACACTTGCCAAGGGATTTGGAGACATTCCTTCGCAGATCTCAAAGGTTCATGAACTATGAAGATTATGTCCGACCAGAGACCAAAGGAAGATTATGTCCGACCACCTAGGGACTGTTGAACCAAGGTCAAACACTCTTTGTTTTGTATGATAACAAATTACAATCTGTTTACTAATGGTTATAGTTGAACCAAAGCACAGGGCATGAACCAAAGCACAAGGCTGAACCAACGCATAGGGCAATGAACTAAAGCGCTTGATATTATATCTTAAAGTGTAGAAGCTCGAAGGAGAAGCTACTCAAGCGTTCAAGACTTATGTGTTATATTGCTTTGCATAGGACGCGTGTAAGATCCGCCACTTCTGCTTTATAACTTTTGTAGTTGAGAGATGAACTTTTAAAATTGAACTGTCTTGGAAAAATATTTTATATAAAACCATGTTTAATTAGATTAGGCACAAAGTGTTATTAAAGAAATAGTTTGAGTCTTGAATTGTTGTTTTTTTAAAGAAAATAGATTCATGAGTTAGTGTTTTAAAAAGAATTTGTTTTTGAAGTAAAGAATCGATTCTTGATATGGTACATAAAGCTAGAATTCGATTCCCACTTATTTTTAAAGCAATGAATTGATTTATCTCTTTCCTTTTAAGCCAATAATCGATTTCTCTCTTCCTTTTAAAAGCCAACAATCGATTCCCACTTCTTGATTGTTTTTAAAAGAACTTGTTTTGGAAAGAAAATAATAGATTGATGACTTTGTGTTTTTAAAGTGGAAGATCGATTTCCAATTATTTCATTCAAGCTAGAAATCGATTTCTAGCCTATGCCATTCAAGCAAGAAATCGATTTGTGGCTTGTCTCTTGTAGCTTGCCTTCCTTATTTTTATAAAGCTAACAATCGATTGTCTACTTCCTTCATTAAGTGCAAAATCGATTTCTCACTCATTCTTTTAAGGAGAACAATCGATTTTTTGCTTCCTTTATTTAAGCACAAAATCGATTTCTATCTTGTGTTTTTGGAAGCACTAAATCGATTTCTCTTCTCTTTCTTTTAAGCAATCAATCGATTTCTCACTTATCACAATTGTGTTAAAAAGTGCTTCAACGGTCATATTTTTACAATCCCTATAAATAGGATTGGGTTTTCACGATTGTTCAGAACACAACACACAAATCAAAAAGAAAAGAACGCAAACACTCACCGTCACATTCTTTCTTCACGTTCTTCATCTAGGGTTTCAAAATCTCTCATCTCTCTCAACTACATCGTGTTATATTGCTTGAGTGATTGGATCCTAGTTTTAATTTGTAATCGTTAATACTTGGTTGTTGTGAAATCCTGGGAAGTTTTCTTGAGTAATTCAATCGGGGAGATTGAATTGTAGCGAAATCCTTAGCGGGGAGCTTGGGTTCTCAATTTGGGGAAAATTGAGATTGGTGTGGTAGCTGTAGCTAGCGAAGTTGCTTGCTTGTAAGACGTTGAAGAAGTATCTTCTCATATAGTGGTTATTATCAAGTCCGAAGGTTACAAATCCGGAGGCCGAGGACGTAGGGCTTTTATCCCGAACCTCGTAAAAATCATGGTGTACTCCTATCCCTTATCTTTATATTGCTTTTCTTTTATAATTGTTAACTGTCGTCGCATTATTATCACGCACAGATTTGATTATCGTGATAATTATAATTGTTTCTGCCATTGTTATAATTTGCATAAGTTGTTGCATATAGTTTAAATCTCATTTTCCACATTCGATTTAAACTAGCATTGTTAAGTTTTTGAAAATCCAACAGGGACCCCAAGACAAGGAAGTTCGCAGGGGGTACCAATTTGAACACCTCCTGTGCAAACATACTTGCCGAATGTGCGAACATTGAGTTTAGAGACATCAAAAGGCCAGAACCCCTCGTCCTCAAGGAAGGGCAACACCCGTCCAAAAAATACTACCGATACCACAAAAACAACGAGCATGACACAAACAATTGCATGGCCCTCAAAGACGACGTTGAGTCATTAATCAGAAGGGGGAAACTGACCCAATATGTGAATAAGAACCAGACTGAGGGGCGAGACGACAAGCAAGTAGGTCGATCGCCTAGGAAAGGAAAGACACGGGCCGACGAAGTGGCCAAAGTGATAGAAGAAGATGAGGACGAGGATGATGATATCCCAGATACTAGAAAATCAAAGGGAAGACCAGTCGCCATGATAATACAGGAGGCATTCCCACTGACGCCTCAACTAACAAGTCGATAAAGAGAAGGTGGGATGAGATTATGAGCGTCGCATCTACGTCCGCCCCATGGTCCCCCCTCGAAGAGGCCGCCCATATCCTTTGGGGACGAGGACCTCATTGACGGAACACCTATACTATGAAGTACCACTTGTAGTTGTTGCTGTAATGACCAACATGGAAGTCAGACGAATACTGATAGACCAAGGAAGCTCTGCAGACATCATCTTTGAAGATCTCTTAGACGTGTTGAAGATATCAAAAGAGGATTTGAGGCCATACAGAGGCACGATCTTGACTGGGTTTAACGGAGCGTCTACCAAGTCAGGACAGATTTCATAGTGCTACCATAGTGCTGCCATGCAAGTCCATTTACCCTTGTGCCGAACGGTCAGGACAGATTTCATAGTGCTGCCATGCAAGTCCATTTACCAATGTATCATTGGTCGACCAACCCTGGCTCGATTGGAGGTCATACCATCCACAGTCCACCTGAAAATGAAGTTTTACACTAAAGGTGGGGAGATCGCCACCGTCCAAGCTGATCTGTTATCGGCGAAGCCAGCTTTCCTCTTAAGTTTAAAAGACAAAGGCAAGAAAGTCAGGAAGGAAATAGAGGATGTGATGAAAGGAGGAGAGCAAGTTAATGTAGCTGATCTCGATGCCCGCTACGACCCTGATAGTGAAAAGGAGGAAGGAGATTATCTCCTGACCAGAGAACTGAAGAAGAGAATAAAGAGGCCGGAACCTGATGGAGAATTCATACGAGTACAGTTAGGGGACGATCCAGAGAGATGTGTTAAAATCGGGAGCGACCTCCCTACAGAAGTACGAGAACAACTCGAACTGTGCTTAAAAGAACATGCCGACCTGTTCGCTTGGAGTGCAGCGGACATGCCTGGGATTCCACCAGAAATGGCTTGTCTCCATTTAGCTGTCTATCCAGAAGCTAGATGGGTCGTTCAGAGAAGGCGGGTGCAGAAGGAAGAGAAGGCGCAAGCCGCAGTCAAAGCAGTTGAGGATCTCATTGAGGCCGGTTTCATCAAAGAAATAAAGTACACAACCTGGCTATCCAATATTGTCTTACTGAAAAAAACAAATGGCAAGTGGCGAATGTGTGTAGATACCATATTCAACACTATTTTTTTTGCTAATAGTGTTTCATCATGTCCATATTCACCAGTAACTAAAAGGAGAAAAAAATAAATGACAGATTCTTTTTTTGTTGATAAAATAAATGATAGATAAATAAAGTGAAGTCATAAAAATAATAAAACAAAAAAAAAGGAGTAAAAGAATTTCAATGATACCTGGATGGGTTAAAACAAAGATGCAAGATGTAAGAATGGAAGGAATGAAACGAAGGCTCAAAGACAAAACTAAGTCGGCATGAGGGACATCAATAGAAAACGTGAACTTCATAGTCTTCTGTTAGTGTTTTATTGGCTAAAATTATACAAGAAGTCTTTTAAGTTATTTAATTGTAATAAGTTGGTCCTTTAAGTTTTTTTCGTACCACTTAAGTCTTTTAAGTTATTTAATTATAACAAGTTAGTCATATAAGCTTATTTTGTACCACTTAGATCCTTTAAGTTAGAAAACGTTTACACCTGTAAAGATTTTGTAACTTAAGTCACCTAAGTGGCACAAAAAAAAACTTAAAGGGCTAACTTGTTACAGTTAAAAAACTTAAAGGACTTAATTGGCACAAAAAAACTTAAATGACCAATTTGTTACACTTAAGTAACTTAAAGGACTTCTGGTGCAATTTAACATTTTTTATTTTATTATTTTTTATTAGTTTTGATTTAACATCACAACCATTCATGTAAACTGATGAACGAAATTTTTGCTTTAGAAAACTACTATTGTAGACAAGTGATTGTGGAGGATCTGGTTTTAAAAAAAAGAGTGATCGATTTTATAGCAATGTTTTTAAAATCGGATCGGAGATTGTACCGGAGAGACCTCTGGGTCATGGTTTAATTGGTTCACCCTGTTCAACCATGGTTGGACCGGATGAGTAATAATTAAATAAAAAATAAGAAAAATATCAAATTTTGGAGAAAAAGTAAGTAAAAAAAATAAAAAAATGCATTTCGTGCCATTCAACCCGGGTCAATTGGCAGTTCAAAGCGGTTGAACCATTGTTCGATCCGGTCCAAATGGGTTGAACCAGCCACCAACGTGCCTGATTCCCAGTCCAACCGCTTGAACCACCGGTTCGAACCGGTTCTTAAAACACTGTTTTAGAGTATATCTTTGTACCTTTGAAAAAACTATTTTTTATATGTACTTTACTTACAATTAATTATTTATAAATTAAATAAATATTTGTAAATGATTTAAAATAATAATATTTGAAAGATTAAATTACACTAGAGGTCCTTTAAGTTATTTAATTATAACTTTTTAAAGGCCAAAAAACTTACATTTTCCAGTCCCAAATTGTTACAATTAAAATAACTTAGAGGATCTAAGTGGTACAAAATAACTTAAAGGACCAATTTGTTACAATTAAAAAACTTGAAAGACCAAAGTGGTACGAAAAAACTTAAAGGACCAACTTGTTACAATTAAATAACTTAAAGGACTTCTAGTATAATTTAGCTTATTTGTAATAAGTAATTTGTAATTACTTCATAGTCTTCTGTTAGTGTTTTATTGGCTAAATTAAACTAGAGGTGTTTTAAGTTATTAAAATTGTAATAAGTTGGTTCTTTTAAGTTTTTTTTTTGTACCACTTAAGTCCTTTAAATTATTTAATTGTAACAAGTTAGTTATTTAAGTTTATTTCGTACCACTTAGGTCCTTTAAGTTAGAAAACGTTTACGCCTGTAAAGATTTTGTAACTTAAGTGACCTAAGTGGTACAGAAAAAAAACTTAAAGGGCTAACTTGTTACAGTTAAAAAACTTAAAGGACTTAATTGGCACGAAAAAACTTAAATAATCAATTTGTTACAATTAAGTAACTTAAAGGACCTCTGCTGCAATTTAGCATTTTTTATTAGTTTTGATTTAAAATCACAACCATTCATGTAAACTGATGAACGAAATTTTTGCTTTAGAAAACTACTATTGTAGACAATTAATTGTGGAGGATCTAGTTTTTAGAAAAAAAGAGTGATCGATTTTATAGAAATGTTTTTAAAACCGGATCGAAGATTGTACCGGAGAGATCTCTGGGACATGACATCTATCATAGAGCCACAGTGAAATCTCAGGCCGGCCTTAACCATTACTTTTCCCCGCTTATTTAAAAGTTCATATGATTTTCTATCTTCTCCTTTCAGCTTTGCAGGATTCATCATGTAGCTCTGGGTTCCGATCTCCACCCCGTCTCGGAGAAAGTGACTTTGATCCCAGTACAGTGGGAAGTGCGGCATTTTCAGCTTATCGCCCTCAAAATCTCCAACAGCAAGCTTGGCAGCATTGCTTATAGCTCGGACGAAGAAGAAGTTTGGTTTGAAATCCCGGTTCGAGTCATTGGCCAAAAAGAAGTAAGACCGAGAAGCATTGCACCTCAGTACTACTTGTCTGTGTCTCTTGCCTTCTGTCCCGGCCTCCAGAGAACGGAGCACATTGAAGAAGCAGAAGAAGACTTCCACGGTAGGGACCCTTCCGAGGCGCTCCATGACTAGCTCAAAGCCGCGGACGAAGCCCCAACCATTTGGCGTCAGTTGCTAAGGGGCCACATGAAGAAACTTTAGCACGCCTTTCTGGAACTCGGAGAAAGGGATCCGAACTCCCATGATCTCCATAGCAACCCCGTAGAAGAAGAAGCCTATTGCATCGTGCTCCATGCACATCGGGAAGTGTTCGGCCTCAAGCAGCTTCCACCTCTGCTCGGCAATACCAGCTATGAATTTCTCATAATAAGAAAGGGGCTTGTCCACCATCAACCTTGCAGCAGTATTGCAAATCTTCTTGGCAACCCAGTGATACTGGTCTTCAATCAGGACTTCCGCCTCCTCCACCTCGGCCGCAGCTTCCAGTTCGGCCTTAAGCTCTTCAGCCCAAGATTCAACTTCGGGATCTCCCATCTCTGGATTCTCCTCAACTATGCACTCTGAAATCTGCCGAACCGGCTCCCTTATCGAAGCTCCCGACCCCGCAGGGGAAGAAGCATAGGTGGAAGACATCAGAGAAGGGGGCCCCCTAGGGGCCAGAATCGGATCTCCAGTTGCAAATTTCCACAATATTGGTTTGCCAGGCTGTATCCCAGAAGTCGGTCGTTCCTCACTTCTAGTTTGGACCATTACCTGCAAGGGGAGGACGTCGCCATCACTAAATCTATCTATCTCGAGCTCCCTATCTTAATTCCTAGCGGTACAAGTTTGGGCCTCGGAAACTCCCAAGGTCAGGATCTATCCCACGCATCCAACGTCTCAAGTACGGCACCTCACCTATAAATAGAGGCTCCGCTTTCTGATCCAGGTACGCCACGTCCACACTCACGTTGACACTCACGTTCACACACAAGCACATGAAGCTCCGACTCTTGTGCACGCACCTCGGCATTACACCGAGCTTATACTCTTTGTATCTCTCTGACTTCTCTATCATTTTCCACCTCTTTCCCTTACTGACTTGGGGGTCGGAGTGTCTTGCAGGTACCCCCCACCCGGCGTGGAAGGAAGATTACCTCGGACCATCCGAGCTCCAATATCCACCAGCTGAGTCCAGCACTCGTTCGCAAGGATCTACCCTATTGGAAGCACTCAAGAGCATTTGAGCCACGGACCTGGACCCTGTCCGACTTCGGGAGCCTCAACCCAGTACTCCGATACCGAACATATTTGATTATCGCGCTAATGAACAACTTGAACCATAACTTGCATCGTGAGTGAGTCCATTCACATATTAAACGAACAACAAAATCCCTAGTCTCAGTTTTGATGGAAAACAAACCATTTTGATAAGAGTTGAAGTTATCCGGTTCATTATGGATCTAATGGTTTTCTTGAGTGATCTAGAGTGCAAGAACTATTTAATCAAATCTCAAGAAGACAGTGTGCTATGAAAGCACCACATTAGAAGACATAATTAATGTCTTAGATGAAAAGTATGATGGCATTGAGGTCATAAGAAGATAGAAGAATGAAGACAACTATAATGATAAGAAGACATAAGCTATAGTGATTTCACAAGTTAAGAAGACTCTCCTCAAGAAAGCCTCATATCATAAGAAGTCACGTTGATGCCTTAGAAGATAAGAATGTTGTTCAAAGAGATTGTAAGAAGATGGATAAAAGAAGATAGCTATAGTGGTTTCTTAAGATGAGAAGTTGTCTTAATTAAGAAGCTCCTTAGATAAAGAGAAGCTCCTTAGATAAAGAAGTCACAAGCTATATTGCTTCTCAAAGTGAGAAGATAATTCTTCAAGAAGCTTAGCAACAATGAGATGGAAAGAATAAGAAGTCTCACAAAGATTAGAAAACCCAACCCATATACCCTCTCATGATGAGAAAAGCAAAGTGGTTCAGAGGATAGCTCAAAAGCTTCTCAAGCATCAAAGTCACATGGACATATCTTCTCAACGTTTAGAATAATTTATAAAGGTTAATAATAGCCTTAGAAGATATGGGATCAGATTCAGAAGCTTCATAAATGGTAAAAATCAAGTTCAGAAGGTCTTAGTGTGAAGTTGTCAAAAGTGCTGCAGAAAGGACAGAAAGCACTGCAAAAAGTACAGTGTGCAGTAAAACTGCTGCAAAAAACATAAAAGTTCAGCAGATTTTTGGGAAAGTGTCCCAACGGCTATAAACGACTAGTTTAAGTATCAGGACCATTTCCAATGACTCTCTTGAACTAGAAAATCTATAAATACCTCATGGAAGACCTCATTCAAGTTGTGAGAGTTGGTGAGAAGCTTGGGTCAAAATTTCCTACCATATGGCTTCTAAACTAGCTTCTCAAGCTTCTAAAGAAGCTTATTTTTTGAGTATGTAATAGCTATGGAAAGTGTATATTGTTAGCTATCATGTAACTCTAAGCTAGTGTAGTTCCCAAACAACCCAAACACTTACGTTGTTGTTGTACCTTCCTAAGATGGCATATGGGTTTGCTTGATTGTTAGAGAAGATGACTAAGGAGTTTCCTTAGAGGTTTAAGTTACTAGACTTGGAAAAAACTAGTGGTTAATTATAAGTTGCTATAACTTGGAAAAAACTAGTGTCACAGCTGATAGAGCCGTGAAAGAAAACTATCCCGTGTTTTAGGCCTTGGTGGCTTGTAAAGTGTAAACTATTCGAAAATAGTGGAAATACCCATTTATTGTTTTCTCATAGTTTGCCTCTCATAGCACGTTGTTTTAAAAGAAAACTTCTTCTACGCTATTGTAAGAAGTCTCAAAAGGTTACAATCCCAAGTTGAAATGCTTAATCTCTCTCTTCACAAACATCACAGTCCTCTATATATTCCTAAACAAGCATTCACATCACAAAACATCACCATGACTGTAAGAAGCATGAAACACATTTACATATTCCAGTTTCTAAGAAGATACAACATTCATATTCTCCAACCCTCCATACATAGTCATTGATAATATTATCCCAAATATTATATATTATGTCTTAAAAGTACTTTTAGTTTGCCAAAATATGACACACTAAAAGTGTACATGTTAGCGTAAAAACAAGAACACTGTAGAAAAACGAAAAAACAACTAGCGGTAAAGTTGAAGGTCTTACATTACTACCCCCTTATTAAGTTAGGATAACACAATTTCAACTTCAACCCTCCATTTGGACTTTTTCCACTCAACTAGGACACTATGCGAAGCCGCACATGGCTGACATTGGCCTCCTAGATATGCTACAGGTCTTGTCAGTGGGACATGGTTGTCGCATGCGTGCGTGTGACTCACAGCCAATTAATAGGCGAGTGAGCTACAGTTCTTTCGCACGCGAGTTTGTTCATAGCTTTGGCCCCAAAGTGGCAGACAGTTTGCACCTAGAATGTTTGACGCGATGTAGAGGCAGGTTTGGTCGGTTGACCACACACAGGTTTAGAATGAGCCAATCAAAGTGCGTGTGACTTCCATTGTTGCGGTACGGGAAGCTTTGCTTGTCTCCGGAGGGTTTTTGTGGTCCCATTTTTCATGATGCAACGCCTTTTAATACGCCAAACCTGCAGGTTTTGTAGGGGAAGAACTGTGTTGGAATGGGCATCTACACATCTAGTTTTGATTCGTTTGCGAATGCAACCACTGCTCAATACAAGAATATCACTCATTACCGACTTGAGAAAAAACAGTCGCTAATGTAGCGAAATTCGTTGCAAACAAAATTTTTTACGGAATTTCTGACGGACCAAATGCTGTCGCAAAAAGCCTCGTTGAAAACTACTTCCGATCGAAGTTTCCGTCTCATACTATTTTCGACGGAAATTGTCGTCGAAAATCCGTCAGTAAATATAAAAAAATTAAAAAGAAAGAGTTTAGTAATATAAAGTATTGTAACTTACTTTATAATAACTCTTGAAAAGAATTAAGAATTATTAACTAACTATTTGGTATCAGAAATTTTGCTAACAGATCTGGATCGTTGAAGGTCAACAAATAGATCCCAATCCAATGTAAATTATTGAATCTTAGACAGAATCGTGAAAACTTCAGAAATGTTTGGTCATGAATTGAGGTCAGGAGAGACATATCCTTCAGAAATGCTTCAATACTTTTTCCTCTTTTTTGGCCCTCCCACAACAACAGTTTTTTAAGGCTTTTCTTGTATTTTCAATTTCACAATTACCTATTGCATAAACATGTTAGCTAATAACAAAATATCACACAATATACTAATTGAGAAAAGAAACTAAAGAAGTACTTAAAGGTACTCATTACCAAGTGTGGGAGGTGGTGTTTCTTTAAATCTTCTTCGATTCTAAGACTATTTTCATTGATGCATCAAAATCGACTTAGACTTTAGGTGAACTTTTCACCACCTTCTTTATTGCAAACGATAAACTAATTTTCCATGAAGGCTTTTCAGTATTGATTGTAAGCGTCGGTAGTATTAAATTACACTAAAAAAATTAAATCAGAATATAATACAGTGTATAATATACATCAGAATTGAATTCACATAGCTAGAACATACATAACCAATAATATAAACAAACAACATAAAAGGAACTAAACTAACAAGTGATCAAACAAAATTAAATAAAACTCATATAAAAAGACAAAATAAATTAAACAAAAAATTATACCGGATCAAATAAAATTGATTTGTATGCCAAAAAATATTGATTTGAACCCAAAGATTTTTTCAGGAAGAAATATTCATGTTCATATTTAAACATATATAATCACATTTTAGTGTCAGTTTTCTTTCTTTTCACTCCATTCAAACATAGTGTCAATTTCTCGCGGCACTGCATTTTATCGCATAGGAAATATTATATCATATATTCTCCCAATTAATAGTCATTAACTCAATGGCCAATTGCATAGCTAAGTCACCATCAAGTCACACTATATTGGAAGACATTCAAGTGCCATGGGAAAGGATTAGGTGCGAGAAAGACACACATACCTTTAGTCTTTTGTGTCTATCTCTCTTCTCAAATATTTTCTTTTTCATCTTAAACAATTTTCTCTCTCATCTATTTCTCTTCAAAATAAGCCTAAAGGTACCAAAAGCACCTAAAATTAAAGGCACTGAATCTTTTTCTGCCACGGGAAAAGCACTGAATCTTTTTCCCTCCAAAATAAGCCTCAAGGTACCAAAGGCACCTAAAACTAAAGGCACTGAATCTTTTTCCCAAGTGTCACCTTTCAAAAGCAATTGTCACTTTATGCATCAAAGCACATGTAAAGCAAACATCATATGATATGACACACCTCCAAAATAAGTCAAAAGGTACCAAAGACACCTAAAACTAAAGGCGCAGAATCTTTTTTCCAAGTGTCACATTTCAAAAGCAATTGTCACTTTATGCATCAAAGCATATGTAAAGCAAACATCATATGATATGACACACCTCCAAAATAAGCCTAAAGGTACCAAGACACCTATAACTATAACTAGAGGCGCTGAATCTTTTTCCCAAGTGTCACCTTTCAAAAGCAATTGTCACTTTATGCATCAAAGCACATGTAAAGCAAACATCATATGATATGACACACTTCAACTTTATGTCTAATCGTTCTCATCTCATTGTGCGATTACTTTATAGTTTATCCTCTAAGTCTCTCACATAGGAAAGTATACAACTATCGTGCTCACGAATGATAAGGAACCCGACTTGCATCGTTAATTGTTGGACTTATTGTATTTACTCTCAGTTAGTTGTTAGACTTATTGTATATACTCTCAGTTAGTTAGCCTTATTGTATTTTAATTTGTCTAGTATAGAGTAGTTTGGTCTTTTTATATCGCATCATTTTGACTTGTATATAAACTCCATAATGGGAAGTTTATCAAGTGAGAATTCATTTTTACCAAATCAACATTAATGAGTTTATTATTTCTCGGTTATATTTTCTTTCAACTATAATTTACAAAACCAATCACACAACTCTACATAGTAAAAGATATGGTTATCCCAAAATATTTTCAATTATGATTTAATGTTATAACCACTGAAGTTCATATAAAAAACAAAATAGAAAAAACAGAAATTATACTGGATCAAATAAAATTGATTTGAAATCAAAGGTTTTTTTAGGAAGAAAGGTTTGATGTCACTTGCCAAGCAATGTCAATTTACCATATTAAAAATTTAAATCTTTTTTGTAGGAATCAGTTAATTCAAGCATATTGTCAGTTTCTCGCCACACCACATGTATCACATTTTATCGTATAGGAAATATTTTATCCTATATTCTCCCAACTAAAATTTACCAACTCAATGACACATTGCATAGCTAAGTCACCATCAAGTCACACTATATTGAAAGACATACAAGTATCATAGCTTTCAAAAGCAATTGTCACTTTGTGCTACAAAGCACATGTGATGCAAACATCATATCATATGACACACGAACGATAAGGACCGTGACTCACATTATACGGTTATTGGTCTCACGAACGATAAGGACCGTGACTCACATTGTAAGTGAGTTTATTGTTTCACGTATTAAACGCGCTGAGAAAATATATTGTCATATTTTCTTTCAACTTAAATTGACAAAATCGATTCACACAATCTTACACGGTCAAAGATATGGTTATCACAAAATATTTTCAACTTTGATTTAATGTTATAACCACTTTAATTCATATCCGAAAAACAAAATAAACAATTAAAACAGAAATTATGCGGGATCAAATAAAGTTGAATTGAACCTACACATTTTTTTGGAAAGCAAGTCGAGCAATGTCAATTTAACATATAAAAAACTTAAATTTTTTATAATGTGTTTTTCAACAATTTATAAAAGAAACTAACCTGATAATAATAAACAAGTTACGTCAAGAAACATACATGTTTTTTTTTGTCGAGACCAGGTGTTAGCCTGTAATTTCGACAAGCTAAATTAAATGCAGTCAACGCGGTTTGACTTTGGTTTTCTTAAAAGAAAGTGTTGGTTTTAACACAGAAGAGTTGTGTCAGAAGACAAATTCGACAAAGCTTCAGACTTAACTAGATTTGAAGGGTGATATTTCGACGAGAAGAAAATTGAATTCAATAGCAAGTCAAAAGCAAGTGCTTGCTGTCGAAGCTTTGGTAGTTATCCTAGTCGAAGGCTGTAGCAGTTTCTTTTTTTTTTTTTTAAATTCTCTGTACAGTTAGTTAGTTTTAGCGTTTTCCCTCATCATATAAATAGGAGTTTCTCATAGGAAAAAGGGGTCACAATCTCATTACAGAATTCTCACACTCTAACTTCCAACACATTACAGAGAAAATGAGCCAAGAGAAGAATGTATGATCTGTGCACCAACTTTCTTTACAATTAATGCAATTTTAATTTATTTTCTTCTTTGCTTTTCTACAATTCTTTCTTTGTTTTATTCTCCCTCATTGAGGAAATCCGACGGTTTCACGCGAGATTGATGGTTATCTTCTTCTTTTTACTTTTAAACTGCAAGAACACATATAATTCTGGGAAAAACTTTAACACAAATGGTCTTAGGATTTACTAGTTGATCTTGCAAACAGAAGCAATTTCAAACTAGCGGTGTTTACCAAAATCCAAGGTAATGAAAACCAAGATAATGTGAGGACTTCAGTGATTCTTGATCCCAACTATGGATTCATTTGGGATAGAGAGGTCATTGACGAAGACAACTACCCACAAGGCTATGTCAAGCCTACAGGGTGGGAAGGACCATAAATAGTTATTTATGGATGAACCCACTGTATGGGATAGAATTACAACCTACGTGGCCGAAAATAAGCAAAAAGCGGTTTTAGAAGCTGACTTACAACAACAATTATTTGCTGAAGCCGTTGAAGATAAGAATAAGGACAACATTGTTGAAAACCAGAGGCTTGATTGCGTCTATGATGACGAGCCTTTAGGTTTTGAAAAAGATCCAATGGGTTCAACCAAAAGGATCCAAGCACAAGATCCCTTAGAAGAAATTGATTTGGGAGATGGCTCAATAAAAAGGCCAACATACTGTTAGTCCGCATTTTCGACAGGCTCAATTAAATGCAGTCAACGAGGTTTAGTTTGACCTTGTATTTCAAGAGACAAGAAGTAATTTCAACGTTCAAAATGGGTTAAGTTATCAGGTTTATCAAGAGGAAGTTTGAAGGCTGATGTCGAAGTGGAATCAAGCAACCATGGTCGAAAAGACATAGTAGTTACTGTTTTTTAAATTCTCTGTACAGTTATTTATTGTGTTTCCCTCCTTGTATAAATAGTAGTTTTTCATAGGAAAAACGGGTCACAATCTCATTACAGAATTCTCACGCTCTAATTAACTTCCAACACATTACAGAGAAAACAAGCCAAGAGAAGAATGTATGATCTGTGCACCAACTTTCTTTACAATTAATGCAATTTTAATTTGTTTTCTTCTTTGCTTTTCTGCAATTTTTTCTTTGTTTTATTCTCCCTCATTGAGGAAATCCGACGGTTTCGCGCGAGATTGACGGTTATCTTCTTCTTTTTACTTTTAAACTGCAAGAACACATAATTCTGGGAAAAACTTTAACACAAATGGTCTTAGGATTTACTAGTTGATCCTGCAAACAGAAGCAATTTCAAACTAGCGGTGTTTACCAAAATCCAAGGTAAACACATACATAAGTGCTAAGATTGATCAAGAGTTGAAGGCGCAGATTGTTGAATAACTGGAGGAGTACAAAGACTGCTTTGCATGGGATTACAATGAAATGCCAGGGTTGAGTCGTGAAGTTGTTGAAATCAGACTACCAATTCGACCAGGAAAGAAGCCAGTGAAGCAAACTCCAAGAAGATTTGCACCAGAAATCTTGATGAAGATCAAGGCAGAAATAGAAAGGTTACTAAAGAGCAAGTTCATCAGAACTGCCAGGTATGTCGAATGGCTTGCTAATATAGTGCCTGTAATTAAGAAAAATGGTACACTTAGGGTGTGTATAGATTTTAGAGATTTAAATTATGCTAAGTATGCTTATGAATACCAAATATTTTAGAGATTTAAATAATGCTAAGTATGCTAAGTACACTTAGGATGGTACAGTGGCAAAAATGCTAGTAGATTCAGCTGCAGGTTATGGATACCTAAGTATGCTTGATGGTTATTCTGGATATAACCAAATATATATTGCTGAAGAAGATACATCAAAAACAGCATTCCAATGCCCAGGGGCATTAGGTGTCTATGAATGGGTTGTAATGCCTTTTGGCCTAAAAAATGCTGGTGCAACGTACCAAAGGGCAATGAGTTCTATGTTCCATGATTTTATTGAAAAATTTATGCAAGTGTACATAGATGATATTGTAATTAAGTCTTCTTCAGGAATTGGTCATATAGACCATCTTCGACAATCATTTGAAAGAATGAGAAAATATGGATTGAAAAAGAATCCAATCAAATGTGCCTTCTGTGTTCGTGCAGGTGACTTTTTGGGTTTCGTTGTACACAAAAAAAGGCATTGAAATCAATCAAAACAAGACGAAAGCAATCTTGGAAACGAAAGCTCCTTCGACCAATTTCCTTAGAAGATTTATCTCAAATCTAAGTGGTAAAACCCAAGTGTTTTCGCCACTACTTCGACTAAAGAAAGAAGATGTGTTCAACTGGGATGCAGAACACCAACAAGCTTTCGACGAGATTAAAGCATACCTGATGAAGCCACCAATTTTGTTTCCACCAATTAGGAATAAAGTAATGAAATTGTATATAGCAGCTTCAGAATTTTCTATAGGTAGCATGTTAGCTCAGGAAGATGAAAATGGTGTCGAAAGGGCCATTTATTACCTTAGTAGAATTCTAAATGATGCAGAAATTAGGTATCATCCTATAGAAAAATTGTGCTTATGCTTGTATTTCTCTTCTACAAAATTGAAGCAATATATAAAGCCTGTTGATGTGTATGTTTATTTGCATTACGATATTATTAAACATATGCTATCGAAACCAATTTTACATAGTAGAATAGGTAAATGGGCTTTGGCTCTTTCTGAATTCTCTTTGACTTATCAGCCATTAAAAGCAATAAAAGGTCAAATAGTGGCTGACTTCATAGTTGACCATTCAGTGGTTGAAAATACAATAAACTTAGTGGAAATACAACCTTGGAAGTTATACTTCGACGGTTCAAGCCATAAAAATGGTGTTGGAGTTGGAGTTTTAATAATTTCACCAACAAAAATACCAACAAGGCATAAGTTTAAAATTGAAGGGACGTGCTCCAATAATGAGGCAGAGTATGAAGCCTTAATAGCAGGACTTGAGATCTTGTTAGAATTGGGGGCAAAACATGTCGAAATCAAAGGAGATTCAGAACTAATTGTGAAACAGTTAACAAAAGAATACAAATGCATCAAAGAGAACTTAATAATGTATTTTGCCATTGCTAACACGTTGTTAAAAAGATTTGATACTGTTCACATAGAACATGTGCCTCGAATAGAAAATCAAGAGGCCAATGATTTGGCACAAGTAGCTTCAGGGTACAAAGTGACAAAAGAAAAGCTATTGGAGCTAATAGAAATAAAGCACAAACTGATTTCAACAAATCCATCCAATGCCCAATTGTCAATGCCAAAACTTGAGGGGGCAGAGATGTTAAATTTGGTGGAAAATTTTCAACTTTTTGAAAAATATGAAGCGGAAATTTATGCCATTGACAATATGTCGAATGATGATTGGCGAAGGCAAATTGTCGAATACTTGGAGAATCCAACAGGAGTGACTGATAGAAAACCAAGTACAGAGCCTTAAGCTACGTGATTATTGGGAATGAATTGTTTAAAAAGACTCCTGAAGGATTATTATTGAAATGCCTTAGTGAAAGTGAGGCATATTTAACAATTTCCAATACTCATAGTGGTGCTTGTGGATCTCATCAAGCAGGTCACAAAATGAAGTGGCTTTTATTTCGACAAGGAGTATATTGGCCAACTATGCCGAAAGATTGCATAGATTTCGCCAAGGGTTGTCAAGAATGTCAAAAACACGCAGGAATACAACATGTGCCTACAAGTGAATTGCATTCAATAATAAAACCTTGGCCTTTTAGGGGTTGGGCTTTAGACTTAATTGGTGAAATCAAGCCAACTTTGTCGAAGGGTCACCGTTTTATTTTAGTAGGAATAGATTATTTCACCAAGTGGGTGGAAGCTGTTCCCTTAACTAATGTTGATCAGGAAGCTGTGATAAGTTTTATTCAAAACCATATCTTACATAGGTTTGGAATTCCTGAAACCATTACGACTGACCAAAGCACAGTTTTAATTGGTCGAAAAATGGTTGACTTTGCTTCTGAAATTGGTTTCAAGTTACTAACTTCGACATCATATTATGCTCAAGCTAATGGTCAAGTGGAGGCTGCCAACAAAATTATTATCAATTTGATCAAGAAACACATTGGGCAAAAGGCTAGGAATTGGCATAAAACGCTTGATCAAGTGTTGTGGGCATGTAGAAATTCTCCCAGAGAATCAATCAACGCTACTCCTTATAGACTTACATTTGGACATGACACAGTCTTACCTGTCGAAATTTGTTTACAATCAGCCAGAATTCAAAGACAGTTTGAAATTCCATCAGATTCTTATTGGAATATGATGTTAAATGAATTGGTTGATTTAGATGAAGAAAGACTACATGCGTTGGATGTTCTTATAAGGCAAAAAGAAAAAGTGGCTAAAGCCTACAATAAAAAGGTTAAGCTAAAAACATTTGCCTTAGGAAATCTAGTGTGGAAAGTTATATTACCCATGGATAAAAAAGATAGAGTCTTGGTTAAATGGTCACCAAATTGGGAAGGACCATTTCACATTCTACAAGTGTATACTAACGGTGCTTATGAAGTCGAAGAACTTGACGCTGATGGGTCGAGTTTTGCAAATAAATGGGAAGTACTTAAAGAAATATATGCCAATTTTGCAAGAAGTCAAAATAACGCATGATTAAAATGAGTAAATTGCGAATTTGGCAAGCTAAAAATTTTAATTGCCAACAAAGGCTATTATTAATTTACAATACTTGGAATTGGAAGTTAAAATTACAAAGTGCCAATACAAGGAAAAATGGAATCACAAATTACAAAACGAGTTTGTTTTTCAAGTCTTCGAACAGAGCCTTAGCTTGCTCCAATCTCGTTTTGATAAAGTTTTCCTCTTCGACCAACTGGTTGACCCTGGTTTCATGTGCGTCGAATTTTTCCAAGAGGCCGAGGCAGTGGGTTGCTTCTTGATTAACTTCAGCCTCCAACATTTCTGAAGTCTTCATGCCCCTCAAGACCGAAGATTTCTTCTTTTCTGCTGCTCTGATCAGTGACTCCAACCTGTCAATCTCTTTTTGGTAACCAGCAATTTCAGCATCATATCCCTCTACAGCTTTCATGTCAGTCTTTGCTTTGGTTTGTAGGGAAGAGATTTTGTTTTGTGAAGCTTCAACGGCAATCCATGTTTCTAGTTTCATGGCACTCTCCTGCTCTTTGAGCGAAGCATGTTTCTTCTTCTTTTCAAGATCCTTAGTGATTTGTTCCAGAAGAGGTTCAAAAGAAACAAGAAATCCAATGAGAGAGGTGCTAGCCATTGGGTTGTTGAGTTTGTGCAGTAGGCTTTGATTTTAAAGGCAATCATATGGTCCTCTTCGATTGCTTGAAACAGGTCCACCTCAAGGACTCTAGTGCTAAGTTCTTGCAACAGGTTCACTTTAGAGCTTTCAGAGTGCTCTCCAGCAGAAGTGGTAGAAGAAATGGATTTCTTTTCACTTGAGGTTTTAGTTTTAGCAGCAATTGTAGAGCCTCAAGGGGTTTTTTACTCTTGAATTCCTTCCATTCTTCTTCACTCATGGTAATGCCAGTTGAGAGGTTGAGGCCAGTTGAGCAATCTTCCTTAGTGGGGGATTCGTCGACGTGTTCTGCGGTATCATCATTGTTATTATCCTCATTGGATTTTTCAATCTCTTTATCATTTTCTACTTCTTCAATGTTTCCCTCTTGTTCTGTTTCTTTTTCTTCGATTTGTTGTTGAGGTTGATTTGGATCTTTAACGAGTGGCTGATCCATAATAACGTCGTCTTCAGTTGCTTGAACTTGGTCAGATTTTTCGACCAAAAGATCATCACCTTCTGGATTTTGATTCTGGTTGGCATTTTCAACCAATTCTTCGTTTTTCTCTTGTGGCTGGTCTTGGGCCTAAATCTCAGTCACTGCTAGATCAATTCCTCCACGCCCTTGGTCTTCGACCTCTGTTGGTGCTTGCTCTAGAGGGAGATCATCAAGAGTCATCGGAGTACTTTCATCTGCTATGACAATGAGATTACTCTCTTCAAACATTGCTTCGACCAATGGATCATTAGATGGTGCAGAGACGGTGGGGGTTGAAGTTGGTGTTGTTTGTGTTGCACCCCGAAAAATCCTTTGGAGGGATTTCTCTTCGCACAACGTGAATTGGAGTCGCCACCAATATTTTTTTAGAGGTAAAACATTGAAAAAAACCTTTCTTGAAAGACAATGGTCCTTGGAACCACGAGATTTGAGTTTGGGGGTCGGTTATGCATGGGGAAGGTACGAGCACCCCACACATCCTTTCTACTGAAAGGGAACCTCGATTTGACGTGTGATTTAAAAGGTTGATTTAAGAAATGCTTTGTTTTTATCTCTCTTTATCTCTCCTTACTTTATGGAAAAACTTAAGGAAAATTTAATCTTTTGCGCTTGACGGGAGGGCACCGTGCCTACGTATCCTGGGGAGGGAATCAAAGCGACGTAGTTCTTGTTTTCGAAAATTGTTTTGTTTTTAGGAATTGCCTTGTTTTGGAAAAGGGTTTGTTTTTTTGAAAAGAAAATGGTTTTCATTTGTCGTGCTTGACGGGAATGTGACCCGCTCCTACGTATCTCCCAGTGCGATGGAGAATTCAAAGCTTACGTAGTTCTCGGTTGTCGAGAAAAGGTTTTTATTTTTTAGTTGTTTAATTGCGAAAATTGAATGTTCACAGTGATCAAACAACAAAGGTTTCGAGTGATCACCACTAGCATCCCATTATTGACGATCGTGCAAGCAAAGGCTTCGCATTATCCTCAACAAAGTTTTTAATTTGTGAAATGAGAGTTCTTTTGAAAAATGAGTGTTCATGATAATCAATTGAGCAAAGACTCCAAATGATCACCACTAGCACCCCATTGTTGACAATCGTGCAAGCAAAGGCTTCGCATTATCCTCAACAAAGTTTTTAATTTGTGAAATGAGAGTTCTTTTGAAAAATGAGTGTTCATGATAATCAATTGAGCAAAGACTCCAAGTGATCACCACTAGCACCCCATTGTTGACAATCGTGCAAGCAAAGGCTTCGCATTATCCTCAACAAAGTTTGATTTGTGAAAAATAGTTTGAAATTGTTTTGAGAAGAAGTGAAGTTGTTTATCAATGATTATGTAAATGCAAAAAAATGTTTTGAAGTTGGAACGTTACTAACGAGTAACAAGTTGTTCTTTGTATGCAACATGGTTTTGAAGTTTTGGAGAGTTACTAACGAATAACAATTGGTGGAAATCAAAACAAGCAAATTGTGAACACCAATTCAACATTTTAATGCACCACAAGCACATAAACAAGTATATCAAGCATTGAGTACCAAGCTTCAATTCAAGAATGCATGAGTAGGCAAGGATGCAAGAATAGGTAAGAATGCATGAATATGCAAAATGCATGTGCATCAAGGTTAAATGAACCTATCTTTTGCCGAAACTTCACAAGCTTCAAACAACAATTTACTATAAACTCAAAGAGCAAAGAAAGCATGATTAAACTTGAGGATGCATCAAGGTCATTGGAGACCAATCATGTGCGCAAATTCAATTGTTTATAGACCCCTTTTTGCTCACATTTCACAAGCACATCAAATGGGAATTGAATTTTTAAATGCTTACAAGCATAGGCATCAAGGTTGAAGTAACCTATCTCTTGCCAACTTAGCATAACCCAAGATCATTTGTGGATCATAAATGAACCAAAACCCAAATTCATTTTTCTCAAATCACAAATTTCACAATTAACAACATAGGTTTGAATATTTGCAAGACCAAAAGTGACCAAAAGAGGGCATTAACAAGTCATTTTTGTAACCAAAATTGATTAATCAAGTTAGAAAACTAGCATTTGCATTTTCAAACAAGAATTGCACAAAGAAAATTGAATCATCTTAGGCAATCCTCATCACTTAAAGTGAAGTACACTAGGAACAAGTGAGAGTCCTCTTGCCAATCCTCAACATAGAATAACTTTGCAAACAAGTTACTAACAAGCAAACCAAAGTTTACAATCAAAGCACAAGGTTGTGTTGAATCATCTTAGGCAATCCTCAACACTTAAAGTAAAGTGCACAAAGACACAAGTGTGAGTCCTCTTGCCAATCATCAACATAACAATGACTTGCAAGCAAGATACCATCTATTAACATCAAAATAACTTGAGAAAACGTTTTTGATCACAATTGCAAACCCATTTCACAAGAAAATTAACAAACCCTAATTCTAATCATGATTTGCGAAGCATCACATCATTTTATTCAACAAAAATGCAAGATCATAGTGAAAACAACATAAATCACAATTTATTCAAGGGTGAGAAGCATCTCAAGCACCCAAACCTCCCACAGTGTTTGTCAAAATGCTTGAGACACCTCTCACCAACAACAATCAACAATATAACAACACTAAAATGCATGAATATGGTAGGATGCAAGATTAGAAACATGATATCTACATTTTGATGCAAAAAGGTTGAAGATGATGCTAGGTTTTAAGAAGTTTACCTCAAATCCAAGCTAAGGAATGACTAATATGAAGAACAAGACCACAAATCAACTTGAATCTTCACCAAACTTCAATGAAACCCACAAAATGCTTGCTTAAAAATGCCCTTTGATGATGCAAGCTTGAATTAAATTAGGAGAGAAGGAAGATATATGAAGTAGGAATGGAAATGAGGTGAGAAAATGGTGATTTGGTGAAGGAGAAGTGAAGAATTGATGGAGGAAGAAGGTAGTATAATTTCGGCCAAGAGAGGGAATTAGGAGAGGGAGTTGTGTGCTAGGGTTGTGTGAGTGAAAATTAGGCCAAAAGCCTTTTCTTTCTTTTGTGAGGTGAGGTTAATAGGGTATATATAGAAAGCAATTAGGTTTAAGGGTAGTTAGGTCATTGTGCACTAGTTGTGCTCTAGGATTTGATTTTAATTTTGAATCAAAGGCTAGGATTGAGGCTCACATGGATTGAGGACATTGAGAAAACACAAAATGAGAGAATAGAGAGGGGGTAGGCGACATTGGGGGTGTGGCCTTGGTCACCAAGTTTTGCTAGTTGTCATCTTGTACTATTGTACTATTATATGACCATTCCATTATCCCTTCATTTTTGATTATTCTTCTTAGGATAATTGTACAAAAATACACCCAATTTAGGCCACATACTAGGAATCTTAGGAATATGCCATTTTATGTGATCACCATGACCAAAAATGTCATAAAAATCACATCTTGGAACTTTTTGTAGAATATTCCCTTTTGATCCTTTTTTGAAATTTTGTGCACAATGTATGCATGCATGCGCATACATACATACATGACCAAAAATGTTTTGCCTCAAATAAATTTCTCTAAAATTGCACAATGATTCTTGATGAGAAATTATCTTATTTTTGACAATGACCAAAATACCCTTTTGCCCTAAAAACCTTGTTTTTTAACAACAAATGCATTTCCACTCTAACAATGAATTTAAAAGCCCTAGAATGACTTTTAAAACCCAAAAATGCATGCACAATGCTCTTCACTCTTCAAAATAAAACCACACTTCTCAATTTATTTATTTTTGCGGAAAATTAGGGTTTTAAACCTAGGTGGACAAAATTAGGGTATGACAGTTTGTTTGGTGGAGATTGTGGCAGGTTGATCTTCAAGATCCTGGGCAAAATGTATAAACAGAGTTATGTACTTTGTTAACTCAAATTGTTGAATAGAAGTGAGTAGAAGGTGCGTTAGTTACCTTTGAAGTGTCTCCTTCAATACGTGAATGCGCGCTAGCAGGCTTTGGGGTCTCCCTTTTCTTCCTAAGTTTCTTTGGAGCTTTTTCTTGCGGCGCATCATCCCTCCCTATTTGTTTTTCGATAGTTTCTGTTGGAGGAGATTTGGAGACAACTTTCAAAATCCTTGGTGGGCTTTCATTAGACTGAAAGAATTCAATGCATTTTGTTAGTAAGAGAGCATAGAAGTATACAAGTATTGAAAGGAAGAAAAAAGAGTGTTTGAATGTTTCAACCTCTGAATCGTCGCTTACAACCATTTGTTTAGTTTTCTTCCTCTTTGGAGGAGTAGCAGTAGCTGAGCTGGTTGATCTTTTCTTCCTCTAAAAGATGGGAAATTTGATAAGCGTTGAGTCTAGTAATTCAATTTAAAGAGAAATAATGAAATGTTTACCTCTTGTTTCTTTGATTGCGGTGGTTTCTCATTCGACAAAGTGTTTGTGTGTTTCTTTGAAACCTTCTTGGTTGTTGTAGTTGTTGTTTCTTCTGATGGAGTAGGTGACAAGGGGATAGCTGCAGACATTTGACAAGTATGTTAGTAGTTTTTTTACATGAAAAGAAATATTTTTCTCTAAGAGTCTTTGTATCACCTTCTGCGGTGGCGGATAAAACTCGGACATGTTGAATGTCGAGATGGAGATGTCCATCAAAGGTATCTATGTCACATTTTGTCGGAACTACTTTCTCAGCTGTTTTAGTTGTTAAAAAGTTTTTAAGAGCTGAAAACCCACCACATATAAACCATGGTGGAAGTGGTGAGTGAAAAGATAAAGCCAATTTACTGGTGGGCAAACTTGGAAATTTAAGTTTATTATGCGCCAAAGCGAAAGCATATTTGTTGGTCACATATGGTGGAAACACCATAGTTGGAATTTTTTCGACAAGTTTTTCTTTTAAAACATTTGCAGCTTGAGAAATAGTTCGATTAAGATGCATTGGGTCATAGACAACTTCAAAGTATTTTTGAAAAGCTCGAATTTCCTGTATGTGCATACCTGGTGTCTTGGTCTTCTTTTTCTGCGGAAGAGGAAAAGCATAGATTAGATTTGTCAGGCTGCTTCAACAGCAGATAGTTTACTCATAAAGTAATCTCTCCACCACTCAAAAGGTTTTGGTGCAAGTAAATACATGCACAAACTTAACAGGTGCAAAGATAAAAGGTTTTTTGGCGAAGTTGTTGAGGCATTTATGCCATTCCCTCTCGTTCTTGGGCATCATCATTTCTATTCTAGACTTAAAGAAAGGACTTGGTCGAATTTGGCATAATCCGAATTGTCAAGCAACAAGACTTGGGTGGTATGCATATACTCCAAACAAAGCAACAGCCTTCCCAGGTGAAATTCTTGCAGAAAGCAGTTTTGGAGTTAAGAAAGCGCCCCAAATTTGGTTACTCTCTTCTTCTTCGACCAACGAGGTTGCAGGAAAATCCCTAGTGAACCAAGCAGGCCCAATAGTCCTTTGGGCAAAGGGAGCCATTGTGTGGGTGAAAGTGTTACAGTCTAAGAACATTCTGAATGCTGAAATGAATAAATCTTCATCAGAAACTCCAATTTGCCTAGGCTTCAAAAGTGCAAGCCTTATCCCTTCGATGGTTCTCTGATCAACAGTTTCAGTATAATCACTTGGGATATACATTTGGAGTTTCGACTCAAAAGTGGCAATGAGCCACAGTTGGAACAACCAAATTGGTCCTGAGACCAAAAGTGTACCATCAGGTTTGAGAGTCTTCAGTTCATAGGCTCCTAGTTGCAAACTTTCATAGAGCGACCCCAAAAGAAGTTGCCCAAGGTTTACCTCTCGACGCTCATGTGATATGGTGTTCTTCGATATAGCTTTTGAAGGAAGGGCGTTTGAAATCTAATTCATGGTCAGTCCTAGTGGCACTGGGGTCGAAAATTTCCCCTATTGGTTTTAAGCCTGTGATGGAAGCTACATCCAACAAGGTAGGTGTAAGCATGCCACACTTCAAGTGCAGACTGTTGGTGGTGAGTTCCCAGAAATGCAGAGATGCAAGGAGCATGGGGCTTTGGTATCTAGGGCCATATTTCGACAGTTGGATAAGGTCAAAGATCCCCTGTTCTTTCCAAATATTTCCCCTTTTGGATATCACTTTGTTGAGCCAATTGAGGTAAGGTGGGTGATTTTTGTCGACGGGAGGTGATGACCTAAAGACCCTGCTTGGGCTATTCATGAAATTCATGACCCAAGGCCCATTTTGGAAAATTTTAGGGTTATATTGGTGATAGCTTGGGAAAACCTCCTTAACTTCAGGTGTGTCATCGCAAGCAAATGGAACAGGCCCTAAAAATGCGTACTTTAAAGGCTCAGGGAAAGGGATTAGTACCTGAGATTGGAGGATTTTTGCTTCCTCATCTGTTAGAGCAGGCTCTGCGAAGGGTTGTTGCTTGTCAGTGATTGGTGCGCGAGTTTGAGATGAAGTTGCCATTGACGTGAAAGAAAGGTGTTGATGAAGGTCTAGTTTTCTAGGTTTAGTGAGCACAAGTGTTCTCGCGAAGAAGAAAAAAAGGGTTACAAAGGTTTCAGAAAGAGTGAAATAAAGGAGAAGCGATGGTTTTTATAGCTGTTTGAAATGCAAAGGCTGAAAACTCTTGAGTTTCCCTCTTAATGGAGCAGTTACTCGCAATGAGTAGTGGGGAGTTTCAAGGTGAAACGTGGCCCACTAACTTTACAACGGAGGCGCCAAAAGCAGTTTTCTCACTGAAACGTCGTATCACTCTACAACGTGATGCAAGTGACGTCATCAGAGCAGTTAAAAAGGGTTTTCAAAAATGCTCTTTTTCTGCCATTCACATAGTCCCTGTCGAAAAAGACATTTTTGGGGGGCAATTTGTTAGCCTGTAATTTCGACAGGCTAAATTAAATGTAGTCAACGCGGTTTGACTTTGGTTTTCTTAGAAGAAGGTGTTGGTTTTAACATAGAAGAGTTGTGTCAGAAGACAAGTTCGACAAAGCTTCAGACTTAACTAGATTTGAAGGGTATATTTCGACGAGAAGAAAATTGAATTCAATAGCAAGTCAAAAGCAAGTGCTCGCTGTCGAAGCTTTGGTAGTTATCCTAGTCGAAGGCTGTAGCAGTTTCTTTTTTTTTTAAAATTCTCTGTACAGTTAGTTAGTTTTAGCGTTTTCCCTCCTCATATAAATAGGAGTTTCTCATAGGAAAAAGGGGTCACAATCTCATTACAGAATTCTCACGCTCTAACTTCCAATACATTACAGAGAAAATGAGCCAAGAGAAGAATGTATGATCTGTGCACCAACTTTCTTTACAATTAATGCAATTTTAATTTGTTTTCTTCTTTGCTTTTCTGCAATTTTTTCTTTGCTTTATTCTCCCTCATTGAGGAAATCTGACGGTTTCGCGCGAGATCGACGGTTATCTTCTTCTTTTTACTTTTAAACTGCAAGGACACATATAATTCTGGGAAAAACTTTAACACAAATGGTTTTAGGATTTACTAGTTGATCCTGCAAACAGAAGCAATTTCAAACTAGCGGTGTTTACCAAAATCTAAGGTAAACACCAGGGTATCAACTGCCAAACGCAGTGACTACTCCCCTCGCTGGATTGGAGGCACCTCGAAGGGTGGGACAGCTGGCCCAGGGATTTAAAGCTGCTCCATACCCAAGGCGAGGATCGAACCCTCGACACTTGGTTAAGGGTGTTGGATCATTAATCCAACGTTGGCCTTATATGTTAATAATTATGTATTGTGGGTTGTCACTTAAGATTAAGCCCAATTAAAGTGATCTAATTAGGTTTGGCTAAAGTGGGCTTATGAGCATCTAATAGGGTCCACGCCTTTAATGTGTAGAGACTAAAGGGTAATTCTAATTTTGTGATGGGCTGAATTAGAAATACCAATAGATAACCCTAATTAGGGCCCTATAAATAAGGAGGTTATGGTCCCCGAGTCACACCACAACTTTTGGAGCCGTTCTTACTTGACATCCCATTATCAGTAAGATACAGAGAGAAAACTAAAGGGTTCTCTCTAAGAAAGTATGTGTCTACCTGGAAGGCCAAACCACATATCGGATCATCATGAGTTCAGCTACGCTTCCGCTTTGGTACGTTTTCGCTATGATTCAGGTACGCTCTGGCTTCAGTATTTTATAATTATTAACATGATTGATTCTGGATTTATAAAGACTATTTGGTTCTAACAAAGGGAGGATGAGTCTCAACCGCTCAACCACACTCCTGGGTTAGAAACATACATGTTTATATTTAAACATAAAATCACATTTAGGAAAGCTATTTTTTTCCGGTCACAAAAGAAGGCTATTTTATTTCCAATAACAGAAGGCTATTTAAAATAGGTTTCCAAACTGTCTTCTTGAGTGAAAAAGTAGTGTAACTAGGGGTGTTCAAAATTGAACCAACCCAATAGAAAACCGCAAATTGAACCAACGTAAACCAAAAACAGCAAGAAACTGCAAAATGCAAAATCTATTCGGATTTTTTTCCAATCAACTGCGTGGTTCAGTTTGGACTGCGGTTTTTGTTCCACCAACTGAACTAAACCAAACCGAAACGCAAGTAACACTAAGGCTTATTGACTTACAATCTTCCTTACTAATTTACTTGCCCAACTCTAACTAAAACCCAACACACACTCACTTACTAGCCCAAATCCAATTAATTCTTTGACTCAGTTACAAACAATCCATTTTGTTATGCTATATTTAAAAACTACAATAAAACATTTAATTAAAATTCTTTTAAACATGGTCGTAGCTATCTTAAAAGAATTAAAAGAGAGTAATTTTTTTGACAAAAAAAGAGAGTAATTTATATAGTACATATATTTGAGCAAATATTTTCTTAAAGATTTATGTTAGTCGTTTTTTATGTTAGTTCATTTTAACTACGTTTTAAATTATGTTTTGTTTTGGGAAAAACCAACCAACAGAACCAATCCAAATCGCATTGGTCTGGTTTGGTTTGATTCATTTTTATTTTTGGAAGCCAACCAAACCAAACCAAACTGCATGTAGCTTTACCTTGTGATTCAGTTCACAGTTTGTCTCAAAACTAAACCAAACCGCACCGCGAACACCTCTGAATGTAACTCCTCCAAAATAAGAAAATATTTTATAATAATAAAATATAAGGTACTAAACTAGTACTATTGGTTTTTCTTTTGAAGAAAAACTAGTACTATTGTTAAAAAAATCAGCTGTTGAATTTTGTCAAAGTCTTGATGATGCTATACCTTTTATGCGTAGAAAGAGGGTTTTCAAGAATGACCAGAGGAAGAAGAGTAAGCATGTTGTTGTTGATGTTGAAAAGGGAAATAAGAGTCATGAGGCTAAAGGAAGTGATATTGTTATTGATAAAGGTGACGCCTTTTTCAATGATCGTCGTGATTCGGCAGCTGAGAATCCTATTATTATTGATTTAGATAGTGATAGTGATAGTGAGTCAGATGATGTTAATGGTGTTGATGGTGATGTTAATGTTAATAATGGTGATGTTAACGATGCTGATGATGATGGTGATGTTAATGGTGGTGGTGATGATGGTTTGTATTCTTCAAGTGATGAGAGAGGGACTAGTGGTGATGATGATGGTGATGGTTTGTGTTCTTCAAGTGATGAGAGAGGAACTAGTGATGAGGATTTTGAACGGAGTGAAAGTTCTAGCAGTGAAGAAAGTTGTACTTCTTATGATGATGAAAAGGAGGAGGAACAGGAGGAGGAGGAGGAGGAGTTGGTGGTGGTGAGAAAGGTGAAGAATGAAAGCAATGGAATGAGAAGATGCACAAAAGATGGTGTGAGTGAGAGAAACTATGAGAAAGTAGAGGATGTTGATTCTGAGAATAGTCCTTTATCTGTTGATGATGATGAATGTTGTGTGGAAGATCAAGAGGAATTGAAGCATGCAGAGTGTGCTACTCCTAGTATGTCCTCTAGCACACTTGAGAATACGGCTTGCTCTGAGAAGGAAGGTTCTTTTGAGAAGGAGGGGGAATCTGGTGTGGAAGATCTAGAAGAGTTGAAGGAGTTGTGGGAACAAATGGATATATCCCTTAGAGAAGAAGAAGAAATTGATTCCCTGGTAATCCTCTATAGAAATATATAGAGTAAAGTAGAATGTGAGTTTTAGGCTTCACTTTTTAAGAACATTTGAATTTGAAAATTGCAATTTATTTTTTATTTAATGCACTAAATTGAATGAGTAGTTCTTAGCTGCTTTTGAGTTTTGATATAAAATGATAAGATGCTTAAACTTTAAGGAGAATTTACTGAGTCATTTTGTGTGCTACAATTTGCAGATTGGCAATATAGGGATAAATGAAGCTACCCCAGAAAAGAAAGGTTATTATGAGAAAAAAAGTTGTATTCAAAAGGAGTTTGATTCTTCAAAAGGAGGAGAGAAAAAGGGGGTAAAGAGAGTAAAAATAGAAGTGGAAAGTGCTGATGATGTTCAAGTTATTGATCTTACTATGCCTTCTGAAGTTAAAGCACAAAAGAATATGAAGAAAAAGAAGTATAGCTTAAGAAGTCGACAGAATGTAGAACCAGAGTTGGAGGAGTTAGGAGATTCAACTAAAGTCCAGAAGAGTCCGAGGAAAAATGCCAACACTGTGAAACATGATTCTCATGGAAGAAAAGTGCATAAAGTTAGAGGTAATGCATGGAAGGATAGAAAATATGATGGAGATCATAATGTCAAAAAAGGGGGGAACCATTTAAGCCTAAGGAACTCGTTTAATGGAGAAACTCTTTGCTGAATGGGGTGAAGAAAATTCCAAGAAAAAGGATTCAATTGGGCTGAAAGAAAAGGATGGTGGTGATGTTCATAAGGTACATACTCCGCCACCGGCTTGTGGGAAGACACTTCCATCGATATGGAGCCTTGAGGAGAAGTCTGAACCATTGGAAAAATCTGAAGCTGAGAAGGAGATGGAGGAGTTGTGGCCCTTTTGGGAACAAATGGATATATGCCTTAAAGAAGAACAAATTTATTCCCTGGTAAGCCTCTTTTTAAAAGTTGAAAGTCTCTAGAAATATATAAAGTAAAGTAGAATTTGAGTTTTAGGCTTTACTTTTCAAGAACATTTGAATTTGATGTTTGCAATTTGTGTTTTTTATAATCCACTATAGTGAAGAAGTAGTACTTTAGCTGCTTTTGAGTTTTAATATGAATTGATAAGATGCTTAAACTATTTTTGGATCTTTCTTAATGATATATCTTTAAGGATCACTAAGTCATTTTGTGTGCTACAATTTGCAGATAGGGACAAATGAAGCTATGAGATGTCCAACCTCCCTTTGTGATCATACGTTTTATCTCGACGAGGAGATTGGGATATATTGCAAATGCTGTGGTTTTGTTAAGACTGAGATCAAAAATATCTCACCACCAGTGGTAAGCATAGTTTGACGATGATTTATATAATACTTCCAACTTGCTTAATTTTTGATTTTGAGTCCACTTTGTCTTAGTTGCTGCACCATTAATAGTAGTTCCTTTTTCACTATTGAGCGTGGATTATGTTTACTTTGATTTCATTATATGGCTTCATGCTGTCATTTATTCTCCATAGTAGTGGCAAAGAACCTTGGTTGTTGTATGTATGATGTATATTGTATATTGTATATTGTATATTGTATAATGTATATTGTATATTGTATATTGTATGTTCCTTTTCACCTTTGTAGCACCGACACTTCTGGTTAAAGACGTGTCTAGTGTCCGACATGTATTGTGTCGGACACCAAAACTTCCGATTGAAGACGTGTCCGACACACGTATTGTGTCGGACACCGACACTTCATTTACTTGTATTTTTCAAATTAAAACTTGTGTCTACGTGTCTGTGTCTGTGCCGTGTCTGGCATTCGTTTGTGCCGGTGCTTCATAGCTTTTCACTAATATTTGCATACTCGTGTTGTGCACGATAGGTGGATAGATTTCCTTATGAAGGTTCAGGGAATAGGGTGTCATATAGTGGAGTTAAAGGCTCACTCTTTGATGAATCTCAGTTCAATGATAATGATGGTGATTCAGAGGCATATTTGTCTCACAAAGAAGGCACAGTTTGGGACCTGATTCCGGTTGTCAAGCAAAGCTTATATCCTCACCAACAAGAAGGTTGAGTTCATTTGGAAAAATTTGGCAGGAAATATTGACCTTGACAAGTTGGAGAGTCCTGATCGTTGCAGTGAGGGAGGGTGCATTATTTCCCATTATCCTGGAACTGGAAAGACAAGATTGACCATAATGTTTCTCAAATCATATTTGGAAAGGTACCCTGATTGCAAACCTAGATTGCTGGTGGATCCATATGGAGGTGTCAAAACTAGATTTCTGGTGGAGTTTGTCAGGCTGTGTGATACTGAAAATGAGAAAGTTCTTGTTTTCAGTCAATTCATTAAGCCTCTGCGCTTAATTATAAAGCAATTGAAGTCATTTTTCGTTTGGTCTGAAGGGAAGGAAGTGCTGTACATGTCTGGGAAAGTCGATCCAAATACTAAGCAGTCCAGAATTGATACCTTCAATGATCCAAATAGTGAAGCAAAGATAATGCTTGCATCTACAAAAGCATGTAATGAGGGAATAAGCTTAGTTGCAGCTTCAAGGGTAGTGCTTTTAGATGTTGTTTGGAACCCTTCAGTTGAAAGGCAAGCTATTAGCCGAGCATATCGACTTGGCCAAAAGAAAATTGTGTATACTTATCACCTCATCACTGAAGGGACCACTGAAGGGCCCAAGTATCGTAAACAGACCGAAAAGGAGCGGTTATCTGAACTGGTTTTCTCAGATAAAGCTGCTGCTGAAAATGATGTGCCGAATAGTTGTGCTATTAATTTTGAGGACCGAGTTCTTGATCAGATGATTAGGCATGAAAAACTCAAGGACATGTTTGGAGAACGTGTGGTAGAGCCTAATGAGAGAGATTAATTTGCTAGTTTTGGATTTTAATTATAGTTAGATGGTTGAAGTTCTCAGGAAAGTAAGTTATGTCTGATTCATCCATCCTTTTGTTTTTTGTTTATGACAGTTAATTGTCACACTCCTATTCTGTACACAGTTACATGTGACAACTATTACTGCAAAAGGTTAAATATATCTATATGACCATTGGAATTACTGGTTCTGTTGTTTTATTTTATTTGCACATGCTTGTTGTGCACCTTGTTTGTACGAAAGTTTGACTGAATAATTTTTAAAATGTTGGAAATGGATCACAAAAAGTAGTTCCAGCTCAAAAAAATTGTTCTAGAAGTTCATAAATTTGTTAATATCTGCTCTTGTTGTTTCATGTCACACTTGACTAAAGAATTGCGTGGTAGAACAGTTGCATTTGCAGCACATTTCACTGTCCCTGGTGGGGATGATAATCATGGGAGGGCTGTGATGGTGCACACTGTATCTTTCTTATTTAGGAGATGAAGTTGCCATTAGCACCTTCTGAAACTTACGCTGTGTGAAATTAGTCCAAAAGGACAGCCATCTAACCTGCTAATTAATACTAAGTAGTACAGAATAGGAAGAGGTGATCACTACATATAGTGCACCTTCTAGTGAAAGTAAATACAAAAATCCAACTAACTAACTAAGAAAAGTTGTTACAATTGAAAAAACTAATCTTAACTAACTTGTAAACTAACTTTCTAATACTCCCCCCTCAAGTTGGAAGAGAGATGTCAATCTTCCAACTTGGAGATGAGATGCTAAAATAAAGGTTTCATGCATCTTGCACCATCAGTCAACCAAAAATCCAAATACACAAGCCACATGAATATGAAGTCCATTCAGCAACCATTGTAGATAGTTTGGGAAACTTAGGAAATTGAAATCTCATTCTACAAGGCCAAACATCAGTGCTACTATGTTGATGGCAATTGAGAACTTGCAAGAAACCACATGTCGACGAAAGAACATTGGGCAGTTCAAAAACTCCAAGACACAAATGCAAATCCAAAAAATTCGATCCAAAAATCCAACAAGAAAACAAGATGAAACACAAAAAGCAGTGAGTTCCATATCAAACTTAGCAAACCTTGAATTCCATGGAAATGAGAAGGGGCTAAGAAGAGAGAAGATTTTAAAATGTACCAAACATATCCAAAAGACTGTTTATATGACAATGCAGATAATGACGAAAATATAACCAAATCTGGAACAAGAACTTTAATGACTCAAATAGAATAATTGTTCCAGAAAAAAATTGTATGATCAAATACTTGAATTGAGAAAATACTCTTTTGCGGGTTTCATTTGTTCTTCCATAGCTACATAGCTGGACCGGGAAGAAACAAGAGAATAGAAATCACAAAAAAGGTGATGAAGTTGGCTTGAGGGATCATCGAGGAAGAAGCTTCAATGAGTTTCTTGAACACATGCAAGAAGTGACTGAATTTGTCCTTAGGGAGATCTTGAGATACCAACACAAGAGCGGAATTATCCGAAGGATGGAGGTATAATGCGTCATCATGGTTCTGTGGAGGATTTGCCATGGCAGAAATGAGTTAAACAACAACCAAGCAGGTCAAAGAACGAAGGAAGAATGATGAACGCAGAGAATCTCAGAACATATGGAAGAAAAATCAAGAAATTTCTTTTGAATGGTGAAGGCAAATTTCTTCTGATACCACGATGAGCACCATTGTTTAGGAATCGCCAAGCAAAAGAAGAAATTTGCGAGAAGACAATGGAGGAATCACCGATGAGAGATGAACGCGGAAGCTACATAATCGCTCTGATACCATATTAAAAGTTAAACTCTATCTATGAATTGAATATAAATTTTATTCAAATGAATGGTGAAGTAAAAACTTAGTACAATATGAAGAGGTGATCACTATATATAGTGCACCTTCTAGTGAAAGTAAATACAAAAATCCAACTAACTAACTAACTAACTAAGAAAAGTTGTTACAATTGAAAACTAATTTTAACTAACTTGTAAACTAACTTTCTAATAAACTCATCACCCACACCATAAAAGACTTCTTAGTAGTGATCTCTACCACACTGCACAAGTCTAAACTCTTCATTTGTGCCTCCCAAACCATTTCTTCCTCCTCTGACCCCTACTCCTTCACTTCCTTGTCCCTACCCTCCTCTATCATTAACATTCTAAGGTGTTTGTTCTTGCATACATGGTTGGCCAAAATTTTCTCATCACATGTAAAAAATAGGGCCTTTTTTTTTTTCCCAAGATTACCTTACTATATAAAGATTTTCGAGCGGGGTCTTACCTTCTTTTGTTTCCCCTGATGCACCTTTGGTTTGCTCACCATTGTGAGAAGCGCCCTGTTTGCCCCTGAGTCAGTCCCCCAACTTCTAATGAGTCAGTCCTCCAACTTCTAAAACCACCAGCTTTATGGTTGCTCTGATTCTTGTTGTCACAAGGTTTGCCTAGGTCCAATTTCTCCTCCACCAATAACGCCACATCCATCATTTCCACTAAATCCTTAGGTCTTCACAACCTAACCTCCGCTCTGATTTCTTCCCTTAACCCATTAGAGAACATTCCCAAGATAAGCTTTGGGTCTTGAATTTTCAAATGCCAAAAAGGGCTTCGAAACTTCTACGAGAATCTCTTACCATCCTTTGTTGCTTCAATCCTCACATCACCTCCACGATGTACGAGAAGTTCTGTCTTCATCGCCTCCATTCTTGCTTCCACATCTGAAACCTTTTCTCCACGTCCTTTGATCGGAGCTCCATCGTGGTTGAGTTTTTGCTCTTGCGCATCATGAGTTGCCTCCAAGATCGCGTGCTTTGGTACTAGTCCCTAATTCGTACCTTCGATGATCCAAATATCTAAGCAAAAATAATGCTTGTATCTACAAAAGCATGTTGTGAGGGAATTAGCTTAGTTGGAGCTTCTAGGGTTGTTATTGGATGTTGTTTGGAATCCCGCTGTTGAAACGCAAACTATTAGCCGAGCATATCGAATTGGCCAAAAGAAAATTGTTTATACTTATCACCTCCTCACTGAAGGGACCGCTAAATGGACTAAGTATCATAAGCAAACCGAAAGGGAGCGGTTATTCCAATTGGTTTTTCAGATACAGAGGCCGCTGAAAATGATGTGCCAAAGAGTTGTGTAGTTAATTTCAACTTGTTTTTAATATGTAATATACATCACACCATTATTTATATTAGTTTATCTAAAATATATAATAGAATAATATATATTATTATTGTACCAAAAAAAGAATAATATATGTTATCTTATTTCTTATCATGTGCGTATCGAATACATTACACATAATATGACAGTGATTATCTTGTTTCGGTCATACCTTATCTCTATCATGCTCTATATCTTATCCTCTCCCTATTCTAACTTGACCATCAAACAAGCCCTGAAAATACAAAAGGGAAGCAAATTGGGCCATGTAACATTGCCAACTCATTCATGTGTGATTTCACGAAAATTCTCTCACGATATTTAGCAATTTTCAAAAGATAATGAAAAAAATCATCGTTGATCTTCGGCCCTTCAACTCGGCTAACATCTACCGCGAAATTATGGTTGAATAAATAAGGCTTAAATATGTTTTAGGCCCCTGTAAATATGGGGTATTTTGGTTTAAGCCCCTGCAAAAAATTTTATTTATTTATAAGCCCTTGCAAAATGACATGTTTTGTTTTAAGCCATTCTGTTAGCAAACTGTTAGTGAGACGTTAAAAATCTCTTCTACGTGTATATTTGCAGGGGCTTAAACCAAAAAAAAAATTTCCAAGGGTCTAATAAATAAAATATATTTTTGCAGGGGCTTAAAATAAAATAAAAAACACATGTGGAAGAGATTTTTAACGTCTCACTAACAGTTTGCTAACAGAAGGGCTTAAAACAAAACGTGTCATTTTGCAAGGGTTTATAAATAAAATAAAATTTTGCAGGAACTTAAACCAAAACACTCCATATTTGCAGGGGCCTAAAACATATTTAAGCCAATAAATAAATCAAGATACCGATAATAAAAATATCCTTGTCTAAAAAGATAATAAAAATATTGGTCGATGTAATGTGCAACTGATTTTTTTTGTATCGGACCCTCGCGGGCGACCCATGTAGTGTCCCAACGCTGTCAATGAAGGACTAATCTGCGCTCGTTGCTTGGGGCTCTTAATCATTTCGCTGGCCAACACCTTATTTAACGTAGGCGGAAATCGAACCCGGAAGTAAACCGAATCGACCCCATCACGTCCCAACAGAAGCCTGAAGCACTGAGCTAGGAGTATCGGTCATGTGCAACTGATACATACGCGTATATTGGCTATAATGAAAGTCAATGAAGCGTTTTTGGGGTTGACTTCAACTTCAACCGTCTGAACAGTTAGTTCAATTTCAATACCAATATTTCAGAAGTTTCCTGGAACCTTTTATTGTTTGGTTGGCATGTTTTAGATATATATTATATATTTAATATTTAATAATTGTTGTTGTTTTCAGCCTTCACCTCAAAAAAAGGTTCTCTATTTGCTTCACCATTTTTGCGCTTTCTGAATCAAAGTCTTTGTTCATCATCGTCATGCTTCAGTTACGGTTCTCTCGCTTTTGCTCTGTTCAGCCATTTCCCATTCTGCAAGGAAGATACAAGGTGCTTTCTCATATCCCCAATTATTAATTCTTATATATTTATTTAACTGTAGTAACTTATTTCTTTTCCCTCTTTGCAACAATATTGTTATTTTTTAGAGGAATAAAGTAGCTGGCTTTCGCACATTACATACAGGTATGTTTAATTTCCATCCTAACTAAATATTCTCAATATTATATTTTAGTAAAAAAAACTTATTTTTTATTTAAGAATAATTCCTTATTTTGTAAATATTAACTATTTTAAAATAATCCATTTTTTTATTCCAACATGGTCCGTTTCTTCTTCTTTCTTTTTTTTTTTTACAAATATAGTCGGCTACTTTTGAAAAGTATTTAATGTTAATGTGGTTCTCTTACCAAAATATAAATTTAGATGGAAATGACCAGACAAATGACACATATCATAGAAACACAAATAACGCGTTACTAACGTGTTAATAAAGTGTTAATTCAATTATAATAAAATCAAAAATGAATCTAATGTTCTACTAGTATGCATGATTATTTAACTCTATCTCTAAGTTGACATTACCTGCAGAAAACTCTGCCTAAATTTTCATATAGTTGTACCATATAAATTCCCTGAAAATAATTCACACTTTCCCTTGTTAAAAAAATAACCAGTTTAATGACCAACACGTTACTTGCATGATATAAAACCCATTCTCCATGGCCATCATGAACCATCAAAATCTCTCACAACAACTCACTGCTCTGTATTACTGCATATCTGTTTGTACAGTGAAAATGGATATAACACAAAACCAAGTTATACAACAAAATCAACAACCTCTTTTGTACCAGAATGTCATTGTAATGAGACATGGTGAACGCATGGATAACTATGATCCTTTATGGTCTTCTACGGCGGCGCGGCCTTGGGATCCACCGCTGGCTCCACCCGGTCTGATTCAGGCATTCGAAACCGGTCGGATGATCGAGAAGAATCTTGGGTTCCCGATTCATCGGATCGTTGTGTCTCCCTTTCTTCGTTGTATCCAAACTGCTGTTGAACTCGTTGCTGGCCTCTTTGCTGTTGATGATTTTTTCATTGACCCGTCAAAAGTCAAGGTTAGATTTTGTTTTTGTTAGATGATTTTGTTTGGTTAATAACTTATTAAGATGAAAACGAAAAACATGATGTTTGGTTGTAATTGAGAAAACTTTTTCTTTTAACAAACAAATTGAGAAAAGTTAATGTCATACTTTGTTTGAAAATGTTTGAAAAAGGATTGCGGAAATTTCACTCTAGTGGTCAAAAGTCAAGGTTTACGTGTTTGATCATTGACCTATTTTTAATCAAAATTTAGTTTGAAAAAGTATTTGTTTTGTTTTAAAAGCTTTGCAATTTTTTTTCAAATTTTTTTTTTTAAAAAAAAAACTTAGTAATTTCCATTGACCCGTCAAAAGTCAAGGTTTGATTTTGTTTTTGGTAGAAGATTGTTTACTTGATTTGTTAACTTTTGAACGAAAAACATGATGTTTTTGAAATTGAGAAAATTTAGTGTTATCAACTATTCACCATTGGTTTATCTACTTTCTGTTAACTTATCTGCTATTCACTTATCTACTTTCTGCTATCTGTTATTTATCTGAGTTTATATAAAATGACTAAAGATTTTTAAATAGACATTTTCTTAAAAGTAAAACGCGCACAAGCAGTAATATATATTAGAGGATTTAAACTAAACCTAAACATTTAGCTCTATGCTTGTGCATATAACTCATGGGTTGCCAGGCCTAGCCCAGCCCAATTATTTACTGGACTGTTTTTTGTAGCCTAGTCCAATCCAAAATATTGGGGTAGTGGTCCGACCCTGTCTAATTTTTAACAAATGAAAGTAAAAAATGCTCAATAAAACATAAACGCATGCCCAAAATGGCCTATGGGCCAAAATGTTCCGTTTGTTTTGGGCCTTCGTTTTTTGAGCCAAATCCAAAATATTTTACCATTTGATTGGGATGACCAAAATTTACAGCTTTAGAGGATAGTTCTACCCCTGTCCATAATTTCACATTTGTTAAATTGTCTTACAAGCTCAAAGCAAATAATTTTAATATATTAATATATAATTAACAATTATGGGTTTCTTGAACTAGAGAATTCTAACTTTAACTATAGGGTGCTTGTATGATGATGGATCAATTAAGTCCCTCACTGATGTGCCACTAAAATTGACCGTAAGATATTGTATAAAATGATATGAGTGGTTAAGATTGAATCAACCAGTATTAAATCTCAACTATTGATGAAATTTTATACTATATACTACGGTCTATATTTAGTGGTTCACTGGTGAGGGACTGAGAGTCATATATCACCCAAATTCTAAGATATATGACTCAGTCATCTTATTATTTTGCTAAAAATCTCTCCCTAATTTCCACTACTGCAGGTATCTATTGAGTATGGATTATGTGAAATGATGAACAGTGTAGCTATCCGTCTCAACGTTGCTCCTAAAGATGGAATTTTTAGTTTTGATATTGCAGAGCGTGAAGCCATGCTCCCACCCGGGACAGTGGATAGTAATGTTGAAAAGGTGTATAAAGAGGTAACCTTATTATTATGAACTTTCTGAAAATTTACCAATATATTATTATGAACTTTCTCAGTCTCACAGATAAATATGTATGAAACATTATTGGGGCTGATTAAAACTTATTTTGTCTCAGTTACCTAAGTGGGAAGAGCCAAAGTTGCAAGCAAGGGCTAGATATGAACAAACAATTAAGGACCTTGCAGATAAATATCCCACTGAGAACTTGCTCTTTGTTACACATGGTAAATTAACAGTTTAATTATTTTGTACCTTTCGTGTAATCAAGCTTTTTAACCAACAACAAGGGATGGTCTGAGTGGTAATTGGGCTCGGATCTCACTTCAAAGTCTCAAGTACGAATTTTGAGTGTGACAAAAACTCTGTCGGGATGAGATAACCTATACACGTGGCTATCAATGTACCTCAGCGTAGATTAGCCACGTGGCTAGCCATGTGTACAGTAACAATTTTTTTTTATATACGTAATCAATTACAAAACCACGATTTTCATGATTTTTAAGGTAGTTTAGTAAAGTTTATAAAAAAAAAGGTAGTTAAGAGGAGTCTCATTTTTTTTAAATGACATGAGAATCTGTGATTGGTTGACAATGTAAAATATCTATATATTGACTGTGTATATAAATTAAATAAAAATTTTATTATTTGTAAAAGGGAACTTTTTGAAGAGTTTAATTGGTTTACACTGTTTGTGTAAACAAGTTTTACACTTTCAACCAATAATAGATAATATCATGTGTGACTTTTAAGATAATTAGGATAGAAGTCAAATATTTATATAATTAAATGAATGGAGAAACAACTTTGTATTTGAAGTGTTGAAGGGAATTTAACCTATTAGAATTGAAACTTTGCAGGGGAAGGAGTCCAAGTGGCTCGTAGTTCTATCAAAAAGGTTGTGTATAAAAAAGTGCAGTATTGTGGATATGTAGAACTTAGACGTCCTATTTATGAAAGGGATCACTCATTTATTAGTGGAGAGTTTGATGCAGTTACTCAGAGTGGTGAAACTGGGGTTTGCAATTAATATTTCCTCATCAATCAAATGAAGTTCAAAAGGATCAAGTACATTAAGTTTATTTAGGGTATGTTTGGGAAGAGATTGTGCGAGGGGAAGGGAGGAGAGGGCTTCAAAAAGATTTGTCTATATTTTAATATGTATTTGAGATTTTAAAAAAATTAAAAGAATAAGTTGATAGATATCAATATAACATTTCTAATCACATTTGATTTATGTTTAGAGACATTTTATAGCTTCCTCAATTTAGAATTGAAAAATATGCCCTCCCCTCCCTTCCCGTCTCCTCCCAAACCCCCTCCCAAACATGCTTTTACTTTGGAGCCAAAGGAAATGAAAATGTTGTGGATACTGAATGCAATTAAACGGGAATGTGGAAATAAATTGGCTTAAAATGTTGATAATTTCGGATAATATTGTGTAAAAATAGTTTATAGATTCTTATCTGTATTCTTTTACAAGCTATATGCCTATATCAATGATAAATTATTTTTTTAATACGCATGCGTTGTGATAGATTGCATTTAACTTGTCTAAAATTTTAGGGAATGAAAATCGCCTGTCTCGTTTTCCTTGTCTCAAAGTCTGTCCCACCAATGAAATTTTGACACATCCTTGAAAAATTCACGTCACACACTTACTGTAACTTTAATCGTGAATGACGTTTAACGCTTGTCTCCCTTTTGTGAAAAGCAAATCATGAACTCAGCTTGAGCTCTGTCTTCTTTCGCCGCCGCCTTGCCTCCACCAATTTTAGGGAGAAAATCCGAAAGAACCAACACTCACAAGCAGATAATTAAATGCATTGAATGAATTCTGGTGCAAATGAGTAGGTAATGACGAACATAAAATTCAGACTAGAGAATAGAGAGAAGAGTAATTTTGTGATAATGAGTGATTGATTTCCAAATGAGGCACAAGGTCTTTTCTTTAATACAACATTCAAGGGCTAAAAAGGTAAAATGACATAAGATAAAACTAATACTTAAAATAAAGTAAAACAACTAATACCATAGAAGAATCTTTAACACTATCCATGCAGAGAATATACACATGGTCTTTTTCGGAAGAATTGCACAACTTTTGTGGCATAAAGGGTAAGTAGGTAATAGAAGAGATAAACACAAAATTAGAATTACTCAGCATTTGAATCTTGTCACCATGTTGCTGTAGCTGGTAACCAATTTCTCGACAACCAGTTTTCTAAAGCATATGCTCCTTTCTTTGTTTCAACAAATACAAGAGTGAAAGCATGGTGCATTTAAAAAAAAAGAATCATTTATCCAACACAGTACTTTAAAAACAACCCATGGATGCCACTTTGATCAAACCTTTTAAGAATAATAGCCTAATACAATCCTTGAGTTCTATGTTTTCCAAAAACAAAGTATCAATCTACTCCAATGCCATCTCAGGTTAAACATGCATTTTGTATTTCATTCAGGCAGCAGCATTTCTACTAACTACAGCTAGTGCATTCTTGTGAGAAAAAACTTTTTCCTGGGTCCCACTTCTAAATTCTTGTTTCTCTCTTGTATCTTGCAACATCCAAATGAGGGAAGACTCATTGGGATAGTGTTTTCCTTTCTTCAAGTTTCTTTCCTTGCAGATTCACCGTATACAAAAAATGTGAAAGGGAGCTACATTAGGGAGTAGCGAAACTTTGCTGTAAAACTAAAGGATAATTCTAATAATTTATTTACATTCCATAAACCAGTCAACCATTTTCACAAATAAATGATCAAATCTGAAAATGAACTTCATAAGGTCACAAAGAGACCATTCAAATGCCATTAGTATTGGGTGGGCAGAACAATCGATGGAAAGCAATCTTGTCAGATGCATATGACAGAAACTAGAAAGGAATAAACTGATATCAATAAAACTCACATCTGATGGTTGATCTAGTTGTTTTTCTTGAGCCAGAATTTGTAAGGCAACTAGCCATTGTTTTTTTGATAACAATATAATTTGCTAAAATCATTCGTAACAAAAACGTTTCTTCTCAGAGAAGCTAAATGTGAACCAAATACAAACCAATAAGGGATTAAATGTGAACCAATAAAAAATCAGAGAAACTAAATTTATGAAGCACAGCTGAACAAAAACAAAATACTAGGCTCATTAATACTAGAGTCCTTTATGATACAAATGATTAGAAGTTTTGTACTAATGGGATCCTGTTGTTCATTGTAAGAGGCCCATTTAAAATTTATCAATTAGGGACATCCCCATATGGCACAATCATGCATGTTAGTTTGCCACAGCACCAACTAACCACATAAAGAATATTGCTTTGTCCCCATTTACTGAGACCTCTAATCTAATTTTTTATACTTTAATATGTGACTCAGATTGTTGATAGGATGATATACAATTAACACTACTTGCAAACAAGAAAAGTCAACCTTGGCCAAAAAGAGATAGAGAACTTCATCAATACTATTATAAACTGTGAATCATGCACCAAGAGTCTAACACCAGTCTAAACAAAATATGTACCAAAAATGTATCAATGACAAACCTAATCATAGTCGTGTACATATCCAATTTCTTAGCGTGGTAGCTATACATAAGAAGTGACTAAAATCTAAGGTAATACTTGTTTGTTAGAATGTGAAAATATGTAAAGCTAATTGCTTCCACACCTATATTTACTTCCTCTATAACCCCAAAGCAACTGAAGCTGAAATTGCATGGCTTGAATATCAGTCAAATTCCCAGTCCAGCATTTTGGTGTTTGACATATTCTCAACCTACAACAATTACATGGAAACAAAATCAAGATTCATTCATGAGCCAGGACAAAACAAAGTATTAATCAAGCATATGTATTTGAACAGAGAAAAAACAAACGCTGAGCCAGACTAGATGAGAAGGCCAAAGAAGAAAGAATCACCTTTTCTAGTAGTCCTAATACATTCTACCAGGACATTCCAAAGCACCACAACAACAATTCTTCTTCTTTATATTGCCATTTGGATCATACACTTGATCTATCTTGCAATTGTAATGGTAAGTCAGCTCCTGCATTCGGGGGATGTTCTCGCCCGCAAACAGTATGATATGAGGAATCCTTTTGTCATCATGATCATAACGGACATTTTGCGCAAACAGATTAGGTGAACAACTATGGTTAATGAATCTAGCCACATTACCATAGTGAGCAGCGTCAATAGTAAAACCACCATCCTCAAAAACCGGAAAAGAAGAAGAACCCACCTCCGCATCAGGAACAATAGTTGAAAGTTCTTTCAACAAAGAATGATCATTGTAATTATTCCCAATATCAAACAAATACTCATCACTATTAACCCTTTTTTCAGCTTCTTTATTTTTAAGAAGCTCACCAGTATACTCACATATAAAACTCCCAGAAGGAATGCTATTATGGGATCTCACACCCCACCCTTTTGTCTTAGTTCTGAAAATCTCAAGCTTAAAACCAATTCCATTCTGGCTCACTCTATTATGGCAAGTTGAAGAGCACTTGCAAGAAGGGCCACACTCATAAACTATAGATTTCGGCGCCATAATAGCCTTATTATTATTAAACGCGATTCTCCCTCCATTCCTAACAGCACATGAACATTTTCCTGAATCAGAACATCCATCAACACAATCACACCCCAAAGGGATCTTCAGATTACACCATTTAGGATAAACCATATGAGTAATGTACTCAAACAAAGGAACACCTTCACTATCCACAGTGTTAATCACACATATAGGAATACTCTCTTTCCCATAAGAAACATCATCAACACACAAGCCATTTCTAGTTTTCAAACTCTTAGATTCCCTCAACTCATTCCAAGCAACCTCAACTTGACCAGGTATTCTAACCAAACGAAACTTGTAGACAAGCTTCCCATGTGACCCTATTTCTTGCCAATATGTCTCAACTTCATAAAGACCATAATAAGCATACACATTACCACCACCAACATCCTTAGAACCAGCTTTAAGTATAACTCTAACAGCATTTTTAACGTCAAAACTATTCTTCAAAGCAAGGTTTCCCCCTACAAGTTTCTGATCCTTAGGTTCTCTATTTGCACCTCCGCTTTTAAGAACATTCCCTCCCATACCTGTATACACTAACTCATCTGTACTATCCATTTCATCATCATAAGACCCTGATGAAACAACACTAGTAGCAAGTATTTTACCGTTATGGTGTTTCACAAAATCAATACCACGGAAGACTTGACGATGAAGACCAATTATGTTCATCTCTCTCCAATATTGAAACTCGTCACCAACTTCAACACCAGGAACTTTGCCTATAATCTGCTTACCCGTGTTAACAAACTTGTCGCTATCTTGAAGAGCTCGATAGGCTCGAAGTGAAACTCCCTTCCCGGGACCTGCATTAATAAGAAATGAATTTTCTTACTTTAAATTTCCTAACATCTTTAGCCTTAAATAAAAAGGAAGAACTTAAAACAATGAAGACAATGGGTAAAAAGTAGTAATTTTGATGTCAGTATAGTCTATAAATATGAAGAAATTTCAAAAAAATACCATTCAGTGTGTCATCTGTTTGAAATTTTTGGAATTAAACATAGAACAAACTAGCTAATCAAATCAAATCAAATACTATACATTAAAGAATCAAATTGATTAAACACCTTCGTGAATGTTTTTGAAACTAATAACTAACCAAATACTACTATGTAAAATTAATTAATGTTATTAACTATTAACTAATTAACAAAATAAACTAACACTCTTAATTGTTCTTAATTTCTATGTTATGGTTAAAAAAATCTTACATGATTCTTCAATAGAAGAAAGGAAGTAAAAGAGCTCAGAGAAAAGTTAGGGCTGGTTACCAACGTTCTTGTCGAGGCATCTACATACGGCATGAAAAAGACGCAATGTTGACCTCACTCTATCTCTTGCCACGTCATCAGAAGCGGAGGAAGATGACGATGGTAGCGACGACGACGACGACACCTTTTTTGTGTCGTTTCGGTTACTGACACTAGGAAAACGGCGTTGTGCATGTTGACGCAAGTCTTTGTTGGATGAAGCTGAAATTGCAACTGAAGCCGTTTGGTTAGCAACGACATTGTTGTCTCTAGTACAAAGCTGTGATTTCTTATTCCTGTTGATGGCATTTGTTGAGATGCTTCCTTCTGCTTCTGCTTCTGCAAAAGTGCGTTTGGAAGAGGATGAAGGACCACAACCTGTGGGGAAATCACGAAATGCTGGAACGACTCGACGCTGACGCTGACGCTGACGCTGATGAGTCATGGTGTACGGGAACATTGCTGATACCAAAACTCCTTCTAGGTGAAGTTTGCATTCTAAGTTTAGAATATTGCTTTCAACTTCTTCTACCAATTTATTTTCCACCTTTAAAGAGTTTTCCCTTTCGGAGAATGAATGAAAATTGGATTTCACATCATCAACCTCTTTTTATTATTACCGATTTTATTCAGCTAAATACCTCCTCCCTATTTTATTGTCTTTCATTTTAGAGTAAATTACACTTTCCTCTTTTAAGAGACGCTTAAATTATATTTCTCTCCCCTCTTTTGTTAAAAGAGGTTATATGCTATTTAGTCACCGATTTTTCAAAAATTTGCAATTTAGTCTCCAACAATATACAAACGTGTGTCAATTTAGTCCTTCTGTTGACCACTATTAGTTAACCGTGTTGAAGGAGCTGACATGACAGTTAAGTGCCACTGTGGCAAATGCCAGGGACCAAATTGATACACAAAAAAAAACCTGGCTATTACCCTATTCTATTTTGTTGATTTTCGTATGAACATTTTCATGTCTACGATCCTATTTGAATCCTTGATTCGGAACATGTTAACTCTGAGATATGTTAAGGAGGAATCCTATAATATTCTTTGATGCTTTTGTATAATATCAGATTCGCACAATACTGTCAATCTCAGAAATTGTTTTGTTCTCATTGAAAATTCGAAATTGCGATTTCCTCAAATTTTTCGAGAAAATTGCTTTACATTATATGAATCACAACTGGAAATATCATGAGTTTTCGTTATGACTATCCTGATATATCAACAATTTTAGTTTTCAGTTTCAAGAACTAAATACATTCTTAAATCTGCGATTTCCCTAGATGGTTTGGTCATTCTACAAATCACGAAAGGGCTTCTTCTTCTTGCCGAATCAAATTCCAGCACACCAAAAATCGCAAGTTATACTACTTGAGGAACAAAATATCCTTAATACAACAATAGTATGCAATATTTATACTACTTAAGGAACCCTATGGTATTCAATACGACACGGTAGCATCATCTGTTGCCTGTCACCAAGGTGATGGGATGACCACTACCTCGGTACGAGCCAACGGTTGCTTGCCACATCCTTTTCGCTTGTCTTATAGTCGGATGTGTTCCGGTCTGTGTGTGGTCCATATGGGCGACTCAGAGTACAGAAGTCTCATTCAATACTAGTTGTGCTTCCTCGGATGCCATTACACTCCTCGATCTTCAAGAGCTCTCCTTAGTCTTTAGGTCCCCTTGGCTGGTGGTCCGGCACCCTTGTTGGTACATAAAATATGAAATAATACAAAATAAAATTAAAATCTTGGAAAAACTACTAAATCCGAAAAAATATTGCTATTTAAAAATGATTTATATATTCTAAATCATTAAATTAATAATAAAATATTCAAATTTAATTATTATTGACATTAAAATTATAAAGAAATAAATTATTTTTCTTAAATGGTACCTCAAAGTTAGTAGATATCATAAAAATATTTATTTATAACCCAGGGGTGTGGTTGAGCTGTTGGGGCTCATCCTCCCTTAACCAAGTGCCGAGGGTTCGATCCTCGCCTTGGGTACGGAGCAGCTTTAAATCCCTAAGCCAGCTGTCCCACCCTTCGAGGTGCCTCCAATCCAGCGAGGGGATTAGTCACTGCGTTCGGCGGTGGATACCCTGGTCTCGACCAAAAAAATAAAAATATTTATTTATGTTAAATTGGATTAAAGAGTACTACATATTTAGTTATTAAGGGGATCGGAGATGATTGCAATTCATGCATCTCTAAGGGGAAGGGAGTATAATTTACTCTGATTTTTTATTTTTCAAGGGAGGGGAGGGGGTGTATATATTTTAACATAAGAGGGGAGGAGGGTGTAAATCAAGCCTCTCTTAAGGGAGGGGAATATAATTTGCTCCTTATTTTAATTTGTTAAATTTTTTTATCTTTATAAAATTTGAAAAATTTATTTTTAATCCTTATAATAAATTTTTTTACTCACTTTTAATCCTCATATTTTCTCCCGTCAATACTTTTACTCTCTCGTTACTTATAATAACACTTTTTAGACGTTTTAATATTACTTCTAAGCACTATTAAAAGTCATGAGGGATATTGTCATAAAAAAATAGTAATGAAGGACTAAAGCACTAATAACAAAATTCTTCAAATTTATACGAATCAATAACATATCCACCTTATTTTAATTGTCTTTTAAGAGTGTTTTTCACATCTCAAAACAACAGAAGCTTGGCCCAATTGCTCAGTGAAGAAAAAAGCTTCGCAAAATTAATGTGTATGGTTGGGTGCAAAAGAGTTTCACATTCGGGCAGAATACCCTGTATTGTCCATCAATTGGAGGAAGTCACTGAGAAGTCTTGTGGTGAGGGTACTGGAGTTGAAGTTGGCCACGATTCAATGACTCAGGAAAATAACTTTTCGTTATTTTCAGTGAGGATTGTTCTTTGTGATGGGTCTATTAGTAGTTTTGACATTGCCCGAGTGAATAAGAGGTTTTGGGCTCTTCATTATAAGTAAGTGGCTAGGAAGGTGTGGGAGGAAGCCAAGACGATAAGGGTTTAGGGTAATCAAGTTGATGAGCACTATGTAGAGTTGATTGAAGCAGGTGAGAGGCGTGATTAAGATGCAAGGAATAAGGGGGTGACCAACAACGGTGTACCATGAATATCCTAACTCTGAATATGTGTGGGTGGGACGACAGAGCAAAGCGTCGCCAATTGTCTTCTCTGATTAGAACTGATATTTTGATTTTATTTGTTTACAGGAGACTAAGAAGGAGAATATAGATGGCACACAGATAGGTGCGTTATGGGGCAACAAGGCGTTTGATTGGTCGTTGGTACCTTCTCGTGGTTTGTCCGGCGGTATTTTGTCCACTTAACTGACAGATGTGTGGGCTGTTTGTTTTTCCTTTAAAGGCACTGGCTTTTGGGGTGTGCGTGGTATACCGTAATGCTCTTATTTTTGTGGTTAATGTTTATGCTCATTGTCCGCTTGTTGATAACCGAAAAATATGGGAGGATCTGAAGGTATGAAGCACAGGTTTGATAGGGGGTAAGTGGTGTGTAGTTGGGGATTTCAACGCAGTTTCTAGTACCGAGGAAAGAAAAGGGAGGTGTGTTGGGGGCTGTTGGCAAAAAATTGTGGAGTTTAATAATTTTATTAATGAGTCGGTTAGACCGATTTCTTTTATCGGAAGGGCTTATTTCAATGTGGAATGTCTCGGGGCAATGTGATTGGTGACCGAAACATATCAGATCATAGTCCAATTTGGCTTATTTGAAATATCAAGGATTGGGGACCTAAACCATTTTGTTTTATTAATGGTTGGCCTTGAGAGGGTGGAACACTGAGGTGTCGTTTGGTGTGCTTGATTTGACTTTTGAGAGCGTGATTAGGGATCTTAATGGGTTGGATATCTTACTTGAGGATTCTTTTGATAATGAGGTGGTTTGGCAAAGGAAAGAGGTTTCTAATACGTTTTGGAAGGAAATAAGTTTGAAGGAGAGCTCGTTGTCTCAAAAATCTAGGGCTAGATGGATTAGAGGGGGGATTTTAATTCCAAATAGTTTCACTCTCTTTTGAAGTCTAGACAAAGAAGGAGCAATTTCTTACTTATGGATGAGAATGAGGTGTTAATTGGGGATGTGGAGGAGGTAAAGTGTAGAGTTAAAAGTCACTTTGAGAATTGTTTTGAGGAACCGCTCCAAGATCGTCCAATTCTTAGAGGGTTAGAATTCAAGCAAATTTTTAGTGACACGAATGTTCTTTTATGGATGCCTTTCACAGAAGAGGAGATTAAGGGAGAAATTTGGAATTGTGATGGTGATAAGAGTCTGGGGCTGGATGATCTCAATTTGAAGTTCATAAAAGATAGTTGAGACTTACTGCGTGAAAATATAGAGGCTTTCTTTAATGAATTTTACATGAAGGAATCCCTCCCAAAAGCTTTTTCGGCTTCTTTTATTGCTTGAATCCCCAATAATGATAACCCCAAAAGTTTGGGAGAATTTAGGCCTATATATTTGATTTGGATTATGTACAAAATCTTGGCAAAGGTGTTAACTAACAGATTGAAGAAAACACTCCCCCAGTGTTATATCTAAATGCCAATCAACTTTTTTGGGAGCTCGGTTCCGAGGCATCCTACTTGGATTAGTGCTCGGTAACCGATTCCCATACTTAGGATATTTCACATTGTGTGGCATATCGACATAGGTAGCATCTTTCAAACAGCTCAATGAAGAGCTCTCGACGGAGCTCAATGGTGTAAATCAGGACCATAACAATTTCCATATTTTTGCTTTGGACAACATTATTTTTTCTAAAAAGATAAATATAAAATTAATATATGAAAAAAAAATAAAAAGGGAATTGCTTTAGAAAATCAACAAACACACGTGACATGAGTGTTGATCCTGATCACCTCGTTAGAAGATCCTTTTTTATGGTGAAGGAAACACTAGCCAATAATTAGTAAGTCAAAAGACTTATAACTTCATTTTAATGTTTCTTAATGCAGTTTCCTATAACTTCATTTTTCCAAAAATTTAATGTTTCTCAATACAGTTTCCTATGACTTCATTTTTTAAGGAGTTCTCAATTAATAGCACATGAAGAGAATATATGTGAAATGCGTAAATATGGTGCTCTCCAAGTCCCTATTCCGTTATTTGTGCTATTGGATTCTAGGGATGACTTCTAAACTTCACCATAGAGATGATGATATATCAACGCCAATCCACTTTTTCAAGTCCATGCTCCCTAAAACCCTTTTGAAGGGAAAACTGGTAATACCGTAATAGTATATGGTTCCTCATTCAAGATATTACTAGATCTATCCAATTTTATTTGTTTTCTTTTTGCTTTATATATATATATATATGTATGTATATTACATTCTTGCATTTAGTAGCTAAATTTTGAAATTGGTATATATGGTGGAGTTTATTGATGCATGCATGTTGCCAAAATTGAAGTTTGAAAGGGGAAACTTCTGGGTATATAACTCACTTTCTGTGACCCATATCTAAATTTGGTCTTTGGAATTGTTTATGGCTATAAAAGGTTAATTAAGGTTTAGAAGTTTCCTTCGATGAGTGTTCCACACCCATTGGATTGTCCGTATAATCTTCTTGTTTATAATTAAAAAAAAAAGTATGTTTTATAACACATTTAGAGGTAGTTTCATAGGGGAATTTTTGATGGCTAAGTATATATGTTAAAATATATATGAGATTTTAAGAAAGTTGAATGAACAATGTGGCCGTATAACATTTCAAAAACCATTTAGTACTTGTTCTTGGAAACATTTTATAATTCTCGTAAATAAATATTTTATAATTTCTATAATTTTGAAAAAAAAAAAGTTATCTCCTCTCCTCCCCTTCAAAATCCTTATCCAAACTTACTTAATATTTATTTTTCTTCATATAAAATAGAGGATCCCACAAAGGTTCACTACAAGAATAATTTCTGTTTCCTACGAAACTTTCCGACGAACTCTTGGTCGTCGCAAATTTCCGACGGCTTTCCGACCAAAACGTCGTCGCAAAACTTAAGGGAGAAAGGCGCTTAAATTCCCTCTTTAGTTTCCGACGGCTTTCCGACGAACTCTTGGTCGTCTCAAATTTCCGTCGACAATTTCCCTCGGAAAACGCTAAAAGTTCGTCGCAAATTGAAAACCCCAATTAAAACACAAAACCTCTCCCTCGAACCCTCTCATTTTACCAAACCTCACTCACTCACTCTCCTCTAGCTGAATGTCGTTCTCTCCCTCACGCTCCTCCGCCCTCCTCCTCCCTCCACCGCCTTACTCCGCCCTCCTCCATCACTAACCAGCGCCTCTCATTTCACTCCCTTGTTCCTCAAATCATGTTCTCCTTCATCTAATCATCTTCTCCCTCTCTCAGCGCCTCTCCTCCTCTCCTCTCTCAGCGCCTCTCTTAGCAACGAAAGTGCCTCCCCTCTCTCAGCGCCTCTCCTCTAATCTCTTTCTTAAAGGTAAGTTTTTTGTTTCTACTTTACTTCTATTTGATAGAAAACCCCCAATTTTTGGTTGAATCTAAAACCCTAACTTCCTCTTTGCTGATTTGCTTTAATCAAAAACCCTAACTCTCTTCTATTTGCTTTAAAATCTTCCTTTTTTTGCTGACATTAAGTCTCCAAACGTGGTTGATGCTTAGGGTATAGAGCTTGAGTTGAAAAAGCTAGAAGAATTGGTGGAGGCTCTCCAAACGTGATTGCTGACATTAGGTGTTAAGGGATTGCTGACATTAGGCTCTCCAAAGGTAATAATGTCTATTATTTAAATTTGATGAAGATTGTTAAGGGATTTGGAATACTATAGAATGTGGTGTTTGTGTGATTTATTCATGATTTGTGTTTGTTTGAGTGATTGGTGGGTTTGTTAATTTGTTATGGCCTATTGTTCTGTTTTAAATTGGTCGATTTGCGACGGATTTGGCCGTCAGAAATTGCTGATTTTCTTGTAGTGGTTTGCAAGAAGATATGGACAACGTTTACCCAACACAATGTTTCTTAAACTTCCAAATGGTACAAAGTGGGAAGTAGATTTGGAGAAACATGATGGAAGAGTTTGGCTTTGTAAGGGTTCGAAAGAGTTTGCAGAGTATCATTCTCTAGCACATGGTCACCTATTGATTTTCAAATACGATGGAACATCCCATTTTAATGTAATCATCTTTGATTTAACTAGTGTGGAAATAAACTACCCATTCAACAAGGTATATAGTAAAAGGGCACAAAGTAATGAATTCCAACCACTGACGAAGCAAAGAACAAATGAAAACAACAAAGATGAGAGTAACTTTAATTTGAAGAACTGCAAAGGTAGGGTTCTAAATTTCATGTACTTATTTTGTTTTGGATTAGTGTTACATTTAATCTCACAATTATTACAAATGTGCGATTTTGGTAATCCTTTTATAATTTTAATATCCCTAGTTGGTTGAACTCGGTTCATGAACCAAATGAGTTGAACTTGAGCCAAAAATTTAGGTCGTTAAATAAATAAGTTGAACTTAAGCTAGGTTTAACTCGACTTCCACTAGTTTTGATAGTTTTTATTTTAATATAATCTTTATTGTGCATTTTGTGTTTCGAGAGTAATTTTTAATTTATTGGTTGGTGAAAGTTGTTTACAATTAATTAGGTTTTTATGTTTTTCCCAATTTGTTTTCATTACACTCATGGGATAGGCAAACCTGAAATAATGTAAATATATTTATAGTTTCAAATAGGTAATAGTAATTTAGTTATAAAAATCATTAGTAAATTGATAATTTAAAATGCCAATGATCTAGAATTTTTTGGCATTTTTTTTAAAAAAAGATATATTATTATTACTTCTTTTTATTCATGCTGGTCGAGCTAACGAGGTGAACCGAGCTGCTCGCAAGCTTGATTCTAGTCAAGTTTGAGCTGACAAAAAAGGTTCATGTCGAATTTGAGTTGAGCTACGAGTTGAGTCAATTCTTATCCGGTCGAGCCGAGCTGAACCAACTTAGATTTAGTTCGACTCGTTTCCAGCCGTAGATAGGAGGGAAGGGGATTGCTTTGGGGAGAGGGGAGGAAACGGAAAAAAGAAAGACGAACCCCTCTCCCTATTTGGGTGTTTTTGTAGAGAAGATGAAGAACGTGCTTTATGACTAATATATTTTTGGTAAAATTACGATTTTGGTTTACTGACATTTTTAAGATTTCGTTTTGGTCTCTTGTTTTTATTTTTCTCATTTTGATCTCTAATCTATTGTTGTAGTTGTTTTGGTCCATTAGCTTTACAAATTAAACAAGGTTACAAATGTAGACGGGTATCATACAAAAGTTACTAACATGGTTTAACTTTGTAAAGTTAGGGGAACAAAAAGACAATTATAATAGATGATATTGGACCAAAACAAAAGCTAAAAAAAAGTTAAGGGGTGAAAAATGGATTTAACCCATCTTTGTAATCTTGAAATTATATTTAAATGGGAAAAAACTATGAATTTTTCTAAACCCTTTCAAAGACCCTTATAATTTGTCCGAGGTTGATTCGTCGCAGCAACAGAAATGTTGTTTATGGACATACGGTTGCCGGGTTCGATCCCCACCGGGTATCGAACCTTAATTTTCTCATTTGTGTGTGTGTTAGGTCCTGACACTTGCAAGTCTGACCATCAGACCCAAAAAAAAGTCTCTTATAATTCTCTTCTAACACACATTTTGAGCATATCAAAGGATCGGGAGCCAATAGTTTTATTGTTTTCTTTTCTCTATCTAATTAGTCAATCTCTTATAGGTATACTGAAGAATCAAAGTAAAGAGAAGAGAAACAACAATGACCAACAACAATACACTAAAAGGTTGAGGTGTGGTGCTCATGCAGCTACTTCTGACATTATTACATCTTTCACAGTGATACTAAAATCACACAACTCAAAATGGTGCTTGGTACTTTCTCAAACAATGGAATCATATAATCTATATATAGTAGAATCATATGAAGTGTGAAACAGTGATAGAGGTTAACCATACATCTAATGCAGAACATTCCAATGGGAACACTAGAGGATTATATCAAACAAGATGGCCAAAATGTTATGCTGCTTGTTGGGGATAGATCATGGAAGGTTAAAGTGCTCCATTACAAACACAGATCAAATACTTGGTTTTCTAGAGGTTGGTCAATGTTTGTAAAGGAAAACAATTTAGAAAGAGGAGATACTTGCTTCTTCAAGCAGGTGAGCACTAGTGGTGACATGGTGATCAAGGTTGCAATTTCTAAATGGTGGCATTTAAAATGGAAAAGTCATTAGATTTTCCAACCAAACGAAGAAAAATGGCTATAAAATCAATAAAATAATGATTTATTATTAGCCAATTAAGTCCTTAAAATTTTACCAAAGTTCAAGTTAGTCGTATATATATATATCAATCTCTGACTTTTGAAAAAGGGTTTCAATTTAGTCCTTTTCTTCTAATAATGGAGGAACTAAATTGAAACACAATTGCAAAAATCAGGGACTAAGTTATATATTGTAAATCTAAGAGACTAAATTAATAAACTTTTGTAAATCTTCAAAGCCTAAATTAAATTGGCTACTTCCTCTGTTTCATATAATTTGTCGATTTTTCAAAATATATTTGTTTTTTTAGTTGTTAGATTGATAGTTTCTATTTATATTAATTATATGTTTTACAATTATAACTTAGTGGAGAGAGAAATAAGTGTGATGGTTAATAAACAATCAATGGCATAATGAGAAAAAGGCTAATAGTTTTATGAAAAACAACAAAATTTGTTGATTGATGTAACATCCCAAATTTTGTAATTTTAATATTCAGTGAAATGTTTTAAAACTCAGACCAGTGACCGACTCGGTGAAGGTACTAGGACAGACCGAAGGGTCGACAGTTGAAACACATGACCAAAACTCGGTCCCAATTAAAAAAAAAATCCGAATTTTCAGGACTTATAAATTTCATACCCGTAAAACTTACTTTGCTAAAATTACACACCATGCCTAAAAAAATCAAAAAAAAATTCACCACAAATATAAATTATATAATAATCCCATAATGCCATCACATACATATAATTCCTAGAACAAACACAGTACTTCAAAAACAACCCATAGATGCCACTTTGAATAGCGTAGTTAAGAATATTAGCTTAATATTGTGCTCAAATTCTAAAGAGACAGTTCAAATGTCATTTATTTGCCTGGTTGTTTTTACTTTTGGGCCACAATTTGTAAGGCAAATAGCAATATAGATCAATTGTTGATAACAAGAAAATCATTCTTAACAGGAAAATTTCTTCTCAGAGAAACTCAATGTATAAAGCACAACTAGACAAAATACAAGGCCCTGAAAATACTAGAATCCTTCATGATACAAATGATTAGAAGTTTGGTACTAATGGATCCACTTGTTTATTATACGAGGCCCCTTTAACTTTTTCCAATTAGGGACATCGTTATATGGCATATTTATGCATGTTATTTAACACAGCACATACCACCTAAAGAATACTGTTTTGTCCCCATTTACTCAGATTGTTGATAGAATGAAATACAATATAACTGACACTACTTGACTACAAGAAAAGTCAATCTATGCCAAAATGAAATGGAAGACTTCATGTATTGCATTATAAACTGAGAATCATGCACTAAGAGTCTAGATCAGTCTAAACAAAATATGTAGCAAATTCATCTAGGAAAATCAATGACAAACCTAATCAAAGTCGTGTATATAACCAACTTCCTAGCGTGGTAACTGTATATTAGAAAATAACTAAAACCTAAGGTAATACTTGTCTGTTAGAATGTGAATAGATGGTAAGCTAATTGCTTCCACACCTATATTTCCTTCCTCTATAACCCAGAAGAAACTGAAGCTGAAATTGGTGTTTACTGTCACTTTCCCATCAACCCACAAGGAAACAACATCAAGCTTCATTAATGAGTCAGGTTTCAGGACAAAACAAAGTAGCATTTAATCAAGCATATGGATTTGAACAGAGAAAAACAAATGTTCAAGAAAGAATTACCTTTACTAGCAGTCCTTAATACATTCAACCTGTGCACTCCAAAGCACCACAATAGCAATTCTTCTTCTTTATATTGCCATTTGAATCAAACACTTGATCTATCTTGCAATTGTAATGGTAACTCAGCTCCTGCATTCGTGGGATGTTCTCGCCCGCAAACAGCATGATATGAGGAATCCTTTTGTCATCGTGATCATAAAGAACATTTTGCGCAAACAGATTAGGTGAACAGCTATGGTTGATGAATCTAGCCACATTACCATAGTGGGCTGCATCAATAGTAAAACCACTATCCTCAGAAACCGAAAAAGAAGAAGGACTCCCCTCCGCATCAGCAACAATAGTCGAAAGCTCTTGCCACAAAGAATGATCATTGTAATAATTCCCAACATCAAACAAATATTTATCACAATTAACCCTTTTTCAGCTTCCTTATCTTTAAGAAGCTCACCAGTATACTCACATATAAAACTCCCCGAAGGAATGCTATTATGGGATCTTACGCCCCACCCTTTGGTCTTTGTCTTGAAAATCTCAAGCTTAAACCCAATTCCATTTTGGCTCACTCTATTATGGCAAGTTGAAGAGCACCTGCAAAAAGGGCCACACTCGTAAACTATATAGACTTTGGCGCCACAATAGCCTTATTCTTATTGTAAGCAATTCTCCCTCCATTCCTAACAGCACATAAACATTTTTGGGAATCAGAACATCCATCAACACAAGCACACCCCAAAGAGATTTTCGGATTACACCACTTAGGATAAACCATATGAGTAACGTATTCAAACAAAGGAACCCCTTCACCATCCACAGTGTTAATCACACATACAGGAATACTCTCTTTCCCATAAGAAACATCATCAACACACAAACCATTTCTAGTTTTCAAACTCTTAGATTTCCTCAACTCATTCCAAGCAACATCAACTTGACCAGCTATTCTAACCAAACGAAACTTGTAGACAAGTTTCCCATGTGACCCTATTTCTTGCCAATATTTTTCAACCTCATAAAGACCATAATAAGCATACACAGTACCACCACCAACATTCTTAGAACCAGCTTTAAGTATAACTCTAACAGGATTTTTAACCTCAAAACTATTCTTCAAGGCAAGGTTTCCGCCGGTAAGTTTCTGATCCTTAGGTTTTCTTTTTGCACTTCCCTTTTTCATGACATTCCCTCCCATACCTGTATACACTAACTCATCTGTACTATCCATTTCATCATCATAAGACCCTGATGAAACAACACTAGTGGCAAGTATGTTACCGTTACGGTGTTCCACATAATCAATGCCACGTAGGACTTGGCGATGAAGACCAATTATGTTCATCTCTCCAATATAGAAACTCATCACCAACTTCAACACCGGGAACTGTTCCTATAATCTGCTTACCTGTGTTAACGAACTTGTTGCTATCTTGAAGAGCTCGATAGGCTTGCAGTGAAACTCCCTGCCCAAGACCTGCATTAAAAAGAAATGAATTTTCTTACTTCAAATTTTCTAACATATTTAGCCTATAAATAAAAGAAAGAACTTAAGACAATGGGTAAAAAGTATAGTCAATAAATGTGTGGAATTTTTGGAATTAATTAAAGGGAGTAACGAAAGACATAGATCAAAATAACTAATCAAACCAAACACTATACATTAAAGAATCAAATTGATTAAAGAAGACACCTTTGTGGATGTTTATGAAACTAACCAACCAAACACAATGTAGAATTAATTAATAACTAATTAACTAAATAAACTAACATTCTTAATGTTCTGTGTTATGGTTAAAAAAATGTTACATGATCCAATAGAGGAAAGGAAGTAAAAGAGGTTAGGGCTGGTTACCAAGGTCCTTGTGGAGGCATCTACATACGGCATGAAAAAGACGCAATGTTGACCTGACTCTATCTCTTGCCACGTCATCAGAAGCGCGGGAAGATGACAACCGTAGCGACGACAAAGACGACGCCTTTGCTGTGTCGTTTCGGTTACTCACACTTCGAAAACGGCGTTCTGCATGTTGACGCAACTTGTCTTTGTTGGCTGAAGCCGAAACGACATTGTTGTTGAGTGGACCAGACAGAGAGAAATCTCTGGTACCAAGTTGTGGTTTTTTCTTATTGTTGTTGACATTTGTTGAGATGGTTCCTTCTGCTTCTGCAGCAGTGCGTTTGGATTGTAGGCTCAGTGTGGAAGACGAAGGACCACAATTTCTGGGGAAATCGGGAAACGCAGGAACGACTCGACGATGAGGATGACGCTGACGCTGACGCATGGGAATGTATGCGAACATTGCTGAGACCACAACTTCTTCTTCTTCTTCTAGGTGAAGTTTGCATTCAAGTTTAGAACATTGCTTTCGGAAGAAGTGTTCTAGTAGGAATAGGAATAGGAATTTCTAAAAATATTTCAAAATTTTTTAGGAATTTATTTGCCAGTTGGAAAAAGGTGTAACCTTTAAAGCGTTTTTTTTCCCAATTAGGAGAATTAAATTTGGATTTGCGATCCTCAAGCTTTTTTCTTTTTTAGATTTGGACTATTGGGATCTCTAGGTGCACCGGCGGATCTTGACTAAAAAGTCTGGGTGGGCCGCTAGTAGGGGTGTTCGCGGTGCGGTTTGGTTTGGTTTTAAGACAAAAGTGAACCGAACCGCAAGGTAAAATTACATGCGGTTTGGTTTGGTTCGGTTGGCTTCTTAAAATAAAACTGAACCAAACCAAACCAAACTAATGCTGTTTGTATTGGTTCGGTTGGTTCGGTTTTTTCCAAGACAAAACATAATTTAAAATGAAGTTAAATTAACTAACATAAGAAATGGCTAACATAAATCTTTAAGAAAAAGTCTACTCAAATATATGTAGTATATAAATTACTCTCTTTTGAATTTGAAAGTTCAATTCTATAAACACGGAAGTTAATGAATGTAATTAAGATAGATATTATATATAAAATGAATGGCCTGTAATATATGAGTAGGAGACAATTATAAAATTTAGCTGAAAATTTTATTAATACGGTCATGATGTGTTTGATTTCATATCATACCTTAAGAACAACTAAATTTTGAGATTGTTTTGTTGTTGCGGGAAAAATTTGTAGGTTACAAAAAAACAATTTAACAGCAAATTAAGTAAAACAACATTTAATTAGTTCAAAATTACAATTAAAACGATCAGTAGAAGAATAACAGTCGTTTTGTTTTGAATTATTAGTACAAATAATATAGTGCTAATGATCCAAAAGGTTCTCTAAAATGTAAATAGTACAAATACAGCTAGTCCAAAAGGATGTTTCCGCAAGAATATAGTGCTTCTAATAAATCTTCTAGTCCAAAAGGATGTTTCCCCAACTCTGAAAAGGCTATTCTGCAAATGAAACTTTGTTCTTGTCAACTCAATGAGAAAAATCTCATTACAAAGTCTTTCTAGCCTTCTAACTGCAAGCCATGCTCCCTAAATTTCTCTGTAATATGAGTGGGTGATGCTACCGATGCCATTCAATATGTTCTAATCTGCACATGAAAGTATGTTCCTAACGTTCAGTATTGGATATGCCAGCCGGGAAGGTTAGCAAACTTAGACAAATAAAGAGAAAATTTGCACATCAAATGAAACACTTTCAAAGGGTATAGCTTAGTTTTTGGCAATGACTGCATAATGCATATAAACTAAACATGATTAGAAATGAAACATGATTTTAGGGAATGATATGTAGTAACTTGAGTCGTCAGCACATTTTAGGGAATAATATGTCGTAAATGGAGAAGTCGTCAGCACATTTGTGCTGCAGCTAAGGAGCTTGTAAAACAAATTTTAGTGCCAAAGCAGTATGTACAGGGTTTGAAAAACAAATTGAAGTGCCAAAGATGTAGCTACAAAGTTAGCAAATGAATTTATGCAGAATATTATGCTGAATTTGAAGCTACCATAGGCAGTAGGTACACAGTTTGAAAAACAAATTTTAGTGCCAAAAATGTAGCTACATAGTTAGAAAATGATTTTAGTCTTGTGCAGTATATTATGCAGAATTTGAAGCTACAATAGGCATCCAAGTTCGAAGCTACAATATGTATCCAAATGCGTTATAAACTGTGCCAGAAATTACTAATTTACTATTGTAATATAATAAAGGTATTAAAATAAAAGGAGAACTTACCAAACCACCATAGGTATAGCCTACTGCATATGCTATTGGTATGCACATGTAAAATATAGCAAGCCACTCTAATTTTTGACACATACACCAGTATAAGAAAGGTTACCATCATAAAGAAAATAACAGCAATTGTTGGAATATTTTATTCCAATATCATAAATAATGGGCATATATTCTTTATTAATTATATTAGCTATTTATCAATTAAGAGCCTTGATTGATATGTGATCAAAATAAGTAAAAGGCTATATTGGATTTCTAATTACATAATTAATTAATTATTATTGATATGGGCCCAATATGAGTGGATGTCAGTGATAGCCCATTAGAGGGATAATGAGAACCCTAATAGACTGTCACACTATAAGTAGGCTATGGTCCCCAATATACCGGACGAACCGCAACACACACGTTTACTCTCTTCTCCCCATCTGAAGAGAGTCTAAGGCATTAGGAGTCCCGGTTGAGGAAGAACCATAAAGCCGACGAGTAGTTGTTGCTCGTTTATCACTCACTCTTTCTTCTCAGGATTCGTTCTCCACTCTTTGCTATGGATCCAGGTATTTATCTAATCCTTGATATATCAACATGTCGTAGATCCTAAGGTTGTCAAGATCATGGTTTTGTTCTTGATTATATAGAAGCATGCTCCTATCTTTTTGTCTTCCGCAATAGTGTATTCATGCTTGTATTATTAATTCCAACAGCAATCACAATGAAAAATATTGCTTCAGTTCAAGGAGATCACCATGTGAAACAAATGAAAAATATTCACTATTCGGTGTCCAACCTGTGGGTTTGACTTGGTCCAGAGGTAAACACTGTATCTCTTGCTTCTGGGTCTGCATAGATCTGCAATTGGAAGAGTTATCATCAGGATTAGAATCAATATGATTTGAAATTGATGACATTAGAAACTAAAATGCAATTGCATTTGAGCAAATAGCACCACAATTTAAAAGGTATCTAGCTATGCCTGACTGAAGATACTACAATTCACATCATGCTTGATGAAGTTTCGACCAACATCAAAATCTCAAAATGATTGGTTTACATTCTTCATGTATAACTAAAAAAATATGGGGCCGAAATACCAGCATAAAAAGCGATAGAATAAAATGATTTAAATTAAATGTAATCCAAATAAGAGTAAAGCAGAAACAAATGTAGTAAACACAAAAAACTTCTCTTAAACACAAAACTTCCCCTTTGTTCCCCGAGTCAATATCTACTCATATATCAATAATCAATAATCTTAAACAATCACAACATAACACATAAGTACTAAAAGAAGAAGGATTAATCCAGATTAACAATTAAAATAAAGAGACTTATTCTCCAAATATGTTTTCACTTTAGCATCTTTTAAAGTAATTGAACTACTACCTTTAACAAAGTTCATTAGGAAGAAAACAATCAGAGCATAACACATAAGTAATCACAATCTTTCTCTATTTCCTGCAAACAATAACAAACAAAAACATTAGGAAGAAAAAGATTAATAGAAATAAAAAAAACAAAGATGAAGAAAGGATCTAAATATCAAAATGAAAGAGAAAGCCTGAGAAGTGATAAATCAAAATGAAAGATTTCATAGTCATACATATTTGTATGAAAAATGTTGTTGTCCCGATAAACCAACTGAAATAACAGCAACTCAAATTAAATAACAGAAGGAATGAGAAGAAAAATTACCTTGTTCTAGTTGAGAGCCTATTCTTATCAAGTTATCACATGTGTGCATTTTTGCAGGTCCTATACCCTCTCATATTCCTTGACTTGAAAGTCCTTCTGGCAACAAATCAATAATCGGTCAGGAAATTTTAAATTGGCAAATAATAAGTTGTTTATTCAAACACATAATTTGCTTCATTTCCAAATCAGGTTGCGCTATTCAAACAAAAAAGGATCAAACAAACATAATAGTAGTTGTTAGATGATGCAAAAAAAAATGAAAATTAAAAAATGAAAGAGAAAAAAAACAGCTGAGATTTGAGGAAGAGATAGCGACCTCCCTCTCTTTGTCGTTGTAAACGGTTACCATCCTCTTTCCTACTACTCGTTGCTCCTTTTCTCCCTCTTGGTCTGTCTCTTTCATCTTCTATTTTCTCTCCTAGCAACTATAACATTGATTGAAATCTACAAAAAAAATTGGAGAAAATCACTTCCCAAAAAAATGAAACTGAGACAGAAAGTAATGAATATAAAAAGTAATGGAGGATGAAAAAATAATGGAAGAAATGAAACCCTAGTTACTAACAGAGAAAATCAGATGCAAGAATAATGGAAGAAAAGATTATTAACAAAATAGAGTAATTATTACCTGTGTGTGACATTGTTGAGCTTTGGTTGAAGGAGAAGAGAAGGAAATGGAAGAAGTTTGTGAAACCGTGAAGCTTGTATTTCTTCCCGTGAAGCCCGAGGTTGAAGAAAGGGAGTTTTTTTTTTGGACAAAAGAAAGGGAGATATAATCATAGAAGGGGGAGAGAATCCGGAAGTGAGAGAGAGAAAGAGATGAAGGGAGTTGGTAAAGTGAGTGAGAGTTGGTAGAGAGAGTGAGTAGAAAGGGGAAAGTAGGAAGAGAGGGTAAAACTAAAGTGGGGGGAAATAGGAAGGGTAAAAAAATTAAAATTAAAATTCAAAAGGGAGTAGAAAGAGAGGGAAATGTAAGTGAGTTAATTAAATTAGACAAAATTGACCCTAATAAATTGAGGTGTCAAGGTTCCCAAATGTCCTAATAGGTAAAATCATATGTGGTGAATTGGCATAAATCCATAGTAGATGAGTATACATTTTGGTGTAAATTGAGTATCTTATGCGCGCAATTGCAGAGATTAATCTCTCGAGCCATGTTGTACCACAATATGCGACAAAGCTCTTCTCAAGAATTTTTTAACACTACTATATTTCCAATGATGGATTCAAATCTAAAACCTTAGTTACTAATATATTTTCATAATATTATAATGATATTATTTATTATGAGTGAGTCTCGTGTGTTTGTAAATTTGTTTTCATGTTTATAATAATAGTTTTTTTTACAATAATAAAAATAGTTCTTTTTTTTGAACGTATAATAAAAATAGTTCTTACTCTCTGCAAAAACGTGAAATTTACAGACTTAGACTCTGCAACATTGCGTGTTATGATGGTTAAATAAATAATATAATAAAACTTAACATTACTTTAATATGTTTATGTCAACACCCGCCCTCTCTCTTTCTTCTTCCTCTATTAGTTTCACATAACCATAGTTGCAGAACTATTTCTTCAGAGCAAACCATCCCCTTCTTCCTCAATTAGTTTCAGCCCCTGTCTAGTTGGTTTCTAACTTGTTGGGCACTCTACTTAAACCGACCACATTTTTTTTTTATTTTACCCCTTTTTATTTAGCTAAATAAATGCCTTCTCCCCGTTCTATTCACCTGGGTGCACAATTTTGTTTTAGAGAATATAAATACTAAATACTAAATACTCCCTATCGTTTGGTCAAAAAAAAAAATACTCCCTATCTTTTATTTTAATTGGTCAAAATGATTTTTATTTTTATATAATTTGAAAATTGTTTTTTGTCACCATAATTTTTTTAGGGACTTTTAGTCTTCATATCTTCTCTCGTTATTGCTTTTGGTCTCTCGTATCTTATAATAGCATTTTTTTTGGACATCTTAATAGTATTTCTTTTTTTTGACAAAATTTTAATAGTAAGAGATATATTGTCAAAAAAAAGTAATGAGAGATTAAAAGCTGTGATGAAGGAAAATGTGATGACTAAAAGTGAGAAATTTTTCTATAGGGACTAAAAATAAATTTCTTAAAATTTATATGGACCAAAAGCATATTAAACCCTATTTTAGTTGTCTTTTAAGATTGTTTTTCACTTATTAAGGAATTAATAAATTTGTTGTTTTTCATAAAACTATTTGTCTTTTCCATATTATTATTCCCTTGATTGTTTATTATCCATCACATTTCTTTACCTCTCCACAATAAATAATTAAGTAAATAATTAAGGGTTTAATTTGAGAGAGAGAAAGGTACACACTTTTGTCTTTTAGCGGATATTTTACATTTTTACCCTTGAATTTGGATACATGGTAGGTTCACGAGTAGACCATTTTTGACATTTTCCTATGAGAGAGAAAATAGTGAATTGAAGCAATTCAGATGCATTTTGATGACATACCAACTGATTTAGAATGTATATGGGTCCCCTCTCTTATATGTCCTTCATATAGCTTATTCATAGCCGATGTGGAACTAACCACTCACACTTGAATTTCCAACAGAGTTGAGTAATTTTGTTAAGCCCAATGAGAGGTCTTTTCCCTCGGCCGCTTAGTTATTTAATCGTTATTTTATTAGGTGGTTAACTCCAATTTTGAAAGCTAGACGACAATAAAGATAGTTTGCTCTCATATTCTCTTTCTGTAATACCCAAAGCAATCGTTTAATTACTTTGAGTATATTTTTGTTGTCAAACTCTTCGATCATGGTCGTGAGGTCGGCCAGAGGTTTGGACAGTCTTTGATTCCTCGTTTCTTCAAACAGTTGCGTCGAGGAGGGAACTCTGCTCCTCAATTGTGGGTTTCCTGACTCCTCTAGAAAGGGTCAGGCATGGTGAGAGGGACGCGAGTGTTGGATTATACTACGGCTAATGCATAAAGTAAAAAAGGATAAAAAATGCGATAAAGGAAGATAAATTGAAATAAAACGTAGAGTTTGATTGATTGGATGTGTCTCTGTACAATTACTCTATTGCTATATATCCATATGCCCTCGTCGCCCACTATGCTAGCCAACATTTGCCTGCCGTTGGATTGATCTAAGATCAACGACTCTCATCGCTTCCTAGGCCTTCAACAAAGGTGGAGTAACTGCCCACGTTCCCACTGGCACGGTTAGTGGGGTAAGTGCTCGATGCTCCGTGTTTACCGGCCTCGCTCTTTCACTTGAACTTCAACCGCTCCTATGTTCTATCTTCGTGTGTGTCTTGCCTTCCAAGCAACGCCCGCCTTGCCTCGGCCTTTCGGTGGCTCGGCTGCCCTAGCCCCTTTTTTGGTAATAGCTTAGGCACTCGAGTCACCTGGGCCTTGGCACTCTATAGGCTGGGGGTATTTCTTTCCCTCGGCTCAGCTCATTGGCCCTCGGGCATAACCCTCCCTCGGGGAACTTTGTCGTTTAATGTGCCCCGATGGCCTCTTTTGACTTTACTCTTTCTGGAAAATATCCCCTTTTATACTTTGTCGTGTGGCTTGCCTTCACACTAAAACTCCTCTTTTCTCCTCTTAGCCCTCGGCCCACGACTTAATTATTTTTGGGTGTGTCACGACCCGACTTGGGCCATGACCGGCGCACAGATTACTATCCTAATCTGGCAAGGCTCAACAAAATCTAGTTGACCTATAGAATAATCACCATTTAAAACCTATCAATTTCTACAGAAAATTCGGCAGAACCTCCCCTAAAATATGGACATCCCAAACTATTATATACACCTGTGTAGCCATAACACAAAATACCAACCAAATTAGGGCCTCACATGAACCAACAAAATTATATCTAACAGCTAATAAACAACCCAGTAATGTAACAGAGCCACTACAGATTTTTTTTACAAGTTAAATATATAAGGACACACAAGAAGAGGTAGATAATGTAACTAGCAACCTCCAAACCAAAAAGAGAGCATCGCCAAGAAGTAAGACCTTAAACTCTAACAAGAGAAATCAGTTTGACATGAGCCTGAGAATCTGAAACATATAAGAGAGACGATGTGAGTCACCACTCAGTGAGCAAATAATGAAGAGAATAACAAGCGGGACACGGTAATACCGATCATAAAGTGATTTCCTCAAAAATCGTAAATAAGAAAATGTATAAAGTCGTAGATGGGGTAATACATATGCAGAACTGAAATAGGCTCCCCGCCTGAAAATATCAATAATAGGCTCCCCGCCTGAAAATATCAACAATAGGCTCCCCGCCTGAAAATATCAACAATAGGCTCCCCGCCTTATAAGATCAATAATAGGCTCCCCGCCTCGAAATATCAACAATAGGCTCCCCGCCTCGAAATATCAATCATAGGCTCCCCGCCTAAAAATAAATCATGGTGCACCAAGGCTAACACATACTGCTGTTAGCATGCAGTGTTCTGACAAAGTTTTACCCCAATTCGTTTCCAAACTCCAATAAAACAAACTCGTATATATATAAAAATATCTCAATCACAAATGTCCAACAAAATCCACTTATTTAAATTTGCAAACTATACGATCATAATACCATGTCCCTCTAAAAAACCAAATTCAAGTAAACATAAGCGAAAGATGCCGTCAAATAAGTATAAAATGAGTGAAAAGAAATATGTAGGACTTGTTATAGTCCCCATTATTTACTCACCAACTTTCTAAGCCGCTGAGAGAGAAGTCCAGGACCGATATCGCTAGAATGGACTCATGGAATCTAGATTACGATAAAGTCACATTAGTATTTAATAAATGATATAGAAAATTTAATCAATAGCTAGCCCCTAATTATGTTATCACTTGATTTGGTGAAGCACCTAGTTGATGTTTTTCTTTTACCTTTTGGTATATAAAACTTCCTTAAATTTGTTTAATACAAGTTTTAATGACTAACCATATCTAAATTATACCTTAGAGATACTAATCCTCAACTGTGAACAAGCTCTCTTTCCCTTTGATCCTAATATATTCCATTCATAGATATTAAAGCTTCTTACTACCTTTCTTAAACTAACCCTACTATTTCTAGCTCACCAAACAATTTAGTTTCAATCTCTACTCATCTAAAATTATCTACTATATCATTAAGTATTCCAATTTAACTACACCACTCATAATGGATATGTCTAGAATTCTATTTTCCTAAAATCAAACCCTAGCTTTAAAATTTCTGGAAACAAAGAGATGAGATTTGTCTTACCTTAAATAAGATGTTCACCAAATAAATCTATGCTTCTCTTAGTTTCCACGAAGCCAACTAAGAACTCATCAGTTTCTTCCCTTAATTTTAGCTTTCTTCAACGAGATGGACTAGACAACTTTCCTTTATCCCAATTTCGCTATCTTCTAAAATTTCAGTTGCTTCATGGATTTTGAATACTCATTCCCTTTCACTTAATTTCCATTGGACCTCCATTCCTCTTCTCTCGGTGGTTTGTTTCACTCTCATAACCTTACCCCCTAAAAATCTACTTTAAAGAGAAAGTTTTGATGTGTGGCTATGAATTTTTTTTTTCTAATTTATTGGTTTACCTTTTTAAAAGGAAACACGTGATGACGCTTCTAGAGAAATGTAGTTATATTATTTTATTATATAATAAATCATTTGTTAACTTATTTATTTACACATAATATATTATATTTACTATTGTATGTTTATATATATATATATATATATATATATATATATATATCTATATATTTTATATGTTAAAAAAATAATATATATTAATATCCTATGTCCCACAACAATTTGTTTTTTTTGTTTGAGTCTAATTATATACCTCAAGATTTAAGAGTGTTACAGGGTGTTAACAATTGCCCCCCTTTTTGTGCTGTCTCATGCGGCATTGAGGACGTGATTGACGGTACGAAAACTCATTGACATGACTTGAGATGACAGTTAGAGGAGACATAACTGCTGCTATGTGACACTTGGCGCTCCGCGCGAATCGAATCGACTACGCGACGGTTCCCAAGGACCTGCGTGACACTTAGGCAGAAGATAGTTTTCAATAGGAGAGTATCGAGTCTCGACATCATTGAGAATCCTACTGAGATAATATATAGCACGTTTGGCGCCATTATCATCGTCTTGAGCTAACAAGCAGTCGATTGCTTGATCTTCGGCCGCAATGTATAACTTCAAAGGTCTCCCAGGCTGTGGAGGTACCAGGACAAGTGGTTTGGTCAAGGCAGCCTTGACTTGATCGAAGGCCTCTTGTTGTTTAGCTCCCCATATCATTTCCTCGTCATTCTTCATTTTTAACAAAGGCGAGAAGGCTTTTAGCTTTCCTGCCGAGTTAGCGATGAATCTTCTTAGGAAATTGATCTTGCCTAGCAAACTCTGCAACTCCTTCTTTGTTCTGGGAGGTCTTGCCTTTAGGATAGCCCGAGCTTTGTTTTTATCCACTTCAATACCTTGGTTATGCACCAAGAAGCCTAGAAAGTTGCCTGCAGATACGCCAAAAGCACATTTAGCAGGATTCATCTTGAGATTGTGGAGCCTCATCCGTTTCAGAGCTTGTTCGAGATCCGCCAAGTGGGTTTTGAAGCTCTTGGATTTGACTACCACATCGTCAATGTACACCTCCATGTTTTTACCAATGAGGTCATGGAAGATGGCATTCATTTCCCTTTGGTACGTTGCCCCAGCATTCTCGAGGGCAAAAGGCATCACGAGCCACTCATAGATACCTAAGGCGCCTGGGCACCTAAAGGCAGTCTTATGGTTGTCAGCCTCGGCCACATCAATCTGATTGTAACCAGAATAGCTGTCCATAAAAGTCAGGATGGCATTGTTTGCCGTGGCATCAACAAGCATATCGGCCACACGCATACCGTACTCATCCTTTGGAGTGGCCAAGTTCAGGTCTCTGTAATCAATACAAACTCTGACCTGACCATTCTTTTTGATCACAAGGACTATATTAGACAGCCATTCTACGTACCTGGCAGTTCTGATGAACCCTTCCTTTAGGAGTCTTTCCACTTCGGCTTTGATCTACGGCATTAGTTGCGGGTTGAACCTCCTTGGTGGCTGCTTGTGGGGCTTGCAACCTTCCTTGATGGGTAACCTATGCTCCACCAAGGCTCTATCGAGACTTGGCATCTCATGGTAATCTCATGCAAAGCAGTCACGGTAGTCCCATATCAAAGCTACCACTTGATCACGTTGCTGTGGTTGGAGTTTACCGCTAACCTTAGTCATCCCCGGTTCACTCTCGGTTCCTAGATTTACCTCTACCAGGGGATCTTGAGCTTCAAAGGTAGGTATCTTCCTCTGTATGGGATCTATGCAGAGAGGTTCGGCCGACGTCTTGTAACCAAGGTCATCTGAAGCTTTCAGGGGTGAGGGCTCCGAGTTTTCATCTTCTCCATATACGGCACCGAACATAGCCTCTTCAATACTGGACTCTATTTGAAATAGGTACATTCGGTCTAGCAGGCTTTGTACCTCCGAAGGGAGACTAATCATTATCCTCATTGCTAGGCCCTGGGTCGGCCAACATTTTGAATTCAAATCCCCTCTTGGTCCAGTCACATGACTCTATACCGCCTTCTTCATAGTCCCCTGGGATGGAAACAGGACGTAGGTGAGGAGAGTAGAACACGGTCTCGAATATTTTTATCTCAGCTGGGAAAGGGTTAGGGCCGGCCTCCACTATTTCCACCTTGTCCTCCACACATATCACGAGCTTTTGGTGCAACGTGGAGGGGACGCATTCCCTTGTATGGATCCAGTCTCTCCCAAGGATCACTGTATATGAGGGTTTTCCTTCAATGACGAAGAATGCTGAACGAGTTACCTTCGACCCAACTGTTACGTCGGCCACCAACACTCCCAATGCATGGGATGGGTGGCCCATGAAACTGGTCATGGTCATGGTGGTCGGAATGAGATCCTCGGCGTTCTTCCCCAGCCTCTTCGTGGCTGACAATGGCATGATATTCAGCACGGCACCACCATCCACGAAGACCCTATTGAACATTTTCCCGTTGAGACGGGCTTTGATGTACAATGGCTTCAGGTGTCTGGTCATGTTGACGGTTGGCTTCTCAAACAACATGCCTTCCGTTACAGGTCCCTCAGCTTATGTCAAGGTGGGCCATACGGCCTCCTCGGCGAAAACGTCTCCCTTGAGGGTCTTCGGTTGATCCCTGGCTCCCCAGAACTCTGGTGGAAGGAGGCCTACCATTTCTATTTCAGCACAAAACTCCCCATCTGTTCCAATCCAATGGATGTGACCTAGATATTGCAGATGACATCGGAGGGAATACTAATGATAGCTTTGTCGTCCCTAACGACGTTTGAGTTCCTAACTTGGGGACTTCTGTAACACCCCCCTTTTACTATTACAATTAAATAGACAATTATCAGAGTCACCTCGAAGGGCGCTACATTTTTTCACCATTTTTTAAAAAGGAAAATCTCCAAAATAATTTATATAAAAGAAATCACCAAGCAGCGGAAATATTAACCAGTTTAAACATCTCCAGAATTAACAATTAAAGACATCTCCAAAATTAATTAAAACAATTTCCAATAACTAAAATAATAGTTCAAAACGATAACTAACGACTCTCCGGTGCTACATATCAGAGCTGACACAGACCCAAACGAGAGAGGAAGCAAAACCTAGCAATTCCTCCACGAGCACTAGCGATCACCTGCAGCGTTGCCGCATGAGAGCAACATTCCAAGCAGAAGGGGTGAGTCTAACAGAGATAATAAGCAGATGATAAAAATATGCTAGCATCAGGTAACTACAGCAACACAATACAATTACACCATATCACAGCACCAGATACCAAAGGAAAAATCCATTTGACAGTGAACCACCAAAATTATAACATTCATAGACAATGGGATGATATGCAACCCCTCCAGTGGGCATATGCATGCGGTACCGATCACCAAAATGAGCCACGACGGGCATATCACCAATAAACACCAGAGGCAGAGCCTATATCACCAAAACATGCATATGACAATGCGACACCATGATTATGCACCAACTCACCATAACAAGTATTTAAAATAAATACTATATCACCAGAATCAAAACAAATGATTTCACCAAAAATAGCACCAAGTTGTAGCATCACAGCTACCACTAAACTCTCCTGAGCATACCAGCACCGCACCTGAAATATTAACACCAGACGGCTCCACAACGCGGACATAACGCACGCACACCACGCACAAGACTGGCGCACAGCGCCTAGGCACATCGCACCTACTTCAGCGAATTAATTAAAATAGCAAACGACATCGGATTTCAACAAATAAATACTTGTTGGAAAGCCCTATGGGTCTGGTTATCATCCCTAAGTTCAGTTTTTGAAGGAGAGTGTCCAATAGGTACAGTTTTCGAAAAGCACACAGGCTAGTTGCAAAAGAGGACAGTTTCTGTCCTTCAAATTCAAGCAATTCCAAAGTGACCAAGACTCAATCAAACTGCATGAAACTTGTGCATAAACTGGGGCAAATTTTGTCTAGTTTTCAAAGAAATTGGATTCGTTCGAAAAGGAGTTCTTTTGAAAACGTGGTAACCAAAACACTGACCCTGTGTCCAGATTGTTTCCAGAATCTTACTCTAACTTGTGGAATTCATATCTCGAGCTACACAACTCTAAACGCACCCAAACCAGTGCCAAATTAACAAGCATTAAGTCTATTTTCCAGAAAAATAAACCACATAACTTTTCGGTCAATACAACGTTCCCAGTCACCGAAATACCGAATCTATACCCAAATCGTTTCCAGAATTTTAACCTAACTTGTATCGCCTATAACTCGAGCTATACAACTCCGAATTTGACGAAACCAGTGCCAAAACGACCGGCGTTAAGTCTATTTTCAAAAACAATCAACCTCATAATTTTTGGATCTACCAAACAGCGCCAGTTTTAGAAAAACCGAACCTGTGTCCAGAATCGCTAAATTGCCAAACACCAAACCCTAACGGCAACGACACCGCAACCACCACAACAAAAACGACAATTCGACAACGCGACAACAACAATCAACCACGCACAGCAACAACAAAAACACGAACAATAACAACACCATCATCGTGATACAACAATCACGCAACAACAAATAACGAAACAAATCACAATAACGTGCAATAATCATCAAAGCACCAATCTCAACGAAAACACGATATGCAACGACACGAACAATTCAACAAAACCCTAGACTACCCACACATAATTATCATCAACCCATTATCAAGGTTAAGCCCACCCTTACCTCAACTATGGTGGCGCAAACTCCCTCCTAGCCTCGTTCCTCGATCTCCGAATACGGCGACTCCCCCAAACTGCAGCTTCAGTGCGAAGCCAATATCTCTCTCCTCAGAACTATTTTCGAAGATCCGAACGGTGAAAGTGTAGAACTATATCTTACGAACCTGCTGCCCAAAAACGAAGACGATCCAACGGTTAACGAAACCGGAATCGCAATTTTACGGTGACAGGTTTGAGAAAAACGGGAATTGTTTTCTCTCTTCTTTTCTCTCTCTTTGGTGGCTGCTCTAATCCGAAATTCCTCTCTCTCTCAACCCTAAATTAATCCTCTCCACTTATAATAAGTGAGAAACATAATGGGCTAAATTATTTGGGACTTTATCCACATAGGAAGGGAGCCCAATGCTATTTTTAACTAGCCCACAACACGTGATTATCATCTAACTCGTTTTCAACATAGCTACTACGCCCATAATTTCAATTCTTACAATCATCCTACGGCAATCCAACTTCGAAATAATTTGATTAAATTTTAGGGCGTTACAACTTCTGTTGAACGACTGGCAGACCATGCCAGAGTCTCGGGTAGTTTTATTTATTTATATAGACCAGCTTAGTGTCATGTGTGGTGCACCTTAATGGTGTTTTATTTTGTTTAACTGGAGCAGCCCTCTGCGTAGTTGTCTGCTGGAGGTATACTACGAATATGAGTTAGTCAGTAGCTATATTCCTCATATGCATAGTGTACTTTTAATCATTATGCTAGTACTTTATGTGTTTTACTTCTTATGCGAAAACCTTTCAATTTCTTTGAACTGCCTATTTGAGGTTCACTATCATCTTAAAAGAGTGCATCATGCTTCAAATACTGCAATACTCTAATGATGCTGGTAAAATGTTTTAAAAGAAAAAAATTTAAATTACTTGGGTTTATACAAAACATCAGAACACATTTTCTATAATCATTGATGTTTAAAGAGTTAGGGTTTTAAGTAGCTCTCTGAAAATTGGGGTGTTACACTTTACTAAAGCTATTAATCTGTTTGATCATTCGCGATTAATATTATTTTTCCTAAATTAAGCCTAGTTTGGTCATGCTAGAATTTAAATTTAAGAAAAGCATAAAGTACAAAAAGGTTGAATGATTGGAAGACTAAATTAAAGTTTGGTCATTTATTAATTATAGCCCCAATTATCCTATAGGTCCACCAATAATATGTGTAGTGCGGCCCCCCTTCAAGTGTGCAGCCAATCCCTTTTTATATTCAAAGGCCTAGGGTTTTGTGCCTTGCACTCCAATCATGCGCTGCTTCCTTGCTCAAGTATACGGGTCTTCTTTCAATTCATACATGGGCTCCTTTTAATCCACTTCATGCGCATTGGGCTTTTTGTTTTGATGCCTTCAATTAAGCCATTTTTTCGGCTGATACTTCGTACAACCCCCCCTCTACTCAGTGGACACCCCTTCCCCTTATGAAATGACCAAAATACCCTCACTAAAATTCTAAAATTCCAAACTCATCCATACTTCACACCCCTCCTCCAAAACACCCCCTAAACCTCACTACTCTCACTCTCATCACTCTCAATCCACACCCTCACATCAATCTAACCTATCTAGCTGAAATCCTCCTCCTATTATCATCAATATTACGGTATGTAGCTTATCTTCCGATTATTTAGGTTATTTTTAGCGCATTTTCGTTCATTTTGGTGTTTTGGAAGTTCTGAATTCGAGCTTGGTTCGGATGTACAACAACTGAACCGGTTCGGCCAACCGTGCACCGAACCTGCTATGGGGGGTTTAAGCATTTGACTGGTTCGGGCAACCGTGCTTCGAACCGGTTCGGTTTCTGTGCATCCGAACCCTCCTGTTAGACAGATTGTGCAGAAACCATGTTTTTAAAACTATGTTTGATTTTATTCTGATTTTGTAGGTCGTACTAGTATGGATGAAAGTGGGTATGCTGAAGCTGATGCCCTTGTTGTTGACCATACGAGTTCATTTGAAATGAATGAAGTATTTGCTACTCGTGATGACTTGCTTGTATATGTTCGTTCCGTTGCGCGTACTCTTGGGATGGTTATTGTCATCAACCGGTCGGACAACGGACAGAGGTCAGGGAAAATCTTCTGTGAACTGGTTTGTGAAAAGGCAGAAAAATACAAGCGTGCTGATATGGTTCCTACGGGGAGCAGAAAATGTTGTTGCAAGTTTCGCCTAAAGGGAAAATTTATCAAGAAACTTGATGGATAGATATTGACGGTTATGTGTGGAACACATAACCACGCATTAATGTCTTACGGAGAAGGTCATCCACATAACAACAAATTAACGGCAGAACAGAAGGAAGTTGTTTCTAGAATGACGAAGAACTTGATTCCACCTAATCGAATATTGGCCGAACTAAGGTCTATGTACCCTGTAGACAGCCACTTGAATCTGAAACAAATACACAAAGCGCGTTCAAGGTTACGATCAAATAATCGTCAGGGTAGGACTGAACTCCAACAGTTGATGACTTATTTGGAGTGTGATAAATATGTGTATTGGCACAGAGTTGAATATGGGACTGAGATTGTGAAAGAGATGTTTTGGGCACATCCAGACTCGATTGAGCTTCTGAATACATTTCCCATTCTTTTGTTGATTGATTCCACGTACAAGACCAATCGGTATAGGTTTCCATTGGTTGAGATTGTCGGTGTCACATCAACCGAGCATACTTTCTCTGTTGCCTTTGCTTATGTCACTTGGGAGAAGAAGAATAATTTTGTATGGGTTCTTGAAAAACTGAGGGCATTGATTAGAAGACCGGAAGATGTGCCAAAGGTCATACTTACTGACTGTGACACACCTATTATGAATGATTTGGCGATTGTTTTTCCAGAATCCGCAAACTTGTTGTGCCAATTTCACATAAAAAAGAATGTAAGGGCCAAGGCTAGGATGTACGTCCATCCCGTGGTTGCTCAAGAGAGCGACGAAGAGCGTCCGATGGATAGAGTTGACGAAGTGATGGAAGCATTCCAAAAAGTTGTCCATGCGAAGACAGAGCAATTTGAGGGTATAAGTCAACCATTTGACAACTTTGTTGGATATGTGAAAAAGCAGTGGACCACCCCCTATAAAGAGAAATTTGTAGAAGCGTGGATAAACCGTCATATGCACCTCGGTAACACCATGACCAACCGACTGGAGTCGGCGCACTCAAACTTAAAGAAGGTTTTGCATGACAGTAGGGGCGATTTGTGTAAGTGTTGGGATTCTGATGAAATGCTAAGAGTACAACATGTTGAACTTAAACGACATTTTGAGTTGAGCCTCAGCAGAGTCAAATATAGTCATTGGAGCAAAATTTATGACAACCTAAAGGGTTTAGTTTCTTCCAATGCCATGGATCATATTGGCAAAGAGTTGAAGCGTAGCTTCATTGGTATGGAGTCTTCCAAATGTGGATGCGTCATAAGAACGACGCACGGTCTACCGTGTGCAAGTGAGCTTGCTAGATAATTCATTCAACTAACTCTTTTAGTTTTATATAAATCATTGAAGATTATGTTTGTAATGTCAATTTCAACTATTTTTTAGCTACACAACGAACCTGACTCGCTTTCCATTGGATATAATACATAATCACTGGAAGAGACTTAATTTCAAGGTTTCCTATAATGAAGATTCTTCTGAAACCCCAAATGATGAGTTGAATTTGAAGATTGAAGTTGAGGCTATACAACGGAGGTTTGATGCCGCTGATCGTGCTGGTAGAACAATGATAAAGCAAAACACATGTGAGTTGGCATTCCCAGACACTACTTCCATGTGTCCACCTCCGGAACCAATCACTACCAAGGGGGCACCTAAAAAGGAAAAGGGAAAGTGGAAGAAGAAGAAAGATGACTTCTCAACAAAGCGAGAACCATCATGGTAGGAACATGTTGACCACATTTTTGACTCACAACAAGATAACACATCCACTGCTGCTCAGTCTCGCAAACGCCATACTCCCCCGGTATCAAAGTCATCAACTCCAGGACAGAGTTGAAGCTCCACCCCCAGTACATTTCAGTTACCTAAAGGAAAAATGTCTAAAAGTGGAGCTCCTACAACCCCGTTACCAAAAAAGATCAATCCTACTCCATCACTAATCGAAAAACCAACCCAAACTACAAGTTCCAATATGCCAGTAACTCAAATTCAGGGGCTTACACTAAACCCTACCCCTGATATCATTCAGTCAGATGCATACAATGAATTCATAGGTTTTTTCGCCTACAGAGATACATCGTTTTGTTAATGATATAGTGAATGTGGAAGGTGACGGTAACTGTGGGTTTCGGTGTGTTGCTGCACTTCTTGGAAGGGGTGACGAAGATTGGTGGAGCATGAGGAAAAACTTATTTGAAGAGGTTCAGCGAGACTACGACTTGTACTCCAACTTGTTTAATGGGATGGGCAAAGTCACCTATGTTATGAAGGCTTTGATGAAACAACATGTTGAAAAGAAACGGAGAATTGGATGACTCTTCCAGAATGTGCTTATTTGGATGCAAATGCGTACAAGGTCGTGTTTGTTTGCTGGTCTTGTCATCTTTCCTTTTCGGTTTATCCATTTAAAATTGCACCAATCAAGAATGCACCGATGTACCACCTATGCTTCACGGGGAATCACTTTGTATACGTGATTATGAAGAGAGGTTGCCCAATGCCAGGAATAAGTAGCTATTGGACAAATTTCAAAAAAGACATAGCAAAGGATTGGCCCAAGCCATTCATAGGACGCTCGCAACAATGGAAAGCTTTAACATTAGATTTAGGTGGTCCTCCTTGTATTGACTTAGATAAAGATTGATCCATGAAGAGGGAGTTCATTTTGATGTTTATTTCAATTTGTTTGTGACTTTTGAGTTTGGTTAAGTATTATTAAGACAATTCTATCAATACAATATCATGTTTTATGCTATTTGTTGAATTTAAGTTCATTTGAAGTAGTTATTTTACATGTAGAATTACAATAATTTTGTGCAAAATTTGTCCAACAAGTTGCTGTCTAGTAACAGACAGGTTCAGACCAGCCATGGCCGAACTTGTTCGGCTAACGGGTGACCGAACCCAACAAAATATCAGCTTCTCAGCCACGCACATCCCTGGTAGATTCGGTAGTGTGCCGTACGAACCGGTTCGGCTTTGGAACAACCGAACCTTGATGTTTCTATACTCGGTGGAGGTCCACCCGAACGGGGTCGGGCGCCCGTGCGCCGAACCATGCATTTTTACCAACGTCACTTGTAACACCCCCCTTTTACTATTACAATTAAATAGACAATTATCAGAGTCACATCGAAGGGCGCTACATTTTTCACCATTTTAAAAAGAAATCACCAAGCAGCGGAAATGTTAACCAGTTTAAACATCTTCAGAATTAACAATTAAAGACATCTCCAAAATTAATTAAAACAATTTCCAATAACTAAAATAATAGTTCAAAACGATAACTAACGACTCCCCGGTGCTACATATCAGAGCTGACACAGACCCAAACGAGAGAGGAAGCAAAACCTAGCAATTCCTCCACGAGCACTAGCGATCACCTGCAGCGTTGCCGCATGAGAGCAACATTCCAAGCAGAAGGGGTGAGTCTAACAGAGATAATAAGCAGATGATAAAAATATGCTAGCATCAGGTAACTACAGCAACACAATACAATTACACCATATCACAGCACCAGATACCAAAGGAAAAATCCATTTGACAGTGAACCACCAAAATTATAACATTCATAGACAATGGGATGATATGCAACCCCTCCAGTGGGCATATGCATGCGGTACCGATCACCAAAATGAGCCACGACGGGCATATCACCAATAAACACCAGAGGCAGAGCCTATATCACCAAAACATGCATATGACAATGCGACACCATGATTATGCACCAACTCACCATAACAAGTATTTAAAATAAATACTATATCACCAGAATCAAAACAAATGATTTCACCAAGAATAGCACCAAGTTGTAGCATCACAGCTACCACTAAACTCTCCTGAGCATACCAGCACCGCACCTGAAATATTAACACCAGACGGCTCCACAATGCGGACATAACGCACGCACACCACGCACAAGACTGGCGCACAGCGCCTAGGCACATCGCACCTACTTCAGCGAATTAATTAAAATAGCAAACGACATCGGATTTCAACAAATAAATACTTGTTGGAAAGCCCTATGGGTCTGGTTATCATCCCTAAGTTCAGTTTTTGAAGGAGAGTGTCCAATAGGTACAGTTTTCGAAAAGCACACAGGCTAGTTGCAAAAGAGGACAGTTTCTGTCCTTCAAATTCAAGCGATTCCAAAGTGACCAAAACTCAATCAAATTGCATGAAACTTGTGCATAAACTGGGGCAAATTTTGTCTAGTTTTCAAAGAAATTGGATTCGTTCGAAAAGGAGTTCTTCTGAAAACGTGGAACCAAAACACTGACCCTGTGTCCAGATTGTTTCCAGAATCCTACTCTAGCTTGTGGAATTCATATCTCGAGCTACACGACTCTAAACGCAACCAAACCAGTGCCAAATTAACAAGCATTAAGTCTATTTTCCAGAAAAATAAACCACATAATTTTTCGGTCAATACAACGTTCCCAGTCACCGAAATACCGAATCTATACCCAAATGTTTTCCAGAATTTTAACCTAACTTGTATCGCCTATAACTCGAGCTATACAACTCCGAATTTAACGAACCCAGTGCCAAAACGACCGGCGTTAAGTCTATTTTCAAAAACAATCAACCTCATAATTTTTGGATCAACCAAACAGCGCCAGTTTTAGAAAAACCGAACCTGTGTCCAGAATCGCTAAATTGCCAAACACCAAACCCTAACGGCAACGACACCGCAACCACCACAACAAAAACGACAATTCGACAACGCGACAACAACAATCAACCACGCACAGCAACAACAAAAACACGAACAATAACAACACCATCATCGTGATACAACAATCACGCAACAACAAATAACGAAACAAATCACAATAACGTGCAATAATCATCAAAGCACCAATCTCAACGAAAACACGATATGCAACGACACGAACAATTCAACAAAACCCTAGACTACCCACACATAATTATCATCAACCCATTATCAAGGTTAAGCCCACCCTTACCTCGAATAACGTAAGCTCCGGAACACGACGAACGAGACACGAACAAAACCACAGCAACACGAACGATCTCCTTTTGAAATTCTTCGCGAAACCCTCCTCTTCTCTCCCTCTTTGCGCCGCGTGCTCTCTCTCTCACTCTCACTTTCGTTTTTCTTTTGCTTGCTGCGAATGAGGGTTTGGCTTAAACCCCCAGGGTTTAAGTTGAGGGCTCAGTAAACACTGGGCTCTCTACGTCACCACCTCCTTTACTCGTTTCACCTCCTACGCATATAAAATATTAACCTTTTAATTTATCTATATCCCGCCTCCAAATTATTTTAATAATTCAATCAACTATTTTAATTAAATTATTTCCGGGGTGTTACATCACTTGCTTCCCACGCTAGAGCAATTTGGGGATATTGAAAAATTGGAGGTGTCCACCGAGTAGGGGGTGGACGAAGTATGGGCCTTTTTTTCCTACCAAGTCAGCATTCCTTCTTGGCCTCTCCTTTTCTCTTCACGTGGGATTGGTGTCATCTAAATCCCCATTACTCTTCTATTTCCATCAGCAAGCAAAGATACATATTTATATATAGATATATAATATATAATATACATATATATAATATATAATAAATATTATATACACCTATATCAATAATATATCACTACATATATATTTATATATTTATTTCCAAGTTTATCTTTCCAGCAAAAAGAGCAAATTAAGTCAATAATTAATATAATTAGTATATAATTGCTTTAAAGTGAATCACAAATGTCTCTAAAGAATGCATTAAATTGGAGTTTATCAACTCCCCCACACTTTTTGTTTGTCCTCAAGCAAATTTTTTGGCTCAATAAAATTTTCAAATAAGTAATAGAGACAGCCAAACAAGGGACCCAAAGTTAGAAGCACAATGACAGACATTAGACAATATATCACATATGAGGTGTCAAAAGGTTGCCCAATTTGAGGCTCAAGTCCCTGGAGAATATATTTCTGTGAACAAGGGCACTCGCTCACAATCTCTCTAAGTGTTTAGGGACTAGGGAAAACTAGTTTGGAGTTTCTGTGAACAAGTCCCTGGAGAATATATTTCTGTGAACAAGGGCACTCGCTCACAAAAAGTTACTTTTTTTTTTCTCTTGAGTAGACTCTTTTTTTTTTTGGGTTTGCCCTTTGGCTCTTTTATTCTTTTGATGTGCCTTTTCCTCATCCTTGCTTTCCCTTTGTTTTTCAAATTTTCTTTCTATTATTTTTTTTCATTTGTTTTCATAGGAGGAAAAGGTAAGTACATGAAAACTCCTATTTTGTTTCCTTTGTATGAAAATATTTTTGTAAGCACATGATTCACTCCATTTTTTCTCTTCATCCTGACAAGATAGATAACTAAAGTATATGACGAAATTTCAGTCCTAACAATATAGACAACTAAAATATAGGACGAAATTGTAATTTTCAATAGTTACTCCACATTCAATTTCAAATGGTTACCACAAACAAAAAAGAAAAAAATTATATCTGGGTACCAAAGAAAAAAAATATAACAAATAGGCTCAAAGGGGGCAACTAAGGGGTAAATTCAACAAACAACTCTGAGGCCAGAAAATACCTAGATTCCCCAAATCTTTTTACATGATGCAAATTAATTTTCTCCTTGAAATGGTCAAAAGACAAATTCTAGAATATAGCAAATTGAGAAACACACTCATAGAAAGAAAAGGGGTAAAAATTTATGATTTAGTATCAATCCCTTTATGAAGGCTTAGATCTCACCTTTACCTTGTTTTCTTTTGTTGTCATTTCAATTATATGAATATAATCCTTTCAGTTTATATTTGCCTTGTAATGTCTAATATGAGCTAAACTCTTTTGGTTGGGATGTTTTAAACCTTTTAATGATCTTTTAAATAGGTTATTGTGTTCATATGTGATGTGTGCATTTTAGTTCTTGTTTGATACTTCTTTCTAGGGGTGGACAAAATGATCCGACCCGTCAGCAAACCGACGTAACCGAAGAAAATAAATGCATCACGGGTGGACAAGATCGGTTTGGCGGGTTCACTGTTTAATCAATCAGGTACAAACGGGTTCCCTTGGTCGGCTGCGGATCTACTTTAGAGAACCAAATTAAAGCGAAACCGACCGAAAGATAACAATCAAGTGAAGAAACCAACAGATATTAGAGGCTAGCCTATACAAAAGTAATAAAAGTAGCTTTGGAAGTTGAAACTTGATGTAACGTTTCTCTCTGCACGCCTCCTACACTTAAAAAGGTTCATCATTTCCTATATTTTCATAGTCTTTGTACCTAGAAAGTTGAAATAATCATTATTTTATTCACTCTTTCTTTTTCTTTCTTCTTCCCCGTTTCTTCTTCTTGAAAACTGATCCAAAACATCTAGGAGATAGAACTTTCGTAGGAAAAGAAGTGTCACTACTTCTCTTGGAAGTGGATTTCTTAATACAAGAGGATAATTAATTAATAGACGAGAGAAAGAAGAAGATTGAAGCAGATTAAGAAACTGATTCTAATTGCTCTTCCTTCTTCCATTCATTACAATCGTTGAGTTTATATATAAAACTGTTTTTCCTAAAATAGAAACTAAAAATAACAAATGAATATAAATCATAAAAGATAAATGGTTTATTTCTTCAGTTAATGTAAACCATTAACTTTGATCAGTTTAAAACTAAATGTTTTAAACCATAAAAGTTTTAATGGTTTAAATTATTGTGATAATATAATATGATATATCTAATATCATATTGCGTAAGATACGAAGATCCTCCTGGATCATGGCTCCCCCATTTAGAATCCTTGAGCTCCTGTTCAAGGTATGTTGAGATGAGGAAACTCTGTAATTGCCTTGGTTCGTAGGTACCACTTGGATTTGCTGGGAAGTTGACCTTTTCTTCCAATGCGAAAAGTCTCATACTTGCTATTTCGGTTTTCACGAACTTTCTGCTCTAAGATACAGTCCTCCTTTAATGGATCTTCTCGTTCCATCTTCAAGTCATCAACTGAAGGAAGACGAGTATCTTCATTAGGATCATCATCCAATAGAGATGGTTCAAAAAGCTTCAAATTCTCGGCATTAATGACCGAGTACATATGCATATATGGTGGTAGGTCAAGCTGGAAAGCATTGTCACCGATTTGTTTGATGATCTTGAACGGTCCATAGCGAATAGGCTTGAGTTTCTTTCCTTCACCTTGTAACCGCTCTTTACCAAGGTGTAGCCATACTAGGTCACCTTCTTGAAATGTACACGGAACACGATGCTTATCATGTCGGGTTTTATAGCGTTGCTGAGAGCGTTTCAGTTGTGCTTCCACTTCTGAATGAATCTTTGAAACTCGTTCTAGGAACTTTTGTGCTCGAACATGTTGCTCTTCTTCTGTTCCATTCAATGGCTTGTCACCTATAGTGAACGCCATATCAAAAGGACTTTGAGGTAAGTAACCCAAACATACCTCGAATGGAGACTTCAGCGTGGAGCCATGAATTGCTCGATTAAAAGCAAACTGCAAATAAGGGAGACTTTCATCCCAAGTTTTTGGGTGTTTGGAGTTATAACCCCGTAGTAAATGGACCATAGTTCGGTTAACGACCTCAGTTTGTCCATCAGTTTGTGGGTGAAAAGCAGTGCTTCGTTTCAATCTGGTATCCATCATTCCCCATAAAGACCTCCAAAAATGGCTTAAGAATCGACTATCTCTGTCTGATATAATCGATGTTGGGAGCCCAAAATGTTTCCAAACATGCTCGAAAAATAGCTTAGCTGCTCCTTCGCCAGTTACAGTCTTCTTGCATGGAATGAGTATCACCATCTTACTAAAACGATCCACGATTACAAACAAATAATCCTTCCCCGACTTGGTCTTAGGCAATCCTCCAAGAAAGTCCATTGAGATGCTCTCCCAAGGTCGGCTAGGTATCGGTAGTGGAAGATACAACCCTAACTTCCTGTTAGAAGGCTTTGATGTGTTACATAAAACACAACCTCTTATGTATCTTGAAACATCAATGTGCATCCTTGGCCAATAAACATATCGACGTAGATTCAATAAAGTCTTCTCTACTCCAAAATGTCCTGCCACTTTGGAAGTATGAGCTTCTCGAATCCACTGTAGCCTGTCACCATCTGCTGGTATGCACAATTGGCTTCCTTTGTACATTAGCCCATCTTTCAGTTGAAACTCACTAGTCTTTCCTTGTTGCAGCTTAGCATGAGCTGGACTAAAATCAGCGTCAGTATCATACCCTTTGGCAAATTCGGAAGGAACAATAGGTTGGATCTGCATTGCAACCAATAATGCGGAACTTATTGGTGCAGGGGGTCGAGATAGCATATCTGCCAACTTATTAGTCATCCCTTTTTTGTACTTGATTACAATATTGAATTGTTGTAGGTAAGACATCCACTTCATATGTCGAGCTTGCTGTAACTTCGACTGTGTACTTAGATACTGAAGAGGCTTATGATCTGAGTGAACCACGACTTCTTTTCCTAACAAGTAAGCTCTCCAATGTTTTACTGCTTGATGCAATGCATAAAGCTCCTTGTCATAAGTCGGATAATTCAAAACCGGTCCACTAAACATCTCAGAATGGTATGCCACTGGTCTACCTTCCTGAAGTAATACGGCTCCCATTGCATAATTCGATGCATCTGCTTCAACTTCAAATGCTTTCTGTAGATTTGGCAATGCCAATATTGGGGCCTCTGTTATCTTCCGTTTCAACAACTAGAAAGATTCATCTTGTTTCTTTGACCATTCAAATTTTTGATTGGCCTTTGTAAGAGAGTGTAATGGTGCTGCAATTAGAGAGAAATATCTAATAAACTTTCTCAAATATTGGCATGCACCTATGAAGCTTCGAACGTCGGTAACTGAAAGGGGTGTAGGCCATTGAGTGATAACTTTGACTTTGTCTGGATCCACTTTGAGCGTTCCGGTACCAAGAATGAACCCTAGATAGATAAGCTCTTGCTTCCCAAATTCACATTTCTTCCCGTTCAACCGTAGTTGGCTCGCTTGCAAAACCTTCATAACTTCAGCAATATGACGAAGATGGTCTTCCCATGTGACACTGTAGATTAGTATGTCATCTAGATAAACAATGACAAAGTTATCGATGAAAGGACGAAGTACTTCATTCATTAACCGCATAAAGGTTGCTGGAGCATTGCATAGTCCGAATGGCATAACCAACCACTCAAACAATCCTTGCTTTGTCTTAAAAGCAGTTTTCCAAGTGTCTTCTTCATGGATGCGTACTTGGTGATACCCTGATTTGAGATCTAATTTGGTGAAGTAACGAGCACCATGCAATTGATCTAGAAGATCATCAATCCTCGGTAGTGGATACCGATTCTTAATGGTAATCTTATTGAGTGCTCTATAGTCCACACACATGGGCCAACCTCCATCTTTCTTGGGTACAAGGAGCACTGGTGAACCACAAGGTGAGCAACTGGGTTTGATAACTCCTTGTTCAAGAAGTTCTTGTACTTGTTTCTTGATCTCTTCACTCTCCGTCAATGATGTGCAGTATAAACCCAAGTTTGGTAGAGGTGAATCTCCTACCAACTGGATATCATGTTCTACAGCTCTCCGCGGTGGTAATCCCTGTACATCTTGAAAAAGTATCTTGAAATCCTTCTGCAATTTTCCAATATCGGAATATTGTGAAGGTGTTAGACTTACTGCTGACAAAGTAACAACATTAGTATGTTGTTCTTGTGGTCGAATCATCAATAAAACAAACTGTCCACAAGAGTTAACCAATCTTTTGGCTTGGTTAACCGTCAGCAAAGTGTTTGTAGATTGTGGTTTACAAGCGTTGATGTGGAACTCTTTTCCATCCTTCACCAAACGATACTTGCGAAGCCTTCTATAGTGAATTGCATTACGGTCCCAAAGATACGGACTACCCAATATAACTTGGCATACGTCCAACGGAACCACCTCGCATGTCACTTCATCGATATACCGATTAGTGATTGCAAATTTGAAGGTACATTGTTTTGTAATTTGCATGTCAATGTCCTTCTGAATCCACCCTAGTGGGTAAGGCTTAGGATGAGGCAATGTTTCTAAGCCTACCTTCCTTACTAGAGCTTCTGAAATCAGATTCTTTTGACTTCCCGGATCGACAATTGCTTGTACAACACTTTGTTTCACTTGAATGTTTAAATGAAACAGCTCTTCACGGTTGTAGGCATTTGTAACTTCTGTTGGTGAAGTCATTAAGGCAAGTGTTGTGTTAGGTTGCTTCAACTCTAGAAGCTCTTCTGCCTGTTGCACAGTCAATGTGGCCTTCCTGTCATTCCTTCCCTGATTATTCCTCTGGTTCTTGGGTTTCAACTCAGGATGAAGTATCCAGCACCTGTCTGACATGTTTACTGGTACGACAGTGATCACAGTAGTTCTTCTGTTTTGGTCCATCATTGTTCTGCTTGCCTTTATTCTTCCAATCAGATTTGTTTACAGTTGTTTGTTTGTCGCCCTTCTTGTCAAGCCTTTTATACTTGGCTTCAATGGCGATGGCCTTAATTGTAGCTTCTTCAATTGATTCTACAGAGAACAATTTCAGTTCTTTCTGTATGTAGTCGGCAAGACCTCCGATGTATTTCATGAAGACTTCATAATCGTCAACATCTATATCCAACACCAAAGCTTGGTTGTGGAACTCAGAGGTATAATCTTGTACCGATTGACCGAATTTCTGATTGAAGTGCTGCCATCTGTACCATCTTTCTTCTTCATATCCAACAGGATAAAATTGTTTTCTCAATAACTTCTTGAATCTACTCCACGTCAATTCCGCAACGTTGTACCGTTTTCTGTATGACTTCCACCATGTGACAGCATGGTTTGAGAGTTTCAAGCTTGCAAATTGGATCTTTTCAACATTAGAATATTTATGTATAGTAAAATATGTTTCTAATGTGTCTATCCAATTATCTAGTTTGTCAGCATCCATAACACCGTTAAATGTAGGAATTTCTACCTTAAAATCAATTTTTAAGGCACTTACAGGATTCTTCTGATTTCCTGTATCCTCGTCGATATTTTCACTTGTGTCTTCCTCTTCTTCACTGTCATCTTCAACCTTTCTTTTGGAAGGCGATGCATGTGAAAGTTTTGAGGCTTTTAAATTTTGCACAAGCTCAGAAATTGATGCAGATAACAATTCCACCTGTCGTTCAAGATTGGTGATACGTTCACCCTCCCCATCTAATTTTGGAACTTCCCCTGTCATTGTTCCTCTCTTTATCCTTGGCTTTCGATGAACGAGCAAAGGACCTAGAAGTTCTTTAGAAATTCTACGTCGGCTGCGAGTTAGGACCATAAACCACCTTTACCCCGTTTTGATCTGAAGCTCTGATACCACTTGATCCAAAACATCTAGGAGATAGAACTTTCGTAGGAAAAGAAGTGTCACTACTTCTCTTGGAAGTGGACTTCTTAATACAAGAGGATAATTAATTAATAGACGGGAGAAAGAAGAAAATTGAAGCAGATTAAGAAACTGATTCTAATTGCTCTTCCTTCTTCCATTCATTACAATCGTTGAGTTTATATATAAAACTGTTTTTCCTAAAATAGAAACTAAAAATAACAAATGAATATAAACCATAAAAGATAAATGGTTTATTTCTTCAGTTAATGTAAACCATTAACTTTGATCAGTTTAAAACTAAATGTTTTAAACCATAAAAGTTTTAATGGTTTAAATTATTGTGATAATATAATATGATATATTTAATATCATATTGCGTAAGATACGAAGATCCTCCTGGATCAAAAACTCAAACCATTTCTGCAGAGGAAAACTAAGCCATGAAAACTCAAAACAATATCTTCTTTCCTCTTCACACTTTCTTCTTGAAAACAATCAACCGAGTCAAACCAACCGCAAAACCCGCGAACCGAAAAACCCGCCACCCGCCATTTCTGATGGCTCAAACGGTCGGTGGTGGATCTGATATTACTCACAGCGGTTTCAGTCGGTTGACTGGTTTTTGGACCGAATCCGGCCGAAGCCGACCGATGTCCACCCCTACTTCTTTCAACACTTATTTTGAGGTTGATCACTTAGAATAAGTAGAGTTATAAATACAGACATGGTTTATAACTAGAACTCAAGAACTAATATGGGTAAGTGTTTTAATTAAAGGAAACTTTGTTAAAACCATGCTAAGACCTAGACATAGGATAACATAGTCCATAGGGTGATACTGTGGGTACTTCAAATACATGAGTGAGCTTATTTAGCATGCTTAGACATAAGAAGCTTGTAATGAAACTCTAAGAAAGTGTCTGAAAAGCACATTTTTAATGCAACAACATTCAGTGCACCTGCACCACATATGAACACCAAACTATTGAAAGTGACTTATTTGATGAGAAACATCCCAACTATCATTCTCCACTGCTTTCATACATATTTTATAGGCAAAATTACATCAGGGGACCTTTAAGTTATTTATTTGTAACAAGTTGGACCTTTAAGTTTTTATTGTAACAAATAGGCCCTTTAAGTTACCTGACGTTAACACTGTTGGCCCTTTTTGTAAAACATAATATCGTTGATTACATCAAAATACACCAAAATATGCTTGGTTGCATCAAAATACATAAGATTGAGTAACCACAATATATAAAGTAGCATTACATCAAAATATATAAGCTAGAGAAATCATTAAAAGGGCCTATTTGTTACAAAAAAAACTTAAAGGTCCAACTTGTTACAAATAAATAACTTAAAGGTCCTATGCTGTAATTTTGCCTATTTTATAATTTGTTTACATTCTGTTTGCACACCACCATCCATCATTTGTTAGTAGTTTACTCTACACTAATCTCTCTATATATTTAAGCATAAGAAATTAATCCAATCCCCGTGATCTCATATTCTCTATATTACTTGTTGTAGACTCTGTATACTTGCACATTACTTTTTCTCACACCAAATTTTTGGCGCTGTTGCCGGAGATTGCCATTAATTTTTATTGTTTAGATATAGCAGATTAGTGTTTATTACTCTGGTATTTGTTTCTCAGTGCAGGAGCACAGGATGCTCTAACATATGCACAGGTCCAAATCACCAGAATACTGTTTAGATCCAGAACCAGAAAGAAGATTTAGGAAGTTGCTTAGACTCCAGAAACAAAGACTACAAAGCTGCAGAAACACAATGTTTCAACAAGGTGAAGGACAAGGCTCTAGACCAAGCTCAGTTAGAGGTGGTTCTGGCTCTCATCATGAACCTGAGGATGATCACAGAAATCAATTCATCAACATGGGTCCTATAGGTATGATTAATGATAGAGATAGGCCAATGAGGGACTATGCTATGTTCGATCATCAAAATATGCAAACAAGCATAGCAAGACCTCATCCATATCTGTGCATTTTGAATTTAAACCCATGATGTTTCAAATGCTTCAAACCATTGGTCAAATTGGTGGATTTCCTCATGAGGACCCCCACTTGCATTTAAAACAGTTTTTAGAAGTATGTAGTAACTTTATCATTCCTGGTGTTAGTGAAGATGCATTTAGATTAAGGCTATTTCCATATTCCTTGAAAGATAAGGCTAAATCTTGGTTAAACTCTTTAGAACCAAGCTCTATTCATACAAGGAATGAAATGCTGAAAAATTTTTAGCAAAATATTTTCCACCCATCAAACATGCCAGAATGAGAAATGATATTACATCTTTTAGACAAAAAGAATTTGAATCATTGTTTGAAGCATGGGAAAGATGGAAAGAACTTTTAAGAAAATGTCCACATCATGGTTTGCCTGTCATCATTCAAATGGAAACTTTTTACAATGGTTTAGAACCTCAAACTAGAATAATGCTTGATGCATCATCTAGAGGAGTGTTATTAAATCTGTCATACAATGAGGCCTTTGAATTGATTGATAGGATTGCAACCAATAGCTCTAGTTGGCCTACTGAGAGGGTGAGTGCCCAAAAGAAAACATCAGGTGTACATGAAACTAGTGAAGTATCATCCCTATCTGCTCAAGTAGCCTCACTAGCAAACATGATCAAAAATTTCACTTCTACCAATGCACCTGCATCTAGTGCAGTTGCATCAACAGAAACCACTGCAGCAGCCATAGAACAAGCCCCTCCAGGATTAGTTAGTTGTGTATATTGTGGTTGAGGTCACTTGTATGAGGAATATTCTAGCAACCCTATTTCTGATATAATAGAAATAATAGTGTTCCGGACATCCAATGACTTGAGCCTGACCCAATCCACACGTGCTGCTAAGGACGGAACTGGGCTCCACGGTAGCAATTATTTGCATCTAATGGACAGGACTTGTCCAACCAATCTAACGGTTCGGGTATGACGCCGTGGTCTATAAATACATATTCAACCCGTCGCTTCCAGGTACACACTCATTTCTCCCTCAAATACCTCTTCTCTTCCCTTGATGACTTAGGCATCAGACTTCCCTCCCTCGCGGGACACTTCATCTCAAAGACACATCCCGTACTCTGGTACCGAACATTGGCGACCACAGTGGGAGTAATCACTCCATCATGGTAATCTCGAGTGGCTCATCCGTTTCGACCACGGAAACCAAAAAGACCCTGAAGCGCAAATGGAAAGAAATCGCCAGCTTGACTTCTAACTCAACCGCGGCCTCGACTTCGTCTAGGAAGCCCCTCTTCTTCTCCGATGAAGACTATCTGCTAGGCGAACCAAATGAGTTCATCCCTCTCATCATCTCAGCCTCCTTGCTCGACGTCGAGGTAAAGCGAGTCCTGGTGGATCAAGGAAGCTCTGCCGACATCATGTTCCAAGACCTCCTTCCCAAGCTCGGCCTATCCCTCACTGATTTGAACCCTTACCTCGGGACCGATTTGTTTGGGCTTGGGGAGGAACGAGCCCGACCTTTGGGATACCTCGACGTCATGGTGAATTACGGACGGGAGAAGCTTGCTCGAACTTAGCGAAGCTCGGTGTCATCGCTTCCACAGTACATTTGAAAATGAAGTTCCATACCCTGGCGGGCAACGTTGTGACCGTCTTGGCCGACATCAACTCTGCTGAAAGATGCTAGTATCTTGCTCTCAAAGGCACACAACGCCGACTACAAGAGCTCCCCGAGCTACCACCAACCGCTGCTCAGGTACGTCTCACCGAGGTCAACGCCCGCTACGACCCGGATAGTTTCAAGGACGAGGACGATGATGAACTGGCTAGAGAACTCAAGAGAAAGGTTAAACGCCCCGAGCCCCAGGGCGAATTCCTTGAAGTCCCTCTGGGCGATGACTCCGCGAAGGTTGTGAAAGTGGGGGCCGAGCTCAACGAGACTGTCAGAGAAAGCTTGATCGCGTGTCTACGACGAAATGCCGATCTGTCCGCCTGGTCTACCTCTGAGATGCCCGGAATCCCTCTTGAAGTAGCATTCCATCACCTGGCGGTCAACCCCGATGCCAAGTGTGTGGCACAGCGACGCCGAGCCCAGAGCGAAGAGAAGGCCGAGGCAGCGGTGAAGGCAGTGGTCGACCTCTTATTGTCAAGCTTCATCAAGGAGGTGAAGTACACCACATGGCTTTCCAACGTAGTATCGGTCAAAAAGAGCAACGGGAAATGGAGGATGTGTGTAGACTACACCGACCTCAACAAGGCTTGCCCTAAAGATGCTTTCCCCGTCCCAAGATTGACAAGCTCGTCGACAACGCGTCTGGATTCCAACTTCTGTCTTTTCTAGATGCCTACTCCGGCTACAACCAGATCGCAATGAATCCCCCGGACCAGGAGAAGACGGCTTTCATGACAAGCCAGGGAAACTCTGCTACAGAGTCATGCCCTTTGGACTCAAGAATGCTGGGGCCACCTACCAGCGTATGATGAACAAGGTATTCTGCAGCCAAATTCGCAGGGTCGTTGAATTCTATCTCGACGACATGATTGTGAAAAGCAAAGAGGATGAAGGGCACCTGGCCGACCTATAGGAAATCTTTGACGAGTCAAGAAAAACAACCTTAGGTTCAATCCAGAGAAATGTACTTTTGGAGTCAGAGCCGAAAAATTCCTCGGTTTCTGCCTGACTGAAAGAGGCATCGAGGCAAATCCAGATAAGTGCAGGGTCGTGACCGACATGCGTCCCCCCACCACAAAGAAGGAAGTGCAGAAATCAACGGACATGATTGCCGCCCTCTCCAGGTTCGTGTCCAGGGCGGCCAATGTTCGCTCCCCTTTTTCAAAATCCTGAAGAAAGGCGTAGAGTTCAAATGGACACCGGAATGCGAGAGCGCCCTCGCTGAGCTCAAGCAAATATTTTCTGAACCCCCGATACTGCTGAAACCAGTTGAAGGGGAAACACTCTATCTCTAATTCGCCGTGGCCGAGGAAACGGTAAGTGCGGTCCTTATCCGAGAAACAGAAGAAGGGCAGAGACCAGTTTACTTCGTAAGCAAGGTGTTGCAGGGGGCCGAGTCCCGGTACCAGAAGATAGAAAAGGTGGCCTTAGCCCTGGTCGCGGCAGCCATAAGGTTTAGACCGTACTTCGTAGCTCATCAGATCGTCGTCAGGACGGACCAACCAATTCGCCAGATTTTACATCGCCCCGACCTCGCGGGAAGGATCATCAAGTGGGCCGTAGAACTATCCGAGTTTGGCATCAAATATGAGGCCTGGTCCGCATTCAAGGCCCAAGTCCTAGCTGATTTCGTGGCAGAAATGACGCCGTCCGCCTCCGACACCAATCCTTTACAGTGGAAGCTTCACGTCGACGGCTCATCGAATTCAAAGGGTAGTGGAGCTGGGCTCATCCTCGAGAACTCCGAAGGACTGATGATCGAGGTTTCTCTCAGCTTCGCCTTCACCACTTCGAACAACCAGGCAGAATACGAAGCATGCATTGCCGGATTGAAACTGGCCTCGAACTTCGGGGCAAAAACCATCGAGCTAAACACGGATTCATTACTGGTAGTATCTTAGGTCAAGAAGGATTTCGTAACAACCGACCCCGTCCTGCAGCGTTACCTAGCATGGGTGCGGGAGTTACTCCTCCGTTTCGAACAGGCGGAACTTAAGCATGTACCTCGGGCTGAGAATGCTCGGGCCGACGTCTTAGCCAAGCTGGCCAGTACAAATCCAACAGGCAATCTGCGAAGTATCATTCAGGCAATCTGCGACGTGTAACCTCTTACTCCATCATAGGCGGGAAACTCTTCCGGCGTGGCTTCTCTACCCCCCTCTTGAATCTGCGGACAACACCTGGGGGCCCGGGCCCTGGCAAAGAAGGCTTTCAAGGCAGGATACTACTGGCCGACTATGACAAAGGATGCTTCCGTCTCATCAGAAGGTGCGACACCTGCCAACGATATGCTGACGTCCATCACGCTCCACCAGCCGAGCTCTCTTCCTTGCCGGAAGCATGTCCTTTCAGTCAGTGGGGAATAGATCTCCTCGGGCCTTTCTCACTTGGCCGAGGCGGAGTCAAATACCTGATCGTCACCGTCGACTACCTCACAAAATGGATCGAAGCAGAGCCACTTACCCAGATAACCACCAACAACTGCATCAAGTTTGTCAAAAAGAACATCCTGACCCGTTTCGGGGTTCCCTCAGTGGTAATCCCTGACAACGGGACTCAATTCACAGATAAGGGGTTTCGAAAGTTGATGACAGATCTGAACATAAAGCAGCACTTCACCTCCGTCGAACACCCCCAAACCAATGGGCAGGTGGAGTCGGCAAACAGGGTCGTTTTCAAAGGGTTGAAGAAAAGACTAAAAGGGGAAAAGGGGGCATGGGCAGAAGAACTACCATATGTCCTCTGGGCATATCGGACGACTCCACATTCCACCACCAACGAGACCCCCTTCAGATTGACACATGCGATAGAGGCTGTTATCTCAGTAGATGTCGGAGAATCTACTTGGAGAACTCTGTACCCTCTCAGCAATGAGGCAAATAGCAAAGCTGCAAGAGAAGAGCTCGACCTCGTACAAGAGGTCCGAGATAAAGCACAGGTCGCCGAGGCCATTGTCAAGGCTCAGATTGCCAGACGGTATAACCAGAAAGTCATTACCCGAGACTTCAATGTTGTGGACCTAGTCCTCAAGTGGGCCGACGTCGGCAACAAGAATGCTCGCGAGGGGAAACTTGCACCCAACTGGGAAGGACCCTACCGAGTCGCAGCAAAGACCGGGACAAGAGCTTACCATCTAGAAACTCTCTCCAAGGAGTCGATTCCCCGAACCTGGAATGCTGCCAAGCTCAGGCTATACTATAGCTAGTCAAATGTAACATTCGGACCGATAGCGTCCCTGAATAAAGACATTTTCGAAAGCAATCATTTTGTTTTCCTCATTTGCAGGACTCACAACAACGCCCCTCACGCCCGAGTCCGACACCGAGCTGGCCACTCGGCGGACAACGGTATGAGGCGAGGCCTCAAAGAACGACGCACACGCCCCCTCGACTACGAGCTTAAATGCTCAGTCATGGGGCGTACAACGGTCCACAGCGACCCCAAATTTGCTTTTCATGAGCCAGCCTCCCCTTCGGCTTGGCTTAAATGATGAGACAGAGACCGAAGGAAGAAGTCCCAGGCGGCTTCGACCCCGCTCTAACGAGCACCTGCCTTCTCCCGAACTCCAAGCTTCAATGTTTAGTTCGGGACCGAGGAAGAAGTCCACAGCGGCTTCGAACCCTCTTGACTCCGAGCTTAAATGCTCAGTCGAGACACAATTGACTCCGAGCTTAAATGCTCAGTCAAGATCTACTTGTTTCCGAGCTTAAATGCTCTGTCAAGCTTAAATGCTCTGTCAAGCATCGGAAAGCAGGAACTCACTTATTGCCGTTCCAGAAGCAGAAGTAAAGACAGATCCAGATTCTTCAAGCGAAGCCCGATCCTAGTCACTTCGGCCTCGACTTGGGGGGCCACTGTTCCGGACTGGACCAATATCCAGTCACTTGGGCCTGGCCTAATCAACACGTGCTGCTAAGGACGAAACTGGGCTCTACCGTAGCAATTATCTGCATCTAACGGACAGGACTTGTCCAACCAATCTAACGGTTCGGGTATGACGACGTGGTCTATAAATACGCATTCAACCCGTCGCTTCCAGGGACACACTCATTTCTCCCTCAAATACCTCTTCTCTTCCCTTGCTGACTTAGGCATCGGAGTGCATACAGGTACCCCACCCGAGGCGGGGGAGAAGACCACCTCGGCTATTCCGAGGTCCAAGCTCTGCAGTCTGAAGTCAACTTCCCTCCCTTGCGGGACACTTCTGCTCAAAGACACATCCTGTACTCCGGTACCTAACAAATAGAAATAATAACCTTATTCCAACACCTATAATCCTAGATGGAGAAACCATCCAATTTTCAGATGGAGCAATAACAGTGCATCTGCACCAGTGACTCCACCAGGATTCCAATCTCAGAACTACCAAAGACAACCTCCACCTACCAATGATAACTCCTTAGAAATCATGCTTAAATCTTTTATAAGTGAAGCCAGAATAGCTAGGCAAGCTCAAGATGCTTCCATCAAAAATCTGGAGAATCAAGTGGGGCAATTGACAACAGCTCTGTATCAAAGACCAAATGGATCTCTACCATCAAATACAGAAGCTACAACCTCATAAAGGCAAGGTAAGGAACATATGAAAACTATTTCCCTGGGAAATGGGAAAGATCTTTCAGAACCATATGAGATAGAAGGTGAAGGTAAGGAAGAAAAGAAAAGAATGGAAAAAAAATGAGAAAAACAGAAAATAAAAAAAATTCACAAAATGCTGAAGCTTCTAATGCACCTGCATCTGATAATGTGCATGTTCCACAACCAAGGTTAGTTCCTGAATATCCTCCTCCTCCTTATCCACAAAGATTAAAAAAAGCTCATTAGGAGAAACAATTTAGTAAATTTTTTGTGGTACTGAAACAATTACAAATCAATGTTCCCTTAGTTGGAGCACTTCAACAAATGCCAAATTATGCTAAATTTATGAAAGATGCGCTTACAAAAAGAAAAAGATTACGGGATTTGGAAACAGTTGCAATGTCAAAAGAATGTAGTTTATTAATGCAAAACAAAATTCCTAGGAAGTTGAAGGATCCTGGCAGTTTTACAATTCCATTTTCAATTGGAAAATTTTATACTGGTCGTGCATTATGTGATTTTGGTGCAAGTATCAACTTGATGCCTAAATCCATATTCACACAACTTGGAATCGGAAGTGCCAGGCCTACAACTGTGACACTTCAATTAGCAAATAGATCAATAGCATATCCTGAAGGAATTATAGAAGATATATTGGTCAAGGTTGACAAATTTGTGTTCCCTGCAGATTTTGTTATTCTTGATTTTGATGCAGATAAAGAAGTGCCAATCATCCTTGGAAGACCATTCTTAGCAACTGGGAAGACACTCGTTGTTGTACAGAAAGGTGAACTAACCATGAGAGTGAATGATCAAGAGGTGAAATTCAATGTTATGAATGTTCTCAAGTATCCCACAGAGGACACTGAGGAGTGCTCAGCTATAATTTCTCTAGATCAGTTGGTGCAAAAGCAGTTCCACAAACAATATGATCATCTAATCAGTGCACTTGCACCTAACGCACCTGCACTACCAGATGAAGAAATACTGGAAAATGAAATTCTATCAATTAAAATCCAGCCAAAGAGGCATGGACAAGGACATATGAACCTCTCAATCTTGAAGATCCAAGCCCCAGAAAGAATCTACCCTCAATAGAGCAACCTCCTAAGCTTGAACTGAAAGAATTGCCTCAACATCTCAAGTATGTTTTCTTAGGGGAAAATGATACTCTCCCTGTTATCATTGCTTCTGACTTATCAACAAAGCAAGAGCATGATCTCATAAGTACCTTAAGAAAGCATGAGAAAGCAATAGGATGGCAAATGTCAGATATCAAGGGAACCAGCCCTTCAATATGCATGCATAGAATCATTTTGGAAGAAAATTCCAAAAATAGCATACAAGGTCAAAGAAGACTGAACCCAATTATGAAAGAGGTTGTGAAGAAAGAAATCATCAAATGGCTAGATGTTGGCATAATATACCCTATCTCAGATAGTGCATGGGTGAGCCTTGCTGATCATTTATCTAGACTTGAAAGTGAAGGAACATGTACAAAGGAAGGAGAGATCAAGGAAAGCTTCCCTGATGAAAAACTGTTAGCAATTACCTTGACAGACAACAATGCCCCTGCATCTAGTGCAGGTACAACAAACGCAGCTGCACCATGGTTTGCTGACATAGTCAACTTCCTTATGAGCAAAGTGGTACCAGTGAACATGACTTATCAACAAAGAAGGAGATTCTTCCACATAGTAAAACAATACTATTGGGATGATCCCTTTCTCTACAAAATGTGCCCAGATCAACTGATGAGGAAATGCATTCCTGAAGAAGAACAGCAAGCAGTGCTCCTGCACTGCCATGCAACACCATATGGAGGACATTGTGGAAGCACCAGAACAGCAGCTAAGGTATTACAATCAGGTTATTATTGGCCCACTTTATTTAAAGATGCATATCTTATGGTCAAAACCTGTGATAAATGTCAAAGGGCAGGAAATATTTCTGAAAGACATGAAATGCCAAGAACCAATATATTAGAAATTGAACTTTTTGATGTATGGGGAATGTATTTCATGGGACCTTGTCCACCCTCTTTTGGCAATTTATATATCTTAGTAGCTGTGGATTATGTGTCCAAATGGGTAGAAGCAGTAGCATTACCTAATAATGATGCCAAATTGGTTAGTAAATTCCTTCAAAGAAACATTTTTACAAGATTTGGCACCCCAAGAGCAATCATTAATGATGAAGGTTCACATTTTTGTAACAAACTCATTGAAAACCTTCTTGCTAAATATGGGGTAAAACATAAAACTGCTACAGCCTATCACCCTCAAACAAGTGGACAAGCTGAGCTATCAAATAGGGAAATTAAAAGAATGCTTGAAAAAATGGTGAATCCCACAAGAAAAGATTGGTCTTTGCATTTAGATGAAGCCTTGTGGGCATATAGGACAACATTTAAAACACCATTAGGAATGTCTCCCTATAGGTTAGTTTATGGCAAGACATGTCATTTACATGTTGAGTTGGAAAACAAATCTTATTGGGATATCAAAAAGCTCAACTTTAATCTCAACAAAGCATGTGCACAAAGGTTTTTGGAATTAAATGAATTAGAAGAGATTAGGCCATGAGAATGCTGAAATCTACAAAGCAAAAATTAAGGCTTGGCATGACCAAAGAATTCAAAGAAGAGAACTTAAGGAAGGTGGAATGGTCCTATTATACAATTCTAGGTTGAAATTGTTCACTGGATAACTGAAATCAAGATGGTCAGGACCATTCAAACTAATTAAGGTATATCCTCATGGTGCAGTTGATCTATTTGATGAAGCATCAAATTCCACTTTCAAGGTAAATGGTCAAAGAGTTAAAATGTACTATGGTGAACATGTGGTGAGGGATAAATTCATCACTCATTTTCAAAATCTCTAAATTCTTAGAGGTAGTCAGACTGAAAGACTCTTAAAACAAGCGCTTATGGGAGGCAACCCATGAATTTGTAGTATTAATTATGTTATTTAGTGCAATTTTATGTTTTGAAGTGTTTTGTAGGAATACAGGTTTTAGTGCAGCTGCACATGATGCTCCTGCACCTTTTTATCCCAGTGCTCCTGCACCAATTCAACAACACACTTGGGTGAAAAAATTTCTCACTTGCCAGCACATCAAGTATCTAATCATGACTTAAGGTTAAGATTATGTGTTGTCCCACCTAAACCCCCACGTGTCGCCATGCATGTCACTCCACTTAGCCTTAACGGTTATTTTCACCCATCAAATCAACCTCCACTAACCCATAACCACATCAGCTCAATTAAACCGTCCCACTATCCCAAATTGTTACCGTTACTTCTCAATTCATCTCGCAAATAGCAACCAAATCTCTCAAAAATTCCCAAAATTCTCTCTCTCTCTCTCTCTCTCTCTCTCTCTCTCTCACTCTCAGAAATTCCCAAGATCATCTTCAACCTCTCGCAAATTTCCCCCAAATTCTCTGAAAAATCAATTCAACTATGGCACGAAAGCAAGCAGCAACTAAGGCATCTGGAAAAACTGCATCCAGTGCAGGTGCATCAAGCAAGCAGATAGCAAAGAAAACTTCAAGTGCTCCAGCATCTGTGCCAAAGGAGAATGCACACTTTTGGCAAATCAACTTCCTACCAGAAAGAGGTTATAATCTGATGAAAGCTAATTCCTCCTTCATGTCAACTGTAGCAAGTCTTCATTGGGACCCATTCGTGCAACATAGAGGGTCATATGTTGAACAAGTGGTAAGAGAATTTTATGCTGGAATTCAAGATCCTATGGGAGGTAAGTCTTTATACCATTCTATAGTTAGAGGTAGAAAAGTGTTCTTTGAACCAAAAAGGATCAATGATCATTACATGCTGACCTATAATGGTAGAGACTTAGAAGAAAAATTTGAAAATTATGATAAGAGAGAAATGGCCAAGATTAAATCTAGGATTGCTATCTAAGATGCTGAATGGGCTAAATGCACACACACTGAGTTTAAATTGAAAAATAGATATATAATCCCAGAAATAGGCAATTGGCATTTGTTCATTGATGCCTCAATTCTTCCCACTTCACACACCTACACACTGTCCAAAGAAAGACTGCTCCTTTTGGACACAATACTAATTGAAGACAATGTGGACGTGGGAAGAATTATTGCTAGGGAGATCTTAGAATGTGCTGAGAAAACTTATGGATTTATTTTTTATCCATGTTTGATTACTGAGTTATGTATGAAGCAAGGAGTTGCTATAGATGGTAATGAGCAGAGGAAGTACCCTCCTGGTCCACTATCAGCTGAGTTCAAAGAAAAAACAAAATTTGCAAAGGAACCACCTAGTCTAGTGCAGGAGCATCGGATGCAGAAGCACCTAGCAGTGTGGAAATTTCAAAAAGAGCAGCATGAGTGGCTACAATTGAGACTTCAGGAAGTCTCACCAGCACTAACACAAGTGGAAACACTTGTGTTTCCAAGTTGGGTGTTGCAAACACCAGGAAGGGAAGAAGAGGAAGGCCAGAATGAAGAAGAGGAGGTTGAAAGGGTAGTAAGACCAAAGAGGAAGAGAAGCCAATCACTGAGGAAGAGCCTGAAATGTTGAGTGAAGAGTTGGAAGACACTGGGGAGGATGAAGTGGCTAAGAAAGCAGTGTGGGATATTGAAAATGAGGTTGATGAGGATGAGACTGAAACTGATGAAGGGAGTCAAGAAATTGAAGGAGATGTGGATATGGAGGCATCAGCAAGAAAGAAATATGCAACTAAAACTAGAACCACATCTACAAACCAACCTGAACATCAAACCAACCCCCCATCACCACCAAAATCAGCCACACCACTTGCACAATCCCCACCCAAATCTCCACCACCCACTCAAAATTAACTACAAAACAAATCACCCAAACCCCCTCAACACCAACCACAATCCAATTCCCCTCCACCCACCCAAGAAAAATCACCATCTCCACCACCTCAGAATACCCACTCAGAACCACAAGCCACAATTTCTGATCCTGAAAACCCATCCAAATAACCAACACCCACTACCCAAACAGAGCCAACAATTGAAACTGCCACCCAAGAACCATCTCCACCCCCAAAAGAAACTCAAAAACAACCTCAATCCCCACCCATCACATCTGGTCCTATTTTGATGCCAGCGAATATCACATCTGTTGTTGAAAAAGAAAACTTCTAGGTCATTGAAGAAGAACCTGAAGAAGAAGATGCTAAGACAAGCTTTGGTGACAAACAATCAGAAGGAGGTCCTAAAGAAATGACAACTGATGCACCTGGATCTGATGCAAGTGCATCCCAGTAGAATCCAACAGTCACAGTCATACTTGCCAACAAAGCTGCTACAATGAAGGTTGTTTTAGAACAACTAGCTGTCAAAAGGAGTGAGGAAATGATTGCAACCTTTGTTCATGAGACCCCAACTGAAGAAGAAGCCACTGCTGAGAAAACTATTGCAGAGAAGACTGATGCAGGAGCACCCAATGCACCCGCATCTCAAAAATCTGATGTTCAACAAACTGTCCCTGCCACAACAAATGCAGCTCCATCTCGTGCAGCTGCACCAAAACTTGAGGAGCCTAAGAGGAAGAAGCAGAAGGTCAAACACATTCCTTTGAGATCCAGCTCAAGGCTCAGGAGTGGAGCCAAGAAAGAGTAAAACTTTAATGTTGTTTTTAATATTTTGCTATAAGTACTATGGTTTTTATATTTTGCACTATCCTACTATGTACTAACCCCTCTCCCCATTTTGAACAATCTTTTGAAATTTCAAATAGCAGTGAGGACACTGCTCAACTTTAAGCTGGGGGGAGCAGTTTATATATGTGTTGTTAATGTGTGTTTGTTCTTAGATATGTGTTTATCTGTTTATGTGATAGTTGTAGTTCATAATAGTAATATAAGATGTACTCAACAAAGTAGAATGAAATTTATTTAACTATTTTTAAAAAAAGGGGGACACCTCCCTTTTCAAAAATAGTAGGTGTACAAATTCTGTTTTGAGTTCAAGTACGATTTGATAGTTTTGAAGCATGATCAGCTGAAAATCTTTTTCACAAAACACAAACAAATACATTCCTTTGAACTGATTTTTAATGATGAAAGAAAGAAAAAGAAAGAAGCCTTGTTTTTCACAAATGACTAATTTTATTTTAGCTTCTACACATCAAAACTGAGTTTTTGAAAAGAACCTTGCTATTTGAAAAGAAATCTGATGCAAAATGGGATTTTTAGAAAGCTAAGGTCAAGGCTAAACTTTTACTAAAAGTTTAGAATAGCATAAAGAATTAAGTTTGGGGGAGTTTTTATGAAAATTAAGGCTGAGTATGAAGAACTTAGAGAGTCAATGCCATAGGTTGTCAAAAAGTACTACAAAGTGTCAAATTGTTGTAGAAAGCTATATTTGCCTGAATCATAAACTGTACCCGTTCCAAAAATGCATGAAAAAAAGAAGAAAAAGTTCAAAAAGAAAAAGAAAGAAAAAGAAAAAGTTCATAAAGTGCATCATTTAAAAAATCATTCTTTGAAAAAATATTAACTGATCTGTCCTTCTTAAATATGCAATTCCTATTTGTGTTGTTCTTGTGTCATTACTTGAGGACAAACAATGATTTAAGTTTGGGGGTGTGATAACTCTATTTTATATAGAGTTATTTAAGCATCTAAAACTTAATAATTGCTAAGTTCTAAGTAAGAATAAGTAGTAATAAGTAATTAAATAAATAAAATAACAACATTCAGAGTTTAATAAAGGGTTATGCTCATTATTAAACATTTGGCATACATTTTGGTATTTTGATGCGTTTGTTCAGTGCACCTGCAGTTGATGCTCCTGCACCAGGACATAACAGTGCACCTGCACTAGGTGCACCTGCGTCAAGAAATAACTAGAACGCAACAGTGCACCTGCATCAAGTGCACCTGCACTGGAAACAGACAATTATGCATAAAGCATTCTCAAATCATCAAGATGCACCAACACTTCATGGATGACGTCATGCTTAATCACATGGTCACATACAACTTGCAAATTTCAGCGCCTACCATAAAAAGATTAGCTTTGAAGAGTCATGCACCAAAGGACACTTGGCCATTCATTATTTGACCTCCCTTTGTGTTTGAGTGTGAGATTCAATTTTCTTTTTGGAAGATCAGAAATTAACCCTAGTTAAACCCTCAAGTTAACTTCACCTCCAAGGAAGACTCACTTTTTGAAGGCTATAAAAGGACCCTCATTTCTCATTTGAACATATACCTCAAGATATCAACAAGATACCTTATATTAGTTTTAAGTTTCGTTTTTCATTCTCTTGTAAGAAGGCAAGAAAGGAATTGACAACTTCTTTCTTTACTTCCACACAATTAGTAGTGCTAGCTGAATGCAGTGAAGCTAGTGCACCTGCATTACTTGGAGAATTCATGCTAAAGAACTTCAACCCGTGTAACCTTTACCTTGTTGTTTTCTTTTGTTGTGATTTCAATTATATGAATATGATCCTTTCAGTTTATATATGCCTTGCAATGTCTAATATGAGCTAAACTCTTTTGGCTGGGATGTTTTAAACCTTTTAATGATCTTTTAAATAGGTTATTGTGTTCATCCCAACTATCATTCTCCACTGCTTTGATACATCTTTTATGATTTGTTTACATTCTATTTGCACACCACCATCCATCATTTGTTAGTAGTTTACTCTAACTAATCTCTCTATATATTTAAGCATAAGAAATTAATCTAATCCCTGTGGGTACGATCTCATCTTCTCTATATTACTTGTTGTAGATTGTGTATACTTGCACATTACTTTTTCTCACAATGGTACTATGCTCAAGAGATTGATGTATCTGTTTGAAAGGTTAGTTAATATATATATTAGATGATTATTAACATATCATTTTCTCTTGGTTCATGGGTGATTCAAAATGATTAGTTAAAACAGCTGTTTTTTTTTTAAAAAATTACCGGCAGATTTTAATAATTTACCGGATTTATTTTTCTTTTAAAATTAATATAATTTTTTTGTTAAAAGCAGATTTAGAACGATTACTAGCGGATTTTTAAATTAATACGGGCGGATTTTTACCTTATTACCGGTGGATTTTATACATTTTCCGGCGGATTCTCCGTCGGTAATTTCGGCGGAATTACGGAAATTACCGGTGGAAATTCCGCTGGTATCCAATACCAGCGGGCGAATTTCCGGCGGAGAAAAAATCCACCTGTAATGCCCAATTTTCGACGGATTTTGACCTTTTCCGGCAGATTTTGTCCTCTGAAAATCCCCGAAATTTTTGTTGTGAACACACTGCTTATTAGCATTGGAGTTTAGGTATTTTCTCACGAATATATATTTTTTTTTACAAATCGGTCATTGTGGAACAAACTTTGCGTATTTGACTAGTGAAAAATTTTTCCGAATGCTAGAAGCACCTCAAAACAAACTGTTTAGCATCACACTTTACATATTTTGTCACGAAATTATTATTTTTCTCCACATCGGTTTTTAGGAACAAACTTTGTGTATTTGAAGAGTTAAAAAAATTTCTGATCGCTAAAGTGCCCCAAAACAAACAAATTAGCATCATACTTTACGTATTTTGTAACAAAATTATTTTTTTCACCAAACCGGTTATTGAGGAACGAACATCACATATATAAACATCTAACTTTTTTTTAGACTCTAAAGTGCCTCAAAAACAAAAACAAAAAAAAGGAATGGGGGAGTTTTGGTGGGAGTGCCACTCGCTAGGATTTAAAGATATAGATACCATTTGTAATACCAATTTGAAGTTCGAAAAACCTTCAATATCAATAATGGTAATTTTCCTATAGAGCACCAAATTGAATGATTCTTGAGCCTAAACTGCTAGAAATTCAACAAGGAATCAGAATATGGCAAACATTTCTATTTAGAAAAGCGTTGAAATACAAAATACCGTGAACTCGTATTGTGTCAAACCAATTGCATTCAACTCATATTGAGTGCAGAAATTGAACTATAGCAAAATGTTTTACTGAAAACGATGCAAGTTCAAGAACGACGTGAAGAATAGAAACACGAATGAAAGTTTCTCTTAGATCAAAGTATCGTAAAAAAACAATTTGCATCTATAAAACGTGTTTTGACTCTAATTTACTCATTTATCAACCAGCTTGTCTCAAACCAATTTCGTTCAACTTGTATTGTATGCAGAAATTGAACTATAGCAAAAGGTTTGAATAAAAACGATGCAAATTTGAGAATGACGTGAAAAATAAAAACGCAACTGAAAGTTTCTGTTTTTACTTCACGTGTTCAAAATTTTATAAATAAATGTGTTCTATTTCCAAAAGGAGAACTCAAGAAGTTATATGGGGGACCATTTTTCTCAAGTGTGTGAGACAAACCATGCATATATATATTTAGCATATATGCACTTTAGGGATCATTTTTGTGATGCGTGTTCCATGAAATTTGATGCTTTAATTTTGATCATGTTAATTTGTTTAAGTTATTCTTGGTGCATTGTCTAAGAAGTTTATTCCAGTCTCTTTATTTTAATTGATTCTTTCTCCTTTTTCATTATAAGGGTTTTGGTATATTCTTCTGAAAAAAAATGATCAGTAAATTAATATATAAATATGTGTCCATTACATATATACTCAATCAAATTATCCTATTCCTATTACTTGTAGCTAGCAAATCATATCATAATGAAGTTCTTGAATCATAGCGATGACGAGAGCTGGAAGAAATCTTTGATGGAATTTCTTTCTATGCAGCACAGTTGGAGAGATCATCGATTGAGTCACAGTATTCCCATAGTTCCAGTAGAGCTCCGAAAATTTGTCGAAAAAAAACAGGATTTCCGAAAATCGATTGAGAATGCTCACATACCAAAATTTATCTCCATCGGGCCTCGTCACCGGGGAAGAAGTGAGCTACGACAGGCAGAAGAGATTAAATGGATTTGCATCACGCATTTTCTTTTTTATCGAGTGGATCGGGATAATTACAAGAAGCTTTTCGAAAAATGCCTGGAAGAGGTTCTTAAGTTAGATGCAGTTGTCCGCACATGCTATGGGGATGAAATCAATCTAGACAGATATGAATTGGCGAATGTTATACTATTTGACGGTTGTTTTCTCTCAGAGCTTCTCCTCTCTGTAACAGACTCAAGTGGATTTAGTCCCGCGGCAAAAGTTAAAAAGATGGAGCATGTCTTAAGCGATCTGATGCTGGTAGAGAACCAATTACCATTCATTGTTCTGGAAACCTTATTTATTAACCTTCTTCACGTTGAATTCCCTGTTGATACTATACATTCTAGGGCTCTCTATTTCTTTGGCCTATCTGATATTGATCCACTCATTCCCGCCCGCGCCTACTCCAGGAACTATCACTTTACTGATCTTGCTCTCGTACACATTGGCTACCTCAGGCAAGATAGGGAGATGATACGAGAAAGTGTTGCACAAAAACTACAACAAGCTCAACATCTCAATCGTTGTGCTACTAGGCTTGAAGTTGTTGGAATTACCATCAAATGTCTAAGTAATAAAAATACTACTACTGTTGCTCCTCTAAGTAGCTTTTTTCAATTCTTTAAAGATGACATCAAGTTCAATAAGTCCTCTAATGGGAGGATTATTCTAGAAATTCCACAGCTAGATATCACTCGAATAACACAAGTATTAGCACTATGGAAGACTCTCATTGCTTGGGAGATTCATTTTAGCAATGAGGAATGTCTAGATCTTTCTTATATGTTTCCTTTCACTTCCTATGCCATTCTTTTCAATGACTTGATATGTTGTACAAGTGATGTTCAACTGCTCAAGAATAAGGGAGTTATAGTTGACCATTCTGCCAACAACAATCGAGATATCATGGATTTTTTCCATTCACTCGTACTCGGAGTTGATCGTGGCAGGATTGATCCCATTTTCGGCAGCATGTTCCACAAATTCAACACACACTCATCGCCACCAGCAAATTACGCCACCAAATACATCATTTTACTCTTCCATTATTTCTGCAAATTTTTAGAATGGGGTTACAACCTTCGGAAATTTTTTGAGCGTGGTTACAACTTTATTGCTACCTTGCTAGCTATTCTCACAGTTGTCCAGACTTGTTACGCAATTGTCTCTTATCATGATCCCAAGTAAGTTAAAGACACAACTTTGTGCAAATAATTAATAAACATTTGCAACTGATATGTTAATAGGTTTAGTTTTTGATATTCAATTTTGTACACGAAACGATAATGCAGGAAAAGCTAACTGACGCCAACGAGGAAATTTTGGATGGCAAAAAGAGCCTTGAAGAAGATTATGCGTGGCTGTGTGTGTGAGGGAGAAAGAATATATTGTGTAATACTGGTAAATTGGTTGTGTGTGTGTGCGAGTGTATGGAGATATGTGAATCAGAAGAATATTTAAATAATATGTGAGAGTTTCTAAAATAAGTTAAGAGGAGAGTTTTACAGTGTGTGAGAATTGAATGGTAAATTTCTTGTACTTAAAGTGAAGTCATATATATAAGTGTGTGTTATGTTGGACAAATTAGCAAAACAAATAAATCTATTTGGATGTTTATGATTATAGTTTTTGCTTGGTGAATTTAATTTGCATTCTGTTGTTTTTGGTAAAATATCATCTGGGGTCGCTTATCTTCTTTTCAGGTAACAAATAGGTCTCTCAACTTTTAAAATCATTGCACCGTTACCCTTTTTCGATTTTCCGTTTAACTCGGTTACAGAAAACGCTTATGTGGCTAACAGTTCTGACATGGTCTATAATAAAAATGACATTGCACATCTAGCTAGGATTTTATTTAATAAATATTTTTAATTAATTTATTTAATCATCTTCATCTTCTTCAATTAAAGAAACTCATTTCCTTTTCCTTTTCTCATTACAAATCACTACAAAAAATAAATAAAGCGGGGGTTTTGAATTCAATTAGCGGGTTTTTAAAACCATCGGCGTTTTAAGTACTGCAATCTTTTTGCGGGAGTTTTTACAAAATGCCGGTATCAAATGGGGGATTCACTGTGCGGGTTTTTAACTCCCACGAGTAGTGAAGGTTTTTTTTTTTGAGGGGGTTAAAAACCCCCTGAGATTAGAGTAATTTTTTGAAGGTTTTTTACTCCATAGTTGGTTGGACTTTTTAGTGGGGTTTTCAACCTCCTCTAAGCGTTAAATTGATCATTTTTTTCTTTTCTCGATCACTAACACGTTTTTATTACTGACAACTATACATCATACGAATTACAAAACATTTATTAAACTTAGGCTTAAATGTACGTTTCGTCCTTGCAAATATCTCAAAACTCCAGTTTGGTCTCTGCAAAAATAAAAATTTTAAAAAAGCCCTTGTAAATACCAAACGCTTCTAGTTTGGTCCCTGCCGTTAGTTTTTTGCTAACAACGTTAGTGGATGGTGACTTGGCTCCCAAATGGATTCCAAGTTGGATAAAAAAAGCTTATATCATCATCTCCTTCATTCCTCTTTCTCTGAAATCGTTAGTTCTTCATTCTTCTACTTCTCATCTTCTCTCTTCGTTCTCTCACCGTTATTCTCTCTTCTTCTCTTCGTTCTCTAGATCTCACCATTACAGGATTGACGAACCAATCGAACAAATTCTCATTACACCACAAAGCCACCCTTCTTCCTCCCTTCCAAAAGGTCAAGTCTTCTCTCTCTCTCTCTCTCTCTCTCTCTCTCTATATATATCAATCTATCTATCTATCTATCTATCTGCTACTCTTCTCTCTTCTCCACCAAGGTTTATCCCTTTCAAAATCCAGTTCTCAATGGTTCAATTCCTCAAACATCATCACCAACATCAACCCTCTCTCTCTCTCTCTCTCTCTCTCTCTCTACTGCCCGTCCCACCAGCACCTCCATACTCAAAATCACCACAACCCCAAACCTGAGAGAGAGATGAAACGAAGGGAGAGAAGAAGAGAAGAGAGATAGAGCACTTTGTTGGTTTCCAAAATTTCCATTATTTGAGAAAAATGAAATGAAGGAGAAGGGGATTGGAATAATAGGGATTTTAGGGATTTCCAGAATCTAAGAGAAATGAAATGAATTTAACAAACTTGGCATCCATGTTGGCAGCCAAGTCACCATCCACTAACGGTGTTAGTAAAAAAACTAACCGCAGGGACTCAACTAGAAGCGTTTGGTATTTACAAGGGTTTTTTTAAAAAATTTATTTTTGCAGAGACCAAACTGGATTTTTGAGATATTTGTAGGGACGAAACATACCTTTAAGCCTTAAACTTAATAAAAAACAAAATTTCATTAAAAATATAACTATGATAACATATAAATGTATTTCAAATATTTGTGTGGTTCTATAGTCAAAATATACATTTGTAGCTCAAATGTCATATAACTCAAAATCATAATAGCTTCAAAGAAATCCTATACTAAAGATTCTAAAGGCATCAAATATTGCTCGCATCGAATAATATTCATGCATCAACTGGGGAATTAGGCTCAGTTGCACTCTCCTAGTTTTTCTATTAGAAAGTACATCCATTAGAGTTTTTTTCCAACACCAGTGACACCCAAATGTTTTCTGCACCAGTGATCGTGGCAAGATTAATCCCATTTACGACAACATGTTTCATGAATTCAACGCATACTCATCGTCACCAGCAAATTACACCACCAAATACATCATTTTACTCCCCCATTATTTTTGCAGAATTTTAGATTTCGGTTACAACCTTCGGAATTTTTGTAAGCGTGCTTACAACTTTGTTGCTACCTGGGTAACTATTCTCACAGTTGTCCAGACTTGTTACGCAATTGTCTCCTATCATGATCCCAAGTAAGTTAAAGACACAACTTTGTGCAAATAATTAATAAACATTTGCAATTGATATGTTAGTTAAGTTTAGTTTTTGATATTGAATTTTTTACATGAAACGATAATGCAGGAAAAGACCTGATAGATCAATTTGCAATGAGGCTTGGCTCAATTTTTGGGACAGTGTGGATTGTGGTACACTTATGATAAATAATTCCAATTTGGATGTTATCTTAATATTTGTTTCAAGTAGTTTATTTAGTAATTTAGTTCTCTTTTAGGGCTATTTTACTACCTTTATTTCATTTTGATTTTATAGGGCAAGTCATGAGCAAAAGAGAAGAATTTGAGCTTCAAGAGTATATTGATAAAGTCCCAAGACCAAAGTATGCAACAAGCAAAAAAAAAACTCCAAAGAAAAATAGTTGAAGAAATACAGAATTTCATTCCGGCCAGTGTTGGAAGTCAAAGGAAAAGTAGTTGAAGAATTGCAGGATTTCATTACAGCCAGTGTTAATTCATTAAGGGTGTAATGATGCGTCAGATTCCACAATCTGTTAGAATTCCATCTTCATAATGCTTGTAATTGGTTTTAATTCTGATTTTTCTTAGCTTTAATGATCCTAGGTCTACAAATAGCACGGATTTCTGAGTGCTAAGGGACCTTTGATAAGTTGAAAACACTATCTAAGTGACTCAAAGTTTATGTATGCAATTCATCTTATATTCTTAAGTTCTTGCACTTTTATTTTATGCTTTTTTATTTTCTTGCACTTTACATTTCTGCTCTTATTTTATGCACTTTATTTCGTGTCAGTTACATTATAAGTCATTTACATTTCAAGTCATTTATGACTCTTGCCATTCATGGACACTTACTCGAGTCATAATTAGATTCCAATGTATCCGCCCGATCAAGAGAAGACGACGTTCAGGAGGGTATTACTATTATTGTGTCATGCCATTCGGTTTTAAGAATGCCGACGCAACCTACAAGAGAATGATGAATAAGTTTTTTCACGTTCAGATCAGGCACGTGGCACAAGCTTATCTAGTTGACATGATTGTGAAAGGTAAAGCCGATCTCGATCATTTCTCCGACCTTACCAAAGTCTTTATGGAGGCTCAAAAAAATTCCCTAAGGTTGAATCCCGAGAAGTGTACGTTCGGTGTCTGGGGCCGAAATTTTTTTCGGTTTTTACTTGACAGAGAGAGGTATTGAGGCTGTTCTAGATAAGTGTAAAGTAGTAAATGACATATGACCCCCGCCCACATGGAAGGAGGTTCAGAAGTCGACTGGGATGATAGCCGCTCTATCTCTCGATTCATAACAAAGGAAGCAAGCAAATATCTTCCTCTCTTCATAATGCTTAAGAAGGGGGTCGAGTTTCAGTAGACGCCTGAGTGTGAGCAAGCTCTGTCGTGCTCTCAAATCCACCCATGCTTACCAGACCAGTGCAAGGGGAAACTGTGTACTTGTACCTAGTAGTTGCTGACGCAACATTAAGTGTCGTGCTAGTTCGAGAATCCGACTCAGGTCAAAACCCAATTTATTTCGTTAGAAATCCCTACAGGGACCGAGCCCAGGTATCAAAAGGTAGAAAAGGTGGCCCTGACTTTGGTAGTATTTTGTGGCCCACCAGGTGGTTGTATGAACGAACCAACCAACCAGGCAGATACTCCATAGATTGGGCTTCACTGGGAGAATGTTAAAAAGGGCGGTCGAGCTATCAGAATTCGGGATCAAGTATGAATCAAGGTCAAGCTCAAAAGCCCAAGCCTTGGCAGATTTCGTTGCCGTGACGACTCCATCCCTAGAAGAAGAGCCTTCGCAATCATGGACCTTCACCAACAAAAGCAAGTGGAGCCGATCTTATACTCGAGAATGAAGAAGGTTTGATGATAGAGGCGTCACTTACATTCCCGTTCACTACCTTGAATAATCAGGAAGAACACGAGGTGTCGCTTACAAAATTTGTTGATGTGACATCCTAGATTTGCTAATTTTTCTAACCCTTGTCTATTATGATCTATTCAATGATTAACCTTCTTCTGACATGCGTTTGATCCCAAATTTTCTTGGTATAACCCTAACCGTCGCACTTAATTTGGGGTTAAAATTGAGGTCAAATAAAGCTTTAAATGAGTGGTCAAATATGAGCTGAGGTATAGTCAAAAGGTCCTTGAATAAGGATGAGAACTAGGGTTTTAAGTTAGGAAAGAAAGAGAAAAATGTTTGTTTAGGACTACACGCAAACGTGTGTAGATCCCACAAAAAATATGTTGAGCTAGAAGACAGTAAGACAGAGTCACGTGAGTTAACACATGTGGCAAATCCTAATTGGACTGAAATTTGCGAAGGGATAAAAACTAGGTTGGCACACCAAGTCATCCAGTTCTCCATGCCTTGTCGTGGGCAACTATACACATGGGACTTCGACACATTTACTTGCCCACAACCCTAGTTTTTGTTGTTGTTTATCGTTTGAGCTAGGGCTTCACTAACGCTTCCCGTGTACTAATCAACCTCTTTGGTAAGCCATGAAATCACCTTAGGAACCTCTATTTCTTACCATATCTTGTCAAATTTATGAAGCTTTAGGGATGCTTTTAGTCCTAGGTTTGTTGTCTGGCTTGTATTAGGGTTTCGCTACCTACCGGAACATTATAACAGTAGAAGAATTTGTTGAAACTTCCAAGCCATCCATGAAATCACCTCTGTGAGTATATGTTTTGACATTGTACAAAGAGTTCAAAATGCCATTTTTAAACTTTTAGGGTGCTTTTAGTCCCTGGTTCATCATTTAGCCTGTTTCGGGGTTACGATGCCCTTCGTGATGCTGTTATGGTTCACCGTTTAACTTTTATAGTGAATCTTGAAGCAATTATGTAACGTTAGTCCTTGTATGGTTCTAAAGCTAGTTCTAGGGCTCATGTGCCTATCACGAGACCGTAATGGACGAGAAAGCTTCTCAAAGCCCACAATTGCATCCCAAATCATTTCTCGAATTAGGATTTGAAATCAAAACTGTGACATCATTGTTGTATGTGTGTTTCTGAGACATAGGTGAAATATCGATCGTTGAGACATGACCAGTTGAAAATTTCATTAATCCTAAGGTTTTTTTTTATTGTGGTCACCCATAATCCAGTTGAAATTTTGATTAATCCTATGGTTTTTTTTATTTTGGTCACCCATAATCTTGGGGTTAAGGGTTTGTGCTTATTTTCTTGGATATTCTCAGGTACTTAGGTGTATCGTCGGGACTGTTAACTTAGAATTTAATTGTATAATATATTTTTGTTTAAGGTGACCCAAGCCTTACTCTAACTCGTGTATAGACTTACACATTAAAGTCTTTGAAGTCACACCCTGGCAGAAGCAATGCACTTCACTGCCAAGCTACCTTTCTAATCATCTCTAATCAATATCGAAGGTATGTTGAGGCAAAATCCCTAGTTAAGTTTTGATGATTAACAAACCTCAAATGGTGAGAAGCTTAAGTTATCTGATTTCATATGCTACTAATGTTTCTTCTTGAGTGACAAATAAGAACGGGAATATCCAAGCTAAATCTCAAGAAGGTATATGCTTATGAGAAGCATTACATGTGAGAAGACTTAAAGGGATGTTGCTCACAATACACTTAAAGAAGAAATCTTCTCTTGATAAGATCAAAAGATCATCATGAGAAGCTTCATCTCTATCTATGGCAACATAAGAATGGTATCTAAGAAGGATCAACCTAAGAAGAATCATGACCATCAGAAGGGTCATGATGAGAAGAGTCAAGTTGAGAAAGGTCATAAAGCCATACTACAAGTATCTTCATTTAAAGCATCAACTTGAGAAGCATCATCAACATCTGTCATAGTTGAGAAGAGTCAAGCTGAGAAGAGTCATGACAACTGGAAATAGCTATCCTCTGCAGAAAAGCAGAAACACAGCTGTATTATGCAGGCAACTTCTCCCAACGGCTATAAACGACTATATTCTTTTCCCAACGACTCTAATCTTTGGACCAGAGGATATTGTACACAATTTCATCTATAAATAAACGCTCCTAGTCGCCATTGATCGTCATGAGAGTGCATTGAGTTCTTAACTTCCAACCTTCTCAAGTGTCAAAGTTTTCTCTCATCCATACTCAACTGCTACAAAACTGAAGGGATTTACTTGATCTCTGAGTATGTGTTAAGTCTTGTGTTGTTGTATTTATTGAATACTCCATTTGTATCAACCAAGCTCTAGAAATCCCATAAACCCAAACACTTAAACAGTGAACCTGTAGGGAACCTTCTCAAGTGGCATGTGTTGCTGTAAGACTTGAGAAGTGAGTGCTTCTGTGTTAGAAGCAGTCTAATAGATCAGAAGGAGTCTATTATGGTTTGTCACAGTAGGTAGAGCTGTGTGAAGAAAACTACCAAGAGTTCTTTTAACCTAGGGAGGTGTAAAAATTGTAAACTATTTTGGAGAATAGTGGAAATACTCTCAGGGAAGTGAGGAGTGGATGTAGCTCAGAGTTTTGGGTGAACCACTATAAATCACTGTGTTATTTACTGCTTTCAAACTATTAGTTTACACTTCATGAGAAAACTCTCCATTAGGAGAAGATTTATGAAAACTGAGAAGGGTGTATTCTGACCCTTCTCTGCTGATAAATGTTTCAAAGTAAAACACAATTTTCAACCCTTCTCACATCTTCACTACACTCATAATAGCTTAGAAAGTCTCTTGATGAGTTGCATCTAAATGTGTTACAATAATATCACTGGTCTAGCTGCCTCTTAACAATCAAACAGTTATACCTTGAGAATAGTTAAGTATTGCAGGCAAAACTTTCTGACCCTTCTCAACTTCATTTTATAGTTGTGAAGACAGAAAAATCCAAACATTCTCTACTCATTAAATATATTAAGAAGATTGTTTTAACAAACCCTTCTCAACACAAATTACTCACTGTCTTAATATTAAATCATACTTGTGAAGAAAGTTCTGCTTTTTTAGGTGAAATTAAAAAGGGTCACAATTCCAACCCCCCTTCCTTGTGACATTTATTGACTTCAATTGGCCTCAGAGCTCGGCCTCTGGGTTGAGCACACTCAACAGTGTGAGAGGAAAAGATCTTGGAAGAAGTCATGACCAAACCAAATTCTGTTGCCTTCCTACAAGAAGGTGCTTCATCAAACAGGCCACCTGGGTTCAATGGTGAACACTACTACTATTGGAAAAGTCAAATGAAGCTATTCCTTGAATCTCAAGACACAGACATATGAGACATTGTGGAAAATGGTCCATATGTTCCAACTATAGCAGGTCCTGTACCAAACAGCAGTACTCCCAAACCAAAGGCTGATTGAACTGCTGATGAGAAGCACCGTGTACTACAAAATGCTAATGCCAAGTATTACTTAACTTGTGCTTTGGGAAGAGCAGAATATGACAAGTTAGTGGGAAAAGAAACTATTAAGGAAATATGGGATACATTGCAAACTGCTCATGAAGAAACTGATCAGATTAAAGAAGCAAAGAAAGGCATGCTCATTCATGAATTTGAAATGTTCAAAATGACTGAAGAAGAGACCATTGATGAAATGTTCAGCAGATTCACCACAATCATCAATGGGTTAAGTGCTCTGGGAAAAATCTATCCAAATGCTGAGAAGGTTAACAAGCTTCTCAAGTGTCTTCCACTAGCTTGGAGAACAAAGAAGACTACTATAGAAGAGGGAGTGAGAAGAAGATTTATTGAAGAGAGTGAGGCGTGGAGGTTGCAAAATGAAAATTGTTGGTGTTGTTAGGTTGCAACCCATATCTTCTTCATGTTGCTGGTGTTGTTGCAACCCAGAAAATAAGAATAAAAAATTTAGAAAAAAAAAGTGACACCTCAGCTTTCTGTTTGTCACCTCAGCATTTTTTAACAGTTGGTTAACAGAAGGGCATTTTTAAAAACGTGTTGATTTTGCAAGAACGTATTTAAAAAAATAAAATTTGCAAGGGTATATTTGAAAAATATGTATATTTACAAGGACCAAAAACATATTTAAATCTTATAATAATTATAAGTTTTCTTATTGTGTCTTGAGGCGTGAGATGGGTGGTCTATTGAAAAATTGAATGATTAAAATAAAATAATGTATATGGTTCTTTTTAACTTAGAAAAATGCATATGGTTGATGCGATAAAAAAAGAGTAAATACTTAATTCGATTCTTAACACGAAAACACATGGGAAATTTTGGTCTCAATGAAACTTTAAAACAAATTTAGTATTTGAGAAATAAAAATGTGAGTCAAATTCGTTCTTAAAAGGGTTCCTAAGATGACTAATTTGACTCATTTAATTTTTCTGAGAACTAAATTAGTACTTTTAATTTTTAAGAGTGCTTCTAGGGTGAGAGAGCAAATTAAATCCCTCACCGGTGAACAACTCAACCATTGAAAATTTTTTATACTACATTCTACGGTCATATTTAATGGTTCACCGATAAGAGATTTGATTTGCTCTCTCAACCTAGAAGCAGTCAATTTTTAAAAGGATTAAGTTGATCAACATGTTTTTTTGTTAGGCTTAAATACAGTTTTGGTCCCCCAAGTTTCACCAACTCACGATTTTGATCCCTCAAGTTTTAATTTCACGAATTTGATCCTCCAAGTTTCACCAACTCACGATTTTGATCCCTCAAGTTTTAATTTCACAAATTTGATCCCCCAAGTTTCACCAACTCACGAATTTGATCCCCCAAGTTTCACCAACTCACGAATTTGATCCCCCAAATTGGGGGATCAAATTCGTGAAATTAAAACTTGAGGGATCAAATTCGTGAGTTGGTGAAACTTGGGGGATCAAATTCGTGAAATTAAAACTTGAGGGATCAAATTCGTGAGTTGGTGAAACTTGGGGGATCAAATTCGTGAAATTAAAACTTGAGGGATCAAAATCGTGAGTTGGTGAAACTTGGGGGACCAAAACTGTATTTAAGCCTTTTTGTTATTTGACAAATTTATGTTTCATTAAAAAGATAAATGTACACAAATTCATATATGAAAATGTTGGATTCAATTGGAATCCATGAGCACTCACTCCTCACAAACAGAGAGAAACGAGAGAGAAGAATTGAGAAGAACTGAATTCTTTATTGAGTAATGATCTGATCAGTTACAATCTCGTTTTCTGATGTATTTATACTATCTAAACTCTAGTATAATTTTGTTACATTGTTAACTAACTCAAAACAGAAAAATAGAAAGTAGTAAATGCACTATAATAGCTAACTCACTTAATATCTATCTTAGGTGCTATATCAGGTGCTATAGCACTGAGTGTGCTTTATTTGAATTACTCAAAAATACAACACTTCCCCTTAATTCAAATCTTCAAAGCAAATGACACCAATCTCTTCCCTTAGCTTCATGAACTTATCAAGTTTAATAGCCTTGGTTAGCAGATCTTCTAGCTGATCTTCAGTTGGACAATAAATTAACTTCAAAACTCCATTATTCACTTGCTCCCTAATGAAATGAAACCTTGTTTCTATGTGCTTGCTGCGCCCATGTGAAACTGGGTTTTTAGCAAGGCTAATTACTGATTTATTATCTATCAGCAATGACAGTGGCATCTGTACTTCACACCTCAATTCATCAAGCAGTGATTTCAACCAAATTGCTTGACAAGCAGCAAAGGAACCAGATATATATTCTGCGTCACAACTTGAGAGAGCAGTAACTGGTTGCTTCTTTGAGCTCCAAGACACTACAGCTCCACCAAATTTGAACAAATAGTCAGATATACTCCTCCTATCTAACCTATCCCCACACCAATCTGCATCTGCAAAACCAATCAATTCCATCTCAGCACCATCAACAGTTCTTGGAAACATCACACCATATTGCATAGTTCCCTTCACATATCTGAGAACCCTTTTTGCAGCCAGGAAATGTGATTTCTTTGGCTTGTTCATGAATCTACTAAGCACTCCTACTGCATAACAAATGTCTGGTCTGCTATTGCAGAGGTATCTTAGTGATCCTACCAACTGTTTGTAACCAGTTGGATCAACACCTTCCTCGTCAGGTCTGTCTTCAAGTTTCTGATTTGTTTCTGCTGGTGTGACTGCAACATTGCAGTCATCCATCTCAAACCTCTTCAAGATCTTTTCTGCATACTTCTTTTGATGCATAACAATCCCATATTCGGTTCACAAGAATTCTATCCCAAGGAAATATGACAATTTCCCTAAGTTAGTCATTTCAAATTCACTCATCATGAGTGAAGTGAAATTGTCAATCTTTGTTGCATGACTACCAGTTACTAGTAACTCATCAACATACAGGCACACCAACAGTAACTTGTTGTCCTCCTTCAACATGACATAAACACCATGTTCTACTTCACATCTCTTGAAGCAAAGTTGAGCAAGGTATGCATCAATCCTCCTTGTTCAACTTGTACACCATATCCTCCTTGCCTTCTAGCTCAAAGCCAGGAGGTTGAGTCACAAAAACAGACTCTTCTAGTACCCCATTCAAGAAAGCAGACTTCACATCAAGGTGTGTCATACTCCACCCCTTACAACTTGCTAGAGAGACAATCACACTCAATATTTCATGCCTTGCAACTGGTGCATAAACCTCTATATAGTCAATTCCTTGTTTTTGCAAGAAACCTCTAGCAACAAGCCTAGCCTTGTGCTTCACAATTCTGCCTTCAGGATCCATTTTCAACTTAAACACCCATTTCACACTAATTGGTTTCTTGTTCTTAGGCAATTGAACAAGTTCCCAAGTATGGTTTCTTTCAATTGATTTCAACTCATCTTCCATTGCTGCTCTCCACTCACTAACCTTCATTGCCTCAATGAAGTTAACTGGCTCAGCATCTGCCAAGAGAGCAAAATGTATTAAATCTCCTTCCTCTGTCACAGTACTATCTGGAAGCACCTCACAGTTTTCCAATCTCCTTGGTAACTGTCTTTGCCTCTGTGATCTTGTTACTGGTGCAACAGGCACATTGGGTGCTACACCACCAGGCACATCCTCATTAGGTGCTACAGCACCATCCACAACATCATTGTTCATCTCTGCATCACTGTGATCATCACTCTCACTGTCAATGCAGATATCAATCTCTGGTGCTGCTTTAAACTCAACTTCCCCTGTCTCCCAGTCCCATGACTCATCTTCTTTGATCAAGAGATCTCTACTAATGCACACCTTCTTAGATTTGGGATTGCACAGCTTGTAACCACCAGTTGAGTGGTATCCAATCAATACCATGACTTCACTCTTGTCTTGCAACTGGGTTCTCTTTGCATCTGGTATGTGATTGTAACACAAGGATCCAAACACCCTTAGATGACTCACTGAGGGCTTCTTACCACTCCACAATTCTATAGGTACCTTCAATTTCAGGCTCTTTGTAGGACACCTATTGAGAGTGTAAGCTGATGTTGCTACAGCTTAACCCCAAAACTCACGAGGCATGTTCTTTTGCTTTAGTATACTTCTTGCCATGTCAAGCAAAGTCCTATTCCTTCTTTCAGCAAGCCCATTATGCTGTGGCGTGTATGGTGGAGTGATTTCATGGACTACACATTGAGATTCACAGAATTCTTCAAATGCTTTTGAAGTGTATTCACCTCCACCATCTGTTCTCAATATTTTTAATTTCTAGCCACTTTGTGTTTCTGCTAGAGCCTTAAATCTCTTAAACACATCTAATGCTTCACTCTTTTGCTTGATGATGTACAACCATATCATTCTAGTAAATTCATCGGCAAAGGTAATAAAGTATTTATTACCTCAAAGGGTTGGCACTTCAAATGGACCACAGATATCAGAACTTACTGCATGTAGTGGAGAGCTTGCTCTCATAGGTGACTGAGCAGCAAATGGCAATCTAGTTTGCTTGCCTCTCAAGCACACATCACATGTCTTGCCACTCATATCAAGCTTTGGCATTCCTATCACTAACTCCTTCTCACTCAACTGAGTTAGACTCTTGAAATTCAAGGGTCCAAATCTTCTATGCCATAGCCAACTTTGTGATCCAGTCACTGTACTCAAAGCTTTCACATCAGAATCTTCTACATTGCATTTAATTGTCCTGTTCTTGCCCAATTTTGACTTCAAAATCAATTTATCAGACTTATCAAACAGCTGTAGCACTTCATCTCTCATAGTCACTGAGTAGCCCTTTTCTAGTAATTGACCTACACTCATCAAATTACTCTTCATGCCAGGCACATACCACACATCTTCAATTAGGACAGTTCCACCATCCTTCATCTTTACCAGAACATCTCCCATTTCTTCAGCAATCAAATACTCATCATCAACACATCTGATTCTAGTCTTCTTGCTGGAATTGTAATTAATCAACCACTGTTTGTTCCAAGTTATATGGTCAGAACAACTTGTGTCCATATACCACCAATCTATCACTACACCTTCTTCATTGGTAGTCACCATTAACAAAACAGGTTCTGTATCAAAACTGTCATGAGCAAGATTAGCTTGCTCTGCACCTTTCTCTGGTCTCTTCCCTTTGCCAGCACCAGACCAACATTCATCAGCAAAATGTCCATATCTGTCACAATTATAACACTGTATTTTCCTTTTATCAAAGTCCTTTTTCTTATTAAACTTTGAATTGTAACCTCCTCCTTTATTAGAGGATTCTGCCTTATAAGCCACTGATTTTCCCTTATCCTTATTACTACTATTTGAATCCTGATTAGCCTTCTTATCTAACCATTGTTTTTTTTAGTTTCATACCAATTCTTCTTAGGCATTTTAGCTTGCAAGGCTTGATCTGTTTCTTTGTCATTTCCTCTATCGGTTACGCTTAATTCAAGTGCCTCTAAACTACCTTGCAATTCATCAATCTTCATTGTACTAGTATCCTTGGACTGTTCTATTGCAACAACTATGTGATCAAATTGAACAGTTAGGGAACGAAGTACCTTTTCCACGATCATTTGCTAAGAAATTGTCTCACCACAAGTCTTCATCTCATTCGTGACAGTGATTATACGAGACACATAGTCAGCAACCTTCTCATTGTGCTTCATATTCAAGTTCTCATACTGCTTCCTCAGTGATTGAAGCTTGACTTTCTTCACGGTGGCATCACCATCATAGCAACGCACTAACGTGTCCCAGGCAGCCTTCGCAGTCATCGAATCTGCTATTTTCTCAAAGATCTTTGCATCAACACACTGGTGAATGTAGAATAAGGCTTTCTGATCTTTCTTCTTCTTCTCGCGATGTGCATTCCTCTACGCTTCCGTTGCATTCTCTGCAAGTTCTAGAACTCCTTCGTTCACAAATTCGAGCACATCTTGTGCTCTAAACAGCACACGCATCTGTATGGAGCAACGACTCCAATTCTTACCATCGAACACTGGTAAGTGAGTGTTGGATCCTCCATTTCCGTTCATCTTCTCGTTCTCCGTTCTTCGCTCAATTGAAACCTCACAATCACTCATGTTTCCACCCTAGGATTCAAAATATGTGAATCCTTTCGATTTCAAATTCCAATTCGATGCGAATTGCAAATTCAAAATCACACACACAAACTCACGTCCACTCGTGTTTCCCAGAATCGTTCACAGCTCAAGATACCAATTTGTTCACTACAAGAAAAATGGGTTTTTCCGGCGACCAAAATCCGTCGGAAATGACCCAAATCGGCCGAAAATATGGACTTTCCGGCGGATCATTGGCGCCGGTAAAACGCTGGTAGCAAACGCTTTCCAGCGGATTTTGGTCCCTCGGAAAATCCGCCGGAAACTCCCCCGGAAATTTCTGGCGGATAATCCGCCGCAAATTCCCCGAAAAAGCATCAAAATCCGCCGGAAAAACTAACTTCAAAAATTCAAAATTCAAAAAAATCCGCCGGAAAAATATTTAAAAAATAATAATAAAAATCCTCCGGAAATTGTAATAATCCGCCAGAAATAAATATTTTTTAAAAAAAAAATAAAAAAAATCTGCCGAAAATTTAAACTATCTGTCGGAAATTAATATTTTTTTATTTTTAAAAAATCAAAATCCGCCGGAAATGTTTTTATTTTATTTTTTTAAAAAACCGCGAATTTATGTAATAAAATATTTATTAGATTTATTAGTTAATAATATATTTTTTAAATATTAAAAATATTTTTTAAAAAATTATAAATAAATATATTTTAAAAATATTTATTAGATTTAATAATTAATAATTAATAATATATTTTTTAAAAAATTATTAATGTAATAAATAATCTTATTAAGTATATGATTTTATTCGAATATAAATATTAATAATATTTTTTGTCACATTAAATTAAAATAATAAATTAAATAACAAATGTACGAATTAAATATAATAAATTTAATAATAATTTTCTTAAAAAAATTATTAATAAAAAATTATATTATTTAATAACATTATTTATTACATTAAATTAAAAATATTATGAAACTTTATTTTGATTGTAAAATAAAAATTAATGATTAAATTAAAATTATAAATTAAATATACGATTCAAAATCAATACCCGGTCCTAAAACGATATAATATCCAAACAAGTGAAAACTTATAGATCCCAACAAAGTACGCAAATATTCATAATCAATACAAATTAAAACTTAAATATCCAAACAACAAATTTACACAAGTGAAAGCTACTGGGCTAGGGGCTGGGGTGGGAGCTGGTCTGAATCATCGCTATGATAATAGCTGCCACCTGTGGCGTCATCAGATGCAAGATAAGCACTAATACGATCGATATAATTATTCAAATCGATACTTGAGTTGAATGGCTGCTGGGAGTGCTGAACCTACTGGGGTGGATAGTGATGCTGCTGGGGTGGATAGTGCTGGGGGTACTGAGACCATGACTGAAAGGAACCGCCAAAATGCTGCTGCGGCGGCGAGTAGGATGGCATATGTGAAGATGATGGCCTGGAGCACTGCTGCTGAGACAGCTAACTCAACAAATGATTATGATGCTCCTCGTTTAGCCTAGCCTGCTCCGCTGCCAACTGAGCCTGCTCCGCTGCCAACTTAGCCTGCTTCTCCATGCGTGCCTCAGCCAACCTAGTCCGCTCTCGATGCTCCTGCACTTCCCGTGCACTTTGCTCTTGGCGCTCGGCAAACTCACGATGTGCCTGGCTCAACTGCTGGGTCAATTCAGTCACAACATTCAAATCCCCAGTACTAGGAACATATGAGCGGGCAGTACTCCCAGCTGATCCAGAACTTGACAGACTCGGAATAACACTTGTTCTGAAAGCACCCGGTCCAATACCACCAGATCCTACTAGACGATTACTCTTTCGTGGACCAACTGCTCTCTCCCAAATTTCACGAGCTGCTCTAGCCTCCTCCACAGGATCAACTTCTGTGCTCTCACTACTCTACTCCTGAGTCTCACGGTACTCAGTAATACCCGCCTCAAAGTTCTCCTGAAAAAATAACACAACCAAGAAATGAATAACTATTAATAAAATAATGATAATTTAAAGATAAACAGAAATATATATAATTGTAAAACTAGTTTTACCTGAATCTCCCTCGCATGATCAGTAACAAAGTCACCAGTGTCCTCCCGTACATGAAGGTAGCAATACAACTCAGGCAAAGTAACTGGCCTTTGATGCATCGCCTCCTATATAGATAGTGTTATTAATTAATACACATGAAAATGACTTGTTAAATAATAATTAATTAATCAAGTAATATATAAAGTAAGAAATTTACCAAACGCCTATGATGGGTTGCAGCATTAACACTTCCACCTGTGTGTGTGCAACGACCTTTATCAGAAGCCCTATTTTTCTTGGCTTTCTCACAATAAGCTTGAAATTCTGGTGTCGCCCAATACTCTCTCAGCTGATCCCAACTTGAATCTCCCATATAAGGCGGCTTCTCATTACTTAACCGTGTCGTCCTCAGTAATTCAGAATAGCGATGAGAACACCTCTTATGGAAGACTCTCTCAACTTCTTGTTGCTCCTCCGGTAACCACGTACATTTTTCCTATTTTAAAAATATACAATTATATTTTTTTTTTTATTATTATATAAAAACAAATTAATCAATAATAAAATAATTAAAAATCGATTTGTAGAATTAAAACTTACTAAAAATGATCTTAACATCGCCGCAATTGCGTCGCTATCTTTTTTCACTGTCGTCCAATTCTTCCAGCCTTTATTGAAATTCTCCCTAATTGATGTTATGACTGGAGTTGCACTTTTCTTTGAAGGAAGAAACCTGTACAATAATAAAAGAGATGAATTTTGTTAGACAAAATTGATATAAAATTAAAAGACAAGAATAATAAATTAATAAATACTATACTTACGAGTCACCAACAGTCTCCAAAATGATACGACCATTAGGCGTATACCTCACCACCTCCTGGTCAATGTTATAAGTGTGTATCCCATCAGCATCAACATGTATTGGGGCTAAGCCCTCGGTACCTTCAGGAATCACTAGCTCCTGTGCACTAGTAGAAGCTCCATCTGTCTCAGGTCGAGGCACATATCTGGCACCAGGAACAACAACACGAGTGGGTTGCTGACGATGCCCAAGGCGAGTAGAAGTCTTCCTCCTACGACTAGTGCTGCTAACATTCGTGGCAGGTGGAGGAACATATGTGTCATCATGATCAGATCCGGATCCTGAGTGAGCCATGACTATATATACTAGAAATATATATAGATTTAAATTTTAAAAAAGCAGACTTCTTTAATTTAAATACCACCAAAAGATAAATTGTACTAATTATTAATAAATAAACACAAATTAATATTGATATCCATGTAGTTAAATCCATACTAACAAACATGCATAAATTAAGTACTAATTGGAATCCCATTCATTCTCAAAATCATCATCATCATCAGAGGAGTGAATTCTTGATGGACCAACGTGCTCTGCTGCATCTTCATTAGCATCTTCTTCATCATCAACTTCGTCGCCGGTGTTTGACTCATCACATAAACGAGTAATGGGTTCAACTTGAATCACTTCATTTACATTAGACATCTCATCCATTTGATATGGCACATCTTCCACTGTGTCATCATTTGTCTCAATGCGACCTCTTGGCTTTGTTTTAATTGCGACACACCAACCACGCCTATCAGTCCGTGTTGATGGATAAGGGACATAATAGACTTGTCTCACATTTTGTGCAATGACGAACGAATCATACAGTCGATATCTACTACTCATTTTAATGTCCGCTGTATTTGACTTTTGATTCACCCTTGTTCCTCGAGAAGACGGATCAAACCAATTACAATAAAAAACCACTACCTTTTGACTAAAATCTAGATGGGGGTACGCAAGTTCGTATATGTGTTGAACAACACCATAAAAATCATCTTCACCTCGTTTAGTGACACCCTTCATGCAAACACTACTATTGATTGTTTCTCTGCCCTGTGTCCATTCATTGGTGTGAAATTTGTAACCATTAACAAAGTATGTGTGCCATTCTCTAACACATCTTCGAGGACCGTCGGATAAGTTCCTCAAGTGTTGATTGGCAGGAGTTGGTGGGAGGGCATAAACATGTTGCCTAAACTACATTGGAAAATGTGCATTAATATGAGCAGAAGATTGATCTTCACTAACTTCTTCTGATGACAAAAATTCCCTAATTAATTGTTACACAACCGTCAACATTAATTAATATCTAATTAAGATTGATAGTTATAATTAATGCACGTTGAGGAATACATACTCAATGAATGGTTGCACCTCAGAACAGTTTATCAACACATGAACATGTGCTGAATTTAACTCTTCTTCGGTTAGCCAGTGAATTGACTCCTTCCCAGATGGACGACCAGGTAGACAAAAGACAGACAAAGCTAAATGATGTCTAGGACAATCAATATCCATTTCATTTCGACTGCTTCTTGGAGCAAATTCACTCTTGAAATAATAAGAACAAAAATGGGTTGTTTCACGGTGTAAGTAAGAAGCACATATCGATCCTTCAACTCTAGCTTTGTTTTTCACCGATCTTTTGGAATCACCCATAAACCTAAAGAAAACAATATGTTAATTAATATAATAATAAACATAAACTTCTTTCATTGCTAGATCGATTATGATAATAAACTGACCTTTCAAACGGATACATCCATTGGTATTGGACAGGTCCGCCAAGTTTAGCTTCATATGCGAGATGCACCGGTAGATGCTCCATAGAATCAAAGAAACCAGGCGAAAATACTCTCTCCAACTTGCATAACATAAGTGGGATGCCTTCTTCCATTTTCGTAAGATCATCAACTTTTAGCGTTGCAGAACACAAATTCTTAAAGTATTGACTAATTTCAATGAGCGGATTCAAAACGTGTGTCGGCAACGAACTAAAAGCGATGGGAAGTAAACACTCCATGAATACATGACAATCATGGCTCTTCATCCCATGCAACCTCCCATTATCCACATCCGCACATCTAGATAAATTGGAAGAATAACCATCTGGCATTTTCAACTCTTTTATCCACCGATAAACTGCTTTCCCTTGTTCAGTAGATAAAGTATAATTGGCTTTAGGTTTCAATGTCCTAGTACCTTGCTCAACCAACAACAAATCCTTTCGTCTACAATAATGATCTATGTCCCTCCTAGCTTTCTCATTATCTTTCGTTTTACCTTTCGCGTTCATGACAGTGTTAAATATGTTGTCAAAAAAATTCTTCTCTATATGCATCACATCGAGATTGTGTCTCAATATATTATCTTTCCAATAGGGATGTTCCCAAAAAATACTTTTTTTTGTCCAATTGTGCCGTTGTCCATAGCCTTATGGACGAGAAACAACACCCGCTACAACTTCCACAGGAGGAATATCATTAACACTCTCCCAAACTTCCTCCGGTGTCAAAATACGAGGAGGTCCATCTGTTTCAACATTTCCCTTGATAAATGCATACTTCTTCTTTCGAAAAGGGTGATCCATAGGTAAGAACCTACGGTGCGAGTCAAACCACGAAGTCTTTCTTCCGTATTTAAGAGTAAAAGCCTTTGTGTCAACCATGCAAATCAGACATGCCATCTTACCATGTGTCTCCCAACCAGACAACATTCCATATGCAGGGAAGTCATTAATGGTCCACATCAAAGCCGCCCTCATCACAAAATTTTGTTTGCGTGCTGCATCATAAGTTAAAACACCATTCCACAGTCTTTTTAGATCATCAATCAAAGGTTGCAAATATATATAAATACCAGCTGTTGGATTACTTGGCCCCTGGAATAATTGCATTTAAAAACATGTATGGTTTAGACATACACATTTCTGGAGGAAGGTTGTACGGGGTAACAATAACAGGCCAACAAGAGTACGGTGTTGCCGAGGCTTGAATATATGGGGTGAATCCATCAGAGCATAAACCAAGCCGAACATTCCGTGGATCACTGGCAAAATCTGGATGAACAGGATCAAAATGCTACCAAGCCTCACCGTCAGATGGGTGACGTAATTCACCAGAATTGTTTCAATGTTGATGGTGCCACGTCAACCGAACACACATTGATAATTTAGAGTCTTTAGATCCTTCAAATAATGGATTATTTGTCTCACTTAAATACATGTAAAATCTTTGAGCTTCCTCATTTGGAACTTCACTACGCCAGAATTGTGAAAAAAAAGTCGCACCCTTAAGCAGCGCTTTTACCAAAACGCTACTTAAGGTCACATCCTCAGTAGCGTTTACCAAAAAAGCGCTACTTAATGAGAAAAAATGCTAAACGATAGGCAGCGCTTTGGGGGTGAGCGTTGCCTATTGGAGAAAGGCACTGATTGATAAGCAGCGCTTTGGGGTGAAACGCTGCCCATTGCGAAAACACGGAATAGGGATAAGCAGCGCTTTGGGTTTAAGCGCTGCCCATTGCCAAAACACGGAATAGGGATAAGCAGCGCTTTGGGTTTAAGCGCTGCCCATTGCCAAAACACGGAACACTGATGAGCAGCGCTTCTAGGCATAAGCGCTGCCTATTGCTTTATTTTTTTTTTCCTTTCTTGCGTTCCCCTCTCTCTTATTCATTCATGAATCCATCTTCACTCACTCTCTCCTCTTCTTCTTTCTCTAACTCGCTTTCTCTCTCTTAACTCCCTTTTCTTTTCTCCATCACAGAAATCAGATTCGTCTCTCTCTCTTTCTCTCTCAAATCAACTCTTCTTAAACATACTAATTTTAGTGGTCTTCCTGTTTTCAACTTGCTTCATTTCTCTTTTTTGCTTCTTTATTTGTTTCTTGCTTCATTTATCATTTTTGCTTCTTTATTTGTTTTCAGATTTTGTCAACATGAATTCTTTCTAGTTCTAGCTTTAATGACTGATTTGCCATCTGTCAACTGTGTATTTGATTCTTTTTTGTGGTTCAAAAATTACCAAGATTCATCAAATGTACTCAATTTTGGAATGTCTCTTACAACAAAATTGTAAATACTTGTTAGATCTGCCTTGATTTTGCTACTTATACTTGTTAGATCTCATAAGTCATAACCTATCTTTTTTTCCTCTTATGTTATGCAGGTGTTTGTAGAATTGCCACAATGATAAAACAAATTCTAAGCATCAAGAGGTATACAAGAAAATGTTGAAAAATATTATTGGAACAAGTATTGTAAAGGGTGCATTAATGGAGTCTTGACTTGGAAGGGTGGTGATGATTGAGAGGGTTGAAAGTAAATTTGTAGCAAATGTAAATTTGTAGCAAAAAAAATTAAAAAAACGGAAAATATCAAATGTAAAAAGGAAAATAAACAAAAACAAAAAAAAATTTAAAAATATATACAATGGGCAGCGCTTGCAGGGAAAAGCGCTGCTCATTGACCTAGCGCTTTTAGGAATGAGTAGCGCTTCAAACTGGGAAGCGCTGCCCATGGATACCAGTGAGCAGCGCTTCTTAAACACTTCCCATTGTGGCAGTGGAATCAGCAGCGCCAAGTTTAGCAGCGCTCAGAAGCGCTGCCCATGGCTAAAAAAAAGCGCTGCCTATCCCAAAATCTGTTGTAAGTAAACATCCTATGTAGCCTTGGTATGAGCGGCAAATAGAACATTGCTTTTCGTGGAACCAATTTGCCTCTACTCATCCCTCTCCTGCTGGCACGATAGCGTGACTCTCCACAAATCTTGCATTCCGACAACTCTCCATCATTTATGCCAAACTCATTGTTATAATAGAGCATGCAACCGGAGACACAACAATCAATTCTTATAGATTTCAAGCCAAGCTTCGATACCAATCTTTTAGCATCATAATAACTCTGCGGCAAAAGTCCTCTAATTGGAGTTGCATCCAACATCATTTTGGTCATATATTCCATGCACAACTCAGCAACATTAAACTAAGACTTAAGACCCAACAACCGAAAACACATTGATAATTTAGAGTCTTTAGATCCTTCAAATAATGGATTATTTGTCTCACTTAAATACATGTAAAATCTTTGAGCTTCCTCATTTGGAACTTCTTCAGCATCATATTCTGGCTCTTCAAAATCCAAATTTACTCCAACCGCATCAGATATCATTCCTTGATAAACTTCTAACGGTTGAATAATTTCGCATCCAGACGTGACGAACAACTACCCCTGGTGCTACTTCGCCGTGACGACTCCATATAAAATAATTTGGCCTAAACTCATTATTATACAAATCAAGTCTGACTTCATCATCATTTTTTATAAATTGAAATGAACATTTCAAGCACGGACATCTAATTCCGCCTTGTCGCGCAAATTCTTCATGCTGCTTAGCACAAAAAATAAACTCTTTTCTACTTCTTGTACAAAACGTCGCTTTAAACCAGCTCTTCCAGGAAACAATCGATCATACATCCAACTACGATCCATGTTTTGGGGAACTACGTACTAAAGTTCAATAAAAATTAACGTTATCTATATATATATATATATCTATTACATATATACATGCACATATATATACCTATAAACATATTTACATACACTAACAATGTAAACATTAAATAAATTACTAGGTTTTAAACAAACTGTAGTTTTTTTATTAACAATTAATCAAATACAACATTTTCTATTGATTGATATATTAATATCGATTTTAACTATAAATAACATTTTTACTAAATAATAACTTTAAATTACTATGTTTTAAACAAACTATACAATTTTTTGTTAATAAAATGTTATTATTCAATGTAAATAAACTATTAAATATTCCTTTCAAATATATATTGATATATTAAGTGAATAATACATATATATTAAGTTGAATAATACATATATATTAAGTGAATAAAACATATATATTGATATACGTTTTAATAAAGTAAATATAATACTTTTGTATTTATCTAAAAATATATATTCATATATTAAGTGAATAATACACATATATTAGTAAATATAATTTCTGTTTTTTATTTCGTTTTTATTTATTGTTTATTTATTTAACACTTTTTAAAGTAAATATAATATATATATATCTAAAAATTAAAAAAATATATTAAGTAAATATAATTTCTGTTTTTTATTTCGTTTTTATTTATTATTTAAAACTTTTTAAAGCAAATATAATATAGTGTTCATCTAAAAACTAAAAAAAAACAGAAATTAATAAATATTTCGCATTTATATAAATATAAATAATATTTAAAAAATTAATATTTTATTTTATTTTTATTTAATATTAAAAAAATTAAAATAGTAACAGAAATTAAAAATATGAACAAAATACATTAATTTTAATTTTTTTCGTATTTATTTATTTATTTATTACTTATTTAAAATCATTAATCAAAATTTTAAAATTAAAAATAAATTAACAAATACATTAATTTTATTTCGTATTATAACTAATTTTAACTAAAATATTATAAAATTTTATTAACTAATATATTAATTCGTATTTATTAACTAATATATCAAATTTTAAATTTAGTTATTGAATAAATTATAACTAATAATATCAATAATAACAAGTAATAACTTCGATAACTAACCGGTAGTGAAGAGAAGACTCTGGCTTGATGCTAATCTTGCACTCCTTCAAACAAAAAAGAGAGAGAACCAAACTCAAACAACTCCTGAATAATACATAAACAAAAACTATTAACAAGTGAAAAAATGAAGAAGCGAAGAGATTTAAAGAATTTTCGGATGTTATAAACATACCTTAGAAGAAATTTGCCAAAGAGAGGAAGAGATTTTGTAGAGAGAAGAAGAGGATGTGAAAAAATGAAGAAGTTGTGACGTGAGTAATTGTGAAACCGAATTATATATAGGAAGAGAGGGGGTTCCAACGGCCACAAACGGATCCGCCGAAAACGGTGTTACTCGCGGATTTTAAATTTTGAATTTTGAAATCCGCCGGAAAGTGGAGTTATCGGCGGATTTTCTAGCTTTCCGGCGGATCCGAAATCCCCCACAAAAAGGAGTTTCCGGCGGATTTTTTTGGTCAAAACATTTCCGGCGGATACGGGATCCCTAACAAAAAGGAGTTTTCGGCGGATTTATTTTTTCAAAAACTTTCTGGCGGATTTGTGTGTTTCCGGCGGATCTGGATCCCTCACAAATTGGAATTTCCGGCGGATCCTATCCCCCACAAAGTTTCCAGCGGATTTTTCACCCTTTTTGGCGGATTTTGAATTTTGAAACTCCCGCTTTTTATCGAAAATCGGCCGGAAATTACCGTACTGGCGGATCCTTTTTTTTAAAAAAAATACTCCGAATAAATCAGCCGGAAATTGATAAAAATCTGCCGAAAAGTTACTGTCGAAAAATTATCCGCCGGAAACTGCAAAAAATCTGCCGTAAACCTTTAGTGGGACTATATCCGCCGAAAATCCAAAAATCCGCCGGAAAATTTCGTGGCCAGTAAAACCAACTATTCTTGTAGTGGTTGGATTCAATTGGAATCCATGAGCACTCACACCTCACAAACAGAGAGAAACGAGAGAGAAGAATTGAGAAGGACTGAATTCTTTATTGAATAATGATCTGAATCAGTTACAATCTCGTTTTCTGATGTATTTATACTATCTAAACTCTAGTATAATTCTGTTACATTGTTAACTAACTCAAAACAGAAAATATTAAATGCACTATAATAGCTAACTCACTTAATATCTATCTTAGGTGCTATATCAGGTGCTATAGCACTCAGTGTGCTTTATTTGAATTACTCAAAAATACAACAGAAAAGAGGAATTGCTAGAGAAAATACAACAAACACGTGACATGAGTGTTGATCCTTACCGCATCAGAAGATTCTTTTTTTATGGTGAAGGAAACACTCCGTCCAAATTGTTATAACTCATTTTAATGTTTCTTAATGCAGTTTCCTATAACTTCATTTTTCCATAAAATTAATGTTTCTTAATACAATTTCCTATAACTTCATTTTTTAAGAGTTTTTAATTAATAAACATGATTCCCCTCAAAAAAAAAAAATAAAGCTTGAAGTTAAATAGGAATATATAATAGCAAATTGGGTGCTTCCAAGACTCCATTTCCTACCTGTGCTGTCAACTATAGGGATGGCTTCTACAGTTCATAGAGATGATGGGAAATCAAAGCCAATCCACTTTTTCAAGACCATACTCTCTAAAGCCCTTTTGAAGGGAAAGCTGGTAACAATATATGTTCCTCTTTCAATATTTTACTCTTTATCCAATTTTATTTGTTTTCTTTTTACTTTATGTATATAATGAATAATTTGATGGTTCATTCTTGCATTTAGTAGCTAAGTTTCCAAAATGGGTATATATTGTGAGTTTATGTTGATGCATGCGTCCAAAAATGGAGTCTGATGTCATGCGTTTTCTAGAATCAGTTTGAGAAGATGATTTTTTTTTAAGACTTCGTTTTTGTATTAATTTATATTTTAAATTTTTATAAAATTGAAGGAACAATGTGATAGCTGATCATATAATATTTTGATAACATTTATGTGTTTTTAGAAACATTTTATAATATCCTCGAAAATCCTTCATTTAAACATACTGTTATATTTATATTTCTTTATGTAAAACAGAGGATTCCGCACACGTTTGCAAGATGATATGGAAAACGTTTACCCAGCAAAATATTTCTTAAACCTCCAAATGGTACAAAGTGGAAAGTTTATTTGAAGAAACGTGATGGAAGAGTTTGGCTTCATGAGGGTTGGAAAGAGTTTGCAGAGTATCATTCTCTAGCACATGGTCACTTATTGATTTTCAGATACAATGGAACATCCCATTTTAATGTAATCATTTTTTATTTAAGTAGTGTTGAAATAAAATATCCATTCAATAAGGTACGTGGTAAAAGGGCCAACAATAATGTATTCCATCCACCAAAGAAGTAGAGAATAAATAGAAACAACAAAGATGAGAGTAATTCCAATTTGAAGAACTGGAAAGGTATGATTTCAGATTTCATATGCTTATTTTGTTTCGGCTTAATTCCACCTTTAGTCTCCCAATTACATGATCATGAGATTTTGGTCATCTTTTTACAATTGTTCTACATTATCATGGTTTATGTAATTTTGGCATATTTATGATGCCCAATAGATTAGAAGTGATAATACTCCCTCCGTTCCTGATCTTTGGTTCTTTTGCCATGTTTCACACAGATTAAGAAACCATCAATTTGTATTACCTAAAGACTAAAGTGCCCTTTTATAGCATTAACTTCCAAATTTATGGGTGTTTATTATTATTATTTTTTAATTGTGGCTGTTAGTATTGGAAAGAGAAAAGGTGGAGTATTAATCTTAGAAAGAGAAAAAAAGGAGCGCTGGTTTAGACTTTGCAACTGCACTACATAGAGAACAAGTTTTCACTATCCTATCTTCAAAAACAAAACTATTGAGTATCCTCACTAAAAGTTATTTTCATTTGCAACTAAAAAAATTTCCCATCAAAAATATAATTTGCACGATTTGTCAACATCTGTTAGTACCTTTATTTTTATTTTTTTAGACGGAAAAGTACCTTTATTATTTTTGTTTCGTTATTTTACTCTTTTTTTTAGTAATTTTCAAGTGTCAAAACAACAAGCACATGACCATCATGTACGTGGGTGGGGTTGGAAATAGTATAATTGTGTCAACGGTATTGGGACTACACAATTGTATTGGGACTCCAAATAAAGAGTATTGGGACAATTAAATTTTATTTTGGAGATTAAATAAAAATAAAGGGTAAATTTGGAAAACTTTGGTAAATTGTACATTGGTATGTTAAAAGTACCATTGTTTTGGACAAAAAAAAGTGTCAAAAGTACCAAAGATCAGAAACGAAGGGAGTATAAATTTGAATAATTATGATACTTAGACCACATTTGGGAGTTTGAGTGGCCGGGAGGGTGGGGATAGAGAGTCAAGCCCCTCACATTATTTGAGAGTGTATTTTTGAAGAAAAGAGACAGACTGTGTATGATTAGTATATTTTTAATTTTATTACTATTATAAAAAGATGAAAATAATTTGACTTTTTTTCCTAAGCCTCCCAAGTCCTCCAAATTTTTCCTCCAATACATCATTAGTTCATCATTAAAACCTTTTGAAAGCCTCATAAGCTAATAATTTTTCTATTTTGTTATTTGTGTCTAATTACTGTGTGTCTTTCTCTCTTTCTCTTTCTCTCTCTTTGCCCCTTAGGTAAGTTGAAGAATTTGAAGAGAAACAACAATGACCAGCAACTCACTAAAAGGTCATCCATCAGGAGTTATGTTGCTCATGCTCCTCGCATAATTACATCTTGTTGGGGAGTCTGGGGGAGCATCGGGAGAATTACCGAGCTATCCAATGAACGAGACCACTAAGAGACTTGGACATCACATCTCAACCCAAAACCTTAAGGTGTCAGGTAAATGGTCCCCTCTCTTATATGTCCTATAGCTCATTCATAGCCGATGTGGGACTTATAACCACTCACACTTGAATTTCCAACATCTCCCCCCAAGTGTGAGTCACCCACATCACTATACTTGATCCAAACCAGGATCCACTACCCGCTCCCCCACCAAGCCGAACCATGGCTCTGATACCACTTGTTGGGGAGTCCGGGGGAGCACCGGGAGAAACACCGAGCTATCCAATGAACCGGACCACCAAGAGACTTGGACGCCACATCTCAACCCAAAACCTTAAGGCATCAGGTATATGGATCCCCTCTCTTATATGTCCTTCATATAGCTCATTCATAGCCGATGTGGGACTTACAACCACTCACACTTGAATTTCCAACATCTCCCCCCAAGTGTGAGTCACCCACATCGTTATACTTGATCCAAACCAGGATCCACTACCCGCTCCCCCACCAAGCCGAACCATGGCTCTGATACCACTTGTTGGGGAGTCCGGGGGAGCACTGGGAGAAACACCGAACTATCCAATGAACCGGACCACTAAGAGACTTGGACACCACATCTCCACCCAAAACCTTAAGGTATTAGGTATATGGGTCCCCTCTCTTATATGTCCTTCATATAGCTCATTCCTAGCCGATGTGGGACTTATAACCAGTCACACTTGAATTTCCAACATCTCCCCCCAAGTGTGAGTCACCCACATCACTATACTTGATCCAAATCAGGATCCACTACCCGCTCCCCCACCAAGCCGAATCATGGCTCTGATACCAGTTGTTGGGAAAAAACAACATAGAGAAATAAAAGGAGCACAATCGGAACACAAGAATTTAACGTGGAAAACTCCAAAACGGGAGAAAAACCACAAACCGCTACCTAATGGCAACAAAATAATAACACTATGTGAAAATTATTACAACACATAGACTTTTCTCACACACCCAATGACCCCAATACACCCACACCCTCCAAAGAAATATTTAACTACATCTCACAACACTCTAAAACAAGAGTATAAGAGAAAAACAAAGTCAAATACAACTTAAGATATTTGACTGGTGCATCTTGTAAAGGAGAACTTGAGCCCCTTTATATAGCCTTGGACTCCTTCTTACTTCACAAAACTAGGCGATGTGGGACTAATTGAAGATGCCTAAATTGCAATTAACTCCAACAATCTCCACCTTGATTGTAATTGATACGAAGACATCTTCGGTTTTCATTGTCTACACCGACAATCATAGTTCAAAAGAACTATCATACTCCACCTTAAAGAGTATACCACTTGAAGCTAAACCACTCCAAGAATTTTATCCATGCCGAAAGCCATCGACATAACTTCTTCAAGATGCTCAATTCCTATCAACTCCAACAATCTCCACCTTGATTGTAATTGATACCCGAGACATCTTCCACTTTTATTGTCTACACCGACAATCATAGTTCAAAAGAACAATCATACTCCACCTTGAAAGAGTATACTTCACTTGAAGCTAAACCACTTCAAGAGTTTCTTCATGTCGAAAGTCATCGACATAACCTCACAACACACCTTGCATAAAGCCAATGCCCATGTGTTATCTTGAACCCTTTGGAGCAATTTGTCGGATCTGCTCCCCTGGACAATTTTTCTTTACATGCACAAAATTGTTTCCTTGCAACACCTTGTGAAACCCGATTCCATCAACACATCCATGACTTGAATTTTCCACAAGCCAAAATTGATTCTTCCACCAAATTTCTCTATCAAACTTCTTTTCTGATGTGGAAGATCAGGCAAAGCTGCAACCATGATACCAGTTGTTGGGGAGTTCGGGGGAGCACCGGGAGAATTACCGAGCTATCCAATGAACCGGACCACTAAAAGACTTGGACACCACATCTCAACCCAAAACCTTAAGGTGTCAGGTAAATGGGTCCCCTCTCTTATATGTCCTTCATATAGCTCATTCATAGCCGATGTGGGACTTATAACCACTCACACTTGAATTTCCAACACATCTTTCACAGTGATAATGAAATCATACAAATCAAAATGGTTCTTGATATTTTCTCAAACAATGTAGTAGTATAATTAATAGAAATGATAACAACATTTTCTTTTACACATTCTCAGCAATACTCACTCTATGATTAGTTAAAATTCATCTAGGTTGCTAAATTATCGGTCACATTTCCAAAGTGGTACAACCCACATGAATTTTAACCAATCTTAAAGTGAATGTTGGAAAAAGTGTGTAAAAAAGAGAGTGTTGCTAGCACTTCTTACATAATCTATATAGTACATTCTAATATAGTACATAATCTATATAGTACATTCTCTTGTGAAACACTAATTAATAAGAGGTAAAAAATGCATCTAATGCAGAACATTCCAAAGGGAACACTGAAGGACTACATCAAACAGGGTGGAGAAAATGTTATGCTGCTTGTTGGGGATAGATCATGGAGGATTAAGTTGCTCCATTACAAACACAAATCAGACACATGGTTTTCTAGAGGTTGGTCAATGTTTGTAAAAGAAAATAATTTAGAAAATGGAAATTTCTTCAAGGTTGTGAGCACCGGTGGTGAGATGGTGATGAAGGTTTCAATTTCTAAATGGTGGCATTTAAAATGGAAAACTGATTAGATTGTCAAAGTCATGATCAAGCGTTAATCTAATGCAAACTTTGAAGAAATTTTGTTGAAGAGATTTTTTTCTAATGAAAGTAAAGTACCATTAATCAGCTGGGTCTATTTTTCTTATTTTTTGTGAAGTTTTAATTTTCCTTATTCAATTATGATTACTATGGGTGGGAATAGGCCAAAACAGACTTTATAAGATTCGAGCCTGACCTAGTTTGAAAACTTTAGGCTTGAGTCTGGCCTATTACTTGTTATAGGCCTAGTTTTAATGCCTGACTTGGTGTTATAGAAGGCCTGCTAAAGCCTCTTAGCCTATTTAAAAGCCTTTTTAGCATTATGTCTTAATTAAACCAATAAGCCTATAACTAAAAGTAGGCCAAATTTCATGAAGGCCCAAGATTTTTTTTTCATCTCTTCCATCGCTTATGAGAAATATACCCCATCTAAAATTAGACAGCACATATGCCAAATTAGGGTAACTAAATTGGTTCAAATCTGGAACCTTCCATTTGTAGAGCACTAACTCGCCAACTATGCTGCACCTGCATTGTGTTTGAATCAACACCACATATGACACAGATTCATCCACACAACTTAAGCTTCGCTTCAAACATATTTGCCAAGTACAAAACACTCAAACTCAACTAGAGCAGCAAGGAAGGGTTTCGAGATCCACCTCCAAAACACACAGCCCCTCATGCTTTGCATCCACCACCAGCGACGCTCCCCTCATGAATGGCTACAACCTCCGTAGAACACGCTGAAGCTGTGAAGCAGCACCACAAGGCCCTGAGGAAACACTGATGGCCTCTTTGTTGTAGAAATTGGCCATTTGCTTGATTTTCAGTATAGATTGATGTCAGCCATGCCCCACATTCATGGCTAATCTAATCGTGGAGCTTGGATAAAGGTCACAAAAAATAAAAACTCAAAGACCAAAAAGAGACTCAATATGAAAAACGAAGAGACTTTAGTGGCTCACTTTAACAATTAAGAGAAGAACACACTAAAGGTGACTAATGATGGCTTTGTTATGGGTATATTTAGGATTTAATTTGTAGTTGTAATGTGCATTTGGATTTGTGTCTTATTGGTTTAATTTGTTATGGGCTACGACCACTTTGTATTTTGGGCCATATGGGCTTGTACTTCACTTTGTTGTGCCTTAAGTGACCCAACATATATAAGGAGATACACCTAGTGTAAACATAGAAATTTTATGTTGAATGAATCATTTCCTCATTGTGCGAAAATAAAGTCAAATACCTAGAGTGAGAGGTGAGGTTCGTCATGAAGTTCTCCTTGGTCCTTGAGATGAGAACCTTAAATTCATATACTTGAGGCTAGGAGAGCCTGAGGATAAAGTGATCTTATCACCTTTCCAAGATAGGTGTCATGATAATAAATCTCCATTCCATTCCAAGTATATTCCACATTTGATCTTTCTTCCTCTTTCACATAAGTGTTTATGTCCTTTCTTTCGTTATTGTTGATTTGTCTTGATCTTCCTTCTGAATTTGTTGTGAAAAATTGTTGATTTGAAAATTTTCAAGATCCTAAACATTAGGGATCATGTTAGGTCCTATCAAGCGAGTATCAAAGCTAGTGAAATTTGGCAAGAAAAATTTCACACAAGATAGGATCTATAATGATCAAGAAGGATTGGATCTAGATATTTGACAATTCAATAATTCTTACACAAGAACAAGAACAAGTGTTCTTGACAAATCAAGAAAGATGAAGAACATACAACACAAAACACAAGAGACTTACATGAAACGTAGAAGAGAGAACAAATGTGGATGAGACTAGAGATGGATGTGCAAATGAATGATCGCCACACCTTCTTGGAATGTGATAAGATCAACTAGCCTAGGGCGCTCCTAGCCCCAAAGTTGTGAGCAAGGTCCTCACCTTCCAGAACCATGGAGAATCCTCATGATGAATCTTGCTCTCTCGTACGCATGTACTCGCCACTTCTCACCTCTCGCTAGGTTTCTCTCCAGGCTTTCAACTTTGCAAAAATGAAGAAATAAAGTTAGTCATCAAGAGTTCTCTAAGAATTACATTGTGGACTCTATGGATCCTAAGTCCACAACATAATCCCATGGCCAAAGTATCCCTAATAAAGCCCAAAGTGGTCCAAAATTAAAATGTTTTAGAAATATACAACTATTAAAAGAAAACAAAGTATAGGAAACACTATATTAAGCACATTAAAGTATTTTTCCCTTGAATTTGACTTTTCGAGTCTTCTCTTGGTTTTTTTGATTCTTAATCCTTGTGATCTTCATCCAAGCTCCATTTGGGCTCACATCATAGGTTATGGTTGAAACTTATATTTTTGTATTTTTGATATACAATGGATGAAAGATGGAGTAGGGATGTTAGGAATTTCGTGGTTTTGATGGTAGAGAAATAAGGGACCAGATTAAAAGAAAACAAACAATAAAACTCAAATGCGATAAGTGAAGAAAATGGATGATTGGGACAAGGGCGCCGGCTTAGTCTATTATAAGAAAAGGATAAGTTTATGAGTGAGAGGATCACCACAAGAACATAATTTCTTGATAAGATCGAATAAACTGGTCCAATCCAGAACCAAAGAGTATGAACTCAAAATCTTGATAAAATCTTTGTTGACCTTTTATTACTTGCACTGCCTAAATGTAATGAGGATTGCTCTTGCTATTACAACAAGTGAAGATAAGGGCGTAGAGGGCGAGGGCTGAAAATGCTGACCATGGATCGGGGAACTGATGCACGGGAGATTCTTAGAGTCTCTATAGCCAACGTGTTGGATCAAGATTTTCCTAAAACCACCGAGGACGGCACAAGCAGCAAAACCCCCGTCGAGGCACCTATCTCTGGCGTTGTTCCTAAAGGGGAAGCTGAGGTGAATAACATGATTGGGGAAATGGAGATAGCTGGTAGCCCAGTAACAAACGCTGTAATTGAATGTTTGTATGGCCCTAATAGCCCGAGGAAAACTGTGACACTAAAGGTTGACATTGAGGTGGATGACCATACAGGGGATCCATTCGGGCCACTCATGGTCGAGGAGGAACTGGTGGATGAACATGGGGGTGATGTCTTCAAATGGTGGGGCTGCTACCACTGGAGTTTGTGGTACCAAAGGACAGCTAAAGGAACTTGAGGGTGATGTCTTTGTCGAGGAGGCTGAGTGGGCTGCCTTGACAGAATCAGACAATAAGGTGATCGAAGGCATGCTGTTTGAGAAATCTACGGTGGACATGGTGAAACATTTGAAGCCGCCATATATCAAGGCTCATCTAAACGGGAAGCTCTTCAATAGGGTGTTCGTGGATGGTGGGTTTGTATTGGATATAATGTCTTTGGCTACCATGAGGAAGCTCGGCATGAACTACGAAGATCTCATACCTACCACCATGACTATGACCATGTTCATGGGCCACCCTTCTCACGCCTTGGGCATTTTGGTGGCTAATGTCACTGTGGGATCGAAGGTAACTCGATCGGATTTTTTCATTATAAAGGGGAAGTTGTAACACCCCAGGCTTCTAGTCGACATTAGAAACCCGAGATACTACTTATAGCGTTTCAGAGATGCACTTAAATAACTTTGGATTAAGTCAAACTGACAACTAACAATAAAAAAACTGACTAAGGATGATAGGTTTTATAAATTAAGTTTTACAAAATGAAAAGATTTAATACAAATCATCCGAAACAGTCACAATAGAAATTAATCCGAATCCACAAGTGCATATGCCTAATACATTTCGGACTTAACTATGAACAACTAAACATAAACATTAGCACAAGATAATGCTAATCTTCATGAGCTGAAGATCTTCATATGGAAGGGTCCTTGATCTCGCCGTTGACTTCTTTAAAGTTCACCTGTGAGTTTGAAAAACATTCAACAATAAACAATGAGATTACAAATCTCAGTGATCTCTTTTGCGACCCCTCACCCATAACCTCTCGTAATCTTATTATCATATTTTCACTTGTCGTAACGTAATCCATAAGAAGACTGAACATTATCAGCTTCAGCGGAGAACCCAACGCGAATCAACAATCTGAGCCATGACTCGATCCGAGTAAACCCAAATCAACCATATGAGTCATGACTCAATCTGGATCAACCATTTGGGCCTTGAACTTAGGAGACATGACCTCCCTTTCCAATACGTTACTTAACCATATGAGTTCTCACTCGTTTGTTCGTTTCCTAAAACAATATCGTTCATTTCAAACAATCTTCACATGATCATAACCTCGATATTTTCCATCAGTCATAGTTCAATTCATATCACAATCAAGCACTTGAACCACCAGGTCAAGCAATTCCATCACAAATCATTTATAAAAAAACATTTGTTCAAAGACATAACATAGACTACACTTCAAGCATTAGGAGATAGAATAGGTTAATGATGATTCTGAGAGTGAGTTAAAAATACAACCAATGTTTATTTATAGTTGTAGATCTTTTTGTTAACTTTATAACGCATACAAGAACACTCAAATTGGAGTTCCAGATCAAAAGTTACAGACGAAACAAATTAGAAAACTATCTAGAAAATCTAACAACACGAGAGACTAGCACGACCCGTGCTTAAAAGAGCATGACCGTTGCTCCCTGTGCAGCACCAGAAAATCTGTTTTACGTTTTCAGCCCACTCCCAAAGTCTTCTAACCATTCCTAACTATCATACAATCAATTCTAACATTTTAAATCACTTCAATAACAACATCACAAACCGTCAAAACAACACTCAATCAACAATTTATCCAAACAATATATCTATTAGGGCCACGTTGTAATCATTTAATCATGAATTACATGCTTAATCACCAATTCAGCACTCAGTTTTAATAGAACATTTCAACATTTCTTAAGCATAAAATATGTACACACATTTCAAGTATTCATGACCAACAACATGCAAATACCACAACATCAAGAAAACTTCAAAACCATTAAAGAACACACCTTGTTCAAGTAGCACAACACAATCAAGCAAAGATTTAAGCTCAAGCACACCAACAAAACCCCCCTCAAGCTCCCAAACTCGAAACCCTAGCCTTCAGATTCTTAATTTGAGCTTCCCAACTAGAAAGAAGTGGAGTGTGTGTCATAGTTCAGCTCCTATGGCTCAAAGGAAGTGTGAAATCCAACATGCCCCTTGATTTCTCCTAATCTCCATGAGTGGGCAGCTTTGAAACTCAACACAATGGGAATGATTTCTTTGAAATTGAAAGGTGAAGATGAAAGAGAAAGATTTTGAAACTCCAAATAGAGCTATGGGTTCAACATGCAAGAAGGTTTGTGGAGACTCCCATGGGTTCACTCCTCTCCTCTCTTCGCAACTCTCTCCCTGTCCTTCTCTTCTTTCTTTCTTTTCTTTTCTTTCTCAAAGTAAGTGTGTTGTTTTTATGAAAATGAGTGAAAATAATGAGTGTGAAGGAAAGTGTTTTCAGCTGAGTGTATTTTGTGGGAGTGAAAATAATTGAAGAGGGAAATACCCCTTTTGCCCTTATGTTACTCATACACTACCCAAATTTAATTCAACTCTCACAATCACTCAAGCATACAAGCATATAATTATTTCATTTAGCCATGTATTCAAGCAGCTAAATCATCACTTGTGGATTCAAACAACAATAAACCAATTCAAATAACAACAATTATTTAAAATTAGTCACTAACAAAATAACTAGATCCACCACTTAGGGGGATGTTACAGAAGTCGTCGTATGATGTAATCCCGGGATGGGATTGGATTCACACGAGTGAGTATGTTCCTTCAACATTGCATCAGAAGCTGATGATATGGATCAATGATAAGGTGGAGATTGTGGAAGATGATTGATCAGTGCATTTTAATGCACTCTTTAAAGCTTTGCATTTGATGTTTTTAATTGTGTTTTGTTCCTAATATTTAAGCCTTAGCACGTTTCTTGACTTTGGGTTTTAATTGAGCGTTATAGCAAATTCTTGATTAATTCTTGTTTTTATTGCATATTGACCCCTGTCTACCCTGCAGGCCATAACTTTGGCTGTGATAATCCGATTGAGGCGTACGAGCATGCGTTGGAAAGATAAGGAACAGAGCTACAATTATTCTGTTGAGCTCGAAACCCAATTCTGAAGTATTGAATGTCAAAACTGCGAATTACCAATGCAGTTTAGTCAATTACGTGTTTATGGGCCAATTACTATTTTTATCGGGCTTTTATACAAGAACCCAGTTAGTGGATTAGGGTTTTCGTTTTGTCCTAGTTAAATACACTATTTAGAGCCGTTTTGACTCTGTTACGCATTATTATACAATTTTGAGGATTTGGTAGCGTAACCTCCATGGAAGCCTAAAATCCAAAGTCAATTCATTGGTGAACGGGTGTCGCTATACGGATTTTGAGGTTCGGTTCTTTATTGTTTATGATATTTCGTCTTAGTTTCTAATTCGTCTCTATCAATTTCGTTTTAATTCTTAATGGTTGCAATTTCAGTTCTTCTTATTCGCTTGAATCAATCGAATTCTGTTTTTGCAAAACGCGATTCGTTTGTGTACGCGCTTGCTTGTATACAAAATCGTTTCGTAATCTTTGATTGTTTCGATTTATTTGAATGTTTAATTTATTTAGTTCGAATAGAAATTGATAGGGGATTGATATGAATTCTGTTATGATATTGGTTATGCTTTGAACGGTGCTTGTCCCCTTTCATGACCGATTGAACCCACTGTTTTGGCGCTTGCCCGAAACTGTGTGAATTCGTATAAACTAATTAACGCTTGTTCTAGTTAGTTTATATCAATATAGAATTGGAAATCCTTAGAGACGTTATTTTTTAGAACCTATGATAAATCCGAAAAACACACTCTGAAACCCGTGAATTGATTGTCTTTCGCCAATTGCTCCTATCAAACATAAACTTTTCTAAATCAAACCCCCTATTTATTGTTAATTTCGTTCTTGTTGTTGGTAATCTTAATCTTAGAGGTCCTTGTGAGACGACCAAGGTTAACTCACCTTGATACTACATTTTAATACTTTCTATTTATTTTGACCCGCGTATGACCGTTGATCAATGATCCCAATCCTTTCCCTACTAAGGTGAAGATGTTCGATGCAGTTTTTTATTCCCCTCACATGAGCCCTATTGCTTTACCAAGAAGCTATGAAGAAGGAGGGGTGGAATCATGCGAATAGACAAGAGAGGGGTTCAAACTCAAAATGTTGGCCGATCCATGGCCTGATAACGAGTTCGATGATTGATAGACCTTCTGAATTACAGAGGCTACTGGACATATTACAATATATGATTAGTGGGATCCTAGCGTACAATAGAGAGATCAGGTGGTGGAGCTGATTACGGATTCCCGCGACTGCTTTGCATTGGATTACCATTCGATGCCAGGCTTGGATAGAGCGTTGGTAGAACATCGGTTTCCTATTAAGGACGGATGCAAGCCGCCCTATAAACATCCGCTGAGGAGGTTTGATCCTCAGCTGATGCCACAAAACAAAGCTGAGATAGAGAGGCTATTGAAGGCCGGGTTCATAAGAACCGCCAGGTATGTAGAATGGTTGTCCAATATAGTGGATGTCTTTAAAAAGAATGGTCAGGTGAGGATCTACATTGATTATAGGAACCTGAACTTGGCCACTCCAAAGGATGAATATGGTATGCCAGCGGCCGACATGCTAGTCGATGTTGTGGCTAACAATTCCATCTTGACCTTCATGGATGGATACTCTAGGTATAACTAGATCTATTTTTCCGAGGCGGACACCCGTAACACTGCCTTTCGGTGCCCTGGAACCCTAGGTATCTAGGAGTGGTTAGTCATGCCTTTCAGCCTTAAGAATGCGAGAGCTACCTATCAAAGGGAAATAATTGCAATATCCCATGACTTAATCGGCAAGAGTATGGACCTATACATTGATGATGTGGTAGTCAAGTGAAACAAATGAGACTCCACAACCTAAAGATGAATCCCATTAAATGTGCATTTGGTGTATCTACAGGAAACTTCCTAGGCTTCTTGGTGCATAATCAGGGCATTAAGGTAGATAAAAACAAATCCACAGCCATCTTGGAAGCTAGATCGCCCAGGACCTAAAAGGAGTTGTAGAGCCTCCTCGGCAAGATAGATGTTCTGTGAAGATTTATTGCCAACACGGCAGGGAAGATGATGGCATTCTCACTGTTGCTTAGGTTGAAGAACACCAAAGAGATGGCATGGCGAGAAAAACTGCAGGAGGCCTTTGATCAGATCAAGGCTGCCTTGAGTAGTCCTCCGGTCCTAGTTCCTCATTTTCCCGGGAGGCAGTTGAAGCTCTACAATGCGGCCGAAGATCAAACCATCAGCTACCTTCTGGCCCAATATGACAATAATGGCGCCGAGCGAGCTACTTACTACCTTAGTAGTATTCTCAACGATGCTGAGACTAGATAATCTCCCATTGAACAGTTTTGTTTATCATTATTAAACGCCTCTACCAAGTTAGAATATTATTTATTGCCTTAAGAGGTTCTAGCTGTATGCAAAGTTATTATTGTAAGGTACATTCTTAATCGGCCTATCTTGCAAGGTAGACTTGTAAAATGGGCCATTAAATTAAATGCATTTGCCTTATCATTTGTACTTTTAAAGGCCATCAAAGGATAGGCCCTGGTTGATTTTCTTGCCCAACACCCATGTGTTGAGGTCCATGATTCCCCATCCGAGACCGTTAATTATGTTGGCGTGAAGTCGTGGGTCCTCATATTTGATGGCTCAAGTACCCAAACTAGGGCTGGAGTGGGGATAGTTATCTCTAGCCCGTGTGGTAAAACTTGGAGGTTCATGTGCAGGATCGAGGATCAAGCATCCAATAATCAGGCGGAGAACGAAGACTTGATCATTGGCCTTGATATCTTAGCCACCATGAAGGTCCATTATATAGAAATAAAAGGGGGAATCTTAGTTGGTAACTAAGCAGATCACGGGTGAGTACAATTGTTATAATGCCAAGTTGAGAGAACTGTGTGCCTCAGCCTATAGCTTGTTAAAGTTGTTCGCCGATGCAATCATTACACATATTCCCAGGGACGTAATATTATTATCGGAGCCACGGACTACTTCACTAAATGGGTGGAGGCTATTCCTCTAGGAATTGTCAACCAGACTGTGGTGATTAGGTTCATTGAGACCCAAATCATTTTCAGGTTTGGGATCCCAAAAACCATCACCGCAGACAAGGGTACTATGTTCACAACAGAGCTAGTGGTGGCCTTTGCTTAAGAATACGACATCAAGATGAGGCATTCGACACCTTACTATGCCCAGGCTAATGGACAGGCCGAGGCTACCAACAACATCATTATGGAGCTCATCAAGAAGAAAATAGAAGATAAACCAAGGAGGTGGCATGAAACCCTCAATGAGGCTTTATGTGCTATAAGACATTCAAAGTCTACGGCCACCAGCATAACTCCATAGCGATTGGTATACGACCAAGACATAGTGTTGCCGCTTGAAATCAGTGTTGTGTCGCTAAGGGTTGCTAGGCAACACTCACTCTGCTTGGACAAGTATGAACAGGCTATATTAATGGAATCAGACTTGGTGGACGATGACAGATTGGCTGCCCTCAGCAATTTAGGAATTTCCAAACTTTTTAAGCCTAAGCTGTTTATTGAAGGCGACCTAGTCTGGAAAACTATATTACTAATTGGGGTCAAAGACCTTATGTTTGGTAAGTGGTCACCAAATTGGGATGGACCATATATCGTAAGTAAGACCTATGACGGAGGAGCTTACAAGTTATCTTCGTTGGAGGGCGAAAAGTTCGAAAGTAAAATAAATGGCAAATATTTGAAAGCGTATTACCCCACAATGAGGGAAAGAATGCAAAAGTGAAGCATCAAATCCCAATATTCAAAAGTGGTATGCCACACACCGGCGGCCGATAGTGATTACAAAGTAAAAACAAAGGAAATCTAGAAGGGTTAGCCCTCTCTTTGTGGTTTCCCTCTAGGGTAAGGAGGTTGCCAGCAGCAAGCTTATCATCTTGATTCACTTGGCTCGCTTCAAGGACTCTTGAGATAGGCTCCATCGAAGTCAATGGAATGTCAGTAGTAACTCCAGTGTCTTCCATGGCACGGTGACAATAAGCATAGCCTTCTGTGATATTTCTACCCTGTCCTCAGCAGTCATACTCGTCCCGAAGTTTTCTACTTCAAGAGCATCGGCTGCAGGATTATGCTCTGAAGAGGGAGACTCTAGAGGCAGAGGCTTGCTCAAGGGAGGTACGCAGTTCACCTCAAGCTACTACGGTATTATGAATATCCTCGCAACTGCACTGGAGGTCTGCTTTGAGTCTTGGCCTTTACGAAAGAAGAAGGGTCGGCGTTGGGTCCACTGAAGAACTGCGGTGATAGAGTTTTCGAAGGCTGGTAGATATGGCCGCATGTTTCTTGTTGGCTGCTGAATTCTTAGGGGAGAGAACGGCCAATTCCACTTGGAGGGACTAGATAAAGGCTTCAATGGCAGCAATCCATTGGTTAATCGTTTCTTGGTCTTTCACCTAGTTGTTGGGCTATCTTCCAAAAGACATTCTTTTGTAGCTCCGAAACATCGACCAAATTTGAGAGCCTGAACAACGACATCTGGAGATCGGCTAATTGCTCCTCACTGGTAGGAATTTCCCCAACCATAGCACTGTTCACACGGGCAAGATCCTCTTCTAGTGAGTAGGTTGCCGCTAGAGGCTCATCTACGCTCATGAAGTATCGGGCTAACTCCTCTTCCGAAACCACAGGGTCCTCTTTTAATGATTGAGATGGAGGGGGAGAAGGAATATTAGGCTCTTCACTTGGCTGAATTTGAGTCTCATCGGCACGACCTTAGGAGAGGAAAATGATGTTTAGACACGGTAAGCAGGAATTAATGGAATTGCGAGAAGAGGCGCATACCATGGTATGTTGAGGGTTGGGTCTTGGTTGAGGAGAAGAAGTAGCCCCCGATGATGGATGGGTTTTCTGTTAATACACTACAACGATCAGTAAAGACTGGGGTAGTAACACTATTGGAGATATAAGAAGAAAACCTACCCACAGTCTCTTGATATAAGGGGTTTGGCTGTTTCAACTAGAGATGATGGTGTTAGTTGATCTCGAGTTTGTTTCCGGTGTATGAGGGGAAGGCTGGCCAACAGTTGTACGTGGGTCAAAATAAGTAAAAAGGATAAAATATAGTAACAAGGTAAGTTAATCTTGGTCGTCTCACAAGGACCTCTAAGATTAAGAATACCAACAACAAGCGAAATAAGAAGAACTGAAATTGCAACCATTAAGAACAAAAGGAAATTGATAGAGAAGAATTAGAAACTAAGACGAAATATCATAAACAATAAAGAACCGAACCTCAAAATTCATACAGCGACACCTATTCACCAATGAATTGACTTTGGGTTTTAGGCTTCCATGGAGGTTAAGCTACCAAATCCTCAAAATTGTATAATAATGCGTAACAGAGGCAAAACGGCTCTGAAGAGTTTATTTAACTAGGACAAAATGACAACCCTAATCCACTAACTGGGTTCTTGGATAAAAATGGTAATTGTCCCATAAACCCGTAATTGACTAAATTGCTTTGGTAATTCGCAGTTTTGACATTTAATACTTCAGAATTGGGTTTCGAGCTCAACTTAAGAATTGTAGCTCTTTTCCTCAGCTTTCCGACGCATGCTCGCACGCCTCGATCGGATAATCACAGCCAAAAGTATGGCCTACAGAGTAGACAGGGGTCAATATGCAATAAAAACAAGAATTAATCAAGAAATTGCTATAACGCTCATTTAAGACCCAAAGTCTAGAAACGTGCTAAGGCTTAATTATTAGGTACAAAGCACAATTAAAAACACCAAATGAAAAGATATAAATAGTGCATTAAAATACACTGATCAAATTCCCCCACACTTAAGCTTTTGCACTCCAGGCAAACACACAAAACAAGACTCAAAAAACAATACATGAATTTCCAATGAATCCAAAGAATGCAAAATCATGAGAGAGATGCTTTTCCTAGTCTTCAAGGAGAATGAAAATCAGAGATAACACTTAATTACATCAAGGCAAAGAAGAGGATAGAGCAACAAGGTATGATGAATTTCTCTATTTTGATATACTTCTCATCATAACTCTCTCCTCCACACAACTTTCACTCTTCTTCATACAAAGGTAAAAAGATATATACACTTTGCATTTTTTCTTTTTTTCTTTTTTTTCTTTCTATTTTTTTTATTTTTTTTGGGAATATTTTTCTATACAAATGTACTTGCAAAACTTTCAATTGAGAACTGATGGCGAAATTGGCAAGTGTACCAAATCGTCGCAAGTAATAATAAAAAGGTAAGAACCGGATGTCGAACTCAAGGATTGCACGTACTTATCAATTTAAAGTTCTAGTTACTAGTTTGAACAATGGACTGAATTTAGTTGTGTTGATAATAATATAAAGAATAACAATAAAATGTTTTTGTGATTTTTAGAAAATAAACCAAAGAACGCTTTTGAAATTACTAGATGATAAAAGAAGCTAGGGATGAATTCCTATTGATTCCACAATATTGCAAAATGATTTGTTATAGAAAATTACTCCCTCTTTACCTTTGTTATCAAACCCACAACATTAATCAATTCCTAATTCCTTAGGCAACTAATCCTTTGTAACCAACTAAAAACCCTAATTCCTTAGGTGCTTCTAAATTAGAACAAGCATTACAATCAAGGGTTTTCAAGATACAACAACTCCAAAACTATTCCTAGACTAAGAATTGAAGGTGCTCAATCTTAAGCATTCATGCATAAAACTTCCATCTCATACATGAACCATACATCATTTTATGGATGATCAATTCATAAAAAGCATTAAGAACAAAGATTGAATACACAAAGGAAGAGGGAATATAACATTTAAATAGATCAAAATCAACTGCAATAGTGTTTCATCAATATTCATTCATCCCTAACCAAAAGGTATTTAGCTAGACATAGAGGAAGAGGAAATCAAACATAAAAGGAAACTTAATAGATAGAGTGACCACATTGAAGCTCCAAAATCTTGTTCCCAAGCCTTGAATCTTCAATGATGATGAAGGGTGATGATCCTTGGTCGCAGCTTCTGCCTCTCTCCCAAAGCTAGGTTAAGAATATGGCAAAAGATCCCCTAGGTTGGATGAAAATCGCAACTTAAACCAATTCGCAGAGGAAAAGCGCCCAAGCGCACGACAGAAACGCTTGAGCGCATGGCAAACAGAAACACCAGATAAGAAAGCGCCCCAAGCGCACGACAGAAGCGCTTGGGCGCATGACAACAGCAGCATCAGATGTAAAAGCGCCCCAGACGCATGAAACAGCGCTTGGGCGCACGACAAGCAGAAGCATCAGACATGAAGGCGCCCTAAGCGCATGACAGGAGTGCTTGGGCGCACCGGCAACAGAAGCAACAGATACAGAAGCGCCCCAAACGCATGCAGAAGCGCTTGGGCGCTTTGTAGCAGATCTTTGAAGTAGTAGGCGCTCCAAATGCTCGGCAGACGCATCCTTCGGTGCACGGTAGAACTCTTAGCGACTCAACTCATTCTTTCAAGCTTCAATAGGATCCAAACCATCAATTTGCACCTGAAAATCATGGTTATGACAAATGTGGCAATTTGTGGTCCAAAATCAATGTAGTTTCATAAATTCAATATAAAAACACTTAGTTTTAGACCATCAAAACTATATGCAATGCAGAATTATCACAACCCCAAACTTAAAGTTTTGCTTGTCCTCAAGCAATTAACCCAATTTAATCAAAAGAAGAGTTGCACACCAAATTTTTTTTTCTTAGAACTCCATTCCACTTTCACAACACTTTGAACAATCAACCAAATTTGCAACAATCAATCCATGATCAATTCACTCATTCTTTGAGTTCATGCTAACAAGTGAAAGTAACTCAAAGTAACCCAAATTTTTGATCCACTAGATGCAACATACAAATCCTCCCTTTCTCTCTCTCACTCTCCACAATATGTGTTTATCTCACACTCAAGTGTTTCGGGGTATCATTTCCACTCAATTCACATCACTTGCAATATCTACCATAGGCTTGACAAAATTCTAAGAAAAACAATCACACACAAATACCACACAAATCATGAGGACTTTATGAGGGTTGTAATGGGGCTTAGGTTAGGGTGGATAATTTTTGAAATCTAGGCTTTCTTGATTGGAATTGAGAAATGCATTTTTCACTCTAGATCCTATCCCCACTCACCAAACCTCTTCAAAAGAATTGCCCACAAGGAAAAATTATCCTTGTTCACTCTAAATCTGATCATCACTTACCCCAAACCTCTTGAAAAGAATAAGGAAAAATTGTCCTTATTCTTTTCGTCTTCTTTTTTTTTTCTTTTTTTTTTGGTACTTTTTTTTTTGGTACTTTTTTTTCTTTCTTTTTTTTTTGAATTTCATGTACTTGACTTTGACTTGACTTCTCTTCTTTTTGACTTTGACTTGACTTCTCTTCTTTCTTTACAACCTACTTTTTGTATACCCACCCCAAACTTAGAAAAATTGTTTGTCCTCAAACAACCCGAAACTTAATTTATAGCCAAGGATCCATAATGACAATACATTCCTCAATTCCAAACAAGTGGGACACTTGGTTTTTCAGTTAATGGCTTGTAATGAGGCTAGTAACCAGAAAAAAGGATTTAAGGCTCAAATGGGCTGCTCAAAGGTCATTATTTAAGGGTAGGCATTTTAAGGCTCTAGCTATCAAGAAAAAGAAAGTCCTCAATCATGTATGTGTGTGTAAATGCAATGCAAAAGCAATCAAGAACTAAGTCAAGTTCTGAAGAATCTTGAAAAGTGATGGAGCACTCAAGAATAAAGATTCTGTTTAGGCTCAACACTCACAGGTTTGAGTTAGAGAGGAAAGATATGTTGCTCCCAGATTCACGAGATTCAGGTTACAAGGAGTTACCTACACTAACAGAAGAATAATCACAGAATTTCAGCTCATTGATCAAGAAATTGATTCACAAATTCAATGTCAAGTTCAGAAAAAGAATTTAAGAATGAAGTTTAAAGTGCACATTAATTCAAGTTTAACACACCCATCATCATGATAGTCATCAAGAAATTCAAAAATATGCTTGATTAGCTAATCTAGTCCCTAGACAGCGTCAAAAAAATGTTAAAGACAAAATATAAGATAAGAAATAAAATAAGATGAGGGAGAAGAGAATGGGTTGCCTCCCAAAAAGCGCTTCTTTATCGTCACTAGCTTGACGTTGAGGTGATTCTTTAATTTGGCTCAGGTGGAGGACTTTGCTTCTCAGGTGCCTCCTTCAGTGCTCCTTGGGTACCTTTTCTTTTAAGCTTAAGTTTCCTCTTTCTAGGAATTGCATGAGGGGAATAGAATGGAGGATCCATTGAAATAGCCGCAGCTTCTTTTTTCTTAGTGTCACCCCTTTCTTCAAAATATTTTGATACAACAAGTGAATTCTCAAGAAGTGAGTGGGGGGCTTGATCATGGATTTCTTTTTCAGTTTTGGGAGCAAGCACCTCAATACGGTAACACTTTTCATTTCCCTTCTTACGGTCCATGGCCTTGAGTACATTGAAAGTCACAAATTCATCTTGGACTTTCAATGTCAAAGTTCCATCCGCCACATCAATTACAGCTCTAGCAGTAGCTAGGAAAGGTCTACCCAAAATCAACGGGATGTCATTGTCTTCTTCTATGTCAAGAACCACAAAATCCACCGGAAAGATGAATTTGTCAATTTTCACAAGGACATCTTCTACTACACCATATGGATGCTTCACTGAACGATCAGCCAAATGTAGAGTCATCATGGTGTTTTTGATCTGACCAATGCCCAGCTTTTTGAAAATAGAGAGTGGCATTAAACTGATACTCGCCCCAAGATCACACAGTGCTTTCCCAAAAGTTCTATCCCCAATAGTGCAATGAATAGAGAAGCTTCCGGGATCTTTGAGTTTTTGTGGAAGCTTCCTTTCCAAAATTGCACTGCACTCCTCGGTGAGCATGACTTTCTCCTCATCCATGATCCTCCTCTTCTTTGAAAGGATATCTTTCATGAATTTTGCATATTTGGGCATCTGTTCAAAAGCTTCTGCAAAAGGAATGTTAATTTGTAACTTTTTGAAAACATCTAGAAACTTACCAAATTGCTTTTCATTTTGCTCCTTCTTTAGTCTTTGGGGAAAAGGTAGCTTAATAATTGGTTTTGGAAGCTTTGGCTTCTCTTTTACATTAGAATTCTCATCAACACCCACAGAAGCGTTGTCATTAGGCTCAATCACTTCTTCTGGACTCTTCTTTGCTACAACTTCAATTGTTTTGCCACTTCGTGTGGTTATAGCGTTCACTGTTTCACCACCCCTTGGATTAGGAATAGTATCACTTGGAAGAGATCCTTAAGGTCTTTGTGCAACTTGCTTGGCCAGTTGGCCCACTTGAGTCTCTAGATTTCTTATGGAAGCCTCTTGATTTTTAGAACTAGCTTGTAGACTTTTGAAACCTGCTCTTGTTTCCTCCATGAATAAAGAAGTTTGTGCAGCCAGACCCTCAACTGCTATCTCCCAATCTGCTTTCTTTTGAGGAGCATTTTGGCTTTGCCCTTGATCCTTCCAAGAGAAATTCGGATGATTCCCCCAGCCCGGATTGTAGGTGTTGGAATATGGATTATTTTTAACAAAAAATATCTTCTCTTGGATTGATAGGGGAAGTTCACAGTCCTGATTAGAATGTGGACCTTCACAGTAATCACACTTCAAAATTGTCATAGCATTTACCTGAGCAGAATGGTGTTGAACAGAATTTAACTTTAGAGCTTCCATTCCCTTTTTCAGTTCTTCCAACTGTTGAGTGATTATCTTCTGTTGAGCCAACCCGGCAGTCTGAGCATCTAAGTCAAAGAGACCTCTTTTAGATGTACCTCCTCTATCATGAGCCGCCAAGTAGTCATTTGAAACCATAGCTTCAATTATTTGTCTTGCTTCTACCGCGGTCTTGAAATTCAAAGAACCACCTGCTGAGGCATCAAGCATCATCCTAGCATTCGGTCTCAAACCAGTACAAAAGATTTGCATTTGCTGATGGTCATCAAAACCATGATTCGGGCAAGCCTTCAATGTGATCTTGAATCTTTTGTAAGTCTCATAAAGAGACTCACCCTCTTTTTGCTCAAAACTATTGATTTCTGCCCTCTTCTTAATGAACATGGAAGGAGGGAAAAATTGTTCAAGAAATTTGTCTTCAAGATCATTCCATGTAGTGATGCTACCTTCGGGTTGCGAGTCAAACCACTCTTTGGCTTCATCCTTTAGAGAGAATGGAAAAAGCCTCAGTTTCTTAGCTTCATCAGTATTACCATCCACTTTCACTTTTTCACATAGTTGTGCAAAATTGGTGAGATGCTTGTTTGCATCTTCACATGGTCTTCCACCAAATTGCATCTCCCTCAATTCACGAAACAGTCCTGGATTGATCTCAAACCTATTTACGGTTACCAGTTGATGAGCAATTGGTAACCTATGTCTGTTTGTGTCACGACTCCCATAGTCTCCAAGAAGGCGTCTAACTGGTGGGTCAGCCATATCTTCAATCACAGGAATCTCAGACACAATCTCTACTTCTCTTACTGCTTCTTTTTCTTGGAGTTTTCTTTCTCTTGTAGCCTTTCGATTTGCCTTTGCAGTCTTTTCAATTTCTGGATCAAAGAGAAGGTCAGCTGAGGCAGTGCCTCGCATAAACAAAGTTAGAGAAAAGTTAGTGATTAAGAGACAAAAATAAAATAAAATAACTGAAAATAAAATCCAATCAAGTAATCGAAGATTAAATTGATAAAAATTTGGCAATCCCCGGCAACGGCGCCAAATACTTGATGGCGAAATTGGCAAGTGTACCAAATCGTCGCAAGTAATAATAAAAAGGTAAGAACCGGATGTCGAACTCAAGGATTGCACGTACTTATCAATTTAAAGTTCTAGTTACTAGTTTGAACAATGGACTGAATTTAGTTGTGTTGATAATAATATAAAGAATAACAATAAAATGTTTTTGTGATTTTTAGAAAATAAACCAAAGAACGCTTTTGAAATTACTAGATGATAAAAGAAGCTAGGGATGAAATCCTATTGATTCCACAATATTGCAAAATGATTTGTTATAGAAAATTACTCCCTCTTTACCTTTGTTATCAAACCCACAACATTAATCAATTCCTAATTCCTTAGGCAACTAATCCTTTGTAACCAACTAAAAACCCTAATTCCTTAGGTGCTTCTAAATTAGAACAAGCATTACAATCAAGGGTTTTCAAGATACAACAACTCCAAAACTATTCCTAGACTAAGAATTGAAGGTGCTCAATCTTAAGCATTCATGCATAAAACTTCCATCTCATACATGAACCATACATCATTTTATGGATGATCAATTCATAAAAAGCATTAAGAACAAAGATTGAATACACAAAGGAAGAGGGAATATAACATTTAAATAGATCAAAATCAACTGCAATAGTGTTTCATCAATATTCATTCATCCCTAACCAAAAGGTATTTAGCTAGACATAGAGGAAGAGGAAATCAAACATAAAAGGAAACTTAATAGATAGAGTGACCACATTGAAGCTCCAAAATCTTGTTCCCAAGCCTTGAATCTTCAATGATGATGAAGGGTGATGATCCTTGGTCGCAGCTTCTGCCTCTCTCCCAAAGCTAGGTTAAGAATATGGCAAAAGATCCCCTAAGTTGGATGAAAATCGCAACTTAAACCAATTCGCAGAGGAAAAGCGCCCAAGCGCACGACAGAAACGCTTGAGCGCATGGCAAACAGAAACACCAGATAAGAAAGCGCCCCAAGCGCACGACAGAAGCGCTTGGGCGCATGACAACAGCAGCATCAGATGTAAAAGCGCCCCAGACGCATGAAACAGCGCTTGGGCGCACGACAAGCAGAAGCATCAGACATGAAGGCGCCCTAAGCGCATGACAGGAGTGCTTGGGCGCACGGGCAACAGAAGCAACAGATACAGAAGCGCCCCAAACGCATGCAGAAGCGCTTGGGCGCTTTGTAGCAGATCTTTGAAGTAGTAGGCGCTCCAAATGCTCGGCAAACGCATCCTTCGGTGCACGGTAGAACTCTTAGCAACTCAACTCATTCTTTCAAGCTTCAATAGGATCCAAACCATCAATTTGCACCTGAAAATCATGGTTATGACAAATGTGGCAATTTGTGGTCCAAAATCAATGTAGTTTCATAAATTCAATATAAAAACACTTAGTTTTAGACCATCAAAACTATATGCAATGCAGACTTATCAAGAACCCAAGACCTAACCCAAGTGAGAACCACAATTTTAACAATTTCGACACCCTCACACTTATGGATTTGGTAATAACATTGTTTTTCACTTTTTGGTTTGTAATGAGCTATAAAACAAAGAATGGGATAAAAAGGCTTAAAGGGGCTTACACAAAGGGGTAAATTCATGGTAGGCTTATTGGGCTAGTAGCTAAGAAAGAACAAAATTGCCTAGATCATTTCAAACATGCATGTGAACAAGTGCTTCAACAAGAATCAAGTCAAGTTCTAGAGTAACTAACAAACATGAGTGAGTCACACACAACAAAGGAGAGAATGACAAAATGCAGTTCATCCATTAAAAGGCTTAATTCTCACCAGGGATAATGACTATCACAAATGATGCAAAATTTAGTGCTCATATCCAACTTAATATACCAAGAGCAACAAGAAATCAATCAAATCATGTCAAAACATCTATGGTCCTAGAGTAGTAAAATCACTCACAACTTGTACAAACTAAGAACTCATAGAAAAACCTGCTAAAATAACAATTTTTTTCTTTTTTTATAGTTAAAAATTAAAAACTTAAATACTAAAAGACACCCCCCACACTTAAATCACACATTGTCCTCCACGTAAAAAACAAGCATAACTTAAGGATAAGGAAAGAAAACTCCCTCTTGAAGGTGGAGAACTTGAAGCTTGTGGGTGGTTGATATTTGCCAAAGAAGGCTCTTTTATGGTTACAGCACACCTGTATGGTCACCTTCTTCTTCCACACATCCAGAATTAGGGGATTAATTTGTTGCTGAATCTTCCATACTTTCTTGTTAGGAATGTCTGCCAAGGTCCATCCGATACCTTTCCCATGTTCCTTTAGAATTGGAGGCAGCTTTTCCTGTTTAGATTCAAAGTTAGATGAAATAATCACAGAAAAATGTTCACTTCCCTCTAAATACTCATATTTCAAATTTTCAGGGAATGATTTGAGCTCTACAAGAAGTGGTTGCTCAATGGCAGCAGCAACTACATCCACAACATCAACTATGAAAAGTGTATCAACCTGCAAATTATTCTCAATCTCAGCACAAACAGAAGGATTATCAGAACATGTGTAATCAACCAAACCATCAAGAAATTCCATTTTACAAAGGGAATGCTCTTCCATTGGGTGTTCCTTAGCATCAAAGATCCCAAATTTTTCACTAGTCTCACCAAAATTTGCAGCTTTGTCATTTTTTGCTACTATTTCAGGCACTATCGGAGTTTCAACAAGAATAGTTGCACTGAAAATGGGAGTATTTGGGACATTAGGATTTTCTACTTCTTGGGCAGGCAGTTGGTTTGATCTTTGGGCTTGCATCTGATTAACTACAGTGGTTAACTGTCCAACTATTTTCTCCAATTTCATAAGTGTGGAATCTGTTGTTTGTTGGAATTGGAGATTTTGAATAGCCATCTGTTTGACAAGGTCCTCCAGTGAAGGTTCGTAAATAGCAGCCATGTTATAGTCAACAAAATTAGGATTAGAATAAAAAAAGGTTATGCTAAAATTAAGGCAGAAAATAAAAAACGAATCAAATCTAATCTAAAAATTATAAAAACAGTACTAAAAATCTAATAAAATCAAAATAAGATTAAGTAAATTTTTTTGGATTTTTTTGAGATTATAAAAAATTAGAAAAATTAATTAAAAATAGAAAACGAAGGTATTTCAGATTTTTCGGTCTTAACTCCCCCTAAAGGGAGTCCTACTCCTTGTTTTTTTTTCGGATTTATTGATCAATTTTCGGAAAAGTCTGACCATATCACCCGAAAACCGATTTTTTCCCACCTAATCTGAGAAAGAACTGAACGGAGCCGCAACCGATAGAACCTGCAAGTGCAAGGAACCAAAACGAAAGAAACAAAGGTTAGTGGTTAGTGAGGTTCTTAAGTCGGTAATTCCTAATTAGAGATCCCCGGCAACGGCGCCAATTTGGCCAACGGACGTACGCGGGTCAAAATAAGTAAAAAGGATAAAACATAGTAACAAGGTAAGTTAACCTTGGTCGTCTCACAAAGACCTCTAAGATTAAGACTACCAACAACAAGCACGAAATTAACAATAAAAAAGGGGGTTTTGGTTTGGAAAAGTTTACGTTTGATAGGAGCAATTGGCGAGAGACAATCAATTCACGGGTTTTCAGGGTGTGCTTCTCGAATTTATCATAGGTTTTGAAAAGTAACGTCTCTAAGGATTTCCAATTCCAAATTGATATAAACTAACTAGAACAAGCGTTAACTAGTTTACACGAATTCACAGAGTTTCGGGCAAGCGCCGAAACAGTGGGTTCAATCAGTCACGAAAGCGGACAAGCCCCGTTCAAAGCATAACCAACATCATAACAGAATTCATGTCAATCCTCTATCAATTTCTATTCGAATTAAATAAATTAAGCGTCCAAATAACTCGAAATAATCAAAGATTACGAAACAAGATTGTATACAAGCAAGCGCGTACACAATTGAATCGCATTTTGCAACAACAGAATTCAAATGATTCAAGCGAAATAAGAAGAACTGAAATTGCAACCATTAAGAACAAAAGGAAGTTGATAGAGAAGAATTAGAAACTAAGACGAAATATCATAAACAATAAAGAACCGAACCTCAAAATCCGTACAGCGACACCTATTCACCAATGAATTGACTCTGGGTTTTAGGCTTCCATGGAGGTTACACTACCAAATCCTCAAAATTGTATAATAATGCGTAACAGAGGCAAAACGGCTCTGAATAGTGTATTAAACTAGGACAAAACGAAAACCCTAATCCACTAACTGGGTTCTTGGATAAAAATAGTAATTGGCCCATAAACCCGTAATTGACTAAATTGCTTCGGTAATTCGCAGTTTTGACATTTAATACTTCAGAATTGGGTTTCGAGCTCAACTGAAGATTTATGACCTACAGAGTAGACAGGGGTCAATATGCAATAAACACAAGAATTAATCAAGAATTTGCTATAACGCTCAATTAAGACCCAAAGTCTAGAAACGTGCTAAGGCTTAAATATTAGGTACAAATTAAGCACAATTAAAAACACCAAATGAAAAGATAGAAATAGTGCATTAAAATACACTGATCGAAGGCCGTCTTCATCGTCCTCTTCGTCATCATCGAAAAGATCGACAAGTGCTGGTTCTTGAGCTGTAGAGAATGAAGTAATTAGTCGAGGACAGTAGGGATAGTAAAGAAAACAAAATGATGAAACATTGGCCAATATTGAAGTTACTAGGGGTGAGTTTGGGAACAATGGTAAACCTCAACCGTGGAGAGGAACGCTGCAGAGGAGAAGGATTTGAAACTGGCTTCTTTCCCTTTTTCTTTTTTGATTGGTTGGCAGGTAGAGTGGTAACCATGACAGGTGGTGGACTGGTAGTGGTAGCCATTGAAATCGGTCGAGCAGGGAGACCCTTAGAAGCACCCGTGTATCGCTTGATATAATCAGCGATAGGCTCCGTAAAGAGGCATTTGATAGTCGCAAGTCCTGCCACGATGCTTATGGTATGAGCCCCATGTAAACGTCAGGAACCTGTCGTGGTGGGCTTTCAAAATGCTTCTGAGATCCATGACCAAGAGCTTATTCCTCCTATTGACAGGGGATAGAGAATCGTGGGGTAAAGGAATATACTGGCCGAGGCCAAATTGTCGGGCCACCAAATTGGGATGAATTGTTCAAGGGTGATAAAATTGTTGATCGAAGACACTCTAACGCTGGCTACGAGATGTCTAGCCACAAGGACACGACACCAATTGGCGGCCACATAAAGTTGTCTTCAGTAGGGAGATCTTGCTGGACTGTATGAAAGATCCATGCAAGACCAATGCTCTTCTTGAAGACGTGACACTAGTCGAAGTCAGCGGGGGCATGTCAAAGAGTTCTCGAAGTATTTCCAAGTGCTTTACAGGAAGAACCAAGAGCTTGGCGAGTCCCATGCCTAGAACCCTTGAAGGGGATGCTGAAGGTGAAGGGGCCTCTGCCGAGAAGTGAGGACAATAGCGGCGAACCCAGAGTTAGAGGAACCAGATAGGGCCCTCGGCCTTGGCATAATTCTAGTGTCTCTGAGTTGCCAGAGCAGGCTCTCCATTCCCTTGTAGAGGAGAGTCAAGAAGAAAGGGGCCCATGCATAACCACAGCCGGAGAAATCTCTTTCACGGCCCTGAAGGATTTGGTGCTGCAGATATACTTACTGAAGAAATACATCATGAAGGCATAATGTACTCCATCCTTCACTTCCCTTGTCTTCTTGGCGTACTAGGCCATGAGATTGGTGAAGAAAGGGAAATCAGGGTTTGCATGTACATCGCGGCCACTGGCGGGAAGACCCAGGATGGCAGTCACGTCGATGACGGTGGGAGTGCGAATGCCCTAAGGGAAAATGAAGACAGGACGCCGAGAAGCTACATAACTCAGTTGGAGGGTGCCTCGACCAAAGAATGATTCGGCTTAGGTACCAACGGCCGAAGGCCGTAAGTAGAGTGTGGCTGAGGAAGGTTGTGGTCGAGGCAGAAAATACTTTCTTGAAGCGCAAGTATTTAGTGCACGTGGACATATCACGTTGGAGAGGTTAAAGTCAAGGAACAAAAGACGTCGGGGAAAGCATAGCGACGAGAGTTTTACCCCACTAACCGTGCAAGTGATGTCGTGGAGAAGACTCTGAGTTTCTTGGGGCTAGGAATAATTAGAACCGTTGATCATGACTAATCCAACTGTGGGAAGATGTAAGCTCGAGTAGTGGCCAACCAAGGCTCATGTATATAGGAGTACTTGTACTGTGCAAACATACATCAATCAATACAAAAGTCTTTTATTTATTTTATCTTCGCTGTATCGCTTTCTCTTTATGTTTTATTAGTTTCGTAGACAATCCAAGCGATTCGTCCCTCTCACACCTAACCTAACACTCTTTGGAGTAGTTAGGGAACCCATAGTCGAGGAACAGAGTTCCTTCCTTGACGCAATCACTTGAAGAAAGAGGAATCACAGACTGCCCAAACCTCTTGCCGATTCTATGGCTAGGATTGAAGTGTTTGACGACAACACATGGTCATTGGACTTTTTTATGATGTTTAATCAGTTTTTTATTTGAATTATTTATTAAATTGTTATTAATCGTTAAGTTTTGTTGTGTTTATAACAGTGTTTTAAAAACCAGCTCGACCAAGGCGAACTGGGAACCAGAGGGGTAACTGGACCAAGCCACAATATGGATCGGAAATACAGTGACTAGGTGGGAACCACATGACTCGGCCGGTTTTGGTTAAAATCGGTGACCCGGTGGATTTTGTAAAACCGGACCGGGTTTTGCATGTATTTTTAATACAACTCCAAAAACGCAAAAACGACGCCGTTTTAAGCAGTTAATTTATAAAAAAAGTAAAAACAGGTATGATGTGTAATTTTAGCAAATTAAGTTTAGCAAATTAAAAAAGTAAACGCCGTTTTAGGTATGATGTGTAATTTTAGCAAATTAAGTTTTACAGGTATGAAATTTATATGTCCTGAAAATTCGGGAATTTTTTAATTGGGACCGGGTCATGGTCATGCAGTTCAACTGTCGACCCCTCAGTCCGACTATTGATCTAGTGACCTGGTACCTTCACCAAGTCGGCCCTGGACATGCCCATCTAGGGAAGATGACCTCAGGTTCCCCGGCTCCATCAGCCACCGGCCTGAGGATTCGCCCCTCGAAAACCACATTTCGCTGATCCACCAAAGAGACATCTAACCCCGGATGTAGCACTTCCACCTGAGCCATGGCTTCCTTCACCATACCCGTCGCAAAACACTCCCGAGCCGAAGGGTCGCCGAAGCGGCCGGCCATATCCCTTTCCTCTTTGTTCCTTTTTAACTCTTCCTCATTCAAGGCCACGAAAGACTCCACTTCGACCAGCTCACTTTCCCAATCTCCTCCTCAATAATCGGCACCAACGCTGCAGGCTCGGCTTTCTCAGACAGCTCGGCCACCTCTCCACACAGCACGGTCACAATGGCTCGAGCTGTTTCCAACTGGTCTTGCAGCTCGGCCCTTTCTTTTCGGTGTTTCTCCGCCTCTTCATATGCCTCTGCAAGACACTCTAGGCATACCTTTAGCTCATCAGTCCGATCCAGGAGATCAGAATCCAGTCAAAGGTTCCTATCCTCCGAGGGATTCCTTCTTTGTGATGTCAGCAGGTCAATGGTCTCCCACTGGCGATACAACAGCATGCCGAACTCTGCTACATGTAGACACACTTCAAAGTCACCCGCCGAAGGCACAGCCTCGTCCCCGAAGAAAAGGTTCACTTGATCTTCATCCCGCGGGGACGGGCTCGGAAGGAGCCGTCCCACTCCCTCTTCAATAACCGGGGCAACCTCCACGCTTCCACCCAAGTCAGTAGCTGGGACTCCTTGCCCAGGCTCCCCTGCGGGACCTTCAGCCACTCCAACCCTTGATCCAGGAACGAACCCTTAAAGGGCTTGGGGTAAGTAAACCCATCTGCGACAAAACAAACTGTAATGAAACGGCAAGAAAGGTACGGGGTCCGGGACAAATCATTAGAAACACAGAAAAACGTACGAAGAACGGCTCGAAGTGCCGCTGATGACTTGACCTCAGCCTCCAGCACCTCCTTGCATTCAATCTTCTTCAAAGGAGTGGTGAAAGACTTCACCCAACGCGCCAAACGCCTCACGGTACGACGCTCTGATGCGCTCAGCTCGGATTCAGAATAAGAAAAGTCCTCGGGGTCATAACCGAAGCGCTTCCGACTCCAGGATGTCGGCATCAACTGTTCTACCATCTCCCCATGATCGTTTAACCTGGCAACACCGTCCCTAGCTGCTCCATTCAATGGACCCACGAAGAAGAAGCAGGATTTGAAGCTCTCCGGTGAAGTCGTCACGGGCTCAAAATAGGAGCGATCCTGGTTACATCACAATCTGACCTGCCCGTACTTCCCGGTCCCGACCTCTGGCCTTCGGAAGACACCAAAAAGGTAGAAGAACGCTTTCGCCCTACAAGGTTGACCGAGCACCCGCATCACGACCTCAAAAGCATTGATAAAGCCCCACGCACTAGGCATGAGTTGGGGGGGGGGGGGCAGCCTCAGGATTCGGTGAACCTTCTTCTCAAACTCGGAGAATGGGACCTTCATCCCCATCTGTTCAAAACAAACAGCGTGAACAAAAAACCTCACACCTCCAGCATTGGAGCAGACAACATCTTCCTCCTCAGCAAGACCGAGGTCCCACCGTTGCTTGGTTGTCCACACGAAATCTTTAAATTTAACTTGTTTGCGGACATGGCACCGCCCGACACTGTACTCCGACCTCGCTGCCTGGATCTCATTCGAAACCCAACTATTATCTTCGATCAGGGATGGGCCTCCCACATTCGTCGTGCCGCCCATAACATTGGCTCCGGGCCTAGGCGCCTGCCCGGGCTCCCAACACTGTGTAGAAAGATGGAAATCTCCTACTGCATTGTCAAGGGCAAGGGCGCTCCTTTTTAGGAAATTTGATATTGTATTGTCAAGGGTACCTCGTTCTCGGAAATCCCGTACCGCATCCCCGATGACTCCCTCTTCTTCAATGTTATCTCTTACATCAACTAGAGCCCCATCCTCGGTTGCACCGCTTACAGGGACATCGTCACCCACGTGTCCCGAGACCGCATGCTCGGATAACGAAGAAGCTGACGACGAATCAAGGACCACGACCTCCCGATGCATCCTTTCTGACCTCAACCCTTGCTCATCAATGAAAAACCTATTCTCTGGGCCTGTTGTACTCCCCCTCGAAGAACTGACGTTACCGACGTTCGCCATCCAAACCCAGCACTCACAGAACACACTTCGGAAACCAAGCGCGCAACCTCGGACTGTAGAAAATAGACTCTGACTGAACGGGACAAGCTCGGAAGAACCTCAAATCTAAAGAACTAGGAATACCTGGGAGACAGCCTCTCACCTATTTATAAGGATGTGAAGCCCGACGGTCAAAGAGACTCCACTAACCCCAGGGAAATTAATGAGCAGACACTAAATTCAATGCACCCACTTATGACAAGACGTTTCGTTCTCTTCAAGACCTCACGTCACTGACCCCAAAGCGCGTGAATACACCGACCAACCGAGTCCAAAACTGTCTTGATAATCAAGCCGAGACCACACTACCGTAACCGACCTCGACTTGGGGGGCAATTGTTCCGAACTGGGCCAAGAGGCCCAATCCGCTGTGAGAAGTGACCCAATACCCAATGGATCCGATCCAGCAAGTAAGTGCCCTCGCCGAGTCCAGATCGATGATCCAGATCATCTCGCCACAGTCCACTGGCCCGAAACCGAGCCAAGAACCCACCGCTCCCCGACCCCCGTCTATAAATACGGTACTACCCCATGGAATCAGATACGCCTCTCTCATTTGTACCTCTCACTAACTTCTGACTGCTGACTTTGGCATTAGAGTGTCTCCAAGTACCCAACCCTTTCGAGTTCGACCTCAAAAGCCAGCGACACTGATGGAGATCACCTCGGGGGATCCCGACTTTGGAGACCTTCTTCCGACTTTGAAGAGCTTCTTCCGACTCTGGAGATCCTCTTCTGACCTCAAGCTAAAGAGAAGACAACATTGAGACACCAAGCAACAACCGTTGACTCAAGGATCTGAAATCCGAAGTCACGAATAGAACAGTACTATATATGAAAAAGTTATTCTTCTTTTTTATCTATCTATCACCACACTCTGATTTATTATTAGCAATTATTTTATGAAACCTTCTTTTGGAATTGAATATACAAGTCCCAGACTTTATCAAGTAACATGGAAGAGGAAAACTAAAAGAAAAATTTCCATTATATTATGTATTATTTATATTGAGATATTTTATACAAACGTATTTATAGTTTTCATTCCCTTATTTTAAAACCCAGACATTTAATATCCCTATTATGAAAATCTCAGAATTTTTATTTTTATTTTTTTAGCTGATGTGGAGGAGTGTTTAAAAAAGATTTTGTGTACCTCATTAATTGACGTGGGACCTAACGTAGACACCACATGTAGATTCCACGTCAGTTAATGAGCCACATAATCATACCACATAATTAACTTATTAATAAAATATTAAAACAAAAAATAAACATGGAGACCCAAACTATAATTTAGTCAAAATATTATGTCTTTTTGGCCAAATTTTTATCTAAGATTATACGGTATGTCAAAACCTATTTTCATTATATTTAAAATAATATTTCCTTTAGTATTGTGAATACCATGTATCTTTTAATTCTTTTTCATATTATAAATAAAAGAAATAAACAATGGATTTTTATTATTTCTTATTACTAAATATTTTGGACTTCAAGAAAAATAATAAAGGAAACGGAAGGGGAATGAAAGTAGTCTTTCACTATTTTTGTTTTTTAATAGTATAACCTCATAATAGTGGCAACTAAATACTCCCTTCGCTCCTATTTACTTGTCGTGTTTTGTCTTTTTACACATACCAATGGGACCAATAAATTTTGCTACTTTTGATACAATTATTTCTCTTTAATCTATAATACCCTTAATAATTTACTATCCCATAATATTTATTTCTCTCTCTACAGTAAATACTTAAGGACATTATTGACAAAACAATAATAAATGGTGCATTGAACTTTGAAAATGACAAGTAAATAGAAATAAATTTTTTCTACAAAAGCAACAAGTAATAAGGAATGGAGGAAGTATGTATTAAAGGAAGATTCTAGCAGACTTTGAAAGAAAAAAATTTCAAATTACTTTCATCTTTTTATACAAAAGTTAAAATTAAAAATATATTAGGCATACACATTTTTTTCTCTTTTCTTCCAAAATACACTCTCAAACACCAGTGCATAAAAGGGATTCCAATTCGGATAACTTAAACTTTTAAAGTCGGGTGCTAGCCTGACTTCTATTAGATTGACTTAGTAAGTTCGAGATTTAAGGTCAGGTAAATGTCTGATTTTTATTACATGTGTATGTTCTGGTCCAGATTACATTGACACTAGACTTTCAACGTGACTTTAAAAGTCTTTTAAAGTTGGATTACATTAACACCCGAAATTAAAAGTGATTATTATTTTTTTAAATTTATTTCATCTTTTGGTACTTCTCCCTTTAGATACAAATATTTTCACCAAATTCACATATACTTTTAGTAACTAGCCAACAGGAACCACTCTTACATTAATGTACTACACTTTCATCTATGCAAAAAAAAAGTACACAGATTTTTAAAAGTCTAATATACTAAGTTTTAAGGAACAACTAAATATACAGTAAATGACTATAAAGTATCACTTAAGTTTGTTAAGGCAAAATCCCTAAAACAGGTTTTGATCGGAACAAACACTTTTTGATAAGCTTCTGAAGGTTTCTGATTCATTTGTGATCTAATAAGTTCTCTGGAGTGATCTTATAGACAGGGATAAAACATTATATCTAAAGTAGAACATGTTCTATAAATTAGCATATCTTAAGAAGAAGAATTGAGTCTTAGAAGATTTATCTAAGCACGATAAGGTGCTCAGAAGCTGATAAGCAAAGGGATAACACTATTTGACCTAGCATGATGCGAAGCAATACAAGGCACAACATGAAAATCAAGATATTCCTCATAAAAACATGCACTTAAGTTGACAACTGCTTAGAAGATACTTCAGAAGACGTTCTGGTCGTATCTCAGAAGCTAAGTGAGAAGACAATGCTCAAAAGGTTCTAAACAGATTTCATAAGCATGAAGGAAAAATAACAAGCTTCTCTCAAAGGTGAAAATGCTACATCAACATTAGTTCTATGCTAAGAGGAATTGAGTCAAAGATAAGAAGCAATAGTTATAATTTCTTATGTGTTGACGAGCTCAGAAGCTCTCAACGTCAACTGCTTTTGCAGTGTACGGTGCCTGCAACATTGTACCCGTCTAGGAGAAAATGCAACAAATAGCTATGTTCTCTTTGCTCAAGAGTGTCCATGGATCTATTTAGACAAATGGTCTATAAATACAACATTGAGCCCTCAGAATTTCTTTAAGGGAGGCTGCACGAAACTAATCAGTACATCAGAAGGTTCTCGGCAGCTTCAAAGAAAGTGTACACTCTCTTCTAAACACACTCACTGCAAATCAACATGTCTGGTATTTATAGCTTGTTTATGAATTGTCAAATGTATTTTTATTAAGCTATCTTTTGTATCCCAGTTCAGACCCAAAACATATTTTGTATGTGTAGGTTCCTTCTAAGCAATAAGCATAGGCTGCTATATTGTGAAGAAGAAGGCTAAGGAGGAGTTTCTTAGAGGATTAGGTTGCTAGACTTGGAAAAAAAACTAGTAGGACAGCCGATAGAACTGTGTTAAGAAAACTATCAGGGTATAACCATTGAGTGGCTTGTGTACTATTTGTGAAATAGTAAAAAAACTCACTGGGTGTGAGGAGTGAACGTAGCCTTAGGTTTGGGGTGAACCACTATAAATATCTGTGTCTTCTTTACATGATTTCTATATTGCTTTTTCACTAACTGATTTCTGAACCAAGCTTCTTAAGTAAATTCTTTAGGAAAAAATTGTATCTTCTAAACAACACTTATTTAAGGTGATCTTTTCTTAAATACCAAACCAACCTTTCAAAAGAATTTGTGTCTAGAAATAACTCTGCCCAAACTTTTCTAACGCGCATTAATTCTGTTTTTTGGTCAAGACCTGGGTATCCACTGCCGAACGCAGTGACTAATCCCCTCACTAGATTGGAGGCACCTCGAAGGGTGAGACAGTTGGCCCAGAGATTTAAAGCTTCTCCATACCCAAGGCGAGGATCGAACTGACGACACTTGGTTAAGGGAGAATTAACGCGCTTTAATTCTGCAGATTTGAACGAACTACTCGTATTGAATACCTAAAATAATAAAACTTAAATAAGAATGTAGTAAATATGTCATCTACACACTATTAATTACCTAGTAAACATCTTAAAAGTTAAAATATTCAATTACCTTTTTTCAATTGTTGATGATAGTTGCAAAGAGAATTATCATCATATTTATCATCACATAATGGCCACAAGAATAGCCATTATTTTCTTTTTCCACCTGCAAATGAATATCAAATATCAAAATTGAATACAACTGAGTGAACTAAATAACTACTATAAAATGCAAATAAAATTAAGGTATTAAATATTTACTTTAGGTGTCACCATTGATGGTTTGGTTTTCCACGACCTTTTATCTTGTGGTATTCATCCATAGTTCTGTGCTAACATCATAAATAGTAAGTTATGAGTCTAAAGTATATTAAATCACAAAAGTTAGACAATTAATAAAAGAAAACATACTTCCTAACTATTTCAACCAGGACCTTGTTTGGAGTTTTGTGAAGCGAACACATCCGAACAATTGTATTAGCACTAGGAAAGTCGGGAAACATGACAAACAATTGCCAATGTTTGCTACAGAATTGGACAAATAATTGATACACCATACGTTGATACTATACTCGAACAAATATGGAGCTACAAAGCATGTTTTGTTCTGGTCAATTAGCTTATTCTGGATTATATGTTTGGATGGTCTCTGCTCTGCAACCTTAACTACCACAAATGCTGTATGGATCAAAAAACCCATTCACATCACTAGTTTCCCTTGATATACGTACATTCTCGATGCAAATACCTCAAATATTAACAAATTATTCAGTAATTATAACTAAAAAATATTTAGGAATAAGTTTCACAAATAACTGATATATACTTACGTGCACCATATTCCCAAATGGCTCAGCCCAAGATCCTCATCACCTTTAACCAAATGTACAATTTACTTGTATCAAAGGTAGAAATGTTCTTGGGGTTCATGGTCCAAGTCAAACATGATATTTTTTTGCCATGCAATAAGTGGCAAAATTCAACTTCTTATCCAGTCCCTAAGGATTCCTAAGTCCAAGGGTATCATCGTCAACTTGGTGGTTACATGTCATGTGTTCATCATCTCTAATCACATCGACATCCCAATTAACTGGGCCTACTTTGTCATTCTAGTTCCATCCATTTCTTAGTGTTTCCTAAGGCTCTCTATAGTTTTAATACATTTAATCGTCATCTATGGTTTAAGGTCACTAGAAACTAGCTTAGGAATGACCAGTAGTCATCATCATCCAAAACACACCTAGAATAGTCCTAATCCATTAATAGCTTAGTATCAACTCCAAACTGTCTTTTAGGTGATTCTTCATTGTTCTTATCGATTAATGATCATTTCTTATCCACTAACACAACTCCAAAACATCTCTTGGGTGATGTTAACTGCTCTAAGCAGCTTAACATTTTACCTCTAATGGATTAACATGAGTCCAAAATATCTCCAGGTTGATTTACACTACTCTAATCAATTAATAACATCTACCTAATCAATTAACATTTTCTTCTGTGTTGAAAGCATTTTACTTCATTCTTATTTACAATTAAACCATCAAACAACTAGGAACCTCAATATCATCAACCCAATTTCCTATACTAGAGTTTAACTTTGTTACTTAACTTAAATACGATCTAAGCCAAACGTACATCATCAATCTTAAACTTATAGGCTATCTAACGATATAATTTCATCACTAACTTACTCAAGTAATCAATATAAGGTTTACTACCCTAGAGTTCATCGGTATTAACTATCGAACTATACAACCATTAACAATCATATCTCCTCCACAAAGATTAGCCCAACGAGACTCAATCTCATCGAATTGGTCTCCAATAATTATCAAAAATAGTCATAACAACAATAACAATCGTAATAATAACAACAACATATAGGCATAACATGTTCAAAATTAAGACATACCATTTACACATATCATCAACATTATCACATTATAATAGAGTCCTTGCTCCTACAAGGACATAACCAAATTATAGAATAAAATATCTAAAATCCATTTCTCATACAATGGTTTACACATAAATATATTTCCAGCGTAAGACATAAGGATCATGGGACATCCCAGTTATGTCAGTTGCAGCCTAAACTACCATGTTCCCTAGTTATCATCCCTCTTCTTCTTACCTCGAATCCAAGTGATCACTGGTGTTTGCAAAAATGATGTGCAAGTGTACACAGTCTACAACAAGTAATATAGAGAAGAAGAGATCGTGCCCACAGGGATTGGATTAACTTTTAATGTCTTTGTATATAGAAAGATTAGTGTGAAGTGACCAAGTAATAAACAATGGATGGTGGTGTGAAGACAGAATGTAAATAAGTTATAAAATAAGTTGAAATATGTGGAGAATGATAGTTGGGATGTTCTTTACCAAATAAGTCACTTTCAATAGTTTTGTGTTTACATGTGATGCAGGTGCACTGAAAGATGTTGCATTAGAAATGTGTCTTTCAGACACTGTCTTCAGAGTTTCGTTACAAGCTCTTATGTCTAAGATTCTAAATAAGTTCACTTCTATATTTGAAGTACCCACAATATCACCCTATGGAATATGCTATCCTATGTCTAGGTCTTAGCATGGTTTTAATAAAGTTTCATTAATTAAAACACTTACTCATACTAGTTCTTGAGTTCTAGTTATAAACCATGTCTGTATTTATAACTCTACTTATTCTAAGTGATCACCCTCAAAATAAGTGTTGAAAGAAGTGTAAAACAAGAACTAAAATGCACACGTCACATAAGAACAAAATAACATATTTAAAAGATCATTATAAGGTTAAAACTTTCCAACCAAAAGAGTTTAGCTCATGTTGGACATTGCAAGGCATATATAAATAGAATGGATCATATTCATATAATTGAAATCACAAAAAAGGAAAAAAACAAGGTAAAGGTTACACGGGTTGAAGTTCCTTTGCATGAAATCTCCAAGCAATGCAGGTGCATTAACTTCACTGCATTCAGCTAGCACTACTTACTTGTGTGGAAGTAAAGAAAAAAGTTGTCAATTCCTTTCTTTCCTTCTTACAAGAAAATGAAAAATGAAATTTAAAACTAACTATCTTAGTGTATCGTATATGAGATGATGAATGAGATCCTCTTCAAATGAGAGATGGAGGTCTTTATATAGGCTTCAAAAGGAGCTTTCCTTCATGCGAGGGTTTCCTTGATGGTGACGGTAGGGTTGCCTTTATCATTCCACCCCATAAAGTAATTCAAATCCATCACTTAACCAAGAAGGGAGGTCCACTAATGGATGAACATGTGTCCCTAGATGAGTGACCCTTCAAAGCTATCTTTTTATGGTAGGCGCCAAAATTTGCAAGTTGCATGTGCCTTTATGACTAAGCATGATGTCATCAATTGCGTGCTGGTGCATTTTGATGGTCTAGAAATTCTTCAAGCAGTGTAGTCTGTTTCTAGTGCAGTTGCATCTAATGCATATGTATTGTTACTTTCTGGTGCAGGGGCATCACAAGCAGGTGCACTGAACAAACACATCAAAATACCAAAATATATGCAAAATGATTAAACATAAACATATCCCTTCTTCAATCTTTGAATGTTGTTATTTTATTTATTTAGCTATAATTATTTTTATTCTAACTTGGAACTAAGCGATTATTAGGTTTAGATGCGTAAATAACTCTATATAAAATAAAGTTATCAATCACGAACGGGAGTCCTAAGAAAAAACAACAAATCACGTCCTCCAAACAGAATTATGTCACTCTTATATTAGTTCCTTGATGATTCCGAAAGTCACGAATAACAAAAAGGAAAATGTAGGGTTTTAAATATTTGATCGTAGGGACTAAAAGGGCCAAAAAAAGATAGGGCTCAGAGACTTACCCGAAATTAGGATCTGAAAGGCTGAAAAACTTATTTTTATATTGTTAAGTACATTTTTACAAGCGTGTAGCTTCAAACGGCACATGATTCTGACATCGGTAGCAAAAGATATGTCAAAAGCATGTTCTTACGGTTTATAAAACTAAAAGAAATGACTTCAATATGAAGAGCATGTGCTTACCATGGATTTAGACTTAAAACAGAACAGGAGAGGATCTTTAGATGATTTGAATATCGATCAAGATCGAAGGAATAAACGAACTGTGAATTCTCTTGAGTGGTGCTCAACGGTAATGAAGAACGGCGTAGAATGACGAATAACTTGGACCCATTTTTGAAATGTCTCAGTTTGTGAATATAATAGGATAAAATGAAATAATTATTTTAAGTGAGTCTAAAGAAGGTATCGGTTTTTCAAGATGATCACAGGTGTAGCCGTAAATGAGAACGCGGAAGTTGTAGTCACGGTAAAACAGGTCGTTTTCAAACTTCACTAGAACAATAAAAGCAGTTCCTTTTCTCAAAGGTTTCGATATGAGGAATCCATAAACGATGTCCGTTTTCACAACAGACGATTGTAGCGGCTGGAATCACGAATACACACAACGAAATACGGCATAATTTATGTCTTAAATGACCAAAACAACGCCATAAACAGATTCAGAAGGTGATTTTGAATAAAAATATGAAGTTTGATAATTTTTGGTGGTCAAATAAGAGAGAACATGAAGTGAGAAGAAACAAGGTGGTGCAGATAGTATATTTTAGAAGCTGTATAAGTAAAAGGTCCAACACTTCTTTTTAGAAAGCCCAAAAGTATTCCAAAGCCCATTTTCATGATAAACCCATGCGGATTATCAATGAAAATCATACAACCTTTGGACCAAAAAAAAACACCTCCATTGTCCCAAAATAATTTCTGAAATATAACATATCAAATAATTATATTCTATTAAAATATATAATTGAACGAAATAGCAATATATCATCAATACAATCTAAAAATACAATTACAAACCAAATAATAGTAAATAATTAACCAAATCAAAATACATTATAAATATTACTTAAAAATAAAATTAAATATCAATTCAATACATTAATTGATTCAAGCACACAACTAAGTATAAAATATTTAATCTTATAATTTAAAATAATAATACTACCGGGCTTCTAGGGTGAGGGAGCAAATCAAATCTATCACCGTTGAACCATTAAATATGATCCTAGGATGTAGTATACAAATTCATCAACGGTTGAGATGGAACATTGGTTGATTCATTCTTAACCACTCATAGAATTTTACACAATATCCTACGACCAATTTTAGTGGTTCACCAGTGAGGGATTTGACTACCTCATTGCTAATACTTCGAATAAAATAATAAAATTATAATATACTATTAAAATATATTGAATATTAAAATAAGCACACATAAAATTACTAATATATCCACACATATAAACACACACATTAAAAAAGAAAATCAGGGTGTTACAACTATCTCATTAGTCATTTGGCTGATGTAGCTGAAGCTGATAAAGGCCAAATTGTGATTGGGGGGTTATTACTTCTATAGCCTGGAAACATATTGATTGACTTGATCAACATGCACCAACATATTGATAAACGGCTGATTGATATGCACAAGTCAGTTATGTTTCCCGATTGGGCAAGAACAAATACTAGATAGGCAAGCAATTGGTTATATAAGCATACAGAAAGGGAAACCCAAGAAGCTGAGGAGGCACAACAAAGATCTATGGAACAAGCTGCTAATGGGTAGGGGATCATCCATCTCCTTACAATATGTTTTGGCAAGATTGGTGCAACCGGGTTGAGGAGCAATACATAAGTGAGGAGCAAGCCAGGCATGCAACTAAATTGCGTGCTATCAGAAAATGGCAGCTATTGAACCAGTTCAACTCTCAGCAGCCGCCCGGTCAACCATAATAATTGTGAGCTTTCTTACCCCTTTTATGTGTTTATCATCGAAAATCAAAGAAATAAATTTACTTGTTGCGCTTTTATTTTCTTGCACTTTACTATTCCGTTCTTACAATTCCGCATTTTAATTTCTTCACTTTATTGCTTTCATTTACATTTCCAAGTCATTTACAATTTTGCAACTTTGCAATTCTGTCATTTATATTCTCGTCATTGGCAATTCATGTCTCCTTCTTCTTCTTCTTCTTCTTCTTCTTATAGTTCTTTGTCTACTATGACCATGAGTGAGTAGACTCCTTTTGGTCTTAGGATTGTGAGACTAATCCAATGATAGACCCATAAACAATCCCAAGTCTAAACTCCATCAATAATAAAGTCTCATTACAAATATGAAATGAAATACCGAAAGGTGAAGTTTGATATTGGCACAATGGGATTAAACAAGGTAAGCAAAATATGAAAATAGTTTTGGGACTCTTGGGACCAAAAAGACTTGTACTTAAGGGGTCTTGGCAATAACCAACCATGAAAATAGGTTTGATTATTAACTCAAGAAACACTCTTGTATTCCGAAAGGAAACTTGAGTTACCGTTAAACGCCTTGTCCATAGAATATAAACCTTATATAAAATAGGGAATGGAGGAGGAAGTGTGAATTCATAATATCATTGTGATGAAACCACAATCCTAAGACACTTTTTATTCTAAATTTTAAACTAAACAATCAACTCCTTCTATTTCAATCGTTACTTTTAGCTTATCTAAACCGAAAAAAACATTGGTAATCACAAAATCTCTATGGATCGAAACACTTTTATTACGCGATAGAACCGTGCACTTGCAGTCTATTAACTAGCTTGCGTAGCACGCCTCTTTTCCAGTTCTTTCACCTGTTTCACTATATTGTGCACCATTGGCTTCACTTTGTCAGCCAATTGTTGGGAGACCTTGTACATCATATCATGAATCCCCATGTCTATCTGCTGCCGAAAGGACGACATAGTAAAGACCACGGGTTCTTCTTCAATCGACTGCGATTGATCAATGGGTTCAATAACTGTGGCGGGGACAATTGGCCCCGAAGTACCTGCCTTCTCTGGGTTCTTAGGTTTGGAGGTAGTTCCCTTTTTGGAAGCTGAAGTCGACTCCATACAGAATGCCTTTGTTGTTCCCACTGGGTGTGCCAATTTTGTTGTCGTCAAACTCTTTAGTCCTAGCAGCAGGATAGGCCAGAGGTTTGAACACATATGCTTCCTCTGTTTCTTCAAGCAATTGCGTCAAGTAAGGAACTCCGTTCCTCGACCATGGGTTCCCTAACTTCTCCAAAGAGTGTTAGGATTGGTGAGAGGGACGTATGGTTTGGATTCTCTAAAGGCAGGAACATAAATGAAAGTAGTAATGGACAAAAAAAAGACTTTGCGAGAAAAATAAAAGCCGTAATGTACGGTTCTACTATATATATATATAGTTGGCCTACAAATGCTTACCCTTGGATCAAATTAGATCCATTCCTACGATTATCTCTAATCCCTGAAACTCGGAGCCATTCCTCCACAACCTTACTAGCACGGGTTAGTGGGGCCAAACTCACTCGCTCCAATTTCCCGACGTCTTATGTTCGTTGACGTTAACCACTTCAACGTTATGTCCACATGCATTGAATACTTGTGCTCCAAGCAAGAATTCCTCGCCTCTGCGACAATCTCCTTCGGCTAAGCTGCTTCCTTGGCCTTCAGCCGTTGGTGCCCTAGCCGAGCTGCCCTATAACAGAGGCACTCTATAACCGAGTTTCATCTTAGCTCGACCTTACTTTATCATCCCCTCAAAGGGCTCAATTTTTTTGATATGTCCCTTCAAGCTCATAGCTAGCTGTGTTTTTTTGCCCATAATCGTTCTCCTCGAAAGTACCAAATTGATCATTCCCTAGCTTGCTTCGGCCTAATACTAGCCTCAGACTACTTACTCTCCCTCGGCCAACAACTTAATTTATCTTGAGTGTTAACAATTACATTGTAAACAGTTACACTTAATAAAAAAAAACATGTACATAACATAAAAAGAAAAATAACATTAACTTTAGCAAAAGTACATATGTAGTTGAATCTAATGAAATAAAGAGTCATCCATTTCAGCTTCACCTATCTCCTCATTGCAATAGTTAGCCTCCTCCTCAGGTGCATCAAGTAATAATTTTAAATTTTTATCATGCATAAGCCTTTCAAACATTTGCTCATATCGGTCTACTTTTCTCTTAATGTTTTCTTGTTCAATATTCTTCTGTTGAAGTTCAGCTGTTAGCGTTTGAACCTTACCATTCAATATAGAAACCTCTTTTGAAGGTGTTGCATCTCTATACCTAGAATCCTTTCAGAGATTCTTTAACGATAGCCGCATAAGATCCTACTCCAAGAATGTTCCCCTTTTTGCTTATGCCACCAACAACTTGCAAGAATACATCATCATCAAACTTTTGTGTGGATTGCCTGCTAGTACCCTTACCACTCTGAAGTTGTTTCTCAGTTAATTGTGATTGAAATATTTCCTGATATTAGAGCTATTAGTATATATTGACATTTATAATACAAAATTTAAAAATTACAAATTACAAATAGTAGACACATACAGCTATTTTCTCTTGTTTCTCATTCAACCACTCATTCGGTTTCCCCTTCAGCCTATGGAGTCGCTCATAAATCTCATACATTGTTGGCTCTCTATTAAGTTCTACCTTCTTCAAGAATAACAAACATACATTACATTAAAGCAAATTTAATTAAATAGTCTTGCTTTGAAAAAAAATACTAACCATTTTCTTTGCATGTTCCCTTGCAGATATAGAACCCCCACGATGCACATTATGTCCTTCTTGAGCCTGCCTATTTTGCTTATTAATTTCAGAAACTTGTTGCCACTTCTCATCTTCCCATAGAACTTTCAATGGTTTTAAATACTCTTCCTCAATCCAACCACTTTCATCTTCACCAATACGCAACTTATATAGAGCATTTGTTAGTGCTAATGATCCACGACTGTTAAAACTCTTTTTAATTTGGTTTTCATCTTTGTCATGCCATTTATACTTTTCCTACAAACAAAAAAACCGTTAATCCGAGAAGCAAAAACTTACAACAAATGATTAAGAAAAACATTGAATTGAATATATAAAAAAAACATTAAACTAAATATATCAATAATATGGTTCCAGTTGTAGTGGTTAATCTGCTAAGGGAAAGGAAGAAAGAAAAAAATAGGAAAAATAGAACATTAGGTAGATACACATAGGGGTGGGAATAGGCCAGGCCGTCCGACAGGGGCCTACGGTCCAGCCTACGTCAGACCCAGACTAGGCCAGACTTTTTTATAAATTGACCAGACTAAGGTTTTTTAAAAAGTCTATTTAGCTAAAAAGGTCAGGCCACAGGCCATCCAAAAGCCTTTTAGGCCTACTAGGCCGGCCTATTTGAGTACATATAAAAAATACTTTTATTAATGTTATTGTTATTATATTAAATTAAATTTAGTACATTGTGTTAAATCATAAATTTTCTAATATTTTCTATTTATTTAAACATGTTAACATACATCGATTTTTTGAAATATTTAAAGTTATAATATAAAATGAATTTTAAATTGGATGTCAAATAAAATAGAACTTAATTTCACTGCCATATTAGCTTCTTAGTCTACTTACAAAAGCAAACATCAGTCAAAGATCGTAGGATTTCATAAAAAAATAGTGAAATAGGCTTTTAAACAGGCTTTCAAGCCTTAGCAGGCTTTCAAAAAGGCCAGGTCAGGCCTAAAAAATGAGCCTACGACAAGCCACAAGCCAGGCTCAGGCCCAACACTTTCAACGCAGGCCAGGCCCAAACCATGCAAAGCCCAACTCGGCCCAGCCTATTCCCACCCTATACACACTAAGAGAATATTAAGGAATGCCATACATTACCTTAAAATCATTAAACCATATACTTTTCATATTTTTGTCCACATTACTCCAAGATGTCCAAGCACCGTTAAACTTTGCCTTGAAGATTTTGGTTATAGCACCTCTCACTCTAGGTTCTGGATGAAAGCTGAAAGCACAAAAGAATGAGTAAGATGCACTTAAGAATTAAGTGTGAAATAGTCACTATATAAAATCTGAATAATTAAATAACAAATAAAAATATAGTTTGAACAAAATTTGGGAGTCTATAACTAAAAATACAATTTTAATCAAATTAAAAGTACTTATTTCCAGGAGATGGTCTGATCCAAATACGTCCATCTACATCCTTTGACCCCCACTTGATGTTCTCTGGTATTAAGTATGAAGCCCCTACGTGTCGATTTTCATGTGAACCGGGGGAAGGATCGTGTGATGTATCTACGGATGCTCCAATATGGAAATGAGGAGATCGGGCAGATGTCGAGTTAGTATGCAAACGTTGTGGTATGATTGGTGTAGGCCTAATTTGCGAACTTGGAGATGATGGTGTAGGAGAAGTTCTAGCGGCATCGTGTGAATGTTGTGGTATGATTGGTCGAGGCCTTGTTTGAGAATTTGGAGATGGGGATGGTGTACGAGAAGTTCTAGGGGCACTATGTAAATGTTGTGATGTGACTGGTGTAGGCGTAGTTTGTGAATTAAGTGACGAGGATGATGTAGGGGCAGCTCTATGGGCAATGTGTAAGGCTTGTGATATAATTGGTGTAGGCCTAGTTTCGGAATTAGGATATGAAGATGATGTAGAGGTAGCTCTAGGGGCTGTTTTTAAAGGTTCCAATATAATTGGTGAAAGTCTAGTTTGTAAATTTGGAGATAGGGATGACGTAGGAGGGGCTCTAGGGATTGGTGATTGAGATGTCCGAAAGGTAACTCTTCCTCTTCCTCTTCCTCTCCCTCTTCCTCTTCCTGCACTTGTCATCTATATTAATAAATTGTATTAGTAGTGGAATGTTGATCATTTAATTTAAGTAACATAATAAACGGAACCATAAAAAGTAACACGACAAAACAAACATACAAATGGTTCATGTAAGGTTAAAGAAATTACAACCATGTGAGCATAGCTACATAACTAACACAAAAACTAGATGAGTCATGATTTAATCGATAGTTTCATATAAAAAAGGAATAAAATCTATTTCTTGTAACTTTCTTGTGCACAAGCAACCTCAACAAACTCGACAACTACCAAAGAAAGCTATAACAAACTCGAAATATCATCATGAGTTAAAGCCAGGGGAATAATCGGTTAGTAGCTCTTCCACCTATATGTAGACACGAAAGCTATAACAAGTAAAAGATACCTTAATAGAATTTATGAAAGTTCAACAAAGTCAAGTACCTCGTAGATTTAAAGAACAGGAACTGAAGCAAATTTGGTAGCAAGTAAAATATGTAAATAATTCCACACAAAGACAAGGAAAACAAATAAATAAGCAATTGCTAGCAGAAACTCAAGATTGCTTATTTATCTGTTTTCCTCAACAAGAAAATTGATTACTCATCCTCAACAAGAAGAAACAAAAACTGATTATTCATGCTCAAAAATCGGTATATGCAAACTTAGAATCATCCAAAATCAAGAAGAAACTGAGACCCTCGCAACAATCTCAACAAGTGAACAAAATTAAGAAATATTACTACTAGAATTTTCGTCATTTCCTACGGATTTGCATTAAAATTTTGCAGGAAACGGATTTCCAGCGGAATTATCAGTGGATTAAGGTTCTCAGTTATTTCGTTCGTGGATAATTGTTTCCTGTGGATTTTTAAATTGGCAGGTAATACCAAGATTTCTAGTAGTGTATTCTTTGCACATGAAATTAAGAAAAAGAAGAAAAAAATACAACAAAATATAATTGTTTGGTAATAGCAAAAAAGAAGTTCAACTAATCAAAAGAAGCATACAAACCAAAACCCTGGCACAATAGGTCTCAACAAGTGAACCCTCTTTCATGGATTAAGTAAAATGAACCAAACTAGTTTCAGACCGAAAAATGTTTCCTTGAAGGAAATTGGAAGATGATCAGAAAAACCTTTGTACTTGTGAATGGGAAGGAACACCATAGTTTAGAAACTAGAGCAGGATAAAGCGAATGGGAGAGACGACGAGAGAGACTTCTTTTTCAGCTTCTTCTTTTTCTTTGAGAGAGATGATGGAAGATACTAGTGAAAGAGAGAAACTAGGGAACAAAAGAGAAAGGGAACAACAATACGGCTCAGTAAAGAGAATGGAAGAGACTTATTTTTCTTTTGATTTGGGCAAGAGAATGGGAAAGGGAATTCTTTTTAGAGAAAAAGGGGTTATTTACAAAAAAAAAAAAAACGAGGGAATTAGAGGGAAGTAGTCACAATTTGCTTTACATTATTTTTTTACTAGATTTCATTTTTTCACTATAAACACCTAACTCATTATCTAAATGTACACTCACTTTCTAGGTAATTTATAAATAGTATTTTAAGTCACTAAAATTTATCAAATTAGTCTCTAAAACTTTATATATAGACCTTATAAAAACTTTTTTTTGACCAAACCTTATAAGAACTTATTAAACGTATATCACAAAATTTTAAAGCTTAATAAAAACATCTCATACAATAAGTACTATTTTTTTAATTAAAATTATATTTTTTATCCCCAAATTGTACTTATAAAACATTTTAAATAAAAAACTGTCAGAGACGAAATATAATAGAGACGGACTTTCTTTCCGCCTCTAACCATATTGTGGGTCCAAATAATATATCTAACCATTTAGAGACGGAATTTGTCTACTATGGAAATTGTTTGTCTGTATATTTTGTCGCTAAATGAAGTTTTAACTTTTGAAGTCTCGAAACGGTCTGGCGGAGGCGGATCTGGAGATGGAACAAGTTAGTGACATAAAATCTTGTCTGTAAATTTCATCTCGAACTCGCGTGATTTCAATTCCGTCTCCAACCAAAATGCCATCTCTAAATTCCGTCAGTGTTTAGGATTTTTCTAGTAGTGAATACACTAAGCCATGAAAATGACAAGGCGAGCTCTTATAAAAGAACAAACTGAATTAATATATGAAAAAGGAATTTACAAATCAAAAATTTACTTGATTTATAAAAAGAAATTTCTATACTTTGAAAGGACCCATAATTCCATTCATTTTAAATGGCAAATAATTTCTACTATAGAAATTTCAAGTGTTCTTGGGCTGCACCAGTGTAACCTTCAGTGCTTTCAAGTTCATTGAAGAACACCACCCTAGAATAACCTTTCCCTCCTACCTATTCATAATCGTCTCCCTTCACAGATGCTTTGCAACATCTGAAGGAGTAAATCTTGCTTAAATGCAACTTCCTTTTTTTTGCACTCCTCATTCCTTCTTTAAAGTGAATGCAATATTTTCAAGATGCATAAAGAACCACTAACATGAAATAATTGTTTTGCATCTGACCACTAAGGATGAACCTCCATTATGTTAATGTGTTGCATCTGACCTTAGCTACATAGACATAACTAGAAGTTTTGCTTCGTTCCCTTTCTCTCTCGGTTTCATGGCCTATAAGCGATTTTTGCGAGTTATGTGCCACTTTATCATTAGCACTTATTTGCATTTTCAGATGTAAAAGATCAAATAATTACCTGGAACTTTTCTTCCAAACGACTTCTTACAAACAACTCCCATGTTTCAGTCGTCATGCAACTGTATTTCTCACAAGGAGTTGTGTTACCCTGTGGGTCTCCAGAGCCAAAAACATATGTCCTAGTGAGTGTTTCCTTAAACTGTGTCCAGCATTCACCGGCATATGAAATCCAATGTTTCTTCAACTTCTCGTCATTGGGAATTTCAAATGTTTGCTTAAGTACGCAAAAAAACACCATTAGCAACTAATAACCTTCCAGTAATAAAATATATTAAGACGATATATATGATAATACCATTATTAATTAATAACCTTCCAAGTAATAAAAGTTATTACCAAGATATTCTGCCAGATCAACTTCTTGACCTCATCATCCACATTTTCCCAAGTTTCTACTAATATACTAGCATTGTTTCGTGCTAGCATAGCCACATAACTCTTTAATTTGGTAGCGAATTCACCGAAAGGTTGTCTAGTAACTTGATCAAATTCAAGCGGGTACAGATAACCTGGCGGCCGTCTAGACGTCAATTGCTGTAACATCGTGGTACGTCTAGTCTTCTTTGTTGGCGGGTTGGTAGATGAATCATCCATGATTCCTGTTTAAGTAAATCAAACCAAAAATATCAATATTTCTGAACACTTTTGTGAACTTTGTTAGTTTGGGATCTTAACAAAATCTACAGAATATTTCTGAAGTTTCTGTCGGCATCACTTCAAGGCAACTATAGTTTTTATTCTTTCCCTTTGAAGTTTATAGTATTGATGTAAAAATGTGTAAATATAAGAAAATCATCTGCATTAAATTTCTAACAAGCTTCTCTTGAATTTAGAGGAAATATTAATGGTTGCATGTGTACTACTATACCAGTCTATTCCTTTAGAAATTACTTGAACGGTACCGTTGCAAGAAATTTGGATCTTTCCAAGTATAAATATCACAGATTGGATAGAGAGCTATGTGAAAAAATGAAAAAAATTTAAGCTAAATTATATTTTTGATCTCCTTATTTTCGTAAACTTAGACATTAGGTCTACCTATTATATAACTCAGACATTTTGCCCAAAATAGGGTTTTTCTTATGTTTATGGTCATAAGAACTCCCAAATATACTAATCTTGTTTCCCCGCCCCTCCCGTCCCCTCAGAACTCCCAAATAGGGCGTAAGTGTCATGATTTTTCGATTTGTAGGATCACTTTTGATCTCTTAGGCATCGTAATTATGCCAAAATTACAATGCCATGCTACTTTGAGGAAGATTATAATTCAGGAGGGACATTAAATCTATAAAGGTAGAAAAAGCATTAGGGAACAAGATAGAACAACTGTAAAATGAGGACCAAAATCTCAAGATTGAACCATACCTTTGCGGTTTTGCAAAATGGAATCTTTGTTGTTTCTTTTTGTTCTCAGTTTCTTTGGTGGATGGAATACATTGTCGAATATGTCATTGTTGGCCCTTTTACTGCATACCTTGTTGAATGAGTGGTTTATTTCCACACTACTTAAATCAAAGATGATTACATTAAAATGAGATTTTCCATCGTATTTGAAAATCAATAGGTGACCATGTGCTAGGGAATGATACTCTCCAAACTCTTTCCAACCCTTATCAAACCAAACTTTACCATCACGTTTCTCCAATTCAATTTCCCACTTTGTACCATTTGGAAGTTTAAGAAACATTGTGTTGGGTAAACGTTTTTCATATCTCCTTGCAAACCTTTGCGGAATCCTCTGTTTTTTATGAAGAAAAATAAATATTGTTAAAGCATATTTGTATAGAGGATTTTTAATAGGACAAAAGGAGAGAACTTAATTATTTTTATTTCTAAATTAAAGAAGTCATAAAATCTGTCAATAAATAAATTTATAGTTATTGAAATATTATACTATCCAGTTATCACATTGTTATACAATTTTAGTCTTCAAAAATCCCACCCTCAAACTGACTCTAAATGCATTATAAGACATTTTTTTACAAACAAGATTATATTAAGATTATTACAAGGGATACTCAACCCTTTAAAAAAACTCAATGGGTTGTAACAGCCATGACTCTTATAAGTCATAAACTAACCTCAAGATTTTTCCTAAACTTCAATTTTGGCATACATACATCAATAAACTTTACCATACATACCCATTTTAAAATTTAGCTACTGAATTGCATCATTATTTTGATCAATATATAAAAAGGCATAGAGCAAAAAATAAATAAATGAAATTACTTAGGGTAAGATTTTGAAAGAGGAATCATATATTCTTACCAGCTTTCCCTTCAAAAGAGTTTTAGAGAGCATGGTCTTGAAAAAGTGGATTGGCTTTGATTTCCCATCATTTCCTTTGCGTAGTTTAGAAGTCATCCCTAGACTCCAACCAACACAAGTAACTGAATGGAGACTTGGAGAGCACCGAATATTGCTATTATATATATGTAGTATTCAGAGGCATTCATTTTCTGGAAAAATGAAGTTATGGGAAATATGGATTCAGAAACATTAAAATTAAGGAAACTGTATTCATTTTAATGTTTCAGAATATAAGAAAATGCATTAATTTTTTTACTTAGTGTTCAGAAGATCAATGGAAAAATGGTCAACATTTAACTAGAAACTAGAAAAATGAAGTTTCCCATTTAACTGTTGATACTTATGGGAAACTGCATTAATTTTTTTACTAACTGTTTCCTTCACCATAAAACATGCATCTTCTAACGAGGTAGGTAGTGAAGATTTATCTCACGTGTTTGTTTGATTTTCTATAACAACTACTCCCTCCGGGGAGCAAAATGCATGTATAAGTAAATAGTGGAATTCTTGTGATTTGAAAATGATATTTAAACTATCAAAACTTTATGTTAATTTGTATTTTTAAGCACAAATGATATCATATTATGGTGAGTAGAGTTCTTCACTCTATCTCTAAATAATAACAATAATGATGAGCATATTATGACATTGTCATGCCGGTCAAGACATTGCAAAACGTTTGAGTCGTCTACTTCCCAGTCTCATGTGTCGTTTACTTGCTCCATTTGCACGACTTATTTTGCGGAATCTCAAGTCAAGACTGAGTAAGAAATTTGAAGCTTGTGGAGTAATGTTTGTAATGGAGATTTCTAATATCAACCTTACATGTTTTTCAGTTTGTAATGGAGATTTCTTATATAAACCTTACATGTTTTTGAGTTCCTTCACCTTTTACATTTTTGCTATCTATCAAATTTCCACCCATCCTACTAACTTTTATACCAAATATTGCCGCAACCATCACTATACCAATTCCTTTCTCAAACCATCACTTCAACAACCACTGACCACCATTCTGACCACCGTCGACCACCACTCTAGCTACCGCCAATAACCACTCCGGCCATCACCAACCACTGCTCTGGCCATCGACGACCACCACTCCGACCACTGTCAACTACCTCTTTAACCACCACTGACCACCATTTCGACCATCGATGACCACTCTGACCAGTACCGACAACCACTCTAACCGCCGCCAACCACCACTCTGGCCACTAGTGACCACCACTCCGATCTCCATCAACTACCGCTTTGACCACCACTAACAACCATTTCGACCATCGATCACCACTCTGACCACGACCGACCACCATCCGGTCACCACCGACCACCACTCTAGCCACTGCTGACTACCACTCCGACCACCGCTGACCACCACTCTGACCACCATCAACTACAACTTTGACCACCACTAACTACCACTCTGACCACCGCCGACCACCACTCCAACCACTGCGGACCCCGCTTTAGCCACCGACGACCACCACTTCGGGCACACTAGTGGAAAAATTGGAAAAGAATAGAGGTTTTAAAGTCGGATGCCAAATATCCGACTTTAAAAGTGGATGCGGTGGCAATTTTGTAATAAACATGGGGAAAAATTCTGGCGCTAACATTCAAAGTCGGACAAAATTTACGTCCGACGTTAAATGTCTAATATTTTTTTGCGTGAAAAAAACTGAAAGCCACGCACGCGTTTTTCCTAAGTCCACTACAACAGATTTGGGGATGGGCAGCGTTTCTGAGCGCTGCTAAATTTGGCGCTGCTGATTCCTCCACAAAAATGGGCAGCGTTTAAGAAGCGCTGCTCATTGGTAGTCATAGGCAGCGCTTGAAGGGAGAAGCGCTGCTCATTCACCTAGCGCGTTTAGCAATGAGCAGCGTTTTGTAAAGGGAAGCGCTGCCCATTGCTAAACGCGCTAGGTGAATGAGCAGCGCTTGGTGGGAGAAGCGCTGCTCATTCACCTAGCATGTTTAGCACTGGGCAGCGTTTTGTAAAGGGAAGCGCTGTCCATTGCTAAACGCGCTAGGTGAATGAGCAGCGCTTCTCCCACCAAGCGCTGCTCATTTACCTAGCGCGTTTAGCAATGGGCAGCGCTTCCTTCTACAAAACGCTGCCTATTGCTAAAGGTGCTAGGTGAATGAGCAGCGCTTCTCTCTGCAAGCGCTACCCATTGTATAATTTTTTTTTCCTTTTTTTTTTCTTTCTGTTTTTATGTATTTTCCTTTTTACATTTGATAATTTCTTGGTCATATACAGCCAATACCAATCCAATCCAGTATATACTAACAACATATATATATAAACTAGTTATATATCCAAATGCACCAATATGATCACAAACCAAAACAAACTAGCTAACAAGTTATTATGTATCTAAAACTTAGCAACTTACAATATTAACCAATTAATATGTATCGAAATCAAACTCTCTAACAATATATATGTATCCAAAACTAGCAAGCTACTTACAATATGTATCTAAATTATAACAAGTTAGCAACTTACAATATGCATGAACCAATTCATATGCATATATCCAAATCAAACTCTAACAATTTACAACATTACAATCTATCTAAAATCAAAAGAATTGCGAGACATAATGGCACCACTCTCCTCTAAGCTCATCAAGTTGTGCAGTAGAGTATGTCTTCCACCGACAATCGGGAAAATACTGAAATTATATAATTAAATAAAATTAGAATTGAAATATATGGTTAAATCAAAATAAAAAAGAGTTCAAAAAAGATACCTGTCTGGGGATAACCATTTGGTTGTGGGTAATAATTTCCTTCATAAATCTCATTACGTAATACCCACAATCATTGTTATTGGGTTGTTTCGGACACTACAAAACAAAATATTAGTTAATTGTTAAATTTAATTTAATACATTTTTTTGACAACAATAATGTAAATAAATATATGAGAAGATTGATTACAAACTTACCTCTATTGGCACCCATTTTGTCTGTGATTGTTCCAATTCCCAATATTCTTTCAAACAACTGAACACAATTGGATATAACTATATTATTAAAAATACATACGTATATAAATAAAACAAAGAAATATGCAGAGTGATCGAAATACACACACCTATTAAATATCGCAACCAACTCTGGGTGGGTGTTAAAATGACCATGCACAGAATCAATGTAGTACACCGTATCTGTCTTAGGATTTATTGCAAGCAAAATCCAATGATCCCTACAAAATAAAACTTTGAATAAGTAATTGACTAGTATTAAAAAAATACATGTTATATAAGAATAGATTAAATCTCTCACCCTACGAGACACGGTGCCAAAAACATGGTATCGACGCCTGTATGTTGAGCTTTCGATAAGCGTCGAGTGATATAATTTGTAGCATCTTTCTTGTTTTGTTCCACAAGGTCGTTATAATTAGACAGATCCTCCCTGACATTACGGAGGTGTGTACTATTCGGACACAAGAACACATATCTCTGTGTCTACTCCGAAGGGACCAAAATGTTATGATACAAGCACCTACAATTAGAGGTATATATATATATATATATACAAATTAAATTAACGATATGCTCTAATACAAACCCTGGTTGCCCAATTCATCTTACATAAATCATTAATATCCTATTTTGGGATTATCAATAGTTGATCGGGATTCCCAAAAATGTTGTCATCCATCTGTAATACAAGCCGGGCTCCTGCATCCATCTTGAATTCCGCATGCATTTCGGTATACAAAATAATCCTAGAATCATCAATGGAAGAGGCGGAGGGCTGACCCACTTTTGGAGGAGGGGCGGGCTGAGTCACTTTTGGAGGGGCGGGCCGAGTCACTTTTGGAGGAGGGGCGGGCTGAGTCACTTTTGGAGCAAGGGAGGACCGAGTCAGTTTTCGAGGGGGGGGGGGGCAGAGTCACTGTTGGAGGAGGAGAGGGCCGAGTCACTTTTTGAGGGGCAGGCTGAGAAACTTGTGTAGAAGGGCCGGACCGAGACCCTTTCTTGCTAGTAGATATTGCCTTGCTAACACTTTTGCCCCTAGATTTTGCATTTTGGCTTACCTATATATAAATAAAATAATTCGTTAGCTAGCACACAATAAATGACAAAATAAAATAATTAGTTAGTTACAAATATAATGTCTCTTACAACAATAAGGTGTGCTGGCCATGCCACAAATGTACCAATTGAATCTTGCACAGTTAGTAAATCTATACTGGGCATTGGAGCAGGCAATGGTGCATCTCCCACAATGCACAGTCAACTCTGACTCTAAGATGATCTGGAGGTATGGGTAAATTGTGCATCAAAGTTCCCAATTAGTCACATGTGAAGCCTATTGCAACCATTTGGTGTGAGTTTGAGATATACAATTCACACTCACACTCATTGTTGTCCTAAATCAATTATAAACAAAAATTAATAAATACATTGCGTAGAAGAAAGAGAGTTTAATAATTAATTTCTTATTTATCGTCAAAAAATATATTCAATACCTTAGTTGATGGAATGGTGCAGCTATCTCGTGCGCTATCTGTGGCAGGGGATGGTACTGCAGGCGAAATCAACCCATAGTGCAATTTGATTTGACTAAGTTCAGACCTTAGACCTTCATACAATACCCGCAACTCTCTACTTTGTTTACAATCATGATGGTCATCATAAGTTCTCTTCTTTGATCCAAGGTAGTTGGATGGATTAACGCCAAATCCAAAACCCCTTGTACGACCTATGTATTCTTCCTTTTCCAAGGCACGAGTAAGGATTTCCTTTTCAAAGCAATTAGTGATCTCCCCCTGTGACACAGACTCTGATATGGTTTCCTGATTCACAAACAAAAGTATAATAAATAAAATTATTATACATTTTAAAGATCATAAATGTTTCAAAACAATATTCGAATTTTGGAAATACTTACAATTCTTTCAGTCACCTCCTTAGTTTTGGGATCCACAACCTCCCCATCCTTTTGTCTGGCTGCTACCCACAAAAAATGTCGCTCAATGCTTTCTTTAGTAGGATCTTTCCCACTCTCCTCCAACTATATTTAAATTTACCAAATGTTAAGAAATTATAAATCAAAAGATTTATTAAACAAAGAGAAATCAAGCTTATTGTGTCTTACCAATCTCTCTTCAAAAACTTGATATCCACTAGCACCGCCTCTATAAGGGTACTCACAACTAGAAGCTCTCTCTCGATTTGCTTGGCATAGTTTCTATTTAGAGAGATAAATATACATTAATGTATAATATATAATTGTCAACTATATTTTAAGTTATAACTTAATAGATTATAGTACTAACCATGAAATCTTCATCTACGGTGCGTCTCCTAACAAATGTAACCCAATCCTCCTCCGTAATAAATCCACTATATGTCGTTGGAGGCTTCCATTTGAGGTTTCCACTATTATCAAACAACCATTTTTTTTAGACTACCCCTGAAATTCCGATGTAGCTTTCCAGCTTCCTTCATACACCAGTCTTTTCGGGACTCATCCACATCAAAATATTTCTGCATACACATATTCAATGAAAATGATATAAATATATATGGTTACAAATTTATTAAATAAGATTACTAAAGAGATGTAAAATTATATACCTCTATTGTTAACCAAAACTCCTCTTTGTGTTTCCTCAAAACAACACTTTTCTCACTCCAAGTAGTGATTGTAATTGGTATCATTTGTTTTACCTTACTACCGAGGAAGGTAACCAAATCTGCGCGATTTTCCCCAAATGACTGACCCTTAATATTTCACACCACCTACATTATGTCATTAGTAAATTAGTTATAACAAACAATTAAAACTAAGTGTTGAATTAATAAGTTAAATAGTAATTAGTAACTTACTTGGAAATATATATTTATCTATCCAAAATAAATAAACAGACAAGAAGATGAAAACTATGTAAAATAACTACTTGGAAATAGATAAAAAGCATATGATGTCAGTCTAAATTACCTTTTCCTTTTCTTGGATATAATTTTATTTGCAATTCGCTTCTTAGTACTTTTTTTTGACGAATCGTAATTCCATCACTATGATCGTTTCTAACATACACAAGATCCTCTATAGGAGTACTTTCCCCTACAATTGGTAGTGATGTCCCAAAGAAAGGGTCGTCCTCAATACCATCATCATCGGTTGCTTGATCATCAATGTCATTCACCAATTTTTTATTTGTCAATAAAACAATGGACCAATTTGTATCAACTAGATCAGTGACATAAAACACTTGTTGAGCTTGGGATGCCAAAATAAAAGGCTCATCTTTATATCCTAACTTATTGAAATTCACCCGCATGAACCCCGACTCATCAATCTGTAAACCACTATTATTGTCAACCCACTTACATTGGAACACAGGCTCCCGAAACATGTTGTAATCCAACTCCCATATGTGTTCAATGACCCCGAAGTATGACATATTCGCATATATGGGATTTCTGTCTTTGGCACTTGATGTATGCAAAGCTTGAGCTACAAGAGTCACCCCACTATTTTGCATTTTACTCTGATCATCATGGTTTTTTGTATAGAACGTGTACCCGTTCATTAGATAGCTGGTGTAAGAGAAAACTTGCATATTTGGACCTTTTGCTAACCATCTCAATCTTCCTGAAATCGAGGAAGGATTCATAGCAAATTCGAAATCAATGTGCTCTTTTAGCCACACTATGAAACTCCGATTATGTTCTTTTGTTAACCAAACTTGAGTCTTATATGGGTGATCACTCTTAAGTATGTCCATGTGCTTGGAAACATATGAATCAACCTCAGTATCATTGTGCAAAACATATAAGTGTGCTTCATATAGTTCTTTCCTTGATACAATCACTATTTTTGTTCCTGACATCCCTTTACTAATGCTTCCTAAGTGACGAGACCTTGGCAGTCCCACAGAATATTCAAGACTAGATAGATAGCCGGTACAGAACTCAATAGCTTCTTCAACTATGTAGCGCTCAACAATACAACCCTCAGGTCGTGATCGGTTTTTCACATAACCTTTTAATATCTTCATGTAACGCTCAAACGGATACATCCATCTCATGTTACATGGGCCACACAATTGTGTCTCTCTAATCAGATGAACTATTAGATGAATCATTATGTCAAAAAACGAAGGTGGGAAATACATCTCAAGCTCACACAAAGTGACAGTAATTTCTCTTTGCAATGATGGCAACTTTCCAGGGTCAATCACTCTACTAAAAATCGCCTTAAAGAAGAAACTAAGTTTGGTTAGGGTCTTGCGCATTTTCTTAGGCAAAATGGAACGTATACCAATGGGTAGCAAATTCTCCATTAGAACATGACAATCATGAGACTTTAAAGACTTTAACTTGAGGTCTTTCATCGATACAAGGTTCATAACATTTGAAGAGTAACCCTCTGGAACTTTAACTCCATAAAGAAACTTACAAAACACGGACTTCTCCTTTTTAGATAAAGTATGAGCTGCCGGAGGTAGATATGTACGTGTACCCTTCTTTATCGGACCCAATTCTGGTCTCAACCCCATACTAAGCAAGTCCAACCTCGAGTTGATGGTATCTTTAGTCATTCCTGGCATATTGAGTAAGGTACCAATGACACTTTCAAAGACATTTTTTTCAACATGCATCACATCAGTGAAGTGCCTTACATATAATGACTTCTAGTATGGCAACTCAAAGAAAATCGACTTTTTCTTCCACCCCCGTTTGGCAAGCTCTCCTGCAAAAGGCTTCCCGAATTTAATGTTCAAACCTCTCACCTTTTCAAATAGTTGTTCACCCGTCAAAGCCATGGGAGCTTTACAGGATTCGATATTCCCATTGAATGCCTTTTTCAACAGTTGATATGGATGAGTAGATGGCAAAAGTCTACGATGACCACAGTAGATATTCTTCCTACCATGTTCCAACCACATCCAATCAGTGTTATCTTCACATATAGGGCACGCACACTGAACTTTGTTACTGTACCCAGATAGATTGCCGTATGCTGGAAAGTCATTAATTGTGCCAAAAATCATAGCCCTTAGGGTGAAAGTTTCTTCTCTGAACCCATCATACACCTCTACTCCAGTCTCCCACATTAGCTTCAAGTCTTCAATTAAAGGAGCCAAGTATTCATCAATATCATTTCCCGGTTGCTTGGGCCCAGAAATTAACAAAGACAACATCATATATTTGCGTTTCATGCAAAGCCATGGAGGTAAGTTATAGATCGCCAAAATCACGGGCCATGTACTGTGGGAGCTACTCTGAATGCCGTGCGGATTATATCCATCAGCAGACAATGCAAGTCGTAGGTTTCTTTGATCCAACCCAAAATCAGGATAATCAATATCAAATTTCTTCCATTGCGGAGAATCCGACGGGTGTCGTAGCATGCCATCTTTAATCCTTTCATCATCAAGCCATGTCAAGTGTTTTGCATCTTCTGAACTATGGCACATGCGCCTAAATAGAGGAATTATGGGAAAATACCACAACACCTTTTCTGGAGCAGATTCTTTCTTTTTATACTGCGATGCATTACATTTAGGACACGACTTTAACGATGCGTATTCATTCCGAAATAAAATGCAATCATTGGGACAAGCATGTATCTTCTCATAGTTCAACCCAATGGACCCTAACATTTTTTTTGCATCATACGTCCGAGAAGGGAGCACATTATCCTTCGGCAACATTTCTTTCAACAGTGCGAGTAATTCCGTAAAGCTCTTATCCGTCCATCCGTGGCAAGTTTTCAAGTTATACAACTTTATAACAGCCAATAGTTTTGTGAATTCAGTACATCCTGAATACAACGGTGTCTCTGCATCCGTTATCAATTTCTCAAACATTTGAGGACAGTCATTAAGATCGTCTTCAACAGCCTTTGCCATCGCTTTAAATTCGCCCCCTTTAAATGTAGGTCTTTCGGTGTCAACCGGTGCACATCTTTCAGTACTATTACCCATATTTGAAGATTCACCTCTTTCCTCACCATGCATTGTCCAACAAGTGTAACTTTGATCTATTCCGTAACCCTTTAAATGTCCTGCCAACTCCTCTGCATTAACTGATTTTACATAACAACACCTCAAACAAGGACACTTCATGTTACTAGAAGTCCCTAAACGTTCAACAACACACTTCACAAAATAGTCCACTCCAGCAACATATTCCTTGGACAGACGATTGGCAAACATCCACTCTCTATCCATAATTTCCCAGTATTTATTTATAATAAAATCCTGATAAGAGAACTCAAAAACCTATTATAGGTGACAAACACACCAAACGAACAATTTTTTTGAAGCTAATACATTCAACTATTTTAAACTAAAGAAATCAAAGACTTTGATGTCTTCCATATTGTCATTCTTCATATAATAAATACAAGAAAACAACAAAAGTACCTGAACAAGTGGAAGCAACGATGAACTCCAACGAATGCGAATCACGCACTAGCAAATGAAGCGAACTCTCAAACCACTTAGATACGAAGGAAACGAACTCGAACTATAACGAACTCACGAACCAATACGAACTCGAAGGAAGTATTTTCAATTCCTATAAACATTCATTAAGTTAATTAGCCATATATATTAAAATAGGGGGTTAAAGAATAGCTCAATCACATAAGTCACTTGTATTATATATATTTTCTATACCTAATAAAGACAAACATACAATCAATTTTTGTGAAATTAGTTCATTCATAAGTCACTATTATTCCTAAGTCACTTGTATTATATATACTTTCTATACCTATAACTAGTTCATTCATTGAAATTGAATAAGAATATTGAATGTATTGATTCTTTCACTAGTTTTCTCTCTATGACTTTTTCTAGTTCATACATCATATCATCACAACCTATAGTTTAATGGAGTAAAATCAACAAACACTACACCTACACATACATAGAGTAAAATCAATAAACAAAGCATTTCATTAACCTAGAGCAACATTAAATTAAAAAGCAATATTTCATTTGGACATTTCAACAAACACTACACCTACATCAAATTAAATTAACAAGCATTTCATTTGGACATTTCAACAAACACTACAACTACATTTCCCCTCAAGTTTAGAAACACCATTTCAAAGAACCAATCATCAAGCATCAACTTTGAATCATCTAACCGAAGGTTCCAATGCCATTAAAATAACATGTAGTAATACTAACCTTTGTGAAAGAGAACGAAAATGAGAGAGAGAGCCACGAAAATGAGAGTATGAGGCGTTGAGCTTGAGGCACGAAAATGAGAGTGTGAGAGTGAGAACGAAAATGAGAGCTTGAGGCGTTGAGCTTGTGGCGTTGAGCTTGAGAGAGGAGGTGAGGCGCGCAGAGGGGAGGAGGTGAGGCGCGCAGAGGAGAGCTTGAGAGAGGAGGAGAGCTTGAGAGAGTGGGATGAGCATTTCGGGTTGAGAGACGTTGAGGAATGAAGAAATTATAAAAAAGCAATAGGTAGCGCTTGTTAATGAAGCGCTGGCCATTGATTAGCGTTTCAAGGCAATAGGTAGCGCTTGTAAATGAAGTGCTGGCCATTGATAGTGCGTTTCAAGGCAATAGGTAGCGCTTTTAAATGGAGCGCTGGCCATTGATAGCGCGCTTCAAGCAATAACAAGTGTTTGCTGCTGAAGCGCTGCCCATCGTTGATTCCGTGTTTTGCAATAAGCAGCATTTGTTGCTGAAGCGCTGCCCATTGTTGGTTCCGTGTGTACAATAGCCAGCGCGTACCACATAAATGCTGTTTATCCCTCTGCAATGGGCAGCGTTTTACTTATAAGCGCTGCTTATCACTCGGAGCGTTTCCCCCATAGGTAGCGCTTAGCCCCAAAGCGCCGCCCATCGTTTGGGCTTTTCCTCTTTACCTAACGCTTTTTTAATAAACGCTGCTGAAGGTGGTGATTGGTTTTCGCCATTAGTGGTCTCTCTCAGTCCAAAACGAAAATAAACCTCACTTAACGTTCTGAACCCTAGTCTCACGCACTCTCCGCGAAAACTCCAACCTCCACCGTTCCATCTCTGTTCTCCTAGCTCTCTCTGCCAAGTTTCCGTCTTCCTCCGCCGTTCTCTCCTCTGTGCCCCCGTCTGCATCTCTCTCGTCGTCACAGTCTCTCTCCCTATCACTGTCACCATCTTTGATTCTCTTTCTTTTGGTTTTTCTGAAAGGTAAACCACTCCTATTTTCTTCTTTCTTTTTGCTATAAAAACGACCCCCTCTCTCTAATTTGAGGTTCTCTTGTTCTCTTTTAGTTGACAGATCAACCTAATAGGTGGTGAGGAGGAAAAGTGGTCGCTGCCCTAGAGGATGAAGGGTAAAGGTACAAACATATGTTTTTCACTTTTTCTAACTTCTCTTCCTTTCTTAGTTTATATGATTTTCAAGAATTAATAAAAATTTACTATTCTGGCTCAAATACATGGTAAAAGATTCAATTAAGTGTTAAATAAGTATATCAAGTGTAGAAAGTCTCCTAACAGATCAATAAGTAATTGTGCTGAAGTGTGGTTTGTATTCTTTTATGATGAGTGATTACCCTATTAGGATATTCTGTTTTTGCTTTGTCACAACTCACAACAAGGAGTTGTTTCCAGTATTTCTCTCAGCTGATATCAATTCCTCTCTTTTGTGGGGACTCCTTCTGCTTTATAACAAGAATAAGAGAGATTAGTGTTCTGCATAATTTATTGTTCTGCATAATTTTGTTTCCAAGAGTTCTGCATAATTTTTTTATATTGAACTGCTTTCAATCTCCTTGGCTTTGGAACTTCTAGTTACATGGATTTGTTTGGTCTTCTTTTGTTCATACTTCTTTGAGAGATTAGTGTTCCAATAGTTTCTTGTTACAAAAATCGAGACAAATAGAAATGAGACTTTTCAGACAAAATATGGCAACTTGCATAAACATCATGTTGACTCAGTTCATGAATTTGGTTCCAATTTAGTCACTCCAATCTTTATATTACCATCTAATCTAAAAAGACACTATAGGTTTGACAAAAACATAAAAGACACTATAGGTAAAAATACACTAAAGGCATAAATAAAAATTGCTACTATCTACTAAGCACACATTCCACATTTCCAAAATATCATCAGTTCATGCTAATATAGGACACCACATCCAAAATGCAAATATGTACATATCTTCTAATTTATATAGCTTAATTGTCATTTGTTCATATCATAGGTCATGTTTAATATAGTAGCAGAACATGCCATAAGTATCTTATAATAATACCAAACCAAATAATAGTAAAAAGGAATGAAGAGTCTTACTTATAGTGTCAAGATCAGTACAGTAAAATTTAGTTTGAAAGATAATCTTTATAGTAAATTGATCATTTGAATTTGAACTAGTATGTAGTTACTATGCTTCTTCTATTACTAAAAAACACTACATCATAAACTGCCATACATAAAAAATAATATATACACCTGCATTTTGGCACACTTTTTGCCATTATCCTTCTCCATGAATGGCAACATATATGGAGAGAGTTTCATCTTCTCGTGACCAAGTACTTTTATTGATTTCCTTGGGGCAACAGGGACGTCTATCCATCTTAGTTACTATGCTTCTTCTATAACTCAAAACACTTCATCATAACTGCCATACATAAAAAATAATGAGAGACAATAATTAATACTATACAAAAAGGAAAAAAACGAAAAGAATAGGGGTGTAGTGCAACTTTTTCTGTTTTAAATTCAATAATAATATGCTATGTTTGTTTGTTGCAATCAAATTTGAATCCTTTCTCGTTTTACATGTTAAACTCTTTCTCTCTATAAGTTGTATATAAAATAAATGTTTTCTACTATTTTTTGAGTGTAGCTATGGATTGTAGTTGGATGCAAACTAGTAAGTTGAGTGACGAGTATGCGAACGGGGTGGAAGAGTTTCTAGAGTTTGCTCAAACAAATCTTATAGATAGTGGTGGAATTTTTGATTGTCCTTGTGTTAATTGTGTGAACCTAGCACCACAATCGGTTGACACAATAAAAGATCATCTTCTTGTTAATGGGATTTGTCGTGGTTATACAACATGGACATGGCATGGTGAGAAGTTAGATATCCCAAGTGTGTCCGTAAGCGAGAATTTCGTAGATGCAAGTATGGATGATCGAATGGAGGACATGATACGTGATATTGGTCCGGAATCTTTTAAGCAAGCACATGCCTATGATACTTTGTGCAAAGATAAAGAATGTATTTGGGATGTACAAAACACACACGATTGTCTACGGTGATAAAGTTGTTCAACCTAAAGGCAATAAATGGGTGGACTGATAAGAGTTTCACTGAGTTGCTTGAGTTGTTGAAAGACATCCTTCCAGAAGGTAACACATTGCCGTCTCTTACGTACGAAGCAAAGAAAGTTTTGTGTCCGATGGGTGTTGAGTATAGAAAAATACATGCATGCCCCAATGATTGCATATTGTATCGGAATGATTTTGAGAAGCTGCATAAGTGCCCTGTGTGTAATAGGTCGCGCTACAAAGTAAAGTCTGGTGAATCTAGTTGCGATGATGACGACACAAAGGGCTCTCCAGCGAAAGTATTATGGTATCTTCCGATAATTCCCAGATTCAAACGCTTGTTTGTTAATGCAAAGGACGCAAAGAACATTAGATGGCATGATATGACAATTGGTTTGTTATTTGTGATAGAGGAAAAGAGAAAGGGCCAAAGAAATTCAGTCCAAAAATAACTTCTACCACACAACCTCTCGTGGTGGCTATGATATGGCTAAGGCCAAGTGGCAGAACAACTATGTGGAAGCAAGGCGTGAGGAGGTAGGTGATCCAGACTTAGTAATAGAGCCTCCACCTCCTCCACGTCATGAGTTATTTAAGTTGGCCCATAAAAGGAAATCAAGATCTTTTACAACAGATGAGTCTGCTTCTGTTGCTACAAAAATTGTAAGTTAAAACTTCTATTCAAACACGAATGCCTTACGAAATACATTTTAGAATATTGCCTAAAGTGAATGTGGTTTTTGTTATAGGATGAGCTAGCTGATCAAGCCACACAAGGAAGTTTTGTTCCACATGGACGTCAAGATATCTTAACTGCAGCCATTGGAAAACCTGATCATCCTGGTCGTGTGCGTGCAGCTGGTAGAGGGGTGGGTCTAGCAGTATACTTTGGATGTGCTTCAAAGACTAGCTCCACCTCATCTAACGAGAAATTCGCTGCCATGAGGCAAGAGTTGAGGGAGGAGTTCAAACAAGAATTGGAAAAGAAGTACAATGATTTGAAGCAAGAGTTGAGGGAGGAGTTAAACCAAATTGATTCAGAGAAGTTGCCTGCCATGAATTCTACAAAGAATACAATAGGTTCTAAAGCTAGGTTTTCACCATCCCATGTGGAGGAGCCGCTCAAGAATGACTGGTTGAGAGAGTTGAATATTGCATCTTATGACATGACAGAAAATATTAAGTTCGACTTGGACCATGAACCCCAAGAACAGTTCTACATTTGATCCAAGGAAATTGTAGATATGGTTAAAGGTGTTGCTCATCTTGAGTTGAGCCATTTGGGAATATGGTGCACGTAAGTATACATTAGTTATTTGTAAAAATTATTCCTAAATACTTTCTAGTTATAATTACTGAATAATTTGTTTTCAATATTTTAGGTATTTGCATCGCCAATGTATAGAATGGGAGATTAGTGATGTGTATGGATTTTTAGATCCATACAAAGTTTGTGGTAGTTATGACCACAAAGCAGAGGCCATCCAAACATATATCCAGAAGAAGCTAATTGACAAGGACAAAACATGTTTTCTAGCTCCATATTTGATGAAGTAAAGTATCACTTGTCTAAAAGTATAGTGTATCAATTCTTTGTCGGATTATGATTTAATTATTGTTGTCTAATTTTGCAGCAATCATTGGCAGTTGTTTGTAATTTGTCCTACTGTTAATACAGTTGTTTGGATGTGTTCGCTTCATAATCCTCCAAATGAGGACTTGGTTGGAATAGTTGACAAGTATGTTTTCTTTTTCTAATGGTCATAATTCTGTGATTTAATTTACTTTAGACTTACAACTTACTATTTATATTGTTACCACAAAGCTTTGGATGTATACAACAGGATGAAAGGTCGTAAAAAACCAAAGCCTCAATGGGTGACACCTAAAGTAAGTATTTTTTTTATATTCATTATATTTTTCTAATTATATATTTTCTGTGGATATTCAATTGTACAATACCTTCCTTTTAATTCAGTCAATTGTATTCAATTTTGATATTTGATATTCATTAGGTGGCAAAACAAAATGATGGATATTCTTGTGGCTATTATGTGATGATAAATATGATGACTATTGTTTCTACAACTATCACTAACAATTGGAAAAAGGTACTTGAATTTTTCAACTTTTAAGGTGAATAATTCTTATTGAGTAGATATTAGATTAACTCATGATAAATATGATGGTTATCGTTTTAGGTATTCAATACACTCGTCCATTCACATTGGAAGAATTGAAGCACATTAGACAAGTTTGGGCGGAGTTCTTTCTACGGTTGTATGCGGAGCGTATGCCAATTGGAAAGGAAGAAAGAAGAAAAACAATTAGGTGAAATTGTAGTACATTAGCGTACATTTTGGCATATCAAGAAGTTGTGTAGCTTGTTTTTTTGCTTAGATGAAAGTCATGTAGTACATTAACATACATTTTGGTATGAAATCAAAGAGTTTAACTCTATATTTAAGTGTAGAATTTTAATTACCCAGCTGCTGAAACTGTGCTGAATATATTTGTATCAATATGGAAAATAAAAAAATTGAAACAAACCCAAAAAAAACACTTTTAAAGTCGGGCGTTTTTGTCATTCGACTTTAAAATGACACTTTTAAAATAACACTTTTAAAGTCGGATTCCAGAAACAACCCGACTTTAAAAGTACTCCCACTGCAAGAAACAGGCCGTAATTAAAGTCGGACGCACTAATACTCCGACTTAAAAACTTACTTTTTAAGTCGGACCTTAATCCGACTTTAAAAAAACATACTTTCTAAGTCGCTTTGATAGAAGTCGGGTGAAGATCCGACTTTAAAAGTCCTAAATGTCCGACTTTGAGTCCCATTTTTCCACTAGTGGTACCAACAACCACCACTCCGACCACTGTCAACTACCACTCTGATACCACTTTTATGTTCAAGTTTTCAACAATAATTTTGATTTTTGAAAATTTCTTAACTTCTAACTGAATCTGGTTTTGGTTTCTGAACTGTGACTCACTATGAAATGAAAGCGTTATCTGGGTCTCCTTCAAATCTCATTACTATTCTAAACATCTCCTATTATATTCAATGACCACTACCAAAACAATTAAAGTCATTACTGTTCGTTAAAATCTATTTAGAGGTAAGAGCAAAAAAAAGCATCAATAGGATTTGCAGACAATATAAGAGTAACTAGTTGTTGTCGTCAAACTCTTAGGTCCTAGTTGTGGGGTCTGCCAGAGGTTTGGACAGTCTATGATTCCTCTGTTTTTCAAGTAATTGTGTCGAGGAGAGAACTCTGCTCCTCAACTGTGGGTTTCCTGACTCCTCTACAAAGGGTCAGGTTTAGTGAAAGGGACACGAGAGTTGGATTATCTATTGGCCTAATGCATAAAAGTAAAGAAAAATGCGATAAACGAAGATAAAAACTGAGAAAAATAGATTTGTATTGATTGATGTATGTCTGTAAAAGGGTATGCTTTCTGGTTAAGCTGGAAAAAGGGTATGATTTATGCCTCTTATCTCGGCCCTAGGGTTAATTTTGGAGCTATTGATTGAATTGATCTGCTTGTTACCTCTTTTGTGATATAGAATTGAGATTTGACGTCGCGGATTTTGATTGTTGATTTGCAAGTTCAGAATTTGGTTGACTACAAGATTCTTAGATTACTGCTCAAAGTTGGTTTGTTGAGGTAGTTTATTAAAATTCAATTAAAGTTTGGGAAACAACACAACCGAGTGGAAATGGAAACTATTCAATTCAATTAAAGTTCAAAGTCCAGAGACAAATTTAGATTGCAATGTGAATGTGTTAATGCATCTAGCTCTTTCTGTGCTTTGGAGACATGAAAAAGTGAGAGGGGAGGGAGTGAAGTGAAGAGGCGAAAGACTATAGAGTCTTGGTTGCTCACTTTACTGAATCACTGGACAGTGGACGCCGGTTGTTATTGCTACACGACAACAACGCTCCTAAATCTTTGCCCTTCTATTAACCAATCCCTTACATTTTATTTAAAATAAAAAATAAAACTTTGTATTTTATGTACACACTATTGATGTAACTTTATACCCGAAAATAACTTTTTGTCAATCAAGTTAAGAGTGTGAAGTGTAATACAATCAAAGTATCTAATAGAGACAAACCTTGACAATGTTGCAATCGTTCCCGTGAGTTTCTGAACTTCTTTCTTAGAGGTCGGAGGACGCATCTTGGTCACGAATCTACACTTGTCCAGATTGGCCTCAATTCCCTGCTCAGTCAGGAAAAAGCCAAGGAACTTTCCAGCTTGGACTCCGAAGGTACACTTTTTAGGGTTGAGCCTGAGATTGTTTTTCCTTGCCTCGGCAAAGATTTCAGTGTGGTCGGCGAGATGGCTTTCATCAGATCATGCTTTTCACAATCATGTCATCTAGGTAGACCTCCACAAGTCAGCCTATCTGCTCCTGGAAGACCTTGTTCATCATGCGCTGGTAAGTGGCACCGACATTCTTTAACCCAAAGGGCATGACTTGGTAACAGTAGTTTACTTTGTCTATCATAAAAGTTGTTTTCTCCTAGTCAAGAGAATGCATGGTATTTGGTTATATTCGTAGTAAGCATCAAGGAATGACAGAAGACAGAACCCGGATGAGATATCTACCAGCTTGTCCATGCTTGGGACTGAGAATGCATCTTTTGGGCAAGCTTTGTTTAGGTCAGTTTAGTCCACACACATTCGACATTTTCCATTACTCTTCTTGACAAGGACGACGTTGGAGAGCGATGTAGTGTACTTAACCTCTTTGGCAAGGCTACAACAATGAGGTCGGAGACGGCCTTAGCGGCTGCCTCAGCTTTCTCTTTTTTCTGAACCCGTCTTCGCTGGGCAACGCATTTCACTTCAGGATTCACGACAAGGTGGTGGTAGGCGTCTTCAGGAGGGATTCCTCTCATGTTTGCTGCGCCCCACGCAAATAGGTCGGCGTGCTCCCAAAGACAAGCGGTGAGACTTCTTTTAACGTCCTCCGGGAGGTCGGCCCTGAGTTTCACAATTTTAGCTGGGTCGTCTCCGAGTGGCACTTCAATGAATTCCCCATCAGGCTTGGAGCGCTTGTTCCTCTATTTCAATTCTTTGGTGAGTTGATCGGCCCGATTGACCTCAGGCACCTTGTGCGCTTCTTCAGGCTATTTTTTTCTCACCCTTATGTTTCGACTTGACAGAGAGATAATATCACCTTTGTTGGACTATATGATAACCTTAGAGGGGGAGCGGCGAGGGGGGGGGGGGGTGAATAAGGTTATATGCTAAAAATGAAATCTTTTTGGATTTTCAAAAAAGTTAATGATGCAAGTTTAAATCGAATACGGAAAAGATGATTTAAACTATATGCAATACCTAAGCAAGCTATAACAATGACAGGAACAGTTACAGTGATATTGAAAGCTAAGTACAGTAATATCAAAAGCAAAGATAATTATAATGATAATCAAATCTGCGCGTGATAATAGCAACTGCGACGACAGTTAACAATTATAAAAGAAAACGCAAAGTAAAGATAAGGGATAGGAGTACACCGTGATTTTTACGAGGTTCGGGATAAAAGCCCTACGTCCTCGGCCTCCAGCTTTGCAACCTTCGGACTTGATAATAACCACTATATGAGAAGATACTTCTTCAACGTCTTACAAGCAAGCAACTTCGCTATAGCTACCACGCCAATCTCAATTTTCCCCAAATTGAGAACCCAAGCTCCCTGCTAAGGATTTCGCTACAATTCAATCTCCCTGATTGAATTACCCAAGAAAACTTCCCAGGATTTCACAACAACCAAGTATAGATGATTACAAATGTAAACATTCAATCACTGAAGCAATATAACACGATGTAGTTGAGAGAGATGAGCGATTTGAAACCCTAGATGAAGAACGTGAAGAAAAATGGTTTGACGGTGAGTATACGTTCTTTTCTATTTTGATTCGTGGGTTGTTCTAAAAACAATCGTGAAAACCCAATCCTATTTATAGGGATTGTAAAAATATGACCATTGAAGCACTTTTTAACACAATTGTGATAAGTGAAGAATCGATTGATTGCTTAAAAGAAGTAGGAGAAATCGATTTTCTTCTTTAAAAAAACAAGTAATAAATCGATTGTTTGCTTAAATGGCAAGGCACAAATCGATTGCATGCTTAAGTAGAAAGATTGAGGAATCGATTGCCTGCTTGCTTAAGTGGGAAATCGATTTTCCTCTTTAAGGAGGAAGTCACAAATCGATTCCTAGCTCTAGAAAGGAAGTCCATAATCGATTTTCTTCTTTAACAACATAAAGTCATGAATCGATTGTTTTCTTTCCAAAACAAGTTCTTTTAAAAAACAAGTCATGAATCGATTCTTCTCTTTAAACTATAAAGCCATGAATCAATTTTCTTCTCTAAAAAAGGAAGCTCAAAATCGATTTCTCGCATAAAACCAACAAGCTCAAAATCGATTGTCTTCTTTTAAACTAACAAGCTCAAAATCGATTTCTAGCTTTAAAGTACCAAGTCAAGAATCGATTCTTTACTTCAAAAACAAATTCTTTTAAAACACTAACTCATGAATCTATTTTCTTTAAAAAAACAACAAATCATTATTCAAACTATTTCTTTAAAACACTTTGTGCCCAACCTGATTAATCATGCTTTTATATAAAATATTTTTCCAAGACAGTTCTATTTTAAAAGATCATCTCTCAACTACAAAAGTCATAAAGCAGAAGTGACGGGATCTTACACGCGTCCTATGCAAAGCAGTTTAACACATAAGTCTTGAACGCTTGAGCAGCTTCTTCTCTGAGGCGTCTTACAAGATATCATGTCGCGCTGCTACTCTTTAAGATATCATGTCGCGCTGCTACACTTTAAGATATCATGCCCTGTGCTTTGGTTCAACTATAATCATTAGTAAACAGATTGTAATTTGTTATCATACAAAACAAAAAGTGTTTGACCTTGGTTCAACAACCTTTTTGCTGCCTCTAGGTCGACAACAATTGTGATTACCTCGTTCCTGAGTGGGTAGAATTTCATCTCCAAGTGGGCAGTGGAGGCCACTTTGCCTAATCTGCCCAAGGTTGGCCTCCCTCTATGCAGTTGTAAGGAGACTTGCAGGGTAAGACCAGAAATTGTGTTTTCACAGTACGGGAGAAATCCTCTTCGCCCGATTGAGCACATGGCATGCTGTATCAACTGCATGTCCCCAAAAATACGTGGGAAGGTTGTGCTCGTTCAGCATTGTTCTGCTCATCTCTTGTATGGTTCTGCTCTTTCTTTCCACCACACCGTTTTGTTGAGGAGTCCTTGGAGCTGAAAAGTTGTGATGAACACCATACTTTTCACACCAAGTCTTGAATGATGAATTTTCGTACTCTCCTCCATGATCACTTCTAATTTCCTTTATGGCTAAGCTTTTCTCATTTTGTAACTTTCTGCACAACTTAGCAAACTCATTAAAAGCATCACTTTTATTTGCAAGTAGAATGACCCAAGTATACCTAGAATAATCATCTACAATCACGAAGACATACTTGGTCCCTCGTAGACTTACAACATCAATCTCACCAAATAAATCAAGATGGAGCAATTCAAGCACATTGTTAGTGGACATAACAGGTTTTGAATTGAAGGAAGTTTTATGCAACTTACCCAGCTGACATGCATCACATAATGGACCCTTTTCATACTTCAGCTTGGGTAGACCTCTAACATGCTAATTCTTACACAACCTAGATAAAAGTTCTATACTAGCATGTCTTAAACGTGTATGCCACAAATTCACATCATCAACCAAGGAAGGCATGCATATAATATCATCACTCACATTGTCAAAATCAACATAATACACATTATTTTCTCGAAAGCCAGTAATATAAAGTTTAGAAGTCCTATGAGCAATAACACATTTATCAACAGAAAAATACACATCAAAATCACTATCACATAATTGACTCACACTTAGCAAGTTAAATTTTACACCATCAACTAGTAAAGCATTTTAAATTTTGATTGTGTTTTCCTTACCCACACAACCTTTACCTATTACTTGAGAAGATTCATTGTTGGCAAACTTCACAGATCCACTGGCCTTGTTGCTTGACTTCAAGAATAGTGAGGCATCACCAGTCATATGCCTCGAGCACCCACTGTCAACCATCCACACATTTTTCTTCTTGGATGACTGACCAACCTTAGGGATGTCATTTGCCATAAGACAAGCAACCTTGGCAGCCTTCTCTTCTTCATCTGTTTCACTATCAGTGTCAAGATTGTCCCATGTAGCCTCAGGAGTGTCGTTTGCCATAAGACAAACAACATTTGCAACTTCCTCTTCTTCATCTGTTTCACCCTCAGTGTCAATATCGTCCCATGTAGCCTTCATGGCTTTCTTCTGTGGCTACTTGGATTTTAGCTTTGGACAATTCGCCTTAAGATGACCCGATTTTTTGCATTCAAAACATTTTGGTTGATCATCTCTTTTCTCATAACTATCTGCCTTTTTATACCCGGATTTCTTTGAATAGTCACCCTTCCCAAGCTTGTTGAATCTCATGAATTTTTTAAATTTCTTTGCAAACATAGCCATATCTTCATCATCGAATTCTTCATCAGACTAAACCTCTTCCTTTGCCATCTTAGGAGTCTTGGCAGCAGCAAGAGCAAGAGACTTATTTTCTTTGACCGCTTCTTTTTCTTGAGTCTTCTTAGCAGCCAGCACCACCTCAAATGCAAGAAGTGACCCAATCAAGTCTTCTTGAGGTAGAGTACCAATATCTTTGGCTTCAGTGATAGACAAGTCTTGGGAAAGAACTCACTAGTCAAGGATGCAAGAATCTTCCCATTCAAATCCTTCGTTGAATACTTCTTCCCAAGTGCTCTCAAGTTATTCACAATCAGGTTCAGTCTTTGGTGCATAGCTGCAACAGATTCACCTTCCTTCATCTTGAAAGCTTCATACTCAGAAGTGAGAACTCTAATATTTGTATCCTTTACTTGACTCGTACCAACATGTGTCGCTTCCAGACAGTCCCAAATTTCCTTTGCTGTCTGACATCGTTTCACCCTTCCATATTCTTCTTCACATAGAGATAGGTGAAGAATATTCATTGTTTTGGCATTGAGAGATATTTTTTCTAGCTCAGGTTTTCTCAGCTCACTCAAGTCAATGGCATAAATATCTTCAATAGGTACTTCCTCAGTTGTACCAGTGGCTTGAGATTTGGTAGTATCTCCGTCAGCAGCAACATCAGGTTTAGTAATCTTGATTCTCATAGGAATGAGTGGTCCATCAATAATGATCCTCCATAAAGTGAAATCTATAGCCTGCACAAGATATTTCATTCGACTACTCCAATAGTCATAGTTAGTCCCATCGAACAGGGGTGGCCTATTGAAGGACATCCCCTCTTTCATAAATGAACCCATAATAAAAAATTGCGAGATGTTAAGCTCTATATGCAAATTCTAGCTCGCTAAGAATGAAATCTTTTTGGATTTTCGAAAAGTTAACGATGCAAGTTTAAATCGAATGCGGAAAAGATGATTTAAACTATATGCAATACCTAAGCAAGCTATAACAATGACAGGAACAGTTACAGTGATATTGAAAGCTAAGTACAGTAATATCAAAAGCAAAGATAATTATAACAATAATCAAATCTGCTCGTGATAATAGCAAGTGCGACGACAGTTAACAATTATAAAAGAAAACGCAAAGTAAAGATAAGGGATAGGAGTACACCGTGATTTTTACGAGGTTCGGGATAAAAGCCATACGTCCTCGGCCTCCAGCTTTGCAACCTTCGGACTTGATAATAACCACTATATGAGAAGATACTTTTTCAACGTCTTACAAGCAAGCAACTTCGCTATAGCTACCACGCCAATCTCAATTTTCCCCAAATTGAGAACCCAAGCTCCCTGCTAAGGATTTCGCTACAATTCAATCTCCCTGATTGAATTACCCAAGAAAACTTCCCAGGATTTCACAACAACCAAGTATAGATGATTACAAATGTAAACATTCAATCACTCAAGCAATATAACACGATGTAGTTGAGAGAGATGAGCGATTTGAAACCCTAGATGAAGAACGTGAAGAAAAATGGTTTGACGGTGAGTATACGTTCTTTTCTATTTTGATTCGTGGGTTGTTCTAAAAACAATCGTGAAAACCCAATCCTATTTATAGGGATTGTAAAAATATGACCATTGAAGCACTTTTTAACACAATTGTGATAAGTGAAGAATCGATTGATTGCTTAAAAGAAGTAGGAGAAATCGATTTTCTTCTTTAAAAAAACAAGTAATAAATCGATTGTTTGCTTAAATGGCAAGGCACAAATCGATTGCATGCTTAAGTAGAAAGATTGAGGAATCGATTGCCTGCTTGCTTAAGTGGGAAATCGATTTTCCTCTTTAAGGAGGAAGTCACAAATCGATTCCTAGCTCTAGAAAGGAAGTCCACAATCGATTTTCTTCTTTAACAACACAAAGTTCGATTGTTTTCTTTCCAAAACAAGTTCTTTTAAAAAACAAGTCATGAATCGATTCTTCTCTTTAAACAATAAAGCCAGGAATCGATTTTCTTCTCTAAAAAAGAAGCCCAAAATCAATTTCTAGCTTAAAACCAACAAGCTCAAAATCGATTTTCTTCTTTTAAACTAACAAGCTCAAAATCGATTTCTAGCTTTAAAGTACCAAGTCAAGAATCGATTCTTTACTTCAAAAACAAATTCTTTTAAAACACTAACTCATGAATCTATTTTCTTTAAAAAAACAACAAATCATTATTCAAACTGTTTCTTTAAAACACTTTGTGCCTAACCTGATTAATCATGCTTTTATATAAAATAGTTTTCCAAGACAGTTCTATTTTAAAAGATCATCTCTCAACTACAAAGAAGTGACGGGATCTTACACGCAAAGCAGTATAACACATAAATCTTGAACGCTTGAGCAGCTTCTTCTGTGAGGCGTCTTACAAGATATCATGTCGCGCTGCTACTCTTTAAGATATCATGTCGCGCTGCTACACTTTAAGATATCATGCCCTGTGCTTTGGTTCAACTATAATCATTAGTAAACAGATTGTAATTTGTTATCATACAAAACAAAAAGTGTTTGACCTTGGTTCAACGACCTTTTTGCTGCCTCTAGGTCGACAACAATTGTGATTACCTCGTTCCTGAGTGGGTAGAATTTCATCTCCAAGTGGGCAGTGGAGGCCACTTTGCCTAATCTGCCCAAGGTTGGCCTCCCTCTAGTGCAGTTGTAAGGAGACTTGCAGCGTAAGACCAGAAATTGTGTTTTCACAGTACGGGAGAAATCGTCATCGCCATAGGTGACCATAAGCTCGACGTACCCATGTGGCCGAGTCTTTGCTCCATTAATGCCGGATAGGTCGGTTCCTCTATATAGGGTGAGCTCTCTGTCAGCAATTTTCATTTCCCTATTTTCTTCTTTCCTCCATTAGTCTTCCTTCTCCTACAAACTCGTTCCTTTTCGTCTACTCCCGTACTCTGCTACGTTTCCTTCGTCATCCCTTCCTTGTGAACATTGGCCCCACGGTGGGCGCCAATGTTCCTAACTATTTCCTGGGAAGGATTTAGCTTAGAACATGATGAATAATATGAGTATAGTAAGAGAATCACTAGCGAAAAAAACGAAATCTACATCAGGAATTCGCATGAGTTTAGAAACTAACTGATGTTAATAAAAAGGCGGTGGCATTTTTGAAATTATGTAAATATTTTTGACATCAGTTTAGAATATAGCTGATGTTAATAAAAAGGCGGTGGCATTTTTGAAATTATCTTAACATTTTTGACATCAGTTCAAAAAATAGCTGATGTTAATAAAAAGACGGTGGCATTTTTGAAATTATTTTAACATTTTTGGCATCAGCTCTCATTGCACCTGATGTTGAAAAGCCCCAAAATTTTTAGTGCGAATCAACAAAAACCAAAAACCCTAACCTTCAGCGCTCTCAAATGAAGACCAGCGCACCTTCAAATCTTCTCAAACGAAAACCAGCGCATCTTCGAATCTTCTCAAGAACCCTAACCTTCGATTTCCGTTCTATGATTTCACCCTCGAATCTTCAATCTTTGATTTCATCTGAAACGCAATTTTGCTCTCTCAGCAAAACCTTATTTCCTAGCTTCCTATCTTTGATTTCATCTGAAACGCAATTTTGCTTCCAATTTCATCTTCGACTACGTTGGCAACTGTTTGCATTTCATCTTTGACTACATTGGAAACTGTTTGCTTCCAATCTCCGCAAAACCTTATTTCCTAGTTTCCAATCTTCTCTTGTTCATATTTCATCTGAAACACATTTGGTTTTGTTTGCTTTATCATAACCGATTTCATCTCACTCTCAATCTGAAAAGGCGGTGGCTTTCCCTGTGGTTTTCACTTTTGTCGTTGTTGGAAGGTTGTACAACAGTAAAGACTCAAAGGTAAGTTAGTCTAATATTACCCTGTGGATAAACTTTGTATTTTATAATGACAATGGGAAACAATTTCTGGATGATATAGTCTAATATTAATGTTGTCTAAGCTAATATGAAAGTGTGTCTGAAACAAATCTTGATGTCTTCTTGTTGTTTACAGAAACAAACTCGTTCACGCCATCTCTAAAAATTCCTCACTCACTCTTACCGAAAGTCGCTGCGTTCAAACCGTTGCTGCAATCACAAAACCACGTCGTCGCTCTCGCTGTGAGCCATTGCTAGCATTTCTTTGGAGTGAGGTATTTAGCTTCTTTTCATTATTATGATGTCTGTGTTGTGAAATTGAATGTGAAAAGGTTGAAATAGAAATAGATTTTTGTTCGGTATTTGGGATATTTTGTAATGTATCATATTAGCTTTTTTTTTTGGTGCGTGTGATGGCTCTCCGTTCAAGTTGTGGCTGTTATGTACTATTACTCCATTGATTCTGGCATTAAACCTCTTATAGAAATATGATAATTGAAATTTGAAAGCATTAAGAAAAATGAAAAGATGTAAAAGTAGGAATTGAACTTAGCTATTTTCATGATCTATTTCCATAATTCTGCACTTGCATCTTGGTTTCCCATCTTTGGTTGCTTGTTTTTATAATAAAAAAAATGTGTAATTTTAGGTTGGATTTTGTTCTTTAGATCTTACATTTCCTAGAAATCACTCCTATAATTACTTGTTAGAAATGGAATACTATCATTGCTTTCTAATTGAAGTAATATTGGCCATGAATATCACTCCTACAATTACCTGAAATGCTACCTAGCTAGCAATTAGAATAGAATTTGTTGTTTTCCCCTATCTAGTTGCACCCAAGATAAAAACAGTATTCCTAATTTTTTAGTAACACTATCCTAATTACTGAAATAGAAACAGTTAAATGAAAAACAAATTATTTTAGAAACCCAAAATCTATTTCTTTTAGTCACCGCCCGTTCCAAAAGAGGAAACATGTATTGGATTTAGAAGAAATGAAACATGGTTCCAAAAGTGATTATTAATAAGCTGTGTTTTTGTATTCCATTCCTAATTACTGAATGTTTTCAACCCCTCACATAGAAAACAATGATTGTATTCCATTTCTAATTGAAGTAATTCTGTACTTTTGAAACTCACTAAATGTTCAGCTTGATAATCACACACTTGTTTCACTCACTTATATCTTTTAACTTATCTCAAACAGACAAAGGATATTAGTAGTGGGAGGTGGAGGTGCAATATGGTTGCAGATTTTAATTGTTGTACCATCAAGATTATGGAAGAATAACTAATCAACAATGTGGATTCCAAGCTCCTCTACTCTACCCTTCACATAGTCTATCTTCAATTGCTTTGGTCTTTTTCCATTGTTGTTGTGCTCTCTCGTTGTAGTTGTATCTTTACATAGTCTATCTTCAATTGGCTACACACTCTGACCAATATCTTGTCTATTGTGATTTAGGTTCAAAGTGATCATCACGAGGTTTGGTGGAGATACGCTTAGAACATGGATTTAATGCAATGTTTGGTGTTTTCTTAGGTTATGTTTAAGTAGCTTTTTGGTCAGATTTGATATTATGTTATAACTAGGTAGCTTGGGTTAGTATATGGTAGAACATGTATTATGGAAAACTACTAAGTGGTATTTTGTTGATATCAAGTTTTTGTATATCCCAATGATATAAGATCTTATTTGAGTATTTGGGATTATGCTAGATATATAGATTTGGTATTATGTATTTGAAATTGTGAGGTTACTATTTGCTAGATATATGTTGTTGGGAAAACCAAATTTATTTTTTAAAAAAATAAATAAAAGTTTTAACATCAGTTCCATAGAACCTGATGTTAATAAAGCAACCTTTAACATCAGTCTCTACTAAACAACCGATGTCAAAAATATATTTAACATCGGTGGTTTTGAAAAGCCGATGCCAAAAAGGCACTAAAATCCGATTAAAACAGATTTTTGGCATCAGTTGATAGTATGTCTGATATTAAAAATACTTTTCGCATCAGGTCCGTACCTGATGTAAAAAGCGTCTACTTTTAACATCACCTGAATCTATAACGGACACGGAACTGATGCGAAAAGTCACTTTTACCTGATGCGAAAAGCCTAAATTGTAGTAGTGAATAATACAAGAGTAGAGTCTCAAACATGGACCATTTCATTAGCCTCTAAGGGCAGTATATATAATGTACAATGTGATGATTAAAGATATATAATATACAGTATAGCCGGCGGATTAGGGGGAGAGATTATAGGGGTTTCCATATATATTTTATCTATCGCTTCCCATGGCCGAGCCAACAGGCTGGGACGGGCTTCAGGACGAGGGGCGGAGTCCCTCAGTCTTCGGGTTATAAGAGTCCATCGGTGCTGAAGCTCGGTCGGGACTCCTGGATATCTTGTCTAGCACTCTGCGGAGACAGTCGTGTCGGCCAGAAGTGAGTATAGACCGGACCCTCAGAAGTTGTCGGCTTGGCTGTGAACACTTTGCATTTCCACCCTGGCAGTGGCATTGCCCTTCCCCGCCAAGCTAATGCCTTAGTCTCACTTTGGCCACCGTTATAATCATCTCCGTTCAATATCGAAGGTAGTCATCGATTCAAAATAATTAAAAATTATAATAATTATAGGTTTGTTTATTTTCTCGGAGAAATTTAAAGTACAAATTTGGTAGTACTAGCGAATTAAAAATGTATCAAATTCGTTTCTGAGGATTATCCTCTGAAAATCAAACAAACACGTGACCTAGGTGATGATCCTTTTTAATGCTAAAGGCAGTGATAAGTACTAGTATTCCGTCAAAATGTATAACTTAATTTTAATATTTCTGAATGCAGTTTCCAATAACTTCATTTTCTAGAAAATTAATGTTTCTTAATACAGTTTCCTATAACTTCATTTTTAAGGAGTTTTCAATTAATTTGGTAAAAAAAAGGAGTTTTCAATTAATACTACAGGAAGAGAACATGTGTGAAATTATATAATAGAAATAGAAGTATTTGGTGTTCTCCAACGCCAAGTCTCCATTCTGTTACTTCTGCTGTTGGATGTTAGGGATGACTTCTAAACTTGACCATAGAGATGATGGTATCTTAATGCCAATCCACTTTTTCAAGACCATGCTCTCTAAAACCCTTTTGAAGGGAAAGCTGGTAAGAATATATGGTTCATTTTTCAAGATCTCACTCTATCCTGTTTTATTTGTTTTTTTTTTTTTTGTTATTTTTAACATACTTGTATCTAGTAGCTAAATCTTAAATTGGGTATATATGGTGCTATTATTTAGGTAGACTTTTGAATACTAAGTATATACATTTTGCTATATATTTGAAATTTTTAATAAAATAAAATGTTCAATGTGATAGCTGATAGTATAACATTTGGATAACGATCTAATCTCTCCATCCACACTCACATTTATATTTATTTTTTTATATGAAATAGAGGATTCCTCAAAAGTTTGCAAGGAGATATGAAAAATATTTACCCAACACAATGTTTCTTATACTTCCAAATGGTACAAAGTGGAATGTAGACTTAGAGAAACATGATGGAAGAGTTTGGATTGATAAGGGTTGGAAAGAGTTTGCAGAGTATCATTCTCTAGCACATGGTCATCTATTGATTTTTAGATACGATGGAACATCTCATTTTAATGTAATCATTTTTGATTTAAATTGTGTGGAAATAAACTACCCATTCAACAATATTGAAAACCAACCACCAAAGAAGCAGAGAACAAATGAAAATAACAAAGATAGGAGTAATTCCAACTTGCAGAGCTGCAAAGGTATGGTTCTAGACTTCATGTGCTTATTTCCTTATGGCTTATTAACGCCATCTTTAGTGGTTTTTACACAAAAGAGAAAAAGATGTGTATGACTAATAGATTTTTAATTGGGAGAACTATAAAAAGATAAAGATAATAAACGAAATTTTCCTAGCCCTCCATATTTCTCAAGAACATTTCTTCAATACATATTCAGTTTTCGTATTAGGGGTTATAATATTATAAAAAAATATAAACCCTAATCCCAAGGTAGAGAGGATGTTTTTCAATTTCCTTCCCTTTCCTCCTTTTTTCTCTCGAAGTCTCCCAACCCTCCTAAACTCCTAAAGTGGAGGGAATTCAAAAGAAAATTAGTAGAACCTTATTTTGCAAAAATGGAAAAAATAATGAGACCAAAATTACAAGGTTGAAAGTGGAATACAAAAGTCGCTCAATTACAATTTTTCAAAGAATAAGTAAAATTAAACCTTTGTGAAAGCCTCATAAGCCAATAATTTTACTTTTTTCTTCTTTTTTCTATCTAATTTGTCTCTCTCTTTTAGGTATGTTGAAGAATCCAAGTGAAAAGAGAAACAATAACCAAAAGCAACCACCTACAAGGTCATCCATATGGAGTTGTGGTGCTCATACAACTGCTCACATAATTACATCTTTCACAGTGATAATGAAATCATACAGATCAAGATGGTGCTTGGTATTTTCTCAAACAATTCAATAATGTAATCTATAGAATACATTCTCATATATGAAACACTAATGTAATCTATAGAATACATTCTCATATATAAAAAAACTTGCATCTAATGTAGAATATACCAAAAGGAACACTGGAGGACTACATCAAACAGAGTGGTCAAAGTGTTATATTGCTTGTTGGCGATAGATCATGGAGGGTAAAGTTGCTCCATTATAAGCACAAATCAGACACATGGTTTTCTAGAGGTTGGTCAATGTTTGTAAAGGAAAACAACTTAGAAAGAGGAGATACTTGCTTCTTCAAGCTGGTGAGCACTAGTGGTGAGATGGTGATGAAGGTTTCAATTTCTAAATGGTGGCAATTAAAATGGAAAACTGATTAGATTGTCAAAGTCATGATCAAGCTTTAATCTAATGCAAGCCTTGAAGCATCTTTGTGGGAAACAGTGAATGACTAAGAGATTTTTTTCTAGTGAATGTCTAGGTAGAAGTATGATTAATCAGTTGAATCTTGATTTTACCTTGTTCTATTATGATCACATTCACAAATTATTACCTACAAGAGATTGATGAATTCCTATTTTTCCATAAAAAGAAAAACATTTGACATTGCTTAATTTACATAATATTGTGTTACTGGAGCGACAGTTTGTCTGCTTTTTTGATTGCGCTAATGTGTGCCTATACATTTTATCGAGTTTACTTTTAGGAAATTGAATCTACATACTGTTTTGTATTTGTATCTAATAACCAAGAGGCTTGTAAATTCGAAAGGTTTTAGATTTTTACTAGTCATAGCAACCAACAACACCGTCACACTTCTCAATTTTGGCTGCTTACTTGAGGCCACCCATTATTAAAATGTACTTGCGGCAGATCTCGATCGGGTGATAGGCTAAGATGCTCACCAAGCTGAGAAGTTAAAGCGCTCCAAGTTTGATGTCGAGATGCTCCTGTTCACATTGATCTGGCGAGCGGGGTGGTATCACACACTCCGATGCTTTAAGTAAGCATTGGGAATAGGTGATATGCGGTAATAAATGCGTATCTGATGCACTGATGGGAAAACAGTTTTATAGGGAATAGTGCTGACAAGTGATACTTTTCAAATGGCGGAGTGCGCATTAGAGGAGAAATGTTTGATCCGTGTGATGGGGAAAGCGGATCAGAGCCGTCCACTAAATGGATCATAGGCCTTGACCGTTTGGGCCAATATGGCGCTTTAGTGATCCAGAACAGTTGCACCCAAGTCAAGGTCCATCGGAAGAGGCCTCGGCTTGAAATGATGAATTTTTAGCTCATCGGTTCAGTTTAACTCTAGCTGCAGATCCTATTTTCCCCTACAGTTTCACTTAGTTAGATTGCCGAGAATATTGTCTTAAATACGAATAGTCTTGGTGATACTGCTCATATTTTGGTAGGTATAACACGATGTGTAGGCGTTCTGATCTTTAAGGCTGATTTAAAGTTAGTGCTATCTGACCGTCTATTTTGGATGTGATGATTGATGTTAGATCATTGAAAGGACACGTGGCGTGTGACTTCTTATCTAATGTAGGCGTCATGTCATTAAATTTTTCAGGAGGCTCTTCGTTTTTTGCGCCTCGTAATTATTGTGAGCTGGGGTTGCCTTGTTTGGAGTTCTGCCTGTTCATATTTCTTGCCTTAGTATAAATAGGGACTTTCTTTCCTCATTTGTACATTTATCACTCCATGTTTTGTCTTTCGGATGACATTGAATCGGACCGAGATCTTCTTAGGTGCTTTGGTTTTTGACGAGTTCTAGCTTCATTTCAATCAGGTATTCTGGAAGCCTTTTTTCTTTTATTTTGCTTTTTTTCTCACTCTGTCCACTGTTCGTCTTAACTATTCCTTAATTAGTGGTGGTTGATTCCTCTGTAGCGAAGTCCTCTCTCCCCCTGTGAGGTCTTTCTTAGGAAGAGGGAGTTTGCATGAATTCAAACTTCTCAGTATTTAAGCTCGGTCTCTTTAAGGACGAATCTTTGTTCGGGAGTCTTAGTAGAGATGTTTTTTGAAGGTTCTGTGATTCTTTGCAGAGTAAACTCCCTCCATGTAGGTCGTTTTATGGGGAGATCCAAGAATAATCCGAAAAAGCTTCGCCTATCTGGATCGATAAGGAGAAGGTGAACTACTCAAAGGATTGGACCGACATTTCAAGGGAAAATTCTTCGGGTCATTCTACAGGGGCAAATAAGCGTGCTATGGAGGAGTTAGAGCATGGAACCAAGGTTGAGAGATGTACTGGTGTTGGCACCTCAGACAAAAGAAATTCTATTGGAAGTAGCTCTAACGCGCATCCATTTGTGTTGCCGAGGTATAAGATCGTTCTCCTAGGGACTACGGCTAGGTAAACGTTGAGGCTTAGGGGATGATCAGTGAGATAGACCCAGTGGTACCCATTGTGGATACTCTCGCTTTTTGCTTAGACGACCGTCGAGGGGGACGATGGCAGGTGGATGGTGTTACTCTTGTGGAACGGGTGTTTCAACAAACTACCAAGATGTATGGGTTTTATGTTTACACCAAGACCCTTACGAAGATTGGTGTTCGCCTGCCTTTACAGGATTTTAAGAAGCCAAAATATTTTATTTTTGTTAAACTATGGTTTGAAGATGAGATGTGTGGTGATGACGTGATACCTCTTTCCACATGAAGAATAATTATTATTATAATTTTTTCCAGTTAATTTAGTTACTATTATTTCTTACTAAATTTTTATTTTTGTACAATTCTTTGAAAAACTATTTTAGGGTTAAGGGTGTCACATGCTTCATATGTGTTCGTGTCCGAACTTAAGAGAGAGAGAGAGAGAGAGAGAGAGAGAGAGAGAGAGAGATATGTACCTTACGGTGTAGATGGCTTGTTCGGGTTGGTGAGGTCTTCCTTCCGAGGTAGATCTTCGTCCGAGGTACTTCTTCATCCGAGGTGGGGCTGTCCGAGGTCGGTCTCCAAGCCGAGGTTGAGGAGGGCGGTGGTGGTAGCTGCAAAATTTGGTGAGTTCTGGGCAATCTTCTTCGGAAGCTTTTCAAAATGTGTTTGGTAAAGAAAAACCGGGGAGACAGCGCCTCCATGGAAGAGCAGTAACAGCTACTATGTTGAAAAGAAATGAAGAAGTTGCAGAAATGAAGAGAGCACATGCAAATGAGATGGAACAACTAAGAGAAGAACATGCCAATAAGATGAATGAACTTGAAGAGAAAGTACAAGAGAAACTACAAGAGAATCAGAAAGCGATGGAGGGCAAGTTTCAGCTTCTAGTAAGGACCGTATTAGATCAAAATAACTCAGGGTTGAATTTGGAGGCTTTGGCAGCTTTGTTTTCAACTCCGCCCGATGATACTAGTGCTCCACGTTCTTCAACATCAACACATGCCCCGGAAGCTCATAGAGTAAGAGTCACTTTATTGATATCTCCTTTGTTTGTCTTTAAACTTTGATTGCTAAGTTTGTCTTTCTGAGAAAGTGTTGGGTCTAAAAATACATATTGTGGTCTGATGTTGAAATCTGCATACTTTGATATTGACATCTCACTAGCTATTTTTGTATCTAATACTTTTACTGCTACTCTTCATAACTGTGCTCTGTTTGTCTTTGGTAGGAGATTATAACTTTTTTGTTTAAAAATTTATGGACAGAATAATGATGTTAGATGAGGAGAAAATCTGTTACAGTTTTTAGGACGTGTTTTGTTTCACTATTGAATAATGTTATAAGTTGTTTGATTACAGAGTAGCTTGATAACAGAGTTGTACTCCCATAACCCTATTAGCTTGTGGTTGTGGTTTACTATATGTGCTTCTGTTTTCTATAACTCCCATAATCCTATTAGCAGACTTTAGTTGATTGATAACAGAGTTGTATTTTACCTAACTATATATAGTGGTAGCTGAACTGAGCAATTCAATGTTTGATTGTTTTTGTATTGAAAAAAATGGTTGATTGTTTTTGTATTGAAAAAAAAATGGTTGAGAAACATCCTGGCAATTATGAGTACTTCTGCCATGCTAGAACAGTTGAGTTAAGATCGAATATTGTATATTGCATTAATCGAATACTGTTACTTTTGTAGGAAAATAATGAAGGTGTAGATGTTGGTCTTGATGGCTTGGATGATGAACAGTTTGAAGACATGTGTTGAAGACTTGACAAGTTTTATTTTGGAAATGGAACATATTGCAATATAACTTTTGCAAAGTTTTATTTTGTACTTTTGCAATGTTGTTTAAGATACATTAATTATGTTTTTTTGCAATATAATGATACATTATGTATGTTAAATTGTTACAATTAAGGAAACATTAATTAGGTACAACTTTAATTTTTCCCTTGAAATGTAATGATTAAGAAGTTTGGATGAAGAATACTATCGTTTATATTGGTTTGTAAAATAAACAGGGAACGGTTTTTCTGTGTTGCCAATTACAACAATGGTTATCCAGCGTTTGCCAGTAATGGCAACGGTTTCTACGTGTTGCCATACACAACAACGGTTTTTAAGTGTTGCAAATGTTTGAAGACGATTTGAAACCGTTGCCATTTATGGCAACGCTATCAACGTGTTGCCATTTATGGCAACGCTTTCAACGTGTTGCCATACCTGACAACGGTTTTGAAGGGTTGCCATAACTGGAGACGGTTTTAAACCGTTGCCATAACGAGGAAACAAAAACCGTTGCGTTTCATCTGGCAGTGGCAACGGTTTTCAATTTTCGTTGCCTTTGGTGACAAATAACCGTTGCCTATATCAAAGGCAACGCCGGCAAGAACCACGGTTTTAAAGCGTTGCCATAGGGTCTTCGCAACGGTTTTTGGGCTTTAGGGAACGCTTTTCGGACGTTGCCATAGGGTCTAAATGTTGTAGTGGCTCAAGTTAGAGAGGGAAGTAATAATGAGGATAAGTTATAAGAAATGAATTGTGTACCTTTTGTCTTGGGTAGAGGCCTATTTATAGGCGCTAGGATGGAGTAAGGAGTGCTTTGGAGAACAAGGAAGAGGTGAGATCTAAGCTGTTCAACTAGGCCGCGCGATCTCCACCGTTCCTGAGGCATGGCACACGGATTGCCAATGATGTGAGTTCCTTGGTGTGTTTGGACCACCAAGTTGGGCCCAAAATCTGAATTGGGCTTGAGCCCGGTCCGGGCAAGGCAAGGGCGGCCTCGGCTTGAGATGTCATGTGTCAAGTAAATAACAGTAGGATATATGAGAGAAAGAGAAATAGAGATACCTGAAGTGAGGTTTGGGCGTTTGGCTTTGATTTCCAGGATCGCTGTGGATCCTTCTCCTGGATCGCTGTGGATCCGTCTGGCCCTTGACTGGGCGTTGAAGCTCGGAGTCAAGAGGGTCCGAAGCCGCAAGGACTTCTTCCTTTGGCCTCTGATGGAGTACCGAACTCTGATATCAGAGGAAAGGCACAATCGCACAGGGCGAAAGAGGGGCGAAGCCGCAAGGACTTCTTCCTTCAGCCTCTGATGGAGTTTCGAACTCTGACATCAGAGGGAAGGCATAGGGCCGCTGTGGACCTGAGCCGCTGTCGGCCTAGGCGCGCTCCATGACTGAGCATTTAAGCTTAGAGTCAGGGAGGACGGAAGCGCTGTGGACTTAGGCGCGCTCCATGACTGAGCATTTAAGCTTGGAGTCAGGGAGGACGGAGTCGCTGTGGAATAAGGTGCGCTCCATGACTGAGCATTTAAGCTCGGAGTCAGGGAGGACGTGTGTGTCGTTCTTTGACGGCCTCGCCTCGTACCGTTGTCAGCCGAGTGGCCATCTCGGTGTCGGACTCGGGTGAGAGGGGTGTTGTAAAGAGTTGGGAGCTAGTGTCGCTGAGGATCCTGCATGTTAGGGGGTGAGGAATATTCTAAACAGTAATTTTAAAGTGGCTAGGTGTGAAACCAGACTGAAGAGAAGAGAATGAGGCTGAAGCTGATCTAGAGCCCGACAGAAGGTGAGAAGCTGAGGCCAAGGTTGATTAGAAACCTGACTGAAGATAATAAGCTGAGGCAGGGGTCGATCTAGAGCCCGGCAGAAGATAATAATCTGAGGCCGAGGTTGACTTGAAACTTGACAGAAGAGAATAAGCTGAGGCCGGTGTTAATCTGGAGCCCGACAGAAGATAATAATCTGAGGCCGAGGTTGACTTGAAACTTGGCTGAAGATAATAAGCTGAGGCAGGGATTGATCTGGAGCCCGGCAGAAGATAATAATCTGAGGCCGAGGTTGACTTGAAACCTGGTTGAAGATAATAATCCGAGGCCGGGGTTGATCTAGAGCCCGACTGAAGATAACAAACTGAGGCCGAGGTTAATTAGAAACCTGGCTGAAGATAATAATCCGAGGCCGGGGTTAATCTGGAGCCCGGCTGAAGATAAGAAACTGAGGCCGAGGTTGTTTAGAAACCTGGCTGAAGATAATAATCCGAGGCCGGGGTTGATCTGGAGCCCGGCTGAAGATAAGAAACTGAGGCCGAGGTTGTTTAGAAACCTGGCTGAAGATAATAATCCGAGGCCGGGGTTGATCTGGAGCCCGACTGAAGATAAGAAACTAAGGCCGAGGTTGGATTAGCAATTGACGTCGATTAGTACATATGTTAACGCATCGATCTCTCATCGGAAACTTCCATGTCGTCGCTAGCTTAGTGGATGAATTCGGACCTCAGCCTTGGTACCTTGGTTCCGGACTCACCAAAAGAATGTGAATTAGTCAACATAAATGAAATTCATATATGGAGTTTTGTATTGTTTCGATAATAAAATCAAGGTAAGGATCAGACATTGTCAAAGAGGTGAAACGGAGGGCGTTGTCCAAGGCTGACGTGAAGCATTACTGACTTTAGAAATGGGAATCGTTGTGCCCGAGATCGGCATTCTGGTTTGCCGTTGCTGAGTTCGCATCAAGGTCCTTGGAGATTGCATCGGGAACCACCAACTTTGTTCGTATAGGAGCGTCGGACGCTGCCGATTTCACGTCACGAAACCAAGCTCACCATATTGCCGTTCGATGAAGTCAACACGTTGCTGCCATTGGTGCCGAGCTCGGGCAATTGCTCACCAGAAATCAATGATTAAAATGGTATTAAAGCACACCTATTGATTTCGTGAATTAGATCAATAAAAGAGAAGAACCGGTTTCGTAAACCGATGATGATACTGGGTGTCCGATGAGGATCATGGCACAATTGTGGAGAGTCGGCGCCAAGGATATAGTGATGCCGAGACCAAGACTTGTCGCGGTGACGTTGCTAACTCGTCATTGACTTTTGATTCCAAGCATTATTTTGATGGCCAAATTTCTTTTGCTTCCCGTGGTCAAATGCCAAAGGAATGGCAACATCTTTTTTTTGCTTTACGTGGTCAGGTGCCAAAGGAATGGCATGGTCAGATATGACGTCATAAGGAGAGCACATGGGTTCCAAAATCATGTCAGAGCACCAAAAAAGAAGAATGGCCGGACTTGAACCACGACATCCGAGTTCCACCCCCGTGTATGAGAAGAGAGCAATGAAGCTCCCACTGTGGTCGTCAATGTTCGTGTCCGAACGAGAGAGAGAGAGAGAGAGATGTACCTCACGGTGATAGATGGCTTGTCCGAGTTGGTGAGGTTTTCCTTCTGAGGTAGATCTTCGTCCGAGATGGAGTTGTCCGAGGTGGAGCTGTCCGAGGTACTTCTTCATCCGAGGTGGGGCTGTCCGAGGTCAGTCACCAAGCCGAGGTTGAGGACCGCGGTGGTGGTACCTGCATAGAAACTCCGACGCTCAAGTTAGAGAGGGAAGTGATAATGAGGAGAAGTTATATGAAATGAATTGTGTACCTTTTGTCTTGGGTAGAAGCCTATTTATAGGCGCTAGGATGGAGTAAGGAGTGCTTTGGCGCACAAGGAACAGGTGAGATCTAAGCCGTTCAACTAGGCCGCGCGATCTCCACTGTTCTTGAGGCATGGCACACGGATTGCCAATGATGTGAGTTCCTTGGTGTGTTTGGACCCCCAAGTTGGGCCCAAAATCAGGATTGGGCTTGAGCCCGGTCCGAAACAATATGCAACTTTTCAAACTCCTTGGGCCTTCTTAGTTGAGTTCAACTCATACGTTGGTTTTCGAATCAAGAATTTCATCCATGAGTAAAACCTGCATTTGAGCTTTAACCTCTTGTTAACATCCAAAATAAATTAAATTGTCGGCCGAGCGGAAAAGGAAGAATTAAAGGCCGAGGCTGTCATAAAGGCACTAGGGTACAGGTAATACAATGCTTGACATAATACGGAGAAACATCCGTCTGAGGATATGAAATTAAACATGCTAAAAACACTGAAGCCCTGATGGGATGAGAAGAATCACCGAGACACATTGAGACTCGAATGGACGGTACCTCGACCACAGGGTGACCCGGCTGAGGCGCCAACGGCCGAAGGCCGAAAGTGAGACATGGTGTAGGAGGGTTGTGGCTGATGCAAGGAATACTTGCTTGTAGCGCAAGTATTCAATGCACGTGGACATACAATGTTGGATCAGTTAAGGTCAGTGAGCAGAAGACATCGTGAAAATTGGAGTGACTAGGGTTTACCCGACTAACCTGCACTAGTGAGGTCGTGGAGAGAAAACTCCGAGTTTCTAGAGACTAGGTTAATTGTGACCTTTGATCTTGGTTAATCAAACGGTGGGCATATGTAGGCTCGGATAGTGGCCAAAACACACGTCAATCAATACACAAGCCTTTACATTACTTTATCTTTCCTTTATTTCTTTTATTTTTTTCTTAGTTCGTATATATTCCAAGCCACACATCCCATTCACACCCAACCTAACACTTTTTTGAGGAGTTAGGAAACCCATAGTCAAGGAGCAACGTTCCTTCCTCGACGCAATTGCTTGAAGAAAAGAGGAATCACAAATTGTCCAAGACCTCTGGCCGATTACACTGCTAGAACAAAAGTGGTTCACAATAACACCTCCTTGTATAAACATCATTGGGCTTGTAATTTTTGAGTTATAACCCACTGTTTAGATGAGGGATGGTTCACGCCCCTAACCCACTTATTCTTTGGAACTTTGTGTGGGGGAACATAGGTTCTCTGCCACTGATAACTCCGGTGAGACTTCTGAAAGGAAGGTTTTGAGGAAGGAACATTTGTAGGAGTTGAATCCTCTTTGTCTTTTCCTATAGCCTCTTCCACCTTTCTCTTGATTTCATAACTTTCGAAGGCCTTAGCAGCTCTATTAGCGAAGACTGCACTACATCTTGGACACAACAAAGTCTCTTGATTCGAGTTGCACATTTTTTGCAAATATTCTAATTGAGTTTCCCCTTGTCCAGGGAAGATCTAGTTTCCCCCTGCAGATAGTGTCAACTTCAAATTTCTCTATTAGCTGATCAATAAGGTTTGAATCTTCGACCTCTTTGCCATCAACCACAAAGATTCTGAGGTTAACCAATTGAGCAGTTATTCCATCAATGTCGCTTGCCTTTGGAGGCTTTCTGGTAGCCACATGAGCAGTCTTTAAGTCACTCCTTTATGATATACCCATAGGCATCATTGGGAGTGAATCTACCTGTCTGAAGTCTACCATGCAGGTATCAAGATATTCTTACTCGGAATAATTCATAGCCACCTAAAATGGACCATTATCCACTTTCATTTGGGCCTTTTTCTTTTCTTCGAGACTATGGTGTCCCTCTTTGATTGCCTTCCGAATGAGATCCCTGAAACAATTTAATCTGTTAGTAATGTGTCTGAATACATTGTGGTATTTGCAATACAATTTCCATTTTAATTGTTTAGGAGAAGGCCTTTTTGGTCATCAGCTTTGTTTATATCGAAGTCATATACTTTTTTAACAAATTTGGAGCTTTCCTTGACCAATAAGGGGTTTAATCCCGAAAAAATATAAGGGGGTACTGGCTTTAGTTCAGCCAAATCAATACTACTAGACTCTTCTTCGGGCTCAATTTCACCTTCGGAATCTTTTTCAACTAGGGCCACAAACTTTCCTTTGTCATCTCGAGAAAAATTAGCGTTTTCTTTTTTGGAATAATCATCATTTTTCTTAGAAAATCTCTCTTTCTTATAGCCCTTTTCACTCTTCTTAAGTTTACCCTTTTCTGAATTATGCTTTTAGATCTGTCTAGCACAATCTGCCAATTGAGATATATCTCTCAATTGTTGAGTAATCATTTTCTTCCGAACATTATAATCATACTAAGGAGTGGCCGTTAGGCATTTGGCTTTCATTTTCCTGAATCAACTACTATAATCGTCGATTGATTCTTTATTATTCTTTTTAATATTAGCAAAATCGATTACGTTAACTTTGTTTTCTCCTCGACAGAAATGTTCATAGAAGATACTCTCTAGATGTGCCAAATTCAGAAACGAAATCGTGAGTAAAGTGGTGAATCAAGTGAAGGCATTTTTGGTTAGGGAACTTGAAAATATTTCATTTTCAGGAAATCTTCATTGCCCAAATCACAACATTTAATTTGGTATCTAGCCACATGTTCGACTATTGATTCCCTAGCCTCATCAGCAAATTTTGAAAATTTAGGGATCTTGTTCCCTCTAGGAAGTTCTATTTGCAAAACCGTAGGGGGTAAAGTGGACACAAAACATGGTCTATTTGCGTAGTCAACATTGAATCCATGTCTACTAAGCACCATACAAACATTCTATTATTGCCTCAGTAGGAGGGATAACAATTGCATCCACCACCCCTATCAAGGTATTAGGTTCTTCTTCTTTATCAGTGGATGTGATAGGGCCAGCTTCCTCATAGGTCTGGCGCTCTGGGGCTTTGTTCTCGGCAGGTTTTAGGAAAGCCTGCTCCAGCGTCATAGCTACAGAAGTTGCACGAATGGCCTGCATATTCCCTTCTCTGTCTGAGATGAGCATCTGGAGTGTCTCCCTCATTCTATGAAAAGCCCTTACCCTCTACAGCCTCCTCTTCTGCGAAAGTGATTTGGAGGCCAACCAGGGGGCTGATGTTTCTGCTACTGCCTGCGTCATCCATTGATCTCGGGTCACCTCCGAGGGTGGTCTCACAGTCTTAGTCGCTCTCAGTTCAAGATCATTTAGTAATGTTATATCCACTGATGTCGAGTCTTGTGCTATGGTGACTTGTGCTTCCCTCCTTTCTTCTTCCGGGTGAGGCTTTTCTTCTAGGTTTGGTACGGTGGCTTGCCCGATTGACTCATCGGCAGACTGACCGTGCCCCCAGGCTCATTGGAGGTGTTGGATTCTCGCCCTCAAATCATTAGGTCGAGGTGCTTTTCTCTCAGGGTTGAGTTTGGACAAATGCAGTTCCTTGAGATCGTGGACAAGCATCCCCATCTTTCGAAGTCTTCTTTGAGGTTCTCTCCATTGGCTCAGTCCTTCTACCTGCGATCTTTCTTGCAAGAGGGCCATACGCTCAGCCACCGTTGATCCTTCGGCAGGGGATCCCAACCGGTCAAAGACCAATACTTTTCTTTCTGGGGGAACCTCCTGCTTGGGGACCCACATATACTTCTTCTCTGGCGAGAAGGAGGCCATATTGATGTTCATGCTAGGGAAATGATCAGTGTCAACAGTCATCTCTGGCGCCCCCTTCCTAACAGCTTCTTGAATAGCTTCCCCTTTGTTTCTTTGGGCGGAGGTATTTTTTGTCTGTCGAGGAGCCTTGATTTGTTTATCCTTTAGCAAATAGTTGGAGTCCTGATCCGCTTTGGATATGTCAAAAGAGTACTCAACCTTGTTTTCCACCTCGTCCTTCTCTTTCCCCTTGGCAGGTTTAAGAGCACGACATAGGTAGGCCTTCCTTTTGACTATCTCGGCCACCAAGATGTCTGCCGTGTAATCGATTGACTCATCATAGTCTAAATCTTCTGCATCGTCGACCACTGACACAAACTGAGGTCCTCGACCCCCAGTGGCCCTCTTTATCTCTCTCTCTCTCTCTCCTGTATGTATTGTTCAATTTGGATAGCCTAGGAGGCTAGGCTACTGAGGTCATAGCAAGCTTGTCCCACAAGCTTTTCCTTCAATTGAGGGTGCATTCCAAAGATAGCCATGGAAGTAAGTCGAGATTCTGGAAAAGGTACTGAGCGTTTTCCAGCCATCGTCCACCATCTACCGTAAATTCATGATATCGACTATGGTGACTTCAGGTTGTGGCCAATAGAATCTGTTATGGAAGTACCTTTCCATGTCTACTCAGGTCTGTATAGAATTAGGTGGGAGCGAAGAGTACCATGAGAAAGCAGACCCTGACAAAGACAAGGGGAACAACTGCAGCTTGTGATACTCCTTCTAGTTCCCTTATCCACATTGGGTCATGAATTAGACGATGTGCTCCATCATCCCCAGAAAACGTAGCAAAGTTTGGTGTTTTATATCCTCTTGGCAGAGACACCAATATATCCACCCACTTGGGGTAAGGCTTCCTGTACACCTGCCTGTCGAGCGGTTCTAGGAGTTAGGGCCCCGATGGTCTTTCAGGTGGAGGCATTGGCCGCCACATTGTATCTGGGGGACCCTGCGCCCATGGCTGCGGTGACGCCTGAGGTGGAACATCTGTCCATGGCTTCCAAGGAACTACTTTGGCCAGGTTAACAAGGCTAATTCCTAGTACAAGTGCCTGATTGGCTCGGTGAGGTGGAAATTGGTTCCACGACTGCCCGATCGGAGCACCACTCATTTGTGTCTATAAATAAGAACCCATTGGGTAGGTACCATGTGCTTCGGAGTACAGTTGTTTGGAAGGTAGGTTTATCGAGCCAGCTGGGTTCTGAAACCATAGCAGCAGACTTAGGAAATACATGCCTACCCTGCCAATCCCAGATTTTGGGGCGAATCTTGCCCCTTGCGTAAGTCAGATAGTTAGTCGTGGCAGAACATCCATAGGATGATCCTTGCAGCAGACCCATCAAGCCTGCTGCCTCAGGCGGCCTTCTGGCCAATTGCACTTGTCCCTACTGAAGAGAAGTCATGTTTGGGACATTCGCCATAAATTTTCACCCAGTGTTGGCAGTGGCAAAAGTACCAGGCTGAGGAATCACAAGGATAGGATTTACCTGATTAGAGAACGCCTACTGAAGCCCGACAACGCTCCCACTTGGTGGACATGTTGCATGCTTCCCATTGGGTTATAGGAAGATGTCTACTGAGGTCAAATTGGGTTGGTGTACGGTAGGGACTATTGCGTTCCTCCTAGAGAGTTAGGTTGTCCTCCCTATGACTGGCCGGGGAAACCGGGGTTCATTGTGCTCCTAGATTGCGTAGCACACCTCTATTCCATCTACTTGGTTTGTTGCACCTCATTGCGAACCATAAGTTACACTATGTCAGCAAATTGTTGGGACACTTGGTACATTATGTCATGTATCCCTATATTGATTTGTTGTCGAATGAATGATATGGTCATAACCACGGGTTGCTCATAATCTTGAGGGGGTTGTTCACTTGAATCAGCGTTAACCACTGGTGTGGTAGTCCCCGAAGCACTTACTAGCTCTGTGATCTTAGTCTTAGGGGAAGGTGGCTCCATACTTAAGTTTTTTTCAGAGCGCAGGTGCATACGCCAACAATAATCCAGTCCAGGAGAATCAAATGTGATTGTTCGTTCACCGGTGTCTGTCCCAGTGGGCGTGCCAACTTTTGTTGTCGTCAAATTCTTATATCCTAGCTGTGGGATCGGCTAGAGGTTTTGACAGTCTTTGATTCTTCTGTTCTTCAAGCAATTGTGTTGAGGAGGGAACTCTGCTCCTCAACTGTGGGTTTTCTAACTCCTCCAAAGGGGGTCAGGTTGGGTAGAAGGGATACGAGGGATGGATAATCTACTGGCTTAATGCATGAAAAAAAGTAAAGTGCGATAAAGTAAGATAAAACTGAGAAAAAGTATATTTGTATTGATTGATGTGTGTGTTTTGTACAAGTATTTTCCTCTATATATATACATAGGCCCTCGTAGATCAACGTCTAATATTGCTCCTAAGCCCTAAGAAATCGGAACCATAACCCAGGATCTCACTAGCACGGTTAGTGGGACTAAACTTCCTTGCTCCACTCCTCAAGGCTACTTCTCTTCGCTTTATCTTCACCTACTCCCATGTTCCGTACACATGCTTCTTTTCCTTGCCTTCCAAGAAAGTCTTCCTTACTTCGGTCTATAGTTCCTCGGCTGACCCATGTTCTCGGCCTACAGCCATCAAACCTAGGAAACCGAGTCATCGTGGTCATGGTACTCTATAGGTTAAGACATGCTTTGCCTCGTCTTCATCCATTATCCCTCGAGCTCATCCCCTCCTCGGGGCATTCACATTGCAACTTGCTTTGAGCCTCTCTTTTGAGGTTTTTCTTCCAGCAAATATCTTCTGGGAATTGCCAAGTGGCTTGCCTCGGTGCCCTAGTCTTCTCTCAACTCTCCCTTTTATCCCTCGGCCCACAACTTAATTTATTTTTGGGTCTTAATACGTGACTAAATTATTATTTGATGAAATAAATACCATTCCTTTTCGAAAAATATTCCTACGACATATCTTAATCACATAATATTTCAACCTTTGTTTCAATTTTACGTAGGATCCTTTGTGATCTGTACCTTTGATCGCTTTGTATTAAAGCAGTTGAGGTCCAAGTCTTCTGTCGCTCGCTCTGCTGGTCGTGTTCCAAGGAGGTGAGAGCGGACGGGTGTACCTACGAATACACTCCAACGCCCAAGTCAAGAGCGAACAAGCAAAATGCTAATATGAATGAATAGTATATGTGTACCTGACAATGATGCAGTGAATGCTTATATAGCGCCCGAAATCTGCGTGCGACCGTTGGATCGTGTACGGACTCACCAGTACCGTTGATCTGGTCTGTGGCTCTAAGATAACCTAATGGGCCGCTCTGCTTGCACCTTTTGTGGACCGTGCTTCGGCCCACTCCAGAATAGTTGCCCCCCAAGCCAAGGTCGTGCTAGGGACGGGCGTAGGCTTTAACAGATGGTCAACCTTTCTCTTTATTATTTTGGTCGTTGATTTCTGACCACTTTTGGACACGTGTCATCAGGCGTGAGGCAACACTTTCTCGGTTTTGAGGAAGTCATTTATGATTCCTAGTAATTCGTGAAACGGCGGCGTCTGGTTATGATGACGTTTCATTCTTCGAGGCGCTTGCAGGCGAAAGGTCGCGTCGTTCTACCTTTCTGCCCTTTGGGCTTTATAAATACGTTGCCCCTACTCATTTCTTTTCTACTTTCCTCATTTCTTCCTCCAAGAGCGAGCTACCTTCTCGAGCGGAACGAGCTTCCTTCATCGTTACTCTGGCTAGGTGTTTGCCCATCCACGAGCTCCCTCTTAGGCGTTTCTACTCTTCAGGTCGCCTTATCCTCTTTTCTCCTACTCCTGGTAAGTTCCTTTATCTTTCCCAAATTTTGTTGCCTTTTCCTTTCTTTGTTTTTGCTTTCCGAGTGAGGAGGGGGTGTCAGGCTCGGGGTCGACCTTGTCGCCCCTTCCACGCGTCATCCTATCTAGGTGATGCTGACTTCTTCCCTCTCCTTGCAGGGTGGGGTACTGGTGCGGTCAAGTAGAATCGGCTTAGTCTTTCAGTCGCTCTTTCGATTGTTTGAATTTGATACTAAAAATGAGCGGAGACACGTCCTCTGAGACTTTAACTTCTTCGACTGACTTTTCATCCTCCTCTTCCGCTCGTACTTCTTCATCCACTGCTTCTGAGACCGAGCAAATACTCCACACTGATCTGCTTCAGGAGCGTTCGAATCGGGAAACTCCTTCTGTCCCACCCGTTCCCTTGGATGATGCCATTCCAGAAGAGCGCGACTGGAATGATGCTTATGGGGAAGATCGCTCTTGGATTTCAACGGCCATACTTTCTCAGGCGTCCATCTTTCCTCCAGGGAGTAATATGGTGCCTTATTATGAAGAATTAGTCGGTAATCCAGGGTACGGGGTCGAGGGCGTTCCTCCCGAGGAAAATGCAACTGTGATTCCTACCACCCTTAAATTTATTATGTTCACCAACGTGCTCCGCGACCTGAAGGTACGACCTCCTTTTACTTACTTCCAACGGCGCGTTCTACGAATGTTGGGGGTCGCTCCTTCCCAACTTCACTTCAATGCCTGGGCTCTGATCCGTTCCATCGAGATGGTGATGGGCGCTCTTGACAGGGATGTCAACGGTCGCATCTTTTTTACTCTTTTCGAAGTTAACCGCACCGTTGAGCAAAGAAGTGCTCCCAGGCGCTGGGAACAAGTTTCTTTGAAGACACGCCGGGGGACGGTTAAAATGTTCAAACCTTTTTGTGAATCTGCTAAACCATGGAGGAGCGCGTTTGTCTGGATCGTTCCTACCAGTGATGAAGTTCCCTCTTGGTTGGTCGCATTCCCACTATGATCGCGAACCCATCAAGTACATAACTCAGAGGAGCCTCAATGACTACGACCTCGAGAGCTGTCACATGTTGCGTACGCTTGGTAATTGGATGCCCGGTGGCATCTTTAAATGTATAGATCTTGCTCGTGTGACAACGATATAGCAAGCACAAAACAAACCTGGTGTGTCCCTTCGTCCGTTCTTGCTTGTATGTTTCAGCAGTTTCTAGTTTTTGTTCTTTTCTTAACCGTTCCATTTTCTTTTTTGCAGCTGAAATGTCTGGCATCGGTTTTGAGTCTCTTTTAGAGAAGACAAAGGCTAGAAGGGTTAGAAAGGTTTCCTTTTCTGAAGGCGCTCCCAAGAAGATCCGCGTTGAAGGTCACAAGAAATCTTCTACTCGCGAACCTGGGTCATCTTCTAACTCTCAAAAGCGGGGACGGGTGCAAGATTCCGCTGAGACTACTACGATCGATCTTGATCCTCCTCAGCCCAAGAGAATTAAGGAGAACCCACGGAGATCGCCCTTGGATTTGGACGATCTCGGGGAGACAGATTTTGAACGCCTTAACGAAGACCCTCTTTTGTTCGTCGCGGAGATCGCTAAGGCTGCTTCTTCACAACTTGCTCGCTATAAGACTGAGGAAACAGAATGTCAAGCAGGTGTTCTCCTCGCCCGTCAAAACTTACGGTTGGAGGGTGACCTCAGAGATAAGACTAATAAGTACAAATCTGCACTTGGTCGTATCTCAGATCTACGAGCAGAGTTGGAGGCTGCTAAGGAAAAGCTTAAGGAAGCAGAGGTCGCCCTTCAACCTACTCAAGAGGCACTAGGTACGGTCACTGCTGAACGTGACGCGGCCTTAACAGCTAAGGCAGATGCTGAGATCGAGTTGGCCACCGAATCTGCCAATTTGATCGAGCAAACTACCAAGGCTACCAAACTGGAGGAGCAGGTGACGGGTTTGAAAAACGACTTTGAGATGGTGGAAAGTGAGAGATATAAAAAGGTTGCTGATCTAGAGCTTCTAGAGGAGAGGATCGTTGAGATAGCTCAAGAGCGGTTTGAGGAGGCCGTTGCTCAGATTCAATACTGCTATCCAAATTTGGAAATTGATCCTAAGATAGTGAACAATGACCACTTTCTGGTGAACGGGCAAATCATCCGTCTTGAAGAGCGGGATGAAAATGATAATATCGTGCAAGAGGAGGCGGTCATCTATAGTCGTTCAGAGTGAACAATCTTTTGTGTTTCTTGTAATTTCTGTTTTTAACTTTGCTTTCTTTTGATCGGGGGCCTCTAGGCTGCCTTTTTTGTTGTATTTTGACTAAATGAAACCCGTCTTCTTTCGGGCTAATTTTATACCAACTTGATTATGTTTCCACTTCTAAGTTATTTCGAGTGATCCGTTCTTCCTCTCGCGCGGGTGATAATTCGAGTGGTTTGCAGGAATAAAACGGCTTACCAAGTTTCTTCTTTAGTTTTAGCCCGTTTATCATGTGCGACCGAGTCGAAGGTCGTTTGCTTTATTCTTAAGCTCGTTTAATTACCTTAGTAGTTTATAAAACTCGTTTTGAATTGAACTTACTAAAGGCGTGATTCGATTTGTTGTTTAAGGTTGTTTAACAACTTGAAAAATAGTACTCCCTCCGTTCCTAAACTTTGGTCCTTTTGGCCTCTTTTTTTTGTTCCAAAACTTTGGTACTTTTAAGATACCAATGTACAATTTACCTAATATTTCCAAGTGTACCCTTTATCTTTAATTAATTGTCACTCTTTACAATATTAACATATTTAATGCTACAAAGGGTGCTTTAGTCATTAGGTATTGAAAATTTATGGTTTCTTAATTTGTGTGAAACACTCCAAAAGGACCAAAGTTTTGGAACGGAGGGAGTACTTGGTAACAATAAAAAGTTCTTCTTTGTTGATGTACGAGCAGGCCTCAATAAAAACCCCAGTGGGGACAAAGAGCGTCCTACTCGTTCTTGATTCTCATAAATCACACTCCTTCATGCCCTACAAGGCAAGTGGGTCGGTTTTGGTGGGAAGATCGCTCCCAACTTTTCTTTGTCGATCGCTTTTCATTGCGACTTCTATTTCTTGTGCAACTTTCTTAGTCTTTTCCTTCAGACCTAGGAGAAACGCTCGTTTTGCGGACAGTAGGTCGGCTTGAATAGTGACGATTTCCCCATTCTTGGTGTAGAACTTCATTTTATGGTGGACCGTGGATGGCACGACTTCTAGTCGGGCTAGGGTCGGTCGACCAATAATGCATTGATAAACCGATTTGCAAGGTAGCACGATGAAGTCCGTTCTGACCGTTCTACAAAGAGGTTTGTCCACAGTGTCATCTCCAAAGGTCACCATTAATTGCAGTCGTCCAATTGGAGTTGTTGAGGCTCCATTAAAACCAGTCAAGACCGTTCTTCTGTAGGGCCTTAGATCGTCCTTTGAGATTTTCAACACATCCAATAAACCTTCAAAAATGATGTCCGCCGAGCTTCCTTGATCGACCAAGATTCGTCTAACTTCTATGTTCGCCATCACCGCAACTATTACAAGTGGTACTTCGTTGTTGGGCGTTGCATCTATGAGATCTTCGTCACCAAACGAAATAGAGGGTCTTTAAGAGGGCTGTCTTGGGGCGGACGTAGAGGCAATGCTCAGAATCTCGTCCCATCTTCTCTTGACTGATTTCTTGGATGATGCGTCGGTGGGTATTCCCCCAGAAATAACCATTGCAACTGCCCGTCCTCGCGACTTTCGGGTATCCACTACCTCTTCCTGGTCGTCCTCTTCGTCAACGACTTTGACTGTTTCTTCTGCTCGTGCTTTACCCCTTCTTGGTGAGCTGTCTTCTTGCTTTTCTCCTCACGCCTCAGCTTGTTCTCCCTTTAGATATTGTGTCAGCTTTGTGGTATCTGCAGTTGTTAGTATCATGCCCGTTGCTTTTGTGGTATCTGCAGTACTTTTTGGTGGATCGCTGCCCTTCCTTAAGGACGAGGGGTTCCGGCCTCTTTGATGGCAACCTCGGAGCCGTCGGTGACTATTTCGGTTGTCATGAAGGTGGGAGTGAAGGAGACGCCACGATCGGGGATGGAAGACCAATCAATAAGTCGTGAAGACGCCACAACCAGCTATGGAGGTTCTGGTTGATAAGTCAGGATGAGCGCCACGGCACGCCGATAAGCTCTAAGAACGGCTCAGAAGAACCAAAGAGACAGGTCTCTAAATTTTAACTCAAAAATCAAACTTGTTTCATAAAATGCACTACAATATATAGTGCTCTAGTCCCAATTGACTCAATGACACCCTAACAATTTTAAATCTAAACAAATCTTGCAATAAATGCAAAAATCCAATCCTAATATTCTAATATAAAATAAACCAAATCAGCATTAATGTAAAATCTTAATTAAAAATAAATAAATCTACAGGCATTAATTCCTTTATTTGTTTCTCCTAATAAAGCAATTAAATGTAATTAAAGTTGTGATCTTCAAAATCAAGTAAAATGGAGATTCCTTGTAGGTTTCCTTCCACATGCTCAAAGAACCCTTGATCACATCATTTTTGGCTTCTAAAGTGTAGAAGCTGAATACTTTTTCTTTGTAGAATTCCTTCCACATGCTTAAGGAACTCATGCTCTCATCATTCTCCCCTTCTTCGAAAGGATTTGTCCTCAAATCCAAACCTGCATAATAAATTAGAGGGTTATGTAAAAAAATTCTACAAGTTTTCACTCCCCTTTCCATTTTAAACTCAGTTTTTTTCTTCTCCTTGTCAAACTTCGAATCTCTCTCAACATCACCAACAATATTTTTCTGTACTTCTTTATTTATTTCTTTGATTTCTCTCAATTCCTCTTTTTTTTCAATCTCTGTTTCTTTTTCCACTTCTCTACTATTGTCTGCCTCTTTCTCTTCAGAAGCACACTCCAATTCCTCTTGCACTTTACGGCGACGCTCACATAATATTTCAGAAATTTCAAGCATCATTCTTTCAATTTTCTCATCTATTATTTTCTCTCTCAATTTCTTCTCTTCTCTAATGTATATTTCATAATCCCTTTGACTTCTCTCCATCACGAACAGTAAAATAAATAAATAAATTTTGCCAACAAACAACAAAGAATGATAATAAAAGAAAGTGATTTTTTTTTTGCTTCTTTTCTCTTTTTTCTTTCTTATTTTTTGAATTTTCGATTTTTTTTCTTTTTTTTTTTGAATTTTCAATTTTTTTTTTGCAAAAAAAAAATAAAACAATGAGATGAACAAAATTTAGAAACTAAAATTGAATCGGATAGATAACACCTTGATAAAACCTAAGCTTTGATACCAGATGATGGCAACCTCGGAGCCGTCAGTGACTATTTCGGTAGTCATGAAGGTGGGAGTGAAGGAGACACCACGATCGGGGATGGAAGACCAATCGATAAGTCGTGAAGACGTCACAACCAGCTATGGAGGTTTTGGTTGATAAGTCAGGATGAGCGCCACGGCACGCCAATAAGCTGTAAGAACGGCTCAGAAGAACCAAAGAGGCACGTCTCTAAATTTTAACTCAAAAATCAAACTTGTTTATTTCATAAAATGCACTACAATATATAGGGCTCTAGTCCCAATTGACTAAATGACACCCTAACAATTTTAAATCTAAACAAATCTTGCAATAAATGCAAAAATCCAATCCTAATATTCTAATATAAAATAAATCAAATCAGCATTAATGTAAAATCTTAATTAAAAATAAATAAATCTACAGGCATTATTTCCTTTATTTGTTTCTCCTAATAAAGCAATTAAATGTAATTAAAGTTGTGATCTTCAAAATCAAGTAAAATGGAGATTCCTTGTAGGTTTCCTTCCACATGCTCAAAGAACCCTTGATCACATCATTTTTGGCTTCTAAAGTGTAGAAGCTGAATACTTTTTCTTTGTAGAATTCCTTCCACATGCTTAAGGAACTCATGCTCTCATCACTCTTGATGTCTCTGAATTCTGCGTTTGCACACTCGTGCAGAATGTTCGCGATTGAGGTATTTAATTTATTGCGCTCAGAGAACTTTTTAGTTCTGTTATCCTTGTTTGCTCGGGCATGGGTATAATCTTCCTTATCCCTTCGATCGTTCTCCGCCCTTGGTTGTTGATTCATGCCCGCTTCTGCAGCTTCAATGGCAGATGTCCTTTCTTCGTAGGTCATGAACCTTTGTGATCGCCTTAGGAATGTTTCTAAGTCTCTGGTAATATGGAGTCCCACTTCTACCTCGAAACGGCTTCCTCGCAAGAGACCCGTTCTTAAGAAAAATAACCTTTGGTTATCATCTAGGTGCCTTACTTGGTCGGCTTCTCGGTTAAATCGTTCCACATAGCTCCGTAGGGATTCGTTGTGTCTTTACCTGATGGCGATCAAAACATATTGAGATTTAGGCTTGATCCTTGAGGTCGTGAAGCGGGTAGTGAATGTTCTGGCCATTTGTTCCCAAGAAGAAATGGTGTTGGGTTTTAGCTCAGTGAACCATTCCAAGGCCGACCCTTCTAGGGTAAGGGGGAAAATCTTGCATTTTACTGGCCCGGGTGCTCCTCAATATTTCATCATGATATCAAAATGTTTTAAGTGGCCATCAGGGTCCTTCATGCCATTGTACATGTGGAGACCTGATGGAGGTTTCTGCAACGAGTGGGGTATGCGATACTCGTCAATTTCTCTAGTGTACGGTCCCAAACTGTGATCTCCTCTTTCTTTCCGACGAGGTCGTCCCTCCTTATAGTGACCTCCGTGCCCGCGCTTAGGTTTGCTCGAGTATTCTTTTGAACGATTAGTGAATCGCTCATTAGATCGACTTCGTGATGGGGTGGGCGAGTTGGTCGACCCAAAGGAAGATTCTTGATCAGAGGACTCTTCAGGCCAGTATGTGTAATCAGAATCGGGCGGAGTCCCCCCTGGTGGCGAGCTCCCTCCTCCTCGTCCCCTCCTCGGGGTTGGAGACCAACGGACCAAATGTCCGCGCGGAGGTCGTCTCTCCGGAGCGGTGTGAGCTCGCCTTGAGCCAACCTGATCTTCTAATTGCGTGAGTCGGTCATTATTTCAATTTAGCGTTTGATTGCGGTCGTGTAGTAGTCCTCGCAATTCGTTGACCAGGTCTGCGGGTAGCTCGACCATCACTTGCTGTGTTGGGACGGTACTGGGACCTGCCACATTAGTGTGAGGTGGTTGAGTTGGGATCTCGACCGCGCTCTAAAGTCGAGTTGGAATTTCAGCTACGCTTTGGAGTCGCGTCGCGGCCTTTGGTCGGCCTCGAGCTGCCTTTGGTGGCATCGTAAAGGAAGGTCGAAAGCGCGCGGGCTCCCACTGTGGTCGCCAATCGATCTGTACCTTTGATCGCTTTGTATTAAAGGAGTTGAGGTCCAAGTCTTCTGTCGCTCGCTCTGCTGGTCGTGCTCCAAGGTGGTGAGAGCGGACGGGTGTACCTGCGAATACACTCCAATGCCCATGTCAAGAGCAAACGAGCAAAATGCTAATATGAATGAATAGTATATGTGTACCTGACAATGACGCAGTGAATGCTTATATAGCGCCCGAAATCTGCGCGCGATCGTTAGATCGTGTACGGACTCACCAGCACCGTTGATCTGGTCTGTGCCTCTTAGATAACCTAATGGGCCGCTTTGCTTGCGCCTTTTGTGGACCGAGCTTCGGCCCACTCCAGAACAGTTGCCCCCCAAGCCAAGGTCGTGCTAGGGACGGGCGTAGGCTTTAACAGATGGTCAACCTTTCTCTTTGTTATTTTGGTCGTTGATTTCTGACCACTTTTGGACACGTCTCATCAGGCGTGAGGCGACACTTTCTTAATTTTGAGGAAGTCATTTATGATGCCTAGTAATTCGTGAAACGGCGGCTTCTGGTTATGATGACATTTCATTTTTCGAGGCGCTTGCAGGCGAAAGGTCGCGTTGTTCTGCCTTTCTGCCCTTTGGGCCTTATAAATACGTTGCCCCTACTCATTTCTTTTCTACTTTCCTCATTTCTTCCTCCAAGAGCGGGCTACCTTCTCGAGCGGAACGAGCTTCCTTCATCGTTACTCTGGCTAGGTGTTTGCCCATCCACAAGCTCCCTCTTAGGCGTTTCTACTCTTCAGGTCGCCTTATCCTCGTTATTAAGGAGTATACGACCCTGCGCCAGAACTTTTCTCCTACTCCTGGTAAGTTCCTTTATCTTTCCCAAATTTTGTTGCCTTTTCCTTTCTTTGCTTTTGCTTTTCGAGTGAGGAGGGGGTGTCAGGCTCGGGGTCGACCTTGTCGCCCCCTTCCACGCGTCATCCTATCCAGGTAATCCTGACTTCTTCCCTCTCCTTGCAGAGCAGGGTACTGGTGTGGTCAAGTAGAATCGGCTTAGTCTTTCTGTCGCTCTTTCGATTGTTTGAATTTGATACTAAAAATGAGCGGAGACACGTCCTCTGAGACTTTAACTTCTTTGACCGACTTTTCGTCCTCCTCTTCCGCTCATACTTCTTCATCCACTGCTTTTGAGACCGGGCAAAGACTCCACACTGATCTGCTTCAGGAGCGTTCGAATCGGGAAACTCCTTCTGTCCCACCCGTTCCCTTGGATGATGCCATTCCAGAAGAGCGCGACTGGAATGATGCTTATGGGGAAGATCGCTCTTGGATTTCAACGGCCATACTTTCTCAAGCGTCCATCTTTCCTCCAGGGAGTAATATGGTGCCTTATTATGAAGAATTAGTCGGTAATCCAGGGTACGGGGTCGAGGGCGTTCCTCCCGAGGAAAATGCAACTATGATTCCTACCACCCTTAAATTTATTATGTTCACCAACGTGCTCCGCGACCTGAAGGTACGACCTCCTTTTACTTACTTCCAACGGCGCGTTCTACGAATGTTGGGGGTCGCTCCTTCCCAACTTCACTTCAATGCCTGGGCTCTGATTCGTTCCATCGAGATGGTGATGGGCGCTCTTGACAGGGATGTCAACGGTCGCATCTTTTTTACCCTTTTCGAAGTTAGCCGCACCATTGAGCAAAGAAGTGCTCCCAGGCGCTGGGAACAAGTTTCTTTGAAGACACGCCGAGGGACGGTTAAAATGTTCAAACCTTTTTGTGAATCTGCTAAACCATGGAGGAGCGCGTTTGTCTAGATCGTTCCTACCAGTGATGAAGTTAGTAAGTTTATTGGTTCTTCAGACGCTCAGGGGAATGTTACTTCGATGAAGTTCCCTCTCGCATTCCCACTATGATCGCGAACCCATCAAGTACAGAACTCAGAAGAGCCTCAATGACTACGACCTCGAGAGCTATCACATGTAGCGTATGCTTGCTACTCGGATGCTCGGTGGCATCTTTAAATGTATAGATTTTGCTCGTGTGACGACGATACAGCAAGCACAAAACAAACTTGGTGTGTCCCTTCGTCCGTTCTTGCTTGTATGTTTCAGTAGTTTCTAGTTTTTGTTCTTTTCTTAACCGTTCCATTTTCTTTTTTGCAGCTGAAATGTGTGGCATCGGTTTTGAGTCTCTTTTAGAGAAGACAAAGGCTAGAAGGGTTAGAAAGGTTTCCTTTTCTGAAGGCGCTCCCAAGAAGATCCGCGTTGAAGGTCACAAGAAATCTTCTGCTCGCGAAACTGGGTCGTCTTCTAACTCTCAAAAGCGGGGACGGGTGCAAGATTCCGTTGAGACTACTACGATCGATCTTGATCCTCCTCAGCCCAAGAGAATTAAGGAGAACCCACAGAGATCGCCCTTGGATTTGGACGATCTCGGGGAGACAGATTTTGAACGCCTTAAGGAAGACCCTCTTTTGTTCGTCGCGGAGATCGCTAAGGCTGCTTCTTCACAACTTGCTCGCTATAAGACTGAGGAAACAGAACGTCAGGCAGGTATTCTCCCCGCCCGTCAAAACTTACGGTTGGAGGGTGATCTCATAGATAAGACTAACAAGTACAAATCTGAACTTGGTCGTATCACAGATCTACGAGCAGAGTTGGAGGCTGTTAAGGAAACGCTTAAGGAAGCAGAGGTCGCCCTTCAACCTACTCAAGAGGCACTAGGTACGGTCACAGCTGAACGTGACGCGGCCTTAACAGCTAAGGCAGATGCTGAGATCGAGTTGGCCACCGAATCTGCCAGTTTGATCGAGAAAACTACCAAGGCTACCAAACAGGAGGAGCAGGTGACGGGTTTGAAAAACGACCTTGAGATGGTGGAAAATGAGAGAGATAAAAAGGTTGCTGATCTAGAGCTTCTAGAGGAGAGGATCGTTGAGATCACTCAATAGCGGTTTGAGGAGGCCGTTGCTCAGATTCAATACTGCTATCCAAATTTGGAAATTGATCATAAGATAGTGAACAATGACCACTTTCTGGTGAACGGACAAATCATCCATCTTGCAGAGCAGGATGAAAATGATAATATCGTGCAAGAGGAGGCGGTCATCTATAGTCGTTCAGAGTGAACAATCTTTTGTGTTTCTTGTAATTTGTTTTTAACTTTGCTTTCTTTTGATCGGGGGCCTCTAGGCTGCCTTTTTTGTTGTATTTTGACTAAATGAAACCCGTCTTCTTTCGGGCTAACTTAATACCAACTTGATTATGTTTCCACTTCTAAGTTATTTCGAGTGATCCGCTTTTCCTCTCGCGTGAGTGATAATTCGAGTGGTTTGCAGGAATAAAACCGCTTACCAAGTTTCTTCTTTAGTTTTAGCCCGTTTATCATGCACGACCGAGTCGAAGGTCGTTTGCTTTATTCATATGCTCGTTTAATTACCTTAGTAGTTTATCAAACTCGTTTTGAATTGAACTTACTAAAGGCGTGATTCGATTTGTTGTTTAAGGTCGTTTAACAACTTCAAAAATAATACTTGGTAACAATAAAAAGTTCTTCTTTGTTGATGTACGAGCATGCCTCAATAAAAAACCCCAGTGGGGACAAAGAGCCTCCTACTCGTTCTTGATTCTCATAAATCACACTCCTTCATGCCCTACAAGGCAAGTGGGTCGGTTTTGGTGGGAAGATCGCTCCCAACTTTTCTTTGTCGATCGCTTTTCATTGCGACTTCTATTTCTTGTGCAACTTTCTTAGTCTTTTCCTTCAGACCTAGGAGAAACGCTCGTTTTGCGGACAGTAGGTCGGCTTGAACAGTGACGATTTCCCCATTCTTGGTGTAGAACTTCATTTTAAGGTGGACCGTGGATGGCACGACTTCTAGTCGGGCTAGGGTCGGTCGACCAATAATGCATTGATAAACCGATTTGCAAGGTAGCACGATGAAGTCCGTTCTGACCGTTCTACAAAGAGGTTTGTCCACAGTGTCATCTCCAAAGGTCACCATTAATTGCAGTCGTCCAATTGGAGTTGTTGAGGCTCCATTAAAACCAGTCAAGACCGTTCTTCTGTAGGGCCTTAGATCGTCCTTTGAGATTTTCAACACGTCCAATAAACCTTCAAAAATGATGTCCGCCGAGCTTCCTTGATCGACCAAGATTCGTCTAACTTCTATGTTCGCCATCACCGCAACTATTACAAGTGGTACTTCGTTGTTGGGCGTTGCATCTATGAGATCTTCGTCACCAAACGAAATAGAGGGTCTTTGAGAGGGCTGTCTTGGGGCGAACGTAGAGGCAATGCTCAGAATCTCGTCCCATCTTCTCTTGACTGATTTCTTGGATGATGCGTCGGTGGGTATTCCCCCAGAAATAACCATTGCAACTGCCCGTCCTCGCGACTTTCGGGTATCCACTACCTCTTCCTCGTCGTCCTCTTCATCAACGACTTTGACTGTTTCTTCTGCTCGTGCTTTACCCCTTCTTGGTGAGCTGTCTTCTTGCTTTTCTCCTCGCGCCTCAGCTTGTTCTCCCTTTAGATATTGTGTCAGCTTTCCTCTTCAGATTAAGGCTTCTATATCGTCTTTGAGGGCCATACAGTTGTTAATATCATGCCCGTTGCTTTTGTGGTATCTGCAGTACTTTTTGGTGGGTCGCTGCCCTTCCTTAAGGACGAGGGGTTCCGGCCTCTTGATGTCTCTGAATTCTGCGTTTGCACACTCGTGCAGAATGTTCGCGATTGAGGTATTTAATTTAGTGCGCTCAGAGAACTTTTTAGTTCTGTTATCCTTGTTTGCTCCGGCATGGGTATAATCTTCCTTATCCCTTCGATTTTTCTCTGCCCTTGGTTGTTGATTCATGCCCGCTTCTGCAGCTTCAATGGCAGATGTCCTTTCTTCGTAGTTCATGAACCTTTGTGATCGCCTTAGGAATGTTTCTAAGTCTCTGGGGATATGGAGTCCCACTTCTACCTCGAAACGGCTTCCTCGCAAGAGACCCGTTCTTAGGAAAAATAACTTTTGGTTATCATCTAGGTGCCTTACTTGGTCGGCTTCTCGGTTAAATCGTTCCACATAGCTCCGTAGGGATTCGTTGTGTCTTTGCCTGATGGCGATCAAAACATCTTGAGATTTAGGCTTGATCCTTGAGGTCGTGAAGCGGGCAGTGAATGTTCTGGCCATTTGTTCCCAAGAAGAAATGGTGTTGGGTTTTAGCTCAGTGAACCATTCCAAGGCCGACCCTTCTAGGGTAAGGGGGAAATCTTGCATTTTACTGGCCCGGGTGCTCCTCGATATTTCATCATGATATCAAAATGTTTTAAGTGGGCATCAGGGTCCTTCATGCCATTGTACATGTGGAGACCTGATGGAGGTTTCTGCAACGAGTGGGGTATGCGATACTCGTCAATTTCTCTATTGTACGGTCCCAAACTGTGATCTCCTCTTTCTTTCCGACGAGGTCGTCCCTCCTTATAGTGACCTCCGTGCCCGCGCTTAGGTTTGCTCGAGTATTCTTTTGAACGATTAGTGAATCGCTCATTAGATAGACTTCGTGATGGGGTGGGCGAGTTGGTCGACCCAAAGGAAGATTCTTGATTAGAGGACTCTTCAGGCCAGTATGTGTAATCAGAATTGGGCGGAGTCCCCCCTGGTGGCGAGCTCCCTCCTCCTCGTCCCCTCCTCGGGGTTGGAGACCAACGGACCAAATGTCCGCGCGGAGGTGATCAGTTTGCCCGTAATGCCGAGGTGCCTTCTCGTGGAGGTCGTCTCTCTGGAGCGGTGTGTGCTCTCCTTGAGGCAACCTGATCTTCTAACTGCGTGAGTCGGTCATTATTTTGATTTAGCGTTTGATTGCTGTCGTGTAGTAGTCCTCGCAATTCGTTGACCAGGTCTGCGGGTAGCTCGACCATCACTTGCTGTGTTGGGACAGTACTGGGACCTGCCACATTAGTGTGAGGTGGTTGAGTTGGGATCTCGACCGCGCTCTAAAGTCGAGTTGGAATTTCAGCCACGCTTTGGAGTCACGTCGCGGCCTTTGGTCGGCCTCGAGAGCTGCGTTTGGTGGCATCGTAAACGAAGGTGGAAAGCGCACGGGCTCCCACTGTGGTCGCCAATTGATCTGTACCTTTGATCGCTTTGTATTAAAGCAGTTGAGGTCCAAGTCTTCTGTCGCTCGCTCTGCTGGTCGTGCTCCAAGGTGGTGAGAGCGGACGGGTGTACCTGCGAATACACTCCAATGCCCAAGTCAGGAGCGAACGAGCAAAATGCTAATATGAATGAATAGTATATGTGTACCTGATAATGACGCAGTGAATGCTTATATAGCGCCTGAAATCTGTGTGCGACCGTTGGATCGTGTACGGACTCACCAGTACCGTTGATCTGGTCTCTGGCTTGCGCTTTTTGTGGACCGAGCTTCGGCCCACTCCAAAACACTTTGTTAGCCAGAAAATTAAACCGCATCTAAAACCACACGTTTTATCGAAACACCAACAAAATTCAACTGATATTTTTTATAGAATTTCTATCAACAATATCACACTCTCTAACAAAATATAGGCAACCCGTAATTTTCTTTCATTCATTAATATATCCAAAATCGAATTTCAACCAATTACTGATAACAAAACATTTCAAAAGGATAATTTAATTTACTGAAACCTAAGGTCTTACATAAGGGGTAACAATGACTGGCCAACAAGAGTAGGGTGTCGCTGATGCTTGGATATATGGAGTAAATCGGTCAGAGCACAAGCCAAGCCGAATATTCTGTGGGTCTTAGGCAAAATATGAATGCACTTGATCAAAGTGCTTCCACGCTTCACCGTTAGATGGGTGGCGTAATATGTGAATTCTTGTTCGTAATGCTTATTTTTTTTATTAAGGTCACCTAAGCAATTTATAGCTCTAGTCAAGGAATAGTCAAATAATAGTCATTGATATTTGGGATTTTGTTAGGGATGAAGGTCCTATTGCCTAAGAAAATAGGATTAGGATAATCAAGAGAATTCGTCAAAAACCGTTGGAGAAATCAGTAATACATTCAATTTCTTATGCATATAGGTGAAATCAACTGAGCTCGTTCCCAATGCTTTAAAATAAAAAACCACTAAACATTTTATTGATTTATTATTTTAATTTTCTTGTCAATTAAGTCCAATTCAGACCGTATTTGATTTAGTAATTAATCTATTAAATTGATAATTAACCGCAATTCTTGAGTTCAACACTCGGTCTTACCAATTTTATTACTTGCAACGATCCGGTACATTTTTCGCGATCTAGTCAATAAGTTTTTTAAAGTTCAAGATAAACTCTAAAAAAAGTCGCAGCTACTAATGTTCTAAAACATAAAGAACCAAATTGAGAAAAAAATGACAAAGGAGAAATGTGGTATTTTAAATTAAAATAAAGGACCAAAAAGTAATTTTACCTATAAAATGCGTGAATTTTTGACCAAAATATAAATACTCTTTTTAGTCTCAAATTATTATACTTACAACAAAATTTAAATATAAAAAGTATAAGAAACTTATATTATACAAATAATTAATATGAGTCTTTTTTTTGTTTACAATATGAGTCTTTGTTTAAATAATTATAAAAGAAACACGCGTCTCTTGTGTATTGTTAACGCTTGTCCAAAACATTTCCTAAAGTACAAAATTTTTGTAACGACCTTATTATTGTTTTCATATTTTGAAAGAAAAAAAGGCCACAAAATGAAAAAATAATATTAAAATAAAAAAATGAATATTGAAGTAACTTTCATACTTGAGTTACTCAAGTGGAAGCTCAATAGTCATAGGAACAATGAACGTGAATCGTTTGATGTCATCGCAACAATAGTTATGTGTCATTTGAGTATCACAAATAGAGTTCATAAAAGCTCTTGGTTCCTAATTCCCTTCGTGACAAACTCTCAATCTTTCACTCTCCACTGGTATTCTCAGTGTGTTCTACCATGGAGTTTGATCCAAGTTCTGTTGAAAATTTTCCCTACATTTCTGGGATTTTCTCAAAAACTACTTGCATAAAATCAGAGATCCCCACTATGGTTCCTGTGAAACCAAGCTCCACTCTCTCCCTTGATCCATCACATGACACTGGCTTTTTCTACCAAAACAATTACCACCACTCTCAAAAATATTTTCTGAATGAGGGTAACCATCACTTGAGTTTTGCTATGGAGGCTCCTTCCTCCATCAGCCCATTTGATACGATCCCAACTCGTTCAATGGGTAATTCATACAGGTCTGCAGACACCATTGGATCAATGACAGATCTTCTCAATGCTTGCTACCCCATGGGGTTTTCAGCAAACGGTAACAAAGTTGAAACCTTGTCGGGCTACCTGAGCAATGGTAATAGATACCTAGATTTTGACAATAAAAATCCCATGCAATATAGTTCCATTTTCCAATCTCAGGTAGGTCCTTCCTTATCATCATTATTAGTTTATGATACACATGCATCTATGCAATCGAAGCCTAAGCTTCAAGATGAGCTTTCACGCATCATTGGGATCGGAAAAAATCCCCAATTCACTGATCTAAGAATCAATGTTGGTGACCAGAGGAAACAAAAAATAGTCCAGAGGAAGAACAGGGAAATTCACCACATTGATACTAATATAATTAAAGGTCAATGGACTGTGGATGAGGACAGGTATGATCAGTTCATTCAATTTCTATTCCCTTTCTCTCAATGTTCTCATTTATGGTTACAAGATGTGTATATTAAAATTTTACAATTTGATTCATCATGTTAGAGGAGGATACTGAGTATTTTGTTTAATTTGTCTCAAGTCGTTGGCAATTGCTGAGCAATTTAATTTTTTTACCTTTCTTTGAAGGGTTCTAATCAAATTGGTGGACCGCTATGGGCTTAAACAATGGGCCAAAATTTCTAAACTTATGAATGGCAGGATTGGGAAACAATGCAGAGAAAGATGGAATAATCATCTTCAGCCGAACATTAGGGTTTTCCCTCTTTGATCCTTTATATAGTTTTTCTATTATCTTTTATTTTAACATTTAGTGGTATATATGTTTCACTCATTCCTTATTGTGCACGCATGTATATTGTTCATTTTTACACTATCCCTTTCATGTATGGTATACTTCCTCATGATAGCTTCTATTTTTGATTTTTTTTATTAAAATTGACGCAATCACCATTTCAATCCAGCATTTTTGTACGAAACATAATTTCTCTTACATAATTTTCACTAAAAAATGTGTTAAAACTGTTCTGTTTATTTCATACAAAAATGGTGATGCTCCATCTGTAAGTTGCATTCATGATTTCTCTTTAAAACAATTAATTGCCAACTCATAACATCATTTTGTAAGAAAGATAGTTCTCTACATGTAATTCCATTCATGATTTCAATTAATAACCTTTTGCTGCTATTTCTTACCAAAACATTTTGTACAAAATAATGTTTCTCTTCTTTTTCTTATATATGCATTTGAAATGTCATAATTAATTTTCATACTTTTAAGGATGTTGTATATGGAGACCAATGCATCATGAAAAACTAGATCTATATACATTAAGTCTTGTTAGATAGGTAATTTAAGCAGCGTATATGAAGGTATATTGATTGATTTTGAAACATCCAGCAAGGAATTAGTGAAATCGAAAATTTTCAAGTTTGGTAGTTCATATATGTAATCCACACATACCTTTTGTACGAACGCAGAAAGACTCATGGAGCAAAGAGGAGGAAAAAATACTAATCGAAGCTCACAAGCAAATTGGGAACAAGTGGGTAGAAATTGCCAAGAGATTACCTGGGCGCACTGAGAACACCATAAAGAACCACTGGAATGCTACCAAGAGAAAGCAGAACAGACGCAAAGGTTGTTCAACAGGAACATTGCTTCAGAAGTACATCAAGGAAGTCACTAATGCTAAAGTTGATGCATATGAGATGAAACCATCCATGAGAATGAGGAATACTGAGAGTATTCAAGACCACAACAACAAAAGTTACCATGGTTTCTCTCATGTTCATAATGAGAGCTTAGGGGATGATTTAAATTCTGGACGGTGGGCTACTCAAGAGAATGAAGCAAGTTGTTATGTTCCTATGATGTTCAATTCTGAACAAATAGTAACTGGGTCCAGTACAATGGATTATAATGTCGAAATGGAGATGGTGTAAGAGATTCCAGTGAAGAAGGAAAGTGATATTGAGGGGATGACCTATCATAACACTTATGGTGCCTGAGAGGTTTATTCCTTGCTGGCTATGTGATTTCTCCTTTTTATTTTCTCTAAATAATTACTCAACGTATTGTGGATTTATGCTGTGGTGTCTGCCTCTAATTATGTTTTTTGTGATGTGATGATTTTCGATTTGAATGTTATTTACGACCCATGTACTGTGCTGCAACCAATTTTGAGTTATTTCGTTTGGTTTACCTTATGGTTGTGACTAGTACATACTTGTTTTAGTACGTATTTTTGTCAACACTTGTTTTTCGTGTTTGTATGGTTAACTTTTAGTCTGAGGGCTAGTCAGGAGTTGGGCTGGGTGGGTTTTAGTGTGTTGAAAGACTCATCAAATCAAACACTTATGTGTTGGATTCGATAAGATTAGACCTAAGTTTTCATGTGACAGGAACCAACTTAACCTTACCTTAAAGGGGTTGAGTTTGATTGGGTATCAAGTTCATTAGCAAAACATCTACTTTCAGAAACGAGAAATAAATAAGAAAACTAGAACAATATCACTAGATATAGGAAAAACAAACCAAAATCAAAACGGTTTCCTTAGTTTGGGCTTCCATTAAATTAATGAAATAAATTCAAAACAAAAATCCATATTCTGTAATTACTTCTTTTGCAGCAACAAATCCCATTTCTATAATCTGAAAAGTTAAATAAGGCTCAAAAGGGAAATTTAGTCTGAACCCTAGAATTTAGAGGTCAAACTAAGTGAATGTGAGAATTTAAGAGGGAACTGGTGATCCTAAACTGTAGCTTGACTTGAGTTTAGTTGTCTTTCAATTTTCAGACCTAGTACCCAACCCATATACACTAGAAGTTTGTCTATTTTCAAAACTTTATTGGTACCCCAAAACAAGCAAAGATATAATAGGAACCAAAGATTTTCTAAGTTACGCAAGATGTATCTCCATTACAATGTCGAGCAAAGCATAAAAATAAATTATTATTTTTTAATAATACTATAGTAAGTTTAATCTTGTTCTTTCTCTCTGTATTTTTATACAGATAAGATCGAAACTTATGCCCTCTAATTTAAACATATAATTGATACAAAGCCCATTAAGGATTTCTTACAAAATAAAAATCACAATAACCACAAAATCTAACTGATGAAAAAGGAAATTTGACAAACATGAGATTACAATGATACAGGTTTTCATAGGCAAAAGCTGATGCAATGATAATTCAATCTTCTTGTTAGTTTCCATAGAAAAGCAGGTTCTTGTGAAGGTGCAGAAGGTTGTGTTTGGGCTATAGCAATTGCATTCTTAAGAATAAGAGAATCTTCACCCTCATCTTCACCATCTACGAGAATAAGTTTTCTTGTTTTAGGTCACTGGCCAAAAGATGAAATAGAATAAGTAACCTTAAGGCCATAAGTACATTTGTTCTTCGCCAAAGGATCAAACCTCTATATCTTGGAATAATTCCTTGAATCCTTCTTTTTCTAACCTCTCTATCCTTCCCTTCTAGCTTCTCATGTTCTTCTTTGTTATCAATTACCAAATCATCTTGCTTATCTTTTGGATTCTTAGCCATCTCAGCCAAAACGACCTATTTATTTTCATATTCTTCCTCTGTTATGATCTTTTCTAGGAGGAAGAGGAGGAGATAGAAGAAATTTTATCAGCTTTTCTGCTTTTGGTGATTCTAGAAGCTCCACCCAAAGTAAGTATTTTCTTCATTTTCTTTGGGTGTTTTGAGATCTCAAATGCTGCCTGAGTTTCTTCTAGTGCTAGGTGAGCAGCTAGAAGTTCAGAACATACTTTCATCATACTTTCCCTTTTCACAAAACAAATAATGCTTAAACTCTCAAACTGTTCGATTTCCACGTTGTTGAAGTTTCCATTAGGGGTATTCCTTATTGAATTACCTTTATTGGACATTGAAGACCTCTTGACAATGTTAAAGATCATCAAAGGTAGAATATCCTTCTTATCATTGTGGAGATTTGATAGAGTGCATTTATGGTTGTTACGCACAAAATCTGATGAACGAGCTTTCATCATAGTCGTGTTGATAAAAAAACTAAAGAAGTCTTTGAAATGGAGTTTGAGCTTTGAACCTTTGGTGCCATTTGGATCCTGAAACTGAATTTCTTTCACTTCTATGGTGTTCTTATGATCTTAACCCCAATCGACCTTAGTACCACTGTTAGAGAATTTCGTGTGCTTGGCGATGTCCTCTACTATGGTTACCACCTTATTTCCACGAACATAGCTTACAATTACATGATGTCCAAGAAGCACTTTAGAATATTACCATAATTCAAAGACAAATTACCCTTGGCATTCTTTATGGGAAATGAAAAGTATTCAAACCAGCACATTTTTGCCAAAAGAAATCTTGTAGTCGAAACCTTGAGTGCACTTTTGATGTCAAATATAGCTTGAATTTCTTTTATAAGCTCTTTAACATACTTTCTTTGATGTATCTAAATGGCTTCTGATGTTTGGTTGATCTGAATCCCTAAGAAGAACTAGGTTCTCCAATCATGCTCATCCCAAGCTCAACCTGCATAAGCTTAGAAAACTTCTTAAAAAGTTTTTCATCAATAGCTCCAATTATAGTGTCATCAATATATATTTGAACTAGAAAAAAGAATTTTTTATATGATTTTCTAATTAAATTGGTGTCTGCTTGGCCTCTTTTAAAATAATTTTGTATTAAAAAGGAACTTAAACGGTCATACCAAGCTCTAGGAGCTTGTTTCAATCCATATAAGGGCTTTCTACGTTTGAAATTATATCCAGAAAAATACAACTCTTTAAAGCTAGGAGAATGTTTAACATATACGTCTTCATCTGGTATTGAATTACTTATGATGTGCAACAAAAGATAAGAGAATGTGAATAGCTCCTAACTTAGCAATAGGAAAAAAGTTCTCAGTATAGTCAAAACCTTCTTTAGAGTATCTATGAGCTACTAACCTATCTTTGTTTCTTAAGATCCTACCATATTTGTCAAGCTTGTTTCTGAAAAGCCACTTTCTTCCAATTTCTTGTTTGTCTTCTGGTAGAGGAACCAAATCTCATAATCCATTGCATCGCTTGAATCCATCACTTACTTTTTGAAGCTTGATCAATTCCCTTGGGCTCTATCCCAAATATTATTGCTAAGTCTGCTACTTCTCTGAGTGAGGATCTTGTCTTGGCGCTATCAATAGGTTTTCCTATGATGAGTTCCTCTAGGTGACTAGACTCGGATTTCCATCTTCTTTCGGTATCTTATGTTGGGTTACCAGAAGCAGACACTCCTTCACCAAATGATACTGCACCAGTTGCTAATGCTCTAGAAGCATATGCTCCTTTTAGTGCTTCTTCATTATCATGTAAGCATGGTGCAAGAGATTCTAATAACTCTGACATTTCTTTCTACTCCTTTTAGAGTCAAACTTGCCAAGATTATCATTTGTATTAAGTATGAAGATTTTCATCCAAAAGGATGGAAGTATGAAATGTTGGGTTTCTTTGTTGTATGTTCTATAGGCTTTTGACCTTTTTGAGTATCTCCAAAATATTCCAGTTTGTGACTTAGAATTTAACTTTCCAATATTATCTTTGGTTTTAAGTTTAAACATTTGCATCCAAAAGGATGGAAGTATGAAATGTGCCTAAATTTTTTTTTTCAATAGTATATTCATGATCCATTGTGAAATCTATTTCCTGTAGAGTCCTATTCTTCCTTTCAACAACACCATTTTCTTGAAGTGTCTTGGAGAGGATAAATCTTGGAATATTCCATTTTCTTCAAAGAATTATGTAAAATTTTCATTTTTAGAATCTCCACCATGGTCACTGCTAACGGTCTAAAAAGAACAACTTTTTTCATTTTGGGATTGGAACTTAACCGATGCAAATATGTTGTAGTCATCAACAATAACAAGCCCATATTTCTTACCACTCAAAGAGGTTGTTCCAGTAGAAAAAAGATCTATATGTAAGAGCTCTAAAGATCTAGAAGTTGAAACCAGATCCTTTGACTCAAAAGAACCTTTGATTTGTTTCCCTTTCTGACATTTCTCACAAAGAACATAATATTGGTACCTGAGATTGGGAAGGCCTCTAACAAGACTAATCTTGTTCAACTTGGAGATTCCTCTCTAGCCGTCATGCCCAAATCTTTTGTGCCAAACCCATTGTTCATCATTGATAGACATTAGGTACTTTGTAGTTTGTTTTTACAAATCGAAAAGCTTAACTTTTTAAATATTGTTTTCCTCTTTTTGATGGAAAATAATGACCCCATGTTCATCATATCATATACATTGTAATACAATTGAATTATGCTGAATAGGTTATGCTTTAGATCTTGAACTAGTAAGACATTAATGATAGACGGTAAGGATTCATTACCAATGCTTCCGCTACCAATTATTTTGTAACCTTATGATCACCTCCAAAACCCACAAACTATTAAATTTTGAGGCTTAGGCTTTGGAACATACTCCTTTTTTCCACCATGTGATGCGAGCATCCACTATACAAGTACAAAACTTTGGTGTATGAACTCAACCTTGTATCACATTTGTGTAACATAAATTATGTCGCTCTTAGGTATCCAAATTCTTTTGGAGCCTATCTTATAAGTTCCATCAAAATTCCTACAAGAATGAAACTCAATGCCTGCTTTGTTGCACATAGAACAGAAGGTATTGTCTTTCAGCATACCTTAGATCATGTAGAACCTCGTCATGTCTAAACTTAAGTATTACAATTACTTCTTTTATGCATTTAATTCATTTGAAAAGAACATCATAAGCATTTTCCAGCCATCTTTCTGGAAAAGGTACTGAGCATTTAATTCTTTTGAAAAGAACATCATAAGCATTTAATTCATTCAAAAGATAGCCATGGAAGTAAGCTGAGATTCTGGAAAAGGTACTGAGCATTTTCCAGCCATCTTTCTGAATCTATCAATGAAGTCTGTCACAGCCTCGGCCACCTTCTACTGTAAATTCATGAGATCGGCTACTGTGACTTCAGGCTGTGGCCAATAGAATCTGTTATGGAAGTACCTTTCCATTTCTACCCAGGTCTGTATAGAATTAGGTGGGAGCGAAGAGTACCATGAGAAAGCAGACCCTGTCAAGGACAAGGGGAACAACTGCAGCTTGTGATACTCATTCTAGTTCCCTTCTCCACATTTGGTCGTGAATCGGCCGATGTGCTCCCTTGTAGACTTGCCATCATCCCCGGAAAACGTAGCAAAGTCTGGTGTTCTATATCCTCTTGGCAGAGACACCAAAATTCCTACATGAATGAAACTCAATGCCTGCTTTGTTGCACATAGAACATAAGGTATTGTCTTTCAGCATACCTTAGATCATGTACAACCTCGTCATGTCTAAACTTAAGTATGACAATTATTTCTTTTATGCATTTAATTCTGTTCCGGCCTGGACTCAAGCCCAGTCCAGATTTTGAGCCCAACTTGGTGGTCCAAACACACCGAGGGACTCACATCATTGGCAATCTGTGTGTCATGCCTCAAGAATGGTGGAGATCGCATAGCCTAGTTGAACGGCTTAGATCCCACCTCTTCCTTGTGCATCAAAGTACACCTTACTCCTTCCTAGCGCCTATAAAAAGGCCTCCACCCCATGCAAAAGGTACACAATTCATTTCTTATAGCTTCTCCTCATTATTACTTCCCTCTCTAACTTAAGCGTCGGAGTTTCTTTGCAGGTACCACCACTGCCGTCCTCAACCCCGGCTTGGACATTGACCTCGGACAGATCCACCCCGGACAGCTCCACCTCGGACGAAGATCTACCTCGGACAGCTCCACCTCGGACGAAGATCCCCCTCCGATAGCTCCACCTCGGACGAAGATCTACCTCGGACAGCTCCACCTCAGACGAAGATCCCCCTCAGACAGCTCCACCTCGGACGAAGATCAACCTCGGATGGAAGACCTCACCAACCCGGATAAGCCGTCTATCACCGTAAGGTACATCTTTCTCTCTCTCTCTCATGAGTTCTGGCACGAACAATGGCGACCACATTGGGAGCACTTTCTTTGCTCTCTCATTTAGCTCACGGCGGAGGTAATTTGAAGAAGGTCATGACTATATCAACCTCCAACTACCTAGACCTCATATTATTATCTTTTGTCGGGCTCCAGATCAACCCCGGCCTCAGCTTATAATCTTCAGCCAAGTTTCAACTCAACATCGGCCTCAGATTATTATCTTCTGCAGGCTCCAGATCAACCTCGGCCTCAGCTTATTATCTTCAGCCAGGTTTCAAGTCAACCTTGGCCTCAGATTAATATCTTTTGCCGGGGCTCCAGATCAACCCTGGCCTCAACTTATTATCTTCAGCCAGGTTTCAAGTCAACCTCGGCCTCAGATTATTATCCTCTGTCGGGCTCCAGATCAACCCCCGCTTCAGCTTATTATCTTCAGCCAGGTTTCAAGTCAACCTCGGCCTCAGATTATTATCTTCTGCCAGGCTCCAGATCAGCCCCGGCCTCAGCTTATTATCTTCAGCCAGGTTTCAAGTCAATCTCGGCCTTAGATTATTATCTTCTGTCGGGCTCCAGATCAACCCCGGCCTCAGCTTATTATTTTCAGTCAGGTTTCTAATCAACCTCGGCCTCAGATTATTATCCTCTGTCGGGCTCCAGATCAACCCCGGCCTCAGCTTATTATCTTCAGCCAAGTTTCAAGTCAACCTCGGCCTCAGATTATTATCTTCTGTCGGGCTCCAGATCAACTCCGGCCTCAGCTTATTATTTTCAGCCAGGTTTCTAATCAACTATGGCCTCGGATTATATCTTCTGTTGGGCTCCAGATCAACCCCAGCCTCAGCTTATTATCTTCAGCCAGGTTTCTAATCAACCTTGGCCTCAGATTATTATCTTCTGCCGGGATCCAGATCAACCCCGGACTCAGCTTATTATCTTCAACCAGGTTTCAAATCAACCTTGGCCTCAGATTATTATCTTCTGTCGGGCTCCAAGATCAACCCCGGCCTCAGCTTATTATCTTCAGCCAGGTTTCTAATAAACCTTGGCCTCAGCTTCTCAGCTTCCGCCGGGTTCCAGATCAGTCTCGACCTCAGTTTATTCTCTTCGGTCAGGCTTCACACCTAGCCACTTTAAAATTACTGTTTAAAATATTCCTGTCTTCCTAACATGTAGGATCCTCGGCGCCACTAGCTCCCAGCTCTTTGCAACGCCCCTCTCACTCGAGTCCGACACCGAGTTGGCCACCAGGCGGACAACGGTACGAGTTGAGGCCGTCAAAGAACGACACACACGTCCTCCCTGACTCCGAGCTTAAATGCTCAGTCATAGAGCGCGCCTAAGTCCACAGCGACTCCGTCCTCCCTGACTCCGAGCTTAAATGCTCAGTCATGGAGCGCGCCTAGGCCCACAGCGGCTCAGGTCCACAATGACCCTATGCCTTCCCTCTGATGTCAGAGTTCGGAATTCCATCAGACGCCGAAGGAAGATGTCCTTGCGGCTTCGTCCCTCTTTTGCCCCGTGCGATTATGCCTCCTCCCTGATCTCTGAGTTTAGCTCCATCAGGGAACGAGGAAGAAGTCCTTGCGGCTTCGGACCCTCTTGACTTCGAGCTTCAATGCTCAGTCAAGAGCCAGACGGATCCACAGCGATCCCGGAGATGGATCCACAGCGATCCCAGAAATCAAGGCCAAATGCCCAAACCTCACTTCAGGTATCTCTCTCTCTCTCTCATGTATCCGACTATTATCTACTTGATACATGGCATCTCAAGCCGAGGCCGCCCTTGCCTTTCCCGGCTGACCTCGACTTGGGGGGCTACTGTTCCGGCCTGGACTCAAGCCCAGTCCAGATTTAGGGCCCAACTTGGTGGTCCAAACACACCGAGGGACTCATATCAATGGCAATCCGTGTGCCATGCCTCAAGAACGGTGGAGATCGCGCGGCCTAGTTGAACGGCTTAGATCCCACCTCTTCCTTGTGCACCAAAGCACACCTTACTCCTTCTTAGCGCCTATAAATAGGCCTCCACCCCATGCAAAAGGTACACAATTCATTTCTTATAACTTCTCCTCATTATTACTTCCCTCTCTAACTTGAGCGTCAGAGTTTCTTTGCAGGTACCACCACCGCCGTCCTCAACCTCGGCTTGGAGATTGACCTCGGACAGATCCACCTCGGACATCTCCACCTCAGACGAAGATCTACCTCGGACAGCTCCACCTCGGAAGAAGATCCCCCTCAGACAGCTCCACCTCGGACGAAGTTCTACCTCGGACAGCTCCACCTCGGACGAAGATCCCCCTCGGACGAAGATCTACCTCGGATGGAATACCTCACCAACCCGGATAAGCCATCTATCACCGTAAGGTACATCTTTCTCTCTCTCTTGAGTTCGGGCACGAACAAATTCATTTGAAAAGAACATCAAGAATTTCCAGTAGCTTCATGTTTACCTCATGAAATAGATTAAAAGACTTTTAGTTATGAAGATAGTTTTCATAAATATTTGAAAGTTTGCCAATAGCTCCTTTCAAATAATAATTATAATCAGCAATGATAAATTCATAATATACCACTTTATTAGAATCAGATTATGATTTTGTGTTTGATGATAATAAGCAATGGTACATTCATAACTTTCAAAGTTTTCCGAACACTTCTCATTAGCGCCACCTGTGCCACCTCTTCTGCCTCATCATATGATGAAGATTTTGAGTCATCCCATGTTTCCATAAGACCTTCTTATTTCCTTGAAACAATGCATCTTTTGTTTCTCCGAAGTAAGCTCTGGACATTTTGACTTGTAATGCTAAGGCTTCTTGAACCTAAAATAGTTGAATTGGGATTTGTCTTTAGACTCTGTCTTCTCTTTGAATTCTTCCTCCAGATATTGTCTTTGGTGTCTCCCTTGTTTAATCTTTATTTTCTTAAGTCACCTTATGTAGAAGGACACCCCCATCATCTATTGTACCTTACTTGCTACTACAGGACACCTCGTCTGTTGACATTTCTACCTACAACACCTTAGAACTAGACACCTTGGAAACATACACTCTGTTAGACTTTAGAGTTTTAGACTTTGACTTCTTTCTCATTTCTTCCTCATTCAATTCAAGCCCACATGCTTTGAGTTAACTTAGATGATCTTCTAATTTTAACATATTCAAGTCCTTTGCTTCTTTGGAAGACTTCTCATTATCTTCTTAATATGATCAGCTACCTTGTACTTCTTACCTTGTACCTAGGACCATGTGTTAAAGTTTGATACCTGTTAACCATAACCTCATGATTGTCCTACCTATCTTCTATCTTGAAAAGCTCATACTACCTTACCAATTTGTTATCCTTTGTTTCTCGTACTTGAGCATTGCCTTCATAAGCCAGTGCCAAAGAAACTCATATCTCTTTAGCTGTTGAACTCTTTCCACACTTCTCATACTCTTTCTCTGAGATTAAACATATAACAATATATTTGGCACTTTAATGATTTTGGTGAGACTTTTTCTCACTATCCATCCCAGTAGATCTATCTTTAGTATTCCCATTAATATTCTTGGAAACCATAGCTTCCCACAGTTCAGAACTTCGGGACTCAAATAAACACTATATTTATCTTTCCAATAGTCATAGTTCAAATCTTTTGAAGCATCTTATGATCAAGGCATAACATGTGCAGAAGCTCTTCATTCTTGAAGTGAAAAAAGATGCAAATAAAGAACTGTGCATAAAAGTCCATCAGTATCTAAACACTTCAAGTCTTCAGAAGGTACATGTCTACATGTACATTGTGTTCAGAAGATACAATCATCAAAGATGAAATTCATTGAACAATCAAAGGAACTCAGAGATCATATACATAAGAATTAAGAAAGATATAACAAGTTGTAGCTTCTTACGAATACGTCAATAGCTCAGAAGGTCTTCAGAAGATGTTCAGAAGACTCCTCAAAGAGCTCAAAAGACAAACAGAAGAACATATTTAGAAGATATGTTCAGAAGATGCATCACAAGCTTTCAAGTATATATTCGTCGCCTAACCAAAGATCTTCATTAACAGCATATATATGGTATATCAAGTGCCTAGAAGATTGATATTCAATATTCAGAAGGTGTTATCAAAGCAATTGATGTTGTTCAGACGCTACAAGCACTCAGAAGCTTCACTACTCAGAAGCTCCCAACGGTCACCTGCTTTGACAATGTACGACTCCTACATAGGCGCAGAAAGGTCAACCCGACTAATTTTAGAACTATCTCTTCATAAACACCACAAAATTATATATCTTCTGTACCAAACATTTACCTTACAAAAATATCATCACTGATGTAAGAAGCAAGAAACACACTTACACATCACTTATCAAAGTGTCTTCTCACACTGTCCAGCTTCTAAGAAGATACACGAGTCAAAGTCTTCTATACAGTTATATCTTTTTAGAATAGTGACTTACATCTTATCAAACAATGTCACTATCTCTTTAGATAACTATCATCTTATAAGAAAGCAAGTAGCTTCAAAGCCTTCAAAATTCTATTCTCTTGGAAGTCTATTTGATATTCTTCTAAGTAATTCGGTTTGTCAAGCAAAATGATTTTAAATGGGTCACAATTCAAACCCCCTTTCTTGTGACTCTAGTTGACTTCAACCATCACCATTAATCAATAATCACCATTGAAATTAGAATTGGTACTCAACAAATTCGCCGTGGGATCTTGTAGCATGATTCGAGTGATTCCACAAAACTCTGGCAATGGAAATGAAGTCATAGAATTGTAGCATCGTGGATCTTGAGGAGGAGTTCGTCATGTCGTTTCTCATGGGGGTCAACGAGAGTTTTGCTCATGCTAGGGGCCAAATCTTGTTGATGGAACCCATACCCGATATTGATGAGACTTTTTCTCTGTTGCTTCAAGATGAAACAAAATGCATGGTAGGTGTTCAACCAAATGCCACAGCCACCCCTAAGATTGCTTGCGCTGTGTCACAGCCTACTGCCAAAGGAAAACCTCTGCGTAAGGATCGTCCTTTGTGCTCGCACTACAATATTCATGGCCACACCAAGGACAAGTGCTTCAAACTTCATCGATATCCTCCAAGTTTCAAGAAGCCTGTTGTGGGTTCTGCGTCAAGTCCCTTCATAAACAACATTCTTGACTCTGCTTCTGGTGAACAGAACCAATCTTGGTCTCAACAACAGTGCCAATAAATCCTTGCTTTGCTGCAAACTCAAATGGCTCAGCTACCAGGTGTTTCACAGCAAGATTCTTCAAAAATGTAGGTATTGAAACTATTGGCATGTCTAATTCCACATTAAATTCTCCTTTTCAAGCACAAAATGCTTGGATAGTTGATTCTGGTGCCACTGCACACATCACTTGTTTCCTTGATTTTCTTTTCAACTTTAAGCCTTTAACCAATAAAAATTCCTTACAATTTTCAACTCATGATTCCAAAAATTGTTTAGCGTGTCCACTTTCTAAATTTAGAAGGCTCTCTTTTGTTTTCAAGAATCATTATTCTGATGCCCCCTTTGATCTAATACATGTGGACACTTGGGGGCCATACCATCATTCAACTCATGATGGTAAACAATATTTCTTGACTATTGTTGATGATAGTTCTAGGTTCACATGGCTGTATTTGATGCAAAATAAGTCTGAGGCTCCTCATTCGATCAAAAGTTTTTTTGCTCTTGTTAAAACCAATTTTGGAAAACCCATAAAGCAAATCAGATCTGACGATGCTAAGGAATTAAAACTTGCTGAGTTTCTCAATGAGCAAGGTACAATACATCAGTTCAGTTGCCCTTATAGGCCTGAACAAAACTCTGTGGTGGAGAGAAAACACAAACACTTATTGAATGTGGCAAGGTCTCTTTTATTTCAATCAAAGGTTTCTATTGATTTCTGGGGTGAATGTATTACAATGACTGCGTTCCTAATTAATAAAGTGCCTACTCCTGCTCTCAAGGGCTGTTCTCCGTATGAACTTCTTCACCAAAAGGCCCCCTCCTATGAGCATCTCAAGGTGTTTGGATGCTTGTGTTATGCAGTTGTCCCTCTGCATCAGAGGAACAAATTTTCCCCTAGATCCCTGCCCACAGTTTTCTGGGGTTACCCCCTTGGCTACAAAGGTTACAAGTTATATGATATAGCTTCCAAAAGATTCATCATCTGAAGAGATGTGGCACTCCTTGAGGATAAGTTTCCTTTTGCATCTATTTCTTCCACACCAGTAGCAAATGACCCTTTTGAACACATTTTTCTACCCAAACCCCTTGATACACACACAACTGAACCTAAAACAGAGCCTACAACCACTACAGTTGAGCCTACTGTCACCAAAGAAGAAATACCTTTTCCTCCAGCAGAACCCACTGTTCCTACAGATGAAACCAATAAAATTGTTCCCTCTGAACAGAACATCAAAAGATCTAGCCGTGTCCTGCATCCTCCCTCCTATCTGGATGCCTATGTCCATCACACTACCTATCCCATATGATAAACTCCAAATAAGTGTATTTTTAGAGACAATTTTAGATCATTTTTTAGAGCAATTATATATGATTATATAATTTACTAATTTGATTTGCTCTATTTTTATAGAAAAATAAAATATCAAAAGGAATATATATACGAAGTTGCAATAGAAAGAAATAATCACAACTTTCAATTGGAGTAGCCCATACCCCAAAAGAAATGGCCAATGGCTAATTTGAGAGTGCTGGCCCGATGGGAAGAAAGAAAAAGTGGCCCAATGAGAAGATGAAGCCCATGTTAAAATTAGATCAAAACCTACCTTGGAGAGAAAGGAAGAAAAGTACCGTAAACTTTGTGTTGGCAACACACTTGCTTGACACGGAAACCGAGGCGGCAAAAATAAAAATAGAAAAAAGAAGAAAGAAGGTCATCACGTGACCTGAGAGAAAAGAGGGAGCCTAGAGAAATAGTATAAAAAAGGGAAGGCACCCTTTGAGTGGACAGACGACCCTAGGAAAAAAAAGGTGAGAAACAATTGAATTGAGGAAGAGAGAGCGCCGTCAGGAGGAGAAAGAAGACGCACAGAGCAGCAACAGTGCACACGGACTGACAGACAGTGACTATTTGGGTACCGACTCTTGACACCGTGAGAGAGCTTTGGAGCAGAATACAGAGACTGAATACAGGATCAGAATTTACTCAATCTCCGGGTTATTTTTATATTCTGTAATTCATGACTTTATATTTTAATCCAATGTTCTTGAACACTATGGATAGCTAAATTCCTTTTCTAGGGTCTTAGGTGGATCTTGCTTGATTAGAGACCTTTTAATGTCTTAATTTATATTTTGAATTCCCAATGTTTATTCAATTAATATTATCCTATTGCTTTATTACATAATAGGATTGACAACCTTTGCATGTTTATAATCAATTAGTTGATTAGCGACCGTACTACAACTAGTTGGTGGACCTATAGGATAATTGAGACTATAATTAGAGAATGACCAAACTTTAATTTAGTCTTCCAATCAATCAACCTTTTTGTACTTCATGCTTTTCTTAAATTTAAATTTTAGCATGACCAAACTAGGATTAATTTAGGGAAAAGAATATTAATCACGAATGACCAAACGGATTAATAGGTTTAGTAAAGGGATTGGTAATTGAATAAAATAAGGGAATTCAGGTAGAATTAGACATAGAGGAATCGAACCTAGCAAGTGAAACCAAGACCCTAGGCTTCCCTCCGTTGATCGAACTTTTCAATTTTAATTCTTGTTATTTACTTCGTTTTATTTTAATTTCTAATACAACCAAACACTCGTTCGTCTAAATAATAATTAATCTTAAATAGTTTGGTACTTATTAGTTAATCCCTGTGGAGACGATATTTTTTATACTACTTCTGCAAGAGAGTACACTTGCTCTCAAGTGTGTTTTTACGCAACAAGTTTTTGGCGCCGTTGCCGGGGATTAATTTAATAATATTAAACGAAAAAGATTTTTTATTGCTTTAGACCTTTTTATTTATTTATTTATTTCTTGTTCTACTTTGTTTTATTTTAATTTAATAAAAACAAAAAAAAATTAATTACATTTAGTTTAATTTTATTTGTTAGTTTTATTTTTATTATTATTACTCGTGCATGCTCACCCGCTCCCAAGAGCCTATTTTGATTTTTGATCCAGAAATTGAAAGAACTGCTCGAAGGATAAGAAAAGAGACAAGAGTGATGGCTGCCAATCCGAGAAGAACTCTTCGGGATTACTTCACTCCAACAGCAAATATCACTACGAGCATAGTCAATCCACCTATGCAAGCTACTAATTTTGAGCTCAAACCAAGCTTAATTCAAATGGTTCAGAATTCTACAATGTTCAGAGGTGCACCAACAGAAGACCCTCACACCCATCTTAGAAACTTCTTGAGGGTGGCAGACTCAGTAATTTGTAATGGTGTCCCTCCTGATGCAATTAGAGTGAGATTGTTTCCATGGTCATTGGCTGACAAGGCATCTGCTTGGCTAGACTCTCAACCTGCTGAGTCCATTACCACTTGGGACCAACTGAAGCAGAAATTCTTGACCAAATATTTTCCTCCAGGTAAGACTACTAAGATTCGAGGTGCAATAATCAGCTTTGCTCAACTTGAGCAAGAATCTTTACATGAAGCTTGGGAAAGATTTCAAGACTTACTCCGAAGTTGTCCGCATCATGGATTTGAGAAGTGGCAATTACTTGAATATTTTTGTAACGGATTATCTTCTCAAAATAGGGGAATTATTAATATGGCTTGCGGGGGCTCTCTGATGAATGGAGAACCTGCGACAGTGTATGATTTAATTGCAGAGATAGCAGCCGATAATGCCCAATGGGAAACTAGTGACAGACACATTAAGAAATCAGTTGGAATGTACAAGGTTGACGATGACACTAGTATTAACATAAAGCTGGATGCTCTCTCTAAACAGATGCAATCTTTGATGAAGGTACAAGCTCAGTCTACCCCCATAGTTACATCCACAAGTGATATCACAAATAATCCCTGGGGAGGCCTAACTGAAGAAGTCAACTATCTTGGTCAGAAGAAAAGTGACTTAAGGCCTGGCATGCAAGATTCTTTAGTTAGATACATGGAAAAGGTTGGACATCCATGCATGGGTGTTTTAGCCAATTACATGGACAGAACTGATGACAGGTTACAATCTATTGAAGATTTAATAAAAGCACAGGGTCGACCATCTGCTTCAACTGAGGATGCTAATTATGTTCAGAATTCTAACCGGGGCCAAAATGATCCTTATTCAAACACTTACAATCCAGGTTGGAGAAATCACCCGAATTTCTCATGGGGAGGACAACAAAAGGGGCAAAACTCAAACTCCTATAAGCCTCCACATGTGCAAAGGCAAGAGGAGAAGAAGTTGGATACCAATGATGGGTTGGCAAGGTTTATGGAGCAGACAAATGGAAAATTTGAAACATTGGAGAAGAAATTTGGAAGCTTGGAGGGCCAAATTGGAGCCATGAACAATGAATTTGGAAGCTTGAAGGGTCAAATCTCAAATCCCGTTACTGTGTTGTCTCAAAGGCCTCAAGGTTCACTACCTACCCAAACTGAGCCTAATCCAAGAAATGAGCATTGCAAGGCTGTCACTCTTAGGAGTGGCAAGGAGCTGGTTCGAGAAAACAATCAAGATGGGCTGGCGCCCGAGAAAGAAATACAAGCTCCTACTAAGGGGAGCACTTCTGAGAAAAGCAAAAAGGAAAGGGAAGAATATGAGCAAGCAAAGGTAAATGTTCCTTATCCTCAAAGACTTAAAAGTGAGCAGCATGATAAGCAATTTGCTAAATTTCTTGAAATATTTAGAAAATTGCATATCAACATTCCTTTTGCTGAAGCTATTGCTCAAATGCCTAAATATGCCAAATTTTTAAAAGAAATTATTTCCAATAAGAGGAAGTTAGAAGGCTTTGAGACAGTTGGGCTTAATGAGGAATGTTCTGCTATAGTTCTAAAAAAGTTACCACCTAAGCTTAAAGATCCAGGTAGTTTTACTATCCCTTGTACAATTGGTAACTCTCATTTTGAAAAGGCTTTATGTGATTTAGGAGCAAGTATAAATTTGATGCCTTTTTCTGTTTTTAGAAAGCTTGGTTTGCAGGAACCCCATCCTACTAACATCACTTTGCATCTAGCTGATAGATCCATTGCCCACCCCCGTGGAGTGGTGGAAGATGTTTTAGTTAAGGTTGATAAGTTTATTTTTCCCGCTGATTTTGTTGTTTTGGATATGGAAGAAGATGAGGAAGTCCCAATTATTTTGGGGCGCCCTTTCTTAGCTACAGGAAAAAGCTTAATTGATGTTCAGCAGGGAAAATTGACTTTGAGACTTGGAGATGAGGAAGTTGTATTTCAAGTTTTGAACTCATTAAAAAATCCCTCATCATTTGCTTCTTGTAATTTTTTTCAAGCTAAGGATATTAATGATGTGGTTACCTCCGAAACTTTTGATGATTTTAGAATTCAGGATCCTCTAGAAAAAGTACTTACTGTGCAGGGACTTGGCATGTTGCAGGGTGGTCAGGAAGAAGAGTTCTTAATGTTTTTGCAGGCTCACCACCCTCAGAAAAATTGGAGTAATCATAGATTTGAGGAATTGGAATGGGGTGATACTCCAAATCCCAAGCCTTCAATTGAAGAGGCTCCTGAGCTTGAATTAAAGCCTCTTCCTTCAAATGTAAAATATGCTTTCTTGCAACCCCCTTCCTCCTTGCCTGTGATTATTGCTGCAGATTTGACAGACACCATGGAGGATAAGCTTTTGAGGGTACTAAGAGCCAACAAAGAGGCCTTTGGATGGTCGATTCATGATATAAAAGGCATTAACCCCTCAATTTGCACTCACAAGATTTATATGGAGGATGATTATCAACCTCGGGCACTACCTCAACGCCGCCTCAATCCTAACATGAAAGAGGTAGTTAAAAAGGAAGTGATTAAGCTTCTTGATGCAGGTATCATCTATCCTATCTCTGATAGTAAGTGGGTAAGTCCCGTTCAATGTGTTCCTAAAAAGGGAGGTACTACTGTAATGGAAAATGATAAAAATGAATTAATTGCAGTTAGAAAAACAACCGGGTGGCGTATGTGCATTGATTATAGAAAATTAAATGATGCCACTCGAAAGGATCACTTCCCCCTCCCCTTTATTGATCAAATGCTTGAGAGAGTGGCAGGTCATGATTATTATTGTTGTTTGGATGGATATTCCGGCTATTTGCAAATACCAGTGGCTTCCGAAGATCAAGAAAAAACTACTTTTACTTGCCCATATGGAACATTTGCATATAAAAGGATGCCATTCGGTTTATGTAATGCCCCTGCCACTTTCCAAAGATGCATGATGGCTATTTTCTCTGATTTGGTTGAAAAATGCATTGAAATATTCATGGATGATTTTACTGTTTTTGGATCCTCTTATGAGGATTGTTTACATAACTTGAATTCAGTGTTGCAGAGATGCAGGGATACTAATTTAGTGCTCAATTGGGAGAAATGTCAGTTTATGGTGCAAGATTGCATTATTTTGGGACACAAGGTGTCTACTAAAGGCATTGAAGTTGATCCCGCAAAGGTTGAGGTAATTGCAAAGTTGCCCCCACCCAATTCTGTTAAGGGGGTTCGTAGTTTTCTATGCCATGCTGGCTTCTATAGGCGGTTTATTAAAGACTTCTCAAAAATTGCAAAGCCTATGACTAACCTCTTGGTTAAGGAGGCCACTTTTGATTTTTCTGATGCTTGTTTGAATGCTTTTAATTGTTTAAAGGAAAAATTAATTAGTGCCCCTGTTGTTGTTGCCCCCGATTGGTCGCTTCCCTTTGAAATTATGTGTGATGCTAGTGATACTGCTGTGGGGGCTGTTTTGGGGCAAAGAAAGAATAAGGTATTCTATACCATTTACTACGCTAGTCGCACTCTTGATGATGCTCAAAGAAATTATACTACCACAGAGAAAGAGTTGCTAGCTGTAGTATTTGCATTTGATAAGTTCCGTCATTACCTTGTTCTTTCTAAAGTTATTGTTTATACTGATCATGCTGCTATTAGATATTTACTTGGAAAACAGGATGCAAAACCCAGGTTAATCAGATGGATTTTGTTGCTACAAGAGTTTGACTTGGAGATTAGAGACAAGAAAGGCTCAGAGAACTTTGTAGCTGACCACCTCTCAAGACTCGACCATAGTGTGATGCAGGCCTCAAATGATGGGGAGATCAAGGAGATTTTCCCTGATGAGAGACTTTTAGCTATTTCTACTATTCCTTGGTTTGCAGACATCGTCAACTACTTGGTGGGTAAGGTTGTTCCCCCTGATTTTTCCTTTCAGCAAAAGAAGAAATTAATTTCTGATGCTAGACACTACTTGTGGGATGACCCTTACCTATTTAAAGTTTGTGGAGATAAGGTAATTCGGCGTTGTGTGCCTATGGATGAGGTAACTTCTATCCTTGAGCATTGTCATTCAAAAGAGGTAGGTGGCCACTTTGGCCCAAATAGAACTGCATATAAAGTTTTACAATGTGGTTTTTATTGGCCTACTATATTTAAAGATGCTCATGAATTTGTGAAAGCTTGTGATAGTTGTCAAAGGAGTGGCAACATTTCTAGGCGTCAAGAGATGCCGTTAAATAATATTTTGGTTTGTGAGATATTTGATGTATGGGGTATTGACTTTATGGGGCCCTTCCCTAAATCTTTTTCAAATCAATATATTCTTGTTGCTGTAGATTATGTGTCTAAGTGGGTAGAAGCTGTAGCCTTACCCACTAATGATGCTCGGGTGGTGGTGAAATTTTTAAAGAAAAATATTTTTTCCAGATTTGGCACTCCTCGAGCCATTATTAGTGATGGTGGCACTCATTTTTGTAATAAACAATTTGAAAATCTTTTGAGCAAATATGGTGTTACTCATAAGGTAGCAACTCCTTACCACCCACAAACTAGTGGGCAAGTTGAAATTTCAAACAGAGAGTTGAAAAGGATTTTAGAGAAGACAGTTAGTGCATCAAGAAAAGATTGGTCTTTGAAACTTGATGATGCACTATGGGCCTATAGAACTGCTTTTAAAACCCCCATTGGGATGTCTCCTTACCGCCTTGTTTTTGGAAAGGCATGTCATTTGCCTGTTGAATTTGAGCATAAAGCACTTTGGGCTTTAAAATTTCTAAACTTTGATGCTCAGCTTACAGGTGAAAATAGGTTGTTGCAGCTCGATGAATTGGATGAGCTCCGTCTGGGAGCTTATGAGAATGCCAAGTTATATAAGGAGCGGACTAAAAAGTGGCATGATAAGCGCATCCAGCAGCGTGAATTCCATGTTGGTGAGAAAGTTTTAATTTATAACTCACGTTTGCGTCTTTTTCCAGGAAAGTTGCGCTCAAGGTGGTATGGACCCTACACTGTTACTCAAGTTTTTCCTTATGGAGTTCTTGAGGTATCTCATGAAGATGGTACCACTTTTAAAGTCAATGGTCAGCGTGTGAAGAATTTTGAGGAAGGGTTACTCCAAGTGAGCTATGTCACTGCCCTCAAGGATTGACCCTACTACCGTCAGGCTCGGGACGTTAAACAAGCGCTTCGCAGGAGGCAACCTGTGTTTTATTTTCTCTTATTTTTATTTTGTTTTGTTTTTTAGGAATTAGCTCGGTTTGCAAACTCTCTCAGGGAAGTCACTCTTACTCTCTCTCTCTCATTTATTTCCTTTTGTTTCTATTTGATCATTTTGCATTGAGGTCCATGCTTCATGCTAGTGCGGGGGAGGATAGTTATTTTTGTCACTTGATCTCTGTTAATGCACATACCCACTACATGTGTTGATAGCATTTTTTCTGGCTTGTTTTGCATGAACTATGCTTAAATTGAAAGAAAAAAATTAGAGATTTTGCCTTTAGGGGATCCCATAATTAGATCACTTGACAGACTTGTGCTTAATTGTAACTGTGAGGATGTCCTTAGGAAGCTGATAATTAGCATTTGTCCCTCTTGAGTACTTTTTGTGAACTAGCTTCTAAATGTGAGATCTGAGCCTTCATAAGGGGATTGATACTAAATCATAAATTTTTACCCCTTTTTCTTTCTATGAGTGTGTTTCCCAACTTGCTACATTCTAGAACTTGTCTTTTGACTGTTTCGAGGCGAAAATTGATTTGCATCATGTAAAAAGATTTGGGGATTTAGGTATTTTTCTGGCCTCAGAGTTGCTTGATGAATTTATCCCTTAGTTGCCCCCTTTGAGCCTATTTGTTATATTTTTTCTTTGATACCCAGATATAATTTTTTCTTTTTGTTTGTGGTAACCATTTGAAATTGAATGTGGAGCAACTATTGAAAATTACAATCTCGTCCTATATTTTAGCTGTCTATGTCATCAGGACTGAAATTCTGTCCCATACTATTAGTTGTCTATCTTGTTAGGATGATGAAAGAAAAAAAAAAGAAGTGAATCGTGTGCTTACAAAAATATTTCCGTACAAAGGAAACAAAATAGGAGTTATCATGTACTTACCTTTTCCTCCTATGAAAAAAAAAAGTGAAAAAAAAGAATTGAATTGTCTACTCAAGAAAGAGCCAAAGGGCATATCAAATGAATGAAAGAGCCAAAGGGCAAAACCAAAAAACAAAATAAAATAAAATAAAATAAAAGAGTCTACTCAATAGAAAAAAAAACAATGAAGAAATGGAAGTGAAATTAGTTTGGAGTTTGGACAAAAATTGTAAAATAGATAGAAGCTCCATATTTGGTTTCAAGGGTTACTGTTTGTTTCTTGTTTTTTTTTTTTAGCCCTTTGATTATCCCTTCTTTCTTGTTTCCTACCCTGCATGATTTCACCCCTGGCCCCATTACAACCCATGAAACCCCATCTTTTGCATGCATGTGAACTATTTAGTGGAGATTTGGTCAAATTACAAGCTTATGGTAATGGGCACTTTGTGGAAACTTGAGCGTATATTTCCCTAGTCCCTAAACACTTAGAGAGATTGTGAGCGAGTGCCCTTGTTCACAGAAATGTATTCTTCAAGGACATGAGCCTCTAATTGGGCAACTTTTTGACACCTCATATGTGCTATATTGTATATTGTCTGTCATTGTGCTTCTAATCTTGGATCTCTTATTTGGCCTTCTCTATTATTTATTTGAAAATTTTATTGAGCCAGAAAATTTGCTTGAGGACAAGCAAAAGTTAAGTGTGGGGGAGTTGATAAACTCCAAATAAGTGTATTTTTAGAGACAATTTTAGATCATTTTTTAGAGCAATTATATATGATTATATAATTTACTAATTTGATTTGCTCTATTTTTATAGAAAAATAAAATATCAAAAGGAATATATATACGAAGTTGCAATAGAAAGAAATAATCACAACTTTCAATTGGAGCAGCCCATACCCCAAAAGAAATGGCCAATGGCTAATTTGAGAGTGCTGGCCCGATGGGAAGAAAGAAAAAGTGGCCCAATGAGAAGATGAAGCCCATGTTAAAATTAGATCAAAACCTACCTTGGAGAGAAAGGAAGAAAAGTACCGTAAACTTTGTGTTGGCAACACACTTGCTTGACACGGAAACCGAGGCGGCAAAAATAAAAATAGAAAAAAGAAGAAAGAAGGTCATCACGTGACCTGAGAGAAAAGAGGGAGCCTAGAGAAATAGTATAAAAAAGGGAAGGCACCCTTTGAGTGGACAGACGACCCTAGGCAAAAAAAGGTGAGAAACAATTGAATTGAGGAAGAGAGAGCGCCGTCAGGAGGAGAAAGAAGACGCACAGAGCAGCAACAGTGCACACGGACTGACAGACAGTGACTATTTGGGTACCGATTCTTGACACCGTGAGAGAGCTTTGGAGCAGAATACAGAGACTGAATACAGGATCAGAATTTACTCAATCTCCGGGTTATTTTTATATTCTGTAATTCATGACTTTATATTTTAATCCAATGTTCTTGAACACTATGGATAGCTAAATTCCTTTTCTAGGGTCTTAGGTGGATCTTGCTTGATTAGAGACCTTTTAATGTCTTAATTTATATTTTGAATTCCCAATGTCTATTCAATTAATATTATCCTATTGCTTTATTACATAATTAGGATTGACAACCTTTGCATGTTTATAATCAATTAGTTGATTAGCGACCGTACTACAACTAGTTGGTGGACCTATAGGATAATTGAGACTATAATTAGAGAATGACCAAACTTTAATTTAGTCTTCCAATCAATCAACCTTTTTGTACTTCATGCTTTTCTTAAATTTAAATTCTAGCATGACCAAACTAGGATTAATTTAGGGAAAAGAATATTAATCAAGAATGACCAAACGGATTAATAGGTTTAGTAAAGGGATTGGTAATTGAATAAAATAAGGGAATTCAGGTAGAATTAGACATAGAGGAATCGAACCTAGCAAGTGAAACCAAGACCCTAGGCTTCCCTCCGTTGATCGAACTTTTCAATTTTAATTCTTGTTATTTACTTTGTTTTATTTTAATTTCTAATACAACCAAACACTCGTTCGTCTAAATAATAATTAATCTTAAATAGTTTGGTACTTATTAGTTAATCCCTGTGGAGACGATATTTTTTATACTACTTCTGCAAGAGAGTACACTTGCTCTCAAGTGTGTTTTTACGCAACACCATATCAGAATTCCTAAGCTACTCTTCCCTATCTCCACCATATCAGTCTTTCATCTTCAACATTAACCAACATTATGAGCCAAAGTTTTATCATCAAGCTGTTAGTCATCTTATTAGAATAGACCATATAATCTAATAACAATATAACATGAGACGTCTCTGTAAGAACCATTCATGCAAGAACATCAAAACCAACCTGAGTACTAGAATGCAAACATAATTAAACAACCAAAACTACATTGCATCAATATCCAATTTTCTATAATGCTGAAGTCAGAGTCCATGAAAGAACATCAAAGCCAACCCGAGTACAAAGAAATCGTTGAATCCATAATGATATACATGAATAGAGTCCATGGAAAAGTTTTTTGACGGTATCTGCATACATATCTACATAGTCAATCATATGCATTCATGTAATATTTACACACAAAAGGCAACTTTCCCACTAGAAAAAAGTCTTGCTAACCAATCAATCAAAATTAGAAAGAGAGAATAAGGAGAAATATTTGAAAAACATTGTGAGAAGTAACAAAGATGTTACCCAAAAGAAAAAAATTTGAAACCCCATTATAATCTGAACTGCAGAAGCACGCAATTTCTTCTCCTGCTCCACTCCGGTGATCCTCACATCACAATTTCAACAAAACAGCTTGAAACATGACAACCCCAACCAAAAAACCCCCTCACAAATCATCACAATTCCCTTCAAAAAACTGTTCACTCACAAGAGCAAAAAACCCTTTCACACAATGTTCGATCAGTTAAGGTCAATGAATAGAAGACATCGTGGAAATAAGAGTGACTCGGGTTTACCCCACTAACCTGTACTAGTGAGGTCGTGGAGAGAAGACTCTGAGATTCTAGAGACTAGGTTAATTGTGACCTTTGATCTTGGTTAATCCAACGGCGGGCATACGTAGGCTCGGATAGTGGCCAAAACACACGTCAATCAATACACAAATCTTTACTTTACTTTATCTTTCCTTTAACGCTTTTATTTATTTATTCTTAGTTCGTATATAATCCAAGCCGCACATCCCTCTCACACCCAACCTAACACTTTTTGGAGAAGTAAGGGAACCCATAGTCGAGGAGCAAAGTTCCTTCCTAGACACAACTGCTTAAAGAATAGAGGAATCACAAATTGTCCAAGACCTCTGGCCAATTACACTGCTAGGACAAAAGCGGTTGACGACAACACCTCTTTGTATAAACTTTATTCTGAATCTACTGATATAATCATTGATTGATTCTTTATTATTCTTTTTAATATTAGCAAAATCGATTACATTAACTTTGCTTTCTCCTCGATAGAAATGTTCATAGAACATACTCTCTAGATGTGCCCAATTCAGAAACAAATTCGCGAGTAAAGTAGTGAATCAAGTGATGGCATCTTTGGTTAGGGAACTTGAAAATATTTCAATTTCAGGAAATCTTCATTGCCCAAATCACAACATTTAATTTGGAATCTAGCCACATGTTCGGGTGTTTATTCTCTAGCCTCACCAGCAAATTTCGAAAAATTTACGGATCTTGATCCCTCTAGGAAGTTCTATTTGAAAACCGTAGCGGGTAAAGTAGACATAAAACATGGTCTAATTGTGTAGTCAACATTGAATCCATGTCTACTAAGCACCATACAAACATTCTATTACTGCCTCAGTGAGAGGGCAAACAATTGCATCCACCACCCCTATCAAGGTATTAGGTTCTTCTTCTTTATCAATGGATGTGCTAGGGCCAGCTTCCTCATAGGTTTGGCGCTCCGGGGCTTTGTCCTTCTCGGCTGACCCTTGTTCTCGGCCTGCTGCCATCCAACCTAGGCAACCGAGCCATCGTGGTCATGGTACTCTATAGGTTAAGACACGCTTTGCCTCGGCTTCATCCATTATCCCTCGAGCTTCTTGCCTCGGTACCCTAGTCTTCTCTCAACTCTCCCTTTCAGCCCTCGGCCTACAACTTAATTTATTTTTGGGTCTTAACCCGTGACTAAACTATTATTCGGTGAAATCAACTAAGCTCGTTCCCAACGCTTTAAAATAAAAAACATCTAAACATTATAGATTTATTATTTTAAGTTTCTTGTCAAATAAATCCAATTCAGACCGTATTCGATTTACTATTTAATCTATTAAATTGATAATTAACCGCAATCCTTGAGTTCTACACTCGATCTTACCAATTTTATTACTTGGAACGATCCGGTACATTTTTCGCGATCTTGTCAATAATTTTTTGTAAAGTTCAAGATAAACTCTAAAAAAAGTCGCAAATACTAATGTTCTGAAACATAAAGAACCAAATTGAGAAAAAAATGATAAAGGAGAAATGTGGTATTTTAAATTAAAATAAAGGACCAAAAAGTAATTTTACCTATAAAATGCATGAATCTTTGAGCAAAATATAGATACTCTTTTTAGTCTCAAATTATTATACTTACAACAAAATTTAAATATAAAAAGTATAAAAAATTTATATTATACAAATAATTAATATGAGTCTTTTTTTTTTACAATATGAGTCTTTGGTTAAATAATTATAAAAGAAACACGCGTCTCTCGTGTATTGTTAATGCTTGTCCAAAACATTTCCTAAAGTACAAAATTTTTGTAACGACCTCATTATTGTTTTCATATTTTGAAAGGAAAAATAAAGTCAACAAAATTAAACAATAATATTAAAATAAAAAATGAATATTGAAGTAACTTTCTTACTTGAGTTACTCAAGTGGAAGCTCAATAGTCATAGGAACAATGAACGTGAATCGTTTGATGTCATCTGTTATACCCTAATTTTGTCCGGCTAATTAAAAAAATCTTTAAAAAATAGAAAAATTATTGTATCTTTAAAAATTTTACTTAGCAATGACTTTGTTATAAGATCCGCTAAGTTGTCACATGAACGAATTTGTTGAATGTTGATATTACCATTCTTTTGAAGATATATCGTGAGTGAAGAAAAATTTTGGCAAAATGTGCTTTCTTCTGTCTCCTTTAATATATCCTTCTTTCAATTGAGCGATGCATGCAGTGTTGTCTTCATACATGGTTGTTGCCATCATTTTCTCAGAAGATAAACCACATGTTTCTTGTATATGTTGAATTACTGACCTTAACCAAATGCATTCCCGACTTGTTTCATGTATTGCTAAAATTTCTGCATGGTTAGATGACGTGGCTGTTATGGTCTGTTTTACAGACCTCCATGAAATGACTGTATCACCACAGGTAAACAGATAGCCTGTTTGTGATCTACCATTATGAGGGTCTGATAAGTAACCTGCATCTGCATAACCTGTTAATTCTAATTTGGGTACTTTGGAATAAAACAATCCCACATTCATTGTACCTCTAAGGTAACGAAGTATATGCTTGACCCCATTCCAATGTCTTTGTGTGGGTGAAGAACTATATCTTGCTAATAAATTAACAACAAGGTACATTAGCGCACCAATTGCACTAAGATGTGGTACTTCAGGACCAAGTAGTTCCTCATTTTTTCTCGAGGTCTAAACGAATCTTTGTTCACATATACTATTTTTACAACCATTGGAGTGCAAAACATATGTGAATTTTTCACATTGAAATGTTTTAGGACTTTTGCTATAAAAGCTTCTTAAAACATTAAAAGTTAATTCTTTAAAGATTCAAGTTGAACTAGCAAACAACTCTTTATCCTTCCAAAGTATTTCCTCTCAAACTCTTTATTTAAGCAATTAACTTTCAGAAGCTCTTCAGGAGTTCTTATAATCATTTCCAAATATTTTGTAAGAATATATGGACAATGAGATAACTTTATTTTCTTCCTTTAGAATATGCACTGAAATGATTACACCACGTGCGTCCAAATTGTTTTATCGCACAAAGAGACCAATTCAACTTAGGTGAGTAATCTTCTTTAGAGTCCAAGCTCTTACAAATTTAAATCCTTCGGGGATCTTCAAATAATTATCACTATCAAATGAACTATATAAATAAGTTGCAACACATCAATCATATGTGAATTGAATCTTTTATGTGCTACTAGACTAGAATCGTACTAAAATTTACCCGCATCCACTACAGGTGAATATATTTTCAAAATCCAAGTTAGGTTTGTTCAAATACTCTTGAACACCTTGTCAAACTTTACTACTTCACGATTCTCATTTCCTTTTTGCACAATAATCGCTAGTATCTAAATAGCTTTACAACTTCTGGTGTACGGACTACAAGGAGAGAAAAATTTCAGCTTGCAAAGCGAGTTCAATGGCGTCTTTTCATTTTTGTCCAATCATTTCTTTGTCCGTAGTCCTTGATAGACTTCGGTTCATGATCCTCATTTCCATTATTTAGCGCTATATATCAAAATATCGTCAAAATATCGTCAACGTTGACTTTACTTCGGTTCCATTTTTCCCATTCATGACATAATTTATTGAGATCTCATTTCCACAAATTTCAGAATTTTTCAGGTACCTGATTAGTTCTTCTGGAACTTGAAAAATCAATTATGTCAAATTACTCTTTTAGAGCTTCCATATCCTATTTTGGGCCATCTTACTTTTAAGCTCCTTTCTTTGTTTGAGGATGATTTCTTTTTCTTTGGAACCAACCATGCTACACGCTTCATGCGTGGTTAAGATTCATTTGCAATGTTTGAGTGTCCATCAGGGACATCAATGTTTATTGGAGCACTACAGCTGTGATTAATTTGCTAAACTTTGCAAATGAGTTATCCTTTGAACTTCTGGTTCACATATGTTTGTAAGAGGATCAAGATGATATAATAGTAATTTATTTCAAATAGTAATCATTTTCAGCTGCTCTTCTCTCCCCCTAATATTGGGAAGACTAATTCATCAAAACTTAGCCATAAACATGTCTCCAGGTGTTGGCTCAACATACTTTATGATGGAGATTTATATACTCATGTTTTCCCAACATTCTTTAAGCATACTTCTTATTGTGTAGTAGTGTAGTAGTGTAGTAATGTGAACATACACAACACATCCAAACTTTAAGATGAGAGATATTGGATTATTGACTAAAAATCAATCATAAAAGGGAGAGCATACTTGTGATACCTTGTTGGCTTGATGCGTATCAATGTCTTTGCTTGCAATATTGCATGTTCCCATGTAGAAAATGAAGTTTGATCTCATAAGAATTGGTCATGTTATTAACTTTAGACGTCTAATGCATGGTTCTTCAAGACCATTTTATGTATAAACATAGCTATGTGATGTTCTAATATACGCACAATTCTTACGAAATGATTCCAAGATAATTCACATAATAACCTTTTACTCAAATTAGTTGAGAAAACCATCTCACAAACTTCTAGTTGTGAGTTGACGACAAATATATGTAGTATATATGTGGTCATCTAATTGATGTATTTGTTTACGAATATCACCATATACACATTTTAGAAATGTGAGGGACTTATTCTTTCATATTCTCAACTTTCTTTGGGAACTAGTAATGCACAAATGTTAATGGATTGAAGAATCTACGGGCTCTTCAATACATATTCGCTAAAAATTTTAACTGCGCATCATAATAGACCCGAGATGGCCCAACCGGTCTTGCCAACGATAAACTTATTATAATCCATAAACTTCTGGTTTAAGGTAGCACATACTATACTAATATGCCTTTAGTACAAACTAAAAGAAACACGAGTATCTTTCTAATACACATTTGTATTTTCTAAGGTAAGTATCGTGATATACAAACATTGAACATTTCCTTCATTTATTGTTCAATTTGGTATATCCACTTAGATGAGTATTCTTGAAACTTAATTTGTTTATATGAGACTTGAGAGAATACAATACAATATCTATGTGTAATTTTTTTCCTCTAAGTAAGAATACAATAGCTCTTCTAGAGTCCTCTATTATATTTGCAAACTTCTGGTTGCAAGTTGGAAATAAATACACATGCTATCACATGACTTGTAAATGGTAAAACTATGTAGAATATTAAACTTCAGGTTTAATAAAGAATATTGATAACCTTTACTATGCCAATGATCATAATTCATAGAAATATTTCATAAAGGATACTGATAACCTTTACTACACCAATGATAATAACCACAACTTTTATTGTAACCTAAACCCTTAATTTGATTCATTCTCTTCTAGGAATGAAGTCCAATCCATTGGGTGGTTGTGATTATTCTAGCAATCATAATATCACATAATCTTGATTCAAAATATGCTTCAAAATATTTTCTCATTTGTGCTACTTCAGGAGCATATAAAAATACTCTTATATTTCTTTGATTCAATTATACTAAGATCAAATAGATCTTTTATATTATAATGGTCTAAAGGTTTAGTTCTTCGAGAACTTGACCAAAAATATTTCATTAGTGACAATCAAGAAAAATCATACTTTTCAAGTTCTTCAAGAACTATCACAAATCTTCACATTTTAATCCTATAAGGATACTCAAATATTTATTTATTTATTTTTCCAGTTCTTCGAGAACTATATAACAAGTCATCACAAAAAAAAATTCTTTAAGCAATCCTACAGGGATTCTTGTACCCCTTTTTTTTCGTTCTTCAAGAACTATATCACAAATTTTCTTGCTTTAGCATTCCTATTGGATGCTTCAATATTCAGTCATTTGTGCAATCCTTCTGGAATGCTTGAATGATAAATTCTTCTGGAATTTATCAAGATTAATTGTCCTTATGCAATACAACATGGATGCAAATATTTAATCCTTCAGGAATTCACCAAGGATAGACAAACATTCTAATTGTCTTTATGCAACCCAACATGGATTACTTAAGTGATGAATTTCTTCAGGAATTCATCATAGAAATAGAACAAGTCTTGTAATCCAACAAGAATTACTTAAGTGATGAATTTCTTCAGGAATTCATCGTAGAAAAAGAACAAGTATTGTAATCCAACTGGGATTACTTAAGTGGTGAATTTCTTCAGGAATTCATCATAGTAAAAAGAAAAATGATAATAAGAAGAAGTAATAATAATAATAATAATAATAATAATAATAATAATAATAATAAAGAAATGAATTTAGTCCATATATTTAGTGGTAGTTACCTCAAAATTAGATGGTAGTTACGAAAAAAAATATTATTTTAAAATTATCATTATGTTGAACGTTTTGCAAACAGTTGATCTCAGATAGTTTTTTATTTCCAAAGCACAATCAACCAAATGGTGTTCGATTGTGCATATTGTTACATCTCAAAACACAAATCATGATAACTAACTTCTCTTCTAAATTTCTAAAATCTTTAACGGATATTAGATCTATAAAAATCTTTAAAAAAAATCTTAAATATTAAAAATATTAGATCTATAAAAATATTAGATCCATAATTTAGATCTATAAAAATATTAGATCTATAAAAATCTTTAAAAAAATCTTAAAGATTAATCCATATATACTAAGAATTTTAGATCTATAATATATTGACGCTTCTTAAATTTCTTCCTTGAAACCTTGTTATATTTTATTATTATTTTTTATTTCAAAAAAACTGATACTTTAATGGATTAATATGTCTAACTTGTGTGGCACATCCGTCACCAAAGAATTTGTTATCAGCGGAAAAACAAAATTGTTTTCCTGAGTAGAACTCATATTGGGTGCGGATGTGAGGAATTTCTTCTAGAATTCATCGACAAACATAGTAATCCAATAAGGATTACTAGGGTGCTTAAGTGATGAATTTTTTCAGGAATTCATCAATAATAGACAAACATAGTAATCCAACAGGGATTACTGATGAATTTCTTCTGGAATTCATCAAAGATAGACAAACATAGTAATCCAACAGGGATTACTAAAGTACTCAAGTGATGAATTTCTTCTGCAATTCATCAAAAATAGACAAACACGATAATCCGACGGGGATTACCTAAGTGATGAATTTCTTCAGGAATTCATCATAATAAAAAGAGATAATAATAATAATAATAATAATAATAAGTAGAAGAAGAAGTCATAATAATATGATGAAGGAGAAGAAATAGTACTGAGATATTTAGAGATCGATCGTGCTGATAACGTGTTATGAAATTGACTAAAACTAGAGCAAGAATATGAATAGTAATTTAGAGAGAATGAGAGAAAAAGAAATAGGTTTGTATCTTATTCATTCAGGTCTAGGATTACAATGATATATGAGTCCTATTTATAGGCTCAAGTTCTGTAACATACATTGAACCTAGACATCTACCGATATACATTTAACCTAGACATCCATTTATTCACAACAGTATCTTTAAATTTAGCTTTTAACATTTATTTGATCTTATTGAAAGACAAAACAAATAAAAATAGAGAAAACCAAAAATAGGTCATCCTTATTATTTCTTTTACATTATTACTTTTTTTATATACAAATAAATAAATGTAAATAATAATGATACATATCAGAATCAAATATAAAAGAGAAAAGAAAGCAAAGTGGCATTGGATGCCATAGTTGTGTATTTCAGGTTTAGTGCCAAGTTTCTTTCAACATGTTTGCTGCTACATACCATTTCTTGCCAAAGAAAATGCTTTTTACAACACATACACAACACTGCACGCACCAGGCCTCTGCCTGCACACACCACGCCTCTGCATCCTAGCTCCCGGGGCCCAACAACAACCTCAGACCATTGTTTTCTTTTTTCCATTTTTCCAACACTAACAATAACAACAATAGCTAGTACAATTCCTATTCTATATAAAGAGGGGGAACAGAATGTAACGGAGGGGGGGAAGAGAAGGTAAAAAATAGAGAGAGAAAGGGAGGATTCGGAGAAACAAAGAAACAATTGAAAAATGAGAGGAAGAGAAAAAGGGATCTGAGGGGGAAAACCATGAGTTGAGAAGCAAAGTTTAATGGAAGAGAGACATAAAAAATTAGAGTTAGCAGCAACAACAAAAAATCAAAAACAGAAAGTGGGGCACAAATCAAGAGATGTAGATAAATAGAAAGTTTGAACTTTGATTTCCCTCACCTCTGATCTTCATCCTCGCGTCAACACGCCGTCGCCGTCGCCGTACACAGCCCCATCACGCCGCTGCTCACCGCCCGCCGTCAATCTCTCTCTCTCTCTCGTGCAGCCATCTCTCTGTTTGTATATTGTCATGACCCTTCCATTTCTTTGTGTTTTGCGGCTACTGTTTTAGGGATTTCTAATCCCATTTCTTTGTTGCCTCTTGTTTCTTTATTTTTGTGTTTTATATTATTTTATTATTATTTCTATTATTATATTTGCTTATTCTTGCTTCAGTTTTCGTTTTTGCTTTTTCCTTTCTTATTCTTTTTCTTTTTCTTTGACATATATTATTGTTTGCTTCAAATTCTCTAGTTTTGCATTGTACATATATGCACGTGGGTTTTACCTTTTACAATTTATCTCTACTCATTTATTTTACTCCTCTTGGATTGTCATTTTATTTTAAATTTTAATTAACAATAGTCGCATGAACTGAATATCGACTATTAGTATTTTAGTTGCTTTAATCTGTCCTCTTTTGATTTATAATACCATGCAGTTCTAAAATTTTAGCTAAAATCATGTTTTTGTTTTCTTCTAACTCATATTCAAACACGAAACTTAGATATTTCCTTTCCTCGCATAAAACAATAAATACCCAAATTGAAATAATAGAGGATTAAGTCAACTGTACAGTCGGATTAGTCAACTTTTTAGGGCCACAAATGAACTGTTACGGATCAGGCCCTGAAATCCCTATTTGAAACAAACAATTTCTAAAATAAAAATACCAACACACCTCCTCTTTCCTCAAAACACAAAAAAAAAACAAATTTTCAAAAACTAGGGGATTAAGTCGGTCGTACGATCGGATTAATCAGCGTTCTAGGATGAATGAACCGTACGGCTCAAGAGTCCTAGAATCCCTAAAATAAAAAACACAAACCAACCAAACATTTTTCTCCCAAGAACAGGTAGCCTTTGATTCTCTACCCGGAGATACGTAGGAGCAGATGGGGGGCCCATATCTGTCAAGTGCATTAATAAAAAACACTTTTTTACTCTTTTCCTAAATAACCTTTTTCTAAAATCCAAAAAACCTCAACTCTTTTTTCTTTCCATTTCTTTTAATCCAAAATAAAAGGGGTAAAATAAACATTTTGAAAATTAACATCTTTTACACAACTGATTAGCAGGTAACCTTCCTTAGGAAGGATGTCGTGGGGTGCTAGTACCTTACCCACGCATAACCGACTCCCTAACCCTAACCTGGTCTCAAGGACCTTTATCCATTTCAAAGGGATTTTCCAATGTTTGCCCTTAAACTAAATTTTGGTGGCGGCTTCATTTTTGAACCTTCGAGGAATCCTCACCCGGATTTTTCGGTCGCTACATCATCGCAACAATGGTTATGTGTCATTTGAGTATCACAAATAGAGTTCATAAAAGCTCTTGGTTCCTAATTCCCTTCGTGACAAACTCTCAATCCTTCACTCTCCACTGGTATTCTCGGTGTGTTCTACCATGGAGTTTGATCCAAGTTCTGTTAAAAATTTTCCCTACATTTTTGGGATTTTCTCAAAAACTACTTGCATAAAATCAGAGATCCCTACTATGGTTCCTGTGAAACCAAGCTCCACTCTCTCCCGTGATCCATCACATGACACTGGCTTTTTGTACCAAAACAATTACCACCACTCTCAAAAATATCCTCTGAATGAGGGTAACCATCACTCGAATTTTGCTATGGAGGCTCCTTCCTCCATCAGCCCATTTGATACGATCCCAACTCCTTCAATGAGTAATTCATACAGGTCTACAGACACCATTGGATTAATGACAGATCTTCTCAATGCTTGCTACCCCATGGGGTTTTCAGAAAATGGTAACAAAGTTGAAACCTTGTCGGGCTACCTGAGCGATGGTAATAGATACCTGGATTTTGACAGTAAAAATCCCATTCAATATAGTTCCATTTTCCAATCTCAGGTAGGTCCTTCCTTATCATCACTATTAGTTTATGATACACATGCATCTATGCAATCGAAGCCTAAGCTTCAAGATGAGCTTTCACGCATCATTGGGATCGGAAAAAGTCCCCAATTCACTGATCTAAGACTCAATGTTGGTGACCAGAGGAAACAAAAAATAGTCCAGAGGAAGAACAGGGCAATTCACCACATTGATACCAATATAATTAAAGGTCAATGGACTGTGGATGAGGACAGGTATGATCAGTTCATTCAAATTCTATTCCCTTTCTCTCAATGTTCTCATTTATGGTTACAAGATGTGTATATTAAAATTTTACAATTTGATTCATCATGTTAAAGGAGGATAATGAGTATTTTATTTAATTTGTCTCAAGTCGTTGGCAATTGCTGAGCAATTTAATTTTTTTACCTTTCTTTGAAGGGTTCTTATCGAATTGGTGGATCGCTTTGGGCTTAAACAATGGGCCAAAATTTCTAAACTTATGAATGGCAAGATTGGGAAACAATGCAGAAAGAGATGGAATAATCATCTTCAGCCGAACATTAGGGTTTTCCCTCTTTGATCCTTTATATAGTTTTTCTATTATCTTTTATTTTAACATTTAGTGGTATATATGTTTCATTCATTCCTTATTGTGCACGCATGTATATGGTTCATTTTTACACTATCCCTTTCATGTATGCTATACTTCCTCATGATAGCTTCTATATATGATTTTTTTTACTAAAATTGATGCAATCACCATTTCAATCCAGCATTTTTGTACGAAACATAATTTCTCTTACATAACTTTCACTAAAAAATGTGTTAAAACTGTTCTGTTTATTTCATTCAAAAATGGTGATGCTCCATCTGTAAGTTGCATTCATGATTTCTCTTTAAAACAATTATTTGTCAATTCATAACATCATTTTGTAAGAAAGAAAGTTCTCTACATGTAATTACCATTCATGATTTCAATTAATAACCTTTTGCTGCTATTTCTTACCAAAACATTCTGTACAAAATAATGTTTCTCTACTTTTTCTTATATATGCATTTGAAATGTCATAATTAATTATCATACTTTTAAGGATGTTGTATATGGAGACCGATGCATCATGAAAAACCAAATCTATATACATTAAGTCTTGTTAGATAGGTAATTTAAGCATTGTATATGAAGGTATATTGATTGATTTTGAAACATCCAGCAAGTTACTAGTGAAATCGAAAATTTTCAAGTTTGGTAATTCATATATGTAATCCACACATACCTTTTGCACGAACGCAGAAAGACTCATGGAGCAAAGAGGAGGAAAAAATACTAATTGAAGCTCACAAGCAAATTGGGAACAAGTGGGTAGAAATTGCCAAGAGATTACCTGGGCGCACTAAGAACAGCATCAAGAACCACTGGAATGCTATCAAGAGAAAGCAGAACAGACGCAAAGGTGGTTCAACAAGAACATTGCTTCAGAAGTACATCAAGGAAGTGACTAATGCTAAAGTTGATGCATATGAGATGAAACCATCCATGAGAATGATGAATACTGAGAGTATTCAAGACCACAACAACAAAAGTTACCATGGTTTCTCTCATGTTCATTATGAGAGCTTAGGGGATGATTTAAACTTTGGACATTGGGCTACTCAAGAGAATGAAGTAAGTTGTTATGTGCTTATGATGTTCAATTCTGAACAAATGGTAATTGGGTCTAGTACAATGGATTATAATGTCGAAATGGAGATGGTGGAAGAGATTCCAATGAAGAAGGAAACTGATCTTGAGGGGATGACCTATCATAACACTTATGGTGCCTGAGAGGTTTATTCCTTGGTGGTTATGTGATTTCTCCTTTTTATTTTCTCTAAATATTTACTAAACGTATTGTGGATTTATGTCGTGGTGTCTGCCTCTAATTATGTTTTTTTGTGATGTGATGATTTTCGATTTGAATGTTATTTATGACCCATGTACTGTGCTGCAACCAACTTTGATTTATTTCGTTTGGTTTACCTTATGGTTGTGACTAGTACTTACTTGTTTTAGTACTTATTTTTGTCAACACTTGTTTTTCGTACTTGTATGGTTTAACTTTTAGTCTTAGGGCTGGTCAGAAGTAGGGTTGGGTGGGTTTTAGTGTGTTTAAAGACTCATCAAATCAAACACTTATGTGTTGGATTCGATAAGATTAGACCTAAGTTTTGAAGTGACACGAACCAATTTAACCTTGCCTTAAAGGGGTTGAGTTTGATTGGGTATCAGGTTCATTAGTAAAACATCTACTTTCAGAAACGAGAAATAAATAAGAAAACTAGAATAATATCACTAGATATAGGAAAAACAAACCAAAATCAAAACGGTTTCCTTAGTTTGGGTTTCCATTAAATTAATGAAATAAATTCAAATCAAAAATCTATAGTCTGTAATTACTTCTTTTGTAGCAACAAGTCCCATTTCTACAATCTAAAAAGTAAAATAAGGCTCAAAAGGGAAATTTAGTCTAAACACTAGAATTTAGAGGTCAAACTAAGTGAATGTGAGAATTTAAGACCTAGTACCCAACCCATACACACTAAAAGTTTGTCTATTTTCAAAACATTATTGGTACCCCAAAACAAGCAGAGATATAATATGAACCAAAGATTTTCTAATTTACGCAAGTTGTATCTCCATTACAATGTCCAGCAAAGCATAAAAATAAATTGTTATTTATTTATTTTTAATAATATTATAGTAAGTTTAATCTTGTTCTTTCTCTCTGTATTTTTATACAGATAAGATCAAAACTTATGCACTCTAATTTAAACATTTAAATGATACAAAGCCGATTAAGGATTCCTTGCAAAATAAAAATCACAATAACCAATAAATCTAACTGATGAAAAAGGAAATTTGACAAACATGAGATTACAATGATGCAGGTTTTCATAGGCAATAGCTGATGTTATGCTAATTGCATCTTCTTGAATTGTTACATGTAGGGGTTTTATTGTATGAATGACACTTTCTGGAACAGAATTAGTGGATGAACGAGGATGTGTTGGTTTATCAACGACAGTAGGTTTTGCTTAAACACAATTTATCGCAGTGTGAACTTTATTCGGAATGAGCATGTCCTTTCATTACAAAATTAGTTTCCATAGAAAAGCAGGTTCTTGTGAAGGTGTAGAAGGTTGTGTTTGGGCTATAGCAATTGCATTCTTAAGAATGAGAGAATCTTCACCCTCATCTTCACCATCTATGAGAATAAGTTTCCTTGTCTTAGGTCACTGGCCAGAAGATGAAATAGAATAAGTAACCTTAAGGCCATAAGTACATTTGTTCTTCGCCAAAGGATCAAGCCTCTATATCTTGGAATAATTCCTTGAATCCTTCTTTTTCTAACCTCTCTTTCCTTCCCGGCTAGCTTCTCATGTTCTTCTTTGTTATTAATTACCAAATCATCTTGCTTATCTTTTGGATTCTTAGCCATCTGAGCCAAAACGACCTGTTTATTTTCATTTTCTTCCTCTGTCATGATCTTGTTAGGAGGAAGAGGAGGAGGTAGAAGAAATTTTATCAGCTTTCCTGCTTTTGGTGATTCTAGAAGCTCCACCAAAAGTAAGTATTTTCTTATTTATTTTCTTTGGGTGTTTTGAGATCTCAAATGCTGCCAGAGTTTCTTCTAGTGCTAGGTGAGCAGCTAGAAGTTCAGAACATACTTTCATCATAGCCCAATTATTCCTTCCAAAAACCTTTCCCTTTTCACAAAACAAATTATGCTTAAACTCTCAAACTGTTCGATTTCCACCTTGTTGAATTTTCCATTAAGGGTATTCCTTATTGAATTCTCTTTACTGGGCATTGAAGCCCTCTTGACAATGTTAAAGATCATCAAAGGTAGATTATCCTTCTCATCATTGTGGAGATTTGATAGAGCGCATTTATGGTTGTTACACACAATGTTAAAGATCATCAAAGGTAGATTATCCTGCCCACAATTTTATGATATAGCTTCCAAAAGATTCATCATCTCAAGAGATGTGGCATTCCTTGAGGATAAGTTTCCTTTTGCATCTATTGCTTCCACACCAGTAGCAGATGACCCTTTTGAACACATTGTTCTACCCAAGCCCCTTGATACACACACAACTGGACCTGAAACAGAGCCTACAACCATTGTAGTTGAGCCTATTGTCACCGCAGAAGAAATATCTATTCCTCCAGCAGAACCCACTGTTCCTACAGATGAAACCAATCAAATTGTACCCTTTGAACAGAACATCATAAGATCTAGCCGTGTCCCCCATCCTCCCTCCTATCTAGATGCCTATGTCCATCACACTACCTATCCCATATCAGAATTCCTAAGCTACTCTTCCCTATCTCCACCATATCAGTCTTTCATCTTCAACATTAGCCAACATTATGAGCCAAAGTTTTATCATCAAGCTGTTAAGTTCCCTCAATGGAGGTCAGCAATGAATGATGAACTCAAGGTATTGGAAGACAACAATACTTGGTCCATTGTTTCATTGCCACCAGGTAAGTAGACCATAGGCTGCAAGTGGATATACAAAACCATGTTTAACTCAGATGGATCTCTTGACAAACATAGGGCACGACTTGTGGCTAAGGGGTACACATAACAAATGGGAATAGACTTAGTGGTCATTTGCAGATCACTCCCTTTTCTCCAAAGGAAGTAATGATACTCTGGTCCTCTTGCTTGTGTATGTTGATGATATCATCATAGCAAGCCCAAACAAGTCTTTGATATCTGAAGCAACTTCTCAGCTGCATAGTCAATTCAAACTCAAAATTCTGGGTGATCTAAAATACTTTTTAGGACTTGAGATAGCGAAGTCTATTGCAGGGATTCACTTAAACCAAAGAAAGTATACTTTGGAGTTACTAGAGGACACTTGCTTCATCAATTCCAAGCCTGCAAAAATCCCTATGGAACCAGAACTGCAACTGGAAAATATTACAGGGGAGTTACTTGAAGATCCATCTCAGTTCAAGAGATTAATTGGAAGATTGATGTATCTAACCATCTCCATGCCAGATATCATCTTTGCTATCAATAAACTGAGTCAATTTATGGCAGCTCCCAGAACACCTCACCTTCAAGCTCTTCATCAAGTCCTCCAATATCTGAAGTCTGCTCCTGCACAAGGGTTACTTTTCCATGCAAACAGCAACACTGTTGTAAATGCTTATGTTGATTCTGATTGGGGAAATTATACGGTCACCAGAAGATCTACCACAAGTTTCTGTATATATTTGGGTTCCTCCCTTGTTAGTTGGAAATCAAATAAGCAGCCCACTGTAGCAAGGTCCTCAGCAGAAGTTGAGTACAGAGTTATGGCTTGTCTAATCAGTGAACTGTTGTGGTTATAACAACTTCTTCGTGCTTTCCAGATCACTATCAGCTCCACCATGATCATGTGTGACAATGAATTAGCTATACAACTAGCTGAGAACCCAACTTCAAATGATAGATCAAAGCATGTTGATATAGACTATCATTTAATCAGACAATATGTTAACTCTGGGTTCATCAAACTGGTGCATCTGCCCACTGATCAACAGCTAGCTGCCATCTTCACAAAGGCATTGCCTCATTGTAATTTTCAGGTTTTATGTCCAAGTTAGGTACCTTAGACATCTATGCCCCTAACTTGACCATAGTTACATTTATTTGCTGTAGTTAATTAGGTGTTAGAGAATCAGTTAGCAATTCAGTTGCATTCTGTTAGGTTTTCAGTTTCTATTAGATCAGTTAAATCACTCAACTCTCTTGTATATAACCACTGTTATTCAATGAAATGATCATAGAGTTTATCTTCTTCTTCAATGAACCATTACTGCTTCCATGGCTTGATAATTTTTAACCATTAATTACAAAATGTCCATTTATACTAGTTCAACTGCTAATTTTACCAAATATTTTAAATTCAAATGACTGCTAACTTGTCTGCTATTAGCTCATCCGCTTAAGCTAGCTTATCTACTATCCACTTTTTTTTTTTGCAAAACATAACCTTAGTGATGTGACACGTCAAACGACACTTGTAATTTTTTTTGCGTGACTATTTTAATCTTTCTCTTAAACATTTCTTAAATTAAAGAGTAAAGACCCATTTTAATCTCTGACAATTTCTTAATAGGACAAATGGATTCTTGACAATTGTTTAGGACAAATTAGTCTCGGACATTTTCAAAACAAGAACAAATTAGTCACTATGTGAGTTTAATATTGTTGTGTTATTATTAGTTATATGCAAAATTACAACAGAGGACCTTTAAGTCATTTATTTGTAGCAAGTTGGCCCTTTAAGTTTTTTTTGTAACAAGTAGGCCATTTTAGTGATTACTCTAGCTTATGTATTTTAATGTAATGCTACTTTATATATTGCGATTACTCTAGCTTATGTATTTTGATGCAACCAAACATATTTTGATGTATTTCGATGTAATCAACGATATGGCATTTTACTAAAAGGGTCAATGGTGTCAACTTAGATAACTAAAAGGGCCTATTTATTACAAAAAAAACTTAAAAAGCCAACTTATTACAAATTAATAACTTAAAGGTCCTCCGGTGTAATTTTCTCTTAACTTTGAAAATTGCAACATCAGCCGTGGTTGGTTGAATCAGCTCACAAATTCGGGACGAAGATGGAGGAAGCAGTTGGTGGTGGTGGCAGTGGAATTCAATGGTGGTGGGGTTTGGCAAGCGCTGCTCAAATGGGATTGGGTATACGTTCCTACGTAAAAGGTGCGGGTGATTCACGTCTCATGCCTTTGAAAGCCTTCACTGTCGCCTCTCTCTTTATCGGTAGCGCCGCCTCCGCTTCAATTCTCATCCTCCAATCTAACGGCATCAACGGGGTACTACTACTACTACTACTACTACTACTACAATCTTTGTCTTTTTTTTAAGTAGTTATTGTCGTTTCATTTTATGTTTTGTAGCTTGTGGTTTATGATTTCGTGCCTGAATTTTCAATGAAATGGAATGTGGTGTTTAGGGTTTTTGTATTTTTTTGGACTTGGGGTTTAATTAATTGAAGTGTTGTATTAGGGATTTGGGGTAATGTGAATTGTGTCTTGCAAGAGATCTGAAAATTGAGCTCATATGCTTATATAATGAAGATTTGTGTGGATGAAAATGTATTTTTGATGGAAAATAGGTAAAAAAAAATTAATTGGAAAACGTTATTAAGTGAGTTAGGTTAGTTGCCAGGGTTCAAAACCCCTGACCTCCCTCCTCCTTTCTTTTTCAAATGTAACAACACAACCACTTGAACTACACCTTGGGAGTTATGAATAGGTAATTATGGATAGTGAATTCGGACACAGGTTTTGGTTTATTTGTGACTCATTAGTTTCTTGCGAGGACAAGAAGATTTTTGTTTATGCCATTCATGTTAACAGGGGGGTTGAGGAATGTGAAATGTCATAACAAGGGAAGGGATGGAATTCACAATAAAATATAGAATATAGATTGAAGTTGCGTGTAGATTAAATCATTTTTAAGTGGAGAACAATGGATGACTGTATTTTGTGTGATCGGGTTATCCTGCAGATGATAATCTGAAATGGGTTTCTGGCTCTTTTGTTGTGTGTTGGTTTTTGGTGATTGAAGAAGCTCTGTTTCTAAGCAATGCAAGTTAGAAAGGAAGACTGAGCTAGATTGAGGATAATTTTGCTTATGCATACTGTTGGAGTTAGAAGAAACTCATGTTTTATTTATTTTGAGGTTTAACGGGAAGAGGTTACCAGTGTAATTATCTAAGGTGAAATGAACATTGGCTAAAAGGAAAAAGCTTTTGTTTTAGACTTCTAGAAATACCTTGAATGTGTGAATTTTCCTTTTAGTAATGTTTAGTCATATTTTGGCAACAGCAAATAAATCAAGAATGGGTTTGACTCTTTGCTGGGTGGCGAGATCTCATCATGACGGGAGCTTTATAGCACTAGGTTTCCCTTTCTGGTGTATACATCACCATATTGCATTGTTTTTCAATGGCTTTGATGGCAGTCTTAATTTCTTTTGATTAATTGTCTGATACTTAAGTAACAGTTATTGACAAATGATATGCTTTTTTAACAAAACTGTAAAACAAGATGGATAATGTTGCCATAGCTGAAAATATTCCAAGTATCAAGTTGAAAAGTTTAGGACCACTGTCGTGCAGATGTCTTGGGGTTAAATCAGTTAACAAGTTACATTTAAGTGAATAGGACTGTTAATATGATTGTTTGTTAGATGAGATCAAATTACTGGTTAGTTTTTATTGAATGTTTACATTATACTGAATAATAGTTTAGCATACATTCAAGTTCATTTTATTCATGGGGCTGTTAAACAAACGAATAAGAAACACCAAGATGCTGTCTTTGGTATTCTGAATTGATCAGTGTTCCTTGACTTAAATACTGTGTAGTCATGAGAAAGATGAAGTCAAAGCAAGTTTTTCCACATTGTACCTTTGGCATATGAACTTTTTGTGAGGGTGTTGGGCATGTTAGGAATGTGTGGTGAGTAGTGAGAAATGTCCTAGGTATTTGGGATTAACATCCCCCTGCCCCCCGACCCTCCCTCGTACACAAAACAATAACTGAAATACAGATGAATGTATGTTCACCAGGATTATGTTTATCCCAGAAGTTAAGACTATTCAATCCTCGTTTTTTGTCACCAGGCCGACCTACTATGTGACAAGTTATGACTATTCAATCCTCATTTTTTGGATCCTTTAAATGTAGAATGTAAAGTTTGAATTGCATAATTGTAGTGAGAAGCGAGTTAGAATTTATCTATAGAGGCACAATCCGTGGGTTTGTGGTAACCAACTAACCACTTATATGGATTTCCTTATCAGTGACACAGTAGACTGTGTTTTGCTCTGTGCTTTGTACAATTGTACCTTCAACTTTTGTAGAGCCATAATCAATCATTAGAGACCTATTGTTATATCCGTTTCTTTTACTTAATATTTACAACATTAACATCACATGATCACTATAATAATGATGATCCCGACTAGGTGTGCACCCTATCGCTACGGATCATATGAAGCACAACATAATAATATTAAAAAAGGGAACACTAGAGAGAAAGAAAGCATAGGGAGACATAAACTTTAACCCATGAAATAATATTCTAACTCTAAAATTAGGAAGTCTAATCCTATTGGAGAAGAAGTGAAGAAGTCTTCTCTAACGAAATTGAGAATTAAATCCCACCAAACAAGTCCCCACTAATTGAGAATCAATTCTAGCATGCTTCACCTATTCCTTGCCATTGCTAAAAGCATCTAATACTAGTTGAGAATCACATTCCAGCCATAAGTTTGTTAGTGGTCATTTACCACCACATTCAGCGCATTGCTTTTAATTTTATTTTCATAGTTCTCTTTGACAAATATGTAACAGACATAGTTAGTAGTTTCGTAATTGGTTAATTGTCCAACCTTACCTCTTCTCTTTAATTAGTAGTTTCGTAACTTCAACCCTTTTTGGACACCCAGAGTATTGTAACTAATAACTTGATATTTTGTCTTTTTGTGATGTTGATATGAAACTAGTGGTTATGATTGATGCAAAAAATCTAATTTGTAAAATAGATCATTATTCATAAGGCATTTCTCACTTCATTTTTTGCTGTTCTTATTTTGAATAATATTGTTTTGTTTTTGTTGGAACAGAACATGTCAAAATGGCTTCTGTTATGTTTAGTTATTATCGATGAGCTAGAGATGTTCTTTATATGCTGATATTACTATTCTCACGTATTATATCTTACTGCATATAGGTGGAAGATCTCATTGAAGGAGGTGCAAATTTAAGAGCAAAACTTGGGTTGCCTCCACGCAGACAAAATAAGTAAGCAAGTTTTTAGTTTATATAAATAAAATATATCTTTTATAAAGTCACATTCTGCTTAAGTCTTAAAATATTTACCACCAATGAGAGCTTTAAAGGGGAGAAAAAAATGTGTCTCAGTTACTCTGTTACAGATATGGGTTGGGTAACAAGTATCATAAGGGTAGAGGTTACTCTTTCAAAGTAAAAGTTGTTAAATGAAAAGTACATGACGTTGAATAGTCAAATTGCATTTTATATGTTCTTCTTTCATGTAGTAAAAGAATTGGTTGAAGAGTATCAAATGATTTTTGATTAGCTCTGTGATAGTAATGGTTGAAGACTATCAAATGATTTTTGGCGAGATAAACTGCTTTGAGACATGGAATTTTGTGGGAGGCTACAGTTATGTACTTCATTTTAATCTTGGAAAATCTATACATGGTTTAGTGTGTCAAATGTCAATGCGTTTTTGGCACCGGTCTTGCAAACGCAACAATCGTAGGAGATTCATACAAAGTATTGATTTCTTAAAAGTTCTTTTATTGGGACAATACGGCCTTTCCATTTTTCACTAGATATATTTATCATTATTTTTCAATATCTGAGTTCATGGTGTTTTTAATTCCTTGTAGGTCTTCTATGAAATAATAATAACATTACATATTTATATGGGTAGGAATATGGATGAGTCATAACCAAAAGGCTCAGTCATGTCTTATGCTGTTACTTGATGGATTGGTTCCATTACAATCATAAACATTCACGATGACGTAATTTCAAGAGTTGAAGGTTTAGTGTGCAACTCAACAATCATATGCTTATCAGAAAAACTACATCCAATTGATGTGTTTTACAGTTTTGCCATCTGGTTGCACAATAATCTAGTAGTTTGGTGCATTCATTTGTAATTCATTAGTTATTTACTTCATTTTTTTTCACTAAACAGAGTCGTGATGTTTCTATTCAAGTGTAATCCAACATGCTCCCTCAAATAAGAGGCAGTGATGTTTCTATTCCCATTTGCAATGTCGACAGTTGTATCATCATTTCATCAAGTTGATTTGTTGTTGTGAATGGATCTTGCTATCAACATCCCCAAAATTGATAACCATTATTTTCAGGGACCGAATACCAATATCTTTTGCAAAGGTTGCATAAAGATATGATGTTTGTTAACATGTTTTATAAGATACGCTAATAGATGATGACCAACAAGGTCAAATTCATCTTCAAACAGATAAAAATTTGGCATGGAAAAATTGACGAGAAAAACATAATTGGTATTCAATTTAGCTAATGCAATTAAGCATAGGACACCCTTATTTCAATCTAAGACAATAGATACATTTCCTTCTAAAGACACCTTACCAATAAATAAAAAAGCTTATAAACTTTACATTTATGGTATACACAGACAACAAATAAAAAAGCTTATAAACTTGATATATATGATTGATCATTTTGAAATTGGGTTGATATCTTGGCTCAATCTTGCAAGGAAACAAAGGTGACTCCAGTTTTGCCACTTTGTGTAACTACATCAAATTCTCCACTAGTAAATAAGTGATCTTTTTGGAAAATAGGACGTCTAAGCTCTACATATCCACAATATTCAAATTTTATTTTAGGTTCCTCAGCAATATCCTTTTTGAATGACTTAAGAGCTACATAAATTGCTTCCCCTGAAATGGTTCGATTCAATTACAATTCAACTTTTAAAATCACTTACAATTAAATGGAATTAATGAAATTTTTCTACCATGTGTAATAAGCAGCAAGTTCTCAGTAGGATATTTATCTGCAAGGTCCTTGATTGTTTTCACATATCTAGCTGTCGCTTCCAACCTTGGTTCTCCCCACTGGGGTACCTGAAGCAAAATCATTTTTCATTTTATTTGGAACATATATTCATTTTTATCCTTGAACTTACATCATCTCTTTGACTCAGTCTCTAACATACAAAAAAATGATAAATAGTTTCTAAAATTTGCAAAGTCTATTTAAAACTTTAGGTACAAATGAGATAGATTTCATAAATTATAGTGACTATTTATTCTTTTGGCATACTGAAATAGTCAAGTATAGATGATATAAGTCTAGAGACTAAGAGTTTACTTCATTATTTGTGAGAAAGTTCATACTAATAAAATTAAGATGAAATTCTTTGTACCTCGTTATACACTTTTTCAGCATTAATATCCACTGTCCCAGCTGGGAGCATGGCTTCAAGCATAGATCTATCAAAACTTACAATTCCATCTTTTGGTTCAACGTTGCGACGGATAGCTATGTTGTTTATCATTTCGCATAATCCATACTCAATAGACACCTACAGTAAGTAGTAGAAATCCCCACACTATCAGCAAGCAACAAAGGCCCAATAGAAGGAGGGCGTTAGTCAAACAAAACTAAGCCTCAATATGAGAACAACTATTGGGAAAAACTCAAGTCCCACATTGATTAGAGATATGGTCTCAAAAGAGTTTATAAGTGTGAGACAACCCTCACCTTACAAGCCGGTTTTGTGGGATTGAGTTAGGCCCAAAACCACATTCTAAGAACAACCAATACTAACAAAAGCATCCGCACATGAATTAGCTTCATGATACACACAATTGAAGGAGGTTCTAGATCTCTCTAACGACGTTTCGTTCTAGATCTCTCTAACAACGTTTCATCCCACAACACGCTCGGCACTACAATTTCCAATCCATCCAGGACCAAACCACCACACCCAGCCAAAACAATACTCGCCTTGCAAAATGAGCGTATTTCCTGTATTGGAAAGTGTACTATGATAGACTGTTATTTTTGGCCTAATCTACTTCTCCTAGCAAATGATTTTAGTGCCTCCTCTACCACTATTCATAAAAGGTAGGTAGAGTCCCACAAATATTATGCTAGAACTAGACATCATTAATAAAATCATTTTACTTTCAGAAAGAAAAAAAAAAGCAAATTGAATGGTTGAGGCAAGTATACAAGTGATTAAATTGTTAGTCGATTAAGATCATCAAATACGCATGCCACATTAGAGTTTCTCTTTTAAGAACAAATGAGATTAATGTTTCATTTAAGATTTTCATATAAAACTCGTACATGAATTTCACCCTATTTTTAAAAGGAAAAGCTATCATTTTTGCGGAACAAAATTCAAGTGACACTAATTTTTCTGGAACTACTTCATCCCACGACCAAGTCTCATTCAGTAGTTTTGTCTATACTTAAATGTTTTGAATGTTGAACTAGTAATTGAGTCAGTCAATATATTGATTTATGGTTCATTGGTTTAAACATAATTTTTAATAATTAACTTTTTTTGAGCATATAATTTTTAATAATTAAACTTTAGTCAAATTAACTGGTTATAAGAAAATATATATAATAAGTAACAAACTTATATAGAACGAGAAAAACTAAATTAAGTTAATTTTTAAATCTATATAAATAACCAATACTAAGTAACGACAAAATCCGCAAAGTTTAAAATTGCAATCAAATTTTGGAGTTTTTTCATATATTTATCTTCAAGTTTTTATTTTTTAACTAATAATGACAAAATTGTTAGCACGATATTAATTTAGATTAAAACTTAAGTAATAGTATTCACACACTTACTGACCTTAGTATATGGACTTTATAACTGATAATTACTATTAATTTTCTTTTCAAAAATTTTTATTAATTTCCTCAAAGCATAATGATTTGAATATTAATTAACCAATACCGTTGCCGAATGAAATAAACTACGCTGGGCTACACAAGGGTCAGTCCGATGCTTTCGGGTTCGATACTTGCGATGTTCAAACTTGATGTTGGCCAATACGATATTTGCTCCTAAATACGAGCAGAATGATTTGAATATTATAAACTAACAAGATTTAATAATATAGTGAAACTCCCACCTTGACTTTTGAAGGGTCAATGGTAATGTCTTGTTGAGTATCCATCTTGGGACCATCAACAATGGTAGACAAGGAAACAATGAGTGCAGCCACGCTTTGAACACAGCGAAGAAAGGGAGACACAAAGATTCGATGAAGTGGAAACTTTAAACTCTGATGGATTACTTGACTCGTTTGAAACACCCGAACTCGACCTGGTTCGGCCAACGGTGCATCCCATGGCCGCACTGCTGTGGATGCCCACAAAGGATCAACGTTATCGAGGCGTTCACCATGCCTCATTATAACGACATTTTGGTAGAAAACAGGTTGCTGATTTTCTAAAATCATGCTTCCTTTTGAATCCATTTTCAAATACCTAGAGGAAGATGTTATGGATGTTATGGATATGTATTTTTCGGGTTACAGGAAATATATATAAAGCAATGGCCAATTGGAATGAGTCTTTAGTCAAGAAATTGACGTAAAGGTACAATGTTTACTTGGTCCTAATGTTGGAATATTTTATTCCAATATCATAAATAATGGGCATATATTCTTTATTAATTATATTAGCTATTTATCAATTAGGAGCCTTGATTGATATGTGATCAAAATAAGTAAAAGGCTATATTGGATTTCTAATTACATAATTAATTAATTATTATTGATATGGGCCCAATATGAGTGGATGTCAGTGATAGCCCATTAGAGGGATAATGGGAACACTAATAGACTGTCACACTATAAGTAGGCTATGGTCCCCAATATACCGGACGAACCGCAACACACACGTTTACTCTCCTCTCCCCATTTGAAGAGAGTCTAAGGCATTAGGAGTCCCGGTTGAGGAAGAACCATAAAGCCGACGAGTAGCTGTTGCTCGCTTATCACTCACTCTTTCTTCTCAGGATCCGTTCTCCACTTCTTTGCTATGGATCCAGGTATTTATCTAGTCCTTGATATATCAACATGTCGTAGATCCTAAGGTCGTCGAGATCATGGTTTTGTTCTTGATTATATAGAAGCATGCTCCTATGTTTTTTTGTCTTCCGCAATAGTGTATTCATGCTTGTATTATTAATTCCAACAAGTGGTATCAGAGCGGTCTTCTATGTTGATTTATTGGGATTAACTTCGGTGAAAGATGGTTTTTTTTTCTCTTTCATATACTTGTATCACGTGAACATTTTTGTAGTGGTTGTTCAAAGTTAAAAGTTTTTTTTAAAAACGCTAAAGTTTCTAACAAATGGATAATTCTCACCATTGGAAAACATATTAGAAGTATATAGCGTTGACGATTTATCATTCGTATAAAGTGGTATTCTTTTTCAATGGGTTATTTCTTGTTTTACATGATTTGTATATATCATATTTTTTTTTATACATAATGGTTGTTTATGGATCTAGATATGCAATCTGATTTTGTATTGTATTATATCAATACTTGCTTTATTCGGGTCCGTATATTTGGCATGATTTTTTTTTTGACTATATCATATAAGTATCGAGATCATATCTTTTCGATATGGTGATAGAGATCCTATCTCATTATTGAATCACGATATCTTCTTACTTGATTGTGAACGTAAATATTTGTCTATTTACGTTATTATATTCATAAATATGTTTTTTTTTTATACTCAATAATATATCAGCAACCTTATTATTGAATAGCAACCTTATTATTGAATAACTTGTGTTGTTGTGTATGGTTATGGCCTTAGTACTTCGGTGTTGTTGTTTATGCGTTTATTTATTTTGGGCCGACCTGCGTGTCGTGATTTTAATTTAAATACGGTCTGCGCACCGTGACTTTCTCTTTATTTATTTTATTTTCACTTTAATATTGTAATTGATCGAGAAAGGCAAAAAGGGACAACACCATAAAGGACGCCACTTGGAGAGGCCATTTTTGCGCTGAAGAATTGTAATTTTTGTAGTTTTATTCTTTTGCATTTAGGAGGCCATAACCGTACATTCAATTTTTTTTTCTACGCTTATGTGTAGGATATATGTGAATTAAGACCTTTTCCCATATTTTATTATTATTAATAATAAAATTGTCTAGTATATTTTAATTGAGTTGATTGAAACAACACGTTGCCAAAGTAACCTCTGTTACGTAAGTCAATTTGATTAAATTTACAAAAGATGTAGCTTGAAATTATTCATGCGAGTTGTTGTCGGCCCAAAGGAAGGCACAACTTGGCCGAATAATAACATGCATGTGATGGTAAATGTGTGGTGATTATAAAGTTATTTATCCATGTGAGCAATTGGGGTGCCCAAAGGCAACCATTGTTTGACAGTACTTATCACCAATATTTGATCATTGCGTTGAGAGTACTGCTTGCAGTTAGTCTTTGCAATCCAAAGATTGGGGACTAATGGTGCGCTTAGTATCTTGTTTGGGTCTTTTAATTCACAATTAAAGTTATTTTTGCACATCCAATAATTATTTATAATTTGATGTGCTACTAATGTTGATTGTATGTTTATTTGTTCTGTTTTTAGTTGCTGTTGCTAGCTCTCCAAATTTTGTTACTCAAATTAACCAAATCCCTATGCTGAATGGGATGAATTTCAAGTCTTGGAAGGAATCCGTTGAAATCGTTCTCGGATGTATGGACTTAGACCAAGCACTGAGGGAGGAACGACCCATTCCCACTCCGGAGAACTCTTATGAGCTCAAAATTGAGAAATGGGATCTGTCCAACCGAATGTGCCTCATGATCATCAAGAAATCAATTCCAGAAGTTTTCCGGGGCTCAATTACTGAGAATGAGAATGCTAAAAAGTTCCTGGAATCAATAGAGAAATCATTTGAAAAAAGTGATAAGGCTGAGATAAGTAGCCATTTGGCCAAACTTACCTCTATGAAGTATAATGGTAAAGGGAACATAAGGGAGTACATTATGGAGATGTCCAACCTTGCATCAAAACTCAAGGCACTAAAGATGCACATCCCTGATGATGTGATTGTGCATTTGGTTTTGATCTCTCTTCCTGCACAATTTGGACAATTTGTGGTGACATATAACACTCAAAAGGACAAATGGTCCCTCAATGAGCTTATGTCTCACTGTGTGCAAGAGGAAGAGAGACTGCGAAGGGGAAGGACTGAAAGTGCTCATTTGGCTTCAAATTCTCAACACAAGAAGAGGAAAAATAATGTTACTGCAGAAGGTTCTTCTAAGAAGAAGCAGCAGAAAAACCAAGATAAGGGCTCAGCTTGTTTTTTCTGCAAGAAGGCGGGACACATGAAGAAGGATTGTCCTAAATATGCCACATGGCGTGTAAAGAAGGGTAAACCTCTCACTTTTGTTTGTTCTGAAGTTAATTTAGTTTCAGTACCTAAAGATACTTGGTGGGTAGATTCTGGTGCTACTACTCACATTAGTATGTCCATGCAAGGTTGCCTGTGGAGCCGACCGCCGAGTGATGCTGAAAGATTCATCTATGTGGGCGATGGCACTAAAGTTGCAGTTGAGGCTATAGGAACTTTTAGACTATTTTTAAAGACTGGTTATTATTTGGATTTGTTTGAGACATATGTTTGCCCGTCAATTAGACGGAATTTAATTTCAGTTTCGGTTTTGGACAAATCTGGTTATGACTGTTCATTTAAAGATGCCAAAACTAGTCTCTCTTATGGTCCAAATATTATTGGTTACGGGTCTTTAATTGATAATCTTTATATGCTTGATGTTAAGCATTCCTATAACCAAATATTGCAAATAAAGTCACATGGTACGAAACAAAAATTAAATGAGAATTCCGCCACTTTATGGCATAAGTGCTTAGGTCACATCTCTAAACAGAGAATTCAGAGGCTTGTGTCGGAGGATATTCTTGGACCCTTAGATTTGTCTGACTTTCAAGTCTGCATAGAGTGTATTAAGGGGAAACAAACGAACAAGAGGAATTTAGGTGCTGAAAGAGCTAAAGACGTCTTAGAACTAATACATACAGATATTTGTGGTCCTTTCCCTACAAATTCTTGGAATGGGCAAAGGTACTTTATTACGTTCATAGACGATTACTCGAGATATGGTTACCTATATTTAATTCATGAGAAGTCTCAATCTCTAGACGTTTTCAAGTCTTTCAAAGCTGAAGTAGAACTTCAATTAGGAAAGAAAATTAAAGCTGTCAAATCGGACCGTGGTGGTGAATACTATGGTAGATATGACGGATCAGGTGAGCAACGTCCAGGGCCCTTTGCACTTTTCCTCAATGAGTGTGGAATCGTTCCGCAATACACAATGCCGAGTAAACCCAGCATGAATGGAGTTGCAGAACGACGAAATCGGACTCTTAAGGATATGGTGAGGAGTATGATTAGTCATTCTTCATTACCAGAGTCACTTTGGGGAGAAGCATTTAAAACAGCAGTTTATATCCTCAATAGAGTACCAAGCAAAGTAGTCGCTAAGACCCCTTATGAGTTATGGACTGGAAAAAAGCCCAGCATTAGGCACATACACATTTGGGGGTGTCCAGCTGAAGCCAAGCCTTACAGGCCGCATGAAGGTAAGTTGGACCCTAAGACAGTTAGTTGTTATTTTGTTGGGTACTCAGAACACTCTCGCGGGTATAAGTTTTACAACCCCACTACAAGAACATTTTTTGAAACGGGAAATGCAAGATTTCTTGAGGATGTTGAGTTTGGAGGGGAAGGAAACATAAGGAGTGTTGCTTTTGATGAAGAAACTGTTACTGACAGTGGTCAAGTCTTAGTACCTGTCATTGTTCAAGCAACAGATCCAGAAATGAATGAGAATGTTATTCCTAACATTGCTCAAGAAGAAGTCAACACTGAGTTTCCTCCTCAAGCACCACCAGAAGTTCAAACTCAACAACCTCAAGAGGTGCCAGTAAGAAGATCCACTAGAGAGAGGAGAAGTGCAATTTCGGATGATTATGTTGTATTTCTCCAAGAACATGAGGAAGGTATTAGCTTGACTGAGGAAGATCCAGTCAACTTTAGTCAGTCCATGAATAGTTCTAACTCTCTTAAGTGGATTGATGCCATGAAGGATGAGATGAAGTCAATGGCTGAAAATGGCGTTTGGGATCTTGTCAAGTTACCTGAAGGTAAGAAACCCATTGGTTGCAAATGGATATTTAAAACCAAGAGGAATTCCAAGGGTAACATTGAAAGATATAAGGCTCGTCTTGTCGCCAAAGGCTTCACTCAAAAGGAAGGCATTGATTACAAAGAGACTTTCTCTCCAGTTTCTTCGAAAGACTCTCTCAGGATTATTATGGCACTAGTGGCTCATTTTGACTTAGAGCTGCATCAGATGGATGTGAAGACTGCGTTTCTAAATGGAAACATTGACGAAACAATTTATATGGTGCAACCAGAAAACTTTGTTTCAGGTGATCCAAAGTCTATGGTATGCAAACTAAAGAAATCCATTTATGGCCTTAAACAGGCTTCCCGTCAGTGGTATTACAAATTTCATCAAGTTATTACCTCTTATGGTTTTCAGACTAATGCGGTTGATGATTGTGTATACCAAAAGTTCAGTGGGAGTAAATTTATCTTTTTGGTGTTATATGTCGATGATATCCTATTAGCAAGTAATGATATAGGCTTATTGCACGAAACTAAGAGATTTCTCACGAAGAATTTCGAGATGAAAGATCTTGGGGACGCCTCCTTTGTCTTGGGTATCCAAATACTTAGAGATCGCTCTCAGGGTATCTTGGGATTGTCACAAAGGAGCTATATCGATACAGTTTTGGATAGATTCTTCATGAAAGATAGTAAACCGGGAGATACACCCGTGGCTAAAGGAGACAAGTTCAGTCTCAATCAGTGCCCCGCTACAGATCTTGAAAAGGTAGAGATGCAAAAGGTTCCTTATGCTTCGGCTGTGGGAAGTCTTATGTACGCTCAAGTTTGTACTCGTCCTGACATAGCATTTATAGTGGGAGTTCTTGGTAGATATTTGAGTAATCCTGGTATGCAACATTGGACAGCGGTGAAGCGCGTGATGCGCTACTTGAAGAGAACAAGAAACTACATGCTTACCTATCGGAAGTCAGATAACTTAGAGGTCATTGGGTACTCTGACTCTGATTTTGCGGGATGCTCGGATAGCAGACGTTCCACATCTGGTTACATTTTCCTTTTGGCTGGAGGGGCTATTTCCTGGAAGTTTGCCAAGCAGACTTTAGTGGCTCCTTCAACCATGGCAGCAGAGTTTGTGGCCTGTTTTGAGGCATCAAATCATGCTTTGTGGCTGCGAAATTTTGTCTCAGGCCTAAGCATCATTGGAAGCATTAAGAGGCCATTGAAGATTTATTATGACAATAGTGCAGCCGTCCTATACTCTAACAACAACATGAGTTCCACAAAGTCGAAATTCATCGACATCAAGTATCTTGTTGTGAAGGAAAGAGTTCAAGAGAAACAAATTTTGATAGAATATATAGGGACCAACTTTATGCTAGCGGACCCACTAACCAAAGGCTTGACACCTAAAGTTTACCATGGCACATTGCTCATATGGGTGTTGGTTTTGAGATTGCCTTAGATTAGTGGGAGTCTTTTCTTGTTTTCCCTTGTGTTCTAGAATTTTGGTATTGATACAGACTTTATGTTATTTTTACTTTCTGCAGAAATTAAGTTGAGTTATTATTAAATATGTTTGTATCATATTGTATGCAAAATATATTTTGCATTTTCAGCAACTTCAGTTTGATCTCACTAAAGATTTAAGTTGGACCAGTTGGAAATAGGCATGACATGAGATCACATTGCATGAAATTTCCACGCCACTCATCCATATTGATCTATGTCATCGAGTATGTTAATATGATGGTCATCGGGGTACAGTCACAAAAGACGTTAGTGACGACAGCCGCGTTGGTCTAATTGTTGATATATGAGGTGGACCAGATTGTATAGGGAAATCTAAAGATAAATAGCATTCGGATGCCGGCCTAAAGAATTATGATATAATTAGTGTAATATATTGCCCAAGTGGGAGATTGTTGGAATATTTTATTCCAATATCATAAATAATGGGCATATATTCTTTATTAATTATATTAGCTATTTATCAATTAGGAGCCTTGATTGATATGTGATCAAAATAAGTAAAAGGCTATATTGGATTTCTAATTACATAATTAATTAATTATTATTGATATGGGCCCAATATGAGTGGGTGTCAGTGATAGCCCATTAGAGGGATAATGGGAACCCTAATAGACTGTCACACTATAAGTAGGCTATGGTCCCCAATATACCGGACGAATCGCAACACAAATGTTTACTCTCCTCTCCCCATCTGAAGAGAGTCTAAGGCATTAGGAGTCCCGGTTGAGGAAGAACCATAAAGCCGACGAGTAGCTGTTGCTCGCTTATCACTCACTCTTTCTTCTCAGGATCCGTTCTCCACTTCTTTGCTATGGATCCGGGTATTTATCTAATCCTTGATATATCAACATGTCGTAGATCCTAAGGTCGTCGAGATCATGGTTTTGTTCTTGATTATATAGAAGCATGCTCCTATGTTTTTTTGTCTTCCGCAATAGTGTATTCATGCTTGTATTATTAATTCCAACACCTAAAAGTGAGCCCCCGGGTTCAAATATGGACAATGACTGAATAATTGCATATGGTCCACCATGGGATTAGTTATTATAACTTTTAATTAAATTATCTGCAGATTAATTAAGAGCTAGTATGGATATATTTTTCAGAATGCACTGATGGATAATGGAATATTAAAGAGGATTTGCATTAACATTGGTTTTTTAAAAAACTTTTTATCCTAGTGAAAGTGTCTACTTCTCGATTTTTCAGAAGCTTACTAGTTGATTAAATAAGTTTCTAGTTTTAGTTTAATTGGTTAATAAGTCAATTAAATCACCTAGTAGCTTTCGTGTGTAACGGGAAATGGGTTATATACCTTGTAGAATGGGAGATTGAGATTGGAGAATGTAGAGACAAACATTTTGAGTGCAAAAGCTGAAAAGAACAACAATTATTAAACATTGACAAAATCAAACCATGGAACGGGTCCAAGAAAATCTGTCAAGGAAACTCCCTAATAATTGTTCATTTGCTCATTTATATATATATATATATATATATATATATATATATATATATATATATATCAATCATTTGCTCATTTAGTCAGGCCCTTATGTATGTAGTCTACAATATGTCTCCTAGATATTTTCAAACACAATTAATCAAATACCATATAACCACTACTTAATTCTTAGCAATCTCCAATAATATCCGAGGACTTATATATGCCTTCCATTTGCATATAAGATCGCGAGTTTAGAATCTAATTCATCACATAACAATAACATGTATATGAACTCCCAATTAGAATCAAAAGTCTAAACAAGTAATGCTAAAAGTACATCTGCATATTGCAAAATAAAACTGTAGTCGAAGATTATCATCACCTAAAACTGTAGTCTAAACTGTAATGAAATTTGCGTTCTTTGGTTTTATTCCTTAAAAAATCACCTAATTTTGGTCTCCAAATTTTATTTTTTCACCAATTTAAGTCTATCAAGACTTTTAATAGTGTTTCACGGCTTTTAATAGTGGTTATGAAAAGTAAAAAAGCGCAATCAAAAGTAGTAAAACATTATTAAAATTCACGAAGGATTAAAACTGATAAAAAATAAAATGATGAGACCGAAAGTAGGTGAAATTTTATTGAGGGACTTAAAAACACCCCAAATTTGATGGTGATATTCTTTTTAATTATAAGCCTTTTATTATTATTATTATTGTTGTTATTATTATTATTAATTGATTAATTAAATTATTAATTAGTAATTTTATTTACTTTTTTTTTGATAATTAATGATGGCTTCAAAGTTAGATAATTCCCAACGATTTAACTGGATCGGCTTATTTAGGTTATCTACTGCCATAAATACTTGTAAGACTATTTATGAGAGCTTGGGCAAACAACTTATGAGATGTTCATAAACTGTTTTCAGCTAATTTTTGGATATGATTTTGAAATTAAATATAAGCCTGGGAAAGAGAATAGTGCAGCAGATGGATTGTCTAGAGTAATGCAATATGCAGCTCTCTCAACTGTGCAGTGTGAGACTTGGGAAGGTTTGGAAGATGAGGTACAATCTGATGATAAACTGAGGGTGATTGTGCAGGAGTTGTTAACTGATCCCAGGAGTCATTCAGGCTTTGCACTCAAAAAGGGGAGGTTATACTATGAGGACAAAATTGTGTTACCAAAGAACTCACCCAGAATTCCATTAATATTGCAGGAAGTTCATGACTCACCTACTGGTGGTCATTCAGGAGTCTTCAAGACAGTGAAGAGGGCAGAGAGTTTGGTGTACTGGGAAGGTATGAAAAGGAGAATTAAGGAGTTTGTAAATACTTGTGAAATTTGTCAGCAAAACAAGTATGAAACCTTGAGTCCAAGTGGGTTATTACAACCTCTACCAGTACCAACTCAAGTGTGGAGTGACATCTCCATGGACTTCATAGGAGGTCTGCCAAAATCCTCAGGTATGGACACTGTCCTTGTGGTAGTTGACAGGCTAACTAAATATGCTCATTTCATCCCCTTGAGCCATCCTTACCATGCCAAAGATGTTGCTGAAGTGTTTGTGAAAGAAGTAGTGAGACTTCATGGGTTCCCTAAGACTATAGTGTCTGACAGAGACAGAGTGTTTTTGAGCACTTTCTGTTCTGAGTTGTTTAAAGCAGCAGGCACTAAACTGAAATATAGCAGTGCTTATCATCCACAGTCAGATGGACAAACAGATGTGGTCAATAGATGTCTGGAGGTGTATCTAAGATGCTTGACTGGCAAGAAACCTAAGCAGTGGGTGAAATGGTTGAACTGGGCTGAGTATTGGTATAATACTAATTATCATTCCTCTATCAAAACTACTCCTTTCCAAGCATTGTATAGAAGAGAGCCACCTGTGTTACTAAGAGGTGATGTGCACCATACTTCAGTGGAAGAAGTTGACAGGAACTTGGCTGACAGAAATGACATGTTGAAGGAGTTGCAGGATCATTTGGTGCAAGCACAGAATAGAATGAAATCACAAGCTGATAAACACAGAAGAGCAGTGGAGTACTCTGTAGGTGACTTGGTGTATGTGAAAATACAACCTTACAAGATGAAGAGCCTTGCTAAGAGGGTTAATCAGAAGTTGAGCCCAAGATATTATGGACCGTATGAAGTGCTGCACCGTGTAGGAGCTGTAGCCTACAAACTGAAACTGCCAGCAGACACAAAAGTACATCCTGTCTTTCATGTGTCACTTTTGAAGAAAGCTGTGAAACCTCCTCAGTCACCTCAACCTCTGCCTAGTTGTTTGAATGAGGAGTGGATGCTTCAAGCTAGCCCAGAGGAAGCAGTAGCAGTGAGAAACAATCCTAAGGGTATGCAGGAAGTCCTGATCAAGTGGAAGGGTCTACCTGAATTTGAAAATTCTCGGGAAGCTGCTGACAAGGTCATTGAAGAATTCCCTCACCTTCTCCTTGAGGTCAAGGAGAAATTTAAAGGAGGGGGTATTGATAAATATGGGAAAGGGCTGGTTTATAAAAGAAAGAAAAAGGGGTGTAGGGTAACTAAGGTAGGTCATGTTGTAGGAGAGCAACTTCCACTAACTAACTAATCATTAGCTAGTTGTGGGAGTGAGCGCCTGCTGAGGTGGCAGGGCGTGTGGGGTGTGAAGAGAGAGAAAAGGTGGGGAATCATATATTGTATGGGAATCAGGTTGTTAGGATCATCTAGCTAATTGAGTGGAATTTTTCCATAGGAGAGTAGTGGCCTCTCGAAGAGCCCTTATTGTTCTTACTACATTTTTGCTTTTATTTCCCTGTAAGCAGCAGAGAATTACACTGATTCTCTGCATATTCTCAGATATTATTACAATATATACTTAAATCCAACTCTGTTCTTGGCTGGTATTCCCTTTCTATCTTTCATACTAAATTGATTGTATCAAATACTCGTTGAGAATCACATTCCAGCCATAAGTTTGTTAGTGGTCATTTGCCACCGCATTCGGCGCGTTGCTTTTAGTTTTATTTTCATAGTTCTCTTTGACAAATATGTAACAGACATAGTTAGTAGTTTCATAATTGGTTAATTGTCCAACCTTACCTCTTCTCTCTAATTAGTAGTTTCATAACTTCAACCCTTTTTGGACACCCAGAGTATTGTAACTAATAACTTGATATTTTGGCTGTTTGTGATGGATGATATGAAACTGGTGGTTATGATTGATGCAAAAAATCTAATTTGTAAAACAGATCATTATTCATAAGGCATTTCTCACTTCATTTTTCGCTGTTCTTATTTTGAATAATATTGTTTTGTTTTTGTTGGAACAGAACATGTGAAAATGGCTTCTGTTATGTTTAGTTATTATCGATGAGCTAGGGATGTTCTTTTATACGAGACTGTGATCTGTTTCTTTATATGCTGATATTACTATTCTCACGTATTATATATATCTTACTGCATATAGGTGGAAGATCTCATTGAAGGTGGTGCAAATTTAAGAGCAAAACTTGGGTTGCCTCCACGCAGACAGAATAAGTAAGCAAGTTTTTAGTTTATATAAATAAAATATATCTTTTATAAAGTCACATTCTGCTTAAGTCTTAAAATATTTACCGCCAATGAGAGCTTTAAAGGGGAGAAAAAAATGTGTCTCAGTTACTCCGTTACAGATATGGGTTGGGTAACAAGTATCATAGGGGTAGAGGTTACTCTCTCAAAGTAAAAGTTGTTAAATGAAAAGTAAAAAAATTCAAGACGTTGAATAGTCAAATTGCATTTTATTCTTTCATGTAGTAAAAGAATTGGTTGAAGAGTGTCAAATGATTTTTAATTAGCTCTGAGATAGTAATGGTTACCAAGATCCTTAAATTTATACAAAGAGTTAAGAGTTGGGAGGGAGAGAGACTATATTTCGCCATTGTTGTAATATTTTGTAAGGATTGGTTTGGCGAGATAAATTGCTTTGAGATATGGAATTTTGTAGGAGGCTACAGTTATGTACTTCCTTTGAATCTTGGAAAATCTATACATGGTTTAGTGTGTCAAATGTCAATGCGTTTTTGGCACCGGTATTGCAAACGCAACAACCATAGGAGATTCATACAAAGTATTGATTTTTTAAAAGTTCTTTTATTGGGACAATACGGCCTTTCCAGTTTTCACTAGTTGATATATTTCTAATTACTTTTCAATATCTAAGTTCATGGTGTTTTTAATTCCTTGTAGGTCTTCTTAATGAAAAAATAATAATATTACATATTTATATGGGTAGGAATATGGATGAGTCATAACCAAAAGGCTCAGTCATGTCTCATGCTGTTACTTGATGGTTTGGTTCCATTAACAATCATAAACATTCACGATGAGGTAATTTCAAGAGTTGAAGGTTTAGTGTGCAACTCAACAATCATATGCTTATTAGAAAAACTACATCCAATTGATGTGTTTTACAGTTTTGCCATCTGGTTGCACAATCATCTAGTAGTTTGGTGCATGCACTTGTAATTCATTAGTTATTTACTTCATATTTTTTCACTAAACAGAGTAGTGATGTTTCTATTCAAGTGTAATCCAACATGCTCCCTCAAATAAGAGGCCGTGATGTTTCTATTCCCATTTGCAATGTCGACAGTTGTATCATCATTTCATCAAGTTGATTTGTTGTTGTGAATGGATCTTGCTATCAACATCCCCAAAATTGATAACCATTATTTTCATGGACTGAATACCAATATCTTTTGCAAAGGTTGCATAAAGATATGATGTTTGTTAACATGTTTTATAAGATACGCTAATAGATGATGACCAACAAGGTCAAATTCATCTTCAAACAGATAAAAATTTGGCATGGAAAAATTGACGAGAAAAACATAATTGGTATTCAATTTACCAATATCATATTACATTTATGGTATACACAGACAACAAATAAAAAAGCTTATAAACTTGATATATATGATTGATCAACTCTTGGCTCAATCTTGCAAGGAAACAAAGGTGACTCCAGTTTTGCCACTTTGTGTAACTACATCAAATTTTCCACTAGTAAATAAGTGATCTTTTTGGAAAATAGGACGTCTAAGCTCTACATATCCACAATATTCAAATTTTATTTTAGGATCCTCAGCAATATCCTTTTTGAATGACTTGAGAGCTACACAAATTGCTTCCCTTGAAATGGTTCGATTCAATTACAATTCAACTTTTAAAATCACTTACAATTAAATGGAATTAATGAAATTTTTCTCCATGTGTAATAAGCAGCAAGTTCTCAGTAGGATATTTATCTGCAAGGTCCTTGATTGTGTCCTTAAAATCACTTATTATCTGGTAGGAAATTATTATTATTATTATTATTATTATTATTATTATTATTATTATTTTTGACAAGATTATTATTATTATTATTATTATTATTAATGAAATTTTGGTAGGATATTTATCTGCAAGGTCCTTGATTGTTTTCACATATCTAGCCGTCGCTTCCAACCTTGGCTCTCCCCACTCTGGTACCTGAGGCAAAATTATTGTGGGGTCAAAATAATAATAATAATAATAATAATAATAATAATAATAATAATAATAATAATAATAATAGGAAATCATGTGTACCTCGTTATAGACCTTTTCAGCATTAATATCCACTGTCCGAGCTGGGAGCATGGCTTCAAGCATAGATCTATCAAAACTTACAATTCCATCTTTTGGTTCAACGTTGCGACGGATAGCTATGTTGTTTATCATTTCGCATAATCCATACTCAATTGATACCTACAGTAAGTAGTAGAAGTTAGGGAGAGCATTTTTTTGTTAGAAAAACGGGGGCGAATTACACTATGGAGGTAGAAATCCCCACACTATCAGCAAGCAACAAAGGCCCAATAGAAGGAGGGCGTTAGTCAAACAAAACTAAGCCTCAATATGAGAACAACTATTGGGAAAAACCCAAGTCCCACATTGACTAGAGATATGGTCTCAAAAGAGTTTATAAGTGTGGGACAACCCTCATCTTACAAGTTGGTTTTGTGGGATTGAGTTAAGTACAAAACCACATTCTAAGAACAACCAATACTAACAAAAGCATCCGCACATGAATTAGATTCCCACGACCAAGTCTCATTCAGTAGTTTTGTCTATACTTAAATGTTTTGAATGTTGAACTTGTAATTGAGTCAGTCAATATATTGATTTATGGTTCATTGGTTTAACCATAATTTTTAATAATTAACTTTTTTTGAGCATATAATTTTTAATAAGTAAACTTTAGTCAAATTAACTGGTTATAAGAAAATATATATAATAAGTAACAAACTTATATAGAACGAGAAAAACTAAATTAAGTTAATTTTTAAATCTATATAAATAACCAATACTAAGTAACGACAAAATCCGCAAAGTTTAAAATTGCAATCAAATTTTGGAGTTTTTTCATATATTTATCTTCAAGTTTTTATTTTTTAACTAATAATGACAAAATTGTTAGCACGATATTAATTTAGATTAAAACTTAAGTAATAGTATTCACACACTTACTGACCTTAGTATATGGACTTTATAACTGATAATTACTATTAATTTTCTTTTCAAAAATTTTTATTAATTTCCTCAAAGCATAATGATTTGAATATTAATTAACCAATACCGTTGCCGAATGAAATAAACTACGCTGGGCTACACAAGGGTCAGTCCGATGCTTTCGGGTTCGATACTTGCGATGTTCAAACTTGATGTTGGCCAATACGATATTTGCTCCTAAATACGAGCAGAATGATTTGAATATTATAAACTAACAAGATTTAATAATATAGTGAAACTCCCACCTTGACTTTTGAAGGGTCAATGGTAATGTCTTGTTGAGTATCCATCTTGGGACCATCAACAATGGTAGACAAGGAAACAATGAGTGCAGCCACGCTTTGAACACAGCGAAGAAAGGGAGACACAAAGATTCGATGAAGTGGAAACTTTAAACTCTGATGGATTACTTGACTCATTTGAAACACCCGAACTCGATCTGGTTCGGCCAACGGTGCATCCCATGGCCGCACTGCTGTGGATGCCCACAAAGGATCAACGTTATCGAGGCGTTCACCATGCCTCATTATAACGACATTTTGGTAGAAAACAGGTTGCTGATTTTCTAAAATCACGCTTCCTTTTGAATCCATTTTCAAATACCTAGAGGAAGATGTTATGGATGTTATGGATATGTATTTTTCGGGTTACAGGAAATATATATAAAGCAATGGCCAATTGGAATGAGTCTTTAGTCAAGAAATTGACGTAAAGGTAGAATGTTTACTTGGTCCTAATGTTGGAATATTTTATTCCAATATCATAAATAATGGGTATATATTCTTTATTAATTATATTAGCTATTTATCAGTTAGGAGCCTTGATTGATATGTGATCAAAATAAGTAAAAGGCTATATTGGATTTCTAATTACATAATTAATTAATTATTATTGATATGGGCCCAATATGAGTGGATGTCAGTGATAGCCCATTAGAGGGATAATGAGAACCCTAATAGACTGTCACACTATAAGTAGGCTATGGTCCCCAATATACCGGACGAACCGCAACACACACGTTTACTCTCCTCTCCCCATCTGAAGAGAGTCTAAGGCATTAGGAGTCCCAGTTGAGGAAGAACCATAAAGCCGACGAGTAGCTGTTGCTCGCTTATCACTCACTCTTTCTTCTCAGGATCCGTTCTCCACTTCTTTGCTATGGATCCAGGTATTTATCTAATCCTTGATATATCAACATGTCGTAGATCCTAAGGTCGTCGAGATCATGGTTTTGTTCTTGATTATATAGAAGCATGCTCCTATGTTTTTTTGTCTTCCGCAATAGTGTATTCATGCTTGTATTATTAATTCCAACAAGTGGTATCAGAGCGGTCTTCTATGTTGATTTATTGGGATTAACTTCGGTGAAAGATGGTTTTTTTTTCTCTTTCATATTCTTGTATCACGTGAACATTTTTGTAGTGGTTGTTCAAAGTTAAAAGTTTTTTTTAAAAACGCTAAAGTTTCTAACAAAGGGATAATTCTCACCATTGGAAAACATATTAGAAGTATATAGCGTTGACGATTTATCATTCGTATAAAGTGGTATTCTTTTTCAATGGGTTATTTCCTGTTTTACATGATTTGTATATGTTTGCTGGTGTTTTTAGCAAACAATCACTAGTTTTATTAGAAGGTTTGTGAGATCAAACTAGAAAAATCTCAAAGCAATTGCCTTTGAATTGCGCGTGGTTTGTGTTGAAAAGGGGACGATTTGCAATGATTAACAGAATTGAAAAGAAAAGAAGCAGTAAATGGTGCATGAATTGTAAAGGAAAGACAAATAAATTGCATTGAATTGTAAAAGTGGTACACGATCACGTACAGCGATTCTTCCACTCGTTTTTCGCTCTGGCTTGGAAGTTAGAGTTTCAGGAATCGGGTTGTGTATTGTGATTAGCGACCCCTGTTTCTTCTCAGAAACAGCTATTTATACAAAGGAAAAGAGGGGGAAAAACTGAACTAAGTAACTGCCTAGAAATTTGAAAATTAATAACTGCTACTCCTACTTTCGACCAGAACCGCTCTATCACGCTTCGACCAACTGCTAGTCTTCAGCGCATAACTGCTCTGTTTTCTGTCTGTCGAAAGCTTGCGTCCATTTTCCTCTCTCTTGCTTTTGCTTCCCCGGAAGCTTGTCGAGTTTCCCTTGCGCATGACCATTTTCTCTGTCGCAATAATTTGGTCTTCGTCGAAATATAAGTCAGGCCTTGTTGACCATTTTCAATGAAGCCTGTCGAAATTACAGGCTAACAAATTGCCCCCCAAAAATGTCTTTTTCGACTGAACTTGAGGAGGAAGAAGAGAAAGACATTTTTGAATTCACCATCGAAATAACTTTGCACTTGAGTAAAATAGCTGTATACCTGATGTCACCACTGTTAAGTGTTGTTGACGTTACTCCTATATTGGTGTATTACGTGGCCTTCAACGTTCTGCTTATAACTCTGACAATGCTCATATGGCAATCACAACTTCTTTTGAATGCCACGTACTTACGCTTTCTTTATCTTTATTCTAGCGTTATTTTAACTTTTTGCAACATTGGCTTATACTTTTTCAAGTATTTGCCATTTATACGCAAAATTCTTTCATCAGCGCCAATCTCTTTGACCTCATATGCGCCGTTTGAATGAACTTGTAAAATTTTAAATGGTCCTTCCCAACTTGGGGACCATTTACCAAAGACTCTATCTTTTTTATCTATAGGCAATAGGACCTTCCACACTAGATCACCTGAATCAAAGGCTTTAAACTTAACCTTTTTGTTATAAGTTTTAGCTACCCTCTCTTTCTGTCGAATAAGCATATCTAAAGCTAATAACCTTTCTTCGTCTAAATCAACCAATTCATCAAGCATCATATTCCAATAATAATCAGAGGGAATCTCCCACTGTCTTTGAATTCTTGTTGATTGTAGGCAAATTTCAACAGGCAACACTGCATCGTGTCCAAATGTTAGCCTATAAGGAGTAGTGTTGATAGATTCTTTGGGTGAATTTCGACAAGCCCATAATGCTTGATCAAGGGTATTATGCCAATTTTTGGGTTTCTGCCCAACATGCTTTTTAATCAAATTAACAATAACTTTATTGGCAGCTTCTACTTGTCCATTGGCTTGCGCATAATATGGTGTCGAAGTTAATAACTTAAAACCAATTTCAGAAGCAAACTCTACCATTTTTCTACCAGTGAAAACTGATCCCTGATCTGTAGTAATGGTTTCTGGAATTCCAAACCTATAAATGATATGATTTTGAATAAACCTTATCACTGCTTCTTGATCAACATTGGCTAAAGGTATAGCTTCAACCCATTTGGTGAAGTAATCAATTCCCACAAGGATATATCTATGGCCCTTCGACGAAGTTGGCTTTATCTCTCCAATCACATCTAGAGCCCAACCTCTAAATGGCCAAGGTTTGACTATGGCATGCAATTCATTTGCAGGTACATGTTGTATCCCAGCATGCTTTTGACACTCTTGGCATCCCTTAGCAAATTCTATGCAATCTTTCAGCATAGTTGGCCAATACATTCCTTGTCGAAATAATAACCACTTCATTTTGTGGCCTACTTGGTGTGAACCACATGCTCCACTATGTGTATCAGAAACTGCTAAATATGCCTCATTTTCACTAAGACATTTTAATAGTACTCCTTCAGGAGTCTTTTTAAACAATTCGTTTCCAATTATCACATAGCTCAAAGCTCTGTATTTTACCTTTTTATTGGTATTTCTTGTGGGATTTTGCAAATATTCCGCAATAGGCCTTCGCCAATCATTATTGGTCATATTGTCAAGAGCAAAAATTTCTGCTAAGTCAAAGTCACCAAAAAATTGACGTTTTTCGACAGCGACTAGTTCCTCGTTTGCGTTTGTTGCCCCCCCAGTTTTTGGTGTTGACAATAGTGACGAAGAATAGTCATTAGAAATGATTTTATCCTTTATTTCAATTAACTCTTCCAGGCTTTGTTTTAAAACTTTATAGCCTGAAGCAATTTGTGCCAATTCATTTGCCACTTGATTATCAATTCGTGGTAAATGTTCTAAGTGAACAGACTCAAATATTTTTAACAAAGCATTGGCAACAACGAAGTATCTGATAAGGTGCTCTTTAATGCATTTGTACTCCCTTGTCAATTGTTTGACAACCAACTCAGAGTCACCTTTTATTTCGACATGACTTGCCCCCAGCTCAAGTAAAATTTCAAGGCCTACTATTAAAGCCTCATACTCAGCTTCATTATTGGAGCAAACATCTCGAATTTTAAACTTATACTTCGTTGGAATGTTAGTAGGAGATATTATTAAAATACCAATCCCAACTCCATGTTTATGGCTTGAACCATCAAAGTACAACCTCCAAGGATATACGTCTACAAAACTTAATGTTTCTTCGACAACAGAATGGTCTACTATAAAATCAGCAACCACTTGTCCTTTAATTGATTTTAGAGGTTGATAAGTTAAGTTGTATTCTGACAAAGCCAAAGCCCATTTACCAATTCGACTATGCATTATTGGTCTCGACAGCATATGCTTAATAACATCAAAATGCGAATAAACAGAAACATCAGCTGGTTTTATATATTGCTTTAACTTTGTACACGAGAAATACAAACAAAGGCACAACTTTTCTATAGGAGTGTACCTCGTTTCGGCATCATTTAAGACCCTACTGAGGTAATAAATGGCTCTTTCGACACCACTATCATCCTCTTGTGCTAACATGCTACCTATTGTTCTATCAGAAGCTGCTATATACAATTTGAGCACTTTGTGTTTAATAACAGGCAACAAAATTGGTGGTTTCATCAAATAAGACTTGATTTCGTCGAAGGCTGCTTGATGCATTGGTTCCCATTTGAACTCTTCTTCTTTCTTCAGTCTTAACAATGGCGAAAAAACTTGTGTTTTGCCACTTAGATTTGATATAAATCTTCGAAGGAAATTGATTTTTCCCAGCAACGACTGAAGCTCCTTTTTGGTCGAAGGGGCCTTCGTTTCTATAATTGCCTTAGTCTTATTTTGATTGATTTCAATGCCTTTTTTGTGCACTATAAAACCCAAGAAATCACCTGCACGTACATAGAAGGCACATTTTAATGGATTTAATTTCAATCCATATTTCCTCATTCTTTCAAAAGAACGGCGAAGATGGTCTAAATGACCACTCTCTGAGGAAGATTTAACCACCACATCATCTATGTATACTTGCATAAAATCATCAATAAAATCATGAAACATAGAATTCATGGCCCTCTGATATGTAGCACCAGCATTCTTTAATCCAAAGGGCATTACTACCCATTCATAAACACCCAATGCCCCTGGACATCTAAAAGCAGTTTTCGACACATCCTCTTCAGCAATGAAGATTTGATTATACCCAGAATAACCATCGAGCATACTAAGATAATCAAATCCTGCTGCTGAATCTATTAGCATTTCTGCCACAGGCATTGCGTATTCATCCTTGGGAGTTGCATTATTTAAATCCCTAAAGTCTATGCAAACTCTAAGAGTCCCATTTTTCTTTATTACAGGAACTATATTGGCTAACCATTCGACATACCTGGCAGTTCTGATGAATTTGTTTCTGAATAGCCTTTCGATTTCCTCTTTGATCTTAGCCAACACTTGAGGAGCAAATCTTCTTGGCACTTGCTTCACTGGTTTCTTCCCTGGTCGAATTGGTAATTGCATTTCCACTACTTCTCGACTTAACCCAGGCATTTCGTCGTAATCCCAAGCAAAGCAGTCTTTGAACTCCCTTAGCAATGTGATGACTTGGATTTTTAGAGAAGCATCAATATTTGCACTAATATAAGTTGGCCGTTTTATTGAGCCATTTCCCAAATCAACTTCTTCTAACGGGTCTTGAGCTTGCATATGCTTTGCCGAATCTCTAGGATCCTTTTCAAAACCTAATGGATCATCATCATAAATGCAGTCAAGTCTTTCATCTATGACTATGCCATTTCCTTCATGTAACTCACTGGCTTCGACAGCCATTGTTTGTTGAATAATTTCGGCCTCTATAGCCGCTTTAAACTTGTTTTCGGCCATATAAGCCGTAATTTTGTCCCATGCATTGGGCACTGACATAAGAACATTTTCAAGAACCAGTGTTCCACCCCGTTGGTCGAAGAACACCATCAGGATAAACACTATCATCTCCCATTATTTCTCTTTCCCAAACAAAACCATAATTTGGGTCAAGATGAACTGAGGCAAGAACATTATCCGCAGCAACATATGCCTCATTAGAAGATGAACATGGCGCAATCTTCGCCATTTGTTTCTCAAAATTTTCCTTGGTAACTTGGTTCACATCAGCACGGAAGTAGCTCTGATCGGCTTCAACATACTCTACCAAACCATCTTCCTTCCACATTACTAAACGTTGATGCAAAGTTGAAGGGGCAGCACCAACTCCATGGATCCACTCTCTACCAAGGAGTAAATTAAAATTCGCTTTAGAGGCTATCACTAAGAACAATGTAGTCCTCTTTATGGAACCAACGATTAAGTCCACCTCAATGGCCCCCAAAGAATGGCCAGTTTTGCCTTCATAGTTGCTTAAGACAATGTTATGTGGCCTGAGGTCAGTGTCGAACTTACCAATCTTCTTCAAAAGACTATGTGGCATTAAATTCACTGCAGCTCCACCATCTACCAACACTTTGTTAATTCCAACACCATTGACTTTGGCTTGGACATACAGGGGTTTCAAGTGGTTTTGCATACTCATATCTGGCTTCTCGAAGGTAGCCATTTGGTCTTCGACACAACCATTGTTCATCACATAGTAACACATTGGCTTATGATGAGCCATATCCTCTGTAAAATCCTCTTCAACATCATTTGGTACTGTGATAACATCGTACTCAAGAGGCAGTATTGATACCACATTGCAAACAACATCGAAATCATCTTCAGAATCATCAAAATCAGACTCCATGTCTTCATCCATGCCGAAATCAGCATTCTTTTCCTTCACTGTTGACAATGGAGGAAATATTCTTTCAAGAGCAGGCCTTCTTGGCTTTTCTGTTACTACAGCCTTGCCTTTGGCCTTATTCGCTGCACACACATGACTAGCAACATCAGCATTCCTCTTTGTGGCAACTTCAGCTTTGTGAACCTCACTCTTCGCCACTATTATGCTGCGTGGAACTTGATTATTAGCCAAATGACTTGGAACCTTGTTAATGTCAAAGTGTGCCTTCTTCTTCTGTTGTCTTTGGTAACGACGCCACTGTGTTCTAGTCATAGGGTTCTTACCCTTATAGTTATTCTTATAATTAAACTTAACAGCATCCGTATCTGGCTTGACAGCTTTAGCACGTTGATTATTGGGCACCCACGCTTCAACAGGAGCACTAGCACTTGGGACAAAGGATTTATTTGTTGACAGCTTCAAATACCCTTTCGCTGAGGACTTCTCCTTAGCAAATTGTCGTTTGCTTGTTGAAGGCTTTGTTGACACATTAGCCTTATAGCCAGGAAGATCTCCTTTTGCAAAGTCAAATTTCGGCCTGTTATCAAGCTATTTTCTTTTACGTTGTTGTTGATCCTGATAACCTTCGACAGCTTTAGCTGCTTCTTTGTCGAAGACAGCGCTGCATCTTGGGCAAAGCATAACTTCAGAGTTATTCCACTTACACCGATTGAGGAAATCTATCAATTCTTCCTCAGCCTTTGGATACACAGCATGTATCTTCCCATCATATTCTTTTAGGGTCACTTCCTGTTTCTTACCTTCAGCATACATAAAACCTTTTAATTTTTCGGTGGCAGTCTTGACACACTTAGGAGGGTCTGCCATTTGAGCATCCACCATGCCTACATCAGCTTCGACAGGTTCAGAATACATAGCTTCAGCCTTAGGCAATGGATCAACATCAATCTGCATAGGAGCTTTCATTTTCTTATCAGCAAATTTGAGTCTTCCTTCGTCAACTGCTTTTTGCACAATATCCCTGAAGAGCACACAACGGTCAGTGTTATGTCCCAAAAAATTATGGAACTTACAATAACCCTTTTTCTTTCTTTGGTCAAGAGTTGGTATTTTAAGGCCTTTAGGCACTAATATTTGACCATCAGTTACTAAAAGATCAAAAATTTCATCACATTTAGTAACATCAAAAGTATAAGTCTTAGGCATAAATCTATCATTCTTAGGCTCTACAGGGTTATTCCCATTCGCAGGCCTTAATAATTTACAGGTATAAGGAGGACCAGGCTTAAGTTCAGCCACGTCTATCTCCTCTTCTTCGACATTACTATATGTAACGTCGAATTCTTCTTCGACATATGCCACTTTTTCTTTTTTATGATACCTATTCGACCTAGATTTTTCCTCTCTAAGCCTTTCAACTTGTCGAACTCTATCAGCCAAATGCGCCATATCTCGCAAATGAGATGTGTCTAATTTCTTTCTAATTGAGTAATCAAGGCCACCAGCAGCCATTTCGACAAGCTCATGTTCAGGGACTTGTGTGAAGCAACGAGATTTCAACAGCCTAAATCTGTTTAAGAAATCATCAATAGTTTCAGGCATTTTGCGCCGAACACTAGCCAATTCTTTAAGACTAATTTTCGACTGGCCCATGTAAAACTGTGCATGGAATGCCTTTTCTAATTGCCCCCATGTGAACATAGAACCAGGGGGTAAGGTCGTGAACCAAGTGAAAGCATTTTTAGTTAGAGAATTTGGAAAGTATTTCATCTTCAAATTCTCATTTTGTGCTAAGTCCCCAGCCTCAGTCAAGAAACGAGCAATGTGTTCGACTGTGGACTCATTTGTATCACCACCAAACTTAGTAAACTTGGGAACTTTCCATCTGTAACACCCCGGAAATAATTTAATTAAAATAATTGATTGAATTATTAAAATAATTTGGAGGCGGGATATAGATAAATTAAAAGGTTAATATTTTATATGCGTAGGAGGTGAAACGAGTAAAGGAGGTGGTGACGTAGAGAGCCCAGTGTTTACTGAGCCCTCAACTTAAACCCTGGGGGTTTAAGCCAAACCCTCATTCGCAGCAAGCAAAAGAAAAACGAAAGTGAGAGTGAGAGAGAGAGCACGCAGCGCAAAGAGGGAGAGAAAAGGAGGGTTTCGCGAAGAATTTCAAAAGGAGATCGTTCGTGTTGCTGTGGTTTTGTTCGTGTCTCGTTCGTCGTGTTCCGGAGCTTACGTTATTCGAGGTAAGGGTGGGCTTAACCTTGATAATGGGTTGATGATAATTATGTGTGGGTAGTCTAGGGTTTTGTTGAATTGTTCGTGTTGTTGCATATCGTGTTTTCGTTGAGATTGGTGCTTTGATGATTATTGCACGTTATTGTGATTTGTTTCGTTATTTGTTGTTGCGTGATTGTTGTATCACGATGATGGTGTTGTTATTGTTCGTGTTTTTGTTGTTGCTGTGCGTGGTTGATTGTTGTTGTCGCGTTGTCGAATTGTCGTTTTTGTTGTGGTGGTTGCGGTGTCGTTGCCGTTAGGGTTTGGTGTTTGGCAATTTAGCGATTCTGGACACAGGTTCGGTTTTTCTAAAACTGGCGCTGTTTGGTTGATCCAAAAATTGTGAGGTTAACTGTTTTTGAAAATAGACTTAACGCCGGTCGTTTTCGCACTGGTTTCGTTAAATTCGGAGTTGTATAGCTCGAGTTATAGGCGATACAAGTTAGGTTAAAATTCTGGAAACGATTTGGGTATAGATTCGGTATTTCGGTGACTGGGAACGTTGTATTGACCGAAAAATTATGTGGTTTATTTTTATGGAAAATAGACTTAATGCTTGTTAATTTGGCACTGGTTTGGTTGCGTTTAGAGTTGTGTAGCTCGAGATATGAATTCCACAAGTTAGAGTAAGATTCTGGAAACAATCTGGACACAGGGTCAGTGTTTTGGTTACCACGTTTTCAAAAGAACTCCTTTTCGAACGAATCCAATTTCTTTGAAAACTAGACAAAATTTTCCCCAGTTTATGCACAAGTTTCATGCAATTTGATTGAGTTTTGGTCACTTTGGAATTGCTTGAATTTGAAGGACAGAAACTGTCCTCTTTTGCAACTAGCCTGTGTGCTTTTCGAAAACTGTACCTATTGGACACTCTCCTTCAAAAACTGAACTTAGGGATGATAACCAGACCCATAGGGCTTTCCAACAAGTATTTATTTGTTGAAATCCGATGTCGTTTGCTATTTTAATTAATTCGCTGAAGTAGGTGCGATGTGCCTAGGCGCTGTGCGCCAGTCTTGTGCGTGGTGTGCGTGCGTTATGTCCGCGTTGTGGAGCCGTCTGGTGTTAATATTTCAGGTGCGGTGCTGGTATGCTCAGGAGAGTTTAGTGGTAGCTGTGATGCTACAACTTGGTGCTATTTTTGGTGAAATCATTTGTTTTGATTCTGGTGATATAGTATTTATTTTAAATACTTGTTATGGTGAGTTGGTGCATAATCATGGTGTCGCATTGTCATATGCATGTTTTGGTGATATAGGCTCTGCCTCTGGTGTTTATTGGTGATATGCCCGTCGTGGCTCATTTTGGTGATCGGTACCGCATGCATATGCCCACTGGAGGGGTTGCATATCATCCCATTGTCTATGAATGTTATAATTTTGGTGGTTCACTGTCAAATGGATTTTTCCTTTGGTATCTGGTGCTGTGATATGGTGTAATTGTATTGTGTTGCTGTAGTTACCTGATGCTAGCATATTTTTATCATCTGCTTATTACCTCTGTTAGACTCACCCCTTCTGCTTGGAATGTTGCTCTCATGCGGCAACGCTGCAGGTGATCGCTAGTGCTCGTGGAGGAATTGCTAGGTTTTGCTTCCTCTCTCGTTTGGGTCTGTGTCAGCTCTGATATGTAGCACCGGGGAGTCGTTAGTTATCGTTTTGAACTATTATTTTAGTTATTGGAAATTGTTTTAATTAATTTTGGAGATGTCTTTAATTGTTAATTCTGGAGATGTTTAAACTGGTTAATATTTCCGCTGCTTGGTGATTTCTTTTATATAAATTATTTTGGAGATTTTTTTTGGAATAAATGGTGTTTTTTTTTTAAAATGGTGAAAAATGTAGCGCCCTTCGATGGTGACTCTGATAATTGTCTATTTAGTTGTAATAGTAAAAGGGGGGTGTTACACCATCCCCTTGGTAACTCAGTTTGTAATACGTATTCACATAATGGTGATACGAAGTTAGGCCTTTGTAAACCTATGTTAAGGCCATTTTGCGCCAAAATAGTTTCGACTAAAGTAGCTATATTGTTTTCTGCGCCAACATTGTGTTGTTGCACTTGTCGAACAACTTCATCAGCGTTCTGGTGTCTATTTACCAAAACTACTTCAGGGACGTGGTTTACTGCCCCTTGTAGTTCGCCTACAATTGTGGACGCTTCGACTGCAACTGCTTCTTAGGGGTTAACTGGCGACGCATTACCCGCAATAATAGGAACTTACCTATTATTAACCGCTGGAGCCCCAAAGAAATCTGCAATCCTACTCTTCTGATATGCCAACATTTGGTAACTGTTATTGGTATTTTGAATCAATGGATTGAAAACTGTACCAATTTGTTGGGTAAACATATTAACCATATCGTGATTACTCTCGTCTACTTGCTGTCTTAAGGCCAACAAAGACGTATTGGTTAATGCTGGGGGATTCCGACCAAATACACTCTCAGAAGAGACATGTGTAGGGGAAAAGGTCGAAATATGTGGCATTCCAGTAGGCATGCCATACATTCCCAAAGGAAATGGGGGTAGATGCACGTTATTCAAACGTGGGTCTAAACCGTTTCCCATTGCCATGTAAGGGCTATGAAGTCCTGCACTTAACGGCAAAGACATAGGCAAAGATGCCATTTCTGACTGCGTTGAACCAACATTAGTCATTGATAATGAAGGAACGGTTGTTGACGATGATGGTCCTGCGCTAATGCTCGCAGAATCCATTGTTGTTCCTTGCCCTTGTGAAACCACAGGGTTGGAACTAGACGCATTATTCGTACTAGAACGAACCATTTTACCACTTCTTAAGTGCATACAACAGCGAATACAAATAAGAGAGTACGAAAATGAACAAAATCAAAGGCAAAGTCCCACTGGGCGTGCCAATTTGTTTGCTGGTGTTTTTAGCAAACAATCACTAGTTTTATTAGAAGGTTTGTGAGATCAAACTAGAAAAATCTCAAAGCAATTGCCTTTGAATTGCGCGTGGTTTGTGTTGAAAAGGGGACGATTTGCAATGATTAACAGAATTGAAAAGAAAAGAAGCAGTAAATGGTGCATGAATTGTAAAGGAAAGACAAATAAATTGCATTGAATTGTAAAAGTGGTACACGATCACGTACAGCGATTCTTCCACTCGTTTTTCGCTCTGGCTTGGAAGTTAGAGTTTCAGGAATCGGGTTGTGTATTGTGATTTGCGACCCCTGTTTCTTCTCAGAAACAGCTATTTATACAAAGGAAAAGAGGGGGGAAAACTGAACTAAGTAACTGCCTAGAAATTTGAAAATTAATAACTGCTACTCCTACTTTCGACCAGAACCGCTCTATCACGCTTCGACCAACTGCTAGTCTTCAGCGCATAACTGCTCTGTTTTCTGTCTGTCGAAAGCTTGCGTCCATTTTCCTCTCTCTTGCTTTTGCTTCCCCGGAAGCTTGTCGAGTTTCCCTTGCGCATGACCATTTTCTCTGTCGAAATAATTTGGTCTTCGTCGAAATATAAGTCAGGCCTTGTTGACCATTTTCAATGAAGCCTGTCGAAATTACAGGCTAACTGTATATATAATATTTTTTTTATACATAATGGTTGTTTATGGATCTAGATATGCAATCTGATTTTGTATTGTATTATATCAATACTTGCTTTATTCGGGTCCGTATATTTGGCATGATTTTTTTTTTTGACTATATCATATAAGTATCGAGATCATATCTTTTCGATATGGTGATAGAGATCCTATCTCATTATTGAATCACGATATCTTCTTACTTGATTGTGAACGTAAAAATTGTCTATTTACGTTATTATATTCATAAATATGTTTTTTTTTATACTCAATAATATATCAGCAACCTTATTATTGAATAGCAACCTTATTATTGAATAACTTGTGTTGTTGTGTATGGTTATGGCCTTAGTACTTCGGTGTTGTTGTTTATGCGTTTATTTATTTTGGGCCGACCTGCGTGTCGTGATTTTAATTTAAATACGGTCTGCGCACCGTGACTTTCTCTTTATTTATTTTATTTTCAGTTTAATATTGTAATTGATCGAGAAAGGCAAAAAGGGACAACACCATAAAGGACGCCACTTGGAGAGGCCATTTTTGCGCTGAAGAATTGTAATTTTTGTAGTTTTATTCTTTTGCATTTAGGAGGCCATAACCGTACATTCAAATTTTTTTTTCTACGCTTATGTGTAGGATATATGTGAATTAAGACCTTTTCCCATATTTTATTATTATTAATAATAAAATTGTCTAGTATATTTTAATTGAGTTGATTGAAACAACACGTTGCCAAAGTAACCTCTGTTACGTAGGTCAATTTGATTAAATTTACAAAAGATGTAGCGTGAAATTATTCATGCGAGTTGTTGTCGGCCCAAAGGAAGGCACAACTTGGCCGAATAATAACATGCATGTGATGGTAAATGTGTGGTGATTATAAAGTTATTTATCCATGTGAGCAATTGGGGTGCCCAAAGGCAACCATTGTTTGACAGGACTTATCACCAATATTTGATCATTGCGTTGAGAGTACTGCTTGCAGTTAGTCTTTGCAATCCAAAGATTGGGGACTAATGGTGCGCTTAGTATCTTGTTTGGGTCTTTTAATTCACAATTAAAGTTATTTTTGCACATCCAATAATTATTTATAATTTGATGTGCTACTAATGTTGATTGTATGTTTATTTGTTGTTTTTAGTTGCTGTTGCTAGCTCTCCAAATTTTGTTACTCAAATTAACCAAATCCCTATGCTGAATGGGATGAATTTCAAGTCTTGGAAGGAATCCGTTGAAATCGTTCTCGGATGTATGGACTTAGACCAAGCACTGAGGGAGGAACGACCCATTCCCACTCCGGAGAACTCTTATGAGCTCAAAATTGAGAAATGGGATCGGTCCAACCGAATGTGCCTCATGATCATCAAGAAATCAATTCCGGAAGTTTTCCGGGGCTCAATTACTGAGAATGAGAATGCTAAAAAGTTCCTGGAATCAATAGAGAAATCATTTGAAAAAAGTGATAAGGCTGAGATAAGTAGCCATTTGGCCAAACTTACCTCTATGAAGTATAATGGTAAAGGGAACATAAGGGAGTACATTATGGAGATGTCCAACCTTGCATCAAAACTCAAGGCACTGAAGATGCACATCCCTGATGATGTGATTGTGCATTTGGTTTTGATCTCTCTTCCTGCACAATTTGGACAATTTGTGGTGACATATAACACTCAGAAGGACAAATGGTCCCTCAATGAGCTTATGTCTCACTGTGTGCAAGAGGAAGAGAGACTGCGAAGGGGAAGGACTGAAAGTGCTCATTTGGCTTCAAATTCTCAACACAAGAAGAGGAAAAATAATGTTACTGCAGAAGGTTCTTCTAAGAAGAAGCAGCAGAAAAACCAAGATAAGGGCTCAGCTTGTTTTTTCTGCAAGAAGGCAGGACACATGAAGAAGGATTGTCCTAAATATGCCACATGGCGTGTAAAGAAGGGTAAACCTCTCACTTTTGTTTGTTCTGAAGTTAATTTAGTTTCAGTACCTAAAGATACTTGGTGGGTAGATTCTGGTGCTACTACTCACATTAGTATGTCCATGCAGGGTTGCCTGTGGAGCCGACCGCCGAGTGATGCTGAAAGATTCATCTATGTGGGCGATGGCACTAAAGTTGCAGTTGAGGCTATAGGAACTTTTAGACTATTTTTAAAGACTGGTTATTATTTGGATTTGTTTGAGACATATGTTTGCCCGTCAATTAGACGGAATTTAATTTCAGTTTCGGTTTTGGACAAATCGGGTTATGACTGTTCATTTAAAGATGCCAAAACTAGTCTCTCTTATGGTCCAAATATTATTGGTTACGGGTCTTTAATTGATAATCTTTATATGCTTGATGTTAAGCATTCCTATAACCAAATATTGCAAATAAGTTCACATGGTACGAAACGAAAATTAAATGAGAATTCCGCCACTTTATGGCATAAGCGCTTAGGTCACATCTCTAAACAGAGAATTCAGAGGCTTGTGTCGGAGGATATTCTTGGACCCTTAGATTTGTCTGACTTTCAAGTCTGCATAGAGTGTATTAAGGGGAAACAAACGAACAAGAGGAATTTAGGTGCCGAAAGAGCTAAAGACGTCTTAGAACTAATACATACAGATATTTGTGGTCCTTTCCCTACAAATTCTTGGAATGGGCAAAGGTAATTTATTACGTTCATAGACGATTACTCGAGATATGGTTACCTATATTTAATTCATGAGAAGTCTCAATCTCTAGACGTTTTCAAGTCTTTCAAAGCTGAAGTAGAACTTCAATTAGGAAAGAAAATTAAAGCTGTCAAATCGAACCGTGGTGGTGAATACTATGGTAGATATGACGGATCAGGTGAGCAACGTCCAGGGCCCTTTGCACTTTTCCTCAATGAGTGTGGAATCGTTCCGCAATACACAATGCCAGGTAAACCCAGCATGAATGGAGTTGCAGAACGACGAAATCGGACTCTTAAGGATATGGTGAGGAGTATGATTAGTCATTCTTCATTACCAGAGTCACTTTGGGGAGAAGCATTGAAAACAGCAGTTTATATCCTCAATAGAGTACCAAGCAAAGTAGTCGCTAAGACCCCTTATGATTTATGGACTGGAAAAAAGCCCAGCATTAGGCACATACACATTTGGGGGTGTCCAGCTTAAGCCAAGCCTTACAGGCAGCATGAAGGTAAGTTGGACCCTAAGACAGTTAGTTGTTATTTTGTTGGGTACTCAGAACACTCTCGCGGGTATAAGTTTTACAACCCCACTACAAGAACATTTTTTGAAACGGGAAATGCAAGATTTCTTGAGGATGTTGAGTTTGGAGGGGAAGGAAACATAAGGAGTGTTGCTTTTGATGAAGAAACTGTTACTGACAGTGGTCAAGTCTTAGTACCTGTCATTGTTCAAGCAACAGATCCAGAAATGAATGAGAATGTTATTCCTAACATTGCTCAAGAAGAAGTCAACACTGAGTTTCCTCCTCAAGCACCACCAGAAGTTCAAACTCAACAACCTCAAGAGGTGCCAGTAAGAAGATCCACTAGAGAGAGGAGAAGTGCAATTTCGGATGATTATGTTGTATTTCTCCAAGAACATGAGGAAGGTATTAGCTTGACTGAGGAAGATCCAGTCAACTTTAGTCAGGCCATGAATAGTTCTAACTCTCTTAAGTGGATTGATGCCATGAAGGATGAGATGAAGTCAATGGCTGACAATGGCGTTTGGGATCTTGTCAAGTTACCTGAAGGTAAGAAACCCATTGGTTGCAAATGGATATTTAAAACCAAGAGGAATTCCAAGGGTAACATTGAAAGATATAAGGCTCGTCTTGTCGCCAAAGGCTTCACTCAAAAGGAAGGCATTGATTACAAAGAGACTTTCTCTCCAGTTTCTTCGAAAGACTTTCTCAGGATTATTATGGCACTAGTGGCTCATTTTGACTTAGAGCTGCATCAGATGGATGTGAAGACTGCGTTTCTAAATGGAAACATTGACGAAACAATTTATATGGTGCAACCAGAAAACTTTGTTTCAGGTGATCCAGAGTCTATGGTATGCAAACTAAAGAAATCCATTTATGGCCTTAAACAGGCTTCCCGTCAGTGGTATTACAAATTTCATCAAGTTATTACCTCTTATGGTTTTCAGACTAATGCGATTGATGATTGTGTATACCAAAAGTTCAGTGGGAGTAAATTTATCTTTTTGGTGTTATATGTCGATGATATCCTATTAGCAAGTAATGATATAGGCTTATTGCACGAAACTAAGAGATTTCTCACGAAGAATTTCGAGATGAAAGATCTTGGGGACGCCTCCTTTGTCTTGGGTATCCAAATACTTAGAGATTCTTGGGATTGTCACAAAGGAGCTATATCGATACAGTTTTGGATAGATTCTTCATGAAAGATAGTAAACCGGGAGATACACCCGTGGCTAAAGGAGACAAGTTCAGTCTCAATCAGTGCCCCGCTACAGATCTTGAAAAGGTAGAGATGCAAAAGGTTCCTTATGCTTCGGCTGTGGGAAGTCTTATGTACGCTCAAGTTTGTACTCGTCCTGACATAGCATTTATAGTGGGAGTTCTTCGTAGATATTTGAGTAATCCTGGTATGCAACATTGGACAGCGGTGAAGCGCGTGATGCGCTACTTGAAGAGAACAAGAAACTACATGCTTACCTATCGGAAGTCAGATAACTTAGAGGTCATTGGGTACTCTGACTCTGATTTTGCGGGATGCTCGGATAGCAGACGTTCCACATCTGGTTACATTTTCCTTTTGGCTGGAGGGGCTATTTCCTGGAAGTCTGCCAAGCAGACTTTTGTGGCTCCTTCAACCATGGCAACAGAGTTTGTGGCCTGTTTTGAGGCATCAAATCATGCTTTGTGGCTGCGAAATTTTGTCTCAGGCCTAAGCATCATTGGAAGCATTAAGAGGCCATTGAAGATTTATTGTGACAATAGTGCAGCCGTCCTATACTCTAACAGCAACATGAGTTCCACAAAGTCGAAATTCATCGACATCAAGTATCTTGTTGTGAAGGAAAGAGTTCAAGAGAAACAAATTTTGATAGAATATATAGGGACCAACTTTATGCTAGCGGACCCACTAACCAAAGGCTTGACACCTAAAGTTTACCATGAGCACATTGCTCATATGGGTGTTGGTTTTGAGATTGCCTTTGATTAGTGGGAGTCTTTTCTTGTTTTCCCTTGTGTTCTAGAATTTTGGTATTGATACAGACTTTATGTTATTTTTACTTTCTGCAGAAATTAAGTTGAGTTATTATTAAATATGTTTGTATCATATTGTATGCAAAATATATTTTTCATTTTCAGCAACTTCAGTTTGATCTCACTAAAGATTTAAGTTGGACCAGTTGGAAATAGGCATGACATGAGATGACATTGCATGAAATTTCCACGCCACTCATCCATATTGATCTATGTCATCGAGTATGTTAATATGATGGTCATCGGGGTACAGTCACAAAAGACGTTAGTGACGACAGCCGCGTTGGTCTCATTGTTGATATATGAGGTGGACCAGATTGTATAGGGAAATCTAAAGATAAATAGCATTCGGATGCCGGCCTAAAGAATTATGATATAATTAGTGTAATATATTGCCCAAGTGGGAGATTGTTGGAATATTTTATTCCAATATCATAAATAATGGGCATATATTCTTTATTAATTATATTAGCTATTTATCAATTAGGAGCCTTGATTGATATGTGATCAAAATAAGTAAAAGGCTATATTCGATTTCTAATTACATAATTAATTAATTATTATTGATATGGGCCCAATATGAGTGGATGTCAGTGATAGCCCATTAGAGGGATAATGGGAACCCTAATAGACTGTCACACTATAAGTAGGCTATGGTCCCCAATATACCGGACGAACCGCAACACACACGTTTACTCTCCTCTCCCCATCTGAAGAGAGTCTAAGGCATTAGGAGTCCCGGTTGAGGAAGAACCATAAAGCCGACGAGTAGCTGTTGCTCGCTTATCACTCACTCTTTCTTCTCAGGATCCGTTCTCCACTTCTTTGCTATGGATCCAGGTATTTATCTAATCCTTGATATATCAACAATGTCGTAGATCCTAAGGTCGTCGAGATCATGGTTTTGTTTTTGATTATATAGAAGCATGCTCCTATGTTTTTTTGTCTTCCGCAATAGTGTATTCATGCTTGTATTATTAATTCCAACACCTAAAAGTGAGCCCCCGGGTTCAAATATGGACAATGACTGAATAATTGCATATGGTCCACCATGGGATTAGTTATTATAACTTTTAATTAAATTATCTGCAGATTAATTAAGAGCTAGTATGGATATATTTTTCAGAATGCAACTATGGATAATGGAATATTAAAGACGATTTGCATTAACATTGGTTTTTTCAAAAACTTTTTATCGTAGTGAAAGTGTCTACTTCTCGATTTTTCAGAAGCTTACTAGTTGATTAAATAAGTTTCTAGTTTTAGTTTAATTGGTTAATAAGTCAATTAAATCACCTAGTAGCTTTCGTGTGTAACGGGAAATGGGTTATATACCTTGTAGAATGGGAGATTGAGATTGGAGAATGTAGAGACAAACATTTTGAGTGCAACAGCTGAAAAGAACAACAATTATTAAACATTGACAAAATCAAACCATGGAACGGGTCCAAGAAAATCTGTCAAGGAAACTCCCTAATAATTGTTCATTTGCTCATTTATATATATATATATATATATATATATATATATATATATATCAATCATTTGCTCATTTAGTCAGGCCCTTATGTATGTTGTCTACAATATGTCTCCTAGATATTTTCAAACACAATTAATCAAATACCATATAACCACTACTTAATTCTTAGCAATCTCCAATAATATCCGAGGACTTGTATATGCCTTCCATTTGCATATAAGATCGCGAGTTTAGAATCTAATTCATCACATAACAATAACATGTATATGAACTCCCAATTAGAATCAAAAGTCTAAACAAGTAATGCTAAAAGTACATCTGCATATTGCAAAATAAAACTGTAGTCGAAGATTATCATCACCTAAAACTGTAGTCTAAACTGTAATGAAATTTGCGTTCTTTGGTTTTATTCCTTAAAAAATCACCTAATTTTGGTCTCCAAATTTTATTTTTTCACCAATTTAAGTCTATCAAGACTTTTAATAGTGTTTCACGGCTTTTAATAGTGGTTATGAAAAGTAAAAAAGCGCAATCAAAAGTAGTAAAGCATTATTAAAATTCACGAGGGATTAAAACTGATAAAAAATAAAATGATGAGACCGAAAGTAGGTGAAATTTTTTTGAGGGACTTAAAAACACCCCAAATTTGATGGTGATATTCTTTTTAATTATAAGCCTTTTATTATTATTATTGTTGTTATTATTATTATTAATTGATTAATTAAATTATTAATTAGTAATTTTATTTACTTTTTTTTTGATAATTAATGATGGCTTCAAAGTTAGATAATTCCCAACGATTTAACTGGATCGGCTTATTTAGGTTATCTACTGCCATAAATACTTGTGAGACTATTTATGAGAGCTTGGGCAAACAACTTATGAGATGTTCATAAACTGTTTTCAGCTAATTTTTGGATACGATTTTGAAATTAAATATAAGCCTGGGAAAGAGAATAGTGCAGCAGATGGATTGTCTAGAGTAATGCAATATGCAGCTCTCTCAACTGTGCAGTGTGAGACTTGGGAAGGTTTGGAAGATGAGGTACAATCTGATGATAAACTGAGGGTGATTGTGCAGGAGTTGTTAACTGATCCCAGGAGTCATTCAGGCTTTGCACTCAAAAAGGGGAGGTTATACTATGAGGACAAAATTGTGTTACCAAAGAACTCACCCAGAATTCCATTAATATTGCAGGAAGTTCATGACTCACCTACTGGTGGTCATTCAGGAGTCTTCAAGACAGTGAAGAGGGCAGAGAGTTTGGTGTACTGGGAAGGTATGAAAAGGAGAATTAAGGAGTTTGTAAATACTTGTGAAATTTGTCAGCAAAACAAGTATGAAACCTTGAGTCCAAGTGGGTTGTTACAACCTCTACCAGTACCAACTCAAGTGTGGAGTGACATCTCCATGGACTTCATAGGAGGTCTGCCAAAATCCTCAGGTATGGACACTGTCCTTGTGGTAGTTGACAGGCTAACTAAATATGCTCATTTCATCCCCTTGAGCCATCCTTACCATGCCAAAGATGTTGCTGAAGTGTTTGTGAAAGAAGTAGTGAGACTTCATGGGTTCCCTAAGACTATAGTGTCTGACAGAGACAGAGTGTTTTTGAGCACTTTCTGTTCTGAGTTGTTTAAAGCAGCAGGCACTAAACTGAAATATAGCAGTGCTTATCATCCACAGTCAGATGGACAAACAGATGTGGTCAATAGATGTCTGGAGGTGTATCTAAGATGCTTGACTGGCAAGAAACCTAAGCAGTGGGTGAAATGGTTGAACTGGGCTGAGTATTGGCATAATACTAATTATCATTCCTCTATCAAAACTACTCCTTTCCAAGCATTGTTTAGAAGAGAGCCACCTGTGTTACTGAGAGGTGATGTGCACCATACTTCAGTGGAAGAAGTTGACAGGAACTTGGCTGACAGAAATGACATGTTGAAGGAGTTGCAGGATCATTTGGTGCAAGCACAGAATAGAATGAAATCACAAGCTGATAAACACAGAAGAGCAGTGGAGTACTCTGTAGGTGACTTGGTGTATGTGAAAATACAACCTTACAAGATGAAGAGCCTTGCTAAGAGGGTTAATCAGAAGTTGAGCCCAAGATATTATGGACCGTATGAAGTGCTGCACCGTGTAGGAGCTGTAGCCTACAAACTGAAACTGCCAGCAGACACAAAAGTACATCCTGTCTTTCATGTGTCACTTTTGAAGAAAGCTGTGAAACCTCCTCAGTCACCTCAACCTCTGCCTAGTTGTTTGAATGAGGAGTGGATGCTTGAAGCTAGCCCAGAGGAAGCAGTAGCAGTGAGAAACAATCCTAAGGGTATGCAGGAAGTCCTGATCAAGTGGAAGGGTCTACCTGAATTTGATAATTCTTGGGAAGCTGCTGACAAGGTCATTGAAGAATTCCCTCACCTTCTCCTTGAGGTCAAGGTGAAATTTAAAGGAGGGGGTATTGATAAATATGGGAAAGGGCTGGTTTATAAAAGAAAGAAAAAGGGGTGTAGGGTAACTAAGGTAGATCATGTTGTAGGAGAGCAACTTCCACTAACTAACTAATCATTAGCTAGTTGTGGGAGTGAGCGCCTGCTGAGGTGGCAGGGCGTGTGGGGTGTGAAGAGAGAGAAAAGGTGGGGAATCATATATTGTATGGGAATCAGGTTGTTAGGATCATCTAGCTAATTGAGTGGAATTTTTCCATAGGAGAGTAGTGGCCTCTCGAAGAGCCCTTATTGTTCTTACTACATTTTTGCTTTTATATCCCTGTAAGCAGCAGAGAATTACACTGATTCTCTGCATATTCTCAAATATTATTACAATATATACTTAAATCCAACTCTGTTCTTGGCTGGTATTCCCTTTCTATCTTTCATACTAAATTGATTGTATCAAATACTCGTTGAGAATCACATTCCAACCATAAGTTTGTTAGTGGTCATTTGCCACCGCATTCGGCGCGTTGCTTTTAGTTTTATTTTCATAGTTCTCTTGGACAAATATGTAACAGACATAGTTAGTAGTTTCATAATTGGTTAACTGTCCAACCTTACCTCTTCTCTCTAATTAGTAGTTTCATAACTTCAACCCTTTTTGGACACCCAGAGTATTGTAACTAATAACTTGATATTTTGGCTGTTTGTGATGGATGATATGAAACTGGTGGTTATGATTGATGCAAAAAATCTAATTTGTAAAACAGATCATTATTCATAAGGCATTTCTCACTTCATTTTTCGCTGTTCTTATTTTGAATAATATTGTTTTGTTTTTGTTGGAACAGAACATGTGAAAATGGCTTCTGTTATGTTTAGTTATTATCGATGAGCTAGGGATGTTCTTTTATACGAGACTGTGATCTGTTTCTTTATATGCTGATATTACTATTCTCACGTATTATATATATCTTACTGCATATAGGTGGAAGATCTCATCGAAGGAGGTGCAAATTTAAGAGCAAAACTTGGGTTGCCTCCACGCAGACAGAATAAGTAAGCAAGTTTTTAGTTTATATAAATAAAATATATCTTTTATAAAGTCACATTCTGCTTAAGTCTTAAAATATTTACCGCCAATGAGAGCTTTAAAGGGGAGAAAAAAATGTGTCTCAGTTACTCTGTTACAGATATGGGTTGGGTAACAAGTATCATAAGGGTAGAGGTTACTCTTTCAAAGTAAAAGTTGTTAAATGAAAAGTACATGACGTTGAATAGTCAAATTGCGCTATCTCAGTGGTACCTCTCACCTAGAGCATCTTCTGCAACCTGCTCCCTCGGACTTTCTGTTCTCCGTTTGACTCCACAACGACTCTGATTGGGCGAGCGACCCTGATGACCGTCGATCTACCTCAGGCTCATGTCTTTACGTTGGTCCCAATTTGATTTCCTGGAGCTCCAACAAACAATCGCTTGTAGCACGTTAGAGCGCTGAGGCGGAGTACATAGGGCTTGCAAACGCCATCACAGAGTTTATATGTGTTCAATCACTATTGACGGAGCTGCATGTTCGATTTCAAACTTTGGTGCTTCTTTGTGACAACCTAAGCACAGTGATGATAGCGCATAACCTGGTTCTTCACGCTCGAATGAAACATCTAGAGATTGATGTTTATTTTGTTAGAGAAAAGGTCGTGGGACAACATCTAAAAATCCATTGTCATACCCCAATTTTGTTCGCTTATTTTTTTACTACTCATTTAATTTACTGAGAGTTAGTTTCGAGCTAATTGAGCCTGATTTTAGTGTTTAGGTAGTTGGGCCTGATTTTAGCGTTTGTTTAATTGGGTCTGTTTAGTCTCTTGGTTTAGGTTGGGCCCAATTCATTCTTTTTACTTTTCTCTAATTAAATGAAAAAAGCCATAAAAAATAAAAAATTAAGATAAAATTACAAAAATTAATCTATAAAATACAAAATAAAGATAAAATTACAACAATTAAAAATAGTCCAAAAAGTCCAAAAGTACAAAAAATAATAATCCAAAAATACAAAAGAAAATTAGAAAAACGAAAATTAATCATAAAAATAGCAGCTGGGCCTGTTCTTGCTCTCTTATTTTGAATAATATTGTTTTGTTTTTGTTGGAACAGAACATGTGAAAATGGCTTCTGTTATGTTTAGTTATTATCGATGAGCTAGGGATGTTCTTTTATACGAGACTGTGATCTGTTTCTTTATATGCTGATATTACTATTCTCACGTATTATATATATCTTACTGCATATAGGTGGAAGATCTCATTGAAGGAGGTGCAAATTTAAGAGCAAAACTTGGGTTGCCTCCACGCAGACAGAATAAGTAAGCAAGTTTTTAGTTTATATAAATAAAATATATCTTTTATAAAGTCACATTCTGCTTAAGTCTTAAAATATTTACCGCCAATGAGAGCTTTAAAGGGGAGAAAAAAATGTGTCTCAGTTACTCCGTTACAGATATGGGTTGGGTAACAAGTATCATAGGGGTAGAGGTTACTCTCTCAAAGTAAAAGTTGTTAAATGAAAAGTAAAAAAATTCAAGACGTTGAATAGTCAAATTGCATTTTATTCTTTCATGTAGTAAAAGAATTGGTTGAAGAGTGTCAAATGATTTTTAATTAGCTCTGAGATAGTAATGGTTACCAAGATCCTTAAATTTATACAAAGAGTTAAGAGTTGGGAGGGAGAGAGACTATATTTCGCCATTGTTGTAATATTTTGTAAGGATTGGTTTGGCGAGATAAATTGCTTTGAGATATGGAATTTTGTAGGAGGCTACAGTTATGTACTTCCTTTGAATCTTGGAAAATCTATACATGGTTTAGTGTGTCAAATGTCAATGCGTTTTTGGCACCGGTATTGCAAACGCAACAACCATAGGAGATTCATACAAAGTATTGATTTTTTAAAAGTTCTTTTATTGGGACAATACGGCCTTTCCAGTTTTCACTAGTTGATATATTTCTAATTACTTTTCAATATCTAAGTTCATGGTGTTTTTAATTCCTTGTAGGTCTTCTTAATGAAAAAATAATAATATTACATATTTATATGGGTAGGAATATGGATGAGTCATAACCAAAAGGCTCAGTCATGTCTCATGCTGTTACTTGATGGTTTGGTTCCATTAACAATCATAAACATTCACGATGAGGTAATTTCAAGAGTTGAAGGTTTAGTGTGCAACTCAACAATCATATGCTTATTAGAAAAACTACATCCAATTGATGTGTTTTACAGTTTTGCCATCTGGTTGCACAATCATCTAGTAGTTTGGTGCATGCACTTGTAATTCATTAGTTATTTACTTCATATTTTTTCACTAAACAGAGTAGTGATGTTTCTATTCAAGTGTAATCCAACATGCTCCCTCAAATAAGAGGCCGTGATGTTTCTATTCCCATTTGCAATGTCGACAGTTGTATCATCATTTCATCAAGTTGATTTGTTGTTGTGAATGGATCTTGCTATCAACATCCCCAAAATTGATAACCATTATTTTCATGGACTGAATACCAATATCTTTTGCAAAGGTTGCATAAAGATATGATGTTTGTTAACATGTTTTATAAGATACGCTAATAGATGATGACCAACAAGGTCAAATTCATCTTCAAACAGATAAAAATTTGGCATGGAAAAATTGACGAGAAAAACATAATTGGTATTCAATTTACCAATATCATATTACATTTATGGTATACACAGACAACAAATAAAAAAGCTTATAAACTTGATATATATGATTGATCAACTCTTGGCTCAATCTTGCAAGGAAACAAAGGTGACTCCAGTTTTGCCACTTTGTGTAACTACATCAAATTTTCCACTAGTAAATAAGTGATCTTTTTGGAAAATAGGACGTCTAAGCTCTACATATCCACAATATTCAAATTTTATTTTAGGATCCTCAGCAATATCCTTTTTGAATGACTTGAGAGCTACACAAATTGCTTCCCTTGAAATGGTTCGATTCAATTACAATTCAACTTTTAAAATCACTTACAATTAAATGGAATTAATGAAATTTTTCTCCATGTGTAATAAGCAGCAAGTTCTCAGTAGGATATTTATCTGCAAGGTCCTTGATTGTGTCCTTAAAATCACTTATTATCTGGTAGGAAATTATTATTATTATTATTATTATTATTATTATTATTATTATTTTTGACAAGATTATTATTATTATTATTATTATTATTAATGAAATTTTGGTAGGATATTTATCTGCAAGGTCCTTGATTGTTTTCACATATCTAGCCGTCGCTTCCAACCTTGGCTCTCCCCACTCTGGTACCTGAGGCAAAATTATTGTGGGGTCAAAATAATAATAATAATAATAATAATAATAATAATAATAATAATAGGAAATCATGTGTACCTCGTTATAGACCTTTTCAGCATTAATATCCACTGTCCGAGCTGGGAGCATGGCTTCAAGCATAGATCTATCAAAACTTACAATTCCATCTTTTGGTTCAACGTTGCGACGGATAGCTATGTTGTTTATCATTTCGCATAATCCATACTCAATTGATACCTACAGTAAGTAGTAGAAGTTAGGGAGAGCATTTTTTTGTTAGAAAAACGGGGGCGAATTACACTATGGAGGTAGAAATCCCCACACTATCAGCAAGCAACAAAGGCCCAATAGAAGGAGGGCGTTAGTCAAACAAAACTAAGCCTCAATATGAGAACAACTATTGGGAAAAACTCAAGTCCCACATTGACTAAAGATATGGTCTCAAAAGAGTTTATAAGTGTGAGACAACCCTCACCTTACAAGTCTGTTTTGTGGGATTGAGTTAGGCCCAAAACCACATTCTAAGAACAACCAATACTAACAAAAGCATCCGCACATGAATTAGCTTCATGATACACACAATTGAAGGAGGTTCTAGATCTCTCTAACGACGTTTCATCCCACAACACGCTTGGCACTGCAATTTCCAATCCATCCAGGACCAAACCACCACACCCAGCCAAAACAATACTCGCCTTGCAAAATGAGCGTATTTCCTGTATTGGAAAGTGTACTATGATAGACTGTTATGTTTGGCCTAATCTACTTCTCCTAGCAAATGATTTTAGTGCCTCCTCTACCACTATTCATAAAAGGTAGGTAGAGTCCCACAAATATTATGCTAGAACTAGACATCATTAATAAAATCATTTTACTTTCAGAAAGAAAAAAAAATAGCAAATTGAATGGTTGAGGCAAGTATACAAGTGATTAAATTGTTAGTCGATTAAGATCATCAAATACGCATGCCACATTAGAGTTTCCCTTTTAAGAACAAATGAGATTAATGTTTCATTTAAGATTTTCATATAAAACTTGTACATGAATTTCACCCTATTTTTAAAAGGAAAAGCTATCATTTTTGCGGAACAAAATTCAAGTGACACTAATTTTTCTGGAAATACTTCATCCCACGACCAAGTCTCATTCAGTAGTTTTGTCTATACTTAAATGTTTTGAATGTTGAACTAGTAATTGACTCAGTCAATATATTGATTTATGGTTCATTGGTTTAAACATAATTTTTAATAATTAAACTTTAGTCAAATTAACTGGTTATAAGAAAATATATATAATAAGTAACAACTCATATAGAACGAGAAAAACTAAATTAAGTTAATTTTTAAATCTGTATAAATAACCAATACTAAGTAACGACAAAATCCGCAAAGTTTAAAATTGCAATCAAATTTTGGAGTTTTTCATATATTTATCTTCAAGTTTTTATCTTTTAACTAATAATGACAAAATTGTTAGCACGATATTAATTTAGATTAAAACTTAAGTATTAGTATTCACACACTTACTGACCTTAGTATATGGACTTTATAACTGATAATTACTATTAATTTTCTTTTCAAAAAATTCTATTAATTTCCTCAAAGCATAATGATTTGAATATTAATTAACCAATACCGTTGCCGAGTGAAATAAACTACGCTGGGCTACACGAGGGTCGGCCCGATGCTTTCGGGTTCGATCCTTGCGATATTCAAACTTGATGTTGGCCAATGCGATATTCGCTCCTAAATACGAGCAGAATGATTTGAATATTATAAACTAACAAGATTTAATAATATAGTAAAACTCCCACCTTGACTTTTGAAGGGTCAATGGTAATGTCTTCTTGAGTATCCATCTTGGGACCATCAACAATGGTAGACAAGGAAACACTGAGTTCAACCATGCTTTGAACACAGCGAAGAAAGGGAGACACCAAGATTCGATGAAGTGGAAACTTTAAACTCTGATGGATTACTTGACCCATTTGAAACTCCCGAACTCGACCTGGTTCGGCCAACGATGCATCCCATGGCCGCACTGCTGTGGATGCCCACAAAGGATCAACGTTATCGAGGCGTTCACCATGCCTCATTATAACGACATTTTGGTAGAAAACAGGTTGCTGATTTTCTAAAATCATGCTTCCTTTTGAATCCATTTTCAAATACCTAGAGGAAGATGTTATGGATGTTATGGATATGTATTTTTCGGGTTACAGGAAATATATATAAAGCAGTGGCCAATTGGAAGTGTCTACTTCTCGATTTTTCAGAAGCTTACTATAATTTTTTTTTGTAATTTAGTTGATTAAATAAGTTTCTAGTTTTAGTTTAATTGGTTAATAAGTCAATTAATCACCTTGTAGCTTTCGTGTGTAACGGGAAATGGGTTATATACCTTGTAGAATGTGAGATTGAGATTGGAGAATGTAGAGACAAACATTTTGAGTGCAACAGCTGAAAAGAACAACAATTATTAAACATTGACAAAATCAAACCATGGAACGGGTCCAAGAAAATCTGTCAAGGAAACTCCCTAATAATTGTTCATTTGCTCATTTATATATATATATATATATATATATATATATCAATCATTTGCTCATTTAGTCAGGCCCTTATGTATGTTGTCTACAATATGTCTCCTACATATTTTCAAACACAATTAATCAAATACCATATAACCACTACTTAATTCTTAGCAATCTCCAATAATATCCGAGGACTTGTATATGCCTTCCATTTGCATATAAGATCGCGAGTTTAGAATCTAATTCATCACATAACAATAACATGTATATGAACTCCCAATTAGAATCAAAAGTCTAAACAAGTAATGCTAAAAGTACATCTGCATATTGCAAAATAAAACTGTAGTCGAAGATTATCATCACCTAAAACTGTAGTCTAAACTGTAATGAAATTTGCGTTCTTTGGTTTTATTCCTTAAAAAATCACCTAATTTTGGTCTCCAAATTTTATTTTTTCACCAATTTAAGTCTATCAAGACTTTTAATAGTGTTTCACGGCTTTTAATAGTGGTTATGAAAAGTAAAAAAGCGCAATCAAAAGTAGTAAAGCATTATTAAAATTCACGAGGGATTAAAACTGATAAAAAATAAAATGATGAGACCGAAAGTAGGTGAAATTTTTTTGAGGGACTTAAAAACACCCCAAATTTGATGGTGATATTCTTTTTAATTATAAGCCTTTTATTATTATTGTTGTTATTATTATTATTAATTGATTAATTAAATTATTAATTAGTAATTTTATTTACTTTTTTTTTTATAATTAATGATGGCTTCAAAGTTAGATAATTCCAAACGATTTAATTGGATCGGCTTATTTAGGTTATCTACTGCCATAAATACTTGTGAGACTATTTGTGAGAGCTTGGGCAAACAACTTATGAGATGTTCATAAACTGTTTTCAGCTAATTTTCATAAGCTCCTCAAGATAACTTATGAAAACAGCTTATAGCTTATAGAAAAATAATTTTATTAACATTAATATTTTATTCTTTATTATAGAAACAACTTATGCATATGTACATATATATATATATATGATTTTGCAGGCTCCATTGGGATTTCTAATAATCTTCATGCTGAACTTTTGGCCCTGTACCATGGCCTATCTTTTGCTTGGAACTGTGGATATCGCTCACTTGTGTGCTATTATGATTCACAGAATGTTATTCAGCTGGTTACTATGCCTCTTAACAAGTGTAGTAAGTACGCTGAATTATTCAAAACATTAAAGACTTGCTCCATAGAGATTGGCTTGTTCATGTGCTTCATACGCTTCGGGAAGGTAATGCTTGTGCAGACTTTTTAGCTAAAGCCGGCGCTTCAGGTTATGACCCTTGGATTGTCTTTGACTCTCCTCCTCCTGACCTGGCTCCTCATTTGGAGGCGGATGCTTCGGGTGTTGAGTTCTTTCGAGTCTAGTTAGTTTCTATTTTCTTTTTCCTTTTGGTGTTTTTCCTTCCTGTATCAAAAAAAATGTAGATATATGATAAGCATTTATGCCATATGTGTGTATATAAGTTGTTTATCCAAATGGGGCCGAAGTCTTCAGTAATAAAATATAGTCATAATTACATATTGATGATTAAACCCTCAAAAATGAAAAAATAGTTTCCAATAGGAGCTATGTATATTTTTAGTATGTTTAATTATTCTGTAGGTCTATGAACTAATTGAGAATTTTTAAATAGGTCCCTAAACTAAAAACAGTTGTAATCAAGTCTCTGAATTATTATAAAATTAGTTTTAGAGTGCCCCCCCCCCAGTTACAAATATCAAAGTCCCCTTCAAAATTTGTCATGCGCATGTTTGTGAGGAAGTTAGTGGTGGAAAATATCCTTCCTTAAAATATCTGTAACAAAACCCCTTACAAAATGACCTAAGTACGGTTAGAGACGGACTTTGAGAGAGAATGTGTGCCTCACTGAATTAGGTCATCGCTAAATCCCTCACTAACATAGATTCCTCGCTAAATCCCTCACAAAAGCATTTTCAGCGAAGAAAAACTCCCACACTCATTTCTCTCCTCCCTCCAAAAACAAACCCCTAATATTCCCAAAACCAAAATTGTCGCTCCCGTGTCCATTACTTTTTCCAAAACACAACAACACCGTTTCATCTAACTGCCTTCTTTAACCCTACATATCAAAATCAAAGAGCTCTAGGTTCATCAGACATCTCTGAATAAAAGATCGAGCTCTCGGTTCATTATAACGTTCTCACTCTCTCGTACTTCCATTCGCTCTCTCGGTCTCCATTGCAATCTGTCGCTCCATTGACGTATGTTCTTCCACTTTAACCCTAACATTTCTGAAATTGAAGTGAAGGATCTCTCTCTCTCTCTCTCCCCCCGTTGACATATGCTCTTCCATATACGGTAAGCACCGCTCCCCCCCCCCCCTCTCCATTCGTGGTGGTGGCTATCTCTCAGGCCATTTGTAATTTTTTTAGTTAATCATCTTGTTAGTGTTGTTGTCATTAGAGTTAGGGTTTGGAAGATTGTATTGTTGTTGACGTTACAATCAGAGGAAGATTGTGCTTAAAGTGTTGCTTCAGGGCCGGTCATTGGGCTGTAGAACCTGTGCTACCGCATAGGGCCTCAGCCCAATCTAATTTTTTGGGGGCCCTAAAAAAAGTTATGAGTACGATATGTATTTTGTTTGTGTCATTATATAGCTAGATCTGTTAACTGACCTGATGGCGCTAGTGTTTTGTCATCTGATTCCGTAACCAACAGGTCTCAGGCTCATACCTCGGCTAAACCATTTTGGATATTTATTCTTTTATGGTTCCCCTTTTTTTAAACAAAGCTCCTTTTTATATGCATTGATTATTATAGATTAGGATTAGATAACAACAGCTCCTTCTGCACTTCGGTGCTTCTATTTATTGGGCTTGTCTCCGTTTTTTTTCTCCTTCAACTGTTTTAGATATAATAATAATAATAATAATAATAATAATAATAATAATAATAATAATAATAATAATAATAATAAATAGTGATAATAATAACAGTGATTTAATTCTATTTATCAATATATTTTAGTCTAGTATTTTCTAACTGTGCTTGTTTGCATCATTTATATATATATATATATATATATATATATATATATATATATATATATATATTGTTATGGTAATGGATCTATTGCTATTAACACCCCCTAAAGGCCCAATGATAAACGGCCCATCTTCTAAGACAAGCCAATATCTCAACGCTCCAGATGCAACCAGCAGATCTGATGGCTCAGAATCATTAGGTCAAACACTATTCAAAACCTATAAATACCACATTCAATGTTCATTAATGGTAAGCAATCTGCTCATTTAATACTCTGCTTGACTATCTCCCTGACTTGAGCGTCGAAGTGTCTTTGCAGGTACCACACCCCCACATCGGATCGAACATCGAAGATCAAGGACTTCATCTACTAACTACCTCGGACCAGTCACCAAGGTCGGAAGTACAGTACAGAACATTGGGGACCACAGTGGGAGGGACAATACCCTAGCTCCTCTCCCAACGCCTTGATTAATGATGGCCCCGACCCTCCGGTCGAAGCCGACTAGCCTCGCGGTCGGACCGGTCGTCGATCCGGTCATACCGGAAACTGTTCCCCAGGAAACCCCAGAAGGACATGTCCAAGACCTTCCAAATTCAGCCCAGGCTCAGGTTCAACCCCCTAGCGCAAACCTCGTGCTGATTCAAGGAAGTTCAGTGAGGAACCGTCTTCCGCCACCCCCTCCGCTGTCGGTTCCGGTCTCGGTCGATGCTATTCAACATCTCGTCCAGCTCCTAGCCCGACAAGAGTTGGTGAACTTAAATTCTCCTGCCCAAGTGGCTACATGCTCGCCATCTTTCATCCCTTCAACTTTCCAGATTCTACCCGAACGACCATTTATCTTCTTCATTACCGGGGTAAAATTATGAAAAGATCAGTAAAGCGAATCAGTCTGCAAGACCGTGGATGAAACCCAGTCATAAGGACGCACCTCTCTTCGAAGAACATCAATAATCCCAGGACCAGTACTAGAATACCCATTTGTAGAAAGTGCGGAAGAGCGACTGCTTTCTTGTTGATAAGCACCATGTCTTCCTTGCTCGACCTCGTCATCCTCTCGACCACTCACATCATCGGAGTCATCATCGGAACTACCTGAATCAGAATCAGTATTCTCTGAATCGCAAGTATTGGAGCTCCCCTGCTTTTCTCCAGACTGCACTTCCCCCTCAGAATCCGAAGAAAGCGTAACGACCTCGATCTTTTCTTCCTCACCCACGACTGGCAAGTCCTCTTCCTTTTCACCCTCATTATCATCTTCGCCATCATCCTCATCTTCTCCTTCATCTTCCCCTTCATCATCCCCTTCGTCATCCCCATCATTGTCTCCGACCTCCATTTCCTCATCTTGTTCCTTGGAAACTTTGTCGATTGGTTCATTGGTCTTGTCACTCGGGGAATGATTTTCTATGTCTAGATCTTCATCCGCTTGCTCGCCCGTCGGTGCTGAGTCCGGGTGATCCTGCTCGTCAGGAGTAGTGGATGCGACTTGATCTTGAACTTCGGGTGCGACGGGATTGTTATCTTGATGGACCCCATCCGGAACTCCGTCTTCTGAAGCCATCTTCTTGGCAAGTTCGGGAGGTTTTACGTTTATCTCTCTACGAGTTTTCTTGGTCCTCGCCAGATCAGAACTGCAGAAATGGGGGACGAGGTGTCAGGATTAAACGCCGCAAATGGGTTCGCGAACAAGTCAGAACCCGACCTGACGGCCCCCACTTTGAGTGAAGTTAAAAGGACTGGGGGAAGTCTGACCTTTAAAAAGGATGAGGAAGAGTTTAAAGAGAACTAACCTTGTAAACGACGAAGGAAGGGGTTAGGATCTAGCGGTAATTTGGCCTTACGATCTCGGATGATTGAAATCCACTGGAACAAACCGACCCTCGCCATGTTCTTCTTGCTCAAACAATGCCACTTCTGGAGGTCGTCAATCAGAGCGAATGGAGTTGGTAACAAACAGAATGAAGAAACTGACCCCCTATTTATAGTGGGCCAAGAGTTGGGCCTAAGAATCGAAGCAACATGTCCAATCAATAGGCATCAAACTACGCACGCAAAACGAAGCGTCACCATCATTAGCAGTCATCAAAGGACGCGCCCTGTCAGAAGCATTTAATGCATGACACGAATCACGAATCACGAAGACGTCTAAGTCACAACGTCGTGGCAGATGGAGCTCGAAGACATCAACGTCGGACTCGGTCATGGAAGTCGGCATAATCCGGATCGACCAATACCCAATCCGGGGGCAAACATCGACCTATTAAGATCGAGCAACAATCGCACTGAATGGTTTCCGTACCAACCCATGATCGCACCACCATACAAGTCAAGATCGTCTTTCAGACGACCAGACTTGGGGGCAACTGTTATGGTAATGGATCTATTGCTATTAACACCCCCTAAAGGCCCAATGATAAACGACCCATCTTCTAAGACAAGCCCATATCTCAACGCTCCAGATGCAACCAGCAGATCTGATGGCTCAGAATCATTAGGTCAAACACTATTCAAAACCTATAAATACGACATTCAATGCTCATTAATGGTAAGCAATCTATTCATTTAATACGCTGCTTGACTATCTCCCTGAGTTGAGCGTCAGAGTGTCTTTCCAGGTACCACACCCCCACATCAGATCGAACATCGAAGATCAATGACTTCTTCATCTACTAACTACCTCAGACCAGTCACCAAGGTCGGAAGTACAGTACAGAACATATATATATATATATATATATATATATATATATATATATATATATATATTAATAATATTTTACCAATATTAATACCTAAGTTGCATAAAAAATTACCTTTCGATAAATTAACTATAAAATATTTAATTTATACCAAATGTTTGATAATTTGTTTAAAAATAATTATAACTTTGAATTTTCAATTTGCATTTTAATTCATCTTGCTGTTTGATATTGTTCCTCACACATTACTTCATTAACTTTTTCCCTAAGATTAGAATGTATGAATTTCGATATGAGAAGCTAATAAAAAGAAAAAACTTGAAGAGTTAACTCAATCTCAAACAAGGCCCCTTTTTTACGATTTGAACATGGCCTCCAAATTGTTGTGTTGCTTAACTATCATTGATAATGAAAATATTAGGGTTTTTTGTTTGTTAAATTTTTGTTTCAAAGTGATTTGGTGGTGGGTGTGAATTTGGTATGCATTTGTGGTTATGGTTTTTCAACTAGTTTTCCATGGAGAATTGATATGTTTTAATTTCTTGTTTTAATGACGTGAAAATATTTCGTAGTTCTGTTATGGATAGCTGAATGGAACGATGTTTCAGAAATTGTATTGCATATTATTGTTTTTATGTAGTTAATGTTTCTCCTCCTGGATTCTCTTGTTTCGATATGTCCTTGCACAAATTAGGTTCAATTCATCACCTTTAGTTGTGTTATGTTGGTTAGTAATTGGCTTACAATGATAATAAATTGTAAATTCTGATATGAATATTCATCTACTTTGCACCAAATAATTGTGATTTAGTGGGTTGTGGTTATCAAATTGACTTTGAAGGAGTAATGTGATCCAAAATGTCATGAATCAATTTATAAATAGGTCAATGAACCAATTAAAAATTTGTAAAAAGATCACTAAACCAATTTAAACAAATAAAAATTGGTACTTAGAAAAATAATAAGATATAAAAAATCAAAATAATCAAAAACAATTATATTCTCAAAATCTTAAAAATACTTTTTGATTATGTAAATCTTATCAATATTTTTTTGTTAAAAAAAATATATTATCAACATCTTAAATTCTTTTTAAAATTGAAAAATCTCTATTAAATTGGTCGTTCTCGATTAACCTATTAAGTGTCTAAAATTGTTGGACAAAGGTATATGTGGTCGGAGATTTTTAAAATTCATAAATCAATTTTTAATTTTTTTAATGTTAGAAACTAAATTTCCAAACTCCTAGAGTTTTATCACGAAAATTGGTGATCATAATATCAAAAAAAAAGCGCTAATACAAGGATGAAAATCCTGTGTCTATCTTCGTTGAAATATTTTGTCTACAATCAATAATAATATTGGAAAATGGTTGAATTTACAAATGTTGAGTTGAACGAAATGTAAGAATAAGGACGAAAAAGTTATTAGTGAGTTACTAATCTTTCAACATTCCCTTCATGAGGGGAACTCTTGTGCGAATTGATTGGAGAAACAAGGATCATCTATGGAGCCTGGAATTCACTTGTTCCATGATTCTGACTCATTCCAAGTATATTACCGATCTCCTTGAGCGTGCCAAGATGACTAGTTGCAAGGCTAAGACTACTCCCATGGTTTCCACCAGTAAGTTAAGCAAGCTAGGATGTGATATTCTGGCAGATCGTCATCATTACCATTATACTGTGGGTGCGTTGCAATACATTACTCTAATGAGGTCGGACATCTCCTTCAGTGTGAACAAGGTTTGTTAATATCTCTCTACACCTCGTGATTCTCACTGGTGTGCTATAAAGAGGATCTTGCGCTATCTCAGTGGTACCTCTCACCTAGAGCATCTTCTGCAACCTGCTCCCTCGGACTTTCTGTTCTCCGTTTGACTCCACAACGACTCTGATTGGGCGAGCGACCCTGATGACCGTCGATCTACCTCAGGCTCATGTCTTTACGTTGGTCCCAATTTGATTTCCCGGAGCTCCAACAAACAATCGCTTGTAGCACGTTAGAGCGCTGAGGCGGAGTACATAGGGCTTGCAAACGCCATCACAGAGTTTATATGTGTTCAATCACTATTGACGGAGCTGCATGTTCGATTTCAAACTTTGGTGCTTCTTTGTGACAACCTAAGCACAGTGATGATAGCGCATAACCTGGTTCTTCACGCTCGAATGAAACATCTAGAGATTGATGTTTATTTTTGTTAGAGAAAAGGTCGTGGGACAACATCTAAAAATCCATTGTCATACCCCAATTTTGTTCGCTTATTTTTTTACTACTCATTTAATTTACTGAGAGTTAGTTTCGAGCTAATTGAGCCTGATTTTAGTGTTTAGGTAGTTGGGCCTGATTTTAGCGTTTGTTTAATTGGGTCTGTTTAGTCTCTTGGTTTAGGTTGGGCCCAATTCATTCTTTTTACTTTTCTCTAATTAAATGAAAAAAAGCCATAAAAAATTAAGATAAAATTACAAAAATTAATCTATAAAATACAAAATAAAGATAAAATTACAACAATTAAAAATAGTCCAAAAAGTCCAAAAGTACAAAAAATAATAATCCAAAAATACAAAAAAAAATTAGAAAAACGAAAATTAATCATAAAAATAGCAGCTGGGCCTGTTCTTGCTCTCTAATTAGAATCATGAATTAATGACAAAATCCCTAAAAATTGCCTATAAAAGTAGGAAAATTCAGAGAAAAATTAAAAAAAAATTGAGATAAAAACATAAGAAATTACTGAAAAAAGGGGTTTCACACTGAAACCTTAATCAACCAATAAAACATCGACTTTAGACTTTCAAGGGCAGCACCAAGCAAAAGGACAGCGACAGTAGCAAATAGCAGATTTTTCAGAAGCTGGAGTTTAGGTTTGTATTTTGTTTTTACTCTTTGTATGCCCTTTTTTCTAATATTAGAGGTGCTTTGTTATAAAAAAACTAGATAGGATTTAAAATCAATATTAAACAACAATAGGAGTAGGTTTACGTTGCTCTAATACGTAGAGAAGTTTCTGTTGTTGTTATTGTTTTCAAATGTTGGTTTAGGGCTTTTAAAAATCATTAGGGGTAGATTAAGGTTTTAAAAAAATCATTAGGCTTGTAAATAGAAAAAATCATGAACAGAATATTGTTAAAAAAAATTAGGAATCAGTATCTGATTTGAAGTAGTCTTTTAGTTAAAAAAATTAGGGATTAATTTGAAATAGGTTTAGTTTTAAAAAAAATTAGAGTTTCAGTTTTGATTTTTGCCTTATATAGTGCTATTTCCTACTTTATTTTATTTTAATTAAAAAAAATCGGATTACTACTACACCGCTATCTTTTAATTTGTGCAACCACCTATACAAGGCCCTGAATTCGAATACTGTTAAAAAGCCCATAAAATGTGAACTGGACTGTTCTGCTTCTCGCACCGCTTAGTTTACTGCTACAGAACCCCCTGAAGCTTATTACACCCTTTTTTTTTACTATTGTACCCCCTTTCATTCTTTTTTTTATATTTCTTTATACAAAACCAATTTTTCTCACAAACTACATTTGTATTTATAAAAAATCTATAAAAATAAATAAATAAATTCTTTTTGCAAAAACAAATAGGGGATTAAGTCAGCTCTTTAGGACAACGGATGGGCCGTACGACTCAGGTCCTAAAAACCCTATTCAAAATAAATAATTTCTAAATTAAAAAATAGAAGCCCATTCCTTTGGACTACGCCTTTCCTGGTCTGAGGGGAAGTTGTGAAGCCTTTGTTTCCCCTTTCCTAGTCTGAGGAGCATTTCAATTGGGGCCCTTTGGACTATGCCTCTCTGACCTCGGAACTCGTTGCATAGGAGGTTCAGACTCTTCGGTTGTTGACGGGATGGGTGGAGAAGTTCACCCTTAAGGTAAAAAGATTGACTGTCGATTCGTCTTAACTACCGATGCCAAGTCTCCTGCTGCTTTCGCTGCTGCCCTTGGTAGAGTTCTTTAATTTGCTTACAATGACTTGTTATTTATTCTTTTTTCGATTCTGACCACGGTCTTTGTTATTCTTTTTCAGATATGATGACTAGCCCTTTGAATATTGACGACTATCTGAGCGCAGTTGCTCTTCAAGATGACGAGCTAATGATTCTGCCATATTCGAATGTTGCTGGTGGTTCTAGCTCTACCCCTATCCTCTCCTCCACTGTCGTTGGGGTCGTCAGTGACCAGACCACACCCCCAAATTGTAACACCCCGATTTTTTGAGCGCTATTACATGAACTCAACTCTAAATATAAAGTTTATTTGAAAAAGTACTCTTCACGCTTTCTAAAAACATGAGTATATTTTTTTTTCTTTTTAAAACCATTTTATAATCAGAGTATTGCTGCATTTTTGAAAGGTGATGCCTCTCTTAATATGATACAAGAATTATAACTAAAATATGATATGAATAGGTTTATTTCCCAGCACCCATAAATACTTGTTTTCAAAAGTTGTACAATGTAAAGACAAATATTTTTAAAATAAAGATCTACCCAATCTAGGACTAACTATATCAACAAATACATATCTGACACTCCCCACACAAAGAACTGCTCGAGAACCATACACTTGCAAAATTTTCCAAGATGAAGAATACAAAAAGACACCTACGCTGATCAAGCATTCTATACTCAACTTTCAGTTGGGACGTAGATGAGTCCACCAATACTCCACTGTGAAAGGACACTGACCTCTGCAACTTTATCTGTGAAAAACTAAATCATGGTCCTCCAATAAATGGGTTGACATCCATTGAATTGGAGAACCACTGTCAAGGGTCATCTTTTAGAATCACGCATATACAGATATATAACGACTCACAAATACATTATATATAATAATTCACATATGCGTAATATTAACAATTTTCAAAGAACATTCGAACGGCTCAACACCAATAACATATCACACCACTCCATATATCCTAATGCAATACCTATATGTCAATGCACATGATTCCGGAATATCACCTCCCCCGTAGGGGTTAGTGAGGTCCAACAAAGAACAACACCACCATTTGTGAGGTCCAATAAAGAACAACACCGCCTATGTATGCATGATTATACATCAACACCTCATGCCTAATTTTACTACACCAAACATTATTCAACCAACCGTCGCATGGATCAAAAATAATGACTTATCACCAACACCAAAACAACACCTTGGCACCACATATATCAACCAGTCCACGCCATCACAACATTCACAATTTAAGTAATACTTATAAAGAGAGGAAAGAGCCCTTACCGACCTTTTCTTTCGATTCAACACTGTACAACTCCATAAGCTTCTCACCCCACATTAATCATTCCAATAGCTTCCTCAAGTCACCACCAACAAATTTCCTCTTCAAGTATCTCTCAACATCTCTCTCTAACCTCCCCAATTTTCCACTTTTCTCACTCTCAAAATAAGTCTCTATTAGATCTAAAAGTCATAAGTTTTAAAGTATCAAGTTGTCATGATTCCATTCTCTCAAAACATTACCATTTCGCAAGGATTTTCCATTTGTTTTTCATTCTTGAAATCCCACCCTAACACTTTTCTAAAATCTAATTCAAGTGCCGCGCTCACTTTTATATAGAAGAATGACTTCAAATTTATTTTTTGAAAACGATTTAATTAGTCACAAAAATGATCATGCCTACATATATCTTTTCTCACCCTCACTTTGAAATCACCCTTGATTCCCACAAAAATATCAAACACAAACCATCAAGATGATATGTACACATCCACGACATAGAACAAGCACACAAATAGGCCCACAAAGGCCATAGCACACAAAGTCCTTATAAGGGCCAAGCCACTAAAGCTCACAACAACAACAACAACAACAACCAACAATTACCGACCACAACATATAAAGTAATTAGAAAGAAGCCCTTACCTTAGGCGATTTTCTTCCTAGCATGAGTTTCACATGGTCGTACCCACAACCCCTACAAGCCGAACATTCCCATCTATGTGTCGACGTTCTACTTTGCTGACTACACCCATAGTTATAGCTAATCATTTAGACAACGACAAGTCACAACGTGACAGACAATTACTATATATCTACTCCTACTTAGGGATGGCAAAACAGATCTGGCCCGCTGGCCCGGCCCGCTAACCCGCCAAAAAAAGGCGGGTTGGGCTGGGGTATTGGGACCACCGACCCGCTGAGCCCACCCCGCCAAAAGGAAAAAAATCGTGAGCTAAAGCAAGGACGGGGCGGGTCAGACTGCCTGTCCGTTTTTTTTTTTAAGAAAAAAATCATTCAGATTTCAGACCAGCCCATTTATCTTGACCAAAAAAAAAATCAGCCCATTTTATTAAAAAAAATCCAGCGCCCAGGCCATCTCCCAAAAAATTCATTTAGGGTTTTTCACTTTCACTTTCTCTCATTTCTCTCTCATTTCTCACGGTCACGGTGAAGTGAGAAGCTGCTCCTCTCTGGCTCTCTCTATGATTCCTCATCTCCTCTCTCTACGATTGGAAGCTTTCTTCTCACTTACAAAAAACGATTGGAAGCTTTCTTTTCAAGGATAACCTTCTTTATCAGGTAAGGTATTTCTCTAGTTTCGTCTATTTCCATTCTTTTGTGTTTCTATAATAATGTAAATCGTACATAAAACTGTAGTTCTAGCAAAAACGATTTGGTGGAGTCCAAAAACGTTTTGTGTTTCTATAATATTTCTATAGAAAAATATTAGCCACTTCCTTGTCATTAGGCATTTGATTTGTATTTTCAGATACTCCAAAAATGATTTGGTGGAGTCCAACTTAGAAGAATCAATTGATGAGAATGATGATGGAGATTTGGAGCTAGATATTGAAGAAGAGTGTGAGTCAGCGGAACACGTAGTACAATCAAGAAGAATAAGAGTAGGCTAACATCCAAGGTGTGGAAATATTTTACTCGTGAGGAAGCGTTGAACAGTGAGGGAAGGGGAAGAGCAAAATGCAATGCTTGTGGTCAATCATATACAACTGGAGGAAAACTAAATGGGACTACTTCTCTCAAACGTCATCTTCTTAAATGTAATAAACATAAATTTGGAGATGTTAATCAGATGATGTTAGACATGCAAGGTAAGCTTAAACTTGTAAAGATTGATAATTTGGTATCTCGTGAAAAATGTGCTAGGCTAATTATTAAGCGGGATCTTCCTTTTAAATTTGCTGAGTACGATGAGCTTCCAGATTGGCTTCAGTATTTGAACCCTGATTATAATCATTCCTATCAGTAGAAATACTGCCAAGGCAGATGTTGTGAAAGTATACATGAGGGAAAAGGCAAAAATTAAGGAAGAAATGGCCAACACTCCTTGTAGGATATCTCTAACTTCCGATTTATGGACATCAATTAATACTGAGGGTTATATTACTTTAACTGCTCATTATGTTGATAAAAATTGGAAGTTAAATAGTAAAATCCTCAACTTTTGTCACATGCCTCCCCCTCAACTTTTTAGCATTACTTTGGATAATGCTTCTGCAAATGATGTCATGCAACAAACTTTGAAGAGTCAACTAGCCTTGCAAAAGTGGTTGTTATGTGAAGGGGAACTCTTTCATGTCCGTTGTTCTGCACATATCTTAAATCTAATTATGCAAGAGGGACTTAAGATAGCTTCTGGTGCTTTGTATAAGATTAGGGAAAGCATCACACATGTGAAGGGTTCAGAGAGTAGGATGGTAAAATTTAAGCAATGCGTTGATTCGGTTGGCAACATTGATGTATCAAGTGGGTTGCTAAAGATGTGCCTACAAGATGGAACTCCACTTGTTTGATGCTTAAAAGTGCTCTTAAATACCAACATGCATTTGAAAACTTTCATTGTTATGATTCAAATTACACATGTAATCCTTCAAAGGAAGAGTGGGCAAGACTTCAAAAAATGAGCAAGTTCTTGGGGCCATTTTATCATATTACCACATTGATGTCCGGCACAAGCTATCCCACTTCCAACTTGTACTTTTTGCAAATTTGGAAAATTCAACGTCTTTTAATAGACAGCCAAAAAGATGTAGATGAAGTTATCAAAAGCATGGCTGAAATGATGGTTGTGAAATTTGAGAAGTATTAGGATGAATATAGTGTTGTTCTTGCACTTGGGGCTGTATTAGATCCAAGAATAAAGTTGGACACATTGGGTTTTTGCTATAAAGTGATTGATCCATTAACTTCGGAGTTGAAGTTGGACAACATAAAGAAAAAATTGTACAAGCTCTTTTCAGAATATTCCATTCCTTCTTCTTCCAATGCTTCAAAGACTCCTATCGTTTCAACTGAGCCAAGCCTATTTGATGTAAGTTAATTTATAGTATTATGATTTATAGTATTTTGTTTCTAACTATGATTTATATTGTCATAATGCTTTACAGTACTCTGATTTATATTTTATAGTATTCTGTTTCATTATAGTAACTATAGTGATTTATAGTATTATAGTAATTTTTGGTTTTTTTGGCTTCATTATAGTAGTCTGTGAAGTTGTTATTGCCATTTCTTGCTTAATTTTTTCCAGACAGATTGCTACATGTGAAGTTGTTATTTTTTGGTTTCATGCGAAGATTGCCATCTCTTTTATTTTTCTATCTGACTATATGTGAAGTTGTTATTTTTTGGTTTCATGCGAAGATTGCCATCTCTTTTATTTTTCTATCTGACTATATGTGAAGTTGTTATTGCCATTTCTTGCTTAATTTTTTCCAGACAGATTGCTAAGAAAAACAGTATATATAGTATTATAGTATTATTTTTTAATGTTATTGTTGTATTGTCATTATTTTAGAAAATTAGAGTGGGTAGAGAACAATCTGGTACTGCTCCTAAAATTGGACAAAGTCAGCTTGACATGTATTTGGAAGAGCCGGCGATGAGTCTTGATTACTCGGAAGATTTGGATGTACTACAATGGTGGAAGAACACTAGACAAAGATTTCCGGAACTTTCAATAATGGCTCGAGTCTTATTAAGCATTCCTATTACCACTGTTGCATCGGAATCTTCTTTTAGCATTGGTTCTAGAGTGCTTAACAAGTATAGAAATCGCCTATTGTCTGAAAATGTGGAAGCATTGATATGTTCTCGCAATTGGATTCATGCCTTCGATGATGGTAACTTAATTAACATGAATATGGTTAACTATTATTTTTTATATATATTTTTTACCAACCATATTGATTTCATTGTTTTATAATGTAGATGGAAATGATGATGACAATGACGATGAAAAAGAGGGTCCAAGTGGTTCTAAGAGTGCATCGAATGTTATTGACATTGAAGATTAGAATTTAGATGTTTCACTCTTTTTTTGTTAGACAATGTTATGTTTTGTTAGCCAATGTTATGTAATCTGAATCTCTAGACTTTTATGTTCTACTTATTCTGTTTTTTTGGTTCTTAAAATATTTATTTTGGTCGCTTGATGGTTAATCCCTAGTTATCAAGCAATCAAAATACTTATTTTGGTTGCTTTAAGATCAATACTTGAATTATGGTTTTGGACCTTTTGGTTGATGGTTCTAGGGGACATTTCTTGATAGTTTTAGACTTTTGCTATATAGTTAATCATTAATCCTAGTAATTCCAATGCTATTATTGTTTTATACTTTTATTTTGAATATATCAAGATTTTTTAAAGTAAAAATCTGTTAAAAAAAGCTTAATAAAAAAACTGTTTTAAAAAACAGGTGAAAAATCTGATTGAAATTGAAATGCTAAAAACATGTGAGTTTTTTGTTCAAAAATATTGCAAAAAAAAAAACTAGACGGGCTAGCCCGCGCCTGCTAGCCCATCACTTGGCGGGGAGGGCCAGTCTTTTGAACTCGTTGCTTTTAGCAGGCCGGGGAGGACCGCCCCGTTTTTGGCGGGCTGCGGGCCGGGTCGGGCCGGCCCGTTTTGCCATCCCTACTCCTACTTATGCATTCAACAACAATTTAATAACATGTTTTGTTTTAAAAGGCTTCGTTCCCAAAACTCATTTTTGCATTCGTAAAATATTTTGCTTAGTAGTTATTGAAATCAAATACTTTCCTAACACTTAAAAATAATAATTAAATTAGTAACAATCATAACTCCATATATTTCATTTTTCGAAATTGTGTCCTCCATAATACCATCGCTCAATGAATCCAAATAGTCAAATGTATCTCACACAAAATTACGATCCTTTTATGTCCATCAAAATATTACACTAATAAAATAATTCTGTGTATTCTAACTTTTACCTCAAACATCTTTCTTTGTTCCAATTCTTTTTCCTTTCGAAACCATTTTTAAACTTTATTAGTCTTCCTCATAGGGTATATGTTCTTGAATCTAAGACTACATTCTTCTCACTTCTAAATATTTTTATATAATAAGCTAATCTTCAACTACTCTTCGCCTAATATGCAAAAACCTAAACCTCCCTATTTTTCATAAGATGCTCTAACATCCACTTAAGCCAACACACAAAGTGTTGATAAACCTTAATTTAGTGTATTTTTAGAGACACTTTTGAATCATTTTTAGAGTTGTTATTATTAACAATATAAATTAGTCACTTAATTTACTCATGTTTTGCAGAGAAGAGAAACATATGGAAAAGAAAGAAGAGTCCAATTTAGAGCCACTTATATGTAATATATATATATATATATATATATATATATATATATATATGACTAACAAATAAAAAGAAGATACTCTTGGTGATTTCAATTGAAAGTGATGCACATGTGACTTGGAGAGAAAGAAAGAGGCATGGAGTGGATAGCAAGCAACGGATATTTTGGAAGGATCTGAATCCTAATATTTAGGGATTGAGATATCTTGCAATTAAAAGAGGAAACAATCTTGACATGATGAAAAAGGAAAATCACACTACCCTATCTTGGTATATGCCTCATTGTCAACGCCCATTTTTTCCTCCTCCTTATGAGCCTTACTCAAACTATTGGGATGACTATGAGCCACCTCCTTATTCCTCCAACCGGGGTAATTATGAGCCACTACAAGTGCAGAGGAAAGAGGTGGAATCTGATATCGATGAGGTCTTGGTCAAATTTATGGAGCAAACAAATGAAAATTTGATAGATTTGAAAAAAATATGGTTGACAAATTTGATAACTTGGAGAATCAATTGTTAAATATCATTGATATGGTAGCAACTCAGTTGGCTCAAGAAACTCTTTATTTACAAACTAATTCAACCCGAAGGCAAGAGGAGGAGATACTGGACACCAATGATGTATTTGAGCAGTTAAATGCAAAATTTGACCGCATGGAGAACCAACTTGGAGTCATGAGTGGTCAACTATCAAGTATCATTGCTATGTTATCTCAAGAGGCCCAAGAAACTCCTTATTCAGAAACTGAGCAATACAAAGGTAATATTTTTTGTAGTGACGAAGAGTTCTCCATGGAATAAATTCTAGACAAAGAAGCTCTCAAGAAAGATGAAGAGACTCCTACTGAGGGGAGTCAAATTGAGACAACACATTCCACTGATGAGAGCCGTTGTGAGGAGAATGAGAAAGATCCATTGATTCATGATTTGGAGAAAGAGGAGAAAGCCCCCTTTTTTGGGCAAATTGTCTTAACTATTGGTGATGCTGTGATTGAGGTTCATAAGGGAAAGGTAACTCTAATAAGTGGTAAAGAAGAGGATGTGATTAAAGCTTTAAATTCTAGTGAAAATTTCTCTCATTTTACTTTTCCTTCTTTTAACGATGTGGTTGAAACTAATATTTTTAGTTAATTAAAGATGCAGGACCTTTTGGAAAAATTTCTTATTTTGCAGGATCCTAATATAGTGGTGGATGGAGATAAATTAAAAATTCCACAATCCTTTGAAATTCATCCACCGCGTGGAAAAAGAGAGAACAATGTGAACCATATGGTTAGAAAGCTAAGAAGGTGCACTGCGTTAGATGCAAAATTTGCTCTTGGAAAGCCCCCTGATTAATCCCCAACTATCGTCAAGCTCATGACGTTAAACAAGCGCTTCGTAGGAGGCAACCTGTGTTTTATTTTCAGTTATTTTTATTTTGCTTTGTTTTGTTATTAGGAATAAGCTCCAACTACAAGCTCTCTCAGGGAAGTCTCTCTTACTCTCTCTATTTATTTATTTTTGTTCCTATTTGATTATTTTACATTGAGGACCATGCTTCTTGCTAATGTGGGGAAGAATATTATATCTTGTCACTTGATCTCTATTATTGCACATACCCACCATATTTGTTGGTAGCATTTTTTTCTGGCTTATTTTAGTGAGTTATGCTTCATGTTGAAAAAATAGAGATTTTGCCTTTAGGGTATTCCATAATTAATTCACTTGATAGACCTGTGTTTAATTGTAACTGTGGGATTGTCCTTAGGAAGCTGATAATTAGCATTTGTCCCTCTTGAGTACCTTCTGTGAACTAGCTTCTAAATGTTAGATTTGAGCCTTCATAAGGCGACTGATACTAAATCCTAAATTTTTACCCTTTCTTTTTATGAGTGTGTTTCCCAATTTACTACATTCTAGAATTTGTCTTTCGACCATTCCAATGCGAAAATTAATTTGCATCATGAAAAAAGATTTGGGGAATTTAAGTATTTTTCTGGCCTCAGAGTTGTTGAAATTATCCCTTAGTTGCCTCCTTTGAGCGTATATGTTATATATTTCTTTGGTACCCACATATGATTTTTGATTTTTGATTTTTGTATGGTAACCATTTGAAATTAAATGTGGTGCAACTATTGAAAATTACAATTTCGTCCTATATTTTAGTTGTCTATATTGTCAGGGCTGAAATTTTGTCCTATATCTTAGTTGTCTATCTTGTCAGGATGAAAAAAAAGAAGAGTGAATCATGTGCTTACAAGAATATTTCCTACAAAGGAAACAAAATAGGAGTTTACATATACTTACCTTTTTTTCTTGTCAAAAAAAAAATATACTTACCTTTTTCTTCCAAAAAAAATGAATGAAAAAAAAAAGAAGTGAAAGAAAATTTGAAAAAAAAAGGGAAAGCAAGAAGGAGGAAAAGACATATCCAAAAAAAAAATATAGAAACAAAAGAGTCTACTTAAGAGAAAAAGCAAATCAAAAAGAGTCGACTGAATAAAAAAAGAGTGATGAATGGAAGTGGAATAAATTTGGAGTTTGGACAAAAATTGTAAAATAGATAGGAGCTCCATATTTGGTTTCAAAGGTTACTATTTGTTTCTTGTTTTTAGCCCTTTGATTATCCCTTTCTTCTTATTTCCTACCCTGCATGAATTCACCCTGGCCCCATTAAAACCCTTAACACCCCATCTTTTGCACGCATGTGAACTATTTAGTGGAGATTTGGCAAATTACAAGCTTATAGTAATGTGTATTTTGTTGAAACTTGAGTGTATATTTCCCTTTCCCTAGTCCCTAAACACTTAAGGAGATTGTGAGCGAGTGCCCTTGTTCACAAATGTATTCTTCAGGGACATGAGTCTCTAATTGGGCAACCTTTTGACACCTCATATGTGTTATATTTTCTATTGTCTGTCATTGTGCTTCTAATTTTGGGTCCCTTGTTTGGCTATCTTTATTATTTATTTGAAAATTTTATTGAGCCAGAAAATTTGCTTGAGGACAAGCAAAAGTTAAGTGTGAGGGAGTTGATAAACCCTAATTGAGTGTATTTTTATAGACACTTTTGAGTCATTTTTAGAGTTGTTATTAATAATAATATAAATTAGCCACTTAATTTGCTCTTGTTTTGCAGAAAAGAGAAACATATGGAAAAGAATTGAAAGTCTAATTTAGAGCCACTTATATGTAATATATATATATATATATATATATATATATATATATATATATATATATATGATAACAAATAAAAAGAAGATCCTCTTGGTGATTTCAATTGAAAGTGATGCACATGTGACTTGGAGAGAAAGAAAGAGGCATGGAGTGGATAGCAAGCAACAGATATTTAGGAAGGATTTGAATCCTAATATTTAGGGATTAAGATATCTTGCAATTAAAAGAGGAAACAATCCTGACTTGATGAAAAAGGAAAATCACACTACCCTAGCTTTGGAGAGAAAGAAAAGGAACTAATATAAAAGGAGGGTTTACTTGTGAATGAGGAGACACTAAATTAGGAAAAACGGTAGGACGACAACGCATATGAGAGGAGAAAAGGAGTTCTTGGGCACCGTTCTTGACATCGTGAGAGAGCTTTGGAGTAAAAGAATGAGATTGAAGACAAAGATTAAGTCTTTCTCTATTTCCGGGTTATTCTTATCTCTGTAATTCATGAACCCTATTTTTCTTTTATTGTTCTTTTTTTTATGGATACCTAAATCCTCTTGTAGGGTCTTAGGTGGATCTTGCAAGTTTAGATACTTGTATGTTCTAGTTTCTTATTTGAATTCATATTTTTATTTCAACTAATGTTGTCCTATTGTTTTTATCACATAATTAGGATTAGCTACCCTTTTCATGTTCATAATCAATGTATTGATCAGGGGCCGTACTGCAATTAGTTGGTGGACCTATAGGATAATTGGGACTATAATTAATGAATGACTTTTTTATTCAACCTTTTTATACTTTATGCTTTTCTTGAATTTAAATTCTTGCATGACCAAACAAGGGTTAATTTAGGAAAAAGAATATTAATCGCGAATGACCAAACGGATTAGTAGCTTTAGTAAAGGAATTGGTAATTAAATAAAATAAGGGAATTCAGGTAGAATTAGACATAGGGGAATCGAAACTTGCAAGTGAAACTGCGACCCTAGACCTCTCTCCATTTATTAATTCTAGTATTTTTTTCAAGTTATTTTTTTCTTTTTATTTTGTTTTTATAATCATCACTTAAATATTCGTTCGTCTAAGTAATAATAAATTTTAACTAGTTTAGTACTTGTTAATTAATCCCTGTGGAGACGATAATCTTTTATACTACTTCTGCGAAAGAGTACACTTGCTCTAAGTGTGTTTTTAAGGGGATTAATTTAGCAACGTTAAACAAAAAAGATTTTTATTGCTTTAGACTTTTTTTTGCTTTAATTTTAGTCTTGTTTTTTTATTTATCTTATTAAAAAATATATATATAAAAAAATTGGTAACACTTTCCCAAGAGCTCGTTGCAGTTCACTTTGTTTGCAGAGAAAAATCTAAATCATGGTTAAAACTCTTGGAGATTATATTATAGACGCAGAGGCGAAAAGGAATTTAGAGAAGTTATCTTGGTATATGCCTCATTGTCAACGCCCATTTTTTCCTCCTCCTTATGAGCCTTATTCAAACTATTGGGATGACTACGAGCCACCTCCTTATTCCTCCAACTGGGGTAATTATGAGCCACTACAAGTGCAGAGGAAATAGGTGGAATCTGATATCGATGAGGTCTTGGTCAAATTTATGGAGCAAACAAATGAAAAATTTGATAGATTTGAGAAAAATATGGTTGACAAATTTGATAACTTGGAGAATCAATTGTTAAATATCATTGATATGGTAGCAACTCAGTTGGCTCAAGAAACTCTTTATTTACAAACTAATTCTACCCGAAGGCAAGAGGAGGAGATACGGGACACCAATGATGTATTTGAGCAGTTAAATGCAAAGTTTGATCGCATGGAGAACCAACTTGGAGTCATGAGTGGTCACCTATCAAGTATCATTTCTATGTTATCTCAAGAGGCCCAAGAAACTCCTTATTCAGAAACTGAGCAATGCAAAGGTAAGATTTTTAGTAGTGGTGAAGAGTTCTCCATGGAATATAATCTAGACAAAGAAGCTCTCAAGAAAGATGAAGAGACTCCTACTGAGGTGAGTCAAATTGAGACAACACATTCCACTGATGAGTGCGGTTGTGAGGAGAATGAGAAAGATCCATTGATTCATGATTTGGAGAAAGAGGAGAAAGCCCCCATTTTTGGGCAAATTGTCTTAACTATTGGTGATGCTGTGATTGAGGTTCATAAGGGAAATGTAACTCTAATAATTGGTAAAGAAGAGGATGTGATTAAAGCTTTAAATTCTAGTGAAAATTTCTCTCCTTTTACTTCTCCTTCTTTTAACGATGTGGTTGATACTAATATTTTTAGTTAATTAAAGATGCAGGACCTTTTGGAAAAAATTTTCATTTTGCAGGATCCTAATATAGTGGTGGATAGAGATAAATTAAAAATTCCACAATCCTTTGAAATTCATCCACCGCGTGGAAAAAGAGAGAACAATGTGAACCATATGGTTAGAAAGCTAAGAAGGTGCACTGCGTTAGATGTAAAATTTGCTCTTGGAGAGCCCCTTGATTGAGCCCCAACTATCGTCAAGCTCATGACGTTAAACAACCGCTTCGCAGGAGGCAACCTGTGTTTTACTTTCAGTTATTTTTATTTTGCTTTGTTTTGTTTTTAGGAATAAGCTCCAACTACAAGCTCTCTCAGGGAAGTCTCTCTTACTCTCTCTATTTATTTATTTTTGTTCCTATTTGATTATTTTGCATTGAGGACCATGATTCTTGCTAATGTGGGGGAGGATATTATATCTTGTCACTTGATCTCTATTATTGCACATACCCACCACCATATTCGTTGATAGCATTTTTTTTCTGGCTTATTTTAGTGACTTATGCTTCAAGTTGAAAAAATAGAGATTTTGCCTTTAGGGGATCCCATAATTAATTCACTTCATAGACCTGTATTTAATTGTAACTGTGAGGTTGTCCTTAGGAAGCTGATAATTAGCATTTGTCCCTCTTGAGTACCTTTTGTGAACTAGCTTCTAAATGTTAGATTTGAGCCTTCATAAGGCGACTAATACTAAATCCTAAATTTTTACCCTTTCTTTTTATGAGTGTGTTTCCCAATTTGCTACATTCTAGATTATCTTTCGACTATTTCAATGCGAAAATTGATTTGCATCATGAAAAAAGATTTGGGGAATTTAAGTATTTTTCTGGCCTCAGAGTTGTTTGTTGAAATTATCCCTTAGTTACACCTTTGAGCCTATATGTTATATATTTCTTTGGTACCCTCATATAATTTTTGATTTTTGATTTTTGTATGGTAACCATTTGAAATTAAATGTGGTGCACCTATTGAAAATTACAATTTCGTCCTATATTTTAGTTGTCTATATTGTCAGGATTGAAATTTTGTCCTATATCTTAGTTGTCTATCTTGTCAGGATGAAAAAAAAAAGAGTGAATCATGTGCTTACAAGAATATTTTCCTACAAAGGAAACAAAATAGGAGTTTTCATATACTTACCTTTTTCTTCAAAAAAAAATGAATGGAAAAAAAAAGAAGTGAAAGAAAATATGAAAAAAATGGGAAAGCAAGAAGGAGGAAAAGACATATCCAAAAAAAAATATAGAAACAAAAGAGTCTACTTAATTAAGAGAAAAAGAAAATCAAAAAGAGTGATGAATGGAAGTGGAATAAATTTGGAGTTTAGACAAAAATTGTAAAATAGATAGGAGCTCCATATTTGGTTTCAAAGCTTACTATTTGTTTCTCGTTTTTAGCCCTTTGATTATCCTTTTCTTCTTATTGCCTACCCTGCATGAATTCACCCTGGCCCCATTACAACCCATAACACCCCATCTTTTGCACGCATGTGAACTATTTAGTGGAGATTTGGTCAAATTACAATCTTATAGTAATGTGCATTTTGTTGAAACTTGAGTGTATATTTCCCTAGTCCTTAAACACTTAGAGAGATTGTCAACGAGTGCCCTTGTTCACAGAAATGTATTCTTCAAGGACATGAGCCTCTAATTGGGCAACCTTTTGACACCTCATATGTGTTATATTTTCTATTGTCTGTCATTGTACTTCTAATTTTGGGTCCCTTGTTTGGCTGTCTTTATTATTTATTTGAAAATTTTATTGAGCCGGAAAAATTTGCTTGAGGACAAGCAAAAGTTAAGTGTGAGGGAGTTGATAAACCCTAATTTAGTGTATTTTTAGAGACACTTTTGAGTCATTTTTAGAGTTGTTATTATTAATAATATAAATTAGTCACTTAATTTGCTCTTGTTTTGCAGAAAAGAGAAACATATGGAAAAGAATGAAAAGTCCAATTTAGAGCCACTTATATGTAATATATATATATATATATATATGACTAACAAATAAAAAGAAGATCCTCTTGGTGATTTCAATTGAAAGTGATGTACATGTGACTTGGAGAGAAAGAAAGAGGCATGGAGTGGATAGGAAGCAACAGATATTTTGGAAGGATCTGAATCCTAATATTTAGGGATTGAGATATCTTGCAATTAAAAGAGGAAACAATCTTGACTTGATGAAAAAGGAAAATCACACTACCCTAGCTTGGAGAGAGAGAAAAAGAACTAATATAAAAGGAGGGTTTCACTTGTGAATGAGGAGGGCCGCATACACTAACACTAAATTAGGAAAAACGGTAGGACGACAACGCATAGGCGAGGAGAAAAGCAGTTCTTGGGCACCATTCTTAACATCGTGAGAGAGCTTTGGAGTAAAAGAATGAGATTGAAGACAAAGATTAAGATTTTCTCTATTTCTGGGTTATTCTTATGATACCTAAAATCTCTTCTAAGGTCTTAGGTGGATCTTGCAAGTTTAGAGACTTTTATGTTCTAGTTTCTTATTTGAATTCATGTTTTTATTTCAATTAATATTGTCCTATTGTTTTTATCACATAATTAGGATTAGCTCTACCCTTTTCATGTTCATAATCAATTAGTTGATCAGTACTGTAATTAGTTGGTGGACCTATAGGATAATTGGGACTATAATTAATGAATGACCAAGCTTTAATTTAGTCTTCTAATCATTCAACCTTTTTGTACTTTATGCTTTTCTTGAATTTAAATTTTTGCATGACCAAACAAGGGTTAATTTAGGAAAAAGAATATTAATCGCGAATGACCAAACAGATTAGTAGCTGTAGTAAAGGGATTGGTAATTAAATAAAATACGGGAATTCAGGTAGAATTAGACATAGGGGAATCGAAGCTTGCAAGTGAAACTGCGACCCTAGACCTCTCTCCATTTATTTATTCTAGTATTTTATTTCAAGTTATTTATTTCTTTTTATTTTGTTTTTAAAATCATCACTTAAATATTCGTTCGTCTAAATAATAATAAATCTACACTAGTTTAGTACTTGTTAATTAATCCCTGTGGAGACGATAATCTTTTATACTACTTCTACGAAAGAGTACACTTGCTCTAATTGTGTTTTTAACGCAACAGGTGTCCTATCCAAACACGATCACGTACAATTATACAAACTTAAAGTTTTGTCCTCAAAATCCATTCTAGCGATTTCCAATTCATCCTCATAATCCAACTAAGATCCATACTAAATTCATCCTCAAACAATTTCCTTTCAACACATTCTTTTGCATAAACTCGATGCTTATTTCTTGTGAACTCTAAAACACAGCTTCAAGTCTTATTTCCTTAATATGGTTTGAAGCATTATTTCAATTACTTAAAACTCACTATATCCCCTCTATTATTTCAAAGCATGGGCAACACCTCATCACCATTTAAGCAAGTATAAGACACAACATTTTTTCCTCACCACGCTCCTTAGATCTCTCAACCACACAACAGAATTTGGGAAATAATATTTACAAAAAATTTCAAATCAACAAAGACATCCTTAAACACCTCATTTCTTTTCCAAACATCCCAAAACTTATATTTAAAACTACTAATTTATATACTTAATCACATTCATTACTTGTTCAAGCATTTAGGTTTTTCAGGAAAAAAATGAGATTTTCCTTTGATCATGTTCAGCTCAACAACATGAATAAATTTCAAGTTTCATTAAGAAATAATCCTAAATCAATTTCATGATCACATGAGAAATCAATCATTCCTATTCACTTTCACAAATCTAACATAGGTTTTAAAAGAATTTGGGAACATCGATAATTTTTCTCATTAGCAAAAGTCTTCACACATTTGAAGCATTAAACAAGAAGGAAATAAAAAGCATCTACTACATTCATTTCTTCTAGACCACGTTTGCAGTAGGAAAGACATCCTTAAATAAAAAGTATCTACTACATCCATTTCTCTTAATGCTTTTTTTTTGACGTGCTCTTTCTCTTAATGCTTGGTCGAGACCAAAGACAACACACACACACTTTCATTTTACATATTTCTTTCACTCAAACAAAAGGTGTGGAGAAGAAGCATAGCCCAAGCTCCAAGGTCCTCCTTTCTTCTTGGATGATCATTTCTCCTCTTTCAACTTTCATTTCTTCTAGTTCTCCTCTAGAGTTATAGGCATCTCTTGGCTTGTGGGTAAGTTAGAACTAATCTTTCTATACTTCTTTCCTACTGCAAACGTGGTCTAGAAGAAATGGATGTAGTAGATACTTTTTATTTCCTTCTTGTTTAATGTTTCAAATGTGTGAAGACTTTGCTAATGAGAAAAGTTATCAATGTTCCCAAATTCTTTTAAAACCTATGTCAGATTTGTGAAAGTGAATAGGAATGATTGATTTCTCATGTGATCATGAAATTGATTTGGTATTATTTCTTAATGAAACTTGAAATTTATTCATGTTGTTGAGCTGAACATGATCAAAGGAAAATCTCATCTTTTTCCTGACACCTCATTAAGAAATTAATAAAAAATTTCAAATCAACAAAGACATCTTTAAACACTTCATTTCTTTTCCAAACATCCCAAAACTTATATTTAAAACTACTAATTTATATACTTAATCACATTCATATTTCTTTCACACCTTTTGTTTGAGTGAAAGAAATATATAAAATGAAAGTGTAGGTGTTGTCTTTGGTCTCGACCAAGCATTAAAAGAAAGAGCACGTCAAAAAAAAAAAGCATTAAGAGAAAGAGAGAAAGAAATTAATTTCTTTTTTTGAACCGGGGATTTTACTTGGCTATGAAAGCTCAAGGTAAAAATATCTTTATTAACCATGGAGAAGGTGACACCTAGCACTCAAATTAAACTAATTAATTTTAATCATCAAGTCTAACAATCTAATCCGTCAACATCTTTCACTAATTCATTATCATCTCGTACACACTTTTAATTTAAAACAAAATAGTCATATCACTACACTCTATGAAAAATATCTACCCCGATATATTTAGGTGACTGATGAATCTTAAGTTCAACAGATCAATTCTAGTAACAAAATGTATATACTCAAGATAACGTGACTAATTTTTTTCGAAAAGAATAAATATTTTTCTTCCTAGAAAGTAGTATTTTCACCTCCTTGAGTCACATCCCACTCAGAGAAACCCGAGTTAAATTTTCGTTGAATTCTGAGTTCATTTGAAAATTAAACAACAAGTAAAATTTACTCGATTATGCAAAACGCGGTAAAACTCATTTTCTAAAATTTTAAGAAAAATTTTACCAACACTTAACAACATTATTTAAACCTTAAAAACACATTCAACTTGATTTCTTTTCGTGGAAAATCAAAAACCAGGTACATTACAAGAATTGTAAAAAGACAAAAGTAAAAACGATATAATTTACTATACTACCCGAGTCTTACAAAAATGGAGAAGAAGAAGGACTCCGACCCCAAGCTAAAGGGTCCGGCCAAGACTCTTAAGAAGCACCCTCCTCCGACTTCGAACTCTGCGACCAAGTAGTTGTAGGTGACTAATGCCAAGGTCACTACTACCGAGCTCTCACTAGAAGATTTCAAGGCCTGCATCATGGTCGGAAAGCTTGGCCATAATATGTTCATTAAGTGGGCCACCGATGCTGCTGACAGAGAAAAAGGTAGCACACTTGAAGCCGAAAACTTGTGGCTTGATGGTGAGTTATTGGATAAATCTTAGAAATTAACTGCTTGCTTCGAGATTCTCTTAGAGACTTGGGAGGAACGTGACCAGCTCAACCTGGAGAGGGATACCCTTAAGGCTAGGCTAGAGAGTCTGATCACAGTTGAGGAGGACCAGGAGAAGATGAACAATGCCTTGGCCTAGGCTAATGATCAGAGGGCCAAGGTTGCCGAGGAATTTCTCGAGATCAAGAGGGAGATAGAGGAGCGAGGCACCAGGAACCAAGGCTTGAAGAACCAGGTTACCGGGATCAAAGAGAAGTTGGCGTTGGTTAAGGAGAAGCTGAAGAAGAGTGAGGCAGCTCTGGATGAAGCCATCAAATTCAAGCAACAGTCTGCCAAAGATTCAGCGGCCATGGCTATCTCAAGCTTCAAGAATGCGGTGAGCCAGGTGAATGTGTTGCACCCCAGACTCGACCTTTTTCTGGTGCAGCCTCTACATGAGGTGCGTGAGGGAAAGATCGTCAAGTCTCGCAAGGCCGGCGCCGAGCCTGGGGAACCTGAAGTCGTTTTCAGCCTTGTATGGCGGCCTTGGTTGCATCCAGGTCACCTTCTGTTTGTAATTAACACTTGAGGCACCGTCTGTTTCCAGTTTTAACTTTAACGTTCCTGCACTTTGAATGTTTCTTTATGCTTGCAACATTATTTATTTTTAATTGTATGGTTCGATTAAGCTTTGTGTTGAGCGTTGAATGAGTCAAACCCGTCCTTGTGAGAGATTAGAGGGTTGCGTGAGGCTTGACCTCGTATGAGAGGTTAATAAGCCACACTAGGCTTGACCTTGTGAAAGAGGTCAGTGAGCCACGTTAGGCCCGACCTCGTGAGAGAGGTCAATGAGCCACGCTAGGCTCGACCTCGTGAAAAAGGTCTGTGAGCCACGTTAGATCCGACCTCATGAGAGAGGTCACGTTAAGCACGTCGAAATTGACCCTTCGGTTAAAGGTAGTCTGTTTGAGGCCGTGTATACAAGTGAGACTTCGTTCGGTCCAGTTCACAAAGTGTTGGGCTTGGAGTGAACGTTGAGTGAAGAAGCTCGTTCGAGGTCGGGTGCAAGGGCTCGACCTTGACCTCGACCTGCATTCTTTGAAGAGTAGCTGAGCATTTCTGAAAAGAAGTCATTTCATTTATAGGGACTCAAAGGTCCAATGTTCAATACAATTCAACAGATATTGCTATAATACTTTAGCTATAGTAGTGTCAAAACTTTGTTGCATTCCATGTTCGTGGAATTGATTCTTTCTCAAGGGTTTCTAAGTAGTAAGCACCTTTTCTGGTCTTGGCAGTTACCCTGTACGAGCCTTCCCAATTCGAAGCTAGCTTTCGTTGTTTTGAGTTCTTCCCACCAACGTCGTCTCGCCGTAGAATGAGATTTCCGACCTCAAAGTCATGGGGAACAACCTTCACATTGAAGCGCTTTTCAATTCTCCATTTAACCACGACACAGCGAGAGAGCCTTGGTCACAGACTTCTTGGGTGAGGTCAAGATCCTATCAGATTGCTTGTCCGTTGTCTTCTTTATTTAGAGGATGTAGAGTCCTCTAAGCTAATTCACTGATCTCAATGGGAATGACGGCCTCGATGCCATATGTCAATCGGAAAGGTGTTTTTCCTGTAGTGGAATATGGCGTAGTCCGATATGCCCAAAATACGTAGGGGAGTCTTCGACCTAGGCGTCGTTGGACTCGTCCAACCTCTTCTTAAGTCCTCGCAAGATTACTCCGTTAGCCGCCTCGGCCTGCCCATTTGTCTGAGGGTGAATGACTGAGGTGAAATGGTCTTTGATTTTGTGGTTGGCCATGAGTTTTTTGAATCCTTTATCAGCAAATTGAGCCCCTTTATCGGTTATGACAACTTTGGGGATGTCGAATCTGACCATGATATTCTTTTTGAAGAACTTAATGCAAGCTTTTGTTATGATGTTGGCCAGTGGCTCGGCCTCTATCCACTTAGTGAAATAGTCTATCGCTACATTTAGGTATTTAACCTATCTTGGGGTAAAAGGGAAAGGTCCCAGTAGATCAATACCCCACCAAGAGAAGGGCCAGCCGACAAACATCAATGTGTGGTCGGCAGGAGGAGCAATGTGCACGTCGGCATGAAGCTAGCATTTATCAAATTTCTTCACTAGGTCGGAGGCATCCTTGGACATAGTGGGGTAGTAATGTCTTGCGCTAAGGGATTTTTTGGCCAAAGCTTTTGCACCCAGGTGGTGCCCAGAAATCCCTTTATAAATTTCAGAGAGAATATAGTTGGTCTCGTCCTTTTGAACACATTTGAGCAATGGGATCGAGAACCCACATCAGAAAATATTCTCTTTAGTGACTCAGTATGATGCTTCACGTCTTCTAACGAGAGCAGCTTCTTTGGGGTCGGCTGGCTCCTATCTGAGTTCAATGTAATTCTTCAGAGGGGATATCCAGCTGTTGTCAGAATTAGTGACGCAGATGGCCAACGTCGAGCTTGATACCAGGCTTAGAATGGGCTGAGTCAATGTTTCTCTAGTCAGAGCTTGAGGCACGTGCTTGACCTCAGCTTGGGTGAAGAGTTCTAAAATTCTCTTACCCGAGCCAGGTACTTCTCTAGAATGACGTCCTTGGTGCTGAAGTCTTCTTTGATTTGAAACACCACAAACATAGAGTCAGTGTTGAGCCTGGCCACACATACTTCATATGCAGCCTGATTGATTGAGGTCAGAAATGAGAAATTGAAAGAAACTTCTATTACCAGACCTTCACTATTCTCTAGAATGAGTCTTGCGCCACTTCCCTTGCTATTGGAGGAGCCGTCAACATGGAGCTTCTAGGTCAGGGCCTCGTCGGCGATGAAGTCGGTCACTACCTGAGCCTTGAGGGCCGATCTTGCTTTGTATTTAATGCTGAACTCAGACAGATCCACTGCCCACTTGATTATCTGTTCTGCGAGGTTGGGTCTGTGCAGAATTTGTCTGATTGGTTGGTCTGTCCTTACAACCACTTGATGAGCTACAAAGTAAGGTCATAATATTCTAGCTACCATGACCAATGCCAAGGCCACCTTTTCAATTTTCTGGTATATGGTCTTTGGCCTTTGCAGAACTTTGCTGATGAAGTAGATCGGCCTCTGCCCGAGCTCAGTCTCTCTGATTAGTACTACGCTAAGCATCTCCTTGGCTACGGCCAGATAGAGGCAGAGTGTTTCTCCCTCCACTGGTCTGTTGAGGAAAAGTGGTTCCATAAGGATCTGCTTGAGTTCGGCTAGGGCATTTTTACATTCAGGGTTCCACTAGAACTCGATCCTTTTCTTTAGGATTTTGAAGAAGGGCAATGATCTGTTAGAGGCTTTAGAGACATACCTTGACAATCCTGCGATCTTCTGTGAGTTTCTACACTTCTTTCTTTGACTTCGGAGGACGCATCTCGGTCACGACCCTACACTTATCTGGATTGGCCTCAATTCCCTACTCAGTCAGGCAAAAGCCAAGGAATTTTCCAGCCCGGACCCCGAAAGTAAACTTTTCTAGGTTGAACCTAAGATTGTTTCTACTTGTTTTAGCGAGGATCTCAATGAGGTCTGCGATATGACCTTCATCATATTGTTCTTCACAATCATGTCTTCCAGGTAGACCTCTACAACTCGGCCTATTTACCCCTAGAAGACCTTGTTCATAATGCGCTGTGGCGCCGACATTCTTTAACCGAAAGGGCATGACTCGGTAACAGTAGTTGCATTTGTCTGTCATAAAAGCTATTTTTTCCTAGTTCGGAGGATACATTGGTATCTGATTGTACATGGAATAGGCATCCAGGAATGACAGAAGGCGGAAACCGGATGCGCTACTACTAGCTTGTCCACACTTGGGACGGAAATGAATCTTTTGGACAGACTTTGTTTAGGTCGGTGTAGTCCATGCACCTTCTCCATTGGCCATTGCTATTCTTTAAGAGGATGACGTTGGAGAGCAAGGTAGGACCTCTTTGACAAAACTTGCTGAGATAAGATTAAAGACGGCATTAGCGGTGGCCTCATCTTTCTTTTCTATTTGAACCCGTGTTCGTTGGGCTACCCATTTCTCTTCAGGAATCACGACAAGGTGGTGACAGGCGACCTCAGGTGGGATTTACGATATGTGAGCCGCACACCAAGCATATAGGTCAGCGTGCTTCTGAAGGAAATCAGTGAGACTTTTCTTTACATCGTTTGGGAGGTCGGCCCCAAGCTTTACAGTTGTAGATGGGTCATCTCCTAGTGGCACCTCAATGAATTCCCCATCGAACTCGGGGAGCTTGAACCTCTTTTTCAGCTCCTTGGTGAGCTGGTCGTCTTGTTCATCTTCAGATTTATGCTTTGACTTGACAGAGAGATAGTGGCCCCTTTTTGCGTCCTCAAGGTTGGCAACAATTGTGATTACCTCGTCTTTGAGCAGGTAGAATTTCATCTTTAAGTGTTCAGTGGAGGCTACTGCGCCCAATCTTCCTATGGTCGGCCTTCCACAGTACGTGAGAGACCCTCTTCGCGATAGGTGACCATAAGTGTGACATATCCAAGTGGCCTAGTCTTGGCCCCATTAAATCTTGGTAGATTGGTTCCTCTGTAAGGAGTGAGCTAGATCTCGACCATCTTCAATTTTAGTAGGAGGTGTTTAAACATGATGTCTGACAAGCTCTCTTGATCCACTAACATCCTCAAAACTTGTACATTGACCATGAAGATCGAGAATATTAGAGGGATATACTTTTTGGGTTTGCCATTGATAACTCTCATTTCTGATAGTTATTAAGGTATTTTCAACCTTAAATCATTGCAAGTTCTTAAGTAAAGTAGTCAATATTGTTGTAAATATTATGTTTTAGAAGAGTTTAAGGTGACATCCTAGAATAGTGTTATTTGGCACTTAGGTGCCTCATTTGTGCTTTAATACGTGTATTTCATTGCTGCAGCATTAGATGTCAGAGCATCACCCAAATGCGTCAGATGAGAGAGAAAGAAGAAAGGCGCTGAAAGATAGGAGCGTGTGAGCTGGCAAGCAAGGACAGTACCTGTGTGGAGTGCTAGCGCTGGAATATGCGAATATGCCACTTTATTGTGGGCACAAGTACTTTTGGGCACACATGTACTTTTAGGAATAGATTTCCTCCATTTTTATACCAAGTAACCTCAAATTACCAAACAAAGATACCATTGCTAAGTTTATTGCTGCAGCAATCACAGAAGCTAATCATACTTGGAAGATTTCTACTTAGGGAAGCTATTTCTGTACCTCCGTGATCTACATCTTGGAGCTCACCTTCGGTTTCTTCTTCTTAGTATAATTTCTTACCTTGTATTTTTAGTGTGACTTTAGCATTTATGTTTAAGTTAGTTTTCTTGTGTTGTTCGCTCATCATGAGCTAAACACTCATAGTTGGGATACTTAATATGATGTAATGAAGTTTTAATGCATTTAATGAAGTATGTTTGATGTTTCGCATTTTATCTTGTGTATGATATAATATTTCCTTCTTAGATTAGGAATGGCCAACTAATCTCAAGTAGAAGTTATGAATTCAGAAATGGTTTGTAAATTTAACTCACACGATAATATGGACTGTGTGTTTTAAAAGACATTTTAATATTCCTTGCTTAAACCCTACACATAGGAGAGCAAAATCCATAAGGTGAACACTGTGGGTGCCTAAGCAGCCTAAGGTGTACTTATTTAGGGCTTAGACATTAGCTCTTGTAAGGAAACCCTTGTGTAAAGTATTTGACAAAATATATCTATTGCGACAGCACCTAATGCTGCATCATCAAACATAGCATTAATGCACTTTGATGGAATTACTGAACTATAGCATCTCAACTTGTTCTCATCTCTGATCTTATTACCCCTTTACCTTTTACCATTGTGAATGATACCAAAAACTTGTGTTTTTACTTTTATTACCATCACTAATTTGTTAATCAAATTGAACACGTTTTGAGCATTAATCCTCGTGGGAACTAATCTTACTTTACTACTTGTTGGACAGTGTATACTTGCACTATGTTTTCACACAACAAGTTTTTGGCGCCATTGCTGGGGATTAAATAGTTCAATATACTGTTTAATTAGTTAGCAAGTTAGTGCTTTTTGTCTCTAATTTTGGTGTGTTGTTTCTGTTGTTACAGTATTAGATTGCTACAGCATCTGGTGCTGCAACATATGCACAGGCGTAGTTCACCAGAATTTCAATTGCATCCTGAGATAGAAAGATTGTTTAGGGCGTTGAGAAGGGAACAAGATCATACATGACTTATTTCTTTGGGCAGAGCTGTTGTTATGGCTACCCCACCACCTTCTCAACATGGTGGATCTCAACATGGAACTTCAGCTCCTAGCAACCACGCCACTCCACAGAATACTCAGACTAGACCAGGCACAATAGTTGCCACAGAACGACCTCAACAACCTTTTCATGTGCAACATGTCCTGAATGAAACAGTCATAGGCATGGCAAATGACAGGGACAGACCTATGAGGGATTATGCTATTTTTGACCCTCAAACTATACAAACTAGCATAGTAAGGCCTGAACTTGCCACCACTCATTTTCAATTCAAGCCTATGATGTTTCAAATTCTTCAAACAATTGGGAAATTTGGTGGAGGACCTACAGAGGACCCACATTTGTATTTAAAACAATTTTTAGAGGTTTGTAGTAATTTCATTCTCCCTGGTGTGACCCATGATGCATTTAAACTTAAAGTTTTTCCATATTCCTTGAAGGATAGAGCTAAAGTTTGGTTGAATTCCTTAGAACCTAACTCTATCACTACTTGGAATGATATGGCTGAGAAATTTATGACTAAATACTTCCCACCAATCAATGCCAGGATGAGAATTGAAATTACATGTTTTAAACAAACTGAATTTGAAACATTGTTTGAAACATGAGAAAGATTTAAAGAGTTGCTTAGAAAATGCCCTAACAATGGCTTGTCAGTGATTGTTCAAATGGAAACTTTTTACAATGGATTGGAACCTCAGACTAGACTAATGCTTGATGTTTCATCTGGAGGAGTCTTGCTGAATGGCTCTTACCAAGATGCTTATGACCATATTGAAACTATTGCTGCAAACAGCTATCAATGGCCAACAGCCAGGGTTAGTGCTCAGAAGAAGGTGGCTGGTATGCATGAAGTGAGTGAAGTCACTGCTTTATCTGCTCAGGTTGCATCTTTGACCAACATGATAAAAAATATGAGTACTCCCAGTGCTGCAGCAACACCTGCTGCAACAGTTGAATCTGCACCAGAGGCTACTATAGCAGCAATTGAACAAGTCCCTGTGGGTTCTACAAGTTATGTGTATTGTACAGGGGGCTATTTATATGTGGAGTGTCCTGCTAACCCTATTTCAGTCAACTATGTGGGATACAATAAGAACAATAATCCATATTCAAGTACTTACAATCCTGGGCGGAAGAACCATCCAAATTTCAAATGGAGTAACAATGCAGCACCTGCTGCAGCTCCTGCAACACCACCAGGAGTCCCTGCTCAACCTAAGGCGGCAGCACCAGCAGTTGAAAGTCCTATGGAAGCCATGCTCAAAGCTTTCATGAATGAAACAAAGACCCAATATCAGACCAAGGAGCTGCTATCAAAAACTCGGAGAATCAAATTGGTCAAATAACAACTGCTTTCACCCAAAGACCTAGTGGATCTTTGCCATCTATTATTGAACTTTCATCTTCAAAGGGGAAAGAGGCTTGCTAGGCTATATCTTTGAGGAGTGGGAAGGACTTAAATGGAACATCTACTGATACTAGTGATGGTGCTAAAACAAAAGAAAAAGATCAAAAAACTGAAAAAAAGAATGCAACAAATGCTGTTACAGTTGATGCTGCAGCATCTGATGCTACACCGGTGCCATCACCAGTTGTTGACCAAGTTGTTCCATCTCCTCCCTTTCCTCAAAGGTTGAAGAAGGCTCAGCAAGACAAATAATTTGGCAAATTTTTAGAGGTGCTAAAACAGCTTCACATCAATGTTCCTCTGGTTGAAGCACTTCAACAGATGCCCAATTATGCAAAGTTCATGAAGGATGTGCTTACCAAGAGGAGGAGACTTGGGGAATTTAAGATAGTGGCTATGATAGAGGAATGCAGTACTATCATGCAAAGCAAGCTTCCAAGAAAGTTGAAGGATCCAAGTAGTTTCACTATTCCATGTTCTATTGGTGAAACCTATACTGGCAGAGCTCTATGTGACTTAGATGCAAGCATCAATTTGATGCCTAAATCTGTTTTCACTCAGCTTGGTTTATGGGTTTCCAGACCTACAACTGTTACTCTTCAACTTGTAGATAGAACTATTACTTACCCAGAAGGAATCATTGAAGATGTTCTGATAAAGGTAGATAAATTTGTATTTCCTGCTGACTTTGTGATTTTAGATTTTGATGCAGATAAGAAAGTACCTATAATTCTTGGAAGACCTTTCTTGGCTACTGACAAGACTCTAATTGATGTGCAAAAAGGAGAATTAACTATGAGAGTCAGTGATCAAGAGATAGAATTTAATGTGATGAATGCGCTCAAGTTTCCTATTCAAGGAACTGAGGAGTGTTCTTTTGTGGTATGTCTTGATTCTGTTGTTCAGAAACACTTCCACAAGCAAAGTGATCATTTAGTCAAAGCTCTTGCTGAAATTGACAAAGAAGAACTTGTGGAAGAAGGTGTGATACATGATGAGGCTACTGTGAAGGAAATCTCGACTAGACAATATTAATCCTTAGAGATGGAAGATTCAAGCCTCAAGAGAATTGGTCCCTCAGTTGAAAATCCTCCTATTCTTGAGCTTAAGGAGTTTCCCAAGCACCTGAAGTATGCCTATTTAGGGAAAAATGATACATTGCCTGTGATCATTGCTTCTGACCTCTCTAAAAGTCAAGAGCATGATCTAATTACTACCTTGAAGAGGCATAAGAAGACAATTGGGTGGCAAATGGCTGACATAAAGGGGATTAGTCCTACCATCTGCATGCACAAATCATTCTTGATGAAAATTCTAAGAATAGCATTGAAGGGCAGAGAAGACTAAATCCTATCATGAAGGAGGTTGTAAAAAAGGAGATCATCAAGTGGCTTGATGCTGGCATTGTGTATCCTATATCAGATAGTGCATGGGTGAGCCTTGTGCAGTGTGTTCCAAAGAAGGGAGGGGTCACTGTGGTAGCTAATGAGAAGAATGAATTCGTCCCTACAAGAACAGTTACTGGTTGGAGAATTTCTATGGATTATAGGAAATTCAACAAAGCCACAAGAAAAGATCATTTCCCCTACCATTCATAGACCAAATGCTTGATAGACTTGCTGGTAAGGAGTTCTATTTCTTTTTAGATGGTTACTCTAGCTACAATCAAATAGCCATAGTACTTGAAGATCAGCAATAGACTACTTTTACATGCCTCTATGGTACCTTTGCCTTTAGAAGAATGCCATTTGGGCTATGTAATGCATCAGCTACATTTCAAAGGTGTATGACGTCCATTTTCTCTGAACTCATTGAAAAATCTATGGAGGTGTTTATGGATGATTTCTTTGTCTTTGGGGAAACATTCCAACTGTGTCTTGACAATTTGGAAGAAATTCTGGATAGATGTGAAGAAACCAACTTAGTCTTGAATTGGGAAAATTATCATTTCATGGTCCAAGAAGGTATTGTGTTGGGGGCATAGGATTTCTAAAAAGGGAATTGAAGTTGACAAAGCTAAATTTGAGGTTATTGAGAAGATGCCTCCTCCAACCAGTGTGAAGGGTGTTAGAAGTTTTCTGGGTCATGCAGTGTTTTATAGAAGATTCATCAAGGACTTCTCTAAGATTTCAAAGCCATTGCGTCAATTGCTGCAGCATGACACTTCATTTGTCTTTGATGAAGCCTATGCTGTAGCATTTCAGAAACTGGAGAATGCTTTAGTTACTGCACCTGTGATAGTGACCCCAGATTGGTCAAAGCCCTTTGAGCTCATGTGTGATGCTAGTGATTATGCCATAGGAGCTGTGCTTGGCCAGAGGTATGATAAAGTTTTTCATTCTATTTATTATGCTAGTAAAAAAGTTATTCACGCTCAATTGAATTACACTACTACTGGGAAAGAATTATTAGCTGTGGTTTTTGCATTTGATAAGTTTAGATCATACTTAGTTGGCACAAAAGTAATTGTTTTCACTGATTATTCTGCCATTAAGTATTTGATTGCAAAGAAAGATGCAAAACATAGGTTAATAAGATGGGTTCTCCTCCTCCAAGAATTTGATCTTGAAATTAATGATAAAAAGGGGGTGGAGAACCAATTTGCTGACCATTTGTCTAGATTGGAAGGTAATAGTGCAGGTAATCATAATGGAGAAATCAAGGAATGCTTTCCTGATGAGCAATTGCTAGCTATTGATGCTGCAGCACTAGATGTTGCGACACCTTGGTATGCATACATTGTCAACTTTCTAGTCAGCAAAGTAGTGCCAAGTGATATGAATTTTCATCAGAGGAAAAGGTTCTTTCATCTTGTTAAGCAATATTTCTGGGATGAACATTACCTCTACAAGAAGTGCCCTGACCAATTGTTAAGAAGATGTGTGGCTGATGAAGAACAGCATCTGGTGCTGCAGCAATGCCATGCTGCACCATATGGAGGACACTTTGGAGGAATGAGAACTGCAGCTAAAGTGCTACAATTTGGTTACTATTGGCCTACTATTATCAAAGATTCAAAAGAGTTGGTAAAGAAATATGATAATTGTCAAAGGATAGGGAATATCTCAAATAAACATGAAATGCCATTAACCAACATTTTAGAAGTTGAACTCTTTGATGTTTGGGGTATCAATTTTATGGGTCCTTTTCCCCCTTCCTTTGGCAATTTATACATCCTTGTTGTTGTGGATTATGTGTCTAAATGGGTGGAAGCTGTTGCCTTGCTAAATAATGATGCTAAGTTTGTTAGCAAGTTCCTACCTAGAAATATTTTTACAAGGTTTGGTACTCCTAGTGCCATTATTAGTGATGAAGGGTCTCATTTCTGTAACAAGCTCATTGAGAACCTCTTGGCTAAGTATGGGGTAAAGCATAAGATTGCAACTGCATATCATCCCCAAACTAGTGGTCAAGCTGAGTTATCCAATAGAGAAATCAAAAGAGTGTTTGAGAATATGGTAGGACTTGCTAGAAAGGATTGGGCTATTCATTTAGATGATGCTTTATGGGCCTATAGAACTGCTTTCAAAACTCCGTTGGGAATGTCTCCTTACAGAATTGTCTATGGCAAAGCTTGCCACCTACCTTTAGAGCTGCAATACAAATCACATTGGGCTATCAAAAAGCTCAATTTTGATTATGAGAAGACAGGGGCAGGTAGGCTATTGCAATTGAATGAATTGGAATAAATGAGGCAATTTGCTTATGAGAATGCTAAATTGTACAAGGCAAAGACCAAGGCTTGGCATGACAAGAAAATTCAGAAAAGGGAATTAGTGGAAGGTGGTCAAGTGTTGTTGTTCAACTCAAGACTCAAACTATTCACTAGTAAACTCAAGTCTAGATGGTCTGGGCCATTCAAACTAGTGAAGGTAGACCCTCATGGTGTTGTGGATCTATATGATGAAGCTACAAAGTCAACATTGAAGGTCTATGGTCAAAGGGTGAAACAATACTTTGGAGAGCCTGTGGTGAGGAGCAAGATCACCACAGAAAGGAAAGTTCTCTAACATTAGAGGAAAGTCTGACTGAGGACTCTTAAACAAAATGCTTCTGTTTTTGTTTTGCAGGAATCTCAAATTTGGGTATTCTTGAAGTTTGAGGGTGTGGTAGCAGTTGATGCTGCAACATTGCTTCCAACAACATGTGACGGTTGTAAGAAAAATTAAAAACGGTAGTTGATAATTCAGAAAGCTGATGCGTTGTCATTAACCCGTCTTATCCACCCTGCAACCGTCCCATCATTAAATCCTCACCACACATGTCAATCAAGGAACCAATGGCTATCTCATTGATGAGTGCGTCAAAACCATCCTAAAACCGTCTCACTCACCATAACCCACTCTCTCCCTTTCTTTCACCATTCTCACCATTGTGATCAGTGCATTTTAATGCACTCTTTATAGCTTTGCATTTGGTGTTTTTAACTGTTCTTTGTACCAAATATTTAAGTCTTAGCATGTTTCTAGATTTTGGGTCTTATTTGAGCAATATAGTAATTTCTTGATTAATTATTGTTTTTATTGTATATTGACTCCTGTCTACTCTGCAGACTATAACTTTTGTTGTGGTTATCCGATTGAGGCGTGCAAGCATGCGTTGGAAATCTAAGTAACAAAGCTACAAATCTTATGTTGACCTCAAAACCCAGTTCGGAAGTCTTGGAGGCCAAAACTGCGAAATACAGAAGCAGTTTAATGTAAAACGGGTTTTGGGCCGAATAATAGTTTGTTAACGGGCTTCTATCCAAGAACCTGTCAGGGATTAGGTTTTTGGTTTGTCTTGTAGACTTGGCTGACCATCAACCGTTTTCCTCTCTCTTACGCATTATCATACACTTTACAAAACTTTTGTGCTCTAACCTCCATGGAAGCCTAAAACCCAAAATCAATTCATTGGTGAACTGGTGTCGCTGTACGAATTTTGGGGTTTGGTTCTTTATTGTTTATGATATTTCGTATTAGTTTCTAATTCGTCTCTATCAATTTCGTTTTTGTTCTTAGTGGTTGCAATATCGGTTCTTCTTATTTCGCTTGAATCATTTGAATTCTGTCTTTGCAAAACGTGATTCATTTGTGTACGCGCTTGCTTGTATACAATCTTGAATAGAAATTGATAGCGGATTGACATGAATTCTGTTATGATTTTGGTTATGGTTTGAACGGCGCTTGTCCACTTTCGTGACCGATTGAACCCATTGTTTCGGCACTTGCCCGAAACTGTGTGAATTCGTATGAACTAATTAACGCTTGTTCTAGTTAGTTTATATCAATCTGGAATTGGAAATCCTTAGAGACGTTACTTTTTATAGAACCTATGATAAATCTGAGAAGCACACTCTGAAACCGGTGAATTGATTGTCTCTCGCCAATTGTTGCTCCTATCAAACCGAAACTTTTCCAATCAAAACCCCTTTTTTTATTATTAATTTCTTACTTGATGTTGGTGATTTTAGTATTAGAGGTCCTCGAGAGACGATCAAGGTCTCTTACCTTGATGCTATATTAAACCCATAAAATTTATTTCGACCCGCGTACGACCGCTCATCACATCGCATGCAAATAACTTCTGAAAATCCCTAAAACTCTCAAACCTGCATCAAAGCAATCAACCAAAATCCCCTTCACTTTTCCTTTCAAATCGTGTTGTAACCGCAATGGGAAGAACCAAAGTGAGTGCTACCAAAAGTTCTGGAAAGCGCCAATCAACAACTAGGCGTGGAGCATCAAGTCAAGCTCGTCGCAAGAGTGTCAAGAATCACAATGTTGAGGATCCTGAGAAGTTCCAGAACATGAATTTCTGGGCTAAAAGGGGGTTTGCGCTGCAAAAAGCCTCTGATGCGTTGACATCTGTTGTGAAAGCATTGGGGTGGGATCATTTAGTTCAACATCCCAGGTCATTCCTTCCTGCTTTTGTAAGGGAATTTTATGAAGGAATTGCACCACCAAAGGATGGAAAGCCCGAACTGTTTGCTGAAGTAAGGGGTGTCCCAGTGAAGTTTGATTCAAGATCCATTAATGAATGCTATGGGTTGGATTACAATGGTCTAACCTTCACCAAAAATGTTAGCAACTGGGGGAAGAAGGAAATGGATGCTGTGAAGAAGGCTATTGCTATCCCTGGTACGCCATGGAAGAAGTCTGGGGTCAATGATTTCAAAGTGAGAAGAAGCAGCCTCAAGCACGATGCTATGGTATGGTTTAATTTTGTCAAGCACTCAATTCTTCCTACTTCCCATACCACCAATGTTGAAAAGGAGAGAATGATTCTGATAGATGCTATTCTGGGGGAAAAGATATTGATGTGGGGAGGTTAATCAGTAGGGGGATTTTAATCTATCAAGGGAAGGCTGCCGGGTATCTATTCTATCCCTGCCTCATCACTAACCTTTGTGTCAAGGCAGGAGTGGAAATACCAAGAGGAGAAAAGAAAGGATATCCCCTTGCTGCATTTCCTGTTGTGCTGAAAGCAAAGCCCAAAGTTGCTGTAGCATCTGGTGATAACACCATGCTGCAACAGCGTGCAGTTTGGGAATTTCTGAGGAGACAGCATGACTGGCAGATGAGTGTATTTGCTGCAAATTTGAAGGAGTTTTCTGGAGTTGACCCACCAGTATTTCCAGAGTGGGTACTTGAAGAAGAGGCAGTTGATGAAGGCTTATTTGAAGATGAAGCAAATGTGGACGTGGAAGAGGAGTTGTTAGTTTAAAAGAAAGCAAAAAGGGCTAGTATAAGGAGGGGAAAGAGAAAGATGATTGAGGAAGAAGAAGAAGAAGACTTGCTAAAGACTGATGATGATGAGTCCCTGAGTGGGGGAGAAAAACAAGAAAACAAAGAAATCATGGCTCAAATCAACAGAGAAAGTGATGATGAGGATGATGATTCTATGCAAGATGAGGGGGATGGTAAGAAAGGAGAGCCCGAATGGGATGACTAAACTGACATTGAAATGGACCCACCACCCACTCAAAGCATACCCAAATAGACCACAACATCCACTACCCCCACTCAACCCATCCTAACACCAATCATCCAACCCACACCAGAAACACAAACACAACCCATCATTGATCCTGAACCCCAACCAGGACACCAACCACCATCACCCACTCATGAAAACCCCACAAAAGAACCTGAATCAATACCCTTTGCTGCCGCTGCAACTGTTGCTGCAGCAATTGATGCTGCTGTTGATGAATCAGAAGCTGCTGCTACACCAACCAAGAAAATGAGGACCAAACATATGGCTAAGAGGAGGAAGCTTGATGGAGTGCCAGAAGAGGAAGAGCTGGATGCTGAGAAGGTGACTGTTGAGGAAGACAAGCATCTGCAAGAAACTGTTGATGCTGTTGTGAAGGAAGTTGAAAATGATGCAGTTGCTGATGCTGCAGCAATTGAAGAAAAGGAAAGAGCTGAGGTTGAGAGAACTACAAGAGAAGCTTTGGAGCTTGTTGCTGCTACAATGTCTGCCCACAAGAAGGTAGATGTTTCTGTTGCTGGTACTGCTGTTGCTGATGCAGGTCCAGTGTTGCAGCAATCTAATGCTACCAGAGAAATAGAAGGTTTACAAGCCAAGGCCAAAGAGAGGAGGTTCCACCAGAGCAAACCCAAGAACAAAATCAAGAGCCTCTCCACCTTAAAACTCTTTATTTGGTTGTTGCTTGTCTGTTGTTTTAGTTTCCCTTGTTTGAAATAAACCTGTTGAGTGCTTTTGTTCTAGGATAGCACTCAACAACTGTGTTAGTTGTTTAAATTATGTTTTTAAGTTTTTGCTTTCTTAAATAGGCCCCCCCTTTAGTTATTCATGAGCAGTGGGGACACTGCTGGATCTTAAGTAGGGGGGAGGACCTATATGTCTTTTATACTTCGATAGCTGGTTAGCTAGTCAGTTGAATAAATGTTAAAATTTAGATGTCTAGTTGAGGAAAAACTTAGTGATGAATTGGTCGGGAAGAGAGAATTAGAGCCCTGCCAGTCAAGTGAACTAAACTACTCTTGCTCCCGCACTTCAACATAAACTTAGGTAGCAATTTAGTGAGTTAAAAATGATCTGAAACTAAGGTAGATGTTGGTAGACCTAGGGAACTGCCAAGTTTTTACTAAAAACTTGGGGTAGCATAAGATACTAAGTTTGGGGGTTCTTTGAGATATACTAAGGCAAAACATAAAGAATGGAATTAGGTCATGTGCATATAGTTTTAGGAGTCTGAAAGTAAGGTACTATGTTATAAAGTACCAGAATGTTGTAATAAGTGAAATATGCTGTATGTTGCCCAATCATCAATTCAAAAGAAAAAGAAAAAGAAAGAAAAACAAAAGTTATTGCAAAAAGAAATTCAAAGAATAAGGGCACTACAGCATAGTAGCAATTAAAGTCTGTACAAAAAGCCAATGTTAGTTACTGTTGCTGCAGCAACCATTGCTGCAACACCGATGAGTCAAGTTTGTAATAAATGCACTGACGTAGAGTTCTGAAATGTTACATCAAAACCTTATCCTCCCATTTTGTGCTTGACTTGTTAGTCTACCATTCTTTTTGAAAAATTCTTGGCATTCCCAAAAGAAAACCTCCTTAGTTTAGCTGAGTGAAATTTTGAAGCTTGTTATAGTCTGAACTAAGCTAAGTGTCACACACACACACACACACACACACACACACTTTGAGCATGAGTAGTCTAGGGAATTTGCTAATCAGTTGGCTTGCAATTGAGTGAACAATCTGAAAGTTGATGCTCAACTTGATTATCTTTTCAAAGCTTGCAATTGAGTGAACAATCTGAAAGTTGATGCTCAACTTGATTATCTTTTCAAAGCTATATCTGAATTAACTGTCTGGTTGCTTGTTATTTGTCGGTTTATCTTTTCAAGTGTCATTGCTTGAGGACAATCAATGGTTCAAGTTTGGAGGTGTAATAACTCTCATTTATGATAGTTATTAAGGTATTTCCAATCCGGAACACTTTTGTTCATCTATTATCTCACCCTATTCTTTCTCGTTTATTACACTTACCTGCAAACTCCTCATTCTCGTAACAGAGAAGTACACTTTTCTCCAATTTCAACTCAATTTCATTACAGCAGTGTTTTGTCAACTTTTAAGACCAGTAATATTACATTTATTCTTACTGACAAGATGATTTCATTTACATAACAACATTATAACACCAGGAACACTAGTAATCAATAGCACCTCATACTCAATACAAAGAGAATCTACATATTATTAGTTTTGAGATCTCCACAAAATAACAGTTCTTGAAACTTCTTGCAACTGCAATTACAACATTATAACAGCTTTTGAGGTCTCAATAAAATAACAGTTATTGAAACTTCTGCAACTACAACAGCTTCTGAGGTTTTCTTATAAAATCTTATCATAAAAAAAAAAACTTCAATGCTGCGTAACAAAACTCTCCAATCTAGTGCCAAATTGATAAAGAGCCCTTGTAGAGGACCCATCATCTTTCAAAGCATCAATAGCAGCATCTTTAAGTTCTTCAATCCTTTTCCTTATTCCATTTTCTTCTCCACCAACCATTAAACCTCTAATCACCTTAGAAATTTCCCTTCTTTCCACTACACCATTCTTATTAAATTCGGGCCTAATCGCCACTTTAAGCCCATCTGTTAACAAAACAGCATTCATTTTCTGCTCAGCAAACAAAGGCCAAGCTATCATAGGAACTCCCAAAACTATACTCTCAAGTACAGAATTCCAACCACAATGTGTTAAAAATCCACCCGTTGAATCATGACTCAAAATTTCTGTCTGTGGTGCCCATGAAACAATAACTAACCCTTGTTCTTTAGTTCTCTTCAGAAACCCATTTGGTAAAAACTTTAAAACATCATCATTACTATTTGCACCAACATCATTACTTTTTGCACCTCCACTAAGGTAAGCTGCATTTGCTGAATCACTAGGTGCTCTCAAAACCCATAAGAATTTCTCACCACTCATTTCTAACCCAAAAGCTAATTCATTCAATTGTTCTTTAGAAAGTGTACCTCCACTTCCAAACGACACATACAAAACTGAATTGCGTTTTTGTTCCTCCAACCACCTTAAACACTCCGAATCTTTTGTTTCAGTATTAGTCCCTGTTTGGGTAATTGGTCCAACCAAATAAACAGGAACGTTACTATTTTGTTCCTCCAACGCTCTAACCGTTTCTTCCTCCATTTTCAAGAAGCTATTTACTAAATAGCCCTTAGCGAGAGAGAATCTTTTACAACGTTGAAGAATTAGGTCATAAGCGAGACTAGATCGATCTTGAAAATGCTCGGGGAGATCTTGACCGTTGATAGGGATACAACCTGGAAATTGAATAGCTTTTTCATGATCTCTATATTCAGATGAAATTTGTTTGTGAAGTGTTGGTAGATGCAAGAAAAGAGAGAGAGTCATTGTTGAAGGAGGGAAGTAAATATAAGAAGAGAGATTGTTGAAATCTTTTGTTGCTATTTCTATTGCTTCGTTTGCGAATGGATCGGAAATTAAAGCAACAAGTGGTTTTGTTGAAGAGAGTGAAGATAACACGTTGTGAAATGATGGCATGGATTGAGAAACTGCGAGTTGGATTTGAACTGCTGGGGGGAGATCTTGTGGGAGATCTTGTTTGTTTATTGGTGGGAGGAAAATGAATTCGATGTTGGGAGGTGTATTGAGTAATTTTAAGGTGGCGGGTAGAGGTGCATCAATTGTTGGGAATATGCAGGTGAAATGGAAGTGATTGTGGAGGTTAAGGAGTTTCTTGCAGAATTCGATGATTGAGGCTTGGTGGCTAAATGCAGGTATTGAAATTACTGCTATATGAATTGTTTTCGCCATTGAATTGAATCTATGTTAAATTCTTCATGTTTCTGGTTTTTGGGGAAAATGTTTATGTATATATATGGTTTTATCTATGGTTGATTGATGAAGTAGGCCAACATTGACTAGGGAATTTAATTAGATTTCTTTAATGCTAACCTAAGTTGACTGATATGTTATATTATTCTGTTGTTTATGTGTGGCGGCATCTTGCATGGGCAAATGAGTGTTGGACAGAGTGATGATGGGTTGGAGACTTGGAGTCGGTGCATATGAAAAGTGGGTACTTATAAATGCTTATCATATAAGTACTTATAAATTAGCCTAAATCCCACCCATATTTTCTAATTGGCTAGCCAACTGAGACAGGGTCTTTTTGAAGAACCATCTTTAAGTGCTTTAGCAGCAGTCTTTTAAATTCTTCATTCTTTCACGCATTCCTTTACCTTTCTTCCCCTTCCATTAGACACTTGACTACCCTGGCAATTTCTTCCATTTGGACAATTTCTTCATCCATAAATTTCAGTCTCAGTGCAACTTTAAGACGATCAGTTAACATCACTGCATTCATTGCTTGTTCTGCAAAGAGAGGCCATGCTACTATTGGCACCCCTTCTTGCATACTCTCCAAAACCGAATTCCAACCACAATGACTCAAAAATCCACCAATTGAACTGTGCCTAAGTACTTGAATTTGAGGGGCCCAAGAAACAACAACCAAACCTTGCTTTTTTGTTCTCTCCAAAAACCCACTTGGTAAAAACTTCAAAGGGTCCTCATTGGTAGTTTCAAGGTAAGCTGCACTAACTGAATCATTAGGTGTTCTCACAATCCACAAGAACCTTTGACCACTTAATTCTAAACCCAAAACTAGCTCATTGATTTGGGTTTAAGAAAGTGTTCCACCACTTCCAAAGGAAACATACAACACTGAATTTTGTGGTTGTGTATCCAACCATATTAGAGATTCAACCTTATCATTCCCAATGTTTGATTCATTTTGTGTAATGGGTCCAACAGGGTAGAAATTGATATTTTTACCATTTCCCTCTTCTTCCAATGCCCTTATAGCACCAAATTCCATTTCTAAGAAGCTATTGAACAAGATTCCATCGAGTGTAGACAGTTTCTTGGTACGTTCAATGAGCAATTAGTAAGCCTCACCTGATCGATTTTTTGTTGGTGCTACAAGATCACGCCCATGAACTGTTACATACCCGGATAATCTTATAGGTTCTGCTATGTCTTTATAGTGACATGAAATTTCTTCATCAAGTTTTTGCATATGTAACAAAAGTGAGAGTACCATTGCTGAACCGGGAAAGTAAAGGTAGGACAAAGAGTTGAATTCTTTTGCAAAATCAAGTGATTGAAATGCTTAAGAATCAGCTATCAAAGCTACAAAAGATGTTTTTGAGCTCAAGGATTTGAGGGTTTCATGTATTGATGGTAAGGAAAGAGTGACAGTGAGTTGAATTAGGACTGCTGCGTATGCACCTTGAGGTAAGTCTTGTTTGTTGATTGGAGGAAGAAAGATTGAGTGTATGTTTGATGGAATTGTTTGAAGGTAGGATTTTGAGGATTCTGGAATTGACCCAAATGAGGGAATGATGCAAGTGAGATGAAAATTTGGGTGATAAGAGATTAGTCGCTTTGTGAACTCAACTATTGGAACCACGTGCCATGGAAACAAAGATTTTTTGTTGAATGCACTATAATAAGATGTTTGCTGCTTGATCAGTGGTTTGTGAAAAGATGTATATGGTTTTGCTCCTTTTAATGACATGGTCATTAAAAGGAGTTTTATTTATTATTGCGAATCATTGGGATGGCTTTAGAAGCAAAAAACTTGTCTTCTCTTGCTTCATTGTTTGACTATTAAATGACTAATTGATAATGTAAGTGCATATGCAACTAAAAATCATAACTTCTATTATTCAATAGTATTTGGTGTAGTTGTGTCGTAAATGCAATTCATCTAAATTTTTGCGATCTATTTTGTCTCTTCCTATGGCATTGTGTGTTTTTTTTTGACAACATAGCATCATCTATTTATTTTTTTTGAAACGACAAAGAATATTATATTACGTATAGTGTGTTTTTAAGGAACACAAAAACCATTTGTACAGGTGAACTGAGGTAGTCACAAGCAGGCGCAGAGGGTGTCCAGTTTGCCGACCAGGGAAGCCCAAAGACCGATGAGTACTCCCAAAGACTGAGGAGGGCTCCCCAGCAATTAGGGGTGTACAACCTGAGGAGCACAAATAGTACAACATGAGACATCTCTACTGTCTGCAGCGCCGTACGAACTTTGTACAAGCCAAGACATGTCTGACTAGAAGACAAACGAGGAGGATGTGGTAGGTAATCATTGACTCGTACCGGAAGTAGTGGCCACCCCACTACTTCGGTGGTAGAAGATGAACACCGCTACCATGCAGAGTAGAACACCATAGAGAACTTTAGGTAATGTAAATAGTGTATGCTGCTGTTGTATTTAGGATCTTTTTCCTCGTACTTGGGAGGCCATCCTTCGCAATATTATCCACCTTAAGGGTTGCACCACCTTATCTCGTACACGACAAGATATGAATATGATGTATATGATGTCGCCATGGTATTCGAGCTTATGATTGATATGAGATTGATAGCTCCTTGGTTAGTCCCAAGGGTATGTTGATTGCTCTTGATATGATAAGAGTATGCAAGGTCGTAATACTAACGTCTTATGTCAGAACTCGAGATAGAGGATTTGCACAATGACCATGGAATATGCATAAAACTCTGTAAAAAGGAGAGTGACACAATTCTTTCATTAAGAGGGGTCTCATGATTAAACTCTTTGTAAAGAGACCAACATCTATGAGGGTTCTTTCTTTTTCCGATAAGTTAGGAATTTATTGTTAATCACTGGCAGAGTGTGGGCACAATGAGTCAAAGTTACAGCAGCGTCACAAAAGAGGAGTGTTCCCTATCACTAAATACAAACAATCACATGCCATAACAAGCACGCCCTACATTAGAAAACATTAAATAACTAGTTCTTCGAAGAATACCACTTCTGCAAAGAGCTTCCAAATCATGTGCAGCCACTACAACACTCCATTTATATATCACAGTAGCTTGCTGGATGCCACACGGTCACAATTTGGCTGATGCATGGGAATGACCAGACCACAATATTCTCATAAAAGGACAAGTTAACATAAAGTAGCTGTCATCAACACCACATGGATCACTATATTGCTTGAGTAGAACATTGGTTTGGTAACAATAATCTGCAGTGCTTGAGATAGGATTGTGGATGGGATCTAAAAATAGATCTAGATTGTGCTAAATGCAAAGGACTTGGATATTAGCTTTTGTGGATGAAACCATTGTATTACTGACACATTAGTAGTGATGCTATTCTCTGTTTTGAATTCATACATATATAATCCTTGCTCCATTTAGTAGTTAAATGGAACTTGACTTCTTCCAAGTTGAACATATTCCATTTCTTGACTTCAACAACACATGATCCCTACTCGCATAACATATTTCTTTCCCTTGTTAAATGTTGATACTGAAATATTCTAAGCCAAATAAAGAACTGAAAAATGAACGAAATCATGCCAACAATTCAATAAATTTAAGAAACCATACAACAGCCAACTTCACCACAAATAGAAAAACAAATTTAAAAAAACAGAAAATAGACAGCAAAGTATGGATATCAAGATCAAAAGACCATTCTTAAATCTCAATCTAATGTTCCCATTGGCTAGCCAACTGAGACAAGGTTTTTGTTGAAGAACCATCTTTGATAGCTTTAGCAGCAGCATCTTTTAACTTCTTCATTCTCTCGCGCATTCCTTTACCTTCTTCCCCTTCCATTAGACACTTGACCACCTTTGAAATTTCATCCTTTTCCACAATCTCATAATCCTCAAATTTCAGCCTCAGTGCCACTTGAAGGCCATCAGTTAGCATCACTGCATTCATTGCTTGTTCTGCAAAGAGAGGCCATGCTATTATTGGCACCCCTTCTTGCATACTCTCCAAAACTGAATTCCAACCACAATGACTCAGAAATCCACCAACTGAACTGTGCCTAAGTATTTCAACTTGAGGTGCCCATAAAGCCACAACTAAACCTTGCTCTTTTGTTCTCTCCAAAAACCCATTTGGTAAAAACTTCAAAGGGTCCTCATTTGTTGCTTCGAGGTAAGCCGCAGTAACTGAATCACTAGGTGGTCTCACAACCCACAAGAACTTTTGACCACTCAACTCTAAACCCAAAGCTAGCTCATTGATTTGAGTTTGAGAGAGTGTTCCACCACTTCCAAAAGAAACATACAACACAGAACTTTCTGGCTTAGTATCCAACCATTTCAAACACTCATCCTTATCCTCCACATTACTTGACCCATTTTGTGTAATGGGGCCAACAGGGTAAAAGTTAATTTTTTTACCATTGCCCTCTTCTTCCAATGCTCTTATAACACCAGATTCCATTTCTAAGAAGCTATTGAACAAGAATCCATCAAGTGTAGACAGTTTCTTGTTTCGTTCAATAAATGATTTGTAAGCTTCACTTGATCGCTTTTTTGTTGGTGCAGGAAGATCACGCCCATGAATTGGTACACACCCTGGTAATTTTATGGGTTCTGGTAGGTCTTTGAACTCACATGAAATTTCTTCATCAAGTTTTGGCATATGTAAACAAAGTGAAAGTACCATAGCTGAACAAGGATAGTAAAGGTAGGACAAAGAGTTGAACTCTTTTGAAAAATCAAGTGCTTGAAATGCAAAAACATCAGCTATCAAAGCAACAAAAGGTGTTTTTGAGCTCAAAGATTTGAGGGCTTCATGTATTGATGGTAAAGAGAGAGAAACAGTGAGTTGAATTAGGAGTCCTGCATAGCTACCTTTAGGAAAGTTTTGTTTGTTGATTGGAGGAAGAAAGATTGAGTGTATGTTTGATGGAATGGTTTCAAGATAAGATTTAGAGGACTCTGGAATTGACCCAAGTGAGGGAATGATGCATGTGACATGAAAATTTGGTTGATGAGTGATTAGTCGCTTTGAGAATTCAACTATTGGAACTAAGTGGCTGAAACCAGGACTTGTAATAACAGCTATGTGACTCGTCTTTCCCATGGCAACAAAGAATTTTTGTTGAATGAACTAGAATTAAATTTTTGGTTACTCAGAGGTAGTGAAAAACTATATATGATTTTGCTCCTTTTAAAGACATGGTCATTAAAAGGGGTTTTATTTACCATTGCCAAACATTGGGATGGCAGAAGCAAAAGTTGTCTTCTCTTTGTTCATTGTTTGACTATTAAATACTATTCTATTACAGAATATAAACAAAAATTGGATTCGTCAACAGAAGTTGATGTATCTCATCAAAATTTTGATTCAGATATATCAACTTTTGTTGACCAGTTTTTACTTATATTCTGTAACGGAGAAAGTATCTAACTCGTGGTGAGTGGTGATGTAACTGCATATGCAACATAAATGCATCACCTCTATATTATTCAATACTAGTAGTATTAGTGGAGTACTGGAGTTATTGCTAGTTGGTGTTGCGTAATTGCTTACGTTAATGTTGTTAGGAAATCTTTTAGTCTTTGCACCGAATTTAGAAGAAATAATTTATTGCTTTCACTTCAATTTCTTTTGATGCTTTTCGGTATTCCTTTTTGTGTCACCAGTCAAATTGCGTCGTTAAAAAGTATAATATGAATAACAATATCTGTACAACTAGTTGTTAGGCTGAGTATTTTTCATGGTTACTCGGGTTTGAACTCGGAATCTCCATTTTTTTTGTAAACTAGGTATTTTCTGCGCGGCACCGCATGGACTAATCTCTCGAGTCGGATAGAACCACAAAGAGCGGCAAAGTTCTTCCTCAAGAGTTTTAGCACTGCTGCATTTTCAAGGATGGATTCGAACTCAGAACCTTTGGTTAAACTTGAAAAGACGAGGACACATGGTGTTAGAACAATTTGTTGGTGGGAATAATACTGCAACAAAGAAGAACAACTAAACATAGAAAATCATTAATCCAAATAATTGTGAATATCATGTACCATAAGAACAAAGGAGAAAGTGAATTTATCATTGCGCAAGACTCCAAGGCGTGTATAACACTAAGCTTTAGGTTCGATTCGCCCCCACCAATCACTCTAGATTGGATGCATTAGGATGACCAGCGAATCCCCTTCAGGATACAATGGAGTTCCTTGACATGGTCTGCACACCCACACCAAGCGTATCATCAACGGTATTTTACGGAACAATAGTTCTCTAACGTCAATTTGCGCATAAGAGAAGAAAGAGAATGATTTGGAATATTGAATTTGGTAGAGTTTTGTCTTAGACATATGAACAATATATGTGTATGTGATTATCTTTTTTCTACTTGTAAAGTTGCTCTATATATATAGATCAACTCATACCATTTGGTGAAGATAAGTGTCTCTTCACTACAAATGTTTATGAAAGAACACAACCACTAGTGAAAGCCACCAAAGGACAAACCTTTAGAACAATAAACATTGTATTTTTTTTTCACTTTAGTGTTATTGCATTTCTATTATTTTGGAAATCCCCAACAATCCCCCACCATTTTCAAAATAAATCCAAATCCCATTATTCCGGAAATCACATGCTTTCGGCTAAGGTATCTTACGATTTGAACCATTACTTAGTAAGTCAATGTTTAGCTCATCCCCGAATAGATTGGTAGACAAGCTTTGAACCAATTATTCATTAGAACAAGCATCAATTAACTTACACATGAGATCTCGATACCATTGAACGAATTGTAAAGTGACACATTTGTTAAGGCCTTGTGTCGTGTACCATTTTCATGAGAGCTTTAAGAGTCAAACCCTTAATCTCCAAGAAGCGGCCTCACTTCACTCTCATATAGGTAGACTCTATCGGAAGCACTCCCATAATAAGCACTTCAGCACATATATGCTATAGGTCTATTAAGAGCAAAAACTCAACCTTCCAACTTTATACTTATTGTCCAAGTACTTATAAACCTTGGGATGTATATATTGTCAAATACTTGCAATTACTCTAATAGTGTACTTTCACCATTGAACTCAAGACTTAATGCTACTCAAGTGTGAGTTGAGATTCCACCATTGGTAATTATTTAGATATGGGCTTGAAACTCATCCCCAACGATGTTATAAAAACATCATATCCCTTGTCAACCCTTTCGTCAAAGGATTGCAAGATTATTTCCTTTTCTTATAAAATTTGAAGATCTCGTCTTCGCATGACTATGCTTTAATCCAATGTCTTTTGACATTTCAGTTAATATACTCTTTGATAGTATTGAATAACTATCACAAAAATGGACCATCAGTCCCATTGCCTTTTATTGTCCACTTGGAAGCCTTTGATATGTTGACAATCAAAATATATGTACACTTGTGTTTCATTGGTTTAGACAAAATTCTTATAAGCATTCAATACACATTTCATGTTAGAGTTCTATTTCATCCATCTTAAATTATTTAAGATATCATTTATTGAATGCACTAAAATTACATAACCACAACCAATGCGATTATTTATTTAGATACTAAAATATCTTTACACATATCTAGTCCAATAAATCTCATACATACATAATAACAAATAAATTCTATTTTATTCACCTCAAAATTCATGTCAACTCCACTAGAATCATTTCCATATAACTTAGTATACAAGTAATATATGCACCATATATCTACTAGTTAAATATTAAATACGAACTCATCATAACATTTAAATGTACTTGTCAAAATAAATAAATAGCATTTAAATGTATCAAGAAAGTGAAACAACATAAACAGTATTCATGGAGAGTGACTATCAAAAATAGGTACAGAATAATCTCACAATTTTTTCCATTCTAATAAAATAAATAATAATCACAATTTTCACTTTTTAAAATGATTTAAAAGGTATTAAACAATATAAAATTAACAATAATAGTTTTATATGTTAATTCAATATTAAACCTAGTTAGTGAATAACTAGAGGTTAATATATACACAAATCAAAAAATGGCATATCAAACGGAGGTTTGTACAATCTGCACTCTCCTGGGTCCTAGAGTGGGTGTCTTTCCTGAGTCACTATTCATCATCTTTTACACTCAGTGGGTCATATTTGACCCAGTTATGCAGAAAACGGGTTTTCGACTCAATGCCTTTGGGACATGTTTTCTCCCTCTTTTAGCATCGTTTTAAGGGATTCTTCAATCAATTTCATAGTACAGAAAACAAGGATTACGATGGTATAACTTTTAGACCATGAAAATTTCGAAACCAGGTTCAAATAGGTACCAAAATACTGAAAACAAAACTGATTCTGAAAATGGGTCCAGTCACGACCCTTCATAAAATGTTGCGTCTTTTCACCAAAAATTGCACCATTTCATTTGAAAAATGAAGTGGCTCGTACGCGTTCACATTATAGATTCATTTTCTAATTATATAAGTTAAATAAACAATATTAACCGAAATCCAACTATATGGTTAACAACAACAAAACCAATGACCCCTTCACGAAACAACTAGATTATTTGCCGGAAAGCGCAGGTTTTTCAATCATTTACTACATCATATTATAGAAGTTTCATGCTAATAAATATCATGACAAAATATTCCTATGGTTCACGTATAAGAGACAAATGATTTATCTACAATATGTTCTTCACGTGGAAGATGTGTGCGTAGTAAGAAATAATGTTCTCAAAACTCTTCGGTTTAAAATTCAATCCAAAACCAAAATAGCACTAATGTGGTTTCCATGGCAGACGACTATAAAATATTTTGAACTTTCTTTCTATGTTATTATATAAGAACAACAAAAACACGGATGACACATCAAAACCAAGTGCCAAATTTAAAACAAACATTTTCTTATTCTTGAAAACAATAATAATAATAATAAAAAGTTGTGTACCTTACACCATGATTAATTATAATCAAAAAATTTGATAAACCGTATGAGTGTTCATCTCTACGAAGTTGTAGGTAGCGAAACATCTTCAAAGTTGCAATAATTGTTAATCAAAAAGGCAAAATCGAACCTAAAGATTGTTAGAACAATTTGTTGGTGGGAATAATACTGCAACAAAGAAGAACAACTAAACATAGAAAATCATTAATACAAATAATTGTGAATATCATGTACAATAAGAACAAAGGAGAAAGTGAATTTATCATTGCGCAAGACTCCAAGGCGTGTATAACACTAAGCTTTAGGTTCCATTCGCCCCCACCAATCACTCTAGATTGAATGCAATAGGATGACCAGCGAATCCCCTTCAAGATACAATGGAGTTCCTTGACATGGTCTGCACACCCACACCAAGCGTATCATCAACGGTATTTTACGGAACAATAGTTCTCTAACATCAATTTGCGCATAAGAGAAGAAAGAGAGTGATTTGGAATATTGAATTTGGTAGAGTTTTGTCTTAGACATATGAACAATATATGTGTATGTGATTATCTTTTTTCTACTTGTAAAGTTGCTCTCTCTATATATATAGATCAACTCATACCATTTGGTGAAGATAAGTGTCTCTTCACTACAAATGTTTATGAAAGAACACAACCACTAGTGAAAGCCACCAAAGGACAAACCTTTAGAACAATAAACATTGTATTTCTCTGTCACTTTAGTGTTATTGGATTTCTATTATTTTGGAAATCCCCAACACATGGTACTTACCACTCTGCCTGAGGATAAAAAAGATCAGCACACATGGACGGATGCACACAAGGTGCTTGAAAAAATAAGGGTTGGTCCCATTAAATAATTTTTTAAATTAAATGTAGAAAGTCCTAGAGATAAATAAATGAGAATAAGTTGGTACTAATTTTATTTTTTTAACTATGTAATTTCTAGAAATTTAAGTATTTTAGGATTTTTGTGTAATATAAAGAAATTATATATTTTCTAAAAATTTATAAATATTTTTGAGAAAATATTGTAGGCTACTTTTTGCCTCCACTAGTAAAAATTTACCGAATCGTCACTGCCAGCGCAACCAGTGTTTGTTGCCGCCCTCTTAAAACCTTACTTGAACAGGATTTGTTCTATAGGCTCGTACAACTGTTTCCTTGATTACAAAATAGACAGGAACCAAAGTCTGGTTGATGAATCGAACCTCACTTGTGGGCCATCATCTTGGGCTGTAGAGGTTCGATCTCATCCAGCACTGTTGGCTGAGTCGGCCACACGATGCGTTCTGACAGAATTCAAATAAATAAATAAATAAGTATATAAATAAATAAAAGAAGATTTATTTGGGTTTATCTACTTAAATACGTTTTAGTCAAATTGTTTTGAAAATCATAAGAGCTTACGAGTCTCCCATAAGTGGTTTTCATAAGCTTCACTTGCAAGCTTATGAATTAACTTATGGTTAAACTTATGTAGCCATCAATATTCCCTTAACTTCGCACCCGTTTTTGAGTCCGTGACACCAACTTTTTTTCTCAAAAATTTATATCTTGTCTTTCACTTGCATCTAGTGTATGTTTTCCTAACATTCCAAGCAAAATTATTCAAACTCTAGGTCGTGCCTTTTGTCTTCACTTTGCAAAAGGCATCCCTAGTTACATGGACACGTCAACAAACCCTTAAGGCAAGATTCGAAGGTTGGCATAGGGCAAGAGAATCTCATAGGGCATGAGAATCTGTGGGACAACACATTTCGAACCATGTCACTACAAGAAAGAGTGGATTTACTGTACAGGACTTTCCGGCGGATTTAAGGGATTTCCGGTAGATTTGATACCACGGAACATTTCCGGCGGATTTAGGAGCATTTCCGGCGGATTTGTAGTAGACAGTAAGTTTTCGGCGGATTTTGAAGCGTTTTCGGCGGATTTTTTCGGATAAAAAATGAATATTTCTAAAAAAATTCAAAATCCGTCGGTAAAGTCATTTCCGGCGGATTGGCAGAAAAGGGGGGAAACCAAAAATTCAAAATCCGCTGGAAATCCTGGAATCCGCCGCAAATTTCATTTCCGAGGGATCCAGGAATCCGCCGGAAATCCCTGTCCAATTAAATCCGTCGGAAATCCCAATTTCCGAGGGATAGGGGATCCGCCGGAAACTCCTAAATCCGCCGGAAATTCCCACCACCGACAAAATCCGCCGAAAATGCGTTTTTCGAGGGATAGGGCATCCGCCACAAACTCCGTAATCCACCGGAAACCCGCATTTTTGAGGGATTTTAAATTTTGAACCGTTAGACTCCCTCCTCTATATATTCCACCGATTTTCTTCTCCCATTTCACATCTTCTTCACTTCTTCACATCTAAAATTTCTCTCTTCTTCTCTTCCTCTCTATGATAGATTTTTTCCATCTAAGGTATGATTTCTTCCTCTCTTTGATAGATTTCTCTCTTCTTCTCTTTGTTTGGGTTTATGTATTGTTTCAATAACGGTTTAGTTATTAATTGTTGTATTGTTTGTTTAGGAGTTGTTTGAGTTTGGTTCGCTTTGATTTCTGTTCGAAGGAGTTTGGAATAGCTTCACAACCGGTTAGATATATATCCAATTTAATATTTGATATAATATTAGTTAGTTATTTGATATATTATTAGTTAGATTAGAATTTCTTCAATAGTTAAATATAAAACTTTATAATAATTAGTTAATATACTAGTTAATATATAATTACGAAATTAAAGTAATATATTTTTAATATATTTTTATTTTTTGTTTAATAAATTTCCATAAGTAAATACAGAAAAAAATTTAAAATTTATGTTTTTATTAATTTACTTTTTAATTTACGTTTATATTTTTTGTAATTTTAATTTCTGTTTGTATATTTAATTTATTTTAACTTTAATACGAAATAAAATGAGAAATAAATTTTATATATAAATGCAAAATATTATTATTTTTGTTTTTATATTAATTTTGACATTTTTAGATAAATATGATATACTATATTGATATAATTGATATAAAAAATTTAAAATAAAAAATAAATAAAAATGAAGTAATTTTTTTATATTTACTTTATTATTCATTTCTAAATTAATTTTAAATAAAAATATTTTTTAAAATAAAAATAAAATAAATTTTTAAATAATTAATGTTAATATTTTTTATGTTACTTTAAAATAAAAAATAAATTTAAAATTAATTTTTAAATAACGTAATTTTTAAATAATTAATGATAAGTAATTTTTTATATTTACTTTAAAATAAAATTAAAATTAGTTTTTAAATAATTAATGTTAATATTTTTTATATAAATGCGAATTATATTATTCATTTCTATTTTTTATTCATTTTTAGATAAAAATATTAAACATTATATTTACTTTATTAAATTGTATATCAATGTATATATGTATTATTCACTTAATATATATGTATTATTCTTAATATATCAATATATATTTGAAAGGAATATTTGATAGTTTATTTCATTTACATTGAATAATTATATTAAATTTATTATTAACAAAAAATTTGATAGTTTGTTTAAAACATAATAATTTAAAATGAATAATGCTAATAGAGTTATTAATATTTAATATATAATAATAAAACAACATGTATTTTAATTATTGTTGTTATTATGTGATTATAATTATTTTATTTTTTTAATATATAGTTAAAATCGATTAATTGTTAATTAAAAAAGTACAGTTTATTTAAAACAAAGTTAATATATAATAAAACAACATGTATTTTAATTATTGTTAATATATAATTAAACAAAGTTAATATATAATAAAACAACAATTTATTTTTTTAATATATAGTTAATATATAATAAAACAACATATATTTTAATTATTGTTGTTATTATGTAATTGATTAATTGTTAATTAAAAAAGTACAGTTTATTTAAAACATAGTAATTTATTTAATGTTTACATTGTTAGTGTATGTAAATATGTTTATAGGTATATATATGTGCATGTATATATGCAATAGATATATATGTAGATAACATTAATTTTTATTGAACTTTAGTACGTAGTTCCACAAAACATGGATCGTAGTTGGATGTATGATCGATTATTTCCTGGAAGAGCTGGTTTAAAGCGACGTTTTGTACAAGGAGTAGAAGAGTTTATTTTTTGCGCTAAGCAGCATGAAGAATTTGTGCTACAAGGCGGAATTAGATGTCCGTGCTTGAAATGTTCATTTCAATTTATAAAAAATGATGATGAAGTCAAACTTGATTTGTACAATAATGGGTTTAGGCCAAATTATTTTATATGGAGTCGTCACGGCGAAGTAGCACCAGGGGTAGTTGTTCGTGCAGTTAATGTTAAGGTTGAAGTAGTAGATCCCACAGCAAGTAATTATCCAGCGGCTGCGACGTCTGGATGCGAAATTATTCAACCGTTAGCAGTTTATCAGAGAATGATATCTGATGCGGTTGGAGTAAATTTGGATTTTGTAGAGCCAGAATATGATGCTGAAGAAGTTCCAAATGAGGAAGCTCAAAGATTTTACATGTATTTAAGTGAGACAAATAATCAATTATTTGAAGGATCTAAAGACTCTAAATTATCAATGTCTGTTCGGTTGTTGGGTCTTAAGTCTCAGTTTAATGTTGCTGAGTTGTGCATGGAATATATGACCAAAATGATGTTGGATGCAACTCCCGTTAGAGGACTTTTGCCGCAGAGTTATTATGATGCTAAAAGATTGATATCGAAGCTTGGCTTGAAATCTAAAAGAATTGATTGTTGTGTCTCCGGTTGCATGCTCTATTATAACAATGAGTTTGCCATAAATGATGGAGAGTTGTCGGAATGCAGGATTTGTGGAGAGTCACGCTATCGTGCCAGCAGGAGAGGGATGAGTAGAGGCAAATTGGTTCCACGAAAAGTAATGTTCTATTTGCCGCTCATACCAAGGCTACAGAGGATGTTTACTTCAATGGAGACCGCGGGTAAAATGACGTGGCACCATCAAAATAGAAACAATTATGGTGAATTACGTCACCCATCTGACGGTGAGGCTTGGAAGCATTTTGATCGTGTTCATCCAGATTTTGCCAGTGATCCACGGAATGTTCGGCTTGGTTTATGCTCTGATGGATTCACACCATATATTCAAGCCTCGGCAACACCGTACTCTTGTTGGCCAGTTATTGTTACCCCGTACAACCTACCTCCAGAAATGTGTATGTCTAAACCATACATGTTTTTAAATGCAATTATTCCAGGGCCAAGTAATCCAACAGCTGGTATTGATATATATTTGCAACCTTTGATTGATGATCTAAAAAGACTGTGGAATGGTGTTTTAACTTATGATGCAGCACGCAAACAAAATTTTGTGATGAGGGCGGCTTTGATGTGGACGATTAATGACTTCCCTGCATATGGAATGTTGTCTGGTTGGGGGACACATGGTAAGATGGCATGTCCGATTTGCATGGTTGACAAAAAGGCTTTTACTCTTAAATACGGAGGAAAGACTTCGTGGTTTGACTCGCACCGTAGGTTCTTACCTATGGATCACCCTTTCCGAAAGCAGAAATATGCATTTAACAAGGGAAATGTTGAAACAGATGGACCTCCTCGTATTTTGACATTGGAGGAAGTTTGGGAGAGTGTTAAGGATATTCCTCCTGTGGAAGTTAAAGCGGGTGTTGTTTCTCGTCCAGAAGGCTATGGACAATGGCACAATTGGACAATTTTTTTCTTTTTTGGGAACTTCCCTATTGGAAAGATAATCTATTGAGACACAATCTCGATGTGATGCATATAGAGAAGAATTTTTTTGACAACATATTTAACACTGTCATGAACGTGAAAGGTAAAACGAAAAATAATGAGAAAGCTAGGAGGGACATAGATCATTATTGTAGACGGAAGGATTTGTTGTTGGTTGAGCAAGGTACTCTGACATTGAAACCTAAAGCCAGTTATACTTTATCTACCGAACAAGCGAAAGCAATTTATCGGTGGATAAAAGAGTTGAAAATACCAGATGGTTATTCATCCAATTTATCTAGATGTGCAGATGTCGATAATGGGAGGTTGCATGGGATGAAGAGCCATGATTGTCATGTATTCATGGAGTGTTTACTTCCCATCGCTTTTAGTTTTTTGCCGACACACGTTTTGAATCCGCTTATTGAAATTAGTCAATACTTTAAGAATTTGTGTTCTGCAACGCTAAAAGTTGATGATCTTACAAAAATGGAACAAGACATCCCACTTATCTTATGCAAGTTGGAGAGAGTATTTCCACCTGGTTTCTTTGATTCTATGGAGCATCTACCGATGCATCTCGCATATGAAGCTAAACTTGGCGGACCTGTCCAATACAGATGGATGTATCCGTTTGAAAGGTCAGTTTATTAATTATCATAATCGATCTAGCAAAGAAAGAAGTTTATGTTTATTATATTAATTAACATATCGTTTTCTCTAGGTTCATGGGTGATTCCAAAAGATCGGTGAAAAACAAAGCTAGAGTTGAAGGATCGATATGTTCTTCTTACTTACACCGTGAAACAGCCCATTTTTGTTCTTATTATTTCAAGAGTGAATTTGCTCCAAGAAGCAGTAGAAATGAAATGGATATTGATTGTCCTAGACATCATTTAGGTTTGTCTGTCTTTTGTCTACCTGGTCGTCCATCTGGGAAGGAGTCAATTCACTGGCTAACCGAAGCAGAGTTAAATTCAGCACATGTTCATGTGTTGATAAACTGTTCTGAGGTGCAACCATTCATTGAGTATGTATTCCTCAAACGTGCATTAATAATTATTACTATCAATCCACTAATTAATGTTGACGGTTGTGTAACAATTAATTATCTTTTTTTAATTAGGGAATTTTTTTCATTAGAGGAAGTAAGTGAAGATCAATCCTCTACTCATATTTGTGCACATTTTCCAATGTGGTTTAGGCAACATGTTTATGCCCTCCCACCAACTCCTGGCAACCAACACTTGAGGAACTTATCCGACGGTCCTCGAAGATGTGTTAAAGAATGGCACACATACTTTGTTAATGGTTGCAAATTTCACACCAATGAATGGACACAGGGCAGAGAAACAATCAATAGTGGTGTTTGCATGAAGGGTGTCACTGAAGGAGGTGAAGATGATTTTTATGGTGTTGTTCAACACATATACGAACTTGAGTACCCCCATCTAGATTTTAGTCAGAAGGTAGTGGTTTTTTATTGTAATTGGTTTGATCCGTCTTCTCGAGGAACAAGGGTGAATCAAAAGTCAAATACAGTGGACATTAAAATGAGTAGTAGATATCGATTGTATGATCCGTTCGTCATTGCACAAAATGTGAGACAAGTCTATTATGTCCCTTATCCATCAACACGGACTGATAAGCGTGGTTGGTGTGTTGCAATTAAAACAAAGCCAAGAGGTCACATTGAGACAAATGATGAGATGGCTAATGTAAATGAAGTGATTCAAGTTGAACCCATCACTCGTTTATGTGATGAGCCAAACACTGGCGACGAAGTTGATGATGAAGAAGATGCTAATGAAGATGCAGCAGAGCACGTTGGTCCATCAAGAATTCATGACCCCTCTGATGATGATGATTTTGAGAATGAATATGATTCCAATTAGCTAGTACTTAATTTATGCATGTTTGTTGTATTTACTTTTATGGATATCAATATTAATTTTATGTTTATTTAATAATAATTAATTAGTACAATTTATCTTTTGGTGTTTAAATTAATTAAGTCTCCTTTTTTAATATTTAAATCTCTATATATTTCTAGATATATACAGTCATATGGCTCACTCAGGATTCGGGTCTGATCATGATGACACATATCTTCCTCCACTTGCGGAGGATGTTGGCAGCAGTCGTAGGAGGAAGACTTCTACTCGCCTTGGGCGTCGTCAGCAACCCGCTCGTGTTGTTGTTCCTAGTGGCAGATATGTGCCTCGACCTCAGACAGATGGAGCTTCTACTAGTGCACAGCCAGTGATTCCTGAGGGTACCGACGGCATAGCCCCAATAAATGTTGATGCTGATGGGATACGCACATATAACATTGACCAGGAGGTGGTGAGGTATACGCCTGATGGCCGTATCATTTTGGAGGCCGTTGGTGACTCGTAAGTATAACATTTATTAGTAATTTATTACTCTCTTTGTTTTTAATAATTATATTTAACTTTGGTGTAACAAAATTCATCTCTTTTAATATTGTACAGGTTTCTTCCTTCAAAGAAAAGTGCAACTGCAGTCGCACAAACAATTAGGAGAATTTTAATAAAGGATGGAAGAATTGGATAGCTGTGAGGAAAGATGAACAGGCAATTAAGTCGATGTTAAATTCATTTTTGGTAAGTTTTAATTCTACAAAACCATTTTTAATTATTTTATTATTTATTTGTTTATATATAATAATAACAAACATAATTGTATATTTTTAAAATAGGAAAAATGCACATGGTTGCCGGAGGAGCAGGAAGAAATGGAGAAAGTGTTCCATAAGCAGTGTTCTCATCGCTATTCTGATTTATTAAGGACGGCACGATTAAATAATGACAAGTCGTCTTATATGCCAGATTCAGCATGGGATCAACTGCAAGATTATTGGGCGACACCAAAATTTAAAGAATGTTGTGAAAAAGCCAAAAAAAGCAGGGCTTCTGATAAAGGTCGCTGCACACACACAGGTGGAAGTGTTAATGCAGCAACCCATCATCGGCGTTTGGTAAATTTCTTACTTAATTAATTAAATATTATTTAACAAGTCATTAATTTTCATGTGTAATATTAATTAATAACATTATCTATAGGAGGCGATGCATCAAAGGCCAGTTACTTTGCCTGAGTTGTATTGCTACCTTCATGTACGGGAGGACACTGGTGAGTTTATTACTGATCAGGCGAGGGAGATTCAGGTAAACTAATTTTACAATTATATATATATATATATATATTTATGTTTATCTTTAAATTATCATTATTTTATTAATAGTTATTCATTTCTTGGTTGTTATTTTTTCAGGGGAACTTTGAGGCGGAGATTGCTGAGTACCGTGAGACTCAGCAGCAGAGTAGTGAGGGTACAGAAGTTGATCCTGTGGAGGAGGCTAGAGCGGCTCGTGAAATCTGGGAGAAAGCAGTTGGTCCACGAAAGAGTAATCGCCTCGTAGGGTCTGGTGGCATTGGACCTTCTGCTTTCAGAGCAAGTGTTATTCTGAGTCTGTCAAGTTCTGGATCAGCTGGGAGTACTGCCCGCTCATATGCTCCTAGTACTTTGAATGCTGTGACTGAATTGACTCAGCAGTTGAGCCGTGAGTTTGCCGAGCGCTAGGAACAAAGTGCACTAGAAGTGCAGGAGCTTCGAGAGCGGACTAGGTTAGCTGAGGCGCGCATGGAGGAGCAGGCTAGAATAAATGCATAGTAGACTAGACGGTTGGAGGAGCAGGAAAAGTTAAATGCGGAGCAGACAAGGCTAAACGAGGAGCGCTATCATCAGTTGTTGAGTCAACTGTCTCAGCAGCAGTCCAGACCATCATCTTCACATATGTCATCCTACCTGTCACCGCAGCAGCATTTTGGCAGTGCCTTTCAGCCATGGCCTCAGTACCCGCAGCAGTATCCACCTCAGCAGCAGCAGTATCCATCCCAGCAGCAGCCGCTGTATCCACTCAAGCAAGTTCAGCACTCCGAGCAGCAATTCAACTCAAGTATCGATTTGAATAATATCGATCATATTAGTGCTTATCTTGCATCTGATGACGCCACTGGTGGCAGCTATTATAATCATAGCGATGATTCAGACCAGCTCCCACCCCAGCCCCCACCCCAGTAGCTTTCACTTGTGTTATTTTGTTGTTTGGATATTTAAGTTTTAATTTGTATTGGTTATGAATATTAATTTGCGTACTTTGTTGGGATCTTTTAGTTTCACTTGTTTGGATAATATATCGTTTTAAGACCGGGTATTGATTTTGAATCGTATTTTTAATTTATTATTTTAATTTAATTATTAATTTTTATTTTACAATCAAAATAAAGTTTCATAATATTTTTAATTTAATGTAATAAATAATGTTATTAAATATATTACTAATTATATTTAATATTTTTATTAATTAATTTTATTAATAAAAAATATATTATATTTAATATTTAATTTATTAATAAATTCGTATATTTAATATTCTTATTAATAATTTCTTTAAAAAATATATTTTCAATTATTAAATCGATAATATTTTTATTACTAATTTTTTAAAATATATATTACTAAATTTATTATATTTAAGTCGTATATTTATTATTTAATTTATTAATAAATTCGTATATATAATATTTTTATTAATAATTTTTTTAAAAATATATTATATTAAATCAATAACATTTATTTATTAAATAGATTTCCGGTTTTTTTTAAAAAAATATTTTGAAATATTTCCGGAGGATTTAAATGTATTTCCTGCCGTTTTTTTTTATTTTTTTAAAAAAAAATTATTTTCCGGCGGATTTCTTATGTTTCCGGCGGATTTTTTTGTTTTTCTAAAAAAAAAAAATTCCGGCAGATTTCTTGAGTTTCCGGCGGATTTTTTCGTTTTTTTTTAAAAAATAAAACATTTCCGGCGGATTTCTTGAGTTTCCGGCGGATTTGGTTTACTTTTCCGGCAGATTATCCCTCAGAAATTTCCGGCGGATTTTGGTCGCCGGAAAAACCAGTTTTTCTTGTAGTGTGTGTGTAACTTTGAAGGAAGTTTCAAGATGAGTTTCGATGAATAGTGCAAGTCGTGCAAAAGCACAGAGTAGTTATGGTAGTTATTCTAGCAGACATTGAAACGCAAAGACAGGAGTAACGCATCTAATGGCCAAAAGGATATGTGGCATCAATCATCAACAATCATTAGACTATTTTAGTTTAAGTTGTCTTTCGAATGGACATATGTCAATCATGCAAATAAGTTGGTTTCTACATGTAAATCTATAAATAGTAGTTTGTGAGTAGTTCTAGGGGCACTTCATAACATTCAGTAACTCATATGCGCCTAACACATCCAATTACACAATATCTCTGGCAATTGTGGTGAACTATGTCTGCTTGAGTCAATCTTTTAAGTATTCAAACCTTTACTTTTGTCAAGTCAATTTTAATTTCACTTTGACAATCGAGTGCTTCACTCTCGTCTCTTTTCTTTTAATTATGCATTTCTTTTTACTTTAATACTCTTTCTGCACATGAAGAATTTGTGATGTTTTTCCCCTCAAAGGATTGATTCCCATGAATTATTTAAGTTATGCCTAATTTTAGACTTCGAAACCCATTTGTTTAGAACTACTTGAGGAAATCTTGATGTTCAGACCCTTTTGGGCTTGATTCCCGTGTTTTTTGTTCAAGTTATTTTACACTGGTAATTTTAAAACTTAATTCGAATCTCGATTATGCTTGTTGCACCCCGAAAAATCCTTTGGAGGGATTTCTCTTCGCACAACGTGAAATGGAGTCGCCACCAATATTTTTTTAGAGGTAAAACATTGAAAAAAACCTTTCTTGAAAGACAATGGTCCTTGGAACCACGAGATTTGAGTTCGGGGGTCGGTTATGCATGGGGAAGGTACGAGCACCCCACACATCCTTTCTACTGAAAGGGAACCTCGATTTGACGTGTGATTTAAAAGGTTGATTTAAGAAATGCTTTGTTTTTATCTCTCTTTATCTCTCCTTACTTTATGGAAAAACTTAAGGAAAATTTAATCTTTTGCGCTTGACGGGAGGGCACCGTGCCTACGTATCCCGGGGAGGGAATCAAAGCAACGTAGTTCTTGTTTTCGAAAATTGTTTTGTTTTTAGAAATTGCCTTGTTTTGGAAAAGGGTTTGTTTTTTTGAAAAGAAAATGGTTTTTATTTGTCATGCTTGACGGGAATGTGACCCGCTCCTACGTATCTCCCAGTGCGATGGAGAATTCAAAGCTTACGTAGTTCTCGGTTGTCGAGAAAAGGTTTTTATTTTTTAGTTGTTTAATTGTGAAAATTGAATGTTCACAGTGATCAAACAACAAAGGTTTCGAGTGATCACCACTAGCATCCCATTATTGACGATCGTGCAAGCAAAGGCTTCGCATTATCCTCAACAAAGTTTTTAATTTGTGAAATGAGAGTTCTTTTGAAAAATGAGTGTTCATGATAATCAATTGAGCAAAGACTCCAAGTGATCACCACTAGCACCCCATTGTTGACAATCGTGCAAGCAAAGGCTTCGCATTATCCTCAACAAAGTTTGATTTAGAATAAGATTTTGGAAAATCGGATGTTCATGATGATCAAACAACAAAGGTTTCGAGTGATCATCATTAGCACCCCATTGTTGATAGTCGTGCAAGCAAAGGCTTCGCATTACCACCAACAAAGTGTGATTTGTGAAAAATAGTTTGAAATTGTTTTGAGAAGAAGTGAAGTTGTTTATCAATGATTATGTAAATGCAAAAAAATGTTTTGAAGTTGGAACGTTACTAACGAGTAACAAGTTGTTCTTTGTATGCAACATGGTTTTGAAGTTTTGGAGAGTTACTAACGAGTAACAATTGGTGGAAATCAAAACAAGCAAATTGTGAACACCAATTCAACATTTTAATGCACCACAACAATTTAATGCATCAAGGCTCTAAGTGGCCTATCCTTTGCCAAAACTTCACAAGCTTCAAACAACAATTTACATTAAACTCAAAGAGCAAATAAAGCATGATTAAACTTGAGGATGCATCAAGGTCATTGGAGACCAATCATGTGCGCAAATTCAATTGTTTATAGACCCCTTTTTGCTCACATTTCACAAGCACATCAAATGGGAATTGAATTTTTAAATGCTTACAAGCATAGGCATCAAGGTTGAAGTAACCTATCTCTTGCCAACTTAGCATAACCCAAGATCATTTGTGGACCATAAATGAACCAAAACCCAAATTCATTTTCTCAAATCACAAATTAATCGTCAATTTATTTCAACAAGTCAACCAAATCAAGCAAGCAAATGACACTAGCAAGACTTAGGAACATTTATTCACAAGATCCAAGCAATCAAACACCAAAATCAACAACTATTCATATTTTTTTGATTTTTGTGAAAGTAAGAAGGCATGAAAAATGAATATTTGCAAAATCAAACAACATGTTTGGACATGGGAACTTCAAAATCAAGCCCCAATAACAAGATTGCATAAAGAAATGCATCAAAACTCGATTAAACCTATTTTATACCAAAGGTGCGAAACATTCATAGCTTCCTAACACAATTTTATTTCACAAAATGCAACAAGCAAAATGATAACAACACAAATCACAATTTATTCAAGGGTGAGAAGCAATCTCAAACACCCAAGCCTCCCTAAGTGCTTGTCAAAATGTTTGAGACACCTCTCACCAACAACAATCAACAAATCAACAATATAACAACACTAAAATGCATGAATATGGTAGGATGAAAAATTAGAAACATGATATCTACATTTTGATGCAAAAAAGTTGAAGATGATGCTAGGTTTTAAGAAGTTTACCTCAAATCCAAGCTAAGGAATGACTAATATGAAGAACAAGACCACAAATCAACTTGAATCTTCACCAAACTTCAATGAAACCCACGAAATGCTTGCTTAAAAATGCCCTTTGATGATGCAAGCTTGAATTAAATTATGAGAGAAGGAAGATATATGAAGTAGGAATGGAAATGAGGTGAAAAAATGGTGATTTGGTGAAGGAGAAGTGAAAAATTGATGGAGGAAGAGGATGATATGATTTCGGACAAGAGAGGGAATTAGGAGAGGGAGTTGTGTGCTAGGGTTGTGTGAGTGAAAATGAGGCCAAGAGCTTCCTCTTTTGAGGTGAGGTTAATAGGGTATATATAGAAAGCAATTAGGTTTAAGGGTAGTTAGGTCATTGTGCACTAGTTGTGCTCTAGGATTTGATTCTAATTTTGAATCAAAGGCTAGGATTGAGGCTCACATGGATTGAGGACATTGAGAAAACACAAAATGAGAGAATAGAGAGGGGGTGGCGACATTGGGGGTGTGGCCTTGGTCACCAAGTTTTGCTAGTTGTCATCTTGTACTATTGTACTATTATATGACCATTCCATTATCCCTTCATTTTTGATTATTCTTCTTAGGATAATTGTACAAAAATACACCCAATTTAGGCCACATACTAGGAATCTTAGGAATATGCCATTTTATGTGATCACCATGACCAAAAATGTCATAAAAATTACATCTTGGAACTTTTTGTAGAATATTCCCTTTTGATCCTTTTTTGAAATTTTGTGCACAATGTATGCATGCATGCGCATACATACATACATGACCAAAAATGTTTTGCCTCAAATAAATTTCTCTAAAATTGCACAATGATTCTTGATGAGAAATTATCTTATTTTTGACAATGACCAAAATACCCTTTTGCCCTAAAAACCTTGTTTTTTAACAACAAATGCATTTCCACTCTAACAATGAATTTAAAAGCCCTAGAATGACTTTTAAAACCCAAAAATGCATGCACAATGCTCTTTACTCTTCAAAATAAAACCACACTTCTCAATTTATTTATTTTTTGCGGAAAATTAGGGTTTTAAACCTAGGCGGACAAAATTAGGGTATGACAGCTGCCCCTCTTTATTTGGATTTTACCAAGGAATATGAATTGGCCGAAACATATTCCGAGGCAAAATACAAATAAAGAATTCAGAAATAATACTAATTTTGTCTACTTAGAGAAACCCGAATTTTCCTTTTCTTTTTTCTCTTTTTTTTTGTTTCCTTTCTTTGATCTCTCTTCTTTTGAGAGAGAGAGAGTCAACACTTGTCGCGTCGACGAGAAAGCAGTAAATTGCGTAAAGCAGTAAATGAAAGCAGTAAATGGGAAGTGCCGTAAATTGGGGAATTCGGAGGTTGCCTAAAACCTTTTAACGGACTCTCGTCGAGTCCGAGCTCTGGGGGTGGCCTTTTCGAGCGGCCGATCAATATCAGGTCCGGAACTAATATGATCAATGGATCTACTCTATGCCTTAGGTTGACACAATTAATCCGATGGACTTAACGAAGTCTGTAGGATCTGCCGCGCGCTCGTACGCGACGTTGTGATCTGTGGAAGGAGTTCACTAACTCTGTGGGAGTTTACTAACTCTGTGCTGATGGAGTTCACTAACTCGGTGCCATGATGATTTTCTGAAAATGAGATTTTGGGGACCCATTGGTCCAAAGTAACTGACTTTTTTTGAAAATTTTGGGGACTAACGAGTCCAAAGCAACTGAGTTTCTTTTTGAAAATTGGGAAGTTTTGAATGATGCATGGAATGCAGGCTTTTGATGCTGGGATGCACATGGATGCAATGATTGATTTGGTGAGATGTTTTTTCTGTTTGATTTTCCTTTTTCTTTTTCTTTTCTTCTGTTTCTTTTCTTCTGTTTCTTTTCGCCCTTCTGGGATGCGAATATGAAAGTATAATGCTCTACTGTTTGACGACATGAATGATATAGGAATGATGAATGATATGAAAATGTTTTTTTTTTTTTTGCTGGTTAAATCAATCCGCTGGACTTGTGGCACTTGATACGAAGACCGTTCCAGGATGGTGATAACGCAAGGGTTGCGCGCTGGTTTGCAATGATCTTGTTATTTTTAAGGTGGTAGTGCATGTGACTGTTTTTTTTGCAACTTTACCCATTTTGGGAAACCATTTTTCCTTTTGTGATTTTCAAAGATTTCGTAATAATCTGTAATGCTCTGAATGTATGCACATGTTTTGCAATTCAATTTCATCAATCATAAAATCATTATTTTGAAAGAAACTGAATAAATGAAAGTGAAGACACGAAAAGCACACATATGAAAGAAAAGCTGGACTTTTGCTGATATGGAAACTGGTCGTGCAGAAAGTCACGCCAGTTGAAAGTACAATCGTAATCTTTATTCTAAACTGATAAAATACAAGAAAAAGGAACAGATCCTGTGATTCTATCCTTGAAGTAACGGTGCCCACCGTTCATACTTGTGACCTTGATCAACCCCTTATCCAAATCTTCGAGAGTGCTGTATGCCCTTGTTTATTTTCATGCCCAAGTTTTCTGACCCTAATTTTTGCCTGGATCGCCCTTTGCGGGTTTTCAATCCACCGGGTCGCTCTGATTTTGCCTAGGCCGCCCTTTCGGATTTTCAACCTAGCGAGCTAATTCTTACTTGGCTTATCTTTCCCTTTTTCTGTCTATTTCTTTAGGCATAGTACTTCTTTACCACATCTGAGTTCACTAGGTTTGGGATTTCATCTCCATCCATGTTTGCAAGAATTAATGCCCCTCCGGAGAATGCCTTCTTCACCACATAAGATCCTTCGTATTTGGGAGCCCATTTGCCACAGGGATCCGTCTGGATTGGCAAGATTTGTTTGAGCACGAGGTCTCCTTCTTGGAATTCCCGAGGACGGATTTTCTTGTCAAAAGCCCTCATCATCCTCTGTTGGTACAGTTGACCATGGCACAAGGCGGCTACTCGCTTCTCTTCAATGAGATTCAATTGGTCAAAACGAGCCTGAACCCACTCTGCTTCTTCTAATTTGGTCTCCATTAATACTCGCAGCGAGGGTATTTCAAACTCAATGGGGAGAACAGCTTCTGACCCATAAACCAACGAGTAAGGGGTTGCCCCTGTAGATGTACGCACCGAAGTTCTGTACCCATGCAAGGCGAAGGGGAGCATCTCATGCCAGTTCTTGTAAGTTACTACCATTTTCTGTACTATCCTCTTAATATTCTTATTGGCTGCCTCAACTGCCCCATTCATCTTCGGACGGTAGGGAGAAGAGTTGTGATGTTGGATTTTGAAGTCCTTGCATAAGTCCCTCATCACCTTGCTATTCAAATTACTGCCGTTGTCTGTGATGATTTTGTTCGGAAGGCCGTAGCGGCAAACCAAATCTTTCTTGATGAACTTAGCAATCACTGAACTTGTTACATTGGGATAAGAAGCAGCCTCTACCCACTTGGTGAAGTAGTCGATAGCAACAAGGATGAAACGATGACCATTTGAAGCTTTTGGTTCAATAGGACCAATGATGTCCATGCCCCACATTGAGAAAGGCCAAGGTGCACTCAGGACATTCAGAGAGGTTGGTGGTACATGGATGTGATCTGCATAAATTTGACATTTATGGCACTTTCTTGCAAAGCTATAACAGTCAGATTCCATTTGCAGCCAATAGTAACCTGTTCTCAGGATCTTTCTAGCCATTGTGTGCCCACTGGAATGAATTCCAAATGAGCCCTCATGAACATCTTGCATGATCTTTATTGATTCCTCCCTTGTTACACATCTGAGGAGAACCAAGTCATGGTATCTCTTGTAAAGGACGTCTCCACTCAAGAAGAAACCCATTGACAGCCTCCTGAGTGTTCTCTTATCATTTTCTGAAGCGCCGGGGGGATATTCTCTGCTGGTGATATACTGTTTGATGTCATGGTACCAAGGTTTACTGCCTGATTCCTCTTCAACTGCCATGCAATGGTAATAAGCAGGTAGACCCCGGTGTTGGACTCTGACACACGTCAAGTTCCTGTCACAGTTGACGTTGAACATGGAAGACAAAGTGGCCAAGGCATCGGCTAGTTGATTCTCATTGCGAGGTATGTGCCGGAAGGTGATCTCTTCAAAGGGCTTGATTAGCTCTTGAATGTAGTCACGGTAAAGGATCAAATCAGGGTTTCTTGCTTCCCAATCACCTTTTACTTGGTGAACAACTAGAGCTGAATCCCCGGACACGTCGAGCCTTTTGACTTTCCAATCGAGGGCCGCTTGTATGCCTAAGATGCACGCCTCATACTCTGCAATATTATTTGTGACGTAGAAACTCAGCCTTGCCGTGAATGGTATGAAACGATTGTCCGGGGAGATCAACACTGCTCCGACCCCGTACCCCCACATGTTAGAGGCACCATCAAACAGTACTCTCCACCTTTCATCATCTTGGGATTTTCCTTCGTCGAACAATGCTATGATGTCTTCATCTGGGAATTCACATTGCATGGACTGGTAATCCTCATTCGGTTGATGTGCCAGATACTCTGCCAATGTGCTGCCTTTAACCGCCTTTTGGGTGACATGCTGGAGGTCATACTCTGATAAAAGCATTTGCCAACGAGCAATTCTACCTGTGAGCGCAGGTTTCTCAAATATGTACTTGATTGGATCCATCTTAGACACCAACCAGGTAGTGTGACTCAACATGTACTGTCTCAATCGATGCGCTGCCCAGGCAAGGGCACAACAAGTCTTCTCCAATGGTGAATACCTGGTCTCGCAATCGGTGAATTTCTTGCTCAGGTAGTAGATTGCATGTTCTTTCTTCCCCGACTCATCGTGTTGCCCCAGTACGCAACCCATGGAATCGTCCAACACTGTAAGGTACAGAATAAGAGGCCTGCCGGACACAGGTGGCATTAGGACTGGCGGATTCTGAAGATACACCTTGATTTTCTCGAAGGCTTCTTGACATTGATCATTCCACGTCAACTCTTGGTTTTTGCACAACAGTTTGAAAATCGGCTCGTAGGTAGCGGTCAACTGGAAGATGAATCGGGAAATGTAATTCAGCCTTCCAAGAAAACCACGAACTTCTTTCTCTGTTTTTGGCGCTGGCATCTCGAGGATAGCACGCACTTTGTCCGGGTCTACCTCAATTCCCTTCTGGCTAACAATGAAGCCCAACAATTTTCCTGACCTCACTCCGAATGTGCACTTGGCGGGATTCAGCCTGAGTTTGTACTTTCTGAGGCGCTCGAAAAGCTTCTGCAGGTTAACAACATGCTCTTCATCGGTCCTTGATTTGGCGATCATATCGTCCACATAAACTTCAATCTCTTTATGCATCATGTCGTGGAACAGAGTCACCATTGCTCTTTGATAAGTTGCCCCGGCATTCTTCAATCCGAAAGGCATGACCTTATAGCAGAAAGTTCCCCAAAGGGTTATGAAGGTGGTTTTCTCCATATCCTCTGGAGCCATCTTGATCTGGTTGTAACCTGAATATCCGTCCATGAAGGAAAACATTGAGTGTTGCGCTGTGCTATCTACCAGAACATCGATGTGAGGTAGAGGGAAATCATCTTTAGGACTTGCTCGGTTCAAATCACGGTAATCGACACACATCCGGACCCTTCCGTCTTTCTTGGGAACCGGAATGATGTTGGCTACCCACTCAGGATATTTTGCCACTGCTAAGAACCCTGCGTCGAACTGTTTCTTGACCTCATCCCTGATTTTCAAGGACATCTCTGGCCTCATTCGCCTCAATTTCTGTTTTACCGGAGGATATTCTGGTTTTACCGGCAATCTGTGCTCAACAATATCTGTATTCAATCCCGGCATGTCTTGGTAAGTCCATGCGAAAATGTCAACATAGTCAAACAGGAGCTGAATCAACTTCTTACGTTCACAATCCCCCATCGCGGTACCAACCTTGATCTCTTTTCTATCATCTTCAGTACCCAAATTAACCATTTCTGTGGGCTCCCCATGGGGCTTGATGACCTTTTCTTCTTGTTCTACCATTCTCATAATTTCTGGAGGAGTATCCCAACCATCCTCAACATCTTCCTCAGTTTGGTTAACCGGGTAATCAAAGTCACAGTATGAGTTATGGGCATTATTACTTTCAAGAATTGTATTCGATCTACATTAAAATGGAGTGGCGAATAAAAATAAAGAAAAGACACGCAAATGAGAGATGAAGAAAGAGATTTTTATTGAAAATTCCAAAATAACATTTTATGCATTGATGAAGTTTGACGAAAACATGCATGCCCGAATGAAATATCCCAAGGCCTTGGGCAGAGCCGAGGAATTTTGCATTACGAAGAAAAATTACTTTAAATTGAAAAACACAGGGAAATCTAGGGCCTCCCAGTTCTGGAGCTTTTCTTTCGCAGCACAACGGCGCACTAAGCCGACAGCACCGTCACCCGAGCCTGAATCTTCTTCGATCACATTGACCTGGTCAGGGTTCAGCATGCCTACACTTCGGAAGTTGTTCCTAAGATCACCGACGACCATCCCTCCCTGGTTGGGGGTCCTTCCTCTGAGCTTTGCCAACCATTTCTCTCTTCTATCAGCTGCTAGCCTCTCTCGGTCTGCAGGGCTTGGGATGTACGCAATACCGAACCTTTCAGTATTCCCTTTCAGCAGGACGGGTGCTACAATTCCTTGAGCAGCTTTTCCCAGGCCTTTTCCAACCTGATACCCATATCCTAGCATCACCTTTGCAACCATCATGTCCGGCTTGGACCACCTAGGCTTCAATTGGGGAGGCTCACTCCCAACAAAGATAGCATTTGAGATCTCCAATCCTTGGAAGGCAGTCTCAAAAGACTCCTCTGCTGCTTCAACGTAATATTCTGGTGGTGATCGGTTTATCATCATTTCCTCCTCCCCGAAGATTACTATCAACTTGCCCTCGGCCACAAACTTGGGTTTCTGATGGAGCGAAGATGGCACTGCCCCAGCGGCATGTATCCAAGGTCGTCCTAGCAGACAGCTATAAGAGGAAGCTATATCCATGACTTGGAATGTGACATAGAACACTTCAGGACCCACCTGCAAAGGCACCTCTACTTCTCCAAAAACTTCTTTCACCGACCCATCAAATGCTCTAACCAAGGTGGAGCTAGGCTTCAGATATGAGCAATCCACATCCAACTTATCCATTGTGGACTTGGGCAACACATTTAATGACGAGCCATTGTCGATGGGCACTCTGGCCAGCATGTAGTCCCCACACTTGACAGAGATGTGAAGGGCTTGATTGTGATTCTTCCCCGCCGGAGGTAACTCAGCGTCTGTGAAGGTCAAGTAGTTGGATGCCACTATGTTCCCAACAATACCATCAAGCTGGTTGGCCGTAATGTCATGGGGTACGTGTGCTTCATTCAGGATTTTCAACAGTGCAGCTCGGTGTGCCTCGGAACTAAGCAACAACGAAAGCATTGAGATTTTGGCCGGGGTTTGATTTAACTGGTCCACCACCTGGTATTCACTTTGTCTCATTACTTTCAGAAATTCCTGAGCTTCTTTGTCTGATACTTCTCTAACTTCCACAGTTTCCTTATCTTTTCCCTTACGGGCCCTTTCTTCAGCTTCCTTTGATTGTTCCTTTCTAAGATTTTCAGGAACATACATCCTTCCACTCCTTGTAATTCCACTACTCCCAGCAATGTTTGTTATATCCAACACGCCCTGAGGGACCTCTGCTTGCATTTTCACGTTGCAGCTCCAGAGAATAACCCTAGTCTCTCTACTAGGGGTAGCAGCAGGTACCGGAATAACAACAGTCAGAGGTCTTGCCACAACCGAGCTTGAATTCAGACTGCAAGGGATTTCAACCGGTCTCCTGAAACCTCTGTTGTTTGATTGCAGAGTAGATACACTTTCTTCCTTTTCCTGAACCCCAACCTGGACCAGGTGTCTGTCTAACAGCTCTTGGAGGATGGGTTTGAAGCTCTCACAGGCCCCAACACAATAAGGGTCATTGCAGATGTCTCCTCTGGCACACCCTTCTTCGATGATACCACAACGGCATAGTGCAGCATGAATGATACTCAGGGGTGTACGAATGCACTCCACCTTCCTAATTAAGTACTGACCACCCTGATCATTAATGGCATTTGCAGTGGGCCCACCATGCCCCGACAACGGGTTGGTGGTTACATTAGGTTGCTGAAATGATATACTCTTTGCATCAAGCAGGTCTTGCACAACGTACTTGAACGCCTTACAATCCTCCACCACATGACCTACTGCCCCAGAATGAAAGGCACAGGTAGCATTTGCATTATACCCTCTCGGATAGGGAGGCTGATATGGTTTCATCTGACGAGTACTGATTAACTTGTTGGCAATGAGATAATTGAACAAATTCGTGTACGACATGGGGATAGGTTCAAAGACAACAGGCTTTTTTTCGTTGTAGTTTCTGTACTGATTGTTGGACTGGAATGGCTGAGCAGGCGGCGTCTGAGCAGGAACTGGAATGGCTTGTGGGGGATTGTTGTGTGATGGACCGCTAGCTCCGCTGATTGCATTAGTTTCTCCCTCCTTCTTCTTGTGGGTACCAGAAAAAGGCTTTTTTCTGATGGGAAGGAGGTGTTGGGCCATGGGCTATTCTTCCGCTGCGCATGCCGTTCTCCACTCTTTCTCCAGTGACAACCATCTCAGAGAAAATCGAAGCCACGCTGCCGACCAAACGATCATAGAACACTGGGGGAAGAGTTTCCATGAACATATGGACCATCTCTTTATCAAGCAGGGAGGGTTTTACTTGTGCAGCGAGGTTCCTCCACCTCTGGGCGTATTCCTTGAATGTCTCATTATCCTTCTTAGACATACATTGCAGCTGGGTCCTATCCGGGGCTAAATCACTGTTGTACTGTCATTGACGGATAAAGGCATCCGCCAGATCCTTCCAACAACGGATATTAGTTGGCTCCAATTGCATATACCATTCAAGGGGAGCTTCAGCTAAACTTTCCTGAAAGCAATGTATCATCAGGTTATCATCACGGGCGTGGGCAGTCATCTTCCGGCAATACATCGTCACATGGCTGCGCGGGCAGGTTGCTCCTTTGTACTTGTCGAAAAATGGTGCTTTGAACTTGGGTGGCAGGACTAGATTAGGGACCAAGCATAACTCATGGGTGTTCTTAGCCTGGGAACCTGTTCCTTCAACAGCTCTCAATCTTTCTTCTAACATCTGGTACTGACTTCTAGCTTCATCGGGGTAATTCGGCGGAAAACCACTCACACCGTAGTGAAGATTATTCATCGACACCAAAGCTGGGGTCACGTGTGGGTCACGTGAGTGAGCGATAATCTGAGGAATTGGACCCTGAACTTGTGGATGGATTGTTGCTGGAGAATTGAAGCCAACCGGAGTTCCCGGGGTAATAGCAGGAGTAGGAATCTGAATTTGAACCTGAGGTGTCCCCGTTCCAACTTCATTCACAGCTGATTCAGGCTGGGCCTGTCCTGTGGTTCCCGAAGGACCACTTTCTGGGTTTGCACCGGCAGCAGGGGGTGTGTACCCTAATGGGAGACCATAAGGAGGCCATCGCACGTTCTGGAGAGCCTGAGAGACTCTAGGTTCAGGAGGAGGATCCACTCCTGCGGCAGCAGCACCTTCAGTTATGCCAGCATCCCTTAAGGCACTTAACACTCTTATGACCTCTGCCATTTTAGCTCTTGTAACTTCCATCTCAGCCCTGATTGTTCGATTCTCTTGATTCTTATCATGCTGACCCTGACCATTTGGATTCGGACCTTCTGGAACTGCATCATTCTGGATTGGTTGATGATTGCCCAGATTCGCGTTGTCTTGATTGTTGGCCATATTTCTTGCCTGTGATCGCGTCCATTACCGATGATTAACCATCTTGTCTTACTTCTGTGGACGGAACATTATTTTTATGAACACAAAGACAAATGATGCAAATGCAATGCAATATGCATGTGGTTATGTTTATTGCCGGGAATCGCGGTGCAACTCGTCTTGTCATAGGTGTTAAGGTTCAGGTGTTTTTAGGATTGCAACAAAGTTGGAAGCAACAAGGCAAAACAAACGTACTTCAATTAAATGGAATGCGAACGAGTATCACAAATAGAAAGCAAATCAAAGTACAATATTCCTTAAGAGTGCAATACAATGATTTTAAACAAAGTACTATTTTCCAAAGAAAGTTACAACTTCTTAAAGAAAAGTACAATTTCCTAAGGATCGCTACAATACTCTAAAGGGAACTTTAAAGGCATATGGCTTTCAACTCCTCGCTCCTTTTCCTCTTCTTGCTCTCAGTTGCCCCTCGGGCTTTCTCCAGCAGTTCTTCTGTGCGAATCTTGCAGTACTCAACAAACTCACACACCTTGACAGGGGTGTTGAAAGGGTTCATTTCTGCATCCGCCTTTCTTAGCTTCTTGGGAATGTCTCTCACAGCCTGATTAGCTAACCCAACTAACTTGGAGAACTTGTCTTTCCAATGTAAGCCTTCCTTTTTCAATTCCTCAAAGACTTGCTGACTTTTTACCTTACTGAGCAATTCCGCAAATTGACTCTCCCAATAGTCACTCTTCTCCCTTAGCCGGAGGTAAGACCCTTCCAAGTATTGCACATGATTGGCCAAGCTTTCCGACTTCCCTTGTTCCCTTCTTAGTGCTTGCTGATAATCCCTCAGGATCCCTTCAATAGATTCCCGATCTTGCTTGACACTCTTTAATTGATCTTCCAATTCAAGCTTCATTATTCGAGAGTCTTTTCTTGACTTAACTAGTGCGTGCCTGACTGTTTGCTCTTCTTTCCATGTATCCTCATATAGCCTCTTCCATTTAATTGCTTCCGCTACAGCCTCATTCATCTTGGTAGTGCACCTCTTCACTTCCTCTTTGGCACCCTTCAAGTGCTTTTGCATTTCCCTCTTGCTTTTCCCCTCTATTTCAAGTTTTCTATTGACTTCCTCAATAGCTGCAGCTTGGAAAGCATTTTCATTTTCTAGCTTTTCCTTGTCTTGCATCATCTTTCTCAATCTATCTTGCAGAGCCCTTTTCTCTTCTCCCACCTTTGACATGGCCAACCTAACCTCTTCCAATTCTTCAATGGTAGGAATGTGAGGTTCTTGTATCTTTTCCTCAGGCAGTGGTACTCCTTGGTTGAATGACCGAGTTTCACTAATCCTCCCTTCAAGCCATTGAGAAAAAGAGATAGCAGTGGTCCTCCTGGTTAACTCTTCTCTGTCCTTCCGCACTACGGTTTCCCAAGCTTGCAGGACTCGCCGAAGTAGACTCTCGTCTTTAGGGATCCCCGCATGGAGGTAAAAACGAAACAGCATAGCTTCGGAGGGTGAATCCCGCATAGGGTATCCGAGCTGTCGCAAGGTCAAAGAGGGGTTATAGTTTATGCATCCTTGGGTTCCCATGAGAGGAACGTTCTGAAAACTCCCACACCAAAATACCACTGAAGGCCTGTCTACCCAACATTTAGGTGAGAACCAACGAATCTGGAGAGCATATTGGTTCTTGAAAGCATGCACCCACTCTTGAGAGTTCATAGTCTTCGGATTACAACCCAAGGCATAGGAAAGCAAATCCTTCACATCACTTTTGTTGGTACACACATGACTGATCAACCAAGCATATAACACAGGGAAGGAGCAACACATCTTATTCTTTTGGAATTCATGGTGACGAGTGAAGGCACGGTATGTCTCTGCGAGGATTGCGGGAACCGGGTTGATAGGATTTTTGCACATTTGAAGGCGAGGAAGACACCGATTGCAGTTTCACTCACATGCCTCTCTATCTGAGGGAAGAGCACAATGCCGAAGATGGTCAGAGCTAGCACTTGCTTGAAAGAATTCCAATCATCAGACACTACATAGCTGGTCATCAAACTCTCAAAGTATTCTTGAGGAAACCCAAATACCTTATTACGTTCTATCTTATGGGCCCGCACTTTCTCAGCACTGATTTGCAACAAGGCAGCAAGCTTTTCATCAGAATAATACTCCCCTTGGTATTGATAAGGCTTAAACTTGGATCGATCAAAGCCCAAAATCCTATCATACTCTTCTAGGGTAGGCGCCATTTGGAAATTCTTAAAAATGAAACAGCGAATCTCCGAGTCATAGAACCGACACAGGGCAGCAATGGCACTCTCTTGCACTTCCAGTTGTAGCAGCTTGCGAATGTTCCCATAGGTTTTGTCAAAAGACCTGACCTCAATAGGACCTAGGAGGGATGCATAGTCTTTCAGACTAGCCATATCAATCTCTTTCACAACAGGAAGCCTTGAATTGAAAACGGTTTTGCCTTTTGATTCCATTCCGTTTCTTACACACTTATGACAAGACTTTGTGTTACGTGGCGATCTCCGGCAAACAACTTTAATGCATGGAGGATGCAAAGAATGGAGGTTTTTTTTTTCAAAATTTTTGTTAGATGCGAATGCAATGATGATAATGCAAAATGATGTAGATGTGATGATTATGACCTTTTATTTACATAGAAAAGAGAGAAGAAAATGATTTTTATTGGTGGCGGTTCAAAACATTTTTGAAAATACCCGCTATATGCCACCTCATATAGGTGTTTATGAGGGAAAAAGGAAATTACTTTCTACATTTTGGTAAATGAGTTTCGAAAGAGGATGCCTAAGCTAATGCAACACACAATTTGCGTGCCCCCGTGTCCTACAAATGGGTAAGGATCGTAGGCTCTAAAGTCAACGACAAGGGTAATCCTCCTATGTGGGTTCTGGTCACTGCCTCACAATGGCAACCAAAAGCTAAAGTCTCTCTCATGAATACACCCACAATCGTAGAGAGCTACCGATTGTGAGGTATCATGAAGAAAGCGCACTCTTGGGCGAAACTTTCATGAGAGCCAGACAGACAACGGTCTACGAATGGCAGTCACTACTCATTTCCACTCTCCTAGGGTTCTTTGCAGACCTTGGGTTTTAGGCCCCACTCAATGCTCACAAATATAAGGTGTGCAGTGTGTGATGAGGGCACAACACCTAAAAATCTACCCAAACCCCACCTGCAAAGGGAAACCAAAACAGTCCAGACAATATCAAGCAACAGCATGTCGTCTACCCTAGGGTTCAATATCATTTCAACATAAGTATACTAACCTAGGGTTCCAACAACAATCGCAAGCATTGCTTACCTTAAGAAAGGGAGCCTAGAGGAGGGGACATAATAGGATTAGGGGAAATGCATGAGCTTACCTCAAGAAAGGGAGCAAAGAAGAGGGGAACATGCTAGGATTGGGGAAATGTATGAGAAAAGCATATAAACGACGAAAGTAAGAGGAGAAGAAGAAGAAACTACTCTTATTTTACTCAAGAAGCAAATATAGAAGAGGAAGAAGGCTAACACACAATGCACGCAAGCACAACATCACAAGAATGCACACGACAATTCTAAGAATAATGCAAGCATGTTTTTAAAGGCAAAGGAAAGAAAGAAGAAAAGGAAAGGAGGAGAGATATAACAAAGCATTCAAATCAACGAAATAAATCACATGTCGAATCGATTGGCTCGACCCACTAAAGAAAGGTCCCCAGCGGAGTCGCCAGCTGTTGCACCCCGAAAAATCCTTTGGAGGGATTTCTCTTCGCACAACGTGAAATGGAGTCGCCACCAATATTTTTTTAGAGGTAAAACATTGAAAAAAACCTTTCTTGAAAGTCAATGGTCCTTGGAACCACCAGATTTGAGTTCGGGGGTCGGTTATGCATGGGGAAGGTACGAGCACCCCACACATCCTTTCTACTGAAAGGGAACCTCGATTTGACGTGTGATTTAAAAGGTTGATTTAAGAAATGCTTTGTTTTTATCTCTCTTTATCTCTCCTTACTTTATGGAAAAACTTAAGGAAAATTTAATCTTTTGCGCTTGACGGGAGGGCACCGTGCCTACGTATCCCGGGGAGGGAATCAAAGCAACGTAGTTCTTGTTTTCGAAAATTGTTTTGTTTTTAGAAATTGCCTTGTTTTGGAAAAGGGTTTGTTTTTTTGAAAAGAAAATGGTTTTTATTTGTCATGCTTGACGGGAATGTGACCCGCTGCTACGTATCTCCCAGTGCGATGGAGAATTCAAAGCTTACGTAGTTCTCGGTTGTCGAGAAAAGGTTTTTATTTTTTAGTTGTTTAATTGTGAAAATTGAATGTTCACAATGATCAAACAACAAAGGTTTCGAGTGATCACCACTAGCATCCCATTATTGACGATCGTGCAAGCAAAGGCTTCGCATTATCCTCAACAAAGTTTTTAATTTGTGAAATGAGAGTTCTTTTGAAAAATGAGTGTTCATGATAATCAATTGAGCAAAGACTCCAAGTGATCACCACTAGCACCCCATTGTTGACAATCGCACAAGCAAAGGCTTCGCATTATCCTCAACAAAGTTTGATTTAGAATAAGATTTTGGAAAATCGGATGTTCATGATGATCAAACAACAAAGGTTTCGAGTGATCATCATTAGCACCCCATTGTTGATAGTCGTGCAAGCAAAGGCTTCGCATTACCACCAACAAAGTGTGATTTGTGAAAAATAGTTTGAAATTGTTTTGAGAAGAAGTGAAGTTGTTTATCAATGATTATGTAAATGCAAAAAAATGTTTTGAAGTTGGAATGTTACTAACGAGTAACAAGTTGTTCTTTGTATGCAACATGGTTTTGAAGTTTTAGAGAGTTACTAACGAGTAACAATTGGTGGAAATCAAAACAAGCAAATTGTGAACACCAATTCAACATTTTAATGCACCACAACAATTTAATGCATCAAGGCTCTAAGTGGCCTATCCTTTGCCAAAACTTCACAAGCTTCAAACAACAATTTACATTAAACTCAAAGAGCAAATAAAGCATGATTAAACTTGAGGATGCATCAAGGTCATTGGAGACCAATCATGTGCGCAAATTCAATTGTTTATAGACCCCTTTTTGCTCACATTTCACAAGCACATCAAATGGGAATTGAATTTTTAAATGCTTACAAGCATAGGCATCAAGGTTGAAGTAACCTATCTCTTGCCAACTTAGCATAACCCAAGATCATTTGTGGACCATAAATGAACCAAAACCCAAATTCATTTTCTCAAATCACAAATTAATCGTCAATTTATTTCAACAAGTCAACCAAATCAAGCAAGCAAATGACACTAGCAAGACTTAGGAACATTTATTCACAAGATCCAAGCAATCAAACACCAAAATCAACAACTATTCATATTTTTTTGATTTTTGTGAAAGTAAGAAGGCATGAAAAATGAATATTTGCAAAATCAAACAACATGTTTGGACATGGGAACTTCAAAATCAAGCCCCAATAACAAGATTGCATAAAGAAATGCATCAAAACTCGATTAAACCTATTTTATACTAAAGGTGCGAAACATTCATAGCTTCCTAACACAATTTTATTTCACAAAATGCAACAAGCAAAATGATAACAACACAAATCACAATTTATTCAAGGGTGAGAAGCAATCTCAAACACCCAAGCCTCCCTAAGTGCTTGTCAAAATGTTTGAGACACCTCTCACCAACAACAATCAACAAATCAACAATATAACAACACTAAAATGCATGAATATGGTAGGATGAAAAATTAGAAACATGATATCTACATTTTGATGCAAAAAAGTTGAAGATGATGCTAGGTTTTAAGAAGTTTACCTCAAATCCAAGCTAAGGAATGACTAATATGAAGAACAAGACCACAAATCAACTTGAATCTTCACCAAACTTCAATGAAACCCACGAAATGCTTGCTTAAAAATGCCCTTTGATGATGCAAGCTTGAATTAAATTAGGACAGAAGGAAGATATATGAAGTAGGAATGGAAATGAGGTGAAAAAATGGTGATTTGGTGAAGGAGAAGTGAAAAATTGATGGAGGAAGAGGATGATATGATTTCGGCCATGAGAGGGAATTAGGAGAGGGAGTTGTGTGCTAGGGTTGTGTGAGTGAAAATGAGGCCAAGAGCTTCCTCTTTTGAGGTGAGGTTAATAGGGTATATATAGAAAGCAATTAGGTTTAAGGGTAGTTAGGTCATTGTGCACTAGTTGTGCTCTAGGATTTGATTCTAATTTTGAATCAAAGGCTAGGATTGAGGCTCACATGGATTGAGGACATTGAGAAAACACAAAATGAGAGAATAGAGAGGGGGTGGCGACATTGGGGGTGTGGCCTTGGTCACCAAGTTTTGCTAGTTGTCATCTTGTACTATTGTACTATTATATGACCATTCCATTATCCCTTCATTTTTGATTATTCTTCTTAGGATAATTGTACAAAAATACACCCAATTTAGGCCACATACTAGGAATCTTAGGAATATGCCATTTTATGTGATCACCATGACCAAAAATGTCATAAAAATCACATCTTGGAACTTTTTGTAGAATATTCCCTTTTGATCCTTTTTTGAAATTTTGTGCACAATGTATGCATGCATGCGCATACATACATACATGACCAAAAATGTTTTGCCTCAAATAAATTTCTCTAAAATTGCACAATGATTCTTGATGAGAAATTATCTTATTTTTGACAATGACCAAAATACCCTTTTGCCCTAAAAACCTTGTTTTTTAACAACAAATGCATTTCCACTCTAACAATGAATTTAAAAGCCCTAGAATGACTTTTAAAACCCAAAAATGCATGCACAATGCTCTTCACTCTTCAAAATAAAACCACACTTCTCAATTTATTTATTTTTTGTGGAAAATTAGGGTTTTAAACCTAGGCGGACAAAATTAGGGTATGACAATGCTAATGGTCTTGAGGCATTGACTCGATTGATAATGTAATTGGATTCTACGTGAAAACCATTTTACCCTCTGAAAATGCATTGAGAAGGGCTGACATGTAAACTTGTTAACTGGTGAACCTAGGATCTAATTCGAGGCCTCTTATTTTATCTCTTTCGAATTCACTAGAAAACAAAATTGGCACGCCCGGTGGGATCTAGTTAGAGATGGTTGTTCCATGTTTTAAATTGTATGCTCACACAAAACAGAAATATGGTTAACACCAGAAACCGTAATAGGGAATCTACAAGTTCTCCAAATCAAAATGGAAATAATGGTTTTGACCAAGAAGTCCAACAAGAAATTAATTCTTTTCGTTTTTTTTATAATTAACAAGAAATTAATTCACTTGACTCTGAGAGAAGTGAATTAATTCACTTAACAAGAAAATAATGGTTTTATAACATTGATGTTGTTCCTTGTGGAGAACTAAGACCAAACAACCTTGTCATAAACCAAGTGGAACCAGAACCACCCATTGACTCTGAGAGAAGAACTCTTAACGTAGATCAACCACCTTTTGGGTTGCCCTACAGTTTTGTTCCTCTCCCAAGGGTAACCGTGGCAAGTTCTAGTATTCCTCGAGGATTTCAAGGAATAAGTAATGGAGGAATTGTGCAGTTCAAGACTTAGCCATTTGAACCCTCATAATGTGGCATTGGAGAAAGTTCTCAATAGGGAAACAAATGGATGAGACCAACCATGACATGGTAAACATGATGACTCAGCAAATAGCAACAACGTTTAACCCTCTAACTGAAAACCCAAATGGGAAGAAGTGCTGATGGTTTTGGTGCTCCCAAGGAGGATAATGAAAATAGTATTCAAAACAATAACAAAAATATTCAAGAACAAGCTATTATTCAATCACCCAGAAACAATGTGGTTTCTCAAAATGTTGCTATTGTCATTAGAAATCAAAATGCTGATGATATGTTGCAACAAATTCGACAATATGCTGGGGGGCATCATGTCATTGAAGTTGGGTATACAAATAATCCTTATTTTGTGTTTGCCTTTCCACTAGCAGTTTTGCAAACAGAACTGCCTAGAGGAATTAAAGTTCCAAAATTTTCGAAGTTTGCTGTAGAAGCAAGGGAATCAACAGTGGAACAGGTAGCTAATATCAAGTCGAATGTGGTGATTTGGAAAACAATGACTTTTTGAAATTGAAATATTTTCCAAGTTCCCTAACTAAAGATGCTTTCACTCGGTTCACTGCCTTTACGTGCAAATTTGGTTCCAAATTGGGCTCATCTCAAAAGTATATTTCACGAATAGTTCTTTTGGGTGAAAACAAGGTCAATGTCATTGATATGGCTAACATTTGAAGGAATAATAAAGAGTCTATTGATGATTATATTAGTAGATTTAGACAAATGAAAGTCAGATGCTTGACAGCCATTCCAGAATTTGAATTTGTACAAATGGTTGCGACAAGCTTTGACTAGTTTTAGACATATAGAGAAGTTAAATTCGGAAAAGAAAAAACTTAAGAAAACAGAAAAAGGTTAAAAGAAATATAACTTTTCTAAGAAAAACGATACTTATTCAAAAAAAGAAGGTGAACGTTTTTCTCGGAATGACAAAGGAAAGTTTGTGGCCTTAGTAGAACAAAATTCCGAAGGCGAAAGTGAGTCTAAAGAGGAGGAATCTAGTGGGATTAATATAGTTGAGTTAAAACTAGGGCCCCCTTATGTTTGTTCAAGGTTAAAACCTTTATTGGTAAAAGAAATCTCTAAATTTTTAAAGAAAGTTTATGACTTTGACATTAACAAAGTAGACCAAATCTATGAGGTCTTATTAAAATAAAAAAAAACTGGTCTTGAGTGATGACCATAAAGTGCCCTCACCTAAAGAAGTGAAAGGAAAATTGTATTGTAAATACCACAATGTCTTAGGACATGCCACTAATACATGTATACGTTTTAGGGACCTCATTCAGAAGGTGATTGAAGAGGGATGCCTAATCTTCAAATTGAAGAAAAAGGCCCCCATGAAGGTGGACACTGATCCAATCCAAGTGGATGTTAATTATTCGGAGCTAGAGAACTCGAACATTTTTATGTTGGATATTAAGCAAATGGAAGGTTTTCCACAAATGCTAACTAAGAAGGCTAATACTGGTCACTTGAAAGCTTCTAAAGTAGCTATCAAAGAGACTACAAGTGCATGCACTGTTGAGATGATAACTTCCAAGTTTGTTGACCTCAGAATTTATGTGGCTGATGTTAAAGAGGTAGAAGATATAGATCTCATTGATCAATTGATGGATCAGTTCGAAGTGGACATATGCAACAAGATTTACCCTAGTCCCGGTGAAACTCTGTTCAAATATTTGTAGAGATTTGGCAATTTGAATCAAGAATCCTTTCTTTGCCCAAGATTTGGTGTAGTTTTCGATAACAAGGCGACTAAGACTTTTGAAAGTTCTAAAATTAAGAAGAAGTTGGTTGAGGAAGCCTGAGGTAAAGGTAAGGAAGGTGTAGTACCTGGAAGTATCCCCTTTATCAGGCCTCCTTTTCGGAGGAACCAACAGGCTCACCAGGGACAAAAGAGTTATGTGCCACCCTATAAGGTTCCTAAGAACAAGTGGATCAGGGGTATGAACCACCCCTCATATAAACAATGGGTGACAGCTAAGAACTATAAGCCCAACATTGTCTATGTGAGGCGTGAAAGTTCCAATACTGGTTACAGTAGGAATCAAAGGTATGGTTTCGAAGATCAAGGAATGACAAGGACCCAGGTAAGAAGGGCCCAGAGAATACGCAAATCTACCTATGAGTCTTATGAGGAAAGTCAAAGCCCCAAAGTTACCATCAAGCATAAAGGAGACAACAGTGTAACTTATAAGAATGTAATAGGTCATTCGAAGGGTCAAAACTCACAAAATGATAGCAAGAAATTGGTAGAGTATGAGGATGAGGATGATCTGATTACGAATGTGTTCGGTTATGACTTTGATGATGACTTACATGATATATGTGCAATGGTGTCTTTTTTACCTACTGAATATGCAAAAAGAGTGTTCGGGATGTAGGAGCTCGAAGACTATTTCGAAAACGCGGAAGAATCTGAAGCTGAGGCGCCTGTGCTGGTAGGGTGTATGCCTAGATCATCCATATTTCCAAGGTCAGAACCTGAAGCTTGGAATTCTGCAATATTCGAAGCCCCATGTATGACTGTATGAAAACCCATCTGAAACCTTTATTCATACAAATAAGAATTAATGGTTGTATTTGAGTGAACAAGGTGCATATTGATGGTGGGGCAGCCGTTAAGTTAATGCTTGAAGGGGTGGTGGAAAGGCTTAGATAGATTGATGAAGACCTAATCCCACACAATCTTGTGATTACCAGCTTCAATGGGAAAAGTTCAAAATATAAGGGTATTACTTCCCACAATATCCAGGTGGGTTCCATATCTCAAAATACCATATTTTTGGTGGTCCCTTCAATAGCCAACTTCAATCCATTGTTGGGCAGAGAGTGGATTCATGTTGTAGTGCGCCTTCAACTTTGCATCAAAAGATGTTTATTTGGAACGATTTGGATGAATGTTAAATCATTGAGGCAGATCCTACCACCTTTAATACTCCTGATGTTAAGGTTTTCAATGAGGATAAGATTTGGGTAGATGTTGGTCCATTCAAAATTGAGCAAGGCACTGATCTCAAAGGGCATTTCAATGAAAATGGTGAACATTTGACCGTGATCCTCAAACCTCATGTTGGCTTAAAATTAAGCCACAAGGATGTTGGAAAAGGCCGTGACACGGCCGGATGGGAACTTGTATGGAGGACTCGAGCTTCATAGCTCAAATTTTGGTCTATATGTCTGAAAATAATATATGAGCGGCCTTTGAGGCCAAATGTGGTGTTTCTAAGAGCTTTAAAATGGGGATGTGTCAGAGATAGGAAGCATAAAAGCAGTTGATGACTCAGACCCAACAAAATAATCTCAGGTAATTTCCTAGACCTTTAATTCAAAAAATAATAATTTGCTAGAAATCATGATCAATGCAGAGAAAGGAGACACTTCAAAGGATGATGCATTTGAGAAATTTTTCGAAGAAGAGGTTACTAATGGCCTTTTAGATTGTATTTATGATGATGAAACCCTTGGGTTTGAGAGTGGTGGTCAGGTGAAATAGGCAAGCTAGAGGCACGAGATCCCATGGAGGAGATAAAGTTGGCTAAAGAAGGTGAGAAACCGAGACCAACATATCTAAGTGCTCTTTTAGAACCAAGCATGAAGGAAACAATAATCAAGATCCCGAAAGAATGTAAAGATTGGTTCGCATGGGATTACAAAGAAATATCAAGTTTAGATAGAGGTTTGGTGGAATACAGACTACCTTTGAAGCCAGGTAAGAAACCAATGAACAAAGTCCTCGAAGGTTTGCGCCTGAAGTTATTCCGAAAATAAATGTAGAAATACTGAGACTGCTCGTAGCCAAGTTCATTCGAACTGCTAGGTATGCAGAGTGGATTTCAAATATTGTGTTTGTAGTTAAAAAAAGATGTTCTTTAAGGGTTTGTATAGATCTTAGAAATCTAAATACAACATCTCCAAAGGATGAGTACCCCATTCATGTAGTAGACTTGTTGGTTGATTCAACATCAGGTAATGAGATATTAAGTCTAATGGATGGCTATTCATGGTATAATAAAATTTATATTGCTGAGGAAGGTGTTCCTAAAACAACTTTTCAATGCCCTAGTGCCATAGGAACTTTCCAATGGGTAATGATACCATTTTGTTTGGAAAATGCCAGTGCCACTTACCAAAGGGCTTTAAATTTATTTTTCATGAGTTTATTGGCACCTTTATGCATGTCAATATAGACTATGTTGTGGTCAAGTACGCCTACATGGCTGACCATTTAGAACACTTAAAGCTCTCATTCGAAAGAATTAGATTGCATGGATTAAAAATGAATCCTATTAAATGTGCTTTTGGTGTTACTGCAAGAAAATTCCCTGGCTTTCTGATACAAGGAAAGGGAGTGGAGGTAGAGACGAACAAGACAAAAGCTACCATGGAGACCCCCCTCCAAGAAACAAAAGGGAACTACAGTCCTTCTTGGGAAAAATCAACTTCCTTCGTAGGTTTATTTCGAACCTGTCTGGAAGAACCAAGATACTCTCATATCTTGAAGTTAAAGAACGAGGATGAGTTCAAGTAAGAACCTGAGCATCAAGAGGCATTCGAGGAAATCCAAAGATCCCTGATAAATCTGCCTATTATGATTCCTCCAATTTGAGGAAAACCCTTGAAGCTCTACATCCCAACTTCAAACGAGACAATTGAGAGTTTGCTTGCTCAGGAAGACCAAGATGGCCATGAAAGGGCCATTTACTATCTAAGTAGGAATCTAATAGATGTTGAAACTAGGTATAGTGCTATTGAGAAGCTATGCTTGGCCTTGTATTTCTTTTGTAAAAAGTTGAAATATTATTTGAAACCTCACGAGGTCTTTGTAACTTCTCACTTTGATGTAATAAAGCACATGTGGATCAATCCTATTTTCATTCTAGAATAGGGAAGTAGGTATTAGCATTAACGGATTTCTCTTTAATATATGTTCCCCTTAAAGCTATGAAAGGGTAAGTGATTGCTGACTTTTTAGCTAATTAAGCCTTTGAAAGAAATAAACCATTAGAACTAAACTACGTTGACATGGAGACGTGGAAATTGTTTTTCGATGGTTCTTGCCATGCCAGGGGTAGTGGCATTTGGTTTAATGATTGTTTCTCCTGATGGTTGTCCTACTAACAATTATAGAAGGTATCAGATTACTATTAGAGTTTAAGGCACGAAAAGTTTAAATTCGAGGCTGTTCATTGTTAGTAATTAGTCAGCTAAGAGGAGAATACAAGTGTGACATCACTATTATTTCAACCTTGGAGGAAATAAGAGAAATCTCAGCAGTTAATAAAATCATAGTACAAAACTGATTAAGAATTTGAATAAAACCTAGCTAGATGGAATAATCAATCACATATCTCCCAATTGGCCTAATAACCAAAAGGATAACTTAATGACATACTGAAAAACAGTTACTTAAGTCATTATACAAACATAGTTCAAATCCAAAATAGTGGTTTAATCTTAGTACAATAACTTGATTACATCAATCAGAGATTAAGGTATCCAAAATAAATTTCTAAGCTACTAACTAGGGTGGGACAAGCAAGTAAACTTAGATCTCTAAAGATCCAAAAAACTAAGTAACCACAACAGCTGCTACTTCTTCTTGCCTTTCTTGGTCTTACCCTGTCCATCTGAAGAACACAACATAAACAGTGAGATTTACAATCTCAATGAGCTCTTTCGGGACCCTTCACTATCAACCTCTCGTAGAGTTTTAATCCTCAATAGTCTTATCTTAGCGTAATCCAAGAGTAATTGAAATAAGTCAATCATAGCGGAGAACCCAACCCAGGAGTCATGACCTCCTATTCCAAGTACGCTACCTCATAACTTTTGGATCGTCATCCCATAGTGTCTTATACATAGTTTGGATTATTCATTTTCTCACTCAACCAAACATCAGATACAACAAAGTATATATACATAAATGTAAATCATTATTCACTTATAAATATAGATTTTTGCGTTAGCTTTCCAACGCATCCGAGAACACCTCAATCGGGTTCCCGAATCAAAAGTTATCGCTGAATTAATAACATGAATGTACAATTGCTGAAATTTGCACAGGGCAGCGACGCAACCTTGTCCCATCACGTCGCGATACGGTCCAGAAACTTATTATCTTGCTTGCGGAAGGTTCACTAGTGGGAGTCCCTTCTACTACATGTGTTGGTTGTTCCGAGGAGGCAGGAGCAATTTTAGAAGCATTTATCTAGAAAGCTTTTTCGAGGACTTCCAAGAATGGTCCTCTGATAGAATTGTTTTCAGGAAACACCACTTTAAGGGGTTCCACTTCCACAATTTTGGTAGGTCCTTTTCCCTGTTAGATATATTTGGATGTTAATTCCAAAGTATACAGACTAAGATCACACAAAATTAAAATTAAATTTGAAAGGAAAATACCTCGGTGGTGACATTAATAGGAGGAGGATTACAAGGATTTTGATTCGAACACTTTGGTTTCGAAATAACTTTTGTCATGAGTCTTCAAACTCAATACCCGTCTTCTTCAGCTTCTTGGATGTTTGGGAACCTTCTACATCGCCCTTTCTTTTCTTTGGAGTCTCCTTTTTTGAGGCCCTAGAAGACTATAATAGGGCATTAAAATCCATACAAGAGATGTAAATGGACGGACGGGTTCAAAAATAAACTTACTTTGGTACGGCCTTTGGTGGGAACTGTGTTACCAAAGATAGCAAGAGATGCCTTAATGGACTTTTGAGGCTTAGAAGGGATCTGAGAAGGAGAAAGCTTGTCACTCTACGTGCCTTCATCATTCTCTCTTTCGTTAGCCTCCTGAGGGCAGGGTTTGTAGTAGGTGCAACACCTAACGAACAAAGAAAATCTCCCTTTAAGTAAAAGGCATCACAAGAAATTTTGAAACACCGTTAAAAAGTTTAAGAAAAATGTGTAACCTTGATTCTTCTTTTTGGGATCACCCTTTCGCATCAACTGGTCATCACTAGAAGATTTAGAGAAGCATTGCTCGAAAGGTTTTTGAACTGTTTTCAAATATTTTAGACCACTGTTCTTTGAAATTCGGAGTAGTTAGGTGGGAAATCTTGAATTCGAAGAAAGTGAGGGCGTTATTCAAAAGTTGAAGCCTTTGTGATTTCTTTGAGATCTTTCTAGGGGACAAGGGAATAACCGAAAGGTTTCTTTAAGAAAGAAAAACTGGGGCATGGAAATACCTACGAAAATCCAAATTTCCCGGCCACTACGCCAAGTGATTTCTTGGAGAACATAACGATCAATAGCAGTTCTTTGATGATAAGCTTGAGCGAAGTGATTCCTTGTGGAACATAGCGATCAATGACAATTTCACTATGCCAAAGTTGACTTTTAATAACAGTCTATTAATAGCGCTTCATTGAAGAAGCGCTATGATTTGGAACGCAGAACTCTTCAAAAGCGCTGGACTTGGAATTAGGGCTGGACGAACAGTCGGGTTAATCGGATCCGGGTTCAAATTGGTAAATTCAGCTCAAACCGAGATGTAATATGAACAACCCATTTCTGTCCAACTACTGATTCAGATATGACGGTTCTAATTTATCGGGTTAGCAAGTTATTCAGGTGGGTTCAAACGGTTTAGCTTAACATTCACATATTTAAATATAAAACATATATAAAATGGAAGAAGGTGTTGCATATACTGGATTCTAGGAATGAGTCCATAAGTTCCAGAAATGGAGAAGAAGAGATTTGGAGAAGAAGAGGTTTGGATAGAGAAACATTACCTTTATCACAAAAGTAATTTGTTTATTACTATTATTTATGAATACACGAGTTTGAGAGAGAGAAATATAACTTTTGTTTTAGGCCCCTGCAAATATGGGGTGTTTTGGTTTAAGCCCCTGCAAATTTTTTTTTTAAGTTAAAAGCCCTTGCAAAATGACATGTTTTGTCATAAGCCCTTTTGTTAGTGAACTGTTAGTGAGACGTTAAAAAATGTACAGCCTGTCTTCCACGTGTCTTTCCAATGCTAACTGTACAATATTAAAAGATTAAATTACGAAATAAAAGATTAAAAGTTAAAGAGATTAAAAGTTTAAAAGATTAAAATTTTTAAAGATTAAAAGTTAAAAAATCTGATGAAGAGAAGAAGAAGAGAAGAACTGGGTTTTTACGAATGAAGAGAAGAAGAAGATTAGGGTTTTCGAAAGAAGAAAAAAAATCTAGGTTTTGCGCTTCAGAAAGGAATTTCGAGGAAGAAGACGACGATTGTGAACTTTCTCTGGTGTGACGAAGAAGAAGGAACTTCAAGGAAGCCATTAGGTAAGTGTTTCTTTCTTCTTTCTTTCATTTTTCTGGGTTTCACGTTTCTGTTTGATGTTTTAAGTTCAGTTTCCTAAATGCATGTGGTATTGTGACTGTATTGTTGTGTTTCTGTTGTTGGTAATTGCTATTTGACCATTTATGATAATAATTTGTTCCTTTGTGCTTTATTTTACTCTATTGGGACCACTTTCTTTAATACTTTCGGTTGATTTCAATTTTATATAGCTTTGTTTGTCTTGTTTTTGTTGTTGGTAACTGTTATTGGGACCACAAGAGTTATTATTTTTCAAAGTCACCTATTTGACTAAAAATTGCAATTCTTCAAAATATAGGGTTCTTTTTGCAATTCTGAAAGTTGATAGTGTTTGGCAATTTTACAGGGATGAGTTTCAGTCTCAGAATTCACCATGGGGGTCTGTTTGAGGTTGGGGAAAATAGGGTTTATAATGGAGGAGATGTAGCAGTTGCAATCATCAATGACGTTGATAGGTGGAGTTTCTTTTAAGCTGTTAAGCTTGTTAGGGACTTAGGATACAAAGAAGATTTTCATCTATGGTGGAATTCTGATTCACCAGAATATGAAGGGGGTTATAAGTCACTGAAGGTGGACAACGATGCTACTGAGTGTACTGAATTTGCAATGCTCCATAACTGTGACATACACTTGTATGTTGAATCATTGGTTGGGGAAACCATTGATGGTGTAGAGAAGGAGGGTGAAGGTAATGTAGAAAGTGATCCTGAAGATGATGCTCATGGGGTTCATTTTGATGACAGTGAGGAGGAAAGGGCACTTGGGCTAGAGGATGGATTTGAAGATGAGGTAAATGTGGAAGAAAATGTTACTGCCAATGATCAAAAAGCAAGAACAAAGGTTTGTTCTACTCGTAAGGTGCTATCTCCTGCTAAAAGGGCTGCCATGGGAATCAATTTAGATTCATCAAGTGATGAAGACTCAATAGATGGTGATTATAAAATGGAAGATGAGTATGAGAGTGAGGAGTTATATAATACTGCTACTGAATCTGAAGAAGATGACTTGGGTTTGAAGAAGATGAGGTACCTTGTTTTCAAGAAAGAAGAGTTTGATAAGAATTTTAAATTCAGGGTTGGTTTGAAGTTTAGGTCTATTGGTGAGTTTAAGGAGGCTATGTTGGAATATGCGGTCTTAAATGGAAGGGAGCTAGAGTACAAAAAAAATGAACCAAATAGGGCTAGGCTTGCGTGTAAGAAGGATTGTGGTTATGAGACATTTTGTGGGAGGGTATTTAACAATAAAAATGCCAATTCCATGTGGGTAAGCAAACTTGTGGCTGAGAGGCTTATTTCCACAAACAAGGTCAAAATTGCTGAAGTCATGATTGAGATTAGGAGAAAATAAGCTACGGGTATCACAGTTTGTAGGGCTTGGAAGGGAACCCAAATGGCAAGAGACCAAATTGAAGGAGATGCAACCAAACAGTATTCACTTCTTTGGAGCTATGCTAGTGAGCTTGTGAGGGCAAATCAAGGTAATACTTGCAAAATAAATGTCAATAGGCTTCCACCCACCTTACTACCAAGATTTAGGGCTTTTTATTTTTGTTTCAGTGGCACAAAAAGAGGGTTCCGGAGTGCATGTAGGCCCTTTATTGGGGTTGATGGGTGCCATTTAAGGACAAAATACGGGGGTCAGCTCTTAATAGCTGTTGGTAGAGACCCTAATGACCAGTATTATCCTATTGCATTTGGTGTTGTTGAAAATGAAACCAAAGAATTATGGAGATGGTTCTTGACCTTGCTATTGGAAGATATAGGTCAAGATAATAGATGGGTTTTTATATCTGATCAACAAAAGGTATATTTACTGCTTATAAATTGGTTTTGTTGTTTTATATTTACTGCTTTTAGATCTGTTATAAATTGGTATTGTTGTTTATAATTTGTTGTTTTATTTTGGTCTGGTTAGGGATTGGTTACTGTTTTTGAAGAACTGTTTGAGTCAGTGGAACACAGGCTGTGCTTGAGGCATTTATATGCCAATTTCAAGAAGAAATTTGGAGGAGGTACTGCAATGAGAGATTTGATGATGGGAGCTGCTAAGGCTACATATTTTCAAGCATGGGAAGGATACATGAAAGAGTTGAAGAAGCTGGATATTAAGGCAAGGGAATGGCTCATGGGAGTTCCTACCAACTTATGGTGTAAGCGTGCCTTTACATTTTACCCTAAGTGTGATGTACTAATGAACAATTTAGCTGAGGCATTTAATAGTACAATACTGTGTGCTAGAGAAAAACCAATAATCTCTATGTGTGAATCCATTAGAACATATTTGATGGGTAGGATAGCTGATTTAAGGAGGAAAGGTCACAAATGGCAACATAGGATTAGGCCTAACCCTATGGAAAGATTAGATAGAGAGATTGAGCACAGTGGTAATTGGTTAACCATTTGGTCAGCTGAGGAAAAATTTCAAGTAGAGCACATGTCATTTGTCAATAGCTTTATAGTTGATTTAGCTAAAAAAACATGTGCATGTAATTATTGGCAATTGATAGGGATACCATGTAGACATGCAATAACTGGGATGACTTACAAAGGTTATGAGCCTATGGATTTTGTTGGTGACTGTTACAACAAGGAGAAATATTTGGATTGCTATTCCCATGGCATAAGTCCCATTAATGGCCAAAACTTGTGGCCTCCAACTTCAGATGAGGAAGTGTTGCCTCCTGTGTATAAGAAGGGTCCTGAGAGGCCTAAGAAGCTCAGGAGAAGGGAACCTGATGAGAATCCTAACGCAACAAAATTGAAGAGGCAGAATACGCAGTATAGGTGTACAAAATGTAACAAATTGGGCCACAATTCAAGAGGATGCAAGAGTTCAGAAGTAAGTGAAGAAGCTCAAAAAAGAAAGGTATTAATAAATTGTTGGCAAAATTACACTAGAGGATCTTTAAGTTATTTATTTGTAACAAGTTGGACCTTTAAGTTTTTTTTGTAACAAATAGGCCCTTTTAATGATTTCTCTAGCTTATATATTTTGATGTAATGCTACTTTATATATTGTGACTACTCTAGCTTATGTATTTTGATGCAAACAAACATATTTTGGTGTATTTTGATGTAGTGAACGATATTACATTTTACTAAAAGGGCCAACGGTGTCAACGTCGGGTAACTTAAAGGGCCTATTTGTTACAAAAGAAACTTAAAGGGCCAACTTGTTACAAATAAATAAGTTAAAGGTCCCCTGGTGTAATTTTGCCTAAATTGTTTACTGTATTGTTTACTGAATTGTAAATGGTTTTGTATTGGTGCTAATTTAAATTGCATATTGGTGTTTTGTTGTTATTGGCCATTATAGAGGAAGCATAAGAAACCCAGAACAAATGAACAAGTTGCTGATGCTGGTGTATCAGAACAAGTTCCTGCTTCTGTTGTTTCAAATACAGATACTGTTGCTGCTTCTGGTGTTTCACAACAAGTTCCTGCTGCTGCATCTGATGTTTCACAACCAAGTGGTGTACCAGTTTCTGCTACTGGTGTTGTTCTTGCTTCACTTGTTCAACAAATTAAAATAGCTGCAAACAAAAACAAGAGCTTCAAAGATAAGCAAGTCATGAGACCAAAGCTCCAAATAAGAAGAAAACCTGAATGAAGCTACTGCAGAAGCTGATGTGAATTAGACCCAAGAATCAAACACAAAACCTCCAATGGTCAAAGAAAAAGTGACCAAATATGTAGCAGCCAAGTACAACCTGAGAAAAAAATAGTGGTGGAAAACAGTTTAATTTTAAGTTGTATGTTAGTTTAACTTTGTTTAAGAAGTTGGGATTGTATTTTGTTTTAAGTATTTGATATTTTGAATTCATCATATGATAGTATTAATGTGTAATATTGACCAAGTATTTGAAGTCTAAATTTGACTATCTTCAGGTCTTATTTCATATCTTATTTTAAGTTTTTATTGAAGCCTGTAAACAATATTTGACAGGGACTTAAACACAATTTTACAGGGGTTTAAACCAAAAAAAAAATATTTGCAAGGGTTTAAGAAAAAAAATTATATTTACATGGGCTTAAACCTAAAAAAAACCTATATTTGCAGGGGCTTAAATAAACAATGCATTTAAATTCTGAGACTTAACAATCTTAATTATTTGTGCAACATCAGCTATCTGTGAATAGTTTCATTAAACCTCAGTTTCATTATAATCAATTGAAACAAATGTGATTTACATTGTGCCTCAAATAGTTACATAAAATTGCAACAGAAATACATTGAAATCTTAACAATAACAACCAAATCACAGTTACTTTCATTAAGATTCATTCCACAAAATTACAAACACTAATGATGAGAAAGGAAAACTACATTCTATGGATCCTACACTTATCACAAACTAGGGAACCCTTATTTTTTCTTGATTCCAAGCCACATAGACAACTGTTCGGTATCTGGACATCAGATACAGCCGCGTCCAGGGTACAAGTTGATGTGCTTCTGGAGATCTTGAAGATGGACTTCGTATGGCTCGAAGTAGATGCATGCGCGCGTCGGGTGGGGGGTACCTGCAAACACTCCGACGCTCAAGTCAGTATGTAGAAGAGAAGAGGTATGCGAGGAATAAGAAGATAATGAGAACATACCTGGAAACGGAGGGTTGCACCTCTATTTATAGTTAGAAGTGTTGTACCTGAAGCATTAGATTCAGGTGTTTTGGATCCTGGCCGTTGGATTCGGATGCTTGACAGTGGGGCGAGTGCCGTGTCATTTCAGATGCGGAATTGGGCCAGGAGATTGAATCCCTGAGATTGAATCCATGAGCATGAGGATCAACTGTCAGCGGTGGAGTGTAGCCAAGTGGGAACCTTTGTGGCGCGGCAACAGGGATTGGGATTTGAATCTGTGGTGCTCCAGTATTACCATCGTGTCTTATTGGTTGTTTTTGTCCCACGTCTCCCGAAGGACCATCTTCCGAGTTGGCATCGGCAATTGGAGGTGTGTAACCTGGCGGAAGTCTGTAGGCGGGCCATTGCATAGCTTGGAAGTTTGGACCATTAGCTCTAGTAGGGTACACGGGATGTGGGATCCCGGGTCCATTGGGAAGAGGAGGGTTGGTAACTTGATTTTCAGTGTTCCCAACAGAGACATCTTCATCTGTATTTCCGTTCTTTCATCTGATTACCCTGAATTAGATTGTCCTGATGTGGATTATCCTGGTTTGGATGATCCTGGTTTAGATTGTCTTGATTTGGGTTGTCCTCATTTGCTGCCATGTTTCTAGCCTGAGAACGAGTCCAGTAGCGATGATGACGAACCAGCTTGCCTTTTGTTCTGTTTTTTTTTTCAAAGCATGATGTAGGTATGCAAATGAATGAATGTGCATGAAATGTGAATGTATGGTTGCATCAGGGAATTAAAAACTTCTTATACATAGTATGATTTTGACTTTCATATGCATGGTTATAGTTTGACTCCTCTTTCCAAAAACAAAGTTTTTAATTCCCTGGTGGTCATAGGAATGCATGTAACATGATATGTTTTTTTTATGTAATATAAAGAAAAAGAAAAATGCATGTGATATATTTTCTAAAAAAACTTGTGGGGAAATAATGACTTTTGTTTTTGATTTTTTTTAAACTTTTGGTAAAAGACGATATGTATTTGTGTTTGTTTGAATGCAGGGGTACGAAGCTCCTTTGTGACCTAAGAAAGGTTTCCTTTGGAATGGATCTAGGGCTCATTCTATGGTGTGAACCTCTCAAGGATAGCTCTAAAAGATCATAAATAAGGTTCCTAGAGCCAATGACCCCAGTTAAGAATGCTGATCCCAACAGTAGGCAAGCTATTAGAAGTGATAACATCCTTAAAAGGAATCAAACTCTAGGTGAGGTTTTTGTGACCAACCAACAAGACGTACGTCCAGGGGGCCATCACTACGCAACCTCGTTCTAACTTAGGTCATGCTCAAGTCTGGGTATAGGACAGTGAAACGTGTGTGTAGGAGCAATGCTCAAAATACCCCCCAAGTTGCAAAACCAACAAACACATATGCAAAATATTGTCTTCTACCCTAGGGTTTACATATCACATAAAAGAAAATTTAATATGCAAATAAAAAAACTAAAAAAAAAGACAAGAAAAGGGTAAAAATAAACATTAAATTAACAACTAATCCTACAACTAATTAGACTAGGTTTGGCTCTCTAAATGTCCCCAGTGAAGTCGCCAGCTGTAGCGACCGAAAAATCCAGGAAAGGATTCCTCGAAGGTTCAAAAATGAAGCTACCACCAAAGTTTAGTTTAAGGGCAAACATTGGAAAATCCCTTTGATTTGGATAAGGCTCTTTGAGACCAGATTTGGGTTTAGGAGTCGGTTATGCACGGGGAAGGTGTTAGCACCCCACGACATCCTTCCTAAAGAAGGTTACCCTCTAATTAGTTGTGTAAAAGAATGTTAATTTTGAAAATATTTATTTTAACCTTTTATTGTGAATTAAAAAGAAAAAGCCTTAATAAAATTATTTATTTTTTGTGCTTGACAGGAGTGGGCCCTCGCTCCTACGTATCTCCAGGTGCGATGGAGAATTCAAAGCTACGTAGTTCTTGGGTAGAAAATGTTTGTGTGTTGGTGTTTTTTAATTAATATTTTTTATTGTTTTTTATAGGGATTGTAGGACTTTTGAGTTGTACAACTCATTTATCCTAAAAAGCAAATTAACCCGGTGGTACAACCGACTCAATCCCCTATTCGAATTTTTTAAAAGAAAAAAAAGATTGTTTATGGGAAGACAAAACTTTTGAAAATGATTTATTCATTTATTTTTAAACGGGATTTTAGGACTCTTGAGCTGTACAGCTCATTCGCCCTAAAACGTTGACCAATCCGATTGTACAATCGACTTATTCCCCATTAAAAAATAAATAAGTAAAAAGCAAAATGGGTTGTAATAAAAAAACAGGGGGTGTTGTTAATAGCAGCCCAGTCAGCGTTTTGGGTTTATTTTACCCTTTTGTGCATTGCTTTTGACAATATTTATAGGCAAATTTGTGTGGTGTAGGTGTAGGTGTGGTGTGGAAGTTGGGGAGCAAAACTCATGGGGGACAGAAGCACAACTGCCTCTGAAAATTCAAGCAGCAACAAGAGGTGGGCTGAAGTGTTTTTGCCCAAATTGTAAAAAGCAAAGGGATAAGCTGAAATTAGCTTGAACTTCTAGCTCAAAAGGTTTTTCCACTACATCAACAACAGGGGCAGCAACGCATGCTGTCCCTTTTTTTATTTTTGTTTTAAATTTTTGTTTACTATTTGCTTTTAATTTTGTCTATATGTGTAAGTATCTTTTGTATCTCACTTTTCATTTTATTTTTATAATAAAACTTGGACGGATTATATATATATATATATATATATATATATATATATAAATAAATGTATTTGACTATGTTTTGCATCTCTCTTTTTTTTTAACTAACAATAAACGATAATAATAATAAACTCAACTAATAACAACAATAATAATAACGCAAAACCGCTAATGATCAGCAAATGGCACGCGTAATCAAATTAACTCCTATTGACAAATGATAGCTTTTTTTGAAAGCGAGAAAAAGTATTCTTTTCTTCTTTTTTATTAGTCTAACGGACAAAATTAAGGTATAACACATATGATGCAACAGAAAATACCTATGCCATGGCACCAAAACCTACAACCAAAAAACAATTTTGACACAACACTATCTCCAATTCCAACTCCCCTTGGCAATTTTATGATCCCATTATAACCATTATGTTGGAGCAATCCAATGAACAATCCAAGTTGATGCACATATCACGGGGACAAAAGTGAGAGGGCTACCCAGAATGTAATTGTTACCTAACTCAAACTCCAATAAAACGACAACAATATAAAAGTTAATCCAGTAGCAAATACTCTGTTCATCTTTGAGGCATTTCATCAAACATATTGAAAGCCAAAAGCAGTAAAAAAGAGAGTATCTAGAAATAAACTCACATCCCTTATAAGCATTTTCGATCAACTTGAATCTCCCTCACTGCAGCAGATACAGAAATAGTTCCAACAACAGTGTAACAAATAGAGCACTGCCTAGCATGGTTACCCACTTCACCGGTGTCAGTACCCACAATCGAAGATATACTATGCGCCCCATTCCCAAGTGGAAGCAACACACCTCCAGCTACAAATGCAAACTGAAAAGGACGATGAAAAGTTGAAGCAACACATCTCCGTCAAAAATTGTAATCGGGAGATAGAACGGTAATGCAAATCAGAAGAACCAAAATCAAATGGAGAGATTCATACTAGATCAGAGATCGAAGTGGATTGGGATGAAAAATCATATACTAGATGAAAAGGATAGATCATGAAGAACGAAATAGAGAATCAAATCGAAGCTGAACAGAACGTAAGTGAAGATGGAGGTTGAAAAACGAACGACAAACTTCAAATTGAAGCAGAAACGAGATGATGAAGAAATGGTATAAGAAAAGGAAACACTGGATGATCAATTTGTTAGATGAAAAGGAAACAAATTAGGTTTTGAATGAAAAATCTGAACAAGGAGAAGTAAAGAAACGTGAATAAAGAAATTGAGGGGAAAAAATCGAAAAAGGAAAGGAAAAATTAAAATAACCGAGCAATGAATTTCACGCAGAGGAATTTTCCTTCAAGGTGGATATCATTTGTGCTCTAATACCATGTTGAAATTCATAGGATTATACATGCATAGATCAAACCCATAGGAGAGGTATTGAGCATAGGAGTACTCATGAGGTAAAAGAGGTAGAAACTCTTCATAAGGAATCATATTGAAAAAAGATAGTGAAAATGATTCGAAGGTGCTCTATATATAGAGCTCTAGGAGAGATTAACTAACTAAAAGTTTCCTAATAAACTAATTACCACTTAGCTAATTTTTATCTAATTTTATATTTTAATAACCTCCATCAAGCTGACATTGGGATCACCATGTCAGCTTGAAATACAAGCAATTATTCCCAACACTAAAAATAAGAGAAGCAAACAACAAACACAAATAGCATGTTTGAGCCCAATCCAAATCGGTTACGGTGGAAATTCTTTGGCCCTGTTGTCGTCAAACTCTTAGGTCATAGCCGTGGGGTCGTCCAGAGGTTTGGATTATCTTTGATTCCTCTATTCTTCATGAACCTGCGCTGAGGAGGGAACTCTGCTCCTCGACTGTGGGTATTCTGACTCCTCTAGAAAGGGTCAGGTTAGGTGAAAGGGACGGGAGGGTTGGATTATTCTACTGGCCTACTGCATAAAGTAAAGTAAAGATAAAAATGCGGTAAAGAAGATAAAATTGAAATAAAACGTAGAGTTTTGATTGATTGGATGTGTGTTTCTACATTTACTCTCATTATTGAAATTCAAAGGCCCTCCCGGTTGTGGGAGGAACCAAGACAAGGGGATTAGTTAAGATAGCCTATATCTGATTCAAGGCTTCCTATTCCTTGGTTCCAACTATCATCTCCTCGGTGTTCTTTATCTTTAACAAGGGTGAGAAACTTTCATTTTCCTAGTCGAGTTGACATTAAATCTCCTTAGGAAGTTAATCTTACCTAACAAACTCTGCAACTCTTTCTTCGTTCTAGGGGGTCTTGCCTCCAAGATAGCCCGAGCCTTGTTTTTGTCTACTTTAATGCCCTGGTTGTGCACCAAAAAGCCTAGGAAGTTGCCTGCAGATATGCCAAAAGCACATTTAGGAGGGTTCATCTTGAGGTTGTGGAGTCTCATCTATTTTTGAACTTGTTCAAGATCAGCCAAGTGGGCCTCGAAGCTCTTGGACTTGACCACCACATCTTCAATGTATACTTCCATGTTTTTGCCGATGAGGTCATGGAAAATGGCATTCATAGCCCTTTGGTATGTGGCCCCAGCATTTTTGAGGCCAAAAGGCATTACCAACCATTCATAGATACCTAAGGCGCCAGGGCACCTAAAGGAAGTCTTATGGGTGTCTGCCTCGGCCACATATATCTTGTTGTAACCAGAATAACCGTCCATAAATGTCAAATGGCATTGCAAGCCGCGGCGTCGATAAGCATATCGGCCACCGACATACCATACTCATCTTTTGGAGTGGCCAAGTTCAGGTCTTTGTAGTCAATGCAAACCCTGACCTGGCCATTCTTTTTTGATCACGAGGACTATATTGGACAGCCATTCTACATACCTTGCAGTTCTGATGAACCTTGCTTTCAGGAGTCTCTCTACTTCAACTTTGATCGGTGGCATTAGCTGCAGATTGAACTTCCTCGGTGGTTGCTTATGGGACTTGCAATCTTAATTGATGGGTAACCTATACTCCACCAAGGCTCTATCAAGGCCTGACATCTCATGGTTGTCCCATGCAAAGTAGTTGCGGTAGTCCTTTATACAAGCTACTACCTGGTCACGCTGTTGCGGCTGTAATTTTCCACTAACCTTGGTCATCCTCGGCTCATTCTCACTCCCTAGACTGACCTCCACCAGAGGGTCATGAGCCTCAAACGTGGGTATCCTCCTCTGGATGGGTTCTATGTGGGGAGGTTCGGCTGACACCCCGTTCTCAGGGTCATCCGAAACCTCTTGGGAGGAGCACTCCAAACAGTCATCTTTCTCATATATGACACCAAACATAGCCTCTTCAATGCTGGATACGATTTGGAATAGGTGCAGCCGTGGGTCGGCCAACATTTTGAATTCAAAACCCTTCTTAGTCTAATCACATAAATCTATGCCACCTTCCTCATATTTTCCAAGAATGGCAATGGGACACAAAGAACACAGCCTCAAATATCTTGACCTCAATAGGGAATGGATTTGGGTCAACTTCCACTATTTCACCTTGTCCCCTATTCTTATCATTAGCTTTTGATGCAGGGCGGAAGGAACACACTCACTGGTATGAATCCAATCCCTCCCCAAGATTACTGCATATGAAGGCTTTCCTTCTATGATGAAGAAGGCCGAGCGAGTGACCTTAGATCCATTCGTTACATCGGCCACCAACACTCCCAATGCATGAGATGGGTGGCCCATAAAACTGGTTATGGTCTTGGTGGTTGGAATTAGTTCATCGGCATTCTTCCCTAGCTTATTCATTGTGGCCAACGACATGATGTTCTGCACAGACCCACCATCGTCAAAGACACGATCAAACAACTTCCCGTTTAGGTGGGCCTTGATGTACAATGGCTTCAAATGTCTAGTCATGTCTGCCGTTGGCTTTTCAAACAGCATGCCCTCTGTGACTGGTCTCTCGGCTTCTGTCAGGGCAACCTTTTCGGCTTTCTTGGCGAAGACATCTACTTCGAGGGTTCTTGGTCTATCCTTAGCTCTCCAGAATTTAGGTGGGAGAAGACCCACCATTTCCATATCTGCACAGAATTCCCCATCTGTCCTGTCCATCAAGTCATCCAGTATCGATTCAGTCATGGAGTTCCCATCAAAGTCTAATGGGCCGAAAGGATTCTCTTCTTCCTCCCCTAGGAGGTCGTCTTCTTCAAGCTCTTCATTTGTCATGGTTCCTTCGACCTGGGATATACTGGTTGGTTGGGGCTGCTTAGGACTGTGAGGCCCATACAGGCATTCTATCACTGCTTCGGTGAGTGGGCTATGGGGCGTCTCCACCAACCCTATCATGGTGTTGGGCTCTCCTTCTTTGTTAATATGGGCGTATCAAGGACAACTGTTTGAAGGGCTTGCTGTTCCGGAGCTGTGTCCTCGGTCGGTTTTGAGAAAGCCTGTTCCAATGTCGTAGCAATTGAGGCCGCGGGAATGGTTTGGGCATTCCCATCTCTGGCCGAGGTGATCATTTGGAGTGTTTTCCTTATTCTATTGAAGGCTCTTGCCCTCTGAAGCCTCCTCTTCTGCGAGCGAGATTTAGAGGCCACTCTAGATGTTGGCGCTTCTACTGCTTCTTGTGTCATCCATTTATCTTGTGGCACCTCTGAGGGTGGCTTCACCGTTCTAGTAGCCCTCAACTCGCGGTCGTTGAACACCGTAATATCCACTGTGGTTGGGTCTTGAGCCCCAGTGACCTGTGCCACCATTCTTTCTTCTTTGGGGAGAGCCTCTTCCCCTGAGGTTGGCATGGTGGTCTGTCAAATGTAATCATCGGCCGGCATACCATGCCCCCCAAGCGGGACATGTTGAAGCCTTTCCCTCAATTCTTAGGGCCTGGGTGGCTACCTCCCAATGTTGAGTTTGGACAAATGTAACTCCCTGAGGTCATGGGCGAGCTTTCTTGGCTTTGAAAATTTCTTCTCAGGTCCTTGAGGCTGACTCGGTCACCCCACCTGTAAATTCTCCTGTAAGAGAGCCATACGTTCTAACACTGTGGATCCTCCAGGGGGTCAATCAGTCAAACATAGACGTTTTCCTTTCTGGGGAGATGTTCTTTTTGGGAACCCACACATACTTCTTCTTCCCTTTCCCTCGATCACTCCCCGAGAAGGAGATCATGTTAATGTTCGTACTAGGTAAAGGATCAGTGAAGACAATCATCTCTAATGCCCCCTTGTCGGCCAATTTGAACCTCCCTTTTCAAATAGCTTCTTGAAGACCTCAGCGGAAGATGATGTAGTTGGAACTAGCATGATTGAAAGAATTATGCCACTTACAGTATTTCTTCCCCTTTATCTCTTCAGGAGGAGGTATCTTATGGTCGCCGAGGAGTTTGATGTGTTTGTCTTTGAGGAGGTAATCAAATATTTTGTCAGCTTTAGAGATGTCAAAGGAATACTAAACCTTATCCTCATCTTTCTCTTTTCCTTTGGCAGGTTTAAGAGTAGGACAGAGGTATACTTTGCCCTTAACTATGCCACCAAGATGTCTGTCGTGTAATCGACTGATTCCTCATAATCTGAGTCCTCAGTTGCATGCATCACTGATACTAATTGTGGTCCTCGACCCCTTGTGGCTCTCTTCCTTTCTCTTTCTTGTATGAATTGCTCGATTTGCACTACCCTGGAAGCCAAGTCGCTAAGGTTACTGCAAGCTTGTCCAAGGAGCTTCTCCTTCAATTGAGGGTGCATTCTAGAGATGGCAATGGAAGTAAGTTGAGATTCTGGGAAAGATACTAAGCACTTTCCGGCCATCTTTCTGAATCTTTCAATGAAGTCTGTCACAGCCTCATCCATCTTCTCCCGTAAATTCATGAGATCGGCCGCGGTAACTTCAGGCTATGGCCAATAAAATCTGTCATGGAAACATCTTTCCATGTCTGCCCAGGTCTGTATAGAATCAAATGGGAGAGAAGACTACCATGAGAAGGAAGTTCCTGTCAGGGACAAAGGGAAAAGCTGCAACTTGTGATATTTATTCTGGTTTGCTTCCCCACATTGGGACTTGAATAGGCCGATGTGCTCCATTGTGGACTTGCCATCATCCCTGGAAAATGTGGCAATGTTGGGGGTTTTAAATCCTCTGGGCAGAGGCACCAATCTATCCATCCACTCGGGGTAAGGCTTCCTTTACACCAGTCGGTCGTGCGGTTTCAACTAAACGCCAAAGAATTTCTTGATGGTGTTAGCTATCAGATTAGGGTCCAGGAATTGGGGCCCCGAAGGTCTTTCAGGTGGCTCCGACGGTACCTCAGGTGGAGCGTCTGTCCATGGCTGCCCAGGTATTACTTGGGTCAGGTTAGCAAGGCCGGTTCCTGGTACAGATTCCTAAGCGCCTCGGTGAGGTGGGAGTTGATTACATAGCTGCTTGACTGAGGCAACATTCATTTGTGTCTGTTTATAGGAACCCGTCATGTAGGTACTGAGTGCTCTGGGGTACAGCTGACTAGAAAGTAGGTTTTTCGAGCCAGGTGTGAGCTTTGGACCCATGGCTGCTGACTTGGGCAATACCCGCCAATCCTTCCATTCCCTGATTCCGGAGCAAAGGCTTGCCCCACTACGTAAGCTGGGTAGTTAGCCGCAGTAGAGCATCCGTAGGATGATCCTTGCGGCAGACCCACCAAGCTTGCTGCCTCGGGTGGCCTTCTGGCCAATTGCACTTGTCCTTGCTGAAGAGAAGTCGTATTAGTGACATTCACCATAAACTACCCCCCAGTGTTGGCAGTGGTAAAAGTACCAGGCTGAGGACTTGCAGGAGAAGGATTTACCTCATGAAAGAACATCTGCTGAGGCCTAGTCACACTCCCACTCGGTGGACACTGTTGTATGCCTCATATAGGATTTATAAGAGGATGTCTGCTGAGGTCCAACAGGGTTGGTATATGGCAGAGCCTGATGCGTAGCACGCTTCTGCCCCACTTCTTTGGCCTGTGATTGGCCGGGGAAACTGTGGTTCATTGTACTACTGGCTTGCGTAGCACGCCTCTGCTCCACTTCTTTGGCTTGTTGCACTTCATTGTCAGCCAATTGGTGGGACAGTTGGTATATGATATCGTGTATCCCCATGTCAATTTGCTGCCCGATAAACAACATGGACATCACCACAGTTTCCTCATAGTCTTGAGAAGAATCGCCGTTCGACACAACATTAACCGCAGGGGTGGTTGTCCTCGAAACACTTACTGGCTCAGTGTTTTTCGTTTTAGGAGCAGTTCTCTTTTTTGATGCCAACGGAGGTTCCATACTTAGGTTCTTGCTAGAGCGTAGGTGCATATGCCAACAACAATCAAGTCCAGGCGAATAAAACGAAATTGTTCGTTCACCTGTTCCTGTCCCATCGGGCGTGCCAATTTTTATTGTCGTCAAACTCTTAGGTCCTAGCTGTGGGGTCGATCAGAGGTTTAGACAGTCTTTGATTCCTCTGTTCTTCAAGCAATTGCGCCGATGAGGGAACTATGCTCCTTGACTGTGGGTATCCTGACTACTCTAGAAAGGGTCGGGTTAGGTGAAAGGGACACGAGGGTTGGATTATTCTACTGGCCTAATGCATAAAGTAAAGTAAATATAAAAATGCGGTAAAGAAGATAAAATTGAAATAAAACATAGAGTTTTGATTGATTGGATGTGTGTTTTTATATTTGCTCTATGCTATATATATACATATGCCCTCGTCGGCCACTATGCGAGCCAACACTTGCCTACCGTTGGATCAACCTAAGATCAACGTCTATCATTGCTCCTAAGCCCTAAAGAGGTAGAGTAACTACTCACGATCCCACTAGCACAGTTAGTGGGGTAAATGCTCGTCGCTCCATTTTTTACGGCCTCGCTATTTCGCTTGATCTTCCACTGCTCCCACGTTCTATCTTCGTGCCTTTTCTGTCTTGCCTTCCAAGCAAGCCTGCCTTACCTTAGTCACTTGGTCACTCGGCTGCTCTTCGCCCTTGGGCAGTAACTTAGGCACCCGAGTCACCTTGGCTGTGGCACTCTATAGACTGAGGCTTTACTCTCCCTCGGCTTAGCCTATTGCCCTCGTGCTTACCCCTTCCTCGAGGAGTTTTGTCTTGTTGTGTGTGTTGCGTTAAAAACACACTTAGGGCAAGTGTACTCTACTGCAGAAGTAGTATAAAAGATTATCGTGTCCACAGTGACTAATTAACAAGTACCAAACTACTTAAAATTATTTATTGTTTAAACGATCGAATAATTGAGTTGTTATAAAAACTAAATAAAAATAAATAAATAGCAAGAATTAAAATGCAAGTTTAATTAGTAGAGAGAGGTCTAGGGTCACGGTTTCACTTGCAAGCTTCGATTCTCCCATGTCTAATTCTACTTGAATTCCTTTATTTTATTTAATTACCAATCCCCTTACTAAAGCTACTAATCCTTTTGGTCATTTGCGATTAACATTCTTTTTCCTAAATTAACCCTTGTTTGGTCATGCAAGAATTTAAACTCAAGAAAAGCATAAAGTAGAAAAAGGTTGAATGATTGGAAGACTAAATTAAAGTTTGGTCATGCATTAATTATAGCCCCAATTATCCTATAGGTCCACCAACTAATTGTAGTACGGTCGCTAATCAACTAATTGATTATGAACATGCAAAGGGTGATCAATCCTAAATATGTGATTAAATCAATAGGACAATATTAATTGAAATAAAAATAGAAATTCAAACCAGAAATTAGAACATAAAAAGGTCTCTTAGCAAACAAGATTCACCTAAGACCCTAGAAGAAGGTTTAGGTATCCATAATAGTCAAGAACAATGAAATGAAAATAAGGTTTATGAATTACAGAAATAAGAATAACCCGGAAGTAGAGAAAGTCTTAATCTTTGTCTTCAATTTCCTTGATATGCTCCAGAGCTCTCTCACAGTGTCAAGAACGGTACCCAAAATCTCTTTTTCTCCTCTCCTATTTGTTGTCGTCACTACCGCTTCTAATCCAATTCACGTGTGCGGCTCCTCTCCCTTTTATAATTGGGGTTTTTTTTATACCCCCACCCCTTCACCCTATACCCCCACATAATGTGATAAACCCAAAATACCCCCCACTTAAAAGATAAATACGTTTTTGGTTTTTTACCCAAAAACAGATTTATCTCTTATTAGATAAATCCGATTTTTAAAAGATAACAAAACTGATTTACCTCAGGTGGGAGTTAAATCCGTTTTGTAATTTTTAAAAGCGGATTAACCTATTTATTAGATATATCCGCTTTGAAAAAAATCAAAGCGGATTTATCTAATAAATAGGTTAATCCATTTTGTAAAATAATTAATAAATAAAAGTGATACATCAGTTAAAAAATTAAAATTAGTTTTTTTTAGAAAAATAAAATAGATATGAATATCGACAGTCTTTTGGTTCTATTTAGTGTGTAGTTCGTTAACACGTGACGATGTTGTACGTCGGGTGAATAATTTAGACTAAAAAATCGGTTTCCGGGCAACCTACTCGGATTGTAATCAAACCACAGCCATTAGATAAACTGTTTTTCGAAAAAAACCAAAAACGGATTTATGTTTTATAAGGTAAATCCGTTTGACTCAATTGTTATTGTGGGGGTATAGGGTGAATTGTTGGGGGTAAAAAAAGAAAAACCCTTACAATTGTTATTGTTTTTTTTTTTGTCACCTAGGTTGCGTGTCTCTGGTTGTTAAAATAGCCCAATCTCAAGTTTGTTGACAATTCAAATTGAGTCATGCATTGGCCAATCCTTTTTCTTCAAACGTGAGTGCTGGGCTGTTGCCTTTGGCAACCCAAAATTCAAGCTATTAATAATTGCAAGCCCATACAAAAATATATATATATATATATTATTAATAGCTATAAAATTCTGACTTTGACTTTTTTTAATGGCTTAAAGTTAAACTTTAACTCATTTTATCTTTTCTTCGTTTCTGCAAAATAAAATGAAAGTAAGTCAATTATTTATATAACTGTTGATAAATTCTCTAAAAGTGACTCAAAAATATCTCTAAAAATACATCAAATATGAGTTTATCAGTGTGCCCCGAGGATCTCTTTTGAGTTCACTCTATCGGCAATTATCTCTTGGGCTTTTAATCATATGGCTTACCTCAACACTCTAGCCCTTTTCCCTTTTTACTCAGCCCTCGGCATACAACCTAATTATTTTTGGGTGTTAACAGGCCCAAAACATTTTAAAGAATGAACAATGGCCCAAGAGATCGGGAATAGTCTCTTCCTCCCTAATCTGCCATGGCGGTGCAGTCTCTTCTTCCTTACCAACAACAGAAAGCAGCACGTCACCGACTCCTCCACAGATCGGGAACAGAGAACTCTTGGCATCATCAGGAACTTCACATCTTGGATCTTCAAGATACCTTTCCTTCACCATTTCTTCAAGAATCACAAGATTTATTAAGAAATGATTTCACACAAACAAAATCATCATCAGCAGCAGGCAGTGAGATCAAGTTTTGATTGAAGAAAGAAGAGGAACGAACTAAAGTTAAAAGAATGATTTCAGAGAAAAATTTGTGCTCTAGATCTGGATGTGCTGGCTTTTTGGTGTAGACGATTTCTATTGAAGCTTCACCTGGATCGAAGGTGAATGGTGAGGGTTGTGAATGGTTTGTAGAGAAGAGATCGATTGGAATGAAGGTAGAAGTTGTGCAATCGTGAGAAAAGCGGGAAAAATAAGAACGGAAGGGAACGACACTGAACCTTCTGGTGGAGACGTTGATGAAGGTTGAGGTTGAAGGAACTATTTGGAAGAGCAACTGATTTGCTGGATCTGAGTAGTGAACCTTCTTTGTGATTTCTTTTCGGAAAGTGCTCCTTGAATCAGAGAGACTAAAGTCATATCCAGTTTGCTTCTGTAACAATTTCTCCGAATCTGGATCTGTTGATTTGCAGAAATCCATTTTTGCTTCATCTTCTATACAATTGTCACAATCAGAGATACAATAAAAAAACGCATCCAGTTGCAATCTCCGTAATCTTCGATTCAAGATCCACAAACAGTGTTGCAATTTCACTCTCGAAAGAACTTCCATCGTCATTTCTCTTTTTGAAGGCTGTAAGAGAACATGTGATTTCTCCGATCTTTACCGTCCATCCTTCAATTTTTGGTACGATTGGAATTGGTGGAGCCACATAAATTGTATCAAGATCAAATACTTGATCAAAACTACCGAAAACGATTTTGAGATAATCGTTTTATTGCTGAATTGGCGGGTCATCTTCATCCTCAAGATCTTGAAACAACCACGATGGGACGTCAAAATCAAAATCTTCATCGGTGATCGAATTAGAGTTGGAATCGGAAGCATAATCATCATCTCTAGGGTATCGCTTTGATACCATGTTGAAAAACATGACATCTATGGAAATTAGAGAGAAAACCCTAAAAGTCTATTATATTGAAATTGGTAAAAATATTACTAATGAGAAGAAGATGATTACGAATGAGTCTATCATCTACATTACATACTAAATAACTAATGGACCTTATAATGTAATGGTCTTATTATCTAATAGGCCTTACTAACAAACTAATGGGTTTACTACCTAACAGAAACATAGGTTTGATTTGTGGGAGAGGGGGAATACAGATTACCGAGAGTAACTTAAAGAATGAAGGTTTGAAAAAAATAGAATTAGAGAACATTCAGGAGATGTAGGACAGAACCGGATAGAAAAAATATTAAAATATTGAGCCAATATATCAAAATATATTAAAAATTAATAATTGGAATTTCTGGATATAGGTTGGATAGAAAAGAAAAGTAAATGAAAAGACAATGAATAGCAAATTAATTAGAATAGCAAATAAAAATAAATTACTCCCTCCGTTCCTAATCTTTGGTACTTTTGGCTTGTTACACACATATTAAGGTACCATTAATTTGTGTTGTTTAAGTACTAAAATGCCCCACTTGTAGTTGTATTGGGATAATTGAAGTTAAAGTAAAATAGTCTTGGGACAATTAATTCATGCATCGGAACTCTAAAAGGATAAATAAATATAGAGGGTATATTAGGAAAAATTAGGTGAATTGTACATTGAATTTTTAAAAGTACCATTGTTTTGGAACAAAAATAAAAGACCAAAAATACCAAAGATCAGGAACGGAGGGAGTAACCTACTTGAGTCATAAAACTTAACTTTGAAGTAAATTTATTGCAAATATTAAAGTAATAAAACGTGGCATGTGGGAACTGGGAACCACTTAAGGGACACATTAAAAAGACTAAGCATTGGAACAAAATTAGTGTATGTCTCTTAAAAATAATGTGGCACGTGGGACCAACTTAAGAGACTAATAAATATGTTTGCTAAGGTCCATTAGTTGGAGTTGGAGATGCTCTAAATCCCAATAAATTTTTCCCAATGGTTAGCTAACTGAGACAAGGCCTGTGTCGAAGAACCATCTTTGAGTGCTTTAGCAGCAGCATCTTTTAAATTCTTCATTCTTTCGCGCATTCCTTTACCTTCTTCCCCTTCCATCAGACACTTTACAGCCTTTGCAATTGCCTCCTTCTCTACTATCTCATCATCTTTAAATTTCAGCCTCAGTGCCACTTTAAGACCATCAGTTAGCATCGCTGCATTCATTGCTTGTTCTGCAAAAATAGGACATGCTATTATTGGCACCCCTTCTTGAATACTCTCCAAAACCGAATTCCAACCACAATGACTCAAAAATCCACCAACTGAACTATGCTTTAGTACTTGAACCTGTGGTGCCCATGAATCCACAACCAAACCTTGCTCTTTGGTTCTCTCCAAAAACCCACTTGGTAAAAACTTCAGAGGGTCCTCATTGTTAGTTTCAAGGTAAGCAGAATTAGCTGAATCACTTGGTGGTCTCACAACCCACAAGAACCTTTGACAACTCAATTCTAAACCCAAAGCTAGCTCATTGATTTGGGTTTGAGAAAGTGTTCCACCACTTCCAAAAGAAACATACAACACTGAATTTTGTGGCTGTGTATCCAACCATTTTAAACACTCATCCTTATCATCTCCATTGATTGACCCATTTTGTGTAAGGGGTCCAACTGGATAGAAGCAGACCTTACCAATCTTCTCTTCTTCCAATGCTTTTATAGCACCAGATTCTATTTCCAAGAAACTATTGATCAAAATTCCATCAAGTGTAGAGATTTTCTTGCCTCGTTCAATATTCATTTTGTAATCTTCATTTGATAGATTTTTTATTGGTGCAGGAAGATCACGCCCATGGAATGGTACACAACCTGGTAATTTTATAGGTTCTGGTAGGTCTTCGAACTCGCATGAAACTTCTGCATAAACTTTTGGCAGATGTAAAAGCATTGAAAGTACCATAGCTGGAGAAGTGAAGAAAAGGTAGGACAAAGAGTTGAACTCTTTTGCATAGTCAAGTGCTTCAAATGCAAAATAATCAGCTATCAAAGCAACCAAAGGGGCTTTTGAGCTCAAGGATTTGAGGGCTTCATGTATTGATGGTAAAGAGAGAGTAAGAGTAAGTAGAACTTGGATTCCTGGATTTACACCTTGAGGTAAGTCTTGTTTGTTGATTGGAGGAAGGAAGATTGAATCTATGTTTGATGGAATTGTTTGAAGGTAAGATTTAGAAGATTCTGGAGTTGAACCAAGTGAAGGAATGATGCATGTCACGTGAATATTGGGGTGGTGAGAGATTAGTCTCTTTGTGAATTCAACTATTGGGACTAAGTGGCTGAAACCAGGACTTGGAATAACAGCTATGTGAATTGTCTTTGCCATCGAAACAATGGACTATAATATTAGAAGTTGGCTTGCTCTAAGGTTTAAGAAAAGCAAAGTATGGTTTTTTTATTGTGAAAAATGTCTTATTTATTGTGAAGCGTTGGGATGACTTACGAAACTAGAGTTGTCTTTTCTTGGTTCATTTTCTTTTTGACGTGGTCTTTTCTTGGTTAATTGTTTGACTGTTGAATAAATAACTGATGATGTAAGTGCATATGCAACTAAAAAAATCATACTGGAATAATATTTGGTGTAGAGGAATCCACGTGTAAATGCAATTGAAATTTTTTGCTATCATTATTGTCTCTTCCTTTAGTATCCTTCCTTTTTTGACCAAATTAGTATCCTTCCTTATTGTTTGTTTTTTGTAAAATGGTAGCTTGCTTACTTACGTTAATGCCGTTTCGATTTTTTTTGGTTACAGAGCCATACTGGATACAGGTCTCGGTCAAGCGATGGGTCGAGATGGTCAACAAGTTGAGAAGCTAAGACACTACAAGTATGAAGTCGAGATACTCCAGCTCATGGTACCTGCAGAAAATCCAATGCTTAAGTCAGCATTGGGAATAGGTGATATGCGGTAGTAAATGCGTCGCTGACAATCTGATGGGACGGTGCTTTTATAGGGGAGAGTGTTGATATGTGGCATGTTCTAAGTAGTGGAACACGCATTGGCCAAGAGTGCTTGGACTGCGCGACGAGAGGAGTGAATCAGAATCGTCCACTTTATGGTTCATAGGCCTAGTTTACTTGGGCCAAGTAGCATTTGAGCAATCCAAAACAGTTGCCCCCCCAACTTAGTTTGGTGTACCTGGTTATCCTCTTTGACCAACTTAGTTTTGCCCTCAGCTGCTTGATTATCCACTTTGCCCTTGAAGAAATCATTGGTTCCTCAAGCAGATGAGAGGTGATCAGTACCTTGAGGTCGGCTGTAGAGCTGGTCAAGGGACTAGTCCTCTGATGTTGTAGAAAGTGGTCGGCCTGATGCTGCTGAGGTAGGTCTGGACGCGCAGGGGGTGTACCTGCGAGGACACTTTGACGCTCAAGTCTGCTTGGTCGAGCACTATAATATTGAGTGAGAATTAGAATAGATTGTGTACCTGGCATCTTGGTGCTTAGTGCTATTTATAGTGACTGAGAGATTCGAGAGAGTCGTCGGATTCAAGTGGAGTGATCCAGATCGTTGATTCTGATGGCCCATTAATCTGTTGGGCTAATCCACTAATGGGTTGGGCCTGGCAACTGACCCAGTCCAAAACAGTTGCCCCCCAAGCCAAGGTCGATCGTCGAGCGGGCGTAGGTTTGATGTGCCGTCTCGATAGTCGTGCCCCCTAGTAATCGTTTGGTGACGTGCCCCCAGTTATCACTTGGAGAATTTTCGGTGTTCGGGAAACAAAGTAGGCGGGTGTGCTTAGTGCGTTCCACCAGACCATCATGTTGTTTCGAATGTTTCTAACACTTTGGGCTTGTATGTATCTGTACAGGAGAGGTCTTTCCCATTCACTTATCAAGTAGTTATTTTCTATCAAAGTTCTTCAGAGGTCTCTTGCGCACGGGCGGTCAGAGGAATTTTTGGAAAGGCCACACCCCGCTTACGCGCGTGGGTGACCAACTACGTGGAGTGACCTCTTTTCTTTCTCGCACGCGGGCGACCTGAATCTTGGAGCGACCACTCGCGGGGGGCCACATCTTGGGCGATCAAGGTTTTGTTGGGCTGCCACATCTTGGGCGGCCAAGGTTTTGTTGGGCAGCCACATCTTGGGCGACCATCATCTTCTCATGGGTGACCTACATATATCGAGGGTGAGTGTCTTCATGCCGTGGGCGCCCTATTTTTGGGCAACCTCTTCACGCGTCGTGGGCGCCCCACCTTCGGCGACCCACTAGGACTTGGAGCGCGCGTCTTCTTCACGCGTCGTGGGTGCCCCACCTTGGGCGACCTAGTAGGGCTTGGAGCGTGCGTTGTTCTTCACACGTGGTGGGCGCCCCACCTTTGGCAACCCACTAGTGCTTGGAGCGTCCTCTTCCCTCTTTTTCCTTTTGTATCATTCTACTTTGATGTAGTGGTGACTTAGAATATTTTTTGACGTTTTGGTCTTCTAGGTGGTGCTCTTTGTCTTTCTGAGGCTTTAGTGGTTTGATCTTCACGGCTGCTTGATCCGTATTTCACGGTATGCGACCTCGAGTCTTACTAGTTTGTAATACGTCGGTTGGTTTCTGACCTGTTGTGATTTTTGATTTTTTCTTCGAATAGGTGTGATTCAATCAGCCGCATTGCTTCGTTTGCCTGAGTTCTTGCTATTAAAAGGGTTCATTCTCTTTTATTTAGATATTGTCACTTAGTCTTCCTGCTCTGAGATCGACCAGCACTCCTCTGAGATCGACCACTACTCGCTTGGTGTTATTCATTGAAGAGGCCGCCCTCTCGGCTTTTCTTTGACCAAACGTGAGTTTTCCACCTCACTCTCTATTCTATCTTTCAATTTGTGTCTTTGTTTTCTGATTGATTAGAGCGAGGAGGGGGTGTCAGGCCCGGGGTCGAGAACTTGAATAAGAAGCTTGTTGGTGTCGAAGGGGAACGTGACAAAGCGGTCGAAGATCACGCAGCCTTAAGGGACCAGATCGTGGTTTATTGCGCAGAGCACTTTAAGGAGGCTCCTAGACAGGTTATATGCAGCCCGAGATCGAGTTCGATCGAGAAGTCATCAACTACTCCCATTTCATGGAGGGCGGTCGCATCGTCAGGCCCAAGCAGTTGGACGAGGAGGGAAAAGTTGTTAGGGAGGAGGCGGTCATTTGGGCTCCTCTAGTATGATTTGGTTCTTAATTGCTTCTTCGCACTTTATTTCTTTTGCTTTCGTTTTTGTCTATGTAATGTTTAACGGGGAGATTTCCAGGTCGTCTTTCTCTTTGAACCTCATATGCTGACGGGGCACGGCCTTCTCCGGGGTGACATGTTTTAATTGAGCTTTCTTTTGGTCGTTTTCACTTTATACTTGCTGCTCGCTTTATTGTCTCTTCCGCGCTTTGTGCTTGGATGAGGTCGTTTTTCTCTAAGTCGGGGGCTTTCGCTTCTGCCAAGAAATGGCTGTCCCCTATAGCAATTAATTGTCCGTCCCCCATGACTCAAAGTGTGGTCGCCCCCGAAGGCTCAAAAAAAGGGGAGGGTGCTCGCCTTGTTGATCGTTCCACACGGAGTGGTCGTCTTTATTCGTTTAATCATTTTTAACTGGTCGGGTCTCGGCCCTACCCCTTAGGCATCTTACCAAGTTTCTACTTGGATTTAGCTCGCCTTAGCGACCAATCCTAGGTCGCTTCGTTTGTACTTAAATTCGTTTAAGTGCCTTTGGACAGTTTACCAAGCTTCTACTCGGATTTAAGTGCCCTCAGCGGTGAGACCAATCTTAGGCTGCTTCGTTTGTACTTAAATTCGTTTAAGTGTTGTGTCCTGACCGCGCAGTTTATCGAACACGGTTCAAACTTAACTCGCACGGCAGGTCGAAATTTTGAGGTTCGTTCTCCATAGTATCGTCTCTGAAGGTGACCATCAACCCGATTCGTCCGATCGGTGTGGTGGATGCTCCATTAAATCCGGTCAGGACTGTTCCTTTGTAAGGTCTCGAATCTCCTTTCGATATCTTCAGAATGTCGAGGAGATCTTCAAAAACAATATCTGCAGAGCTCCCTTGGTCGATCAGTATTCCTCTGACTTCCACGTTGGTCATGACAGCGACCACCACGAGTGGTACATTGTTGTTGGGCGTCCCGTCAATAAAGTCCTCGTCCCCGAAGGAAATGGGCGGCTGTTGTGTGAAAAGGATGTGCAAGTATACACAGTCTAAACAAGTAATATACTGATAAGTAGAGATCGTACCCACATGGATTGGATTAATTTTAAGGAGTTTAAAATAATAGTAATGCTAGTGATAAAAGGAAAGTAAAATAAAATTAAGTTGATGTGAAGATGGTGTATGCAAATAGAATGTAAATTAAAGCAAGTAAAAAGATGTTGTGTTTCAATTGAGAGAGATGGTTGAAATACTCTTTTCTAAGTAAATTCACTTTGAAAGCATTATGTTACATATGATGCTCATGCAATCATTGCTCCTGCAATGATTGCACCTGCAATGGATGCTGTATAAAATGACTTGTGCATTTCTGCAACTATCCTCAGGGTTTTGTTATAAGTCTTATGTCTAAGCCCTAAATAAGTTCACCCTTGTCTTTTAAACCCTTACAGATTCACCCTATGGACTATGCTATCTTATGTGTAAGTCTTAGCATGGTTTTAACAAAGTTTCCTCTTATAAAACACTTATCCATATTAGCTCTTGAGTTCAAATCACAAACCATTTATGTATTTATGACCCTACTTATTCTAAGTGATCAATCTTAAAATAAGTTTGAAAGAATTATAGCACAAGAACTAAATTGCAAGAACATCAATATAACATAATAACTAATCAAAGTTTCATTACAAAGTTAACGTATTCCAACCATAAAGAGTTTAGTTCCTACTTAACATAAATAGTGACATATAAAGAGAATGAGACATGTTTATAAGAAGGAAAATACAAAGGAAATGAGATGAGATAGGAATTACACACATGAAGAAGATCCTTTGCATTTTCTACCTAGCTTATGTTGAGGAGAACACCTCTTAACAATGGAAAACACCAACAAGAACTCCACGAGAAGAGAAGGAAGAAGTTGTCACTTTCTTTCCTTCTTTCAAGCTTTGTTGAGTATACCTCTAACTTAAAAATAAAATGAAACTATCTACTAAATTATCGAGATGGAGAGAATATGATAACTAGTGATATTCTAAGATGTCCTTTTTGAATGGAGAAGAGGGGATGTATTTATAGGCTCCATGAAGTGAGTTTGCCTTCGTCACCAAGCATAACTATGGTTACTTTTCCACTTGCCTTCAAAAAGCATGATTAGAAGTCCCACCAACTATGAAGAGTGGTCCAATGAGGTGTGGACAAGTGTACTCAAAAAGTTACAACTTGTTGTCCAAGGGGTCTGAGCTTGACGCTGTAACCATCCGCTTGCACAACATGCACTTGCAACTTGACATGCTGACGTCATCATCATAGTGCAGGAGCATTCTGTGTTGTGGTCATTGCAGATGCAATGATTGCTGGTGAATGCTTATGTCTTCAGTAAATCTGCTTATTGCTGGTGCATCGTCATCTGGGCATATTGCAGGTGTAATGGTTGTTGGCATCATTGTAGGTGCAATGTGTCTGCTCTCTATTGAACTTCTGTTTCCTGTATTGCAGGTGCAATGGTTGCTTGACCTATTGCAGGTGCAATGATTGCTGCAGCAATTGAACAAACACATAAAATACCACAAATCATGATAATCAATGATGATGAGTTCCATATTCAAAAATGCTGATTTCTATTGTGAATCTTTTTTTAACACTATTTAATTACTGAGTTTCTTACAATAATTTAGATTTAGAAATGTAAATAACTCTATATAAAATAGACTTATCACACCCCCAAACTTAAATCAGTGCTTGTCCTCAAGTAATGACTTCTAAAACAAAAATGAACACTTCTTTTTCATGCAATTTTTGGAACGGATACACCTCATATGATTTGGATCAATGTAGCTTTTTACATGATGGTGTATGGGTTTGTAACCTTTTGCACTGACTTTCCTAAAAATTGATTTACTTAGCCTTAGTTTTCATTGATACACCCCCAAACTTATTTCTTTATGCTATTCTAAATTTTTAGTAAAAATTTAGCATTTGATCTTGGTTCACTAGAACTACCCTTGGCATCCACTTATTTTCTAGTTAATTGGGTTCCTTTCTTAGGTTTAGTGATTTAAGTGTTGAAGCTACAATAATTTTGATCATTATCCAAACCTAGGCTACAACACTTAAGGTTTTACAAAGAGATTAATTTCTTGAAACTGCACTTGTTCTTTTTCACAAAATAGGGTTTTAGCTGATCATGCTTCTCAAAATACTACCAAGGAATTGTTTTCAAAAGCTTATTTGCCAAGTAATACTATCTATCACATAACACACATATAATATTATATTTAAACACACATATTAAGCATATATAGCATATGATAGCAAAATATTAGTTATTCTCCTCCCCCCAACTTAAGGATCAACAATGTCCTCATTGCAAAAAGATTATGGGAGAGGAGAGACAGTAGCTGCAAAAGAAAAGTTAAGACATAATACTTAAAGACATGTCCACAAAATGTAATCAGCATAATATAAAGGAACTTGTTACTGATTAGGAGTTCCACTCCTTAGCCTGCTACTTGCTCTGATTGGGCAGCTTTTTCTTTCTTCTGCTTCTTTTTCTTTGGCTCTTCTAGTTTTGATGCTTCTACATCCATTGCTGGTGCATCAGCAGCATGTGTTTCAGCTGCAATTGTTGGTCCTTGTATTGCTGGTGCAATGGATACTCCTGCAATTCATCTCCTGCAAAAATTTAAAAACAAACTAAAACACATAATTAAGTTAGTAAATCAAAAATTCATGGGTTGCCTCCCAGAAAGCGCTTGATTTAAGAGTCCTTCAGCCTGACTATCTCCATTTTGTCCTAGGGATCTTGGAGATGAGTGGTGGTTTTGTTCCTTACCACCTGGTCACCATGGTATATATTCACCCTTTGTCCATTTACCTTCAAAGTGGTGTTGGATTTTTCAAATAAGTCTACTGCACCATGAGGATAAACTTTCATTAGCTTGAATGGTCTTGACCATCTTGATTTGAGCTTTCCAGGGAAGAGTTTGAGTCTTGAGTTGTAGAGTAACACCAAACTTCCTTCAATCAGTTCCCTTCTCTGAATTTTCTTGTCATGCCATAGTTTTGTCTTGGCTTTGTAGATCTCTGCATTCTCCTAGGAAAAGTGCCTGATTTCCTCAAGTTTATTGAGCTGCAGTAGTCTTGATGATAAACTCTAATTTAGTGCATTTATTAGAGATATTTTGAGTTGTTTTTAGAGTAATTATTATTGATTAAATAAATAACTGACTTAAATTACTCTATATTTGCAGCAAGGTAGAAAAAGAAAATAATATAAATGTGGGCTAAAATTAGAAGAAATGTTAGAATAAAAGAAAGCAAGCCCAAGCCCATTAATGCAAGAAGGCCCACAGTAATAAAAAGAAGATCCTCTTGGAGATTTCAATTAAAAGTGATGCACATGTGACTTGGAGAGAAAGAAAGAGGCATGGAGTGGAGAGCAAGCAACACATATTTAGGAAGGATCTAAATCCTAATATTTAGGGATTGGCATATCTTGCAATTAATAGTGGAAGCAATCTTGACTTGATCCTTTGCTTGGAGAGAAAGAAAATGAATTAATATAAAAGGAGAGCTTCACTTGTGAAAGGGGGCTAGACACCACATACACAAACGAGAGCTACGGAAACGCTACGGAGGGAGAGAAGAGTTATTTGGCACCGTGAAAGAGCTTTGGAGCAAAAGAAGGAGATTGAACACATAGACTAAGACTTTCTCTATTTCCGGGTTATTCTTATTTCTGTAATTCATGAACCTTCTTTTTCTTTTATTGTTCTTTATTATTATGGACACCTAAGTCCTCTTCTAGGGTCTTAGGTGGATCTTGCATGTTTAGAAACCTCTTTATGTTCTAATTTCTTATTTGAATTCCTGTTTTTATTTCAATTAATATTGTCCTATTGCTTTAATCACATAATTAGGATTGACAACCCTTTGAATGTTCATAATCAATTAGTTGATCAGCGACCGTACTGCAATTAGTTGGTGGACCTATAGGATAATTGGGGCTATAATTAATGCATGACCAAACTTTAATTTAGTCTTCCAATCATTCAACCTTTTTGTACTTCATGCTTTTCTTAAATTTAAATTCTAGCATGACCAAACTAGGATTGATTTAGGGAAAAGAATATTAATCACGAATGACCAAACAGATTAATAGGTTTAGTAAAGGGATTGGTAACTGAATAAAATAAGGGAATTCAGGTAGAATTAGACATAGGGGAATCGAAGCTTGCAAGTGAAACCGCGACCCTAGACCTCTCTCTCCATCTATTAAATCTTGCATTTTATTATTTGTTAATTGTTTACTTTTTATTTCATTGTTTCAATTACAACTCAATTATTCACTAGTCTAAACAATAAATAATTTTAAGTAGTTTAGTACTTGTTAATTAATCTCTGTGGATACGATATTCTTTTATATACTACTTCTGCGAAAGAGTACACTTGCTCTCAAGTGTGTTTTTAACGCAACACTTGACTTTCCATCTTGGTCATAATTGAGGTTGAGCTTTTTGATTGCCCAATATGACTTGTGTTCCATTTCCACAGGTAGATGGCATGCTTTCCCATAAACTAACCTGTATGGAGACATTCCCAAGGGTGTCTTGAATGCAGTTCTGTATGCCCACAAGGCATCAACTAAGTGCAATGACCATTCCTTCCTTGTGGGTCCAACCATTTTTTCAAGTATCGTTTTGAATTCCCTGTTGGATAGTTCTGCTTGTCCACTGGTCTGTGGATGGTAAGCAGTTGCCACTTTATGCTTCACTCCATACTTGGCTAAAAGACTTTCAATGAGTTTGTTGCAGAAGTGTGACCCTTCATCACAGATAATTTCCCTTGGAGTACCAAATCTTGTAAATATGTTTCTTTCCAGAAACTTACTGATCTAGCATCATTGTTTGGCAGTGCCACAGCTTCTACCCATTTAGAAACATTGTCTACAGCTACCAAGATGTATAAGTTGCCAAAGGATGGGGGAAAAGGTCCCATGAAATCCATTCCCCAAACATCAAAGAGTTCAACCTCTAAGATATTGGTGAGTGGCATTTCATGTCTATTAGAGATATTACCAGCCCTTTGACATCTATCACAGTTCTTGACCAATTGATATGCATCTTTGAATAGTGAGGGCCAATAGTAACCTGATTGGAGCACTTTAGCAGCAGTTCTTGTGCTGCCAATATGTCCACCATATGGTGCTGCATGACATTGCAAGAGCACTACTTGTTGTTCATCTTCTGGTAAGCATCTTCTAATGATCTGATCTCGACATTCTTTGAAAAGGAAAGGGTCATCCCAATAGTATTTCTTTACTATATGGAAGAACCTTTTCCTCTGTTGGTAGGTCATGTTGACAAGTACAACTTTGCTTGCAAGATAGTTCACAATGTCAGCAAACCAGGGTGTTGTAGTCTCCATTGCTGCTGCAATTGTTGATTCTTTTATTGTTGGTGCAATGAATGCACCTGCATCCTGTGTTGTTGCAGAAATTGCCAACAGCTTCTCATCTGGAAAACTTTCTTTATTTCTCCACCTGTGGTACCTGCACTTTCATTCTCACGTCTAGACAAGTGGTCAGCAACTTGGTTCTCCACCCCCTTTTTGTCATGAATTTCAAGATCAAATTCTTGAAGGGGGAGAACCCACCTAATTAATCTAGGCTTTGCATCTTTCTTTGAAATAAGGTATTTAATGGCAGAATGATCTGTGTAAACTATTACCTTAGTGCCAACTAAATAGGACTTGAATTTATCAAATGCAAAGACTACAACTAATAGTTCTTTTTCAGTCACAGTGTAATTAATTTGAGCTTCTATGAGTGTCTTGCTAGCATAATAAATGGAATGAAAAACTTTGTCATACCTTTGTCCTAGGACTGCTCCTACTGCAAAGTCACTAGCATCACACATCAACTCAAATGGCTTGCTCCAATCTGGTGTGACTATTACTGGTGCTGTCACCAATGCTTTCTTTAATGGTTGAAATGCTTCCAAGCAAGATTCATCAAAATGAAATGGCACATCATGCTGCAAGAGTTGGCATAATGGTTTTGAGATCCTAGAGAAGTCCTTGATGAATCTTCTGTAGAAGCCTACATGTCCCAAGAAGCTTCTGATACCCTTGACAGTGGTTGGAGGAGGTTATTTTTCAATCACCTCAATTTTTTCTTAGTCAACTTCAAGGCCTTTCTTTGAGACTCTATGGCCTAAAACAATGCCCTCTTGAACCATAAAATGGCATTTTTCCTAGTTTAAAACTAGATTAGTCTTTTCACATCTATTGAGGATTTCTTCCAAATTGGAAAGACATAATTGAAATGTCTCCCCAAACACTGAGAAGTCATTCATAAACACTTCCATTGAGTGTTCAATGAATTATGAGAATAATGCCATCATGCACCTTTGGAATGTTGCGGGAGCATTACATAGTCCAAATGGCATCCTTCTAAAAGCAAAGGTGCCATAAGGACATGTAAATGTTGTTTTCTCTTGATCTTCAGGGACAATAGCTATCTGGTTATAGCCTGAGTACCCATCTAAGAAATAGTAGAATTCCTTACCTGCTAGCCTGTCCAGCATCTGATCAATGAAAGGTAGTGGAAAATGGTCCTTCTTGGTTGCCTTGTTAAGTTTCCTGTAATCCATGCATATTCTCCACCCTGTGACTGTTCTTGTAGGTATCAACTCATTTTTTTCATTGGCCACTACTGTCACTCCACCCTTCTTTCGTACACATTGCACAGGACTCACCCATGCACTATCTGAAATTGGGTAGATTATGCCAGCATCTAGCCATTTGATTATTTCTTTTTTAACCACCTCCTTCATAACTGGATTCAATCTCCTTTGACTTTCAATGCTGTTTTCGGAATTTTCATCCAAAACTATTCTGTGCATGCAAATGGAAGGACTGATTCCCTTGATATCTGACATCTGCCAGCCAATTGCCTTCTTGTGCTTTCTTAAGGTAGAAATAAGATCATGCTCCTGCTTTTGTGTTAAGTCAGAAGCAATGATTACTGGTAAATAATTATTCTCCCCTAGGAAAGCATATTTGAGGTGATTAGGCAATTCATTGAGCTCTAGTTGAGGAGGTGCTTCAATTGAAGGAATGTTTCTTTTGAGCTTTGAATTCTCAAGCTCTAATGATTCATATTTCCTTGCCCAAACTTCCTTCACAGCAATTTCTTCTTGCATATTTTCACTCTTCAGTTCATCCCCTGGTTCTGGTATTGCAGCTGCATCTGTTGCTCCTGCATCTGTTGCTCCTGCAATAGATGCTATTGCATTTTCACTCTTCAGTGAAATGTTGTTGTATTGCTTGATCTAAGGAAACAATGAGAGAACATTCTTCAACATCTTCATTTGGGTATTTGATAGCATTCATGATGTTGAACTTGACTTCTTGATCATTAACTCTCATGGTTAATTCTCCTTGCTGCACATCAATGAGTGCTCTGCCAGTGGCCAGGAATGGTCTCCCCAGAATAACTGGTACATCCTTATCTGCATCAAAATCAAGAATAACAAAATCTGCAGGGAACACAAACTTGTCAAATTTGATTAAAACATCTTCTATAGTCCCCTCAGGATATGCAATTGACCTGTCTGCTAACTGAAGAGCTACAGTTGTAGGTTTGGCAGTTCCAATACCTAATTGTGTGAATATGGATTTAGGCATCAAGTTGATACTTGCACCTAAATCACATAGTGCACGACCTGTGTAAAATTTTCCAATAGAAAATGGTATGGTGAAACTACCAGGATCTTTTAATTTCCTGGGAATTTTGTTTTGCATGATCATGCTGCATTCTTTTTACATGGCCACAGTTTCAAATTCTCCTAATCTTCTCCTCTTGGTGAGAACATCTTTCATAAATTTTGTGTAGTTGGGCATTTGTTGTAGTGCTTCAACAAGACGTACATTGATGTGTAACTGTTTAAGCACCTCAAGGAACTTACCAAATTGCTTCTCCTCATGTGCTTTCTTGAGTCTTTGTGGATAAGATGGAGAAGGGTATTCAGGTACTAACCAGGGTGGTGCTGATGTGGTTCCTGATGTTGCAGCTTTGGATGCTCCTGTATTTGTTGGTTCTACATCAATTGCTCCTGCATCTGTTGCTTCTGCATTGGATGCACCATCATCAGATGTACCTGCATCAGAAACATTCTATTCTTTTCTATTTTTTTCTGTTTTTTCATTTTTTCTTTTTCTTCCTTTTCTACACCTTCTGTTTCATATGGTTCTGAGAGATCTTTCCCACTTCTCAGAGAAATGGCTTTGCATTGCTCCTTTCCATGCCTTTGTGAGGTTGATGCTTCTATGGTTGATGGTAGTGAACCATTTGGCCTTTGAGATAATGTTGTAGCTAGTTGCCCCACTTGATTCTCCAAGTTCTTTAATGAGGCATCATGAGCTTGTCTTGCAGTTCTTGTTTCACTGATAAATGCATCAGTTTTGCTCATGTATGTTTTGAACATTGCTTCCAAAGAGTTGTCATTTGCAACTGGAGGAGCTTTCTAATAGTTTTGGTAAATTTGAGATTGAAAGCCTGGTGGAGCTGATGGTGCTGCAGCATTGGTTGCCGGTGCATTATTGTTGCTCCACTTGAAGTTTGGATGATCTCTCCAACTTGGATTGTAGGTGTTAGAATAAGGATTGTTGTTCTTATTAAATCCCATATAGTTAACAGATACAGGGTTGCTTGGGCATTCTTCATACAAGTGACCACCTCCACAATATACACAACTTGTGGAACCTAGAGGTGCTTGTTCTATTGCAGCTGCAGTATCTAGCATTGCACCTGCATTGGATGCTGGTGCATTGTTGTTGTTGAGGTTATTTATCATGTTGGTGAGTGATGCAATTTGAGCTACTAGTGTTGATACTTCACTAATTTCATGGACCTCAGCTGCTTTCTTTTGAACACTGCCCATCTCTGTGGGCCAACTATAGCTATTGGTAGCCATTTTCTCAATTAATTCAGCAGCTTCATTGTATGATAAGTTCAGTAGCACTCCTCTAGATGATGGATCTAACATGAGTCTGGTTTGGGGTTCCAAACAATTGTAGAATGTTTCCATTTGTATTATGACAGGGATACCATGATGAGGACATTTTCTCAAAAGTTCCTTCGATCTTTCCCATGCTTCAAATAGTGATTCACCATCTTTTTGTCTAAAGGCAATAATTTCATTTCTCATCCTGGCATTTTTACTTGGTGGAAAATATATTGCAAGAAATTTTTCAGCTAATTCATTCCACTCAGTGATAGAGTTAGGCTCTAGTGAATTTAACCATGCCTTTGCTTTATCCTTGAGGGAATATGGAAAAAGTTTTAGCCTAAAAGCATTTTCTGAAACACCAGGGATGATAAAATTGCTACAAATTTCTAAAAATTGCTTTAGATGTAAATGAGGATCCTCTTGTGGAGAACCACTGAATAGGCCTACTGTTTGAAGCATTTGAAACATCATAGGTTTGAATTCAAAATGTGGTGCATCAATTTGAGGTCTGACTATGCTCGTTTGCATGTTTGTTTGATCAAACACAACATAGTCCCTCATTGGTCTGTCCCTATCATTTATCATACCTATTGGACCCATATTGAAGAACTGGTTTCTGTAATTGTTCTCTGGATCACCATGAATAGAGCCGAGCCTCCGCCTCTACCTGAACCTCTCCGAGAACCATGATGAGAGCCTTCTGCTCCTAGATCAGACATTATTTGTCTACCTGCTTGTCTTTGAATCCTACGCAACCTTCGGAATCTCCTTTCTATTTCAGGATCTAACAGGAATTCTGGTGTGTTAGACCTGGCCATATGCAGTAGTGACTATTGCTGGTGCAATGGTTGCAGGTGCAACACTTTGCGAGTGCAATATCTGTTATACCAGAGTAAAATTGATCACTAAACTACTACTAAATTAAACACTAAAAAATTAATGGCAATCCTTGGCAACGGCGCCAAAAACATGTTGTGTGAAAAGGATGTGCAAGTATACACAGTCTAAACAAGTAATATACTGATAAGTAGAGATTGTACCCACATGGATTGGATTAATTTTAAAGAGTTTAAAATAATAGTAATGCTAGTGATAAAACGAAAGTAAAATAAAATTAAGTTGATGTGAAGATGGTGTATGCAAACAGAATGTAAATTAAAACAAGTAAAAAGATGTTGGGTTTCAATTGAGTGAGATGGTTGAAATACTCTTTTCTAAGTAAATTCACTTTGAAAGCATTATGTTACATATGATGCTCATGCAATCATTGCTCCTGCAATGATTGCACCTACAATCATTGCTTCTACAATGATTGCACCTGCAATGGATGCTGTATATAATGACTTGTGCATTTCTGCAACTATCTTCTGGGTTTCGTTATAAGTCTTATGTCTAAGCCCTAAATAAGATCACCCTAGTCTTTTAAACCCTTATAGATTCACTGTATGGACTATGCTATCTTATGTCTAAGTCTTAGCATGGTTTTAACAAAGTTTCCTCTTATTAAAACACTTATCCATATTAGTTCTTGAGTTCAAATCACAAACCATTTCTGTATTTATAACCCTACTTATTCTAAGTGATCAATCTTAAAATAAGTTTGAAAGAATTATAGCACAAGAACTAAATTGCAAGAACATCAATATAACATAATAACTAATCAAAGTTTCATTACACAGTTAAAGTATTCCAACCATAAAGAGTTTAGTTCCTATTTAACATAAATAGGCACATATAAACAGAATGAGACATGTTTATAAGAAGGAAAATACAAAGGAAATGAGATGAGATAGGAACTACACACATGAAGATCCTTTGCATTTTCTACCTAGCTTATGTTGAGGAGAACACCTCTCAACAATGGAAAACACCAACAAGAACTCCACGAGAAGAGAAGGAAGAAGTTGTCACTTTCTTTCCTTCTTTCAAGCTTTGTTGAGTACCTCTAACTTAAAAATAAAATGAAACTATCTACTAAATTATCGAGATGGAGAGAATATGATAACTAGTGATATTCTAAGATGTCCTTTTTGAATGGAGAAGAGGGGATGTATTTATAGGCTCCATGAAGTGAGTTTGCCTTGGTCACCAAGCTGAACTATGGTTACTTTTCCACTTGCCTTCAAAAAGCATGATTAGAAGTCCCACCAACTATGAAGAGTGGTCCAACGAGGTGTGGACAAGTGTACTCAAAAAGTTACAACTTGTTGTCCAAGGGGTCTGAACTTGACGCTGTAACCATCCACTTGCACAACTTGCACTTGCAACTTGACATGCTGACGTAATCATCATAGTGCAGGAGCATTCTGTGTTGGGGTCCTTGCAGGTGCAATGGTTGTTGGCATCATTGTAGGTGCAATGTGTCTGCTCTCTATTGATCTTCTGTTTTCTGTATTGCAAGTGCAATGGTTGCTTGATTGCAGGTGCAATGATTGCTGCAGCAATTGAACAAACACATAAAATACCACAAATCATGAAAATCAATGATGATGAGTTCCATATTCAAAAATGCTGATTTCTATTGTGAATCTTTTTTTTAACACTATTTAATTACTGAGTTTCTTACAATAATTTAGATTTAGAAACGTAAATAAATCTATATAAAATAGATTTATCAGCGGCCTCTTCGAGAGGGCCTGGGGAGGACATTGATCCGACGCTCATGATTGCGTCCCACCTTCTTTCTATCGATTTGTTTGTTGAAGCATCAGTGGGAATGCCTCTTGTGACTACCATGGCAACTGGCCTTCCCCTTGATTTTCTAGTGTCTGGGACATCATGAACTTCGTCTTCATCTTCTTCTAACACCTTGGCCATTTCATGGCCAATGCCTTTTCTTTCTTGGGCGATCAACCTGCTTGCCTGTCGTCCCGCCCATCAGTCTGGTTCTTTTTTACATATTGAGTCAGCTTCCCCCTTTTGATTAATGCCCCATCATCGTCTTTAAGGGCCATGTAATTATTGGTGTCATGCCCATTGCTATTATGGTAACAACAATGTTTTTTTGTTCGAGCGCTGCCCCTCTTTGAGGATGAGAGTTCTGGTCTTTTGACATCCCTAAACTCGGTGTTCGCACACTCCGATAGGATCTGTGCATACGGGGTGTTCAATTTTGTCCTGACATTTGGATAATCTTTTATTTCACAGGTCTGGATGCCCTCCGGTACTTCACCATTAGGTCGAAGTGTTTTAGGTGGGCGATGGAATCTTTCGCGCTATTGTACATCTTCAGGTCAGCGGGGGGTTTTTCTAATGAGCGCGGAATGCGGTACTCGTCTACCTATCTTGTAAATGGTCCCAATCTCATGTCGACTCCGCCTTTACGAAGTGGTCGGTCCTCGAAGTATCAACTTCGATGACCACGTCGTTCTTCTTCGGAATAGTCTTGTTAATGGTTGAGTGGGTATCTCCCGTGAGATCTGCTACGAGACCGCGCCGGCGAGCCAGATGAATCATACGAGGATTCCTGGTGTGGTGACGCTTCCTGCCAGTAGGTGTAGTCAGAAGTGGAGGGTGTTGTCCTATTGTGGGGAAAGAGGTCGATCTTCCTGAAGGTGAGTCTGACCGATCGAAGAGGTCTAATTGGCCAAGGAGTTTGCTAATCACAAGATTGAAGAGCTTGAGGGGTTGGTCTCAAAGCTCGAGGGCGAGGTTGAAGCAGAAGAGGCGAAGAAAGAAGCAGAGGAGAGCGCTCGTACGCTCGCTGGAGAAGGGGCAGGGTCGCTCACACGGTCATCTTCCAGGGACCATGAGGGTCAGATCGCCCCTGGTCAGGGTGGTCATGGTCGCCCCCGATCAGGGTGGTCATGGTCGCCCCTTGTCATGATCGGGCTGTCTTTTATTGTAATCCAAACTTTGATCGTCCATGCTTTGGTATTCTACTTCACGCTTAATTTCTCTAAGTTCATTTGCTCTTTCATCTTACACATTTGATGCTCTGATCGTCTTACATCTTTGGATCGCCCATGCTCTTTAGGTCGTCCAACATCTTGGGTCGCCCAAAAAGAATGGTCGTCCCATCTCTTTGAGCCGCTCCTCCTCTTGTGGGGGACGCTCACGCCTGAACAATGAGATCGCTCCCCGCAAAGCATTTCTCGTTGGGGTTAATCTTCCTCCTCCACGTGGGCAAAAATAGATGTTCCTTCAATGGGGTTAATCCTCCTCCTCGTCCCCTTCAACGGGGTGGAGATTTATGAACGAGATGTCTTCGGGAAGGGGAGCGATGTCTCCTAGACAGGTTGACTCGTGGAACGGGCGCCCCATTGTTACGGCGGTGTGGTTCGGTGTTGTGTTTGCTTGTTTGGAAGGCATTAGCACCTCCCTCTAGGTGAGGCGGTCATCTTGGCGAGCGATCTGCCGATCTCGATCGCGGAGCAAGTCACGAAGCTCCTGATCTAGGTTTGCTTGAAGGGTGACATCAACCTGCTGGGTCGAGCCTGGCTGGGCACCAATGGCAGCGACCTCAGCGTTGGTCGTTGTTCCTTCCAATGCTGGGGGTGGCCGGACCGGTATCTTAGCCACGCTTTGCAAGCGGGTTGACCGTGGTCTTCCTTAAGGTGCCTTCAGAGGCATGAGAAGTGTCAGTGCGATACCGCGTGGCCTCCCACTGTGGTCGCCACTAATCAATACCTTGAGGTCGGCTGTAGAGCTGGTCAAGGGACTGGTCCTCTAATGTAGTAGAAAGTGGTCGGCCTGATGCTGTTGAGGTAGGTCTGGACGCGCGGGGGGTGTCCCTGTGAGGATAGTCTGACGTTCAAGTCAGCTAGGTCGAGCACTATAATATCGAGTGAGAACTAGAATAGATTGTGTACCTGGCATCTTGGTGCTTAGTGCTATTTATAGTGGCTGAGAGATTCGAGAGATCCATCGGATTCGAGTGGAGTGATCCGGATCGTTGATTCTGATGGCCCATTAATCTGTTGGGCTGATCCACTAATGGGTTGGCGACTAGCCCAGTCCAGAACAAGAGGATATAGAAGGGTTTTTATTTTCGTGGTTGATGTGTAGACAGTGTTTTCAACCATTTGATTTAGATGTGATGGTTGATAAAGACTGTTGGAATGACACGTGGCGCGTGACCTTTTGGTGAATTAGGGCATCGTGTCCTTAAAGCTTTCAGAGTGATTATTGTTTCTCTCGCTTCATAATTACTGTTGGTTGGGGTCACGTTGTTTCGGGATATGCCGGTTCACGTTCCTCGTCTTATATAAATAAGGGCAATCTTTTCTCATTTGTACATTTGTTGCTTCGTGTTTTGCTTTGGCTAACGTTGATTATTACTCTGGGATCCTCCGAGGTGTAGTGGTGTTTACCAAGAATCATCTTCTCTACGTCCAAGTATTTCAGAAGTTCTTTTCAAAAGTTTCTTATTTTCTTTTTATTCATCTGTCGGTTGTTGTCTCTAGCTATCTCTTCTGCTAGACGTCAGTTGGATCCTCTTGCCCCCCTGCGAGGCCTTGCTTAGGAGGAGGGGGTTTGCATGACTTTAATTTTGTTTTAGGTTTAAATCAGATCCCATGGAGACCAAATCCTGGTTTGGGCTTCTCGGTTGAGGTGTTCTATGAAGGTTCAGGGATTCTTTGCTGAGTAATCTTCCTCCATGTAGGTTATTAATGGCGAGGACCAAGAATAATCCGAAGAAGCTTCGTTTGTCTTGGCCGGCTAAGGAGGAGGTGAATTACTCCAAGGATTGGACAGATGTTTCAATGGAGAATTCCTCAGGTCGTTCTGCTTGGGGAGATGGACGAGTTATCGACGAGCCGGAGCGAGAGACTAAGGCCGAGAGGTGCTCTGAAACGGTGCCTCGGATGAAAGAACTTCTTCAAGGAGGAGTAACTCTGACAGTTGGTGAATCAGAGATGCCGAGGTGCAGAGTCATGCTCCAAGGGACTACAGTTGAGTTAACATGGAGGTCTAGAGTAAGATCAGCGAGATAGATGTTGAGAATCCCATTTTTGTTACTCTCTCTTTTTGCCTCGAAGGTAGGAGTCTGTCCTCCGTTTACAAAGTTTGAGCAATTCATTTTATCTGACCTCTGTTTAGCACTGACTCAGTTGCACCCTAACGGTGGGGCATTCCACTGTGCTTTTCAGCTGACTTTGAGGCACCTGGGCCGTACTATTTTGGACACTTTTGTTCTTGGCTATCTTTAGCTTGATGGATTCTTTGAAAAAGGCTTGGGTGTCTCTTCGTGCTACCGATAGGAGTTTATTTGAGCTTTACTCGAGCTCGATCAAGGACTTCAAAAAGTAGATGTTGAACTGAGAGAATGGAATTTCCGTTAGTGCTAGGTTTCTCTTGTGTTTGCTTAAGGACCACCATTCCCCGATGCCATCTGAGTATTCTATCACCTTAGACCAAGTAGATGACGAGGACAAGGAAACTTTGAGGATGTTGAGGGAGTTAGCATCTTCGGTCCCTAAAAGTCTCATCAATACCAAAGCCTTGATGACTGAAGAGTCGGAGGACGGTCTTCAACGAGTCAAAAGAAAAGAAAAAAAAATGCAAAGTGTATATATCTTTTTATCTTTGTATCAAGAAGAGTGAAAGTTGTGTGGAGGAATATATCAAAATAGAGAAATTCATCGTACCTTGTTGAAGTTGGACCCTCTCATGCGCATTTTACAATTGATTTTCATTGCTTCTGTATCCTCTTTGATTCTTTTTAGCCTAGTTCGTTCCCCTTTAGAATTCTCCCATCTTGACCTTGGCCCCAGTACAACCCTTGTAAAGACCTTTTGATCTTATGTGCATGTGTTTTTAAGCGTGGATGTTAGAAGCTTGTCAAGCATATGGAAGTACTAACTTTCATTGATGTGCTTATTATACATATATGAGAGTAAACACAAGCCTAGACACTTGAGTGATTGAGCGCCTTACTTATACATATCCTGCAAGGATTCATCACTTATGATTCACTCTTTGGTGCTCTATCCTCTTGTTTTCCTTGATTGTAATTAAGTGCTATCTTTGGTTGTCATTCTCCTTGAAGTCTAGGAAAAAATCTCTCTTATGACTTTGCATTCTTTGAGTTTATTGGAAATTCAGGCATTGTTTACGTGTCTTGTTTTGTGCGTTTTTCTCGGTGTGCAAAAGCTAAAGTGTGGGGGAATTTGATCATTGCATTTTAATGCCCTCTTTATAGCTTTGCATTTGGTATTTTTAATTGTGCTTTGTACCTAATATTTAAGTCTAACCACATTTCTAGACTTTGGGTCTTATTTTAGCAGTATAGTAAATTCTAGATTAATTCTTGTTTTTATTGCCATATTGACCCTTGTCTACTTTGTAGGCCATAACTTTGGCTGCGTTTTTCGATTGAGGCATGCAAGCATGCGTTGGAAAGCTAAGGAACAAAGCTACAAATCTTCTGTTGAACTCAAAACCCAGTTCGGAAGTCTAAAATGCGAAAACAGCGAAATACAAATGCAGTTTAATATAAAACGGGTTTTGGGCTGAATATTTGTTTGTTAACGGGCTTTTATCTAGTAACCCATTTAGGGATTTAGGTTTTTGTTTTTAGTCTTATAAGATACACTTTTCAGAGCCGTCTTGGCTCTCTTACGCATTCGTACTCTTAATTTTACGTTTTGTGCCCTAACCTCCATGGAAGCTTAAGTCCTATATCAATCTATTGGTGAAGGTGCTGCTTGTAAGGATTTTGAGATTCAGTGCTTAATGTGTATTTCGTTTTCATGGTTTTTATTTTTTCTCTATCAGTTTCATCTCTGTAATTCTTTCTGCAAATTTGGTTTGTGTTTTGCTTAATTATTCAAACTCTGTGATTTGCTTAGGTGATTCGTTTTATGATTCAGTTTTGCTTAATCACTTAATCATGATTCTAATTTGCCAATTTCATTATCACTTGTTTAATTTAGTTTGGATAGGAATTGATAGAGTCTACGACGCTTGTTTATAGGATTGATAGAATTCAGTTATGATGTTAATTGTGATACTGACACTTGTTCGCTATCACGATTAATTGAACAGACTGTATTGACGCTTGATATAAACTGCTTCGAATTCGCATAAACTGACTGACTCGTGTTCGCTTAGTTTATGATCAATCAAGTATTATCAAACTTTGTACGAATTTTTATTTTCGAACTGATGATAAATCCAAGAAATGCACCTGAAACCAATGGATTGATTGTCTATCTTTAATTGATTTTCTTTGTTAAACATCAAACTCTTTTCCTAAAAAACCCCGTTTTTATTGTTTATTTTGCTTCTTGATTTTGGTAATTTCAGTATTTAGAGGTCCTCGAGAGACGACCAAGGTTAACTTTCTTGTACTATATTTTATATCAATATAATTATTTTGACCCGCGTACGACCGCTGATCAGAACCCTTTCACTTGTTTACCCAAGATAGATGCCCTAGGGAATGCACGGTTGGAGAAGGAGGCTCACAGGTTGAAGCTTGAAGAAGGTAACATGGCTACTTTTTAAAATTGGCTTCCGTCCTAGCTTTCAAATGATAGTTCTAGTTTTAATGCTTGGGACCCCTTTTTTATAATTGTTATCATGATATTAATAATAGCCATGTAGTTCAGCATCATTGACACACACACTCCCTCCACGTTCTATGAAGAGTTTGAGAGGATGTCCAATCAAGTGCTAAAACTAATGGAAACAAAATACACCAAGTTCAACAATAGGAAGAGTAGCATAGCTAGCCACCCCTCAACACCAAAACCAAATGACTAACAAAACACCTAACAGCTGATACAAAATTTAATCTGAGATTAAAAGGAGGGAAACAGGAAAAAGAAAAAAAGAAAAAGAGAGCATCAGATGAGAGCATATAAGGAGAGCAAGAAGTCATGGCATATCCAAAGTGCTTGATAATCTCTATAGGGTGGAGCCACATAGCAAGTGCAGAAGGCAATGATCTTCACCTTTATGGTAGTTATCAAACCAAATACCAAGCTCCACTCATAAAATACAAGAACTCCAAACAAACCACCTAATCCTAGTAGCATCCAATCATTCTCCAAGCAAGTAGAAAACGCCATCAATTTTAATAAAACTCCAAACACACTCCAGAGCATAGGATGCATTCCCTCCAAGCAAATTCCCTGACTCCACATGGTCTCACGCCACATGCAGCTTCAAACCAGACATAGCAGACATGCAATTTGATACTATCTCCGCAAAAAATCAAAAATTGAAGAAGGAGCGAGATGAAGCGGTGGGGAACTTTGCAAATTGAAAATTTCCCATTCTTCTGCTGAGAAGGCTGACCCTGGCGGATACAAAGTCTTCCAAGCAAGTGACTCGTCTTACATAGGAAAAAGATAAGGTGGAGAAGAAGGTCGAAGAGCTCACTCTTGCACTTGGGGAGTTCAAAGAAAAGAATGGTGAGCTTCAGATTACTGCATCAAAGTTAAAGTCTTTTATTGTTTGGTTTGAAAAGGAGAGAGACCATACAATCTCGGAGCAGAATGAGACGGTGAACATTGCTTTAGGTGTCAACAAGGAGTGCTTCTAGAATGCTATAGAGCAAATTTGCCTCTTGAACCTAGGTCTTCAGATTTCAACTGAATGTATGGACGTCCGTTTAATCGTTATAGATGATCAGCTTGTGAAGCCTTCCGCTCCTACTGACCACATCCCAGATCAGCCTTGTGATGACGAGGAGTTTTAAGCACTTTGGTAATATGCCTATTACCAAAGTGGTTACTATATTTATAATTTGGTAATAGGCTCTGTCCGACCTTACTTGACAATGTTTTTTGCGTTTAACTTTTTGACCGCCCCTCTTATTTTGAGCGGATGTGTCATCTTGCTTTTGATAATGTGGTCGATGGTTACTATATTTATAAATGCCTTGTCTTTTATGTTTTTGGCCGAGTAGCCTCTATTTTTGAGCTTTCTTTGACGAACTTCTTCAAGTTAGCTCCTTAAGAATTTGACTCGCAAAGGAATGAGTGAACGAGGTGCCAAAGTCTTTAAGTTCCCGAAGTGGAATGAGTGAATGCGATGCCAAACTCTGAGTCTGGTTAGCCAAGAGTGTTTGACTTGGGCTTAAGTCGGACTAAAGAAGTAATCGCATTAAGTTCCGAAAAAGGAAGGAATGAATGTGATGCCGAACTCTTTGAGTTTGGTAAGCCAAGAGTGGTCGACTTGTTCGAAACTCGGACTGGAGAGCTAATCACATTAAGGTCCTGAAAAAGAAGGAATGAATGTGATGCTGAACTCTGAGTCCGATTCGCCAAAAGCGTTCGACTTGGGTGTAACTCGGAGTGGAGAGTTAACCGCCTTAAGTTCCAGGAGAGGAATGACCGAATGTGATGTCGAACTCTTTCTGCCTGGTTAGCTCAGAGTGTTTGACTTGGGCCTAACTTAGGCTGGAGATCTAATCACATTAAGTCCTAAAAAGGAAGGAGTGAATGTGATGCCGAAGTTTTTGAGTCCGGTTAGCCAACAGGGTAAAAGTTGACATTTTTACCATTTCCCTCTTCTTCCAATGCTCTAATAGCACCATATTCCTTTTCTAAGAAGCTATTGAACAAGATTACATCAAGTGTAGACACCTTGAGGTAAGTCTTGTTTGTTGATTGGTGGAAGAAAGATTGAGTGTATGTTTGACGGAATGGTTTCAAGGTAAGATTTAGAATATTTCGAGTTGGACCAAGTGAAGGAATGATGCGTGGGACATGAAAATTGGGGTGCTGAGAGATAGCCTCCTGGTGAATTGAACTATTGGGACTAAGTGCGTGGCTGAAACCTAGACTTGAAATAACAGCTATGTGCTTACTCTAAGGTTTGTGAAAAGCAAATATGGTTTTGTTCTGTTGAGAGACATGGTAAAAAATTGAGTTGCCTGCATATTTTACAAGTTAACCAGTACAAAATCAAAGCTTCCACGGAGTGACACAAAACAATTGAGTTGCCTGCATATTTTACAAGTTAACCAGTACAAAATCCAGCCATTTAAGTTAGAATGGTCAGGAATTTTTGCACTCAGAGAAGAGCCATAGAGGATAAGCTTTGTTATAGGGCACTTCATGAAGAGATGATCCACACTTTCTTCTTCCAAATTGCACAGAGGGCAGCATATATCAAGACAAATTCCTTTATTTATTAGGTTGACTCTAGTTGGCAGAATGTTCTTACTTAACCTCCAGAGGAAGTTCTTTATGGCATTAGGAATTGGAGCCTTCCACACTTGCTTCCAGAGATCATCATTTGAGAGTGAGGAACCACTAGGATTGTCTCTGTCTTTCTCATTACAAAACATGTGATAGGCAGAGTTAACTGAATAGCAGCCATTCTTTTCTTGGTGCCACACAAACTTATCTGTCATGCCAACTGATGAAAGGGGAATACTCAGTATCTAGTTGGCGTCTACCTGATCAAAGTTACGAGCAATCTTCCTTCTGTCCCACTGATGAGAGTCTTCCAACACCAAATCAGACACCATTGCATTGTCAGGGACCTCATCAGATGGTCTGCTTCGAAAGAAAGAGGTCTGTTTGGCAAGCCATCTGTCCTTCCACACCCCCACAGACAAACCATCTCCAATAATCCATCTGCCACCTTGCATCACCTTGTCTCTAACACTCAAAATACTCCTCCAAGCATAGATTGGTTGGTAGCCTAAGGATGCATTTTTGAACTCACCCCTTGGATAATACCTGCTCCTAAATATGCTTTCCAGTAGGGTGTTGCTTCCACTTATGAGTCTCCAGCAGTGTTTGCCAAGTAATGCTTTGTTAAATTCACTGAACAATCTGAACCCAAGGCCCCCTTTACTCTTAGATCTTGTCAATTTATCCCAGCTCTGCCAGTGGATTTTCTTCTTCTCTTCACTAGACCCCCACCAGAATAATATCAACATAGAATCAATGTCTTGGCAGCATCCCAATGACATCAAATAGCAGCAACTCATTATATAGTTTGATATTGATTGAGCAACAGCTTTTATTAGAATTTCCTTGCCTGCTCTAGATAAGCATTTTTCCTTCCACCCTTTCAACTTTTTCCACACTCTATCTAGAACAAAATTGAAGATTACTGATCATATTCTTCTCAATATCAGGCACATTTCGACTAAAGGAGACCTCGGATTTGTCTAGATTAACAACTTGGCCAGAGGCAAGTTGGTAAGCGTCAAGAGCCTTTAGGATTTAGCTGGTTTCTTCTTTGTTTGCTCTGGTAAAGAGTAGACTATCATTTCCAAACAACAGATGGGATATCTTAGGAGCACTTCTAATCACTTGAATACCATGGATTCGATTCTCAGCTGCTGCTTTGTGGAGGAGACCAGATAACACATCAGAACATAGAATAAATAGGTAGGGTGATAGAGGATCACCCTGCCTCAGACCTTTTTCAGGCACAAAGGAAGAACTAGGTTGCCCATTCACCAGGATCTGATAGGAGACCGAAGATATGCAATTAAATATGAGCTCCACCATCTGTGAAGGATAGCCCATTTTCAGGAGAGCACATTTTACAAAACTCCACTCCACTTTGTCATAGGCCTTTGACATGTCTAGTTTCATTGCCATGACTCCTTTCTTGCCTTTTCTCTTTTTCCTTAGCCAATGGAAGCACTCCATTGCAATTAGGGCATTATCAGTGATTAGTCTACCTTGGACAAATGCACTCTGTTCCTTGTCAACCACCTCAGGGAGGGAATGCTTCAGTCTATTTGCAATGGTCTTTGTGGCTATCTTCATGACCTCACAGGTCTCCTCTTGGTTAGATGGACTAGAAGATGCAAATAGTTGCTTGAAGTAATTAATCATGGCTTCTCATCCCCCCTCAACCACCTCCCATTGTCATCTCTAATTTTCCTGATTTGGTTGACCTTGTTCCGTTGGCTAGCCTTACTATGGAAGAACTTGGTGTTTTTGTCCCCATCCCTCAACCACATTGCCCTACTCCTCTGGCGCCACATTGTTTCTTGAAGCTTCAGGAGTTCAGAATGTCTTTTTTCAAGGCTTTTGTAATTTTGGATAGTCTGCTCATCACTTCCCCACGCAGGAACAACCAACAACCATGTCTTTCAAATTCACTACCAATGGCTTTCACAGCATCAAGTTTATTCTAGCAAAAACCCTGTCTTCCTCTCCAGTTATCAGCCACCAACCTCTCACACCTTTGCTCTTTTGCCCAGGACTCTTCAAATCTAAAGAGCTTCTGTCTCCTCTTAGGGATATTTGGTCTACGATCCTCCAAAGTAATGCACAACACCACATGATCAGATCCATACTTAGGCAAGTGTTGAACTCTTATAGGGTTAAATCTATCTTTAAGTTCCTCATTCCCAAAAGCTCTGTCCAATCTACCTTGTATGTTATCCTGCCCCCTCCTACCATTTGACCACGTGAATTGACTACCTTCAAACCCCAAGTCCAAAAGAGAGCACACCCTCATAGTATCCCTACTGTAGCGACTGAAAAATCCGGGTGAGGATTCCTCGAAGTTCGAAAGATGAAGCCACAACCAACTTTTAGTTTAAGGGCAAATATTGGAAAATCCCTATTGAATGGATAAGGGTCCTTGAGACAATATTTGGATTCGGGAGTCGGTTATGCATGGGGAAGGTGTTAGCACCCCACGGCATCCTTCCTAAGGAAGGTTACCTGCTAATTAGTTGTAGGAGAGAAAGTTAATTTTTAAAATATTTAATTTTACCCCTTTTTTTATTGTTAGCTAAAAGAAATTTAAAAGAAAGGACTTTGATATTTTTGAATTTTAAGAAAAGAATTATTTAGAAAAAAGACAAAAAAAGTTTTTTTTTATTAGTGCAATTGACAGAGGTCGGCCGCCCTCTGCTCCAACGTATCTCTTGGTAGAGAATCAAATCACACGTAGTTTTTTTTTTTTCGCCAGCTGTAGCGACCGAAAAATCCGGGTGAGGATTCCTCGAAGTTCGAAAGATGAAGCCGCCACCAAATTTTAGTTTAAGGGCAAATATTGGAAAATCCCTTGGAGTTTGGATAAGGGTGTTTGGATAAGAGTCCTTGAGACCAGATTAGGGTTCGGGAGTCGGTTATGTGTGGGGAAGGTATTAGCGCCCCACGACATCCTTCCTAAAGAAGGTTGTCTTCTAATTAGTTGTATTTTATGTTTATTTTACCCTTTTATTAAAAAGAAGATGACTAAAAAGATTTTTTTATTTTTGAGAAAAGTGATTTTTGATTGGATAAAATTGGCAAAACATAGTAAGTTGTAAAACAGAAAAAAGAAGGTGTAATTAGCATTAGGGTGCTATATTATAAAGGTGGGGTGCGTATAGCAGAGCCCAGTCAGTTACTAAAATACTAACCTACGAAATGGGCTGATACAGGGGATGTTGTATGATCAAGATGCAGGGTGTGTAATTAGCAATCTGATCTATGTTTATTAAAAAAATAAAAAATAGAGAAACATTACAAAATAAAACACAAACTAAAAAGGTGGAAACCCAATTATTTTGTTTCCAACTCAGCGCCGTTTCTCATCTGAGAAGAGAGAGAGAGTTCCAGGAGAGAGAATGAGGGAATTTCGCACAGAGAGAGAGATTAGTGAGGAGAGAGAAAGAGTTCCGGCAAGGGAGAGAGAAAGAGGGGGGTTTCGCGAGAGAGGGAAATAGGAGAAGAACGACGCGGTGGAGAGAGGCCACATGATGCTGCGGCGGCGGTGGTTGGGCGGAGGAGACGACCGCAGCGGGTGTTGAGTGTCGCCGGCGAGGTTCTCGCGATGCTGACAGAGGGGTACACGACAGTGTGATGGTGACAGTGGCGCAGAGAGATGACGTTACTGGCGGTGGTGTTTTGGTGGAGTCGCCGGAGGTTACGGCACTTCAGAGAGGACGACCACCGTACGTGGTGGTCGGAGTTTGGAGGTGTCTTTTTCCTCATCTTCCTCTTTTTACTGGTTCCATATTTTTTAGAAAAAACTAAGACCCTAAAACGATTTTCAAAGGATTGAAACCCTGTTTGATGTTGGTTTTTGTTCCTGATTCTCCCCTTTTTTATTTTTTCATATATTTCCATCTTCTTCTCTACTAATTTCTCTTAGTTTGATTCTGACTTTTTCTAAAACCTAAACTTTGATTCAAAACACCGTTACTCTTTATTTGTTAATAATCATCACAGGGTCCAGCAACTACCTCTCTTCTCTCAGACCCAAATGTCATCAAGAAAAGTTTATTTATTGTTTTTAAATCCTAATTGATACTGATATCGAATTAACAACCTAAGAAACAATAATGATTCTACCAAAATTAACTTATTTTAAACTAAAACTGATGTAAAATATAAACACTTAAAAAAAGGATCGTGGAGACCAACCTGGTTTCCAGCCTCAGAAATTCTCCTCTTGCTTGCTATCCTACTGCTCTTTTCTGCTGCTGCCCTCTCGTTTCAGAATTTTTTGCGTTTCGTGATTAGGGATTCGGAGCGAAATCCTAATTGTTTTATTGTACCTTTTTCTGAAATTTTTCGTGTCTTCCTTTGTGAATTAGAGCTGTTTTTATAGGTATTTTTTAGGTTTAGGAAATTAAATTCTTTGATTCTGATATGATCATGTTTCTTGTTTCAGGTATTGGACCCGTTGAGAAATCTTACTCGGTAAGAAGAGGCCTAAAGAAGTTGCTGTTGCTGCTGATCCTTTTTTATTTTCGTTTTTTTATTTTTTATATTTTTTGGTTATCATCTTTTTGTATTTTGGGACTTTTTGGACAATTGTAATATTATTTTTATAATTTTGATTTTATTATTATTTTTGTGAATTTTTATGGCTCTTTGATTAAAAGAAAAAAAGAAAACAAGATTGAAATTGGGCCAAACCCAAGAATGACAATTGAGGCCCAATCGCAAACGCTAAAACACGCCCAAACATGAACGTCAGGCCCGACTAGAACAAATTGATAAAATTAGGCCCAAAAACTAACAGTTAACGGGTAAATTAAACAAGTAGTAAAAGAACCGGACAAAATTGGGGTATGACACCTACCATAGTTTAGCTGAGAAAAACTTCTAGCAGTACCCCCAATCTTCTCATCAGCACTGATAGTATCATTTAGGTCTCCAAAATATAACCAGGGGCAATCATTGATAGGCTTTAAGCAAGAAATTAGCTCCCATGTAAGTCTCTTGTTCTGTTCCTCCAGATACCCATAGATTCCACAAAAGGACCAAGATTGGCCAGTCTCCACATCTGGGCAAGATCCCCCAATATGGTTGATTGAGTAAGACTCAATTGATACATCCAGACAGTCCCCCCATAACAGAGCCACTCCACCTGCCCACTCTCTACCTTCACCAACACAGTCTACCGCAAGGCAAGAAGTGAAACCACACCTCCTCTTTATTCTTTCAAATTCAAAGGCTTTTAATCTTGTCTCCATGATGAAGAGCAAGAGGGGATTTTCCTTTTTTGTGAACCTTGACAAGGCCCTAACTGATTGGGGATTCCCCAAACCCTGGCAGTTCCAACTTAGGATCTTCATGTATCCCGGTGTTGTTGGTCTTCCAACACCACCTCTTTTTTCTTTGTCACAGCATCCACCATTTCCACATCTCCTTTCAACTTCTTTTCCATACCCCTCATCTCCTCAATAGTACCATCCGATATATTCACCTCCACCAAAGTTCTTTTTCCCAAATCCTTGCTCTTAGGGCCTCGCTTAGGTTTCCTTCGTGTTTTGGTTCCTTTCTGTCTCGTCCACTTCCTAGTTTTAGTACCAGATGTGCCAGCAGGGCTCACAACAGGTTGAGCACCAGCAGTGATGACAACAGTACCTAGGGATTCAGCTACCTCTTCCACAGCCTTTGAGGAATTAATAGTGGCAGGAGCAACCTCATTTACCTTTTCCACTGATATTCCTTCTGTAGTCTTGTGTTGTTCAACCTCATCCTCATCTCCTCTTCCCTTTCCAGAAGACATACATTTGCTGTTATTGCTAGGAGAGAACAAAGCTTTACTACACGTACCTGAGCTGGCTTCCTTTTTAACATCATCATTGTACCTTGGTAGTGGGGAAGCTCGTAACCATGGCCCAAAAGCTTCATCCTTCTCCTCAACCTCAGAATAGCTATCATCATCTTTGTCGTCCACTTCTTCACAGTCTTTAATCTGATGCCCCACTCTCCCCCACACAAAGCAGAAATTTGGGAGTCTCTCATACTTGAAACTAACCCACAAATCTCTTCCTTGGAACATGACATAGGTTCCCCTCTTCAAGGGTCGACGAAGATCCAACTGCACTTTGATTCAAAGGAATTTCCCCAATCGGTTGTAGTCTTTCAGATCAGTTTCCTCAAAATCCCCAATCATACTCCCCAATTTCTTCGCCAAGCTCTCTGATCATAGTTTCAATGGCAGATCGTAAACTCTAACCCAAAAAGCCATTTTGTGCATCTCCAAATCTGAGGGTTGCTCATCGCCGGAAATCTTTGATAGAAAAACTAGATTCCTATCAAAGTTCCATGGCCCTCCTCTAAACACTGATTCAACATCCGTCTTTGTTGCGAAACAGAAGAGGAATAGGTTTTTGTTTAGTTCCTGGATCTCCACTTGATTCTTTAACCGCCACGCTTGCACTATGGTACTCTTGAAAGCCCGAACATTGAAGGGACTATTCGTCCAGATCTTACCCACCAGAGCGTGATTGAACAGATCATCTTGAACATTGATTCCTTCAACTTCTTTCGAGAGCTTCAATACGGGAGGTCGTTCCATAGTAGCTGATTACCACACCTACAAAGCCACCGCGACAACAACCAAAATCCAAAAGCAAGAGGTAAAACTAGAAGAATCTAGAGCAATGCCCACACGCGGAAGGAGACAAACTAACACAATGAAAGAGCGGGCCACCACTGGTCTTGTTAAACATTGGTATGACTTAAGAAGAAAAGTTGTATTTTCTTGGTTCATTGTTTGACTGTTGAATAAATAACTAGTGATGTAAGTGCATATGCAACTAAAATCAACATAACTATTACGATCAATACTAATATTTGGTGTTTTGGAATCCGCGTCTAAGTGCAAATGATCTAAATTTTTGCGATAGATAGGTCTCTTCCTTTTGTATCGTGCCTGTATTGCTTCTTTTTGTTTGTAAATTGCTTGCTTTCTTGCTTACGTTACTGTCGTTTCGAATTCTTTTAGTCATGCTCCGAAGTTAAAATATATAATTACTGGCTTTTAAATCAATATCTTTTGATGCTTTTATGTAGTCTTTTTGAGTAACCAGGTTAAAAGAAAAACTATTTAATAGAAAAGGTTTTTAACACCCAACAATTAATCTGGGGGATTTTTAAAACCGTCGGAGTTTCAAGTCCCGCAATCTTTCTAGGGGGTTCTTAGAAAATGCTGGTATCGAGTCTATTTGAGGAAGTTTTAAACCCCCTGATTAGTAGTTTTTTTTGAGGGAGTTATAAACCTCCTGAGATATGGAGTAACTTTTAAGCGGAATTTTTAACCCTGACTATATTTGGTTGGATTAATTTAGTGTGGGTTTTAACGTCCTCTAAGCGTCTATAGAGTTTTAGTATTCCCTTTGCGAATTGAGAAAGTTTTTTACCCTATCTCATTATTGCTATATGTACTACTATGTCATATACTTAGTATCTGATACAACTAATGATGATAACCTAATCAAATAGCTAGCTCCAAATTAATCCATACATCCCAAATACAATTTTCTGTTCAGTGCAAACAATATTTTCCACCACGAAATTAAAAAAAATGCCTTGATGGGAGGAACGAAGATTGCAAATAAAAATAGCAACGTTGACTGGAAATGAAAGAGGACCTGGATATTTTGCAGATTATGGTGCGCAGAGGAACCTCAGAAGAGACAAAAAACCACCTTTTGTATTCCTTTGCTACTCTTGTTAGGGATCTTCTTCTCCAACATTAATTCATGTAGGCATAAATTGTATTTCTATAAGTATCGCCCGTTGATAGATAGCTTTTTACAACTACCCTGTATCTCTCAAATTAGATAGGCATTGTTTGAAAATATTTTCTCAACAACGAATGGTCCTTCCCAATTTGGAGACCATTTACATAAGATTCGAGATTTAGTATCCATAGGCAATATCGTTTTCCAAACCGAATCTCCAACTTGAAAGCTTTTCCGCTTCACCCTTCTATTGTAAAAGTGATTCACTCTCTCCTTTTGTCTAATAATGTTTTCCAACATCGTAAGCCTTTCCTCGTCTAAATCATTGAGCTGATGGAACTTGAGGCTCCAAAAATCCTCTGGAGGCAAGTCGTTTTGCCTCTGAATTCTTAAGGATTGGAGGTTAATCTCTACAGGAAACACATCGTCTTGACCATAGACTAGCCTGAAGGGCGTAGTACATGTTGCTCCTTTAGGAGAGTTCCTATAACCCCACAAGACCTGAGTAAGATTTTCAAGCCAACTCTTGGGATTTTGCTTTGTATGTTTGCTTATCAAATCAATTAAGATTTTGCTCGCAGCCTCAACTTGACCATTTGCTTGGGCATAATAAGTCGTAGGTGTTACCAATTCTATGTTTCGAGATTCTATTGGTGGCCAATGTTTGAGGGATCTCGATAATACAAACAATATTGTCTTCTATAAAGTTGTTAACATCGATTTGATCCACCTTTCAAAGAAGTCTCTACCCATTTTGAAAAATAATCATTGGCCACTAAAATGTATTGGCTTCCATTCGAGAAAACCAAATTGATTTGACCTATCAGATCTAAGGCCCAACGACGAAAATCCATGGTTTAATAATTGAGAGTAGTTCATCTGCGTAAACATGTTGGATTAGGGCATGTTTCTGGCACTGCTTGCAACCTTTTAAAAAGTCTAAACGTGCAGACTTTCAAAACCGATTTTATCTTTTCTACAACTTGATGGGCTCCACATATTCCTTCATTTATTTTCGCTAGTGCAATAAAGGCTTCATGATCACCTAAACACATTGCTAGAGTACCATCCAAGAGTTGCTTATATAGCTCACCTCCTAAGATAGTATAGAATGTGGCTCTATACTTTAGTTTTCTATCATGATTCGAGGATGGATTCTGAAGGTAGCCCCCTATTGCTTTCCACTAATCGTCTTGTTCGATCTCATCGACATGGCAAACCTAGAAATCACATTATGAGATAGGTCTTCTAATTTCTATTAGCTTTTGTAAGTTTTTACTTAAGACCTTATATCCAGAAGAGTTTGGGCCAATTCATTAGCATGCAATTTTTGAACCCTTGGAATATATTCTAATTTAACTTCTTCGAATTTATCGATTAAATCTTCGGCTAAATTAAAATATTTTGCTAAGCCAGGGTTTTCACATTTGTAATCTCCGGTTAACTAATTAATTACTAGCAATTAATCACCCCGGATTAAAAAATTTTGAGCTCTAAGTTCCAAGAGTAATTCAAGGCGCGCTATAATTACTACATATTCAGCCGCACTATTTGAGCATTTTGTAGGACAACCATCATGAGAAACAATCAGTAGACCAATCCCACTACCTTTGGCATGGCAAGAGCCGTCGAAATACAATTTCCATGTATCCATGTCGACCTAATTGTATTCTAAAAGCTTCTTGCAGTAAAATATAAGTCACAAGAAAGAGGGGGTTTGAATTGTGACACATTTTAAACTCTTTTTCTAGACTCGAATTCTTTTAGAAGCTAGTTTGTTACTTAGTGAAAAGATGACCTTTGTAGAAAAGTATTGCTTAGAGAATATAGTTTTGTTCTTAAAGAATTTGTTTAACTTGTTTAATTTAGAAAACAGCTAGTGTGAAAACAGTAAATAAAGCATGTAAATAAGACAGAGATTTATAGTGATTCACCTAAACCAGGGCTATGTCCCCTCCTCACACCCAGTGAGATTTTCCACTATTTTACAAATAGTTTACAAGTCAACCATTGGCTAATCCTTGTCATACCCTAATTTTGTCCGCCTAGGTCAAAACCCTAATTCTCAACAAAAATAAATAAATTGAGAAGTGTGGCATTATTTTGAAAAGTGTGAAGAGCATTGTGCATGCATTCTAGGGTGTTTTTTTTAGGTTGGAAATGCATTTTTGGACAAAAAAATGTTTTTAGGGCAAAGGGTATTTTGGTCATTTTTCATAAAAAAAGAGGATAATTTTTCATCAAAAATCATTGTGCAATTTTAGAGGAAATTATTTGAAGCAAGACACCCTTGGTCATATATTTTTTGCGCATACATGCACGCAATTGCATAAAAATTCAAATTCAAAAAAGGCATCAAAAAGGAATATTCTACAAAAATTTCAAGATGAGGTTTTTATGATATTTTTGGTCATGGTGATATCATAAAATGGCATATTCCTAAGATTCCTAGTATGTGGCCTAAATTGGGTGTATTTTAGTACAATTATCCTAAGAAGAATAATCAAAAATGAAGGGATAATAGAATGGTCATATGATAGTACAATAGTACAAGATGACAACTTGCAAAACTTGGGCACCACTCTTCTCTCATTGCTTGGCCGAATTCACTCCCCTTCATTGCCCTCTCATTTTGCATTTTTTTGACCTCAATCCATGTGTGATTCAATCCTCACCCTCCGTTCAAATTTTAGATGCAATCCGAGAATGAGATGAGGTACACAATGACCTAAATGCCCCTAAACCTAATTGCACATTATATATACCCTCATATCCTCACCTCTCACAAGGTTTTGGCTCACAATTCACACTCAAAAACCTAGCCTCTCCTCTTCTCCCTTCTTGGCCGAATACACCTCCTCATTCCCTCACCTCATTTCTTCACTTTTTCACTTCAAATCAACATTCTAGTCCTAAATCCTTCATCATCCTTGCATTCTCTTCAAAGATCCATCTTCAAATCTCAAGAATAAAGCTCAAGATTGAAGATTAGAGGGTTGATTCAAGTGGTTTAGTGTTCATTCACCTTATTTCTTTTGCTATTCTAGCTTGGAGTTGAGGTATACTCTCAATCTTAACATCATCAAAATTTTAGCATAAAAAATGTAGGTCATCAATCTATTTTTGCATATCAAGCATTTCTTTGCATTTTAGTGCTCTATTTTTTTGTTGAAATGTTGATATAATTGTTGTTGTTGAATGAGAGATGTGTTTCAAGCATTTTGACAAACACTTTGGGAGGTTTGGATGCTTGAAATGCATCTCTCTCTTGGAATAAATTGTGTGTTTGTGCTATTTTCATTTTGTGCTTGCATTTTCATGAATAAAATTGTGATTTGGGATTATGTTTCATTTCGCATATTGTAGAAAAATTAGGGTTTGTGTGATTTTAGTACATTCCTTTGCTTAATCATGTGAATCCTTGCCAAAAAGCTTGATCTATGTCATTTGCTTGCATGATTTTGTTGCTTTCAAAGAATAAAATGAGGTTTTAGCTCTATGTTGGTGTCGCAAATCATGATTAGAATTAGGGTTTGTTAATTTTCTTGTGAAATGGGTTTGCAATTGTGATCAAAAACATTTTCTCAAGTTATTTTGATGTTAATTGATTGTATCTTGCTTGCAAATTGTTATATGTTGATGATTGGCAAGAGGACTCACACTTGTGTCTTTGTGCACTTCACTTTAAGTGTTGAGGATTGCCTAAGATGATTCAACACAACCTTGTGCTTTGATTGTAAACTTTGGTTTGCTTGTTAGTAACTTGTTTGCAAAATTACTCTATGTTGATGATTGGCAAGAGGACTCACACTTGTGCCTTAGGCACTTTACTTTAAGTGATGAGGATTGCCTAAGATGATTCAATTTTCTTTGTGCAATTCTTGCTTGAAAATGCAAATGCTAGTTTTCTAACTTGATTAATCAATTTTGGTTACAAAAATGACTTGTTAATGCCCTCTTTTGGTCACTTTTGGTCTTGCAAATGTGATGTTCTTTCTAGGTCAATGTTATGCTTTAATGTTGATGATTTGGTAAAAGGACTAGACACTTATGCCTTTGTGCATTGTCTCAAATGTCAAGGATTACCAAAAGGGATTCAACCTTGTGTTTTTATCTTGTGTTGATGCCTATTTGAATTAAACTTTTGCATTATCTATTTGTGTGCCTATTCTTGCAATCTATTTGGTTAATGTTGATCTTGCATGTTCATGGCCATTAAATGTTAGATGACTAAGTGTCATTCTTGTGCTCAAATGTTGTAATTGGTAATGTTTATGCTTATGCTTACATTGTTGATTGCTTTGCTTGCAATTTGTTAAATGTTGCACTTTGGTTCTTGACTTGGAAATTGATTGAATGTTCTACTTTCTTCTCCTTTTGGATGCCACGCCATCCCAACAAACCTTTTGTGACCAATGTCACCCTCAAACTCCCTTCTCCTTTCTTCAAATCAATCATTTTCTAAAGCTTTTTCCAAACTCAATCTTTTCTCAAATTGTTTTCATAAGACAATCAAATTCTTTCTAAGATCAACAATAAACCTTTTTGAAAACTCATAAGGAGGCAAGTCGGACGTACGGCCGGTGTTGTCTAACGTCCTAAGATCGGAGCTGTACAGCTCAAACATCTTGGGATACTTATGAGAATCAAAACAAGTAATTAACAACTTGAACCCTATTTCAAAAAATGAGTAAGGAATCGAGTCGGATGTACATCCGGTATTGGTTAGCGTCTTAGGGTTAGCGAACTGTACAGTTCGTGCGAGCCTAAGATACTTGCTCAAATAAAAGCAACCAACCTCACAACAAATCTTTTTCTTCCTTAATCAAAAAAAACATTTTCAATAAGTAGGGGGCACGTCGTCTGTACAGGCGGGGTTGTCTTTGTTCTAGGTCTAGTGGACTGCACAGTCTAGGACCGAAAACCCCTACAATAAAAAACACCAACACAAAGTTTCTCAACTCAAGAGAACTACGTAAGCTTTGAATTCTCCATCGCACCGGGAGATACGTAGGAGCGGGTCACATCCCGTCAAGCACACTTTTAAAAAATAATAAAAAGATTCTTCTTTTCCCCCGTTTTCAAAAACACTTTTCTCAAATAAAAAAGAAGTAGAATGAATTGTTTCAAATCAACTCTGTCAAAACCGCACATCAAGTTAAAGGTTCCCTTTCGGTAGAAAGGAGGTGTGGGATGCTAATACCTTCCCCACACCTAACCGACCCCCGAACCTACATCTCTAGTTCTCAAAGGACCACCCGCCTTAAAAAAGGACCCTTTTTCAATGTTTTGGTCCCTAAATAAAAAATGTTGATGGCGGCTTCACAAATTTTCACGTTGTACGATGAAAGGTCCAATCCGGATTTTTCGGGGTGCAACAATCCTTACACGTCTCTTCAACTGCCCTACAAGTTGTTTCCTGGTCTAGCAACTTAAACCTCTAAGAAACTATTTCTTTGCCCTTTTCCCTCACAATAGAACAACCTATGCTAATTGCTTAGAAGGTACACAAATATATGAAAATAAGTTTGGGTTTTGAACTGGGATACAATCAAATAACTTTAGCTAAAATACATTTGACAATTGACACAAGCTGTGAACACACTCAATGAAGTCCCACATATGTTGATTTGAACTAAGTGTGTTTAGAAAAGAGTGTAGACTTACTCAGAAGCTACTGAGAAGCTTCTGTTGTTTTGACCATTTTCATGTTGTCTCCCTTGAAGAAGTTTCGAGGGCTCCATCTCTTAATCTTATACCATTTGTCTTGATAGGTCCGTTGGAATGCTTTAGAAAAGACAATATAATTATTAATTGCTTTTGCGCCTAGACGGATACGTTGAGAGATTCAGAGCTCGTCAACACATGGATACAGTTAGTGATGGCTTCTATCGTTTTACTCCATTCTTCTTAGCATAGAACCTTTGTTAATGTAGCAATTTGACCATTGAGAGAAGCTTGATAATTTAACTTAATGATTTAGAAGCCTGTATAGAAACTTCTGAATGTTGTCTTCTCAATATCTTCTGAGATATAGTCAGAATTCCTTCTGAAGTATCTTCTTAGTAATTTTCAACTTGAGTACATGTTGTCTAGAAGAATATATTGATTGCCATATGTTGCTTTGCAACATGTTAGGCCACATAGTGTTTAATTTTTTGATTGTTATCTTTTGAGCAGGTCTTTGAGCTTAACAAGTATCTTCTAAGACTCAATCCTTCTGCTTATGATGTGGTAGATCATAGTACATGTTCTTCTTAAAATGTAGTAGTTTGTTCCTATCTATAAGATCCCTCAAGAAAACTCATTTGATCACTAATAAATCAGAAAGCTTAAGAAGCTTATAAAAACTGTTTGTTTTCATCAAAACATGAATTAGGGATTTTGCCTTAACACTTCTTTCTTTCGAAACTGTAATTAGCAAAGAAATCAGCAATTACTTGCCCTTTCATGGCTTTAAGAGGAACATAAGTCAAAGAGAACTCGGTTAGTTCTAATGCCCACTTGCCTATTCGAGAACGCAAAATAGGTTTGGTCAACATGTGCTTTATTACATCAAAATGAGAAGTTACATAGACCTCATGAGGTTTCAAAATGTAAAGCATCAAGGGTCTTCCTCGAATTGGAGGCATCATAATATATGGGTTTACAAAATATCTTTTAATCTCCTTGAACGCCTCTTGATGTTTAGGGTCCCACTTGAATTCATCTTGTTTCTTAAGCTTCAACAATCGAGAAAACACTTGGGTTCTCCATGATAGCTTTTGTCTTGTTCGTATCTACCTCCACCCCTTTTTCCCGTGTCAGAAAGCTAGAAATTTTCTTACCGATACCCCAAATGCAAACTTAACAAGATTCATTTTTAATCCATGTAACCTCATTCTCTGGAATGATAATTACAAGTGTTCGAGATGGTCTACTTTGGAGGAAGATTTACCACAACATCATCGATGTACACCTGCATAAATGTGCCTATGAATTCACGGCCCTTTGGTACATGGTGCCTGCATTTTTTAATCAAAAAGGCATCATTACCCATTAGAATGTGCCTACGGTGCCAGGGCATCGAAATACCGTTTTAAAGACGTCTTCTTTGCTGATATAAATTTGATTATAACCGGATTAACTGTCCATTAGACTTAATATCTCATTGCGCGATGATGAATGAGCTAGCACATCTGCTACGGGCCTTGGTTATTCGTCTTTTGGAGTAGATGCATTTAAATCTCTAAAATCTACGCAAACCCTTAAAGAACCATTTTTCTTAACAACGGGCACAATATTCAAAATCCACTCAACATACCTAGTCGTTTGAATGAACTTAGCTTAAAGCAACATCTGAATCTCCGCTTTGATCTTTTGAATAACTTGGGGTGCGAATCTTTGAGGGCTCAGCTTAACCAGTTTCTTTCCTGGCTTCAAAGGTAATATATGTTCAACCAATCCCCTATCTAACCTAGGCATTTCCTGATAGTCCCAAGAGAAACAATCTTTATACTCCTTCAGTATATTTTTATGATTGCTTCCTTCATGCTTGGTTCCAAAAGGGCACTTAAAAAGGTCGGTCTTGGTTTTTCACCTTCCTCAGCCAAGTTGACTACTTCCAATCAAATGGTGGCTAAAAAATAGAAGTGTTCCATTCCCGAGGTTCTGCCTTTGGAATTATCAAAGTCCTTTGGATACATCCTACCAAGACAGGAGCTTCTTCTTCGAACTCTTCTTCTTTTTCAAGGTAGTCTTCGAGTCCTTTGGTAGATTTTGTTTTTGTCACCTCTCTGCTTTATGGATACTTTCGGGCACTGTCTCGCCTCAAAGGATTCATAAACCAGCATTTGAGCTTTCACCTCTTACAACCATATCACACTCGTTAGCAAAATACCGGCAACCCATATTTTTCTATCATTCATTAACATTTCCAAAAATCGAATTTCTACCAATTACTAGTAACATTCAACTAAAACGGGTAATCTAAGTTACTGAAACCCAGAGTCTTACAAAACGTAACTGCTAATTTACGGGGAATATGTGCACTACATAATAGAAAATTTACAAAGGACACAAACTAGACATTTGACATTTGTAAATTGCTAATCTATTTTGAACATAAAGTTGAAATTTTGTTCACTGTATATTAGCAATTTATGGGATGAACAAAGCTAATAATTGTTCGCAGTAAACTAAGAATTTACGGGGACATTTTTTAATTTAAGTGTTCTCCATAAATTGCAATTTACGGTAAAAAATTCAATTAAAATTCATTCACCTAAAATACGGGAAAAAAGTGTTGGAAAGTACCTACAAAGCAAAGACTTAGCTTTGTTCACTGTAAACTAAGAATTCCCCGAAAAATAAAATTCAACAATGTGCATACCTCAAGAAATGGGAGAGGAAAAGGAAGACCATCCAGAGGTATGGATGCAAAAGAGAGGAGAAGTGGTTTACGATAGGTTTTTGTATTTCAGTCATCCGGAGGTATGGTGTGCATACCCTCATTTGAAGGTAAGTTTTTGCATTTTTGCATCTCTGTTCATGCCATTGAATATATATGTCTCTTTCATTAGCGGTCCACCAAAAAATTTTTGTCAAGATCCGCCACTAAAGAGGAGAAGTAGTTTACAATAGGTTTAATGTGGGTAAGGGAAAAGGTAGAGAGAGAGAGAGAGATATGGGTAATAGGTAGGGGTGAGGATCTTACTTAACAGCGTAACATAGGTCCTTATAAGTCTCATGGTGAGTACTTAGATTTTAGGTGCCCTGAAAGAATGAAGAATATAGTGCCCTCGAGATTGTTTTATTTGTTGTTGAAAAAAAATTATCTTATTTTTTTATCCTATATTTTGTTTTTTTTCAAAATCACGAATAATTCATTCTTGTAAAGATTACTAATTCATCATGTAAAAATAGAAGATCGCAAAAAAGATTCTTACAATTTCAATGTTAATATAAACTTGTTTTAGTACGTCAAAAAAAAAACTTGTTTTAGTTGACAAAAGTATTAATGAAGTTAATATAAACTTATAAGTCAAATATATAGCTTACCGTATTTTTTGGTAAGTTTTTCAAGATGTTGGCAACATGATTTCTAGTTATTACCAGAGAATGAGCTAAGCTATTAAATACTTAACAAAACTTCTATTAAATGAGTTGATAGTTTGATCCAAAGTTATTATACTCGACTTGGTCATCGAGCTGGTCATGGCACTGGGTCATTGGAATATTAGCCAGACCAACGAGTTTGTTGTTGAACCGCCTGACCCGGGCCGTTACTAAAATATAATAAAAATAGGCATGATCTATATAAATTCATATATCATAAAGCCATCAAAAAATTTTACCTTACATTAAAATTTAAAAAAAAAAAACAAATCAACGCAATATTAACATAATTCACCAACTCATTATTCAAATTCAAGAGTTAATTTTATGAAATCTATAATCATAAGGTCCATAACTATGTAATTAAGGTTTTTTTTGTTGTTTTTTTAAAAATGTGCAAGACTCGGGCTGCGTCACAGGTCACCAGGTTGACGCCATCCCGAACAGGTCAACTACTGCATGACTGCTTGCAATATGACTCGACCCGGTTGCGTGACCTAGTCACAATCGGACCGGCCGACGGGCAAGTCGGTTGGTGTTTGATAACAATGGTTTGATCTACCATATATTTAAAAGATAATAAATCCAAAAAGGTCATGATCATGTATTTAGAGGGCTTTTTATTTTTACCATAATGCATTTTTTCATGAGTTTGACGTTTTTGAACTAAACGCATTCAATCATCATTTCTTTCACGAGTTTACCATAATGCATTTTTTCATGAGTTTGACGTTTCTGAAACATTGAATACACTCTATAATTCATTTTTGAATACACTCTATAAACATTGAGCGTTTAAACTTTGTCCCTAAATGATTTTCAATGTTTCAGTTCCCATGATCACGTGTGTATTCATGTTGATATTAATGGAAGTGGAATGTCACACGTTAATTAGTCACGTTGGTTCTATTTGGACAAAAGTAGCGGATAACGGATGAACTAGCAAATAGCAGATAGTGGAGAAGCTACCTGATAGAAAATCATGTTGAACTGTATTAGATGTAGGTCTCGGTCAAGCAATGGGTCGAGATGCTCACCAAATTGAGAAGCTAGGCGATGCTGAGATGGTGAATCCGAGATGGCATGGCGGAGATGACATGGCCGAGATGGTATGGCCAAGGTTGTTTCGGTGGTGCATGGAGCTCCGGTAAGATATGCGCACGGGGATGCCGCCACCTGTAGGCACTCTCTCGCCCAATTGATCAGTCCATAATAGAGATGAAGCATATGAGAGGAGTAGAGAGAGTAAACTTTTTTGGGAGTGAGTGGTGGTATATATAGTGGAGTAAATGAGCTTACCCTAGAACCTTCCCATTATTGGGCTAGCACTTTCAAGTATTGGGCTGGCTTGCATTTGGCCCATTTGATGGTCTTTGACAAGTCCAGAACAGTAGCCCTCGAAGTCGATTAAACTTGTTGTGAGGCCAACTCATGATAAAAGTCTTTTTCGTAGGTCAGCCAGCCTGCAAAAGTTAGCTAATAATGATAGAAGTATTTGTCTTTTTCGTAGGTGTGTTACCCTTGTCATTTTGTACATCGGACAAATTGATGTGTTGTGGGTGTTCTTTTAGCTGAATTTGAGCCTTGTAACGAACATAAATCATGGCATTGTATACCTCCTCGAGGGTTGGATACGTGTATAAAGGTAAGTCACATGCTGTAAATTCCGAGTAGGGTGTAAGTAGTTCGCGTTAATGGATCTCTCCATAGATGAGGTGAGAAGGTCGAAGCAGCAACCTAGTGGACTTTGGGGAAGCATTCCACCAAGGTATCTTGACGACCTTGTGGATGTCAAAAGAGTGCATGAAAGTCCTGACTAATGCCTTTTTATATCTTTTCTCCATAAATGTTGTTGTAGTTCTTTATCCCCTTAATGGTCCTGATCGGTGGCACCTCAAGTTTCTTGATCCTGTTAATGGTCCTGGTCGAAGTCTAATGCATGGGAATTTTCAATCCATGCATACGTTTAAAGTTGGTACCAAATAGATGTGCGTGATTATCCTAAGCTGTATTTAATAGCTCCCGACCTCGCTCTCCATCACCAAAGAAAGTAGTCTCTAGGCATCATCACTCTCTAGCGAACATCATTACTAGGAAAGGTACTCTAGGTCACCACCAAGTTCTCTCGCTACAACTCAAGGTCACCTTGGAATTCTGTTCCCCTCGGCGTCGAGAACATAGAACGGGCAAGTTGCCAAAGCCTTCAAAGAAACATGTAATATCTTCCAAACCAGGGCCACTTTCAAGAGAAATATATGAGAACCCTATCCCAAGATAATTGAAAAAACATCCAGTCCTGAATCTTTATAATGGGTCTGGGGACCCGAAGGACCATGTCGATTATTTTGATATGATTCTCCAATACTGAAATTCCGAAGACGAGGTCAAGTATAAAATCTTCCCTCTCACCTTCACCAAAGCGGCATTGGTCTTATACAGTTCCCTAAAATCATACTCAATCACCAGTTGGTCCCAGTTAGTCGAGCTTTTTCTCGCTAATTTCACTGCCTCACGAGTCAAGCCAGAGTCTGAGAAGACGCTCATGGCAATATGCCAGCGCGAGAACGAAACCATAAGAGAATACATAGAAAGGTTCAACGCAGAGGACTTGAAGTCTACGGGCTAGAAGACAAGGTGAGATGGCATTACATGCAAGACGGCCTCTACTCTGGAAGCCTGTTCCAGACCTACGTTAGAGTCAACAAACATCGCAACCTGAAATAATTCTTCCAAAGGTCCGCTAATTACATGGAATATGAAGATGACTAGCTTGCCGCTCGCGCCAACAAAAAAGCTCCTATTGAGAAAGAAACTGCGCCTATCGAAACTCGACAAAAGAAAGACCAAGGAGGTTACTGCTATGAGCTAGGGGTTCGGGCCCCTCGAGCTCTTGGGTATAAAGCCCCCTGAGCCTATTCGTGAGAGGAAATGGACCACCAAAAATAATTCTTGCCGCTACCACCGTAGTAGCGATCATGACACCAATCAGTGTCTCACTTAAAAGACAACATAGTAGAGACCCTTAGAAATGGAAAATTCATCGAGTACGTTATGAAAGACGAGGACCGAGCATGAACACCCCTACCTGAAAAGGGACAACGACATCGAAAAAGTTTTCAACAAAGAAGATAGTGATTCAGACCAAGAAAATGACGCACCAAGAGCCGTTAGTTGACTCGTAAGAATGGTAATGTTAAGGGGATATCCTGTTGAAGGAGGAGAAACTGGAAAATGGATGAATAGAAAATGGCAAGAGATAATGAGCATCGTCGGTTCTCCATCCACCGAGATCACCTCCTGCGACTCCCTTTGAATTGTGAAGATAAAAATCCAGTGGATGACAAACCGAACTGGTATATCTCCCTAATTATCTAGGCTCTAATGGAAAACTTCAAGGTTAAAAAAATCCCGTTGACTTAAGGAAGCTAGGCCGACATCATCTTCAAGGACCTCCTCGTTGTCCTCAGAAATTCAAAGAAGGACCTCGCCCGTTTTCAGGGAGTCGGCCTCTCAGGATTTAGTGGATCTAAGACAAAACCTCTAAGGTATATAAAATTAAAGGAAAATGGACTGTCATAGAAATTGAGAATACCAACAGCCCAAGGCACACAAGCTCGGCCCAGTAACACAAAGATTGGATAAGGCCCACATAAGAGATGAGAGATGATATCCGACCTGACGGGCGGGAAAACGAGGATACCCTCTTGGTAACTGTCGGAATTGTTGCAGAGAGTGGGAGCCTTAAAAAGAGGAGCTTGGGAAATAGAGAGAGAGGACATGGAAAAACAATCACAAACATTATAAACCGAGATATGCAAATGGCTATCCGGAGACTGTTGTAACAGACCGATTTGATTAATAAAATTCTATTCAAGTACATTGAGAACCAATGTGGGGCCTGGTAAATTCATTCCCAGCCACCCATATATCTTTATTAGCCATGGTCACCACGCGCCGTTGTCGCCGACGGAACATGCAACCGTCAACTGATGAAGCAACCGCTTCGGTTCAAGCAACAGGTCAGCGAGGCTGGCCTCAAAACCAGAGTCTTCCAACATCGAAGGACACTCCCACATAGGAATGTGGTTTAGACCTAAGTCAACCCCACAACACCGGCGTTTAAGGTGACGTTGCCTTCTATTTATAAACTCTTTTGAGACCATATCTCTAGTCAATGTGGGACTTGGATTTTTCCCAATACACCCCATCACGCCCAACACTATTGGGCATGAAGCGTGGATTATAATGGTGGGCAGTCCGAATGATCTAGGATAAGCTCTGATGCCATCTTATGAATGTGGTTTTAGAATGTGGATTAGGCCTAACTCAACCCCACAAAACCGCCTTGTAAGGTGAGGGTTGCCTCGCATTTATAAACTCTTTTGAGACCATATCTCTAGTCAATGTGGGATTTGGGTTTTTCCCAATACACTCCCTCACGCCCAATACTATTGGGCTTGGTGCGTGAATTATAATGGTGGGTGGCCCGAAGGATCTAGGATAGGCTCTGATACCATCTTAGAATGTGGATTAGGCCTAACTCAACCGCACAAAACTGGCTTGTAAGGTGAGGGTTGCCTCACATTTATAAGCTCTTTTGAGACCATATCTCTAGTCAATGTGGGACTTGGGTTTTTCCCAATTGCCATTCCCGTCGTTGTTGAAACGCATGTGAACCAGGCACCGATTGAACCGCAACCGGCAATTGAGGATCACCCCCTAATGCTTGGTGTCATCACTGTCGATGATGAACTACATAGATAGAACCAAACGTTGCAGCAAAAAGTGATAATTATACAACAAGAAAGAGATCCCAACAGTTTTGACAATTTTCAAATAAAAAAGCCTCACCTTTTGACTGATGCCATCATGTTGGACTTCATTTCTACAAACTTCAAACCGCTGCTGTTAGATTCCCTCAGGAACATGTAACCACTTTTTATACTCATATTTGCATATGAAACGTTTAAATGCAAACTCTTGTCGGGGACCATGAAAGGGGCCACTTTTCATTGGTACATGAGCCTACCTCGGCAATCCATACCGAGTTATGCAGATTTTCAAAGAAGTTCATCAAACATTTTTTTGATAGAAAAGATTAAAACACCTAAACGGCTACCCTGTTTAAAAAACCTAAACCTAAACCGATTTACTGATATCATAATTTACGTGGAGCATCCTGACTAGAAACAATTTGCTAATGCCTTCGCAAATGGTCTTTGCAGCGGTAAATTTACTGAATCCTTGGCCTACTGTCCAGCCTCTAACATGCAGAAAGTTTGAGCCTACGCTAAACCTTACATGAAAGGTGAGGAGAGCAAGACGAACAAGCGTAGCCAAGATGCTAGAGAAAGAGACCAACATTTCATCCTTGACTCACTTGAATCCAAAAAGAGAGACAATACTCAAGGGGATCCTGCTCACAAGACTCATCTAAAAGAATGCTGGCCGAATTCCTCAATAATGGTCCCGAGATGGACAATTGTTTTGCGCTTAAGAACGAGATTGAGAAGTTGATTCGTAAAGGGATGTTAAAGAAATATGTGAAAAATGACTCCAACTTATTGGCAAGCTAACCATCGGAGGAACCACGACAACCCTTATAAGCCAATATTGAGAAGATTGACGAGGCCAGTGACAAAGTTCCTCCAGTCCAACACACCCTTAACAGCATCTTAAGAAGGCTTGCCGGTGAAAGAGGAACCAGTTCGGTCAAGACGCGTTATGTGCAATAAGTCATGCAAGTGGCTGAATACCAAGTTAACTATGCGGCAACCAATATCCCAGACTTGAATTTTTGTCTCAGATATTATGAAGGGATCACCCCACATGAAGACGACCCTTTGGTGGTGGTTGTTTAGTTGCTCAACTTCAATGTTCGCTGAGTCATGATTGATCCAGGAGGCTCGGCTAACATCATATATTGGGAGGCTTTTGAAGGTATGCAACTTTCACGTAAACATTTACAGCCATATCATGGAACTTTTGTTGGTTTTTGAGGTGAAGAGGTTCAAGTCAAAGACTACATTACCTTCAACACTACCAGTGGCACTGACAAGCAAGCCAGAACGATCAGAGTCCAGTATCTTGTGATTGATGCACAATCTTCTTACAACATGATCATGGGTAGACCCATTATTAATATACTAGGGCATCCCTCTCCACACATTATCTCACCGTCAAATATCCGCTAGATGATGGCGGCGTTGGAGTGTTGAAGGAAGACCAAGAAGCAACCAGAAAACGCTAACTAGACAGCCTAAAGAACAATTGCAAGCTGCTTCCAAAGGCCTGTTTGGACGACATTAACTTTGCTGATTTGAACCCAAGGTAAGATTTCAGGTATCATTGACTGAAGCCATTGAAGATTAGAAACAGATACAAATCGGCGAGTCACCTAACCAAACCACCAATATATGGGCCAACCTATCCCCAACAGAAGGGACCACAATCCTCGAGTTATTTAGAATAAATATTGACCTATTTGCTAAGACACTAGCTTATATGTCTGGCAGTGACCCTTAATTCATATGCCACCGTTTATCACTAGGGCCAACAGAAATGTTGGATGCCGAAAGAATGTGGAAGCTCAGCATTAAACAGAGACAAGCCGTTGCCGAAGAATCCCAGAAGCTATTGGATGACTCCTTCATAAAGGAAATTCAATACCCTAGTTGGCTCTCCAACGTTTTCCTGGTGAAGAAAGAAAATAGTAAATAGCGTATGTGCGTGCATTTCAACGATTTAAATGCTACTTGTCCCAAAGATCCATACCCCTTGCCTAGCATTGATGCTCTAAATGATGGAGCCTCTGGATATCGAATGTTGAGTTTCAAGTATGCATATTCCGAGTATAATCAAATCAAAATGGATCCAGATGACGTAGAAAAAACAATGCTCATCACAGACACCGGTAACTAGTTTTACATTGTGATGCCCTTTGGGTTGACAAAGGTTGGTGCTACCTATCAACGTTTGATGGACATGGTATTCCACAATCAGATCTGCAACAACCAAAAAGTGTATATCAACGACATGGTTGTCAAAGCAAAAGAAGGCAGGAGCACTCTGTAGTGTGAAACAGGGTAGTGCAAGTGTACACTGTCCAACAAGTAATATAGTAGAAATAAAGTTCATTCCCACGAGGATTAGTGCTTAAATAGTGCTTAATTTGATTAACAAATTAGTGATGGTAACAAAAGTAAAGACACAAATATTTGGTAACATTCACAGCAAATAACGTAAAGGATAATAAAGATCAAATGATGATAACAAGTTGAGATGCTTTCACTTTAGTAACTTCATTAAAATGCAATTAATGGTATGTTCAGTGCTGCAGCAATAGATATATTTTCTCAAATACTTCACACTAGGGTTTCCTCGCAAGAGTTTATCTCTAAACCCAAAAGGAGTACGCCCTAGGCTGCTTAGGCACCCGCAGTATTCACCTTATGGACTTTGTCCTCCTATATCTAGGGTTTAAGCAAGGAACATTAAAATCTCTTTTAATGAACACAACCCATATTATCTTGTGAGGTAAACTTACAAACCATCTCCGAATTCATAAATGCTACTTAGATTAGACTGCCAATCCTAATCTAAGATGGAAATATTGTCATACACAAGATAAAATGCTCAACACTAAACATACTTCATGAAATGCATAATAAATCCATTACATTAATTCCAGCATCCCAACTATGAGGAATTAGCTCATATTGAGCGTAAACAACAAAGAAAATAACTTGAACAAAAGAGTTGAAGTCATACTTCAAAAATCAAGGATAGAAATTATACTAAAATGGTAAGGTTGAAGGTGAACTCCAAGGAAGAACTCTGAAGAAGCAACTCCAGCTTAGCACCGTAAAAATCCACCAAGAAAATGTAGCTCAGTGTTGCTACAAGAATGGTTTCAGCACTTGAATCTTGTAGTAACTATGAGTGAGCTTTGCACGAAAATGGAGGCTATCTCTATACCTTCCCTTCTCAGCTAGCTCTGCCAAATGAGGGAGAAAGGATGCTATTTATAGTTGAGGCACATGATCCAAGGTAACCCTAAAAGTGGAAGGCGCCCTTTGTCCTTATTTGTGCCTAAAAGGTCCTTTGTGCCCAAAAAGGTGATGGCATCATGGAATATTCTTCCCTTGCACGCACACACACATACATTGTCTACTGACAGCTGTCCTTTGCCTTAAAGTTAGCGCCTCATCATTTTCTCTTTCATCTTACGCAATTAGGCACTATTGCAGCAGTAGGTGCTGCAGCAATTAGATGCACACATCAAAACACACAATTGGGCACAAAAGTACCAAATAACACAATTCAAAGCTTGCACCATAGACTACTTCTAAACTACCATATTTGCAACAATAATCGCAATAATGCTTGAGAATTAACAATAATTAAAGCTTGGAAAAGATATAATAACTCTCATAAATGAGAGTTATCACACCCCCAAACTTGAACCATTACTTGTCCTCAAGCAATGACACTTGACAAAGACAAGCACACTAATAACCAGCATACCAGACAGTTGATTCTAATTAATAGCAAACAAACAGAATATCAAGTTGAGCATCAAATTTCAGATTGGTCACTCAATTGTAAGCCCATTGCATAGCAATTTCCCTAAATTACTCCTGCTCAATAGTGTGTGTGTGACAATTAACTCAATTCAGATCATAGCAAGGTTCAAAATTTCACTTAGCTAAGATTAGAGAGGCTTTGTTTTGGGAATGCCAAAGATGTTTCAAAAAGAAGGGTAGACTAACAATTCAAGCACAAAAAGGGGGGATAAGCATGACAAAGGTCTTTGATGTAGCAATCCAGAACTATAGGCCAGTGCACTTATTACAACTTAATTTAAGTGCTGCCGCAATAAGTGCTGCAGCAATATAGACTAGAACAGAATTTAAAAACAGATATTTACTTGACCCTTATGTTGCATTTCCCTTATTCTTTGATTTCTTTTTGATAGTTTTTTTTTTTTATGTTTGGGCAATGACAACATTTTCACACATTTAAAAACATTGGTGCTTTATAACATAGCACATTACATTGACTTTAAACTCTTTCCTAAAACTATGTGCACATGGCCTAATTCCATTCCTTCATGCTTTGCCTTATTATAGCTCAAAGAACCCCCAAACTTAGTTTCTTATGCTACCCTAAGTTTTTAGTAAAAATTTGGCAATTCCCTAAGTCTACCAACAACTAGCTTAGTTTCAGATCATCTCTAATTCACTAAATTCCTACCTGAGTTTATGTTAAAGTGTGGGAACATGTGCAATTTAGTTCACTCACAAACAGGGGCACTAATCACTCAATTCTCACCATTTCATCACTAAGTTTTTGCTCAACAAGACTTCTAAAATTTAAAATTCATTTAACTGACTAGCACACATGCAAATAGAGTACATAGACTATAGGTCCTCCCCCTCTACTTAAGACCTTGCAGTGTCCCCACTGCTCATGCATACTAAGGGAGGCCTATTTTAAAGCAAAAACATAAAAATAACGAACAACTAAGACAACTGTTGAGTGTTATCACAGAACAAAAACACTCAACAGGTTTATTTTATAGAAAGCAAGTAAAAACAGAATTTAAAAGACACAACTAAAAAGATTAAGGTGCAGATGCTCTTGATTTTGATCTGGGACTTGATCTTGTGGCTCCTCCTCTTTTTGGCTTTGGTGTATAAGGTTTCTGCCTCTTGGGCTTTGGGCTTATAACAGCATCAGAAGTTTCTATTATTGCAGCTTTGGATTGCTGCAGCACTGGTGCTGTATCTGCAACAACAACACCAATATCAGAAACACCTGCCTTCTTTTGGGCAGCCACTGATGCAGCTACAAGTTCCAAAGCTTCTCTTGCTATCCGCTCATCCTCAGCTTTCTTCTGCTCTTCAATTGCTGCAGCATCAGCAGCGGCAGCATCAACAATTTCCTTGACCATGGCAGCAATAGTGGCCTCTGTTTGTGCATCCTCTTTTTCTGTAACTTTTGCAGCATCAAGCTCCTCTTCCTCTGGCACTTCCTCAAACTTTCTATTCCTTGTCATATGCTTTGTTCTTGACTTGTTGGTAGGTATAATAGCAGCACCACTTTCAATATCAGCAGCAACAATTGCTGCAGCAGGTGAAGTGACAGCATAGGATGGCATTATCTCAAGTTCTTTTTCTTGGGTCAGGTTGGTGGGTGATTGTGGTTGGTTTTCTGGTTGGGAAGTGGATTGGTTAAGCATGTCAGTGGTGGCTTGGTTGACAGGGGTTAGGATGGGTTGAGAGGTTGAGGTGGAAGGCACGTTGGTGGTTTTCGTGATATTGTGGGTTGGTGGTGGGTCCATCTCAATGTCAGTTAGGTCGTCCCAATCTGGTTCTCCATCTTTGTTGTTGCCCTCATCTGGGATTGAGTCATCATCTTCCTCATCAATTGAGCCATGATTTCTTTGTTTTCTAGCTTTTCTCCTTCACTGAGTGATTCATCATCCTCAGTTTCAAATTGATCTTCCTCTTCTTCTCCAACCTTTTTCTTTCCCTTCTTCACTTCTTTTCTTCTTCTTCTTTTCTTTTCAACTATCACCTCTTCTTCATTGTCATCTATTGTTGCATCTTTAAACAACGTAGCCTCAATTGCTTCTTCATCCAGCACCCATTCTGGGAAAACAGGTGCTTCCACTCCAGAAAATTCCTTCAAATTTTATGCAAACACAGTAGTTAACCATTCCTGCTGCTTCCTCATGAATTCCCAAATAGACCGATGCTGCAGCATAAACTGTGGCAGCATGGTGGGATCACCAAATGCTGCAGCAGCTTTTGCTTTTGCTTTTGCTTTTGCTTTTGCTTTCAGCATAGTTGGGAAGGCAGCAACAGGATAGCCTTTCTTCTCTCCCTTAATCTCCACTCCTACTTTCACACATAGGTCTGTGATCAGGCAAGGGAAGAATAGGTAACCAACAGTCTTACCTTGGCACACCAGAATCTCCCTGCTTATCAATCTTCCAACATCAACATCCTTTGTTCCAAGAATTGCATCCAGAAGCATCAGTCTTTCATTCTCAACGTTGGTTGTGTGAGAGGTAGGCAGCCGTGAGTGTTTCACGAAGTTGAACCAGACCATAGCATCATGGTTGAGGCTGCTCCTCTTGACTTTGAATTCATTAGCACTGCATGGTTCTCAAGGTGTACCAAGAATAGTGATTGCTTTCTTGACAGACTCCATTTTTTTCTTGCCCCATTTATTAAAAATTCTTTGCGAAGGTTAAGCCATGATAGCCTAAACCCAAGCATTCATTGATTACCATGGAGTCAAATTTGACATGCATGCCTTTGACTTCTGCAAAAAACTGGGGTTTTCCATCCTTTGGTGGGGCTATTCCTGCATAGAATTCTCGCACAACAGAGGGGAAGAAGAACGAAGGGTGCTGCACCAATTGCTCCCACCCTAATGCCTTCACAGTGGATGTGAACGGATCAGGGGCGTTTTTGCAGCACAAACCCCCTCTCTGCCCAGAAATTCATCATTTAAAACTTCTCAGGATTTTCAGCATCATTACCCCTTGCATTCTTGCGACGAGCTTGACTACATTCCCCACGCCCAATTGATGATTGGCGTTTTCCAGATGTTTTGGTAGCACTTACTTTAGTTCTTGTCATTGTGGGCACAAGTGTGGTTTGACGAAGAGAAATTGGGAGGAGATTGGGATTGCTTTAATGGAAAGGTTACTGCTTAGAGAGTTTAGGGTTCAATCTCGCATGCAATGGTGAAGTGGTGAGGGAATGGATGGGAGTGGGTGGTTATAAGGGTGATGATGGGATGGTTTTGGTAAATGGCATACTCAATTAATGAGATAGCCGTTGGGATTAGGGTGAGGTGTATGGTGGGGATTTAATGATGGGACGGTTAGTGTGAGTGATGGGACGAGCCACTGATGACGCATCATACATTGGGAAGAATAACTGCCAATATTTTATTTTTTTCCTCAATTGCAACAATGTTGCTGGAAGCAATGCTGCAGCAACAACTGCTATCACACCCTCAAACTTCAAAGTACCAAAATAACACTCCTGCAAAACAAACACTGAAAACAAACAACAACTAATTTATTAGATAAAACCCTGGGTTGCCTCCCAGTAGCGCTTGGATTAAGAGTCCTCAGCCAGACTTCCCTCTAAGATTAGAGGTCCTACAACTCAGTGGTGATTTTGCTCCTCACCACTGGTTCTCCATAGTATTGCTTCACCCTTTGACCATTAACCTTGAAGGTTTGCTTTCTCACATCATCATAAACCTCCACAGCACCATGAGGATACACTTTCATCAACTTGAATGGCCCAGACCATCTAGACTTGAGTTTCTCAGGGAATAACTTGAGTCTTGAACTGAACAACAGAACTTGATCACCCTTAACTAGTTCCCTTTTTTGAATCCTCTTATCATGCCAAGCCTTGGTCTTTGCTTTATATAATTCAGAACTCTCATATGCAAAGTGTCTCATCTCTTCTAACTCATTCAATTGCAATAGCCTAGCTGCCCCTGCCTTAGCATGATCAAAATTGAGCTTTTTGATGGCCCAATGAGATTTATATTGGAGCTCTAGAGGCAGCTGGCAAGCTTTTCCATAGACAAGTCTGTATGGAGACATTCCCAAAAGAGTCTTGTAAGCAGTTCTACAAGCCCATAAAGCATCATCAAGATGATTAGACCCCCTTTTTCTAGTAGACCCTACCATTTTCTCAAGCATTCTTTTGATCTCTCTTTTGGATAGTTCAGCTTGACCACTAGTTTGAGGATGATAGGCAGTTGCAATCTTGTGCTTCACCCCATACTTAGCCAAGAGTGTTTCAATCAATTTGTTGCAGAAGTAAGATCCTTCATCACTGATTATTGCCCTAGGAGTACCAAACCTAGTAAAGATATTTCTATGCAAGAACTTGCTAACAGATTTAGCATCATTATTAGGCAAAGCCACTGCTTCCACCCATTTTGATATATAATCCACAGCTACAAGGATGTAAGAATTACCAAATGAAGGGGAAAAGGTCCCATAAAGTCCATACCCCAAACATCAAAGAGTTCCACCTCTGAGATGGCATTTCTTGCTTATTTGAAATGTTCCCACTCCTTTGGCAATTATCATATTTCTTAACTAACTCCTGAGCATCCTTGAAAATAGTAGGCCAATAATAACCAGATTGAAGCACCTTTGCTGCTGTTCTCATACCCCCAAAGTGTCCTCCATATGCTGCAGCACCAATTGCTGTTCTTCATCAGCCACACATCTTCTTAACAGTTGGTCAGGGCATTTTTTGTAGAGGAAGGGTTCATCCCATAAATATTGCTTAACAATATGAAAGAACCTCTTCTTCTGTTGATAGTTCATATCACATGTTACCACTTTGCTGACTAGAAAGTTGACAATGTCTGCATACCAAGGTGCTGCAGCATCTGTTGCTGCCCATCAATAGCTAACAATTGTTCATCAGGAAAGCATTCCTTGATTTCTCCACTATGATTACCTGCATTATCACCTTCCAATCTAGACAAATGATCAGCAACTTGGTTCTCCACCCCCTTTTATCCTTAATTTCAAGATCAAACTCTTGGAGGAGGAGAACCTATCTTATTAGCCTAGATTTTGCATCTTTCTTAGCAATCAAATACTTAATGGCAGAGTGATCAGTGTAAACAATTACTTTTGTGCCAACTAAGTATGATCTAAATTTATCAAATGCAAAAACCACAGCTAATAATTTTTTTCAGTGGTAGTGTAATTCAATTGAGGATCAGTAAGTGTTTTGCTAGCATAATAAATAGAATGAAAAACTTTGTCATACCTTTGGCCAAGGACAGCACCTATGGCATAATCACTAGCATCACACATGAGCTCAAAGGGCCTGCTACAATCAGGAGTTACTATCATTGGAGCAGTAACTAGAGCACTCTGCAGTTTCTGAAATGCTGCAGCACAGGCTTCATCAAAGACAAAAGGAGTGTCATGCTGCAGCAATTAACACAATGGATTTGAAATCTTAGAGAAGTCTTTAAGGAATCTCCTGTAGAAAGCAGCAAGTCCCAAGAAACTTCTAACACCTTTCACATTGGTTGGATGATGCATCTTCTTAATAACCTCAACTTTGGCCATATCAACCTCAACACAATTCCCTCTTGGACCATGAAGTGACATTTCTCCCAATTCAATACGAAGTTGGTTTCTTCACATCTATCCAAAATCTCTTCTAAGTTATCAAGGCATAATTGGAATGTTTCTCCAAAAACAGAGAAATCATCCATAAACACTTCCATAGATTTCTCAATAAATTCAGAAAAGATTGACATCATACACCTTTGAAATGTTGCTGGTGCATTGCACAACCCAAATGGCATTCTCCTAAAAGCAAAAGTACCATAAAGACAAGTGAAGGTAGTCTTTTGTTGATCTTCGGGCACTATGGCAATTTGATTATAACCAGAGTAACCATCCAAAAAACAATAGAACTCTTTACCAACAAGTCTATCAAACATTTGATCTATAAATGGTAGAGGGAAATGATCTTTTCTTGTGGCTTTGTTGAGCTTCCTATAATCCAGACAAATCCTCCACCTAGTTACCGTTCTTATGGGGATAAGCTCATTCTTCTCATTAGCTACAACTGTGACCCCTCCTTTCTTTGGAACACATTGCACAAGACTCACCCATGCACTATCAGATATTGGATACACAATGCCAGCATCAAGCCACTTGATAATTTCCTTTTTCACAACTTCCTTCATGATGGGATTTAGTCTCCTCTGCCCTTCAATGCTATTCTTAGCATCTTCATCAAGAATGATTCTATGCATGCAGATGGTAGGACTAATCCCTTTTATATCAGCCATTTGCCACCCAATTGCCTTCTTAGGCCTCTTTAGGGTCGTAATGAGATCATGCTCTTGACTTTTGGATAAGTCAGAAGCAATTATCACAGGAAATGTATCGTTTTCCCCTAAATAGGCATATTTAAGGTGCTTGGGTAACTCATTAAGCTCAAGCACAAGAGGTTTCTCAAGCTCACTTTTGTCAATTTCAGCAAGAGCTTTCACCAAATGATCACTTTGCTTGTGGAAATCTTTCTAAACCACAGAATCAAGAGGTACCACAAAGGAACACTCCTTAGTTCATTGATCAGGAAACTTGAGAGCATTCATCACATTGAACTTTATCTCTTGATCATTGACTCTCATAGTCAATTCTCCTTTTTGCACATCAATTAGAGTCTTGCCAGTAGCCAAGAAGAGTCTTCCAAGAATTATAGGCACTTCCTTATCTGCATCAAAATCTATAATCACAAAGTCAGCAGGAAATACAAATTTATCTACCTTTATTTAGACATCTTCAATGATTCCTTCTGGATATGCAATTGATCTATCTGCAAGTTGGAGAGAAACAGTTGTAGGTCTGGCAAACCCTATACCCAACTGAGTGAAAACAGACTTAGGCATCAAATTGATGCTTGCTCCTAAGTAACAAAGACCTCTACCAGTATAGGTTTCACCAATTGAACAAGGAATAGTGAAACTACCTGGATCCTTCAACTTGCTTGGAAGCTTGCTTTGCATGATCATACTACACTCCTCTGTCATAGCCACTGTTTCAAATTCTCCAAGTCTTCTCCTCTTAGTAAGCACATCCTTCATGAACTTTGCATACTTGGGCTTTTGTTGAAGTGCTTCTACTAGAGGAACATTGATGTGAAGTTGTTTTAGCATATCTAAAAATTTGCCAAATTGCTTGTCTTGCTGTGCCTTCTTCAACCTTTGAGGAAAAGGAGGAGGTGGAACAGCTTGATCAGCAACTGGTGATGGAACTGGTGCAGCATCAGATGCTGCAGCATTAATAGTGACAACATCTGTTGCCTTCTTTTTCTCATTTTTTTGATTTTTTTTCCTTTATGTTGGTGCCATCACTAGGATCAGTAGATGGTCCATTCAAGTCCTTCCCACTCCTTAAAGATATAGCCTTGCACTGTTCTTTCCCTTTTGATGTTGATGGTTCAGTAGTGGAAGGTAATGATCCACTAGGTCTTTGGGTAAGAGCAGTGGCTATTTGACCAAGTTGATTCTCCAAGTTCTTGATTGCGGCCCCTTGAGTTTGATACCGAGTTTTTGTTTCATTCATGAAGGCCTTAAGCATGGTCTCCATAGAATTTTCAACTGTTGGTGCTGCTGCCTTGGGTTGAGCAGGGAATCCTGGTGGTGTCGCAGGAGCTGCAGCAGGTGTTGCATTGTTGCTCCATTTGAAATTAGGATGATTTTTCCACCCAGGATTGTAGGTACGAGAATATGGATTATTGTTCTTATCATATCCCACATAGTGGACTGAAATAGGGTTTGTAGGACATTCTTCATACAAGTGGCCTCCTCCACAATATACACAACTAGCAGAACCCACATGTACTTGTTCAATTGCTGCTACAGTAGTCTCTGGTGCAGATTCAGTTGCTGCAGCAGGTGCTGGTGCAGCATTGGTTGCATTCATATTTTTGATCATGTTGGACAAGGATGCAACTTGAGCAGATATAGTAGTAACTTCACTCACATCATGCATACCAGCAACTTTCTTCTGAGCACTAACCCTGGCTGTTGGCCATTGATAACTGTTTGCAGCAATGGTTTCAATAAGATCATAAACATCTTGATAAGAGCCATTCAACAAAACTCCTCCAGAGGAAGCATCAAGCATCAATCTAGTCTGAGGTTCTAATCCATTGTAAAATGTTTCCATTTGAACAACCACAGGCAACCCATTATGCGGACATTTTCTTAGCAACTCTTTAAATCTTTCCCATACTTCAAACAATGTCTCAAATTCAGTTTGTCTAAAAGATGTAATTTCAGTTCTCATCCAGGCATTCTTGATAGGTGGAAAGTATTTTGTCATAAATTTTTCATCCATCTCATTCCAAGTAGTGATAGAGTTAGGTTCTAAGGAATTTAACCAAACCTTTGCTCTATCCTTCAATGAATATGGAAAACGTTTGAGCTTAAAAGCATCATCAGTTACACTAGGAAGAATGAAATTACTACAAACTTCTACAAATTGTTTCAAATGCAAATGTGGGTCCTCAGTAGGTCCTCCATCAAATTGCCCAATTGTTTGAAGCATTCAAAACATCATAGGCTTAAATTCAAAATGAGTTGTGACAAGTTCAGGCCTTACTATGCTAGTTTACATAGTGTGAGGATCAAAAATTGCATAATTCCTTATAGGTCTGTCCCTGTCATTTGCAATGCCTATGACTATTTCATTCAAAACTTGTTGCACATGAACAGGTTGCCCGTGTGGTTGTGGCAATTATGGTATGTCTATTAGAACCTTGGTTACTAGGAGGTGGTTTTACCCCATGATTAGAGGGTGGTGGTATAGCCATAGTGACAGCTCTACCCAATGAACCCTTCTCAAAGCCCTAAACATTCACTACAACAGATTTGGGGATCGGCAGCGTTTTTTTTAGCCATGGGCAGCGTTTCTGAGCGCTGCTAAATTTGGCGCTGGTGATTCCTCCCCAAAAATGGGCAGCGTTTGAGAAGCGCTGCTCATTAATAGGCATAGGCAGCATTTGAAGGGAGAAGCGCTGCTCATTCACCTAGCGCGTTTAGCAATGGGCAGCGTTTGGTAAGGGGAAGCGCTGCCCATTGCTAAACGCGCTAGGTGAATGAGCAGCGCTTGGTGGGAGAAGCGTTGCTCATTCACCTAGCGCGTATAGCAACGGGCAGCGCTTGGTAAAGGGAAGCGCTGCCCATTGCTAAACGCGCTAGGTGAATGAGCAGCGCTTCTCCCACCAAGCGCTGCTCATTCACCTAGCACGTTTAGCAATGGGCAGCGCTTCCTTCTGCCAAACGCTGCCTATTGCTAAAGACGCTATGTGAATGAGCAGCGCTTCTCTCTACAAGCGCTGCCCATTGTATATATATATATTTTTTCTGTTTTTATGTATTTTCCTTTTTACATTTGATAATTTCCTAGTCATATACAGCCCATTAATACCAATCCAATCCATTATATACTAACAACATATATATAAACTAGTTATATATCCAAATGCACCAATATGATCACAAACCAAAACAAACTAGCTAACAAGTTATTATATATCCAAAACTTAGCAACTTACAATATTAACAAATTAATATGGGCAAAATTACACTAGAGGACCTTTAAGTTATTTATTTGTAACAAGTTGGACCTTTAAGTATTTTTTGTAACAAATAGGCCCTTTTAATGATTTCTCTAGCTTATATATTTTGATGTAATGCTACTTTATATATTGTGACTACTCTAGCTTATGTATTTTGATGCAAACAAACATATTTTGGTGTATTTTGATGTAATGAACGATATTACATTTTACTAAAAGGGCCAACGGTGTCAACGTCGGGTAACTTAAAGGGCCTATTTGTTACAAAAGAAACTTAAAGGGCCAACTTGTTACAAATAAATAAGTTAAAGGTCCCCTAGTGTAATTTTGCCTATATCCAAATCAAACTCTCTAACAATATGTATCCAAAACTAGCAAGCTACTTACAATATGTATCTAAATTAAAACAAGTTAGCAACTTACATATGCATGAACCAATTCATATGCATGTATCCAAATAAAACTCTAACAATTTACAACATTACAATCTATCTAAAATCAATAGAATTGCGAGACATAATGGCACCACTCTCCTCTAAGTTCATCAATCTGTGCAGTAGAGTATGTCTTCCACCGACAATCGGGAAAATACTGAAATTATATAATTAAATAAAATTAGAATTGAAATATATGGTTAAATCAAAATAAAAAAGATTTCTAAAAAGATACCTGTCTGGGGATAACCATTTGGTTGTGGGTAATAATTTCCTTCATAAATCTCATTACGTAATACCCACAATCATTGTTATTTGGTTGTTTCGGACACTACAAAACAAAAGATTAGTTAATTGTTAAATTTAATTTAATACATTTTTTTACAACAATAATGTAAATAAATATATGAGAAGATTGATTACAAACTTACCTCTATTGGCACCCATTTTGTCTGTGATTGTTCCAATCCCCAATATTCCTTCAAACAACTGAACACAATTGGATATAACTATATTATTAAAAATACATATAGTTAACAGCTAAAACAAAGAAATATGCAGAGTGATCGAAATACACACACCTATTAAATATTGCAACCAACTCTGGGTGGGTGTTGAAATGACCATGCACAATCAATGTAGTACACTGTATCTGTCTTAGGATTTATTGCAAGCAAAATCCAATGATCCCTACAAAATAAAACTTTGAATAAGTAACTGACTAGTATTTAAAAAATGCATGTTATATAAGAATAGATTAAATCTCTCACCTTACGAGACACGGTGCCAAAAACATGGTATCGACGCCTGTATGTTGAGCATCCGATAAGCGCCGAGTGATATAATTTGTAACATTTATCTTGTTTTGTTCCATAAGGTCGTCATAATTAGACAGATCCTCCCTGACATTACAGAGGTGTGTACTATCCGGATACAAGAACACATATCTCTGTGTCTGCTCCGAAGGGACCAAAATGTTATGATACAAGCACCTACAATTAGAGGTATATATATATATACAAATTAAATTAACGATATAATAAAATAAACTCAATGATGTTAAATAATAAATTACATACGTACAAGCGGGATTCCCAAAAATGTTGTCATCCATCTGTAATACAAGCGGGGATCCACCATCCATCTTGAATTGCGCTTGCATTTCGGTATACAAAATAATCCTAGAATCATCAATGGAAGAGGCGGAGGGCTGACACACTATTGGAGGAGGGGCGGGTTGAGTCACTTTTGGAGCGGCGGGCCGAGTCACTCTTGGAGGGGTGGGCCGAGCCACTTTTGGAGGAGGGGCGGGCCGAGCCACTTTTGGAGGAAGGGAGGACTGAGTCACTTTTCGAGGAGGGGCAGGCTGAGTCACTGTTGGAAGAGGAGAGGGCTGAGTCACTGTTGGAGGAGGAGAGGGCCAAGTCACTTTTTGAGGGGCAGGCTGAGAAACTTGTGTAGAAGGGCCGCACCGAGACACTTTCTTGCTTGTAGATATTGCCTTGCTAACACTTTTACCCCTAGATTTTGCATTTTGGCGTACCTATATATAAATAAAATAATTCGTTAGCTTGCACACAATAAATGACAAAATAAAATAATTAGTTAGTTACAAATATATTGTCACTTACAACAATAAGGTGTGCTGGCCATGCCACAAATGTACCAACTGCATCTTGCACAGTTAGTAAATCTATACTGGGTATTGGAGCAGGCAATGGTGCATCCCCCACAATTGCACAGTCAACTCTGACTCTAACATGATCTGGAGGTATGGGTAAATTGTATTTCAAAGTTCCCAATTGGTCACATGTGAAGCCTATTGCAACCATTTGGTGTGAGTTTGAGATATATAGTTCACACTCACACTCATTGTTGTCCTAAATCAATTATAAACAAAAACTAATAAATACATTGCGTAGAAGAAAGAGAGTTTAATAATTAATTTCTTATTTATCGTCAAAAAAAATATTTAATATGTTTGTTGACGGAATGGTGCAGCTATCTTGTGCGCTATCTGTGGCAGGGGATGGTACTGCAGGCGAAACCAACCCATAGTGCAATTTGATTTGACTAAGTTCAGACCTTAGACCTTCATACAATACCCGCAACTCTCTACTTTGTTTACAATCATGATGGTCATCATAAGTTCTCTTCTTTGATCCAAGGTAGTTGGATGGATTAACGCCAAATCCACAACCCCTTGTACGACCTGTGTATTCTTCCTTTTCCAAGCCACGAGTAAGGATTTCCTTTTCAGAGCAATCAGTGATCTCCCCCTGTGACATAGATTCTGATATGGTTTCCTGATTCACAAACAAAATTATAATAAATGTTTCAATTCGGTCGGTCACCTCCTTTATTTATAAATACATTTTAAAGATCATAAAAGTTTCAAAACAATATTTGAATTTTGGAAATACTTACAATTCGGTCGGTCACCTCCTTAGTTTTGGGATTCACAATCTCCCCATCCTTTTGTCTGGCTGCTACCCACAAAAAAATGTCGCTCAATGCTTTCTTTAGTAGGATCTTTCCCACTCTCCTCCAACTATATTTAAATTTACCAAATGTTAAGAAATTATAAATCAAAAGATTTTTTAAACAATGAGAAATCAAGCTTATTGTGTCTTACCAATCTCTCTTCAAAAACTTGATATCCACTAGCACCGCCTCTATAAGGGTACTCACAACCAGAAGCTCTCTCTCGATTCGCTTGGCATAGTTTCTATCTAGAGAGATAAGTATACATTAATGTATAATATATAATTGTCAACTATATTTTAAGTTATAACTTAATAGATTATAGTACTAACCATGAAATCTTCATCTTCGGTGTGTCTCCTAACAAATGTAACCCAATCCTCCTCCGTAATAAATCCACTATATGGCGTTGGAGGCTTCCATCTGAGGTTTCCACTATTATCAAATAACCATTTTTTTAGACTACCCCTGAAATTCCGATGTAGCTTTCCAGCTTCCTTCATACACCAATCTTTTCGGGACTCATCCACATCAAAATATTTCTGCATACACATATTCAATGAAAATGATATAAATATATATGGTTACAAATTTATTAAATAAGATTACTAAAGTGATGTAAAATTATATACCTGTATTGTTAACCAAAACTCCTCTTTGTGTTTCCTCAAAACAGCACTTTTCTCACTCCAACTAGTGATTGTAATTGGTATCATTTGTTTTACCTTACTATCGAGGAAGGTAACCAAATCTGCGTGATTTTCCCCAACTGGCTGACCCTTAATATTCCACACCACCTACATTATGTCATTAGTAAATTAGTTAACAAACAATTAAAACTAAGTGTTGAATTAATAAGTTAATTAGTAATTAGTAACTTACTGGTACTTATCCTTTTCCTTTATTTACTAGATTGATGATATCCTTTTTGACCGTCATTCCACGAGGAGCCTGCTTTCTGATATACTTTTCAACATCACACTCATGATCGCTGTCATGATCACTGTCATGATCACTATGATCTGCCATCTGACCTGCAATAAAACATAATCATTGTTATTGTTATATTTATCTATCCAAAAAAAATAAACATACAAGAAGATGAAAACTATGTAAAATAACTACTTGGAAATAGATAAAAAGCATATGATGTAAGTCTAAATTACCTTTTTCTTTTCTTGGATTTATAATAAAATCCTGATAAGAGAACTTAAAAACCTATTATAGGTGACAAACACACAAAACAAACAATTTTTTTGAACTAATACATTCAACTATTTTAAACTAAAGAAATCAAAGACTTTGATGTCATCCATATTGTCATTCTTCATATAATAAATACATGAAAACAACAAAAGTACCTGAACAAGTGGAAGCAAATGAAGCGAACTCTCGAACCACTTAGATACGTAGAAAACGAACTCGACCTCGAACTATAACGAACTCACGAACCAACACGAACTCGAAGGAAGTATTTTAAATTCCTATAAACATTCATTAAGTTAATTAGCCATATATATTAAAATAGGGGGTTAAAGAATAGCTCAATCACATAAGTCACTTGTATTATATATATTTTCTATACCTAATAAAGACAAACCTACAATCAATTTTTGTGAAATTAGTTCATTCATAAGTCACTATTATTCCTAAGTCACTTGTATTATATGTACTTTCTATACCTATAACTAGTTCATTCATTGAAATTGAATAAGAATATTGAATGTATTGATTCTTTCACTAGTTTTCTCTCTATGACTTTTTCTAGTTCATACATCATATCATCACAACCTATAGTTTAATGGAGTAAAATCAACAAACACTACACATACACATACACATACATAGAGTAAAATCAATAAACAAAGCATTTCATTAACCTAGAGCAACATTAAATTAAAAAGCAATATTTCATTTGGACATTTCAACAAACACTACACCTACATCAAATTAAATTAACAAGTATTTCATTTGGACATTTCAACAAACACTACAACTACATTTCCCCTCAAGTTTAGAAACACCATTTCAAAGAACCAATCATCAAGCATCAACTTTGAATCATCTAACCTAAGGTTCCAATGCCATTAAAATAACTAGAACAACATGTAGTAATACTAACCTTTATGAAAGAGAATGAAAATGAGAGAGAGCCACAAAAATGAGAGTGAGGTGTTGAGCTTGAGGCACGAAAATCAGAGTGTGAGAGTGAGAACGAAAATGAGAGCTTGAGGCATTGAACTTGAGAGAGGAGGAGAGGCGCGGGGAGGGCAGGAGGTGAGGCGCACGGAGGAGAGCTTGAGAGCTTGAGAGAGGAGGAGAGCTTGAGAGAGTATACGTGAGTGAGAGCTTCAAGTGAGAGAGCTAGGTGATGGAGAAGACCCAAAAAAAAATATTAACGTTAAAACGTACGCGAGGGAAGGAAAATGAAAAAAAAAACCAATAGGAAACGTTTATAAGTAAGGAGCGCTGCCCATTGCTCATATGCGCTCACCAATAGGCAGCGTTTGGCAAGGGAGCGCTGCCCATTGCTCATATGCATCCTCCAATGGGCAGTGTTTGGCAAGGGAGCGCTGCCCATTTCTCATATGCGTCATTCAATGGGCAGCGTTTGGCAAGGGAGTGCTTCCCATTGCTCATATGCGTCCTCCAATGGGCAGCGTTTGGCAAGGGAGCCTTGCCCATTGCTCATATGCGTCCACCAATACGCAGCATTTGGCATGGAAGCGCTGCCCATTGCTCGCGTGTTTTAGCCAAACGCAGCGCTTCTAGCAGAAGCGCTGCCCATTTTAGCGCCTTTTTTTAAGATCTGGTGAGGTGAATCTTTCTATTTCAGGATGAAGTTGATATTCTGGTGAACTACGCCTGTGCATATGCTGCAGCACCAGATGCTGTAGCAATCTAATCTGAAACACCCAGAAACAGAACACCAAAATTAGCAACAAAAATCACTAGTTTACCAATAAATTAAACAGTATGTTAAGCTATTTAATCCCGGCAACGGCGCCAAAACTTGTTGTGTGAAATAGGGTAGTGCAAGTGTACACTGTCCAACAAGTAATATAGTAGAAATAAAGTTCGTTCCCACGAGGATTAGTGCTTAAATAGTGCTTAACTTGATTAACAAATTAGTGATGGTAACAAAAGTAAAGACACAAATATTTGGTAACATTCACAGCAAATAACGTAAAGGATAATAAAGATCAAATGATGATAACAACTTGAGATGTTTTCACTTTAGTAACTTCATTAACATTCAATTAATGGTATGTTCAGTGTTGCAGCACTAGGTGCTGCAGCAATAGATATATTTTCTCAAATACTTCACACTAGGGTTTCCTCGCAAGAGTTTATCTCAAAACCCTAAAGGAGTACGCCCTAGGTTGCTTAGGCACCCGCAGTATTCACCTTATGGACTTTGCCCTCCTATATCTAGGGTTTAAGCGAGGAACATTAAAATCTCTTTTAATGAACACAATCCATATTATCTTGTGAGGTAAATTTACAAACCATCTCTGAATTCATAAATGCTACTTAGATTAGACGGACAATCCTAATCTAAGATGGAAATATTGTCATACACAAGATAAAATGCTCAACACTAAACATACTTCATTAAATGCATAATAAATCCATTACATTAGTTCCAGCATCCCAACTATGAGGAATTAGCTCATATTGAGCGTAAACAACAAAGAAAATAACTTGAACTAAAGAGATGAAGTCATACTACAAAAATCAAGGATAGAAATTATACTAAAATGGTAAGGTTGAAGGTGAACTCCAAGGATGAACTCTGAAGAAGCAACTCCAGCTTAGCACCGTAAAAATCCACCAAGAAAATGTAGCTCAGTGTTGTTGCAGCAATGGTTTCAGCACTTGAATCTTGTTGTAACTATGAGTGAGCTTTGCACGAAAATGGAGGCTATCTCTATACCTTCCCTTCTCGGCTAGGTCTGCCAAATGAGGAAGAAAGGCTGCTATTTATAGTTGAGGCACATGATCCAAGGTAACCCTAAAAGTGGGAGGCACCCTTTGTCCTTCTTTGTGCCTAAAAGGTACTTCGTGCCCAAAAAGGTGATGGCATCATGGAATATTCTTCCCTTTCACGCACACACACGTACATTTTCTACTGACAGCTGTCCTTTGCCTTAAAGTTAGCGCCTCATCATTTTCTCTTTCATCTTACGCAATTAGGCACTGTTGCGGCATTAGGTGCTGCAGCAATTAGATACACACATCAAAACACACAATTGGGCACAAAAGTGCCAAATAACACAATTCAAAGCTTGCACCATAGACTACTTCTAAACTACCATATTTGCAACAATAATCGCAATAATGCTTGAGAATTAACAATAATTAAAGCTTGGAAAAGATATAATAACTCTCATAAATGAGAGTTATCACACTCCAAAGACTTAGAGGACATCTTATCATCAGTCCAGAAGTGTAGGATCCGACTAAACCCAGCCAAATTTTCAATTGGTGTGCAAGCTGGGAAATTCCTAGGTTTCATGTTGACTAACAGGGGCATCGAAGCAAACCCTGACAAATGTCGAGCTATCTTGGAGATGTAGAGTCCATCCATTCCGAAGGAAGTGCAACAACTGATAGGCCGGTTGGCTGCCTTATCTCATTTTTTGTTTTGTGCAGGTGACAAAGCTTTCCATTTTTTCTCCTCATTAAGGAAAGGAAGCCATTTTGAATGCCAAGCCGCCTCGAGAATGTGAAGCATTTCTTAACATCGCCACTCATCAAAAAGTCTACCCAAAGCTTGGGGAGCCTTTACAATTGTACTTGGTGGTATCTGAAAGAGCAATGAGCTCAGTGCTAGTCCAAGAAGAAGTTAGAGAATGGAGACTCGTATACTTATTCAACAAAGTCTTGAAGGGAGCAGAGTTGCGCTACTAGAAAAATGAAAGCTTGTGTTGGCGCTCATTATTACAGCCCAGCGATTACGACTACATTGTGAATCGATGTAGCATCCAATATTAAGGGAAGAAGAGTTGGCAACACCCTAGGAAGTACCGACAGTCTCCTAATTGACTTCCCTTCGTTTTGATTTCTGGGCTAGTAACAATCAAGCAGAGTATGAAGCTGTCATCATAGGCATGAACCTTGCCAAAGAGGTTGGAGTGCAAAACCTCAAAGTCACGTGTGACTCCCAACTGGTGACAAGCCAAGTCTCAGGAGAATTCCAAACAAGAGACATTCAGTTGGGCAAATATCTCCGAAAGGTTCGAAATCTGGAAAATTGTTTCAACTTTGTTGAACTCCTTTACTTGCCTAGGGAACAAAATACTTGAGGAAACATCCTCTCGAAACTCACAAGCACTAAAAAACCGTGCAATAATCATACTATGATACAATAGACCGTCAATTCTGCAAGCGTCGAAGTAGAGGAGCTGAACGTTTTAGACCAATGCTCAAATTGGAATACTCCTCTGATCTCTTACCTACTGCAGGGAGGCTAAAAAGTGTACCTTTATTGTCGGTAAATTGTATAAGAGGGGATTCTCCACACCTTTGTTACGGTGCCTACTCTCGGATGAAACCAATTGTAAAGACAAAATCCCTAAGTCATGTTTTGATAAGCTTTTTAAGCTTTTTGGTTCATTAGTGATCTAATGAGTTCTCTTGAGTTATTTTATATGCAGGTATAAATTGCTACATCTCAAGAAGAACTTGTGCTAGGAATTAGCACATCATGAGAAGATAGATTGAGCTTTAAGAAGATATTTGTAAAGCTCAAAGAGGTGCTCAGAAGGCAATAGCAAGGAAATAATAATATATGGTCTGACATGAAGCAAAGGAATGTATGGCAAATAATATCTTCTTCAGAGGGATAATTAGATCAAGTTGGAAATAACACAGAAGATACTTTAGAAGGCATTCTGAATGTATATTAGAAGGTCATTGAGAAGACAGTGTTCAGAAGCTATTGTACAAGCTTTTGAAGCACGAAGAAAATTATGTTCCTTATCTCAACGATCAAAATGACACATCAACAATGATAGTATCCTAAGAAGAAGAGTTCCAAGTTAAAGAAGCCATCACAAAAGCATCTCATAGGTTGACGAGTCTGCTGCGGTGTACCCTTCTAGGCGCTAAAGGCAAACGGATAGAGTTCTCTTTAATAAATAATTTCAACGTCTCTGTTGAAGCAACTGGACTATAAATACACAGTTGAGACCTCAGAACTTCTCTAAGGGAGACTGCACAAAAATTGGTCAAGACATCAGAAGCTTCTCAGCAGCTTCTGAGTAACTCTACACTCTTTGCTAAACACACACTGTAAATAAACATATTTTGGACTTTGTTGAGTGTGTTCATAGCTTGGTGTCAATAGTCAAATGTACTTTGCATAGGATATTTTTTATCCTTGTTCAGAACAAAACATATTTTTATGTATGTACCTTCTAAGCAATAAGCATTGGCTATTGTATTGTTAGGAAAGAGGGCTAAGAAAGTTTTTCTTAGAGGTTAAGTTGTTAGACTTGGAAAAAACTAGTGGGACAATTGATAGAGTTGTGTTAAGAAAACTAGTAGTGTATAGCCATTTGTTGGCTTGTAAAATTATTTGTGAAATAGTGCAAATTTCACTAGGTGTGAGAAATGGACACAGCCCTTGGCAAGTTAGGTGAAACACTATAAATCTATGTGTGTTATTTACAACTTTCTTTATTGTTTTCCTCACTTTGTTTTCTAAACTAATAACTTTAAACAAATTCTTTAAGAAACAAGTTATATATTCTAAACAATACATAATTTAAAAGGCCATCACCAATTTCGTTATGAGGAAGATACACCAAGAATTTACGGGAGCCACATTGGAGGCCGATGTCTAGCCATCAGAGTCCTCCAAGTAGGGTACTACTGGCCTCATCTTAACAAAGATTACATGATCCTAACTGAAAAAAGTGACAAATGCCAAAGGCACTCTGACCTTCACCATGCTTCAGCAACAACGCTCCATTCCATCACCTCCCCTTGGCCATTTTACAAGTGGGTAGGTGACATATTGGGACCTTTCCCAATAGGCCCAGGGTAAGTAAAATTCTTAATTCTAGCAGTTGAATATTTCACTAATTAGGTGGGTAGAAGCATAACCGAGTTAAAAAGTTCTATTGGAAGAACATTATATGCAGATATGGATTGCTAGCAGAAATAGTCTCTAATAATGGGACATAATTTGCGAGTTCCTTGGTGGTTGATTTTTGCGAAGAACTAGGGATTCAAAACAAATTGACATTAGAGGACCATCCGCAAGGAATTGGACAAGCCGAGTCAGCTAAGAAAGTCATTCTATCCTATGGTCATATCACACCACCCCTCATCCACCCACTTGGGAAACACCCTTCAAACTTCATTTGGATCTGATTCCATGATCTCTGCCGAGCTCGGTGAACCAATTTTCAGAAGGGAGAACACAAATGAGGCTGACAAAGTCCACAACTTAAACGGCAATTTAGATCTGCTTGATGAAACACGAGAAATTTCTCATCTCCACGAATTTGCAGCTAAGTTCATTCCGAGAGAGATGAAGCAAGGATACCTGGTCTTAAGGAGAATGTCAAAGTTTGATGGCACTAGAAAATTAACCCCCAACTGGGAGAGACCCTACATGATCAATGACAAATTGGCCGCTGATAATTACAAGTAAGTAACTCTATCTGGTACCCCTATCTCACATTCATTGAACTCGACAAACCTCCGTTTTTACTTCAGCTAGGTGCTTAGATCATCGCTTCAATAAAGGTGCACTCTTTTCTTCCACTGGGAGTTTTTAATGAGGCACCACCATTTGCTTCCCCGTTATTTCCGTTTATGTTTCATATTGTGTTGTATTTCGAATGTAATGACTTTGTTGTTCTTTATTATAAAACTAACCAGGCAAGTACTCTTTTCTCCCTCTGAGAGTTTTAAACAATACTTGACTAGTAGCTTATATCTATTGTTTATCAGTTCCCTCTTTTGTAGTGTTCATCATAGGAAATTCAAAGTCTCAACGAGACAAGGGTTAAATATCCATGAGATACTCCCACTTGATCACAACAAGTAAAACTCAATGTCTCCATAAAACAGGGGCTAAATCTTCATGAGAAACACCCACTTGATCACAGCAAGTAAAACTCAAATTCTCCATGAGACAAAGGTAAACTCTCCATGAGATACTCCCACTTGATCACATCAAGTAAAATTTAAAGTCTCCATCTTAAAGAGAGAAGCATAGAGCGAACTTGAGTCCATCCTTTCTACAAAATGAACAAAAGACCGCAGGTCCCCACCCCAAGCCTGTTGAAGTTCTTCTGCTGACTCTGTAGAAACCAAGGCTTTGGTATTGATAAGTCCATTAGGAACCGAGGAGGCAAACTTCCCTAACATCCTCAAAGTCTCTTGGTCCTCAGAATCCAACTTTTCGTTAACAATAGGGTAATTAGAAAGCAACAGGGAATAGTGATCCTTTTGCCATCACAAAGGAAACTTAGAACTTATGGGAATCCCATTCTCACAGTTCGACACCCTTTTCTTGGCGAGCACACTAGCATATTGAGTCTTGAAGTCCTTAATTGAATCCGAGTAGAGACAAAGGAAATTATACTCAGTAGCACGAGAGGGTACCCAAGCATTCTGCTTCGCGGACGAAGGTAAAAATTGCATAAAGTAAGGGCGTCAATATAGCACGGCAAAATGCTTCAAAGTTAGTTGATAAGCATACATGAAAGCCCCACCGTTGGGGTGCAACTGGGTCGGCGTCAAGTCGAGATCACCTAAAATGTATTGCTCGAACTCAGTAAAGGGGGTAGAACATGAATCTTCGCTAGAGTCTCAGGATACACATAAAACCCTTACTTCTCAAGTGTTCACTGAAACACCTGCTCCTCGCTAGTCACGCCATGTACCCACTAGTGTTCCCCTCGTGATCATCTAAATAATAGGCGAGAATATCCAAAAGGGGGTGGTCAAGATCAATACAAATAATCTTACCACGGGCCTCTATGTTGACCCAGCAATAATCTCGGGAAGTACACTCCTGCACGTCAGAATTATCTATAGAGCCAGCGTCGGAGCCACTTCCTTTCGAAGAGCTACTCTCACTCAAGGCACCAGAATCAGAGAGCCTCTCCTCCTCGGCTGTTATTTCCAATTCCTCTATAGTTCGCTCATCCGTCCAAGTGGGTTGGCTTAGAAAATTCTCCCTTGAAGTATCGATCTAGTCTTTGGCAAACCCTCTCCTCCTAAGAAAGACCTCGCAGGGGGTGGGAGGATCTCGCTATGAAGGAACCAACTGATGTCTAGCCAAGAAGTAGCTAGAGCAAGTGGCTGACAAAGGGAGAAAAAAGAAAAGAAAAAAGGGAACTTGTAAACATACCTGGTTATAGAGAAAATGGCACTTGTCAATAGTGACAACATCTCGGAGGATCTCAGACAGAAAATCTACGTTTGCCAAATGACAAAACACAAAGCAGCAAATGTACAAATGAGGAAAGGTTATCCCTATTTATACTAAAATGAGGAGCGTGAGCAGGCAGAATCCAAAACGACATGAACATAGGTGGAAGTAATTATATGAGGCGCGGGAAACAACAACTGCTCGAGGAGGCTTTAATGATGAGAGACTTTGGTAAACCGAAAAGCTACCCTTAATGTGTCACCATAAGAATCAATTATGCAATCAATCATCATGTTTAAATCTAACGGCGGAGAAACTCCAACTACACACCAATCACAAAAACTGGAGTGATTGCATGTCCTCTCATCTGCTCGAGGAGCCAGTAATATCGCCAAGGCAACCCTTACCTGAGCTAATCATCCGGGTATTCTGACTAGGGACAATTGGGGGCAAAGAGGACATTCAAGGTGCTAAAGGTAAACCGAGTAAATACATTCCAAATCAATAACTTTCAAGCTGAGGCTCTCGTTTCTAACGAACCTCGACTTGGGGGGCAACTATTCCGGATTGATTCGTTCTCTTCGTTGTGCGGTTCAAATACCTCATCTGTGATGCACATCCTACTTTTCATGACGCACTACGTATTGACACTATTACCTATAAAAGTGTTGTCTCATCAGCTTGTCAAGTACACATTTTTTACCTCATATTACCTATTCACAATGTTCACTTAAGCATCAGAGTGTCTGAAGGCACCACCCCCCTCGCCGGATCAACGCAAGCAGGAGCATCTTGGCACCTCACTTGGAGCGATCTAGCTACTCAACTTGATGAGCATCACGGCTTACTACCTGACCGGGATATGCAGCCAGTACAGTTCAATATTGGAAAAGTAGCCTCTAAAAGTCTATTTTTACATATTTTTAAAAAAATATAATTGGCTGTTTGAAGATATGAAATAATAGGTCTCTTGAATTGAATTGAATTTCTTAGCGTATCCGCTTACATTAATGGTCAAAAGTTAACAATTAATTAGTAAATATTACATACAAAATAATATATTTCCACTCCAAGGTCGGGTGTAAGGGGTGAACTCGGTTAGTGACTGGGTTCACTCCCCAATGATGGAATAAATTGGAGCAAGATTTTACTTAGCTTTATTCAGGGCCCATTTCCCCTAGACATCGAAGCGGGGTTAAAAACCTCTAAACCAAAACGAAATTTTTTTTTCCATAGGGTCCCTACCAAATAAAAGTCAACCTTGACCATACGTTTAATACTTTTAAATTTTAATACTCGTCATTTGTTTTGACTGAATTTAATACTAACCATTGAGTCAGTAATCACATGATTATTTTTTGACAGCGTAATCACATGATTATATATTTTATTATATGTTGAAAAATTGAAGCCTTTAATTACTTTACTTCCAATGTGTAACCAAAAAGAAAAGTATAAAAGTAACCAAAAAAGGGTTACTTCTAATGTTTAGGTGCATATTACATATTTTTTTTCGATAAGTAAGGTGCATATTACAAAAGCACTTACATCACCATGTATTGACCCTTATTAGATTAAGTCGAAGTAACACTCATATATTTAAAAAGACAGATCACAATTTTGTTTTCTTCACCTCCATTTTCTTAATAAAAACAAACACTTTTCTTGACCATCTCATAAATAGATCAAATCACATACATCAAATTTGCATGTCCTATTTTTCCATGGCAAAGAGAAGAGACATAGCTATTATTTCAAGTCCAGGTTTCAGCCACTTAGTCCCAATAGTTGAATTCACCAAGAGACTAATATCTCATCATCCACATTTTCATGTCACTTGCATAATTCCCTCACTTGGGTCAATTCCAGAATCCTCTAAATCCTACCTTCAAACAATTCCATCAAACATACACTCAATATTTCTTCCACCAATCAACAAACAAGACTTACCTCAAGGTGTATACCCTTCACTCCTAATTCAACTCACCCTTGCTCTCTCTTTACCATCAATACTTGAAGCCCTCAAATCCTTGAAATCAAAAACACCTTTAGTTGCTTTGATTGCCGATTCTTTTGCATATCAAACACTTGATTTTGCAAAAGAGTTCAATTTTTTATCCTACCTTTACTTCCCATGTTCAGCGATGTCACTCTCAGTTCTTTTACATCTTCCAAAACTTGATGAAGAATTTTCATGTGAGTATAAAGATCTACCACAACCTATAAAGTTACCAGGTTGTGTACCATTCCAAGGGTGTGATCTCCCAGGACCAACAAAAAATAGATCAAATGAAGCTTACAAATGGTATATTAAACGTGCAAAGAAAATTTCTACACTTAATGGAATCTTGTTCAATAGCTTCTTAGAAATGGAATCTGATGTTATAGGAGCACTGAAAGAAATGGGAAATGGTAAAAATATCAGCTTTTACCCTGTTGGACCCATTACACAAAATGGGTCAAACAATATGGATGATAAGGATGAATGCTTAAAATGGTTGGATACACAGCCACAAAGTTCTGTGTTGTATGTTTCATTTGGAAGTGGTGGAACACTTTCTCAAACACAAATCAATGAGCTAGCTTTTGGTTTAGAATTGAGTGGTCAAAGGTTCTTGTGGATTGTGAGAACACCTAGTGATTCAGCTAGTGCTGCTTACCTTGAGGATGCAAATGAGGACCCTTTGAAGTTTTTACCAATTGGATTTTTGGAGAGAACAAAAGAGCAAGGTTTGGTTTTGGATTCATGGGCACCTCAGGTTCAAGTACTTAAGCATAGTTCAGTTGGTGGATTTTTGAGTCATTGTGGTTGGAATTCAGTTTTGGAGAGTATGCAAGAAGGGGTGCCAATTGTAGCTTGGCCTCTCTTTGCAGAACAAGCAATAAATGCTGTGATGCTAAGTGATGGTCTTAAAGTGGCATTGAGGCTAAAATTTGAAGATGATGAGATTGTTGAAAAGGAAAAAATTGCAAATGTGGTCAAGTCTCTAATGGAAGGGGATGAAGGTAAGAGAATGTGTGAAAGAATGAAGAAGTTAAAAGATGCTGCTGCTAAAGCAATCAAAGATGGTTCTTCAATAAAGACATTGTCTGAATTGGCTGACCATTGGGAAAATTTTGGTGGGATTTAGGAACATAAATTTTCTTTAAGTACTTTTGTTCTTGAATTCTTGATCTTCCGACTAAATTTCCTTTCGTATGTTTTGTTAATATAAAAATCTATTTTCTTTTGATCTAAATATATTGAATCAATATATTAAATCTATTTGATCTTCGGCACATTGCATGACATTGGTTTGGCACTAAATCTGCGAGACACTATTCAAACATCACACTATCCTAAGATGCTCCTAGGTTCTAGATATTGGCCAAAATCCTGATGTCACCAACATTCTAAAATGCCCATCAGACTATCCTTGAAGGAGTCTTAATGTTATAAGTCTCACCTACTATTGATCCGAGTAAATATCTATTACCAACCTTAATAGTATAATAGAACATGCACTACAAAAAACGGATCAAATAGCGCGGGTTTTATTGCGGAGGTTTTAAAAACCCTCTCAGTTTAACGGTGAAAAAGGGAATTTTCGCAACCTTAGTTAAAGATTTTGTTTCAATTTGAGGAGGTTTAAAACCCCCGCTGATTGTTAAGAAAAAACCCCCACTGAAACCCTAAAAAACCCTTTCCCTCTTTTCACTTTCACTTCCCTCTTCTTAGTTTCACCCAAAAATTGAACGTACGACCCAGATTAATTTCATCACGCAAAACCCTTTCAGAAACCTCAACTCTCCCACGCTTCAGCAACTCCCGTGAAGAAATCAGCAATTCACGCTTCAGCAACTCTCTCACACTTCAGAAACTTCCGAAATCACTGAAATCGCTGAAGCCCTTTCAGAAACTTGCGAAATCACTGAATCGCTGAAGCCCTTTCAGAAACAACCCTCTCGCTGAAACCCTTTCAGAAACAACCCTCTCACGAAATGCTTCCCTCTCGCTAAAATCGTTGAAGCTCTTCGCTGAAAGCACTGACACTTCAACTTGTGAAACCCATTTTGGCTGAAATCGCTGAAACGCTTCAACTCGCGAAACCCATTCTTGCTATTTTGAGGTGAATGTCTTGGCTTCCTTTTTTGTTTTGATTTTGTGATATAAATACAGTAGTAGTGAGATTTTTGCACATTGATTTTGTTATTCCGTGATTATTAGATTTTAGTTAATTGATTATGTGATTTTGTGGTGTTTGATTATTTGTTTGCATATATCTGCCTTGTTTCGTTGCCATGTGGCTTATTGTTGTTGCCGTTGCTTATTTTCATCGTCGTCTCTTATTGTCGTTGTCGTCTCTAATTGTCGTTGCTGTCTCTTATTGTTGCCGTCTTTTATCGTTGTTGTCGTCTTTTATCGCCGTCACTGTCATGTTTCTAATCACATAATCTGTCATGACAGATTTTCTTATTTTGCTAATCTTATAACATAATCTATCATGGTATTTGTAATTCTTTTAAACTGATTTTTATTTAAAGTTAAGGTAATGGATACTACTTATATTGAAGGTAATAGATACTACTATATCAGTTAACAGTAAAATCAAATTCAAAGTTCAAATTTATAAGTGAGTTTCAATAGTGCTCTAATGACTAATGAGCAATGATATTGATAGGTGGATAAAAGGCTTTAAATTTATTTTTGAAATTACGAGGAATTATTTGGATTTTCCCCAGGATAATATATGGCTAATAGAGTAAATTAATCTTCTTTTAAAAGAATTCGGCTGAAGAACTCTTTATATGGTGGCTTTCTCTGGATCAGTTTTGGGCTTTTGGTGCATGATGGTATATGATGTTTATGTTGCAGTTTATATAATGTGAGACAAGGTAGTTAAGAAATCTTGGCTTGGTAATTGGTTCATTTAGAATTAGTATTCCATTTTTATGATGCTATATGATTGACACAACCTGCATCATTACCTTTTGACAAATTGTTTGGAGAGTGGAACATGATTGGATGAATTGTGAGGTATTTATAACTGATGGGAAACCTGTGTTATTTAACTGCTTGTTGCTTATTTCTAGATAGAAGGTGGTTGCAAGGAGGGTGGAAGAGGTCCAAGTATATTGGGATTCCTTTTCCCACACTGAAGGTATGAAAATTACTTCCTTAATAGACCAATTGTCATATCCTTCATTATCTTTTTTTTTTTTTGAAACTTGTCATACCCTTCATTAACAAATTTGCTTACTATGCCTTTGTTGGTTTGGTAGGAAAAATAGTTAATGTTCGTGTCCGAACTCAAGAGAGAGAAAAGAAAAGGTACCTGCAAAGGTAAACGGCTTGTCTGGGTTGGTGAGGTCTTCCATCTGAGTTAGATCTTGGTCCGAGGTGGAGCTATCCGAGGTGGATCTTCGTCCGAGGTGGAGCTGTCCGAGGTGGATCTCTGTCCAAGGTGAAGCTGTCCGAGGCCAACCTTCCAGCGTCCGAGGCCAACCTCCAAGCGGCTGAGGCTAACCTTCAAGTGGCTGAGGCCAACCTTCAAGCGTCCGAGGCCAACCTTCAAGCGTCCAAGGCCAACCTTCAAGCGTCCGAGGTCAACCTTTGAGCCAAGGTTGAGGTCAGCGGTGGTGGTACCTGCAAAGAGAGTCTGACGCTCAAGTTAGTGAGGGAAGTCAAAATGAGCAAAAGTTAAGAGAGAATGAATTGTGTACCTTTTTGTCTTGGGTGAAGGCCTATTTATAGGCGCTAGGATGGAGTAAGGAGTGCTTTGGTGCACAAGGAAGAGGTGAGATCTAAGCCGTTCAACTAGGCTACGCGATCTCCCCCGTTCTTGAGGCATGGCACACAGATTGCCAATGATGTAAGTTCCTTGGTGCGCTTGGACCACCAAGTTGGGCCCAAAATCTGGATTGGGCTTGAGCCCAGTCCGAAACAGTAGCCCCCCAAGTCGAGGTCGGCCCGGCAAGGCAAGGGCGTCCTCGGCTTGAGATGTCATGTGTCAAGTAGATGATAGTAGGATGCATGAGAGAAACAGAAATAGAGATTCCTAAAGTGAGGCATGGGCGTTTGGCCTTGATTTCCGGGATCGCTGTGGATCCATCTCCGGGATCGCTGTGGATCCGTCTGGCTCTTGACTGAGCATTGAAGCTGGGAGTCAAGATGGTCCGAAGCCGCAAGGACTTCTTCCTCGGTCCCTGATGGAGCTGAGCTCGGAGATCAGGGAGGAGGCACAATCGCACGGGGCAAAAGAGGGGCGAAGCCGGAAGGACTTCTTCCTTCGGCCTCTGATGGAGTTCTAATCTCTGACATCAGAGGGAAGACAGAATCGCACGGGGAGAAAGAGGGACGAAGCCGGAAGGACTTCTTCCTTCGGCCTCTGATGGAGTTCCGAACTCTGACATCAGAGGGAAGGCATAGGGCCACTGTGGACCTGAGCCGCTGTAGGCCTAGGCGCGCTCCATGACTGAGCATTTAAGCTCAGAGTCAGGGAGGACAGAGTCGTTGTGGACTTAGGCGCGCTCCATGACTGAGCATTTAAGCTCGGAGTCAGGGAGGACGGAGTCGCTGTGGACTTAGGCGCGCTCCATGACTGAGCATTTAAGCTCGGAGTCAGGGAGGACGTGTGTGTCGTTCTTTGACAGCCTGGCCTCGTACCGTTGTCCGCCGAGTGGCCAGCTCGGTGTCGGACTTGAGTGAGAGGGGCGTTGTAAAGAGCTGGGAGCTAGTGTCGCCGAGGATCCTGCATGTTAGGAAGACATGAATATTCTAAACAGTAATTTTAAAATGGCTAACTGTGAAGCCTGATTGAAAAGGAGAGACTGAGGCCGAGGATGATCTGGAGCCCGGCAGAAGGTAATAATTTGAGGCCGAGGTTGACTTGAAACCTGGCTGAAGATAATAAGCTGAGGCCGGGGTTCATCTGGAGCCCGGCAGAAGATAACAATCTGAGGCCGATGTTGACTTGAAACCTGGCTGAAGATAATAAGCTGAGGCCAGGGTTGATCTGGAGCCCGGCAGAAGATAATAATCTGAAGCCGAGGTTGACTTGAAACCTCACTGAAGATAATAAGTTGAGGCCGGGGTTGATTTGGAGCCCGCCAGAAGATAATAATCTGAGGCCGAGGTTGACTTGAAATCTGGCTGAAGATAATAAGCTGAGGTCGGGGTTGATCTGGAGCCCGACAGAAGATAATAAGCTGAGGCCGGGGTTGATCTGGAGCCCGGAAGAAGATAATCATCTGAGGCCGGGGTTGAGCTGGAGCCCGGCCAGCGGTGAGTGAGAAGAAAGAGTCAAGAAAGCTCCCACTGTGGTCGCCAATGTTCGCGTCTGAACTCAAGAAAGAGAAAAGAAAAGGTACCTGGCAGAGGTAAATGGCTTGTCCGGGTTGGTGAGGTCTTCCATCCGAGGTAGATCTTCGTCCGAGGTGGAGCTGTCCGAGGTGGATTTTCGTCCGAGGTGGAGCTGTCCGAGGTAGAACTGTCCGAGGTGGATCTTTGTACGAGGTGGAGCTGTCCGAGGCCAACCTCCAAGTGGCTGAGGCCAACCTTCAAGCGTCTGAGGCCAACCTTCAAGCGGCTGAGTCCAACCTTCAAGCGTCAGAAGCCAACCTTCAAGCGGCTGAGGCCAACCTTTAAGCGTCTGAGGCACGCCATCCTTCAAGCGTCCGAGGCCAACCTCCAAGCGGCCGAGGCCAACCTCCAAGCGGCTGAGGCCAACCTCCAAGCGGTTGAGGCCAACCACCAAGCGTCTGAGGCCAACCTTCAAGCGTCCGAGGCCAACCTTCAAGCGTCCGAGGCCAACCTTCAAGCAACCGAGGTCAACCTTGGAGCCAAGGTTGAGGTCAGCGGTGGTGGTACCTGTAAAGAGACTCCGACGCTCAAGTTAGTAAGGGAAGTCAAAATGAGCAAGAGTTAAGAGAGAATGAATTGTGTACATTTTGTCCTGGGTGGAAGCCTATTTATAGGCGGTAGGATGGAGTAAGGAGTGCTTTGGTGCACAAGGAAGAGGTGAGATCTAAGCCGTTCAACTAGGCTGCGCGATCTCCACCGTTCTTGAGGCATGGAACACAGATTGCCAATGATGTAAGTTCCTTGGTGCGCTTGGACCATCAAGTTGGGCCCAAAATCTGGATTGGGCTTGAGCCCAGTCCGGAACAGTTAACAATAGCAATGGTGATGTAGCAGTTGATCATTATCCATCGGTGAAGGTCAGTAATATACATTTTGTCAGTGGTTATTATTTCCTTATTGAGACACCCTTAACCCCCCCAATGTAATATATAGAAAATAAATTGAAAGTGGTTGTTTTTCGTTTCGAAAAAAGACACGAGTTAAAAAAATATTCATTTTTCCACATGGCTAAAGACATCATCACATATGAAACCACAAATGATGCAAAATCTAATGCTCTTTTTCAAACTTATTATACCAAGAACAACAGGAAATCGATCAAGTCATGTCAAACACTTATGATCCTAGAGTAGTAAAATCACTCACAAATTGTACAAACCAAGAACTCATGGAAAAACATGCTAAAATAAAAAAAAATTAAAGAAGAAAAATTGAAAAAACAAACCAAAAATTTAAAGAAAGAAAAAACTACTAAGTTACTAAGAGACACCCCCACACTTAAATCATACATTGTCCTCAACGAAAACAACAAGCATAAAATAAGAGTTCCAATGAGAGTTCTTCTATGGGTGCATATTCAAATAAACAATTGAACCTCAAAATCCGTATAGCGACACCCATTCACCAATAAACTGACTTCAGGTTTTAGGCTTCCCTAGAGGTTAGAGCTCAAAGAAGTAAATTAAAAAGTAGTAATGCGTAAGAGCGGAGAAAGTGGTTGCTGAACTGTATATAGTTTGAGCTCAACCAAAAACCCAAATCCCTAAGCGGGTTCTATGAGAAAAGCCCGTTAACAAATTAATATTCAGCCCAAAACCCGTATTACATTAAACTGCTTCAGTATTTTGCAGTTTTGGTCTTTAAGAATTTTGAATTGGGTTTCGAGCTCAATAGAAGAATTGTTGCTCTGTTCCTTAGCTTTCCAACGCATGCTCTCGTGGATCAACCAAATAACCACAACCAAAGTTAAGGCATGCAGAGTAGATAGGGTCAATTTACAATAAAAACAAGAATTAATCAAGAAATTATTATACTGCTCAATTAAGACGCAAAGTCTAGAAACGTGCTAAGACTTAAAGATTAGGTACAAAGCACAACTAAAAATACCAAATGCAAAGCTATAAAGAGTGTATTAAAATGCATTGATCACAGAGCATAAGGAAGGTAGACTAACTGGTTTATTTTGAACTAGATGATAGTGCAATATTGAATCACCGGTAGTCACTTTCTCAAATGCTCCTCCTATAGGGAGAAGAGTGTGGGAGCAGATGTCATGAAGGATTCTTACCATGTCTTTGAGATTTAGTGCAGTTACAGTGAGAGAAGGGTCCTTGAGAAGGTTGGTTTTGTACTCGTCTTTTGTAATACCACCATTGCTGAGAGTTTCTAATGACACTTCTATTTCTTTATTTTTGACCAAGGTAATGATCCTTAGAGGGCAATGTTTTGTAGAAGCACATTCATATAACTCCCTTACTCTTTCTTTGTAAATCAAATCATCAATGGTTATGAACTCAACCTATTTCCGTTGAGTGAGAAAGGGTGTTACATTCCATCCACATTTTTCTATTTCTTCGAGGAAGTAATCAGTCCATGCCACAATAGGTTTTGATACCTATGACATCGCTACCCCATTTGGAAAATGTGACGTACATAAATCAATTTATGGAACGATACGTCTTTATAAAAACCTTAAGTTAAACGAAATAACAAGTATCACCAACAAATTCGAAATACAAATCAACCAATTAAAAAAGTAAAGTAAAAACCCCATGGAGTTCATCAATTATAATTACCCAATTACAACAGCCCTAGCAATCATATATCCTCTAGGGAGGTTAGTCCTTAGGCCTTAAGAATGAGAATCAATTCAATCAAATTGGTCCTTTATCATCATCAACAACAATCATAACAGCAACAACCACAATAACAATAACAACAACATATAGCCATAACATTCTCAAAAACAACACATAACATTTACACATATATCATCAACATTATCACATTTTAATAGATTCTTAGCTCATACAAGGAAGTAAGAAAACAATGAAACAAAACCTATAAAAAAATTGCTCATACAATGGTTTGCACACAAATATATTGTAAGCCTAAGACATAGGGATCATAGGACATACCAGTTATGTCAATTGCATCCTGTTTGGTACCGGAGTACAAGAGTGAAGCTTCCGAGGCTAGATGAGGCTCAGAACCTGGGGCTAAATGCTTGATTGCTTCCAATAAGGTATGTTGCAGCTAGAATGCTGAGCTCGAACGTCCGAGGTAGAGTTTCGTCCACGTCGACGCTCAAGTCAGTATGTGAAAGATGAGGAGGTAATAAGAAACAAATAAGATGAGATGAATAATATGATCTCGGGGCTGTGCCGAGGTGCTAGACTGAGTGCCCGAGCTCTGTGTGCCCGAACTCGGAAGATCGGGTGAGCTGGGCTCGGGGAAGGTAAGATATGTACGGAATCTTAGCCTTCCTGTGAATTGTGTATGCGAAATCGTACCTGGGTTTAGAGGGCGGAACCTCTATTTATAGCCGGGACGCCGTACCTGGACCGTTGGATACGGAGGGTTGATCCTGATCGTTGGTCAGGTGAGTAGTCCGGCAGTTGGTATCCTGTGAGGCGGAAATGGGCCGGGCCTCAGCTGGCGAAGGTTTGGCCCAGTCCGGAACACATCCTAAACTATCATGTTCTCATCATCCCCCCTCTTCTTACCTTGAATCCAAGCAATCACGATCGGTAGTCCAAAGCAATAACATCAACTTTATTCCTCAAAAACGAGTTATGTCACCCTTGAATAAGTCCATTGATGATCACGGAAGTCACGTATAACAAAAGGCGAATGTATGAAATTATATCGTTGCCTGTTCGATACGTGACTTCGGATCTCAGATCCTTGAGTCAATGATAGCTGCTTGTTGTCTCTGTGTCGCCTTTCTCCATGGGTTGAGGTCGGAAGAAGGTCTTCAGAGTCGGAATCCTCCGGGATGAGCTTCCTCAACGTCGCCAGCTCCCGAGGTCGAACTCGGGAGGGTTGGGTACCTGCAGACACGCTGATGCTAAAGTCAGCGATCAGAAGTTAGTGAGAGGTACAAGTGAAAGAAGCATACCTGAGTAACTGGAGTAGTGCCATAATTAAAAATTGTTTTTAGAATAAAAACTTACTAAAAATGAATTTAAAATCTTTGCGCATTCGTCCTCATCTTTTCTCACTGCACCCCAATTCTTCCAGCCCTTGTTGAAATTCTCCCTAATTGATGTTATGATTGCAGTTGCACTTTTCTTGCAAGGAAGAAAGCTATAGAATATTTAAAGAGATGAATTTTGTTACACAAAATTTATATAATAAGAGTTATAAAAAAATAAATTAATATAAATACTATACTTACGAGTCACCAGCAGTCTTCAAAATGACACGGCCATCAAGCGTATACCTCACCACCTCCTGGTCAATGTGATAAGTGCGTATACCTTCAGCATCAACATGTACTGGGGCTATGCCCTTAGTACCTTCAGGAATCACTGGCTCCTGTGAAGTAGTACTACTAGAAGCTCCATCTGTCCGAGGTCGAGGCACATATTTGTCACTATCAGGAACAACAACTCGACGGGGTTGCTGACGACGTCTAAGGCGAGTAGAAGTCTTCGTCCTACGACTACTACCAGCATCGTCCACCGGTGGAGGAACATCATGATCATCATGATCAGACCCAGATCCTGAGTGAGCCATATACTGTATGTATCTAGAAATTTAGATATATATATATATATATAGATTTAAATATTTAAAAAAGAGATCGGCTTAATATTAATTTAAACACTAAAACATAAATTGTATCCATATTATAATTAAACTAAATACAACAACATGCATAAATTAAGTACTAGCTAGTTAATTGGAATCATATTCATTCTCAAAATCATCGTCATCGGAAGAGTCATGAATTCTTGATGGACCAACGTGCTCTGCTGCATCTTCATCATCTTCATCATCAACTTCGTCGCCGGTGTTTGGCTGAGCACATAAACGACTGATGTGTTCAACTTGAATCACTTCATTTACATTAGTCATCTCATCCATTTGATATGGCACATCTTCCACTGTGTCATCATTTGTCTCAATGCGACCTCTTGGCTTTCTTTTAATTGTGACACACCAATCACGCCTATCAGTCCGTGTTGATGGATAAGGGACATAATACACTTGTCTCACATTTTGTGCAATGACGAACGGATCATGCAGTGGATATCTACTACTCATTTTAATGTCCACTGTATTTGACTTTTGATTCACCCTTGTTCCCCGAGAAGATGGATCAAACCAATTACAATAAAAAACCACTACCTTCTGACTAAAATCTTGATGGGGGTACGCAAGTTCGTATATGTGTTGAACAACTCCATAAAAATCATCTTCACCTCCTTCAGTGACACCCTTCATGCAAACACCACTATTGATAGTTTCTCTGCCCTGTGTCCATTCATTGGTGTGAAATTTGTAACCATTAACAGAGTATGTGTGCCATTCTCTAACACTTCTTCGAGGACCGTCGGATAAGTTCCTCAGGTGTTGGTTAGCAGGAGTTGGTAGGAGGGAATAAACATGTTGCCTAAACCACATTGGAAAATGTGCACTAATATGTGCAGATGATTGATCTTCACTCACTCCCTCTAATGACAAAAATTCCCTAATTGAAAAAAGATAATTAAGGCTTACACAACTATAATTATTAGTATCAAATATAAGATTGATATTAATTAAGGCACGTTGAGGAATACATACTCAATGAATGGTTGCACCTCAGAACAGATTATCAACACATGAACATGTGCTGAATTTAACTCTTCTTCAGTTAGCCAGTGAATTGACTCCTTCGCAGATGGACGACCAGGTAGACAAAAGACAGACAAAGCCAAATGATGTCTAGGACAATCAATATCTATTTCATTTCGACTGATTCTTGGAGCAAATTCACTCTTGAAATAATATGAACAAAAATGAGTTGTTTCACGGTGCAAGTAAGAAGCACATATCGATCCTTCAACTCTAGCTTTGTTTTTCACTGATCTTTTGGAATCACCCATGAACCTAAAGAAAACAATATGTTAAGATATAGAAATAACATAAACTTCTTTCTTTTGGAATCACCCATGATCTTTAATTAATTAACTAACCTTTCAAACGGATACATCCATCGGTATTGGACAGCCATAGAATCAAAGAAACCAGGCGGGAATACTCTCTCCAACTTGCATATGATAAACGGGATGTCTTCTTCCATTTTTGTAAGATCATCAACTTTTAGCGTTGCAGAACACAAATTCTTAAAGTATTGACTAATTTCAATGAGTGGATTCAAAACATGTGTCGGCAACGAACTAAAAGCGATAGGAAGTAAACACTCCATGAATACATGACAATCATGGATCTTCATCCCATGCAACCTCCCATGATCCACATCCGCACATCTAGATAAATTGGAAGAATAACCATCTGGCATTTTCAACTCTTTTATCCACCGATAAACTGCTTTCTCTTGTTCGGTAGATAAAGTATAATTGGCTTTAGGTTTCAATGTCCTAGTACCTTGCTCAACCAACAACAAATCCTTCCCTCAACATTAATGATCTATGTCCCTCCTAGCTTTCTCATTATCTTTCGTTTTACCTTTAACATTCATGATAGTGTAAAATATGTTGTCAAAAAAATTCTTCTCTATATGCATCACATCGAGATTGTGTCTCAATAGATTATCTTTCCAATAGGGAAGTTCCCAAAAAATACTTTTTTTGTCCAATTGTGCCATTGTCCATAGCCTTCTGGACGAGACACAACAGTTTGGTGTCAAAATACGAGGAGGTCCATCTATTTCAACATTTCCTTTGATAAATGCATACTTCTGCTTTCGAAATGGGTGATCCATAGGTAAGAACCTACGGTGCGAGTCAAACCACGAAGTCTTTCCTCCGTATTTAAGAGTAAAAGCCTTTGTGTCAACCATGCAAGTCGGACATGCCATTTTACCATGTGTCCCCCAACCAAACAACATTCCATATGCAGGGAAGTCATTAATCGTCCACATCAAAGCCGCCATCATCACAAAATTCTGTTTGCGTGCTGCGTCGTAAGTTAAAACACCATTCCAAAGTCTTTTTAGATCATCAACCAATGGTTGCAAATATACATCAATTCCAGCTGTTGGATTACTCGACCCGGGAATAATTGCATTTAAAAACATGTATGGTTTAGACATACACATTTCTGGAGGAAGGTTGTACGGGGTAACAATAACCAGCCAACACGAGTACGGTGTTGCCGAGGCTTGAATATATGGTGTGAATCCATCAGAGCATAAACCAAGTCGAACATTCCATGGATCACTGGCAAAATCTGGATGAACACAATCAAAATGCTTCCAAGCCTCACCGTTAGATGGGTGACGTAATTCACCAGAGTTACTTCTATTTTGATGGTGCCATGTCATTTTACCTGCGGTCTCCATTGAAGTAAACATCCTCTATAGCCTTGGTATGAGCGGCAAATAGAACATTGCTTTTCGTGGAACCAATTTGCCTCCACTCATCCCTCTTCTACTGGCACGATAGCGTGGCTCTCCATAAATCTTGCATTCCGACAACTCTCCATCATTTATACCAAACTCATTGTTGTAATAGAGCATGCAACCAGAGACGCAACAATCAATTCTTTTAGATTTCAAACCAAGTTTCGATATTAATCTTGTAGCATCATAATAACTCTGCGGCAAAAGTCCTTTAACAGGAGTTGCATCCAACATCATTTTGGTCATATACTCCATGCAAAACTCAGCAACATTAAACTGCGACTTAAGACCCAACAACCGAACACACATTGATAATTTAGAGTCTTTAGCTCCTTCAAATAATGGACTATTTGTTTCATTCAAGTACATGTAAAATCTTTGAGCTTCCTCATTTGGAACTTCTTCAGCATCATATTCTGGCTCTTCATTATCCAAGTTTACTCCAACCGCATCAGATATCATTCCTTGATAAACTTCTAAAGGTTGAATAATTTCGCCTCTAGATGTCGTAGCCGCTGGATAAGTATTTGCTGTGGGAGCTACTACATCAACCGGAACATTAACTGCACGAACAACCCCTGCTGCTAATTCGCCGTGACGACTCCATATAAAATAATTTGGCCTAAACCCATTATTGTACAAATCATTTTTTATAAATTGAAATGAACATTTCAAGCACGGACATCTAATTCCGCCTTGTCGCGTAAATTCTTCGTGCTGCTTAGCACAAAATAGAAACTCTTCTACTCCTTGTACAAACGCCGCTGTAAACCAGCTCTTCCAGGAAACAACCGATCGTACATCCAACTACGATCCATGTTTTCGAGAACTACGTACTATAGTTTAATAAAAATTAATGTTATATATTAGATTCCTATATATTTATTACATATTACATATACATGCACATATGTATACATATACACATATTTACATACACTAACAATGTTAACATTAAATAAATCACTAGTTACTAGATTTTAAACATACACTAGCAATTATTCAAATATAGCATTTTTTTATCGATATATTAAATACATTAATATCTAGTTTAAATATATATATATATTAAAAAGCAAATTTAATTATAATAATAACATAATAACAACTATAATTAAATTACATGTTGTTTTATTCTTATATATACTATATATACTATTCTCTATATATTAATATTACTAATTTTAAATTCCTATCTTTTAAACAAAATATCAAACTTTGGGTTAATAATAAATTAAATGTAATTATTCAAAGTAAATGTAATTATATATTAGTGAATATATATATTGATATACAATTTAATAAAGTAAATTTAATATTTAATATTTTTATCTAAAAATGAATAAAAAATAGAAATCAATAATAGAATTCGCATTTATATCAATTATATCAACATAATATATCATATTTATCTCAAAATCTCAAAATTAATCCCATTTATTTATATATAAAATTTATTATGAAAATTTAAATTTATTTCTCATTTTATTTCGTATTAAATATAAAATAAATAAATTAAATATACAAACATAAATTAAAATTACAAAATATTACAAAATATATTACTTTAATTTCGTATAAACACAAATTAAAAAGTAAATTAATATAAACTTTAGTTATTAATTTTTTTTTCGTATTTACTTATTGAAATTTATTAACCAAAAAATAAAAAAATATTACTTTAATTTCGTAATTATATATTAACTAATTTATATATATATATTAACTAATTTATATATTAATTATTATATTAACTAATTATTAAAAAAAATTATTTTTAACTATTGAAGAAATTATATTCTAACTAATAATATATCAAATAACTATCTAATATTACTATCTAATAATATCTAAAATATTAAATTGGATATCTAACCGGTTGTGAAGAGAAGACTCCTTCCAACAAAAATCAAAACGAACCAAAACACGATCCAAACTCAACACCTAAACAAACAATACAACAAATAATAACTATACCGTTTTCGAAAACACGAAAATAAAACTCAAACAAACAGAAAAAGAGAGAAATCTATGAAAGAGAGGTAGAAATCATGCCTTAGATGGAAGAAATCTATCAAAGAAAGGAAGAGATTTTGTAAGAAAAGAAGAGAGAAAATTGAGATGTGAAGAAGTGAAGATATGAAAGTGAAGAGAAAATTTGTTGGAATATATAGAGGGAGGGAGTGCAGCGGTTGGAATTTTGAAATCCCTCAAAAAGAGGATTTCCGGCGGATTTGGTGATTTCCGGCGGATTTGGGCGGTAGAGGGAATTTCCGGCGGATTCGCGCATTACCGGCGGATGGAATTTCCGGTGGATTTGGACATTTCCTGTGGATCCCATTGGTTGGGGATTTCCGGCGGATTCGGTGACATTTCCGGCGGATTTCGAATTTCGTTTTCCCCCCCTTTTTTTCAAATCCGCCGGAAACGGTATTTGTGGCGGATTTTGAATTTCGTTTTCCCCCCCTTTTTTTCATATCCGCCGGAAAACCCATTAGTGGCGGATTTTGAATTTTTTTTAAAAAAATCATTTTGAATTCCTACAGATCCGCCGGAAACGCCTACCAATCCGCCGGAAATTTTTTGGCCAATAAATATCCGCTGGAAATACTCCAAAATCCGCCGGAAATTTTCCGGGGGACCAAATGCGCCGAAAATACCATTAATCCGCCGGAAACTTTCCGACGAATATTAATCCGCCGGAAACTCCTGGACAATAAAACCAGTGTTTCTTGTAGTGGTACTTAGCTTCATTATTTGAGCATTTTGGTCGTCAATTGATATAGAAATTTGGTAGCACAACCATAGGGAGAAACAACCATTAAAAAATTACGACTACCTTTGGCATGGAAAGAACCAACGAAATTATATTTCCATGTATCCAAGTCAACACAGTTTTGGTCTAAAGGTTTCTTCCTTTCGAAAGCGTAACTAACTAAGAAATCAGCAATTACTTTTCCTTTTGTGGCTTTTAAAGGAACATACGTCAAAGAGAACTCTATTAATGCTAATGCGCACTTGCCTATTCGAGAATGCAAAAAAGGTTTGCTCAACATGTGCTTTATTACATCGAAGTGAGAAGTTACAAAGACCTCATCATGAGGTTTCAAATAATTTTTCAATTTAGTACAAGAGAAATACAAGGCCAAACACAACTTCCCGATAGCACTATACAGTTTCAGTATCTATTAGAGTCCTACTTAGGTAATAAATAGCCCTTTCATGGATATCTTGATCTTCTTGAGCATACAAGCTTCCAATTGTGTCATCCGAAGCTGAGATGTAAATCTTCAAAGGTCTTCTTCTAATTGGAGGCATCATGATATGCAAAATTATCAGGTATCTTTTATTCTTCTCGAACGCCACTTGATGTTCAAGTTCCCACTTGAATTCATCTTCTTTCTTTACCTTTAGAAATTGAGAAAACACTTGGGTTCTTCCAGATAGTTTGAAATGAACCTTCGAAGGAAGTCAATGTTGCCCAAGAAGGACTGTAGTTCCTTTTTGTTTCTTGGAGGGGGGGTTTCCATGATAGCTTTTGTCTTGTTTGTATCTACCTTCACCCTCTTTTCTCGTATCATAAAGCCAATAAATTTTCCTGCACTCACACTAAATATTGCACACACAACAGAATTCATTTTTAATCCATCTAACCTCATTCAATCGAATGATAATTTCAAGTGTTCCAAATGGTCCATTTTTTAGGTAGATTTGGCCTCAACATCATCGATGTATACCTGCATAAATATGCAATGAATTCGTGGAAAAGTATATTCATGGCCCTTGGATATGTGGCGCCCACATTTTTTTAATCTGAAAGGCATCATTACCCATTCAAATGTGCTTATGGCGCCAGGGCATTAAAATGTCGTTTTAGGGACGTCTTCTTCGAAGATATAAATTTGATTATAGCCGGGGTAACGGTTTATTAAGCTTAATATCTCATTGCCCGATGTTGATTCAACTAGCATACCCGCTACGAGCATATGATATTCATCTTTCAGAGTAGCTACATTTAAATCTCTAAAATCTATGTAAACCCTAAAAGAACCAATTTTCTTAACAAGAGTCACAATATTTGAAATCCATTCTACATACCTGGAAGTTTGAATGAACTTAGCGTCAAGCAACCTCTGAGTCTCCGTTTTAATCTTTTGAGTGACTTCAGATGCAGATCATTGAGGGCTTTGCTTGACAGGTTTTCTCCCTGGCTTCAAAGGTAATCTATGTTCCACCAACCCTTTGTCAAATCTTGACATTTCTTTGTAGTCCCAAGCATAGCAATCTTTGTATTCCTTGAAGACTTTTATGATTACTTCCTTCATGCTTGGCTCTAAGACAACACTCAAAAAGGTTGGTCCTGGTTTCTCACCTTCCTCGGCCAAGTTCACTTCCTCCATAGGATCTTGTGCCTCAAACTTACCTACCTCATCTGATCACCCATTCTCGAACCGAAGTGGTTCATCATCGTAGATGTAGTCCAATAGACCATCAAAAACTTTCCCTTCTTCAAAGAAATATTCGGGTGATTCATCTTTCGAAACTTTTTTTTTTTGTATTAGTCATATTTTCCAACAAACTATTATCACTTATTGTATTAGAGGTTTGAATATTTACCTGAACTTCTTCATCCAAACTTGCATTAACATCCTAGTTCACACCATCCTCCATATGAACAACTATATTGGTGTCTTCGAGTGCTTCCCTCCTGAAATTGGTAACACCACATTCAGCTTTGAAAGCCGCTCATATTGTATTTTCAGCCATATAGGCCGAAATTTGAGCAAGGAAGCTCGAGTCTCATTTGGTCGTGCCACAATCTTGACCAACATCTTGATGGATTAATTCGAAACCAACGTGTGGCTCCAGAACCATAGTCAAAAGTTCACCTTTCTCATTAACCTGCTGCTTAATGTCAGCATCCTGTTTAATTTTGAATGGGCCAACATCAACCCAAATTCTATCAGCATAAATTTTTTGCATCAGGTGTATTGAAAGCAGTAGGATCTGCTCCGATAATCTGACATTCATCAAGGTACTTCCATATGAACATGTTTTAGTGTAGGGTAGAAGGCACTGCCTCCACAGGATGAATCCATTCTCTTTCGAGTAATAAGTTGAAGTTGGCAGTTGAAGGAACTACTACGAGCATGGTGTATTGAGAGATAGATCCTACTTAGATATTCAAGGAAATGATACCTTTAGACATAGAACTCTTTATGTTAATATTTGTGATCACCATCATAACTTCTTTGGGCATCAAATTAATCGCTGCTCCACCATCAATAAGTACTTTATTAACCAAGATGCATCCATCAATCTTCACCTGAATGAATAGAGGCTTGAGGTAACTTTTCATGCAATCAGTTGTTGGTTCGAATATGGCGGCATTCCATGCCTGATGTTCTCCTCTTGGTATTATCGAAGTTCTGGGCATACATCCAACTAGGATAGGGGCTTCCTCTTCAAATTGTTCTACGTTTTCAAAATAGTCTTCGACTTCTTCAATACCCATCACTTTTTCAACATTATCTATGGGTAAGAATGAGACCACTGTGCAGATATCATGCAAGTCATCCTCAAAGCGAAAGTCAAACACATCTGTCATAAGATCGTTCTCATGATCATATTCGACTAATTTTTTGCTGCCACTCTGCAAATTTTGACCCTTCTAACGTCCTCCGGCATACTTGTAGGTTATTTTTTTCTCACCTCTCTGTTTTATGGGCACCTTAGGTCTTTCTCTTGCCTCATGGGCTTCATAAGCTACTTTTCAAATTCTTTGAGCCCTTCTTATCTGAGTCCTACTCATGCATTGTTTTTAGAAACCAGAGTTTTGGCTATGAGCAAAACCTGCATTTGAACTTTCTCCCCTTACATAGACATTATTGGGTTTATAGTTTTTTGCAATAACCCAATATTTAGATGAAGGGTGATTCATTCTTCTAACCCATTTATTGTTGGGAAATTTATATGTCGACGCATAGGTCCTCTGCCTTTGATAGTTCTGTTGAGGCTTTCGAAAGGCAGGTTTGGGGAAAGGAACACTTGTAGGAGTTGAAGCTTCCTCTTCCTTGGCAGCTCTACTATTTAAGACTGCACTACAACATGGGCCTAACATGGTCTCTTCTTTCAAATTACACATTTTTTTGCAAATATTTGAACAAAGTTTCTCTAGGGCCACTGAAAATCTTACTTCCTATGTCGACCTCAAATTATTTTATCAATTGAGCAGTTATTTTATCGACATCACTTGCCTTTGGAGGCTTTTCGGTAGCAACCAGAGTTGTTTTGAAGTTACCCTTATTTGATGCGCCCATGAGTTTTCTTGGAAATGAATCCATCTGCCTGATATCTACTATACAGATGTCCAAGTTCTCTGGCTCAAAATAATTCTCAGCCATTAGAAAAGGATCAGTATCCACTTTCATGGGAGCCTTCTTTTCTTCGAAAATCACGCGTCCTTTTTCGATTGCCTTCTGAATCAGATCCATGAAACGAACACACAAATTAGTAGTATGTCTGAAAACATTGTGGTATTTGAAATATACTTTCCCTTTGAATTGCTTAGGAGAAGGCATTTAATGGTCATCAGTTACGACCAATTGTTTCTCTTTTAACAAAATGTCATAAATTTGGTCAGTTTTATTTATATCAAAGTCCTAGACTTTCTTAACAAATTTAGAGATTTCTTTGACCAATACAGGATTTAATCCTAAACAAACGTAAGGGGGTTCTGGCTTCAATTCATGAAAGATACTTTCGAGATGTTCGCAGTTTGAATTCGAATTCACAGGTAAAGTAGTATACCAAGTGAAAGCATACTTTGTTAAGGAACTCGGAAAGTATTTCATTTTTAGAAATTCATCATTGGCTAAATCACAACATTCGATCCAGTATCTAGCCACGTGTTCTACTGTTGAGTCTCCAGCTTCACCAACGAACTTTGAAAATTGTGGGATCTTGATCCCTCTAGGAAATTATGTTTGTAGAACTGCAGAGGGTAAAGCAGACACCAAGTATGGTCTATTTGCATAGTCAACGTTGAGTCCATGCTTGTTAAGAACCCTTTCTACTACATTTTCGACATGAGGCCCCCCAACATTTTGTCAAATTTGTTGCAACATATCGTCAACATTTTTATTTCTATTGACAATGGCAACATTTTGTGGGACCACCACATTTCGAAGCGGTTGAATAACAACTTGTTCTGGTATAAGTTTATTATTTTTTTGAGCACTGTTTTCAATTTCCCCTTGGGGTACACCAAAGACATCAAGAGTTCTCCCCATTTGGGCAGCCAACTCTTAATGAGAATTATTAGTGTTTTCTATCATAGGATTAAACATTGTGGCTATTTGCTAAGTCATCATGTTTACCATATCATGATTTGTCTCATCCATTTGTTGTCTGAACGAATGCATGGCCGTATTAATTACTGGAGAATTAAAAACATATTTTCCAAGGCCATGTTTTGAGAGTTTATATGGTTAAATATTGAAGTACCAACTCCCGTATTCGAAATTCCTTGAGATCTTGGAGGAATACTCGAACTAACGACTGTTTCGTTCGAAAGAGGAACAAAACCATATGGTAGTCCATAGGGTGGTTGAACCACATTATGAGTTATTCTCTCAGGATTGGTATGTCAGGAACTGTTTGACTTACCACAGGATTTGATCTTGGCTCATTTTGGGGAACAAGATCCATATGGTTATATTGTTCTGATGAATTAAGTTCTTGTTAAATTTATTTGTCAGAACCATTATTATCATTAGGAGAACCCGAATTTCACCTACTGCAATTTATGGTATTCACCATGTTAGTGTTTCAAGTGAGCTCACACTTTAAAATTTGGCACAACTATCTCTAAACAGAGTCCCACCAAGCGTGCCAATTTGTTTTCCAGTATTTTTCGTTAGTGTTTTCTGTCAAACAAAAAAATTCAAAAGGGATGAGATAAGAGGACTCGAATTAGATCCTGGGTTCACCTGTTGACAAATTTACACTGTCAGCCCTAAATTGTGTGCTTTATTGAGAAAGGAAATGGTTTTGAGAGGGAATCTAGTCACACAACCAAACGAATCAAAGATTCTAGGTGATTGTCCAATTGAATTCAGAGTGCTAGGCACTTGAACAAAACACGAGAATCACACCCAAAGAGGGTAGAACATCGTCAATCCTTCAAGTACTTTGCACGCTGGTTTTCGAAATGTAAATAAAGTAAAAACAAACTCAAGCAATTCTCGGAAATCAATCCCAAGAAGGAAAGAACGTCACGAATCTTTCGAGTGCAAAGATTAATAAAGTAAGGGAAAATTGGTTAAGGATGAGATAAAAGAGACAAGAGTGAATTGTAATTTTGGTCCTTTATCTTTCACTTTGGTCCTTTATCTTTTTTTTCTCGTTTTGGTCTCTCATCTTCCATTTGTGTCATTTTGGTCTTTTTTTTCCATTAATTAACTTAACAGACGCCACACTGGCAGTTAACTACTGACATGGTGTCTTAAGTGTCGGGGCTGACTTGGGGGGCAGTTAAGGCGCCACGTCAGCAGTTAACTGTCAGCGTGACATCTACGAAGATAATGGACAAAAATTACCAAAAAAAGGATCAAAATTACACAAAAAGGGAAGATGAGAGACCAAAATGAGAAAAAAGATAATGGACCAAAGTGAAACCAAAGTCAAAGATAAGAGACCAAAAGTGCAATTTATCCCTGAAAATACAAGAGTTGTTGGCTCAGACATACATTGATCGCCACTGTAGTCAGAGATCCTGTGTGATCGAATGTGTTAGGCATAATGGTTTACTGAATATTATGAAATCTCCTCTAATCTTTAATTCATAAGAACTATTAATTATAGAACTACACATGAACAACTGTTGTGTTGCATAATGGGCAAATGCATGTACTTATATGATGAGATAGAATAAGTATTGTGATCGGGAGTTACACACTGAGATAATAAAACAATCTTATACGGTTGGACTTCAAAAGTTGGATGACCAAATGGCCCTATTTACTGACATCCATTTAAAAGTCATTTACTGTTGGACCTGCTATGCACCTGTCCATTAAAAGCACAATTCTTGTACTAAAGCGAATCGTAATGAGCCAGTAACCACCACGAGGCACATTGTTTATCCTAAGTAGATAGTTCAGTTGTCGAGCTAAAGGATATCGAAAGAGCACACTAAATGAGTGAAGAAGGATGTCCCTAATTCAGACCCGAAAAACTAACATTCCCTCCTCCCCCACTAACATTGTTTATAAAAAAACAAGGCACATTGTCTCTTTTTTTTTTTTATTGATAGCTCTGGCCATGTAGGTCCCATAATTGCATTGTACCACCACCACACACATCTGATCTCTCTCACATATATTGGAATAATAGAACACGACCTTTTCTTTCTTCACCTCCATAAAAAAAGCAAATCACATCAAATTCTCAACTCCGGTTTTTCCATGGCAAAGAGAACCCACATAGCTATTATTCCAAGTCCAGGTTTCAGCCACTTAGTCCCAATAGTTGAATTCACCAAACGATTAATCTCTCATCACCCAAATATTCATATTACTTGCATCATTCCCTCACTAGGTTCAACTCCAGAATCCTCTAAATCCTACCTTGAAACCATTTCATCAAACATACACTCAATCTTTCTTCCTCCAATAAATAAACAAGAATTACCTCAAGGTGGAATCCCTTCAGTCCTAATTCAACTTGGTATTACTCTCTCTTTACCTTCAATACACGATGCCCTCAAATCCTTGAATTCAAAAACACCTTTTGTTGCTTTGATAGCTGATGCTCTTGCATTTCAAGCACTTGATTTGGCAAAAGAATTCAACTCTTTGTCTTACCTTTATTACCCTTGTTCAGCTATGGCACTCTTAATTGGTTTACATATTCTAAAGCTTAATGAAGAAGTTTCATGTGAGTATAAAGATCTACCACAACCTATGAAATTACGTGGGTGTGTACCTATCCAAGCATGTGACCTTTCAGCACCTACAAAAAATAGATCAAGTGAAGCTTACAAATTGTATATTCAACGTGCAAAGAAATATTCTTCACTCGATGGAATTTTGATCAACAGCTTCTTGGAAATGGAATATGGTACTATAAGAGCATTGCAAGAAATAGGAAATTGTAAAAATATAAACTTTTACCCTGTTGGACCCATTACACAAAATGGGTCAAGAAATGTGGATGATAAGGATGAGTGCTTAAAATGGTTGGATACTCAGTCACAAAGTTCTGTGTTGTATGTTTCTTTTGGAAGTGGTGGAACACTTTCTCAAACCCAAATCAATGAGCTAGCTTTAGGTTTAGAATTGAGTGGACAAAAGTTCTTGTGGGTTGTGAGACCACCTAGTGATTCAGCTAGTGCTGCTTACCTTGAAGGTGCAAATCAAGACCCTTTGAAGTTTTTACCAAGTGGGTTTTTGGAGAGAACCAAGGAGCATGGTTTGGTTGTGGCTTCATGGGCACCACAGGTTCAAGTACTTAAGCATAGTTCAGTTGGTGGATTTTTGAGTCATTGTGGTTGGAATTCAATTTTGGAGAGTATGCAAGAAGGGGTGCCTATATTAGCATGGCCACTCTTTGCAGAACAAGCAATGAATGCAGTGATGTTAAGTGATGGTCTTAATGTGGCCTTGAGATTGAAATTTGAAGATGATGTGATTGTTGAAAAGGAGAAAATTGCAAAAGTCGTAAAGTGTCTAATGGAAGGGGAAGAAGGTAAGGGAATGCATGAAAGAATGAAGAATTTAAAGGATGCTGCTATTAAGGCAATACAAGATGGCTCTTCCATAAAAACCATGTCTCATTTGGCTACCCAATGGGAAAATTTTGGTGGTGTTTAGAAATATAAAATTTCTTTAAAGTAGTTTTTTTTCTTGAATTCACGATCTTCCTACTAAGTTACCTTTTGTATGTTTTTTTAATTTATTTTCTTTTATGAGGTGAAATTGCCATTGTATGGTTTCTAAAATGTATTGCATCTTGAGTACTTTCATGATCCCATCCACTTTAGGGGAGAGCTTTAAAATATGATGAACTTGTAGCAATCAAAATTTAAGGAAAGGTATTCGGTGGTTAAATTGGGAGAAGTTAACTATGAGAAAAGAATATGGAGGCTTGAGTTTCCGTCATTTTCATGGTTTTAATTTAGTTTTGCTAGGGAAGAAGGTGTGGAAAATAATGAACCACGCGGATACTATAGTTGGCCGTGTTTTCAAAGCCAGATACTTTCCGGATAGTGGCTTTATAAGGGCTCGCTTGAGCCATAATTCCAACTACATACGGTGTAGTATCTACTCTTCCTGGGTGGCGGGTAATTTGGGAGCCAGGTGAGAATTAGGCAATGAGAAGAATGTTTCAGTGTGGAATTATCAGTGGCTAAAATGTAGGAAAGATGCTTTTATTCGATCTCAAATAGTGGCAGGAATGGAAAATATGAAAGTTGGAGAACTTTTGAGAGACACAAAGAATGGATGGAATGAATCTCTAGTAGACTCACTTTTTACCAATCAAACGACTCTTATAAAGAAGATGGCAATCCATAATTTGAGTGAGGAGGACAAACTTGTTTGGTTGAGAAGTCGAGATGGGGTGTACTCGGTTCGTTCCTCTTATTTTGGGATCAGGGAAGATTTAATCGATAGCTCTCATCTTAGAATTTAAGGAAACTTGATGCTGATTTGGAAGCTTTAAAAACGACAATGTGGCAAGATCTTGCTTTGTAGGGTGGTGAGGGGATGTTTACCAAAGCGTGGAAATCTTGAACGGAGACATGTACCTTGTGAAGCGGAATGCCCAATGTGCAAAGAAAAGATGAAAAATGACTTACATCTTTTTTCACTTATTCGCAGGTTGAGCAGATTTGCAGAGGTTTGGGATGGGGAAACCACTTTTGAAGAAGTCTGTGGAGGGTCGCCCAGTTCTTGTTGGTCCCACCGATGATCAAATGTCAAGCTCCGTGAGTTTAGATATGGTAGAGGCCATTGGTTCCGCGTCGACCCCAGCTGCTGAATAACTGCCCCAAGACCGAGTTGGTTGTTCAACCCGAGCCCGAGGGTTCTGATACTGAAGACGACATGGCCGACGTTGAGGATCCTTACCGATGGGTTTCCAAAGATGTTCATGACAAAGGTTCAGTATACCATCCCGACCATGGTGATCTGAAAGATTTTAAGAAATTTGAAATGCTCCTCGGTGGCAAAGAGTCCGATGTGGTGTGCCATAGAACCTCTGGGCTGAGATTCTTTATCTATTCAGCCCTTTTTGAGAAAATGATGATGAGAATCCCGCTCTCTGCTTTTAAAAAACGGTTTCTCCGATATTTGAAGGTTGCACCGTCGCAGCTTTCTCCCAATGCTTGGGGATTTATCCGGACGTTCGAGATAGTGATGGACGCTGACCAGCGGTCCTACGCGGGTCAAAATAATTAAAAGATATGAAATATAGTAACAAGGTATGCAACATTGGTCGTCTCACAAGGATCTCTAGTTTATAGACTACCAAAATCAGGAATAAGATTAACAATAAGATAGGGGGTTTAGATGAAAATGATTTCTATTAGGGGGTTTTATCAAATTTGAGAGACAATTGATTCACCGGTTTCCGAGTGTGCGTCTTGGATTTATCACAGGCTCTAAAAACAACAATTTATTTAATTTCAAATTCGCAATTGACATAAACTAACTAAACAAGCGCTAATTAGTTTATACGAATTCACACCGTTTTGAGCAAGCGTAGAAACAGCGGGTTCAATCGATCACGGGAGCGGACATGCGCTGTTTCAAACGCAACCAATATCATAACAGAATTCTATTGAATCCCTCTATCAATTTCTAATTGAATCAATTAATCTAAGCAATCAAGTAATTTGAATAATTAAAATAACAAAACAGAATAGCATACAAACAAGCGTTATACACAACTGAAACGCGTTTTGCAATAAAGACAGAACAATTACTAAGCAGAAGAACGAACTAAGAAGATTGCATACATTCAAAACTAAATTCGTAATTGATAGAGATGAAATTAAGGAAATTAAAATCGAAATTGTATTAAAACATTAGATACCGAACATCAAAATCTGTAAACGGCAGCCTTTCACCGATGAATCAACTTAGGAGTTTAGGCTTCCATGGAGGCTAGAGCACGAATGTTTTTTAAAGTTGTGAATAATGCGTAAGAGAAGGAAAGACGGCTGCTGAACTCTATTTATTTTCAGCTCAAGCAAAAACCTATATCACTAAACGGGTTATATGATAAAAGCCCGTTAAGAAACTAAAATTCGGCCCAAAATCAGTTTTACAATAAACTTTTTCTACATTTCGCAGTTTTAGCGTTCAAGACTTTCGAACTGGGTTTTGAGTGCAACAAAAGATTTGTAGATTTGTTCCTTAGCTTTCCAACGCATACTTGCACGCCCCAGTCGGATAACCACAGCCAAAGTTATGGCCTGCAAAGTAGGCAGGGGTCAAAATGCAATAAAAACAAGAATCATAAGTGATGAGTTCTCACAGGATATGTATTTGTAATGCTCTCATTCACTCAAGTGTCTAGGCTTGTGGTTACTCTAATATATATAATAAGCACATCAATGAAAGATAGCACTACCATATGCTTGACAAGCTTCTAATATCCACACTTAAGAACACATGCACATAAGATCAAAAGGTCTTTACAAGGGTTGTAATGGGGCCAAGGTCAAGGTGGGATAATCCTAAGGGGGAACTAGGCCAAAAAAGAATCAAACAGAGCAAAGAAGCAATGAAAATCAATTGTAAAGTGAGCATGAGAGGATCCAACTTCAACTAGCTATGATGAATTTCTCTATTTTGATATACTTCTCCACATAACTCTCTCTACTCAACTTTCACTCTTCTTGAAACAAAAATAAAAATATATATACACTTTCCATTTTTTTTCTTTTCTTTTTTTGACTTTTTTTTTCTCTCTTTTTTTCTTTCTTTTATTTTCTTTTGGAGGAATATTTTTCTATACAAATGTACTTGATCAAATTTCTATCTAGTACCCAAGAACTAACCCAAGTGAGAACCACAATTGCAACAATTTGGACACCCCCACACTTATGGATTTGATAATTTTCAAATCAAAGCTCTTTCACCCACTAAGATTGGGTAATAACATTGTTTTTCACTTTTGGGCTTGTAATGAGCTATAAAACAAAGAATGGGATAAAAGGCTCAAAGGGGCTTACACAAAGGGATAAATTCAGGGTAGACTTATTTAGTTAGTAGCTAAAAAACAGAATTGCCTAAATCATTACAAACATGCATGTGAACAAGTGTTTCAACGAGAATCAAGTCAAATTCTAGAGTAACTAACAAACATGAGTGTGTCACACAAAAAAAAAGGAGAGAATGGCAAAATGTTGTCCATCCAATAAAAGGCTCAATTCTCACCAGGGAAATTGACTATCACAAATGATGCAAAAAGTAGTGCTCATAATCAACTTATTATACCAAGAGCAACAAGAAACCAATCAAGTTATGTCATAACACCTATGGTCCTAGAATAGTAACATTAATCACAACTTGTACAAACCAAGAACTCATGGAAAAACATGCTAAAATATTTTTTTTAAATAGGGAAAACTGAAAAACAAACCAAAAATTAAAAGAAAAAGACAAACTACTAAGCTACTAAAAGACACCCCCCACACTTAAATCATACATTGTCCTCAATGAAACAACAAACATAAAATAAGAGTAAGGAGGAGGGACTCCCTGGTCAGTTTGCAGTGTAGGTGGGATGTTCCAATGAGAGTTATTCTATGGGTGCATCTTCAAGTGCGAAACTCTCATGGAATACTTTGAGGCGTTGTCCATTGACTTTGAAAACTTTATTTGTGGCCTCACTTTTAATTTCAACTGCACCATGATGAAAAACATTAGTAATAACAAATGGGCCAATCCACTTGGATCTAAGTTTCCCGGCCATGATTTTCAGCCGGGAGTTAAACCACAAGATTTTTTGCCCAATGGAGAAATCTTTCCAAGAAATCATCTTATCATGGAAGTGCTTAGTTTTCTCCTTTTAATTTCTGGAATTCTCATAGGCTTGTAGCTTAAGCTCCTCAAGTTGTTGCAATTGAAGCTTTCTCTCTTTACCTGCCTTTTCAAGTTCAAAATTACAACCTTTGACCGCCCAATAAGCACGGTGCTCTATCTCCACCGGAAGGTGGCACACCTTACCAAACACAAGTCTAAAGGGGGACATCCCTATTGGTGTTTTGTAGGCTGTTCTTTGAGCCAAAAGAGATTCTTCCAGCCTGCGACTCCAGACCTTTCTACTTAGTTGCACCATTTTTTGTAGAATTTGTTTAATTTCTCAGTTTGAAATCTCAGCTTGCCCATTAGTTTGGGGGTGGTAAGGTGTAGAAACCCTATGCACAACCTCATACTTCCGAAGCAAAGCTTCCATGGTGTGGTTACAGAAATGAGTGCCTTGGTCACTTATGATGGCTCTTGGAATACAAAACCTGCAAAAAATTTGGGACCTGACAAAATCCGCAACAACTTTAGAATCATTAGTGGGAGTGGCTTTTGCCTCCACCCATCTGGAAACATAATCAATAGCAAGCAGAATATAAGTAAAGCCAAAGGAAACAGGAAAGGGGCCCATGAAATCAATGCCCCAAACATCAAATACCTCACAAAAAAGCATAGGTTGCTGAGGCATCTCACTCTTGCGACTGATTGTCGTCCCAGCCCTTTGACACTATTCACAAGTGCGAAAAGTCTCAAATGCATCTTTAAAAATGGTAGGCCAATAGAAGCCTGAGTCTAAGACTTTTCTCGCTGTCCGTTGGGGACCAGAGTGTCCACCTACCTGAGAAGCATGACAGAATTGAAGAATGGATGGAACCTCATGGTAAGGTACACATCGCCTAATCACCTGATCACTACCAAACTTCCACAAATAGGGATCATCCCACACATAATATTTTGCATCACTTTTGAGTTTATGTACCTGTGCTTTAGATGCATGTGGGGGCATAACTCCACCCGCAAGATAATTTACTATATCAGCATACCAAGGAGTTACCTCACGCAACTGCATGAACTGCTCAACAGGAAAGTCATCATTCATTGTGAGGGAATCCTTAGCCACTATGTTTTCTGCTCCGCTCTTATCTTTAATCTCCAAATCATATTCTTGGAGCAGCAACATACACCTTATCAATCACGTCTTTGCCTCTTGTTTCTTTAAAAGAAACTTTAAAGATGCATGGTCAGTAAAAACAACCACCTTGTAACTAAGAAAATATGATCTAAACTTATTAAGAGCAAATACAATAGCCAAAAGCTCTTTTTCTGTGGTGGTGTAATTAATTTGTGCAGCGTCTAAAGTCCTAGAAGCATAATAAAAAACATGGGCAACCTTGTCAACTCTTTGTCCTAGAACCGCCCCCAATGCATAGTTAGATGCATCACACATAATTTCAAAGGGGAGGGTCAATCTGGTGGCTGAATGATGGGAGTAGAAGTTAAGGACTTCTTGATACAATCAAAGGTCTGCTTGCATTTATCATCAAAGGTAAAGCTAACATCTTTTTGCAGCAGGTTTGTCAATGGAAGAGCTATCTTTCTGAAATCCTTGATAAAGCGCCTATAAAAACCGGCATGACCAAGAAATGAACAAATCTCGCGAATGCAAGATGGGTAAGGTAAACTAGAAAGCACGTCAATCTTGGCTGGATCTACTTCCATCCCTTCCATAAAATGACATTTTTCATAATTCAGAACAAGGTTAGTTTCAATGCATCTCTGCAAAAATCTATCCAAACTACTCAAACATGAATCAAATGAAGAACCATAAACAGTAAAGTCATCCATAAACATTTCTATGCAATTTAACGCAGGAAAGTCTTAGGTGCATTGCATAGGCCAAAGGGCATCCTCCTATAGGCAAAAGTGCCAAAAGGGCAAGTGAATGTGGTCTTTTCTTGGTCCTCCGGTACAATATGGATCTGAAAGTAACCTAAAAAACCATCAAGAAAATAATAATGTGACTTACCAGCCAACCGTTCAAGCATCTGATCAATAAACGACAAAGGAAAGTGATTCTTTCTGGTTGCCTGATTAAGTCTCCTATAATCAATACACACTCTTCAGCTATTTTGAACTCTTGTGGGGATGAGTTCATTATTTTCATTCTTAAACCACTGTAAGACCACTCTTCTTAGGAACCACTTGGACTAGAGTTACCTATTGACTATCAGAAATTTTGTATATAATGCCAGCCTATAGGAGTTTGGTCACCTTCTTTTTTCACAACATCCAAGATTAAGGGGTTAAGCCGCCTCAAGGGCTGCCTAACAGATTTCGCCCCATCCTCAAGTAAAACCCTGTGCATACACATGGATGGGCTAATAATAGGAATATCAACTAAGGTCCATCCAATGGCCTTTTTGTATTTTTTTAGCTGCAATAATGACAATTAAATATGCACTCCCCTCTAACTATGCATAATTTAACTCCTTGGGGAGTGGCTTAAGCTCTAAAACATGTGGTTTTTCAATAGAGGGCAGAATCTTAGTAGCAGCAGCTACATCTGCAACAAAGCATATGTCATTGGGGACATTAGGCAAAGTGTCAATCTTCAAAGAAGCCTCAACCTCAGCACAAGATTGAGTGTTAGTGCAACAATCACAATTAAAACTGTCAGCAAAATTAGTCAATGAAGGAAAATCCGTAGTAACAACGTCATATAAAACATCATCAACTAAATCAGCAAGCAATTCAATATGAAAAAGGGAATGCTCTTCCATGGGGTGTTTCATAGCATCAAATATATTAAAATTTACAACACTATCACCAAATTCCAAGGAAAGAGTCCTGGTACCAACATCAATTTTTGCTTTGACAATTTTTAAGAAAGGCCTGCCTAAAATAATAGGTGACCTGCTGGACGTAGTCTCTGCTTCCATATCCAAAATATAAAAATCTGCAGGGAAAATAAGATCATCAACCTTAACAAGAACATCCTCAACCTGTCCAACAGACCGGGCATTGCTTCTATTTGAAACCTGAATGGTAACACCTGTTTCCTGCAAAGGTCCAAGAGCAAGAGAGTTAAAAACAGATGTAGGCATTACATTAACTGAAGCTCCTAGATCTAACATAACATCATCAATCCGACTGTTGCCTCTTATGTAAGGAATGGTAAAAGTCTCTGGATCTTTGCACTTTTGTGGCATAGATTGAAAGAGGGATGAAACATTATGTCCCATGTTGATCTTCTCATTCCCTTTCAACCTCCCCTTATGTATACACAACTCTTTCAGAAACTTGGCGTATCTTGGAATTTACTTAGTTGCCTCAAGAAGGGGAATGTTCACTTCCACCTTCCTATAGAAAACAATTATAATGTTTTTACTCGAAAGAAAATAAAAACTTTCATTTTCTCTAAATTGTTAGTCAAAGAAGTAGCTAGAACTACTGAAACGAGAAAACGATTAGGAAAACAAAACACAAAATACACTAGGAAATAATATACTAGAATATTTAAAATTAATATAGGATAAATTATTAAACATCCAACGTGATGTCAATTCCTCGAATACCCTAACTAATACACTATCGTATTATAATAATAATAGTAATAATAATAATAATAATGTATGTATAATTACCTAAGATATTTTTCTTGAAACCTTAATCACTAAGTTTACATTTAAAATTAAAGAAAATAATAATAATAATAATAATAATAATAATATATGTATAATTACCTAAGATATTTTTCTTCAAACCTTAATCACTAAGTTTACATTTAATATTAAAGCAAAATTAATGCTCCATCCCTTTAAAACACCATCGACAACCGCTCCCTCATTCTCTTCTTTTTCTCTCCAAAACTCTCTCTAAGTCTTCAATATTTCTTCTCCTCCCTCTTCTCCACAATTTGGCTTAATTCCCTCCCCCTCCCCCTCATCCTCTTCATTTTATTCTTCCGGTGTCCCTTGTATCCTGGTGGAGGAAGTTTGGAAACATGAAGGCGAAGTAAAGATCTTGAAGGAAGTGTTGGTGCTTAAGTCAAGTTCTTCATCCCCTCATTTCTCGTTTGTTGGCCACCCCTTTCCAGACTTTGGGTAATTTTTTTCTTCATCTCCTTCCATTTTTCATCGCCCATGATTATGTAGTTAGTTTGGTTATTTTGATGAAGATTCAAGCTTTGATCATCTTATTTTGACACCAACAAATATCTAATTTACCAAACTTCTTTTCAAAGAAAATATCTCAAAAAAATTACAATTATTCTTTCTATCAAAAATTGTGGCCTTTCGTTAGATTAATCCATCAAAAAATTGGATTTGCTAAAAAGGTTTGAACTTTCGGCTAGGACGAAGATGGAGATGATGGATCCGTAGAGGATCTCTCTTTTTGATGAAATTTGGGTTGTTTTCACATAGATCTACCTTGTTTTGTTAAAAATCATGGTATTGTAAAAGGTTTTAATTTTTAAAACTATTGAAGTGATTAGAAAATATTGTGAAGAAAAATGTGTAGTTTTTAAAGAAAAGTTTGGAATTTAACAACTTGATAGTTGTTTCAACCATAAAGTTTCAATCTTTATATGTTCATGACATATTATATTCCAATTTTATGATTGTAACCCCAATCCTTTTTACGACTTCCTACATTTGAGAGTTGAATTTCAATGATGTCCTTGTTATGAATTTATGGTTGCATTCATCAATTTCACACTAACTTAGTTTTTCTTATTACAAAGATCGATCTCACTTTGTGGTCACTTAGTTTTTCTATTAAAAAGGTTGTTTTTCAGGTATATTAATCTCTTGCTCACAGATATGTTAATAAACCTATACTTCTGAGATTGAATTTATTATGATGATGATGATAAAGTGGGGTATATCGATGGTGACATGTCGCTTCATTATGCTTATATAGGCACATACACTCTTGGAGTATCAATTCTTTTATATTTTTTAGCGATGAATGACGAGATAGTCTACTTTCACACTATTTTGAATCCTTTATTTTTGTGCGCCAATTCCAAAAGGTGACTAACATACACAAAAGCAATAAAATATCAAAACATTAAACTTATGAATGAGCAATAGTAAGAAGTAAACTCGCTGAAAAATTGATTTAACTAGCAATTAGTTATTACAATCATACCTCCACTCTCTTTAATTTTTTCTAGAACATTGAATAAAACACTTCACCAGCTACAATTATCTTATTCCTATAAATAAATAATGTATGTTTTTCTTCCTCTCTTTTTCACACTTACAAACACACTCCACTTCAACAACACAATTACAACCGTGAGAAAGTTCCACCATAAGTGCCCTTCTTTGATCATAACCATCCATATTACCATCAATAACATTCTAGTATAAGGGCGTTCATCTCCTCAAAGATATCATCAATATTATTATCCACTTGCCTTAAAACCTCCTTATTTGAGATTATTAGTTATGGATTCTTAATGCAAGGATAACTCCAAACAACTTTAATGAAGAACAAGGATTCAAAAAAGGAAGAAGAAGTGGTTACTCCAATTGCACATTCGTATTGTTTTGCTAATGATAATAAAGACAATGTTGATAATGGTGAAAATAATAATAAGGATTGTTATGAAAATAAAAATAACAAGGGCAATGATAATGATAATAATTAGAACACTAATCATAATTTTGCTACTCCAACAAAGAAGGTAATCAATATTCTTTTGGCCAGAAATCTTTAATATTTTTCTTAAACATCAATATATTGTTTATTTTCACAAATTCATATATTTTTGGCTAGAAACCATTAATATTTATTTCTCAAACTATATATTAATTTAGAATGCAAGTCTATTCAAGGTTTCGGCTTCAACCTCGAGAAAACCAAAGCACTATAAAACCCTTAAATCTGAATGGGAAGCCAACTAGGATGTTGAGTACAAGTCGCCAAAGAATGGAAGATCAATAAGGTATGTAGTGATATTTAAAATAAATATTCATAGGTGTTTAAGTTTTTCCAAGTTGATAAAGAAAAAACTGAGTATCCATAATTGTATTAGCTCAAACTTCAACCATTTTAGATAGTTGCAAGATTCGAAATTGCAGCTTCGGTGACATATGCAGAGACCTCAAAATCATTATATGTTGCAGGCAATCTTAGACAAACAACACAACAATTTCAATTGCGTTGTGATTCTGAAGAGGCCTTAATTTTTTTTTATTTAGAGCGCAATTGCGGTTGCAAACCTAAATTTAAAACAATGGATAGTTGCATTACCAATTCTGAAGAGGCCTTAAAATTCTTTACTAGTTCATATTTCCATATGTAAAATTAACTATTTCACATTAATAGTGATCTAGCAACAGAAATTATTTTTGCTTGAAGTGTTACATCATTTTTTATATTGAATTTCACATTCTCTAAACGAATAACGTTATAGCAAAATAAACAATTTTGAACGTGACTTATTGTATTTGCTGGTTGACATTATAATCAGTCATTATATTATGAAATTTTTATGTTGTTGTTCTACAATCACAATGAAAAACTCGTTACATGTCGATCTTTAAAAGAAGTTGAGAGATACGAAACGCAAGGAAGAGAGTGTAAGTATGCTCATTTTGAATAACATAGAACCTTTACTCTTATATTGGTAGGTTAGGGCCAGTGTTTCTAATTAGTGTGCAATGGGTTACCAAAACTATTAGGAAGGGCCCCCTCAAGATGTGAGGATACTTATTTTTCACGTTAATTATCTTCAGTAATTTTAAAAACAATGATAATTCATTGTTAGAAATGTTAGGAGACCTTTATTCATGATTCAATTGGAGTTAATATGCATGCAAATAGGGTTGGAAAAAGAATATCACCGGCAAAAACGAGAAACAATCGTGTCAAAAACAAGTGTTGTTTGCGAGTCGAACCGAATGTCGGGGATGGGTCTATATGAGCATGTTATATTTTGCCTAATAAAATCAAACAATATTTGAATCCGCATAAAATTTTGCGAATAATGATAAGGTAGCGACTTTCAGACTATTTTAAGTCCCCTATTTCTGTGTGCCACTTCAAAGTCCAATCAGTAAAGGAGGATAGCATACTTAAAGGAGAGGTGAGCTTCTGGGCAATTGACTTTTTGTGAGAGTTTATCTTTATGTGAAGTGAATATTACAAAACTAGCAGGACAATCCCCTTAAACTTGAAGGTAATGCAAATACGTTGGGCTTTTCTCATCCCATGATGGTGACCTAAGTGATATGTAACCAACTAAACACATTAAACCAAAAGATAGACTAACCTAGCGAGAACATGTAGAAAAATAAAGCTTTGGGAATTAATACCTTACAAAATTAGATTTCTATTGTTTAATAAATTTCATCAAAAACATTAATAGTTAGGAGAGAGAGAACCTCCAAATTAAATACAAGTAGAGAGAGGATTGAAAAAAATTGAATTCTAAGTTCTAAATGACATCAATACCCACTCATGCAATTAAGTCATTAAGATGGGATGAGAAAATCCATCAGCGTTATGATAACTGTGATCACGCCTTGGATGCTGCACGTGGATTGGGCTAAAATAATCATTCTCGCACCTCACAAGGCAGTCATACCTTGCCCAAAATTGGCAACCACGCCTCTGTTGGTTCCCTTTGGATTTCCGCTCTATGCCTCTCTTCCTCATCAAATATTGGCAAAGTAGTGCAATTGAGAATGTCCTAAAAGTTGTTTTTGGATGGCGCCGACTCCACCGCTGCCACCACTAGAGGGCACCCTTTCACTGTTCCGTCACAACCTCTGGGAACTTCTCTGAATCTAGTTCCTCATGGTATCAAAATACTTGTCAATACAAATAAACACCAATAATCATCTCATGATCTCCATCAAATTTTGGATGTGATTTTTTAAATTACTCCTCGCTATCAGGATTACAAATTTTCCTTTGGATAAGAAGTGGTTTAATACCAATTGATAGAAAATGATTTTTTTATAGAATAAACTGAACAATTTTTATCTTAAATAAATAGGACCGAATCTGATTTACAAACAAATTCGCATAGTTCACAAAGGAATTCATAAGATTAACAATCTCCTATTGAAAATTTGAGAGCCTCTAGTCTCTCCCTTGAAAGATATTAGAGTCTTGGATCTCTCCCTCCCCATAACCACTTCTTAATTATCTCATGTATTTCTTTCTGCTACTTGCATACAAATTATTGCAGGGTGATGATGATAGTGCGGAGTTTGACAATATTGATTGGACCACCGAAGATGAGCTTGAGATTGAGAACTTTCAGCCTTCACCCATATGTTTAATTGTTCCCAATGGAGAGGTAAGCTTCTTGGCACTTGTCTTTTGGTGCGAGTTTATCTTTATGAGCAGTGAATATTACTAAAATAGCAGGCCAGTTCCTTGAAAATTGAATGTAGAGCCAATAGGTTGGCCTTTTCTCAGTCCATGTTATTGACCTAAGTGATATGTAACCAGCTAAACACATTAAACCAAAAGATAGTCTTACCTAGCGAGTCCATGTTGGTAAAGAAAGCTTTGAAAATTGAGACCCTACAAAATAAATTTTGTGAATTTTATCAATGTTTTCAAAACTAGACCAATCATTGAAAAAGTGAAGACAATACTTCAAGGTTCAATGCTATGTTGCAAATAGCACTACTATAATAACGAAAAGAGATTTCCACCCCACCGTGATGCTTTTGCGCGTCCGCCTTTCGCAGAGCGATGTCGAGTATTAGCGGCAATTGCAGCCACTATTTGGGTCTGTCTTTCCAAATTTTTGTTTTTCCCTAAAGTTGCATGTTATTTTACTAATTAACACGAATTTAGAATTAATTAACGCGATTTTACAGTGAAAAAGTTCCTTAAACAATCCTACTTCTTTCATGTTCCATTTTTGTCTCTCTCTCTCTCTCTCTCTCTCTCATAGAGGATTAGTGCTACTATTTAGACTTTAGAGTATCAATTTAATTATTTTGAATGTTATTGGTGTTGATTAATTGTTTTGAAAGGTAGTGACACTTGAATTTAAATTATTAAGTAAAGGGTTATGACTACCCTTTTGAATTTATATTAGGCTTAAATACAGTTTTGGTCTCCCAAGTTTCACCAACTCACGATTTTCATCCCAAGTTTTAATTTCACGAATTTGATCCCCCAAGTTTCTCAATTTGTAAAATCAGGGTCCCCCACTAATCTGGTCAAAATTGATGCCAAAGTGGCTTTTTTATATTAAAAATTGTTATTTTTATTTTAACAAGGGGTGAAAATCATTTCACATATTTGAAACATGCTACTATATCAATTTCAACAACAACCATTTTTCTCAAACTCACTAAAAAGCAACCAGAATGAGGAGGAATGGTGGTGCACCAACGAAGAAGATGATGAAAAACTCTCTGCTCTCTCTATCTGCTCCCTTGATTCGTTTAATCCGATAGTTTAAGTGTTTTTTATTAATTTCTAATTTATTAAATATAATATAAATATATATATATATATATATACATATATATAAACAAAATGTTAAAATAAAAATAACAATTTTTAATATAAAAAAGCCACTTTGGCGTGCCAGCGTGGCTGCCATACAGTTTAAGTGGCGGACAGGTCAGCATCAATTTTGACCAGATTAGTAGGGGACCCTGATTTTACAAATTGGGAAACTTGGGGGATCAAATTCGTGAAATTAAAACTTGGGGGATCAAAATTGTGAGCTGGTAAAACTTGGGGGACCAAAACTGTATTTAATCCTTTATATTATTAAGTATTTATGACTACCCTTGAAAATTTGATCTATTGCTATCATGAGTGTGCCGTATGCCAAAACTATCATCGTACCCTTGGCACCCTAACATTTTCTCTGTTTTTATTTCTTCTAAAGAATTATGCACAGAACCCATACTGATTTGGCGCCCTTCTCTCATAAACTTGTCTCTGTCACTGTCGCCATAAAACCCACCGGCAAAATGATAATTGCCATCGCACTTTGAATATCGCATTGGCTTTTGGCTAAAAATGCCATTCTCGCACCTTCTTGATTCAACTTTAATTTATGCTTCTCTTCCTCATCAGATATCGGGATGAGATCCTTATCCTTCAGTTTATAACGCCAAAGTAGTGCAATCGAGAGTGTCCTAAAAGTCGTTTGGGGATGGCGCTGATTTCACTGCCACTACCATTGGAGGGCACCATTTCACAGTTCCGACCCCCAACAACTTCTTGGAATTTAGTGTCCCTTTTGATTTTGTGTAGTTTTTGATTTTTGAATTAAAGCTTTGGTCTTTAAAAGTAGCGAACATTAAAAAACTAGCATGCCAATCCCCTGAAACTTCATGGTAATGCATCTACATTGGCCTTTTATCATTCCATGCTAGTGATCTTAGTGATATGAAACTAACTAAACACAATACACCAAAAGATTGAGTAACCTAATGTAGATAAATAAAACACTTCATCAGCTACACTTATTTATTCCTAAATAGATATTGTACCTCTCTCTCTCTCTCTCTCTCTCTCTCTCTCTCTCTCTCTCTCTCTCTCCACTTCAACCACGCAGCTAAAAAACTTTAGCAACATAGTGTAACAACGTTCATCAACGACATTTTCAATATTTAGATCCACCTGTTTGAAAACCTCCGTATAAAACCTTAAATTTTACTTCATAAACTAAAAATTTTCAACCAACCACGAATGAAGCATTCCCGACAACCCAAAAGGACTCCCAATAGTCCTAAATTATTATTGGAAATTGACTTTGGCCCCCAGTCTTTAGCCCTGAACTTTATCCATATATGGCAATGGTCCAATATTTCTCTATCATTCAACTTGGACTAGTTAGTGTGATTCTTTTCCCCAACACAAGAACGTTCACCAACACCTTACTTTCAAATAATAACTATCAAAATTCTATTCAATCCATCTCTCTTTTCAATGCTGCCACAAATTTCCATTCTTAATTAGACCCCACCAAATTGAAGTCCATAGTAACTTACAATTCCCCTAATAGATACACTGCCTTAAACTATGTGTATTTTTCCCTATTTTATTATGTTTTTCTAAAGTGAGGCACGTATTAATTCAACTAAAGAATCCAAGTAATTGGGGTACTCGACCCAAATAAACTCTCGAATAGATTAATGGAACCAATTTATTTAACTATTTGAATCTTTTGTTTATGGATTCTTAATGCAGGGAGAATTTCAAAATCTTTAATGAAGAACAATGATTCAAAAACGGATGAAGAAGTGGTTGCTGCAATTGCACATTCATATTGTTTTTCTAATGATAATAACGAAAATGTTGATTGTGGTAAAGATAAGGATTGTTATGAAAATAACAAGGGTGATGATAGTGTTACATAATGAGAACTCTAATCATAAGTGTTGGAATTCTTTTTTTTAACTCGAGAGTGAATTGTAAAAAGTCCCACATCGGATTGACCAAGAACCTATCCTCACTCATTGGACTATATAAGGAGATCTTCTCCTCACTTGTTCTTCACACCAAAAAGTTGTGGATCAAGAGTTTTCTCCTCAACTTTTTCTCTCTTCTCCCTAAATCATTTCTAGTTCTTTGAAAGCTTGAAGCATTTCCAAGCTAAGAGTGATTTTTATAACCATAAGAGTGGTTTTTTATAACCATAAGAGTGGTTTTTATAACCATATTGAAGGTGTATATCTTAGAGCTAATTTCTCACAGTGCAGTGGAAATTAGTAACAGTTGTCTGGGCTGTTTTATCCTGGGGACGTCGTGGTTGATAGCCTACCTGCACCTTGGAGTAGTGCCACGAAACGTCTTAAAGAAAGCGACCTAGTCTGCGACTCATCCCAGTAATCTCTTCGGCTTGATTTCGAAAACATTGTTGTTTAGGGGAAAGTTCTGGCTAGGAAAGACTTGGTTTCTAAGCGTGTCCATTGTGACCCACCACTATTTCCTGGGAACCTACTCGGAATAACAATTTTAATACGTTTCAATTCAGCCATGACAACCGAAGAAATTACTAGTGTTGGTTCCGCTGCTTCGGACTTCAACAAACCATTCCGGTTTGAAGGAGCTCACTTCAAACGTTGGCAGCAAATGATGCTTTTCTTCTTGACTGGGAAAAAGGTTGCCAATGTTTTGACTAATGAGAGTGTCCAGTGGCAGATGAGACTGTTGAACAGGATGAAAGAGCCAAAACTGCAAAAGAAATACTCCTATGGAAGGAGCATGACTATCTGTGTAAGAATTTTATTCTTAATGGGCTTGCTGATGATCTTTATGATTATTATAGCACTTGCAAGTCTGCCAGGGATGTGTGGAATGCTCTGAAAAAGAAATATGATACTGAAGAAGCGGGTGCTAAGAAATATGCTGTGAGCCGCTATCTCAACTACAAGATGACAGATGAAAAATCTGTAGAGACTCAGTCACATGAGATACAGAAAATAGCTCATGAAATTATCTCTGAAGGCATGGCCTTAGATGAACAATTTCAAGTAGCTGTTATTATTGACAAACTCCCTCCTACTTGGAAGGATTTCAAGAATTCTCTCAGGCACAAGACCAAAGAGTTTTCTTTGGAAAGTTTGATTACCCGACTCTGAATTGAGGAGGAATCTCGGAAACAAGATCAGAATGATGAAGTCTTGTTTGTTTCAAACAAGAAAGCAGGAGTGGTTCTGAAGCCAACTGGCAAACCTTTCGTGAATCAGAACCGTAATCAGATTCAAAAGAACCGCAACAATAAGAATGGGAACCCTCCAAAGTCCCCAAATGCTAAGCCTCAACCTCCACCACAACCTAAGAATGATGCTGCTCCTCTATTCACTTGTTTCAATTGTGGGAGACCAGGTCATATGGCATGCAAGTGTAGGAACAGGCCTAATCCTGCTCCACAGGCTAACCTGACTGAAGAGCAGCATTTTACTGCTATGATTTCTGAAATCAATCTTGTTGGTGGAACTGAGGATTGGTGGTTGGACACAGGATCATCTATCCACGTGTGCAACAATCGTGCTATGTTCAATACATACACTGCTGGCTAACCGACTGAAGAGCAGCATTTTACTGCTATGATTTCTGAAATCAATCTTGTTGGTGGAACTGAGGATTGGTGGTTGGACACAGGATCATCTATCCACGTGTGCAACAATCGTGCTATGTTCAATACATACACTGCTGTTGATGATAAGAAAGTGTTGTTGGGCGATGCTCACACCACTATTGTTGCTGGTATTGGAAGTGTGGAACTAAAATTTACTTCTGGAAAGATTTTGATCCTAAAAGATGTGAAGCACACTCCAGAGATAAGGAAGAATCTAGTTTCTAGTTTCCTTCTGAATAAGGCAGGGTTCACTCAAACTATTGGGGGGGATTTATTTACTTTGACCAAAAATAATGTATTTGTTGGGAAAGGGTACGCCACTGATGGCATGTTTAAGCTGAATGTTGAAATGAATAAAACTTCTCCTTTTGCTTATATGCCGTGTGATTTTAATATTTGGCATGCTCATTTTTGTCATGTTAATAAGCGCATTATTTCGAACATGAGCAACTTAGGATTAATTCCTAAATTATCTTTAAATGATTTTCAAAAATGTGAATTTTGTAGTCAAGCAAAAATTACGAAAACATCTCATAAATCAGTAATGAGAGAATCTGAACCCTTGGATTTAATTCATTCTGATATATGCGAATTGGACGGAACGTTAACTAGAAATGGTAAACGTTATTTTATCACTTTTATTGACGATTGCTCGAACTACACTTTTGTATACCTTATGAAAAATAAAAGTGAAGCGCATGACATGTTCAAAGTTTTTGTAAATGAAGTTGAAAATCAATTTAGCAAAAAGATAAAGCGTTTTCGAAGTGATAGAGGAACTGAATATGATTCCCAAATGTTTAATGATTTTTATAAATCAAAGGGAATCATACATGAAACGACTGCACCATATTCTCCTGAAATGAATGGTAAAGCAGAAAGAAAGAATAGAACTTTTACCGAATTGGTAGTTGCTATTATGCTCTATTCTGGAGCTGCATCTCACTGGTGGGGGGAAATTTTGCTAACTGTATGTTATGTCCTGAATAGACTTCCAAAGTCTAAGAGCAAAATTTCTCCTTATGAGATAATAAAGAAAAGACAACCAAATGTGTCTTATTTCCGAATCTGTGGTTGCTTGGCTTATGTCAGGATCCCAGTTCCAAAAAGAGTTAAACTCGCCAGTAGAGCCTATGAATGTGTATTCATTGGGTATGCAGTAAACAGTAAAGCTTACAGGTTCTATGACCTTAAAGCTAAAGTGATCATAGAGTCAAATGATGTTGACTTTTATGAAAATGAATTCCCTTTTAAATCTAGAAATAGTGGGGGCACTGGAACTAGTCAAGTTTCTGTGCCTAAGAACGTTGAAAACAACGAGCAAAGTGAAATAGAACCTCGAAGAGGTAAGAGAGCACGTGTTGCTAAGGACTATGGACCCGACTATTTGGTCTATACGTTAGAAGAGGATCCAACTAGCATTCAAGAAGCATTGTCTTCTTTGGATGCTGATTTGTGGCAAGAAGCCATCAATGATGAGATGGATTCTCTAGAGTCTAACAAGACATGGCACTTAGTGGACTTGCCCCCTGGTTGCAAACCCATTGGTTGTAAATGAATTTTGAAAAAGAAACTCAAACCTGATGGCACTGTTGATAAATACAAGGCTCGCCTTGTAGCCAAAGGTTTTAGACAAAGAGAGAATATAGATTTCTTCGACACATATTCACCTGCTACTAGAATCACATCCATAAGGGTACTAATTTCGTTGGCCACAATTTACAATTTGGAAGTACACCAAATGGATGTTAAAACTGCTTTTTTAAATGGTGAATTAGAAGAAGAATTCTATATGGAACAACCTGAAGGGTTTCGAGTTCATGGGCAAGAACAGAAGGTCTGTAAGTTGGATAAGTCTCTGTATGGTCTCAAGCAAGCTCCTAAACAATGGCGTGAAAAGTTTGATAATTTGATTATATCGAATGGGTTTAAAGCGAATGAAAGTGACAGATGCATTTATTACAAAACTGAGAATGACATTAGGAATATCATATGTCTCTATGTAGACGACTTACTCATATTTGCATCAAACATTCATGCTGTTAATAAAGTGAAATCACTGTTGTGCGACAACTTTGATATGAAAGATCTCGGAGAAGCCAGTGTAATACTTGGTATTAAGATCACTAGGTCTGAGAAGCACTACAACATTTTGACCCTAGGGCAACGCCTAAAATTCGAACGCTTAAAAAACCGTTGCCATAGATTACAATGGCAACGGTTTTTTCACCCCGTTGTTAATTCATTTTTTAAAATTTTTTTTTAGCAACGGTTCAAAACCGTTCCCAAAAGGTCAACAACGGTTTTTTATTTGAGTTTTAGCCAACGGTTTAAAACCGTTCCCTAAAGGTCAACAACAACGGTTTTTTATTTGAGCTTTAGCCAACGTGTTAAAACTGTTGCCTATAGGCAATTATAAAAGAAGTAAAGACTTTGAGCGCAAAATACTACCGCGCTTTCTAGAGTTCCAATTTTTTGTGCCAAACTAAAAAGTCAACACTCAAACACCAAAAATCAAAATCTCACACAAAAACTCAGATTTTTTTAAAAAAAAAATAGAAACTCCTTGAGAAATCATTCACAACACGTTTCAAGCTATATCCCTTGAACATTAGAAGCCCTAAATACCTCTTCAATCCCCAAAATCCTCCTCGCATAAGCTATCCTCAAACTCACCTTTAACCCTAAAATCAAAATTTCACTTCCTCCCTCACAACGTTTTCGAATTTAGATTTAAGAATTCCTTCTCATTACATGTTTCATACGCATCAAATTCTAGCAATTTCAGGTTCATCCTCTCTCTCTCTCTCTCTCTCCAGGGGTTCATCCTCTTTCTTTTGTTTCAGCGATTCCTTCATGGTAATTCTGTGCGAGGAGGTTGAAGATTCAAAACTTCACTTTGTTGTATCCGAACTTCAATTGTATTTGGGGTTTTTCTTTCCGATGCTTGTATTTGGGATTTTTCTTTCGTATCTGTGTTTTCATTCTTGCCAGAAATACAAAAGCTAGCTGAGAAATACAAGAGAAAGGGAGAGAAGAAGACGGGAAAGGAAGAGACGAAGAGAACAAGCGAAAGCAAAGAAAGGGCGATTAGAAAGATTGAAGAAAGGGAAGTTGTTTTACTCTGCCCAGTGATTGACATTGTATGCTGTTTTACTTTCTTTTGTGCAAACTTTGAATAAATATAAGGCTTTCAATATTTGAAACTTTGAACAAATTTAAGCCTTTAATGTTTGATACTTTGATACTTTTAGATGTTAAATTTTCGTTCCTAAACAAATGCTCCAAAGAATATCAAAATAGAAAAGAGTTGATTTCAATGTATCAGCACATGGAAACTTTGGTGGTTTTAGTTGTTGCTACTTGTGGTCTATTAGTTTAGGATTATGCTTTTCATTAAGGATTACTCTATGTTACTTTGCATTTTCAATGTCAGGACTCAGGCCTTTTATTTAAGTTTAACACCAATCTCTCTTATTTTGACTTAGAATAGTCCTTCCTACATTGTGAAGGCAAAATGTCTATTCTGCCACATCTATTTTAAAGTCAGAAGCTTTACGTTAGGATTGTACTATGAAGAAAAAAGGAGAATAATAACAACTTGAAAAGACAATACTTATAGTGATTTAAAGGCATGATGTTATAGTTTGACACTTCTTTTAATTGATGTGGCCTTTTTTTATTGCTTCTATCACACATGAATGGGGTTTATATGCATAGGGAGTTTCAATCGGGATTTACTTTACTTTTTCAGTGTCACAGATGTGTACTCCATTGATCTTCAAGATAGTTCAAACCATGAAGTAGCAAGCAATGAGTGGCTGAAAAATGGAACTACTCAATTGCAGAGTAACAGAGAATGAGACTCTTGCAGACCTTGGATAAAGGAAAAAGAGCTTTATGTTAAGAACTTATGTGCTCTTCTCTAAATATCTAATAGTTAAAGTTAATCACATTCCTGTATATGACTCCATTTATTTACTTATTTACTAAATTAAGTATCATAATGGTTAAAAATTCACTTGGCAGCCACCATAAAAATATGTTAGGGGCAAAGATAAAGTCAACAAAGAAACACAATTTGATAGAGTAAGTTTACATGTTGCTCATATTCACATATGTGACATCAGTTATATTTTTTGAAACTCTGTCTGAAACTTTAAATACTTCATTTTGCATTTTAAGATATTCCGATGTTTTGGCTCATAACTATGTTTCATTCTAACTTATGTTTCCAAGAATTCTATAATTCCAAACAAGATGATGCAGATTATAAAGTTGTCCAAGATCTTATGGTTATGGCAAGTAATGCAGGTTGTATATGAGGGTTATGATTAAAATGATATGATTAAAGGGTTTAGATATCTGCTCTGAAGGTGTAAAAAGATAAGGATTTTTGGATTTCAATTGCCAAGTACGTTCATATATGACTTGTTAATAAATTGTGAATTTCATTTTCTGTATTAGTCAACATAAATTGGTCTCCAATATAAAATGACAAAAAAACTAATGGGCATTTTGATTCTTTATCAGCAATTGATTCTAATGTTAAGCAATTAAATTTACTAGTTGTTTATCAAAAAGTAATGCAGCCATTGCTGACCTTATATGCCATATTATTTTTGTCTTTATCATTGCAATTTCAACTATAATTGTAATCTGAGGTATAAAGTGAATTACCATTTATTCCAAATTTCCAGTAGGAGTTGAAGGGTCGTTGACAAAAAAGTGGATATTGAGGAGGAATGGGAAGTTGTGTTATATTATTATAGAGAATGGAATTTGTTTTATGCTGAATCATGCTAAAAAAAATATTGTGACCATTTAGTATGATATCATTTCTAGTACTAGGCAATTTCACTTGGATTTTTGGTCACTTGTATCAGTAGTCAAAACTGGTATTATTTCCAGTTTTGGGTGTTCACTAGTTACTTTCTAAAAGGTTTTGATGATTAATCCTGATTATTTCCATTTCGGTCATATTTCCTTCTCACTCTAAGGTTAACATGCTTAATTGTAATATGATGGTAGCTCAATTTCTGAAAGAGAAGCTCCTTATTTGCTACCTGCACAGCCACTCATTTATTTCTCTTTTGTCCCCACCAGAAGGAAGATATCTAGGTAAACCTCTCCCCTCTCTTAAATGTTGTCTTTTTTTATCATTACCTTGGCTAGATTGTGGCTCCTTCCTTGATTACTGACTAACGTTGAACTATTTGTTCTGTTTCAGCTATTTCTAAATATATGAAATCAATTTAAATATATGAAAACAAAAGGATCTTTCATTGTGTAAACATTGTGGAGGCTTTTGCAGCTTTGTTTTCAACCCTGCTTGATGCTAATAGTGATCCACGTTCTTTGGCATCAACATATGCCCCAGAAACTCATGGGGTAAGTAAGAGACGCTTTATTGGTATCTCCTTTGGAGCCTTTTCCAGATGGTCATTTCTTTAACCCCAGTAAGCCTCTTTCTTTATGGACATTTGTTGCAGTTGTTGTATTGTATCATCTAAACTATAAGAAGCTCACTTAGTAATGAATGTTTGGAAGCTTACTTTTTTTAAATATTTGCTTGAGTTCTGACTCTGTAATGGCATTTTTGAAGGTGTTTAAAACAAGCTTGTGAACATAGAGGAAAACATCAGTATCCCTGTAACAAAGGCAGAGTTAACAGTTTTGAACTCAATTTTCAAGGTACATCTCTCTCTCTCTCTCTCACACTCTCTCTCTCCTCTATTCTTCTCTCTCTGCCTCTAATGCCAAAATTTACATTGCCATGATTCACAAATAGTTCAATAAAAATAAAAAAGTTTGTCGTGGTAAAAATAAGTGATCATCAATAAAGAGAAGTAGCTATCAAAATCTTATAGTAAACTTATCAGTTATAGTATAGCTTAGCCTTCTTTGTCTAGAATAATTAATTGCCTGGCCAAACTAGGAACGTCACAACCTGATTAAAATTTTACTGATTTTGATCACATATTTGTTGCATTGTGTGTTGTAGTATATCATGTCATACGGTCATACCTTCTAGGATCGCATACCAATGTCAACTCAAGATATGGAGGAGACTATGAATGGAACAGATAGGGAGGGGATCACTCTTTGATTTGCTTCTATTGCACAATTTCTCACCCTCTCTGAACTTCTCATCTTTGGTAGTTGTTAAGTAACTCCATCTTGCAGAATTAGTAATTTTATTGAAGAGCTTTCAGTCTGACCATTCCTCGTTGTTTGCTTTTGCAGAGCTTGCATAATTGGTAATTTTATTGCCTTCTTTCGGCTTGCATAATTGCATGCTCACTTTTTGAAGGTATTGGGTGTTCTTTTCTTTCTATTTTGCGCTCAACAAAGATACTATGATTGTACTTTTCTCTTAAACAACTTAGGCCTACCATTTATTGACCAAGAATGCGTATGCTCAATCATTAGAGGGAAATTTAGGAAATTGCCATGGTTTCTTCTCTGAAATGAATATATTCAATATGCAGTTCACAATCAATTACATGATGAAGGTCTATTGTCTATTGCATTAATAGGTTTTTCTTACTTTTGTAGGAAAATACTAAAGGTATAGTAGATGAAGGTCTTGATGACTTGGATGAAGGAGATTATATAATGTCTTTGAAGACTCGTGAAGTTTTATTTTCGATATCGAACAATGCTTATTGCAATTTCTTTTTGTACTTATGTTATTTAAAGTACATTAAATACTTGAACCTTATCTTGAATTTTAATTTATGATGACAGTTATTTTTACTTATACGTAGTTATTGGGTTTTCTTTTAAATTGTTTTATTTTCATTGCAACAACTAATGTTTCTTTTGGAATGATGAATTAAAAAGTAATTTTTTGGTAATGCTATTGATACTAATGATTTCACATCATAATACAATCAAAAAGCAGTTATTTGGTGATGCTACCAAAGATTTCACATTTAAATTAGTAGGCAACGGTTTTTCTTGCTGTTGTATATGGCAACGTTTTTTCTGTGTTGCCAATGATAGCAACGGTTTTATTCATAAACGAGAACGGTTTATTTGATTTTATTAGGCAACGTTTTTTCAATGTTGCCATAGTTGGCAACGGTTTTTCAGTGTTGCCATATGAAGGAACGGTTTCAAAAGTGTGGTCATAGTTGGCAACGGTTTCATTCTGTTGTCATTTCCTAAAGATCAAAACCGTTGCGTTTAAGCTATCATTGGCAACGGTTTTACGTTTACGTTGCCTTTGGGTGAAAAAAACCGTTGCCTATACTATAGGCAACGCCCGCAGTAACAACAGTTTCAAAACCGTTGCTGAAAGAAAAGACAACGGTTTTAAGGCTTTACACAACGATTTTCAGGCGTTGCCGTAGGGTCAAAATATTGTAGTGGAGGGAATTTCTTTGGATCAATCTCATTACATTGAGAAGATCTTAAAGAAATACAATTACTTTGATTGTAAACCTGCATGTTCACCAAATGATCCGAGTGTCAAGCTATTTAAGAACACTGGTGACAGTGTAAGACAAATGGAATATGCGAGCATCATTGGCAGCCTAAGGTATGCCACTGATTGTACTAGACCAGACATTGCCTATGTTGTGGGATTATTATGCAAGTTTACTAGTCGACCTAGTATAGAGCATTGGCATGCTATTGAGAGAGTCATGAGATACATTAAAAGGACCATGAATCTCGGATTACATTATCAGAGATTTCCAGCTGTACTTGAAGGGTACAATGATGCTGATTGGAATACTCTATCAGATGATTCCAAAGCAACCGGTGGCTATATTTTTAGTATAGCTGGTGGTGCCGTCTCATGGAAATATAAGAAACAGACCATATTGGCCCAGTCCACTATGGAGTCTGAAATGATTGCACTAGCAACCGTTAGTGAAGAAGCTAGTTGGTTAAGATGCCTACTAGCAGAGATTCCCTTATGGGAAAAACCGATGCCAGTTGTGTTTATCCACTACGATAGTACCGCGGCTATTGCAAAAATAGAGAACGGCTATTTTAACGGTAAGAGACGACAAATACGTCGTAAGCACAACACTGTGAGAGACTGTCTCACAAAAGGAGCTGTGAGAGTGGATCATGTACGCACTGATCAGAACTTAGCTGATCCTTTGACGAAAGGATTAGCTAGGGAGAAAGTCCAAAATACATCCCAAAGGATGGGACTACTGTCATTAGAATCATGAGTCGCTCACGATGGTAACCCGACCTAAAAGACTGGAGATCCTAAGAATTAGGTTCAATGGGTAATAACAAGTTGTGGAGTGATACGAGATGAACATGCTATTATAATTAAAGAAGCATGATTCCTGCAGCGACATAAGGCTGAGATAATAGAAACTCTTAATGAGATCTATACTCTACGTGGAGTGGAGTACCTAGCTACAGGAGTACTCTTGATTGACTCACCTTTGTGAATGTGGAAGTGGGGCCGCTTCCTATGGAATTGTTGGCAGGATTCCTAGAGCGTTCACTAAACCGGGATAGACGTGCAGGGCCATAAAAGCACGGGCTTATAAGAATACACCAATAGAAAAGGTTGTGTGTGGTTTTGATGTTTGAGATAGAGTTCAAGACTACAAGTTACTCTTGTTGAATTGAAATCCTAACCACTATGCAAAGGTTCAAGTCGTAGACACGTTTGTTTATGCACAATCTTATAGAAGCGTTTGACGCTATTTCTAAAACTACTTTTTAAATTCAAGTGGGGGATTGTTGGAATTCTTTTTTTTAACATGAGAGTGAATTGTAAAAAGTCCCACATCGGATAGACCAAGAACCTATCCTCACTCATTGGACTATGTAAGGAGATCTTCTACTCACTTGTTCATCACACCAAAAAGTTGTGGATCAAGAGTTTTCTCCTCAACTTTTTCTCTCCTCTCCCTAAATCATTTCTAGTTCTTTGAAAGCTTGAAGCATTTCCATGCTAAGAGTGGTTTTTATAACCAAAAGAGTGGTTTTTTATACCCATATGAGTGGTTTTTATAACCATATTGAAGGTGTATATCTTAGAGCTAATTTCTCACAGTGCAGTGGAAATTAGTAACAGTTGTCTGGGCTGTTTTATCCTGCGGACGTCGTGGTTGATAGCCTACCTGCACCTTGGAGTAGTGCCACGAAACGTCTTAAAGAAAGCGACCTAGTCCGCGACTCATCCCAGTAATCTCTTTGGCTTGATTTCGAAAACATTGTTGTTTAGGGGAAAGTTCTGGCTAGGAAAGACTTGGTTTCTAAGCGTGTCCATTGTGACCCACCTCTCTTTCCTGGGAACCTACTCGGAATAACCATAAGGGCAGTGCTGTCTTTGCTCCTCCAACAAAGAAGGTAACTTATATTTCTTTTTGAAATATTTACATTTTTGGGCTAGAAACCATTAATATTTATTGCTTAAACATCAATATATTGTTTATTTTCACAAACTCAAATATTTTTAAATTTGAAATGTATTTTTCTCATATTCATGATTATCTTTCAAACTATACACTGAGAAAAGAAAGGTGCTATAAAAGGTTCCATCTGAATAGGAATCCAACTGAGAAGTAGAGTACAAACTGCAGAAGAATGGAGGATCAATTAGGTATGTAGTGAAATTTAAAATAAATATTACTAGGTGTTTAATTTTTTTCCTAATTGATAAAGTAAAAATTGACTATCTATAAGTGTATTAACTCAAACCTTAGCTATTTTGGATTGTGGTAACGTTTGAAATTATAGTTTCAGTCATAGATGTTGACTCCTCAAAATCTTTGTGTTGCAGGGAGTCGTAGACAAACATTCCAGAAATTTCAACTGTGTTGTGATTCAAAAGACGCCTCAAAAACTGGTATATAAAGATTTCAATTGCGATTGTGAAGTCTTGTTCTTTCATCCTAGTTTTTTCGAAAATTTTCTTGCACTATTGTTGGTGTAATATAAGTTGTACCAGTTTAAATTATTTTTTATTAATTAATATTTTCATATGTAAAATCAACTATTTCACATGAATATAATGATCTAGCAGGACATTTTATTTATTTTTATTGGGTTACATCATTTTCTAAATTGCTTATGACATATTCTAAACGAATATCGTTATAGCAACATAAGTTGTCTCGAACATGTCTTCTCGTATTTGCTGGTTGACATTACGATCAGTCATTATATTCTGAAATTGTTATGTTCGCCAGTAAGAGATCGGCCTAAATGAATGGCTCAAAATAGGTGAACGGAGGTCAGACATGGATCATCGCCAGAGTCTAAACATACACATAATCTTTCCATGGGCCTCTATTTTGACCCAATTGCAATCTCGGGGAGTACAAATTTGCACCTCGGCATCGACAACAAAGAAGGCGTCTGAACCACATCTTTCGGAAGAGCAACTGTCACTCGAGACACCAGAATCAGAGTGACTTCCCCCTCGGACCTTAGTTCCAATTCCTACATGGCTCTTTCATCCTCTCCAGCAGAACGACTCGGAGAATTCTCCCTTGAAGTATATCTCTAATCTTTGGAGTAGTTTTCTCCTTCCTGGACCAGTCTGGGTGAACGAAGCTTCTTTGGATCGTTCTTATGTCGAACCATAATGTGACCTTCAGGGATAGAGTTTACTCGTCAAATCAATCACTAAACCATCAAAGACATCTCATTTGAGATACCGAACTGAGATTCGGTCTCCGAGGGATCCATTATAAATCGTAAGGGAGAACAAAAGTCGTGCAAACCACCTCCTCCGAAGAAAGACGTCGTAGGGGGTAGGAGGATGTCGCTACGAATGAACCAACCAACATCTAGCCAAGAAGTTGCTAGAGCGAGCGGCCAACGGAGGGAAATAAAAGCAAAGAAAGAAAGGGAACTTACGAAAATACCTAGTTGTAGAAAAACTGGCACTCATCGACAGTAGGAATACCTCCGAGGATCTCAGACTAAAAGTCTATGTCAGCCAATCAATTAGATACGGAGCACCAAATGGACAAATGAGGAAAGGGTATCCCTATTTATACTAAGACGAGGAACACGAATGGGCAGAATCGCAAACGACATGACCATAATTGGTAGTAATTATGAGGCACGAGAAACAAGAAGTTCTCGAGGATTCTTTTATGACGTGACCCCCTGAAGCTACCGTCACTACAAAAATAAGGTTGATTTGCTACAAACATTTCTGACGGACAAATATTTTGTCGCTATTTGTCACAAAAATTTCGTCGCAACTAGACGTTTCAATTTCCTCCTAATGTTTCGGACGGATTTTAAAGTCGTCGCTAGTTTCCGACGGAAGTTTGCGTCGGAAATCCATCGCAAACTATCAAATTTTGTTTGAACAAACTTTGGATCCTCGATCCCTCATTTCTCCTCCCTCACTCACCGCAAACAGAACCCCTTCTCTTCCTCACTCGCTCCTCCTTCGACCTCCAACCCATCACCGCGCTGGAAACCCTATACCCGTCAACCATGGCATCGTTCTCCTTCCCTTTCTCCCTCTCTCAGCGCCTCAAGACCCAAACCTCAAACCCCTAGTTCCCTCCTTCTCTCAACAACGAAAATCAGGGCTTCTTCTCAGCCATTCGCCTTCTCTCAGTGCCTCTCCTCTATTCTTCTTCTTATTTGTAAGTGTTTTTCTTCTATTTTACTTCTATTTGATAGAAAACTCCCAATTTTTTGTTGAATCAAACTCCCAATACTGTCATTCTTCTTCCTATCTTCTCCTTGGCATTCAGTAGTTGGCCTAATTGGTTGAAGCTTCCAGGTAACTATTGCAGCATTCAAACATATTTTTTTAGGGTTTTATTGTTGATTGGACATAGAATCTGTAGCTGGTGATTTGACTCTATATTTGTTGATGAAACCCACTCCATAAACATCCATTTAGGGACTGGAATTTTCGGGTTACTGATTTTGGGTTGGCTATGACCTTTAGTTTGTGGGTTACTGATTTAGGACCAAGTTTCCAATAAGAATGTGATATGTTAATATAAAGATGATAGTTGTTGGCTGAGTTAGAAGTTAATGGTTGATGGCGTATTTATATGTTAATATCAATCGCATGGAATGGTGGTTTTGTATTGCTATTCTTGTTTCTTTCAGCTACTCGATGAGGCTCAATCGCACATACTTGTTGAAAGGGCCATCAGACATTACTAGGCAACTGCTGATTCCATGGCTTTTGAGTTTCTTCACATGGTCAGTGACTCAATCCCTCTGATCATTTTTTTATTACTTCATAGTCAAGCCCTGCTTTCTACAATGGTCCTATCCCATGTTGTGCTCTTTCTTACTGTGCGGAAGGTGAGCATATGATTGCTTTGGATGATTTAAGCAACTTTTTGAGTAATAGAGAGAACTTTTGAGGAACCGAACGAGTTCATTCCTCTCATCATCTCAGCCTCCATGCTTGGCGTCTAGGTGAGGCGAATCCATGTAGACCAAGGGAGTTCCGCCGACATCATGTTCCAAGACCTCCTCCCCAAGCTCGGCCTGACCTCTAGGCTACCTCGATGTCTTGGTGACATATGGTCGGAAGAAGCTCGCTCGCACTATCAAGAAAATCTTCTTAATAGTGCCACTAATTACCCCGTATTACTGTATTGTGGGCAGACCGACTTTAGCCAGGCTCGGCACCGTCGCCTCCACAGTACATCTGAAGATGAAGTTTCACTCGCTGGTGGGCAACATCATAAATGTGTTGGCCGACGTTAACTCCGTGGAAAGATGCCAGTATCTTGCTCTCAAAGGCACCCAACGGAGGCTGCAAGAGCTCCCCAGCTTCCACCAACCACTACTTAGGTATACCTCACCGAGGTCGACGCCCGCTACGACCCGGATAGCTCTGAGGACGAGGATGGCGACGAACTAGCCAAGGAACTTAAGAAAAAGATCAAACACCTCGAGCCACAGGGTGAGTTCCTTGAAGTTCCGCTGGGCGATGACCCCACGAAGACTGTTAAAGTAGGGGCTGAGCTCACCGAGGCGATCAGAGAATGCTTAATTGCGTGCTTGCGACGAAACGCCGATCTGTTCGCCTGGTCCGCGTCGAAAATGCCCGGGATCCCACTGGAGGTAGCGTGCCATCACCTAGCGGTCAACCCCGAAGCCAAGTGCGTGGCCCAATGACATCGAGCCCAGAGTGAGGAGAAGGCCGAGGCAGCGGCGAAGGCTGTGGCCGACCTCCTATCTACAGGTTTCATAAAAGAGGTGAATTACACCACCTGGCTGTCCAACGTGGTGCTGGTCAAGAAGAGCAACGAGAAATGGAAAATGTGCGTAGACTATATTGATCTCAATAAAGCGTGCCCCAAAGATGCCTTTCCCGTCCCAAGCATTGACATGCTCATGGATAACGCGTTCGGCTTCCAACTCCTGTCCTTTCTGGATGCCTACTCCGGATATAACCAAATCGCAATGAATTCCCCGGACCAGGAGAAAACGGCTTTCATGACGAGCCAGGGGAACTACTGTTACAGGGTCTGCCTTTTGGGCTTAAGAATGCAGGGGCCACTTACCAGCGTATGATGAATAAGGTTTTCTAGAGCCAAATCGGCAGAATATTCGAGGTCTATCTCGATGACATGATTGTGAAAAGCAAGGCGGATGAAGGGCACTTGGCCGACTTACAGGAAATCTTCGACGAGGCAAGGAAAAACAACCTCAAGTTCAACCCTGAAAAGTGTACTTTCAGCGTCAGGGCGGGGAAGTTTCTTGGTTTCTGCTTAACTGAAAGAGGGATCAAGGCCAATCCTGATATATGCAGATCCGTGACCGACATGCGTCCCCAAACCACCAAGAAGGAAGTGCAAAAACTGACAGGCATGATTTCGGCCCTCTCCAGGGTTTGTATCCAGGACGGCCAATCGTTCACTCCCCTTTTTCAAAGTCTTGAAGAAGGGCGTTGAATTTAAATGGACGCCCGAATGCAAGAACGCTCTCACTGAGCTCAAGCAAATACTGTCCGAACCCCCAATACTGCTGAAACTAGTCGAGGGTGAAACACTTTATCTATACCTCGCTGTAGCCGAGCAAACGGTGAGTGCAGTTCTGATCCGGGAAATAGAAGAAGGTTAGCGACCAGTGTACTTCGTGAGCAAGGTGCTGCAGGGGGCCGAGTCCTGATACCAAAAGATTGAGACGGTGGCCTTAGCCCTAGTCGTGGCCGCTAGAAGACTAAGACCGTACTTCGTAGCTCACCAAATCGTTGTCAGAACGGATCAACCAATCCGGCAGATTTTGCACCGTCCCGATCAAGTAGGAAGAATCATCAAGTGGGCCGTAGAATTGTTTGAGTTTGGCATCAAATATGAGACCCGATCCACCCTTAAGGCTCAGTTCTTAGCCGATTTCATTGCGGAAATGACACCATCACTCTCCGAGACGACTCCTTTACAATGGAAGCTCCACGTCGACGGTTCGTCAAGTTCAAAAGGCAGTGGAGTGAGGCTCATCCTCGAGAACTTTGAAGGGTTGATGATCGAAGTTTCCCTCAGTTTCACCTTCACCACCTCGAAGAACCAGGCAGAATATGAAGCTTGCATTGCCGGATTGAAGCTAGTCTCGGATTTTGGGGCAAAGACCGTCGAGCTGAACACGGATTCGCTACTGGTATTCTCCCAAGTCAAAGAGAACTTCGTGACAAACGACCCCATTCTGCAACGATACCTGGCACGGGTACAGGAGTTGTTCCTTTGTTTCAAATAGGTAGAATTGAAGCATGTGCCTCGGACGGAGAATGCCCGAGCTGATGTCCTAGCCAAGCTGGCTAGCACAAAGCCAACGGTTAATTTATGGAGCATTGTTCAAGAAAACCTGAAGACACCGAGTGTTGACCTGTCCACGGCCTCTATATCGGATGTCAACGTCATAACGGGGGACGCAGGGTGGATACAACCCATCAAAGATTACATCGAGCTTGGGGTGTGTTGCGTAAAAAACACAATTGAGAGCAAGTGTACTCTCTTGCAGAAGTAGTATAAAAAATATCGTCTCCACAGGGATTAACTAATAAGTACCAAACTATTTAAGATTAATTATTATTTAGACGAACGAGTGTTTGGTTGTATTAGAAATTAAAATAAAACGAAGTAAATAACAAGAATTAAAATTGAAAAGTCCGATCAACGGAGGGAAGCCTAGGGTCTCCGTTTCACTTGCTAGGTTCGATTCCTCTATGTCTAATTCTACCTGAATTCCCTTACTTTATTCAATTACCAATCCCTTTACTAAACCTATTAATCCGTTTGGTCATTCGTGATTAATATTCTTTTCCCTAAATTAATCCTAGTTTGGTCATGCTAGAATTTAAATTTAAGAAAAGCCTGAAGTACAAAAAGGTTGAATGATTGGAAGACTAAATTAAAGTTTGATCATTCATTAATTATAGTCTCAATTATCCTATAGGTCCTCCAACTAGTTGTAGTACGGTCGCTAATCAACTAATTGATTATAAACATGCAAAGGGTTGTCAATCCTAATTATGTAATAAAGCAATAGGATAATATTAATTGAAATAAAAATTGGGAATTCAAAATATAAATTAAAACATAAAAAGGTCTCTAATCAAGCAAGATCCACCTAAGACCCTAGAAGAGGATTTAGCTATCCATAGTGTTCAAGAACATTGGATTAAAATAAAAAGTCATGAATTACAGAAGATAAAAATAACCCGGAGATTGAGTAAATTCCGATCCTGTATTCAGTCTCTGTATTCTGCTCCAAAGCTCTCTCACGGTGTCAAGAATGGATATCCAAAACTTCACTCTCCCCCTTGTATGCGTTACTGTAGCTCTCGTTTGTGTATGTGGTGTCGAGCCCCCTTTCACAAGTGAAGCTCTCCTTTTATATTAGTTCATTTTCTTTCCCTCCAAGCAGAGGATCAAGTGAAGATTGCTTCCACTTTTAATTGCAAGATATGCCAATCCCTAAATATTAGGATTTAGATCATTCCTAAATATGTGTTGCTTGCTCTCCACTCCATGCCTCTTTCTTTCTCTCCAAGTCACATGTGCATCACTTTTAGTTGAAATCTCCAAGAGGATCTTCTTTTTATTACTGTGGGCCTTCTTGCATTAATGGGCTTGGGCTTGGGCTTGCTTTCTTTTATTCTAACATTTCTTCTAATTTCAGCCCACATTTATACTATTTTCTTTTTCTACCTTCCTGCAAATATAGAGTAATTTAAGTCAGTTATTTATTTAATCAGTAATAATTACTCTAAAAACAACTCAAAATATCTCTAATAAATGCACTAAATTAGAGTTTATCAACTCCCCCACACTTAACTTTTTCTTGTCCTCAAGCAAATTTCCTGGCTCAATAAAATTTTCAAATAAGTAATTGTTTACCGTGGATTTTGGTAAACACCGCTGGTCTCCAATTTGGTTAACTTGCAGGATCAACCGGTGAATCCTAAGACCATTTGTGTTTAGAGTTTTTACAGAATCGCTTGTGTTCTTGCTGTTTAACAATAAAAAGAAGAAAAGGAGAAGATATAATTGATTCCTTACGCGCGAAACAATCAAGATATTTCAGGGAAGAAGGACTTGAATTGTAAAACACATAAAGGTAAAGAGAAAACAGAAGTAAATTGCATTAAAATGAAAGAGAATGGTACACAAGATCATACATTGTTCTCTGACTCGTTTTTCTCTTGAATGCGGAAGTTAGAGCATGAGAAGTAAAATATGAAATTGTGACCCTTGTTTCTTCTCAGAAACTACTATTTATACAAAGGAAAAGAGGGGGAAAAACTAAACTAAGTAACTGCCTAGAAATTTGAAAATTAATAACTGCTACTCTTACTTTCGACAAGAACCGCTTCATCACGCTTCGACCAACTGCTAGTTCTTCAGCGCATAACTGCTCTGTTTTCTGTCTGTCGAAAACTTGTGTCCATTTTCCTCTTTCTTGCTTTTGCTTCCCCGGAAGCTTGTCGAATTTACCCTGCGCATGACCATTTTCTCTGTCGAAATACTTTGGTCTTTGTCGAAATATAAGTCAAGCCTTGTTGACCATTTTCAATGAAGCCTGTCGAAATTACAGGCTAACAAATTGCCCCCCAAAAATGTCTTTTTCGACCGAGCTTGAGGTGGAAGAAGAGAAAGAACATTTTTGAATTCACCATCGAAATAGACTTTGCACTTGAGTAGAATAGCTGTATACTTGATGTCACCACTGTTAAGTGTTGTTGACGTTACTCCTATATTGGTGTACCACGTGGCCTTCAACGTTCTGCTTATAATTCTGACAATGCTCATATGGCAATCACAACTTCTTTTGAATGCCACGTACTTACGCTTTCTTTATCTTTATTCTAGCGTTATTTTAACTTCTTGCAACGTTGGCTTATACTTTTTCAAGTATTTGCCATTTATACGCAAAATTCTTTCATCAGCGCCAATCTCTTTGACCTCATATGCGCCGTTTGAATAAACTTGTAAAATTTTAAATGGTCCTTCCCAACTTAGGGACCATTTACCTAGGACTCTATCTTTTCGATCCATAGGTAAAATGACTTTCCAAACTAAGTCTCCCACGTCGAAAGTCTTCAATTTGACTTTCTTATTGTACACCTTAGCTACTCTTTCCTTTTGTTTTGTGAGCACATCTAATGCATTTAATCTGTCCTCATCTAGATCAACCAATTCATCCAGCATCATACTCCAATAATGATCAGATGGGATTTCAAATTGTCTTTGAATCCTAATTGTTTGAAAACAAATTTCTGCTGGTAATACTGCATCATGCCCAAAAACAAGTTTAAAAGGAGTATTATTAATTGACTCTTTGGGAGATGTTCGACACGCCCATAAAATTTGGTTAAGTGTCTTATGCCAATTCTTGGGTTTTTGCCCAACATGTTTTTTAATCAAACTAATGATAATTTTATTGGCTGATTCAACTTGACCATTTGCTTGAGCGTAGTATGGCGTCGAACTCAACAATTTATAACCATTTTCAGCAGCGAATTCGACCATTTTCTGACCAATAAAAACCGAACCTTGGTCTGTGGTGATAGTTTCAGGCACACCGAATCTATACAATATATTGTCTTGAATAAAACTAATTACTGCCTCTTGATTAACATTATTTAAAGGAATAGCTTCCACTCACTTAGTGAAATAATCTATCCCTACCAATATGAAACGATGGCCTTTCGACGAGTTTGGCTTAATTTCGCCAATTATATTCAAAGCGCATCCTCTAAATGGCCAAGGTTTCACGATAGAATGTAATTCATTTGCAGGCACATGTTGTATCCCTGCATGCTTTTGACATTCTTGGCATCCTTTGGCAAACTCAATGCAATCTTTTAACATGGTTGGCCAATAAACACCTTGTCGAAAAAGAAGCCATTTCATCTTATGGCCTACTTGGTGAGCCCCACACGTTCCACTGTGAACATTGGATATTGCCAAGTACGCCTCATTTTCGCTAAGACATTTGAGTAAAACTCCCTCAGGGGTTTTCTTAAACAACTCATTTCCCATAATCACATAACTTAAGGCTCTATACTTGATCTTTCTATCAGTCATCCCTGTGGGACTCTCCAAGTAATTAAGAATTTGTCTTCGCCAATCATCATTTGACAAATTGTTGATGGCAAAAACTTCGAACACGTTGTCACAATACCCTTTGTCAAAAACTTCAAAAGTTTCATTTCCATTAAAAATTTCATTTGGCTTAGGACTTGGGGCTAAAGAATCGGCCTCTGCCCCCTCAAGTTTTTGCCTTGACAAAGTTTCTAGTGACATGTCCGTCGAAATTAGTTTATTTTTAATTTCGATTAGCTCCGTTAAGTTTTCTTTCGAAACTTTATAACCTGAAGCTAGCTGTGCCAAATCATTCGCCTCTTGATTTGCAATACGAGGCACATGCTCGATTTTAACGTGATCAAAACGTTTCAATAATGCATTGGCAGTAATAAAGTAAGTAATCAAATTTTCCCTTATGCACTTGTATTCTTTTGTTAATTGCTTGATTACTAATTCAGAATCACCTCTTATTTCGACCTGCTTTGCCCCCAAGTTTAACAGAATTTCGAGTCCTGCTATTAAGGCTTCGTATTCCGCCTCATTGTTGGAGCAACTTTCTTCGATTTTATACTTGTATTTGGTTGGTATTTCTGTTGGTGAAATGATTAACATTCCCACACCTGTACCATGTTTGTGGCTTAAGCCATCGAAATATAGCCTCCAAGGTCGAAGGTGAACACAATCAATTGCTAATTCGACCACTGAATGGTCTGCAATAAAATCTGCCACTACCTGGCCTTTAATAGCCTTTAGTGGTTGAAATGTCAATGAATATTCGGATAAAGCTAATGCCCATTTACCTATTCTGCTATGCAAAATTGGTTTCGATAACATATGTTTAATTATATCAAAATGAGAATAAACATAAACATCAACAGGCTTTATATATTGCTTAACTTTGTACATGAGAAATACAAACACAAACACAGTTTTTCAATAGGATGATATCTGGTTTCAGCATCATTCAAAACCCTACTGAGGTAATATATGGCTCTTTCGACTCCATTTTCATCCTCTTGTGCTAACATACTACCCATTGACATTTCTGATGCAGCTATATACAATTTCATTGTTCTATTTCTAATTGGAGACAATAAAATTGGTGGTTTCATCAGGTAGGCTTTGATTTTGTTGAAAGCTTGTTGGTGGCATGGCTCCCACTTGAAAACATCTTCCTTCTTCAGTCGAAGTAATGGCGAAAATACTTGAGTCTTGCCACTTAGATTTGATATAAATCTTCTCAGGAAATTGATCTTTCCTAGTAAAGACTGCAATTCTTTCTTTGTCGAAGGAGGTTGTGTTTCCATGATAGCCTTCGTCTTATTTTGATTTATCTAAATGCCTTTTTTGTGCACGACAAAGCCTAAGAAATCACCTGCACTTACACAAAAGGCACATTTTAGTGGATTCATTTTCAATCCATATTTTCTCATCCTTTCAAATGATTGTCGAAGGTGGTCTAGATGACCACTTTCTGATGCTGATTTGACTACTATGTCATCTATGTATACTTGCATAAAATTTTCTATAAAATCATGGAACATAGTATTCATAGCTCTTTGGTACGTAGCACCAGCATTTTTTAAACCAAATGGCATCACTACCCATTCATAAACACCTAACGCCCCCGGGCATCGAAATGCAGTCTTTGAAACATTTTCCTCAGCAATAAAGATTTGGTTGTAGCCTGAACACCCATCAAGCATACTCAAATATTGGTAACCTGCTGCGGAATCAACTAACATTTCTGCCACTGGCATTGGATATTGATCTTTGGGAGTAGCATTATTTAGATCCCTAAAATCTATGCAAACTCTAAGTGTACCATTTTTCTTAATTACAGGAACTATATTAGCAAGCCAATCAACATACCTGGCAGTTCTGATGAACTTGCTCTTTAGTACCCTTTCGATCTCTGTTTTGATCTTCGATATGATTTCTGGTGCAGATCTCCTTGGGGTTTGCTTCACAGGCTTCTTATCTGGTCGAATAGGCAGCTTCAACTCAACCACTTCTCTTTTTAAACCTGGCATTTCATTGTAGTCCCAAGCAAAACAGTCTTTGTACTCTTTCAGCAATTCGACTATCTGCACCTTGAAGTCTTTATTGACTTTTGCACTGATATATGTTGGTCTTCTTACACTTCCATCTCCCAAATCTATTTCTTCTAAGGGATCTTGTGCTTGTATCTTCTTGGTCGAACCCATTGGATCTTTCTCAAATCCTAATGATTCATCATCGTAGACACCGTCTAGTCTAGGTGATTCGACCATAATTTCTTTGTTACTATCATTTGTGGTTAAAGCAACCATGTGATGCAACTCAGCTTCGAGAATTGGTTTTTCTTTATTTTCGGCCACATAGGCCGTAATTCTTTCCCACGTACTGGGTTTTATCATCATCAATCATCCCAACCAGAAGGCTTAACAAAGCCTCTTGGTCTATTCTCCTCATCAATGACTTCCCTTTCCCAAATGAAACCATAATTTGGGTGAAGATTAACAGAGGAGAAGACATTGTCTTGCTCAATGAACCCAGCATTGGAAGAAGAGCATGGAGAGATATTTGCCAATTGCTTGTCGAAGGTCTTCTTGGTGATGGTATTCACTTCAGCCTTGAAATAACTTTGGTCACCTTCAATGTTTTCAACCAACCCATCTTCTCTCCAAATAATGAGCCTTTGGTGCACAGTTGAAGGGATTGCCCCCACTCCATGTATCCATTCTCTTCCAAGCAACAAGTTGTAGTTTGCCTTGGAGGGTATTACCAAAAACAAAGTTGGCCTTTTGATGCTACCTACTGCTAATTCGACTTCAATGGCCCCAAGTGAATGGCCAGTTTTGCCTTCATAATTAGTGAGAACCACATTATGTGGCCTCAAATCAGTGTCACATTGGCCAATTCTTCTTAGCAAATGTTGAGGCATCAAATTCACAGCAGCACCACCATCAACAAGGACCTTGTTGATTCCTACATTGTTGACCATGGCTTGAATGAACAATGGCTTGAGGTGATTCATCATGCCACAATCTGGCCTTTCAAAGACAGCATGTTGCTCTTCGATGCAGCCATTCTTCAACACATAGTAGCATATTGGCTGGTAAGCCATACCTTCGTCGAATTCTTCTTCGACCTCATTGACTTCAGACACCACATCATATTCAACTGGTAAAATTGAAACGACACCACATAGCACGTCGAAGTCATGCTCAGAATCAGCAAAAGAAGAGTTCAATTCCTCTTCCAACTTGAGATCTTCTTCTTTGAAGCCTTTCTTTATCTCAGCCAAAGAAGGGAAGATTCTTTCAGTGGCTGGTTTCCTAACCACTTCAGTTGAAGGTAACACTATTTCTTTACCTTTCTCGCTCTTGGGAATTGCTACTTTGCCTGTAGCAACAGGATCAACTTTCTTTTGGCGTTGAAATCTTCGCCATTGAGTCCTTGTCATAGGATTCTTTCCCTTGTAGTTGTTGTTGTAGGCATACTTCTTATTTCCAGTTGCCTTGTTTTGGTTAACACACTTGTGTTACCTTCGACCAGTTTAGGTGGCCTAATTCGATGGATAGCATTGCCCCCAGTGTGGTATATGGCTTTGCCTCTTCCACCAGATTGTACCCACTTTTCAACAGGAGTACCAGAAGGAGGAACATAAGTACTCAGCTTTCCTCTTCCAGGAATTTTGGTCGAAGTAACCATGTAGGGAATTCTCCTATCCGCAAAATCAAACTTGGGCCTTTTATCCACCCATTTACCTTTGCGCTTCATTTGAGGCTTGAACTCTTCAAGTTCTTTAGCAGCCTCCTTGTCAAAAACAGCACTGCACCTTGGGCACAGCATCACTTCTGAGTTGCTTAGCTTGCAACGATTGAGGAAATCAACCAATTCCTCTTCAGCTTTTGGGTACACTGGTTTGGCCTTGTCGTTTCCTTGGCCTTCTGCAGCCATTTCGACATCCATCTCTGAAATTGGTGAAGTTCTCTTAATGTGAGCCTTACTAGGCCCAGTTTCAGAAGCTTCAACCATATTGATGCTAACTTCAGTGTATAATGCCTCGACTTCAGGCAAGGGATCAGCATCAATCTTCATTGGCGCTTTTGGTTTTTCACCAAATTTGAGCCTTCCTTCATTTAGCGCTTTCTGCACCAAATCCCTGAAAAGAACACAATGAGAGGTATTATGACCCAAAAAATTATGGTATTTGCAAAAACCTCTTTTCTGTCTTTGTTCTAATGGTGGTGTTTTTAGCCCTTTAGGAACTAGAATTTGACCATCCTTAACTAACAAGTCAAATATTTCGTCACATTTAGAAACATCAAATGTATAAGTTTTTGCAACGAATTTGTCATTTTTAGGTTCGACAGGATTTTTACCATTTGAAGGTTTCAGCAATTTACAAGTATATGGAGGTCCTGGCTTTAATTCGGCAACATTGACCTCCTCTTCGACTTCCTCGTAAGAGATGTCGTACTCTTGTTCCTCATTTTGAATTTCGACATAGGCAATTTTGTCTTTTTTATTGTTATGAAACCTACTAGTTCTAGATTTCTCAGCTTTTAGCCTTTCGACTTGCCTTACTCTATCGGCCAATTGGGCCATATCTCTTAAATGTTGAGTGTCTAGTTTTTTCCTAATAGAATAATCTAGACCACCAGCAGCCATTTCGACTAACTCATGTTCCGGCACTTGGGTAAAGCACCTTGCTTTGAGAAGTCTAAATCTGTTGAGATAGTCATCAACAGTTTCAGCCATTTTGCGTCGAACACTGGCCAATTCTTTGAGACTAATTTTACATTGTCCCATGTAGAATTGCTCGTGAAAAGCTTTTTCTAACTGGTTCCAATTAAACATAGAATGAGGGGGTAGTGTAGTAAACCAAGTAAAAGCATTTTTTGTTAGAGAATTAGGGAAAATTTCATTCTTAAATTCTCATTTTGGGCTAAATCCCCAGCCTCAGTTAAATAACGAGCAATGTGTTCGACGGTGGATTCACTAGTTTCTCCACCAAATTTAGTGAATTTCGGGACTTTCCAACCCCTTGGCAATTCACTTTGCAAAATATATTCTGATAATGGCGACACGAAATTTGGCCTGTGCATTCCTATATTAAGGCCATTCTGGGCTAAAATTGTTTCGACAAGATTAGCTATATTGTTCTGCGCTCCAAAATTGTTTTGTTGCACTTGCCTGACTACTTCATCAGCATTTTGATTTCTATTTACTAACACTATATCAGGCTCGTTTTCAACCATCCCCTGCAAGGGTTGTTCGACAACTTGTGCTTGTGCCTGATTTCTAGGCAATTCAATGTTAGGCCTTTCTAAGGGGATTTCTACAGGCCTCAAAGGTTGTACTTGGGGTATTGGCTGATTCTGCATTCTTGGAGTGCCAAAGAAATCTGCAATTCGACCCATTTGAGTTGCCAATGCTTGGTAACTGTTATTGGTATCACGTTTCAAAGGGTTGAATACTGTACCAATTTGCTGGGTTAACATATTAACCATATCATGATTAACATCATCTATTTGTTGCCTCAAAGCCAACAAAGATGCTGTGGTTAATGAGGGTTGGGCATTTCAACCATAAATGCCCTCTTGAGAGGCATGCATAGGGGAGAAACCACCATTCATTATGTTATCTGCACACGTTGATGAATTGGTTTGCAAGCCTACCATCATGCCAGTTGGCATACCATAAGGGAGATGTCGACCAACTATAGGCATGCTAAATGGGATATGACCACTAGTTATATATGGGTTAGACGTTCCCATTGTTTGTGGCATAGAAGCCATTTCATTAGGCTGTGTGGTCACCGTGGTGGCCATTGTTGGTAAAGGATTAAGCACAGGAGATGTAACTGTGATCATGCCTGTCGAAGGCATTGGAGCAGTTATTCCCATAGCGGTTACTGGATTAGCGTCATTGACAGACGCGTTCTCAGGGCCACTCTGTGCGTTCGAAAAACTTGCGCCAGAATGTGACATCTTTGACAAAGATTTACCACTCCTCAGGCGCATAAACAATTATATTCCAAGATTCTGTTAACTAACACTCTAATATTTCGACACAAATGTCCCACCGGGCGTGCCAATTTGTTTACCGTGGATTTTGGTAAACACCGCTGGTCTCCAATTTGGTTAACTTGCAGGATCAACCAGTGAATCCTAAGACCATTTGTGTTTAGAGTTTTTACAGAATCGCTTGTGTTCTTGCTGTTTAACAATAAAAAGAAGAAAAGGAGAAGATATAATTGATTCCTTACGCGCGAAGCAATCAAGATATTTCAGGGAAGAAGGACTTGAATTGTAAAACACATAAAGGTAAAGAGAAAACAGAAGTAAATTGCATTAAAATGAAAGAGAATGGTACACAAGATCATACATTGTTCTCTGACTCGTTTTTCTCTTGAATGCGGAAGTTAGAGCGTGAGAAGTAAAATATGAAATTGTGACCCTTGTTTCTTCTCAGAAACTACTATTTATACAAAGGAAAAGAGGGGGAAAAACTAAACTAAGTAACTGCCTAGAAATTTGAAAATTAATAACTGCTACTCTTACTTTCGACAAGAATCGCTTCATCACGCTTCGACCAACTGCTAGTTCTTCAGCGCATAACTGCTCTGTTTTCTGTCTGTCGAAAGCTTGTGTCCATTTTCCTCTTTCTTGCTTTTGCTTCCCCGGAAGCTTGTCGAATTTACCCTGCGCATGACCATTTTCTCTGTCGAAATACTTTGGTCTTTGTCGAAATATAAGTCAAGCCTTGTTGACCATTTTCAATGAAGCCTGTCGAAATTACAGGCTAACAGTAATAGAGACAGCCAAATAAGGGACTCAAAATTAGAAGTACAATGACAGACAATAGATAATATAACACATATGAGGTGTCAAGAGGTTGCCCAATTAGAGGCTCATGTCGCTGAAGAGTACATTTCTGTGAACAAGAGCACTCGCAAACAGTCTCTCTAAGTGTTTAGGGACTAGGGATGTATACGCTCAAGTTTCCACAAAATGCACATTACCATAAGCTTGTAATTTGACCAAATCTCCACTAAATAGTTCACATGCATGCAAAAGATGGGGTTTCATGGGTTGTAATGGGGCCAAGGGTGAAATCATGCAAGGTAGGAAACAAGAAGAAAGGGATAATCAAAGGGCTAAAAACAAGAAGCAAGTAGTAACCTTTGAAACCAAATATGGAGCTCCTATCTATTTTACAACTTTTGTCCAAACTCCAAATTAATTTCACTTTCATTATTCATTCTTCTTTTTCTATTGAGTCAACTCTTTTTGATTTGCTTTTTTTTCTTAAGTAGACTCTTTTTTTTTTGGAATTGCCCTTTGGCTCTTTCATTCTTTTGACGTGCCTTTTCCTCCTTCTTGCATTTTTTTTGTAGGAGGAAAAGGTAAGTACATGGAAACTCCTATTTTGTTTCCTTTGTGTGAAAATATTTTTGTAAACACATGATTCACTCCATTTTTTTTCTCTTCATCCTGACAAGATAGATAACTAAGTATAGGAAGAAATTTCAGTCCTGATAATATAGACAAGTAAAATATAGGACGAAATTGTAATTTTCAATAGGTGCTCCACATTCAATTTCAAATGGTTACCACAAACAAAAAAGAAAAAATTATATCTGGGTACCAAAGAAAAAATATAACAAATAGGCTCAAAGGGGGCAACTAATGGATAATTTCAACAAATAACTCTGAGGCCAGAAAAATCCTAAATCCCTAAATCTTTTTACATGATGCAAATCAATTTTCGCCTTGAAACGGTCAAAAGACAAATTCTAGAATGTAGCAAATTGGGAAACACACTCATAGAAAGAAAAAGGGTAAAAATTTATGATTTAGTATCAATCCCTTATGAAGGCTCAGATCTCACATTTAGAAGCTAGTTCACAAAAAGTACTCAAGAGGGACAAATGCTAATTATCAGCTTCCTAAGGACATCCTCACAGTTACAATTAAGCACAAGTCTGTCAAGTAAATTAATTATGGGATCCCCTAAAGGGAAAATCTCTATTTTTTTCAATTTGAAGCATAAGTCATTTAAAATAGGCCAGAAAAAATGCTATCAACATATATGGTGGGTATGTGCATTAATAGAGATTAAGTGACAAAATAAACTATCCTCCCCCACACTAGCATGAAGCATGGTCCTCAATGCAAAATGATCAAATAGAAACAAAAGAAAATAAATGAGAGAGAGAGAGAGTAAGAGTGACTTCCCTGAAAGAGCTTGCAAAATGAGCTAATTCCTAAAAAAGACAAAACAAAATAAAAATAAGAGGAAATAAAACACAGGTTGCCTCCTGCGAAGCGCTTGTTTAACGTCCCGAGCCTGACGGTAATAGGGTCAATCCTTGAGGGCAGTGACATAGCTCACTTGGAGTAACCCTTCCTCAAAATGCTTCACACACTTACCATTGACTTTAAAAGTGGTACCATCTTCATGAGATACCTCAAGAACTCCATATGGAAAAACCTGAGTAATAGTGTAGGGTCCATACCACCTTGAGCGCAACTTTCCTGGAAAAAGATGCAAACGTGAGTTATAAATTTAAACATTCTCACCAACATGGAATTCGCTGCTGGATGCGCTTATCATGCCACTTTTTAGTCCGCTCCTTATATAACTTGGCATTCTCATAGGCTCCTAGACGGAGCTCATCCAATTCATCTAGCTGCAGCAACCTATTTTCACCTGTAAGCTGAGCATCAAAGTTTAGAAATTTTAAAGCCCAAAGTGCTTTCTGCTCTAATTCAACAGGCAAATGACATGCTTTTCCAAAAACAAGACGGTAAGGAGACATCCCAATGGGAGTTTTAAAAGCAGTTCTATATGCCCATAGTGCATCATCAAGTTTCAAAGACCAGTCTTTTCTTGATGCACCAACTGTCTTCTCTAAAATCCTTTTCAGCTCTGTTTTAAATTTCAACTCGCCCACTAGTTTGTGGGTGGTAAGGAGTTGCTACCTTATGAGTGACACCATATTTGCTCAAAATATTTTCAAATTGTTTATTACAAAAATGAGTGCCACCATCACTAATAATGGCTCGAGGAGTGCCAAATCTGGAAAAAATATTTTTCTTTAAAAATTTCACCACCACCCGAGCATCATTAGTGGGTAAAGCTACAGCTTCCACCCACTTAGACACATAATCTACAGCAACAAGAATATATTGATTTGAAAAAGATTTAGGGAAGGGCCCCATAAAGTCAATACCCCATACATCAAATATCTCATAAACCAAAATATTGTTTAGAGGCATCTCTTGACGCCTAGAAATATTGCCACTCCTTTGACAACTATCACAAGCTTTCACAAAATCATGACCATATTTAAATATAGTAGGCCAATAAAAACCACATTGCAAAACTTTATATGCAGTTCTATTTGGGCCAAAGTGGCCACCTACCTCTTTAGAGTGACAATGCTCAAGGATAGAAGTTACCTCATCCATAGGCACACAACGCCTAATTACCTTATCTCCACAAACTTTAAAAAGGTAAGGGTCATCCCACAAGTAGTGTCTAGCATCAGAAATTAATTTCTTCTTTTGCTGAAAGGAAAAATCAGGGGGAACAACCTTACCCACCAAGTAGTTGACAATATCCGCAAACCAAGGAATAGTAGAAATAGCTAAAAGTCTCTCATCAGGGAAAACCTCTTTGATCTCCCCATCATTTGAGGCCTGCATCACACTATGGTCGAGCCTTGAGAGGTGATCTGCTACAAAGTTCTCTGAGCCTTTCTTGTGTCTAATCTCCAAGTCAAACTCTTGTAGCAACAAAATCCATCTGATTAACCTGGGTTTTGCATCCTGTTTTCCAAGCAAATATCTAATAGCAGCATGATCAGTATAAACAATAACTTTAGAAAGAACAAGGTAATGACGAAACTTGTCAAATGCAAATACTACGGCTAGCAACTCTTTCTCTGTGGTAGTATAATTTCTTTGAGCATCATCAAGAGTGCGACTAGCGTAGTAAATAGTATAGAATACCTTATTCTTTCTTTGCCCCAAAACAGCCCCCACAGCAGTATCGCTGGCATCACACATAATTTCAAAGGGAAGCCACCAATCGGGGGCAGCAACAATAGGGGCACTAAGTAATTTTTCCTTTAAACAATTAAAAGCCTTCAAACAAGTGTCAGAAAAATCAAAAGTGGCCTCCTTAACCAAGAGGTCAGTCATAGGCTTTGCAATTTTTGAGAAGTCTTTAATAAACCGTCAGTAGAAGCCAGCGTGGCCTAGAAAACTACGAACTCCTTTTACAGAATTGGGTGGGGGCAACTTTGTAATTACCTCAACCTTTGCAGGATCAACTTCAATGCCTCTGGTGGATACATTGTGTCCCAAAATAATGCAATCTTGCACCATAAACTGACATTTCTCCCAATTGAGCACTAAATTACTATCCCTGCATCTTTGCAACACTGAATTCAAGTTATGTAAACAATCCTCATAAGAGGATCCAAAAACAGTAAAATCATCCATGAATATCTCAATGCATTTTTCAACCAAGTCAGAGAAAATAGCCATCATGCGTCTTTGGAAAGTGGCAGGGGCATTACATAAACCGAATGGCATCCTTTTATATGCAAATGTTCCATATGGGCAAGTAAAAGTAGTTTTTTCTTGATCTTCGGAAGCCATTGGTATTTGCAAATAACCGGAATATCCATCCAAACAACAATAATAATCATGACCTGCCACTCTCTCAATCATTTGATCAATAAAGGGAAGGGGGAAGTGATCCTTTCGGGTGGCATCATTTAATTTTCTATAATCAATGCACATATGCCACCCGGTTGTTTTTCTAACTGTAATTAATTCATTTTTATCATTTTCCATTACAGTAGTACCTCCCTTTTTATGAACACATTGAACGGGACTTACCCACTTACTATCAGAGATAGGATAGATGATACCTGCATCAAGTAGCTTAATCACTTCCTTTTTGACCACCTCTTTCATGTTAGGATTGAGGCGGCATTGAGGTAGTGCCCGAGGTTGATAATCATCCTCCATATATATCTTGTGAGTGCAAATTGAGGGGCTAATGCATTTTATATCATGAATAGACCAACCAAAGGCCTCTTTGTTGGCTCTTAGTACCCTCAAAAGCTTATCCTCCATGGTGTCTGTCAAATCTGCAGAAATAATCACAGGCAAAGAGGAAGGGGGTTGCAAGAAAGCATATTTTACATTTGAAGGAAGAGGTTTTAATTCAAGCTCAGGAGCCTCTTCAATTGAAGGTTTGGGCTTTGGAGTATCACCCCATTCCAATTCCTCAAATCTATGATTACTCCAAATTTTCTAAGGGTGGTGAGCCTGCAAAAACATTAAGAACTCTTCTTCCTCACCACCCTGCAACATGCCAAGTCCCAGCACAGTAAGTACTTTTTCTAGAGGATCCTGAATTCTAAAATCATCAAAAGTTTCGGAGGTAACCACATCATTAATATCCTTAGCTTGAATAAAATTACAAGAAGCAAATGATGAGGGATTTTTTAATGAGTTCAAAACTTGAAATACAACTTCCTCATCACCAAGTCTCAAAGTCAATTTTCCCTGTTGTACATCAATTAAACTTTTACCTGTAGCTAAGAAAGGACGCCCCAAAATAATTGGGACTTCCTCATCTTCTTCCATATCCAAAACAACAAAATCAGCGGGGAAAATAAACTTATCAACCTTAACTAAAACATCTTCCACCACTCCACGGGGGTGGGCAATGGATCTATCAGCTAGGTGCAAAGTGATGTTATTAGGGTAGGGTTCCTGCAAACCAAGCTTTCTAAAGAAAAAGGCATCAAATTTATACTCGCTCCTAAATCACATAAAGCTTTTTCAAAATGAGAGTTACCAATGGTACAAGGGATAGTAAAACTACCTGGATCTTTAAGCTTAGGTGGTAAGTTTTTTAGAAGTATAGCAGAACATTCCTCATTAAGGCTAACTGTCTCAAAGCCTTCTAACTTCCTCTTATTGGAAATAATTTCTTTTAAAAATTTGGCATATTTAGGCATTTGAGCAATAGCTTCAGCAAAAGGAATGTTGATATGCAATTTTGTAACTATTTCAAGAAATTTAGTAAACTGTTTATCATGCTGGTCATTTTTAAGTCTTTGAGGATAAGGAACATTTACGTTTGCTTGCTCATATTTTTCCCTTTCCTTTTTGCTTTCCTCATAAGTGCTCCCATCAGTAGAAGCTTCTATTTCTTTCTCGGGCGCCCGCCCATCTTGATTGTTTTCTTGAACCAGCTCCTTGCCACTCCTAAGAGTGACAGCCTTGCAATGCTCATTTCTTGGATTAGGCTCAGTTTGGGTAGGTAGTGAGCCTTAGGGCCTTTGAGATAACATAGTAACGAGACTTGATATTTGACTACCTAATGTTTCAAATTTTTCATTTGTCTGCTGCATAAACCTTGTCAACACATTGTTGGTATCCAACTTCTTCTCCTCTTGCCTTTGCACATGTGGAGGCTTATAGGAGTTTGAGTTTTGCTCTTTTTGTTGTCCTCCTCAAGAGAAATTGGGGTGATTTCTCCATCCCGGATTGTAAGTATTTGAATAAGGGTCATTTTGGCTCCGGTTGAAATTCTGAACATAATTGGCCTCTTCTGTTGAAGTTGCCGGTCGGCACTGTGTATTTGAATAAAGATTGAACCTGCTTAGAGAGAGCTTCAAGCTTTATATTAACACTAGTGTCATCGTCAACCTTGTACATCCCTGCTGATTTCTTAATCTGTCTATCACTAGTCTCCCATTGGGCATTATCGGCTGCTATCTCTGCAATTAAATCAGACACTGTCGCGGGTTCTCCATTCATTAGAGAGCCCCCACAAGCCATATTAATAATTCCCCTATTTTGAGAAGATAGTCCGTTACAAAAATATTCAAGCAATTGTCACTTCTCAAATCCATGATGTGGACAACGTCGGAGTAAGTCTTGAAATCTTTCCCAAGCTTCATGCAAAGATTCTTGCTCAAGTTGAGCAAAGCTGATTATTGCACCTCGGATCTTAGTAGTCTTACCTGGAGGAAAGTATTTGGTCAAAAATTTCTGCTTCAGTTGGTCCCATGTAGTAATGGACTCAGCAGGTTGAGAGTCAAGCCAAGCAGATGCCTTGTCGGCCAATGACCATGGAAACAATCTCACTCTAATTGCATCAGAAGGGACACCATTACAAATTACTGAGTCTGTTGGTGCACCTCTGAACATAGTAGAATTCTGAACCATTTGAATTAAGCTTGGTTTGAGCTCAAAATTGGTCGCTTGCATAGGTGGATTGACTATGCTTGTAGTGATATTTGCTGTAGGAGTAAAGTAGTCCCGAAGAGTTCTTCTCGGATTGGCAGCCATAACTCTTGTCTCTTTTCTTATCCTTCGAGCAGTTCTTTCAATTTCTGGATCCAAAATCAAAATAGGCTCTTGGGAGCGGGTTAGCATGCACAAGTAATAAAAATTAAACTAGCAACTAAAATTAAAATAAATATATTTTTTCTTTTTATTAAATTAAAATAAAACAAAGTAGAACAAGAAATAAAAAAAAGGTCTAAAGCAATAAAAAATCTTTTTCGTTTAATATTATTAAATTAATCCCCGGCAACGGCGCCAAAAACTTCTTGCGTAAAAAACACACTTGAGAGCAAGTGTACTCTCTTGCAGAAGTAGTATAAAAAATATCGTCTCCACAGGGATTAACTAATAAGTACCAAACTATTTAAGATTAATTATTATTTAGACGAACGAGTGTTTGGTTGTATTAGAAATTAGAATAAAACGAAGTAAATAACAAGAATTAAAATTGAAAAGTCCGATCAACGGAGGGAAGCCTAGGGTCTCCGTCTCACTTGCTAGGTTCGATTCCTCTATGTCTAATTCTACCTGAATTCCCTTATTTTATTCAATTACCAATCACTTTACTAAACCTATTAATCCGTTTGGTCATTCGTGATTAATATTCTTTTCCCTAAATTAATCCTAGTTTGGTCATGCTAGAATTTAAATTTAAGAAAAGCCTGAAGTACAAAAAGGTTGAATGATTGGAAGACTAAATTAAAGTTTGATCATTCATTAATTATAGTCTCAATTATCCTATAGGTCCTCCAACTAGTTGTAGTACGGTCGCTAATCAACTAATTGATTATAAACATGCAAAGGGTTGTCAATCCTAATTCTGTAATAAAGCAATAGGATAATATTAATTGAAATAAAAATTGGGAATTCAAAATATAAATTAAAACATAAAAAAGTCTCTAATCAAGCAAGATCCACCTAAGACCCTAGAAGAGGATTTAGCTATCCATAGTATTCAAGAACATTGGATTAAAATAAAAAGTCATGAATTACAGAAGATAAAAATAACCCGGAGATTGAGTAAATTCCGATCCTGTATTCAGTCTCTGTATTCTGCTCCAAAGCTCTCTCACGGTGTCAAGAATGTATATCCAAAACTTCACTCTCCCCCTCGTATGCGTTACCATAGCTCTCGTTTGTGTATGTGGTGTCGAGCCCCCTTTCACAAGTGAAGCTCTCCTTTTATATTAGTTCATTTTCTTTCCCTCCAAGCAGAGGATCAAGTGAAGATTGCTTCCACTTTTAATTGCAAGATATGCCAATCCCTAAATATTAGGATTTAGATCCTTCCTAAATATGTGTTGCTTGCTCTCCACTCCATGCCTCTTTCTTTCTCTCCAAGTCACATGTGCATCACTTTTAATTGAAATCTCCAAGAGGATCTTCTTTTTATTACTGTGGGCCTTCTTGCATTAATGGGCTTGGGCTTGGGCTTGCTTTCTTTTATTCTAACATTTCTTCTAATTTCAGCCCACATTTATATTATTTTCTTTTTCTACCTTCCTGCAAATATAGAGTAATTTAAGTCAGTTATTTATTTAATCAGTAATAATTACTCTAAAAACAACTCAAAATATCTCTAATAAATGCACTAACTTAGAGTTTATCAGGGTGGAACTAACCGACCCCAAGAAAGCCACTGTGGTCCTGCGCCGGGCAACATCTTACTCCATCATAGGTGGGAAGCTCTTTCGGCGCGGTTTCTCCACTCCGCTTTTGAAGTGCATAGAAAGGGAGGAAGCCAGGTATATGTTAAATGAAATTCATGAAGGTATCCACGGTTAGCACCTAGGGGCATAGGCACTGGCGAAGAAGGCCCTCAAGGTAGGTTACTACTGGTCGACCATGATGAAGGATGCCCCCGACCTCGTCAAAAGATGCGACACCTGCAGCGATACGCTGACGTCAACCATGCACCCCAAGTCGAACTCTCTTCCCTGTTGGCAGCATGGCCAATCAGCCAGTGGGGAATAGACCTCCTCGGACCTTTCCTGCCTGACCAAGGCTGGGTCAAGTACTTAATAATCGCCGTCGACTATCTCACCAAATGGATCGAAGCAGAACCACTTGCCCAGATAACTGCCAACAATTGCATCAAGTTTGTCAAAAAGAACATCCTAACCAGATTCGGGGTCCCCTCCGTGGTAATCACTGACAACGGGACACAGCTTGCTGATAAGGGATTTTGAAAGTTGATGACGGATCTGAACATCAAGCAACACTTCACCTCCGTCAAGCACCCTCAAACCAACAGACAGGTCGAGTCGGCAAACAAGGTCGTGCTCAAGGGTTTGAAGAAAAGACTGAAAGGGGCGAAAGGAGCGTGGCCCGATGAATTGCCATATGTCCTCTAGGGATATCGAACAACACCGCATTCCACCATCAACGAGACCCCCTTTAGATTGACGTATGGAACCGAGGCAGTCATCCTAGTGGATGTTGGAGAATCTACGTGGAGGACTTTGTACCCTCTCAGCCACGATGCAAACGACAAGGCTGCAAGAACTAGACCTCGTGCAGGAAGTTCGGGATAAGGCACAACTTGCTGAGGCCGTTGTCAAAGTCCAAATTGCTAGGCGATACAACCAGATGGTCATCACTCGAGACTTCAACGTCGGAGATCTCGTCCTCCGGTGTGCTGACGTCCTCAACAATAACGCCCGTGAAGGCAAACTCGCGCCCAACTGGGAAGGACCGTACCGAGTCGCAGCAAAGACCGGGAAAGGAGCCTACCACCTGGAAACCCTCTCCATGGAGCCTATACCCCGAACATGGAATGCTACCAAACTCAGGCTGTACTACAGCTGATCAAATGTAACATTCGGACCAATAGCATCCCTGAATAAAATCATTTCTCACTGTCATTCTGTTTTCCTAACTAACGGGGCTCACGATGACACTTGCCCTGACTCGCGACAACGGTGCAAGGCGAGGCCGTCAAAGAACAATGCACACGTCCTCCTCGACTCCGAGCTTAAATACTCAGTCATGGAGCGCGCAATGGTCCACAGCGACCCCAAACCCGCCCTTCGCGAGCCAGCCTCCTCTTCGGCTTGGCATAAATGCTGAGACGGAGACCGGAGGAAGAAGTCCCAAGCGACTTTGACCCCGCTCTATGAGCACATTCCTTCTCCCGGGCTCCGAGCTTCAATGCTCAGTTCGGGACCGAGGAAGAAGTCCACTGCGGCTTCGAACCCTCTTGACTCTGAGCTTAAATGCTTAAATGCCCAGTCAAGATCTACTTGATTCCGAGCTTAAATGCTCTGTCAAGCTTTTTTGCAGGAAGGACCACGGCAACTCAAGCTCGCTACCGAGACCTAATCTCACAACCTCGAACGTCAGAAAGCGATGATTCCCACCTTACTGTGCTGGAAACAAAAAGGGGATCAAAGACCCAGTTCCTCTGGCCGAGTCCGACCACAGCAACTCGACCTCGACTTGGGGGGTCACTGTTCTGGACTGGGCCGAACCTTCGAAGGACTTGGACCCGCCCATTTCCGTACTCTGCCACGGCCGCATCCACACCTGACCCGCATCCAACGGTCAAAACCTGTCCACTCGATCCAATGGTTTGGGTATGGCGCCGCTGTGTATAAATAAGTGAGCAACCCTCCATTTCCAGGTACGCACTCATTTCTCTCCTAAAATACCTCTTCTCTTCCCTTGCTGACTTAAGCGTCGGAGTGCTTACAAGTACCCCACCCAAGGCGCGGGAGAAGGTCATGTCTGCTCATCCGATGTCAGGAACCATCCATCCGAGGTCAAGTCTCAACCATCGCGGAGCACCTTTCCTTGAACTCCACACCCGTACTCCGGTACCAAACAGTTTTCATTAGTGTTAAAGTGCTAAGGTTAGAAAGAGATAGGTGAGTGGAAGGTGAAATCAAATGAGAGAGAAATATGAGATATATAGGGGGAATATGTCTGTGAATCAGAGATGACAGAAAAGAACAAAGGAAAATTAAGGAGGCCGGATCCTATGAGGAAATGACAATCTCCATTACTTTTAACATAGACATGACATATGCGGAACTAAGTAAATCCAACGGTCTAGGTTGAAAATTTGAAATTAAAAGAGGGAAAATCCAATCTGATCTTCTCCAAGTCTCCAACCTCGACCCATGACCATCCACCATCGTGTCTGCGAAATACCCGTCACCATTTTTTGACCAACACCACAAGTTGCTCCAACTACACCATGAACTACAAAAGTATCTGGATGATGGAAACCTGTAACAATTTTTTGACCAACATTACCAGCAGATCCAACTCCAATCTACCGAGAACCATTTTTCTCCCTTTCCCAATTATTCCTTCATTATAATATTTTAAAATTGAATTAAAATATCAAATATCCATCGGCAAAGTATCTGGAAGATGGAATGCTTCCCACCTCTAACTTTAGTTCGGGTCAAAGGGGGAGATAGAAACAATGAAAATCTCATCAGGAAAGAGACATGACGACGAGACAAACGCAACGACCTCCTGGAGCAGTACGACGACGAATGCAAGCATGAACGACGACAATGGCAAGCGGCCTTAGGTTCAAAGGAGATGGGGTTTGTGATCTTGACATGAGAGAAACTATTACCACATTGGTCTGACTGAGATTGCACTCCAAGAAATTTGACTTTTGCGCACAGACAAAATCCGTCACTAAAGGTCAAAAGTCCGTAGGAAAAAATGGTGTTGACATTTCCCCTCGGCCGGTTTAGCCTTAGACAATGTAAGACGTCTAACAATCCTTTTTTGTCTGTGAGTATAAGTTTTCCCTATGCCTCAATATTTTTACCAACAGTTTTTGACTGTCACTATATCTTTATTCATAACTTCAAAATTTGACTTCTACGTACGGTTATGTCTATCACTAAAAGTTACTATTTTTGTTAAGTCAATTTAATTGCTATTATAAAATTTCACTATTTTGTTTTTAGTCCCTATAAAATTTTTCATCGACTTTTAGTCCCTATAAACTTTCAAAATTTCATTTTTAGTCCCTATAAATGCCAACTAGTTTATATCCATTGAATTTTTTAGTGATGTTTTGCATACATGTTGAGGGCATTATAAACACCTCTTCCATAAAAACTTTGAATTTTTTAACAACGCATAAATTAAATCTAAATTTTTTAAGTGCAAAAGATTCGATAAACAAATTAAAGGAAATACTAACCTAGAAATCAAATTTTGAGTTTATTTTTTGTGAGGGAGATATTTTTAATATCTTTAACGTGTATGCAAAATATCATTCAAAAATTCTAAAGGTATACACGAGTTTACATTTTATAGGGACTTAAAACAAAATTGTGAAATTTTATAGGGACTAAAAGTTGACGAAATTTTTTATAGGGACTAAAAAAAATAGTGAAATTTTGTAGGGACTAAAAACATATTTAACCCTATAAATTATATTTCATTACCAAATTTATTTTTTAACAACCAAATCTAATTATAATTTACACAATACATATAGAAAAAAACTAAAAAAAATCGTTCTTCTACTAAAACATTATAATATATTAAACATCTTAATTAAACAACTTTTTTTAGCAAACATTAATGGTTTCTTGGTAATCAATTGTGTTGGAGGTGGAGTTAGATGAAAATTGTTATTGAGAATCGTGCTCGTAAATTTTGTTATGAATTGATATCGCTATTAAATAGTAGCTAAACCATAGCGGTGATTGGTTGATTTAAAGTTCATTATAGTCTATTTTGTGAAGCTAATATGTATAGACATCACTATTAAATAGTAATTTAGATGTATGATTTAGTTTCTTTTTTCTTTTAAACTACCAAGAGATTCTCGACGTAAAATTCCGTCAAAATTGGGTTGCGACGACGAAACTTGTGACTGAAATTTTGACGTATTTATGATGTATTAGTGACGGAAAAGTATGTCGGAAATTTTTTACGATGAGTATTTTTGCGACAAAATTTTTTCCATCGGAAATGGCCTTTATGTGTAATATGTTACAAAATGTTATGAAATTGCCTTGAGTTCTTCGTATGAACTGCTATTTATAGAGTTTCAAGTAAGTAACTATTTCGTTGCATGATGCACACTAGTAATTATTGAAAGTGAGTAAAATCTATACTGACTAGTGGTCGACGATGATCAATGCTACGTGTCCTTTGGCGTCTGGATTCTTTGCACTTGTCCCTGCATGTTGAATCTTATCCAAGGCAAATATAATATAACTTTAAGTATACCTATTTTGAGAATCATAATAAACCTATTTTGAGTATATAACTTTAATATTAGGATTTTTGAAAAAGAACCATATGTCATAAAAAAGGTAAATATATTATTTTACAAAATGTAAATACAACTATTCACTTAATTTTTTAGGAAGCTTATTCTTTTTCCTATTTACTGTGCATTTATTTCTTATCTATAAATATCAAAAATCATACTCCTATCTTTATTTGGGATATACTGTAAAGGGAAATACATATTTTTTTAACAATAAATAGAAAGAATAAGATTTGGTTGTTTTATATTTTAGTTGATAATATAAAATAGGCTTAAATAGCTTTTACCCCCTGCAAATATCACAAGAATCCATATACCCCCTGCAAAAAAAGAAGTTTTAAAATGAACCTTGCAAAATTCAAAATGTTTCTAGTTAGGTCCCTGCTCTTAGTTTTTCTTAACAACGTTAACTTAAACTGAGTTGGATGTCCACGTTGGCATAACACGTGGCTAATTCGGGCTTATATCATCATCATCAACATCATTCATTCATCTGAAACTCTTATTCTCACTGAAACTTGTCTCAATCATCAACATAATTATTGGCGAGTTTCAGTGAGAAGAAGAGTTTCAGATGAATGAATGATGTTGATGATGAATGATATAAGCCCTAATTAACCACGTGTTATGCCAACGTGGACATCCAACTCAGTTTAAGTTAACGTTCTTAACAAAAACTAAAAGCAGGGACCTAACTAGAAACGTTTTGAATTTTGCAAGGTTCATTTTAAAACTTTTTTTTTGTAGGGGGTATATGGATTCTTGTGATATTTGCAGGGGGTAAAAGCTATTTAAGCCTATAAAATATCTTAGATATCGACCATGCTTTTTACACATGAAAAAATAAATAATTTTAATCTCAAATAATTTCTAGATTAGTTTGTAGAAATATTTAGTAAAAGCATAACTTATTTTTTGTTTGGGTTGTCTTTAAATTATTTTTAAATTCTGATTTTTTAAAACATTGAAACTGTTATAAAATAAGCAAGACTGTATCAAAAGATGAACAAGAGAATGAGAGGAGAGAAGATGGAAGTCATTTTATTTCTCTTTTTTGTGTTAAACTACACATAGGAAATAGTCCTATTTATAGGATATAATGGAAGTGAAAGATCAAACTATTGAAGAGCCACTAACCACCCATTACAAAAGGGAGTAAATTACAAGTGAAATTGGATGAGAGGTGGACATCCATCCATTTTATTCATAACACTCCCCGTTGGATGTCCACCGAGGATATGCCTCATTAAAACCTTACTAAAAAAACCCAGTGGGATAAAAATCTAGTGAAGGAAAAAGAGTACAATCTCCTGTCAATGGGAGCTGCCTTGTTAAAAACCTTTCCAGGAAAACCCATTGGGACAAAACCATGGCAAAGGAAAAAAGAGTGCAGTTTTTCTCCCCTGAATGAAGCGTTACTTCAGAATATGAATTTCAACATCTAGAGTTTCTCCCTGAGTGCATATGGAGCAATATACTCCGTTGTCACTTGTGATGTATCCTCTTTTAATGGAGATTCGCGGTCAGTATTATCTTCAAAACATCGTCCTTGAATTGTTGGCATTTTGGCATGAAATGAAGAAGCAAGAATCATAGGTCGTTTTGTAGATCAAAAATAAATTTAAATATCACCACAAGTAGATAATAGCTGACTTGCGATCTGACTTCATCTAGATCAGAAAAATACTTTGTATCTGCATGGTAAATTTGTGTAACATACATAATATAATTTATTCATTAGGTTAGTCAAAAATGAAATATGCATCCCACTTTGTTCTAATGCCTTTTGGTTTGTAATGAACTATATTGCTACTAATTATCACATAATATTATCATGTCAAAGGATATAACATTTGGTAATATGCATGCATGCTTTCATAGTCTTCAGGACTGAGATATTTCATATGTACTCAATATAGATAATTTTTGCAGATCAATATGAGACTTTCTTTCTCAAAATAATTTAGTTAAAGATATTTCCTTTTAACTTGAATCCTTCTAGGATTTTCCATGTAGAGGTCCACTATAGGTTCAACCTCAAAAATCCATCAGATATAATTTGATTTTATTCATCTAGAGCTATTTGTTTGAACAGTCTATAGTTTTTTTATTGGAAGCTCTTCAAGAGTTCTGATAATATTTATGTCATCAACACAGACATCAGTTATAGCAAATTCTTTCCCAAATACTTTTATAAAACTATAGGATAGGTGATGCATTTTTTGTACGTCTCCTTTAGAATATAAATTTAGACGATTATACCATATGTGTTCAAATTATATTCTTTCGTGGAGGGATTGATTCAATTTAAGTGAGAATTCAAAAAGTGTGTATTGGAATATTAATCCATCAGGGATCTTCAAATAATTATGACTATCAAATGAGTCATACAAATAAGTTGTAGCAACATTCATCGTGTGAAAATTGAGTTCTTCATGTGCTACAAGGCTAATTAAGTACTGAAAAGTACTTGTATCCACCCTTGAGCAACATGTCGAGCTTTGAATCTCACAACTTCTCCATCCTCACTCAACATCAGGTTTCACACCTTCAGGTGTTTGGACTACATGTCCAAAAACTTTTGAAAAATGAGCTTAATTCTGCTTCAATTTCATCTTTCAATTTTGGGCTTTTGGCTAATTACAATCTTTAGTAGACTAATGTTCATGATCCTTGCTATCATTTATCAAATTTAGCGCTATATTATATGTGAAAATATCATCAACGTTGACTTCATTTCGGTTCCATTGTATTTCATTATTGACATAATTCATTGAGATCTCTTTAATTTCAGAACTTTTCAGGTACCTGATTGGTTCTTCTGGAACTGAAATGTTAATTATGTCTGAAGACTCTTCTAGAGTTTCTATATCCTCGCTTGGATCATCTTTTGCTTTAGCTCCTTTTTTTGTTCGAGGATTTTTATCTTTGGAATCGATTGGTCTACCATGCTTCAGGCGCGATTGAGGCTCATTTGCAATATTCGATTGTCCAACAGGGACATCCAGTTTATTGGAGCATTTAGCAGCTGATTATGTATGATTTTGTCACACCTTTGAATTAGTGAATGCATTTAGAAGAGGAATTTCTAAGCTTTGCAAATGAATTATCTTTTTAAACTTCTAGTTCACATTGTTTAGTTTGAGGAACAAAATGAGACAATGATAATTCATTCCTACTGATCTCTTTTTCCAGCTGCTTATGCTCTCCCCCTAATGTTGAGAAATTTTATTCATCAAACTAGACTATAAACAAATCTCAACTGTTTGCTCAAAATACTTTATTATACATGAAGATTTATTTATATCCAATGTATATTCCCAAAATTCTTTGAGGACCTATCATAGTGCATTGTGAACGGAGAATTTGGATCATCTACACATCCAAAAATTCTAAGATAGGAAATTTTAGGTTGGTGACCAAAAACTAAATGCAAAGTGGAAGAGTTGTGATAACTTGTTGGCTTGATGCGAATCAAATTTACAATATGCAAAATTGCATATTCCCAAGTAGAAATTGGAAGTTCTTATCTTCTAAGTATTGGACATATAATTAACTTTAGACGTCTAAAGAATGGTTCTTCAAGACCATTTTATGAATGAACATTTGTTACGTGATGTCCAATATCAATTCTAATAGGCATATCATATTCGTCAGATGTTTTCTAATTTAGTGGAAAAAATGTCCGCTTATAGATTTATTATGTACAAGAGATACACCCCACTTCCATTACGCATGTTTTATCTCGAACTTCAAGTTCATATCATACGCGTCAGAATTTTTTTCTCACTACACTTCTATTGTGTACAAAAGATACATGAAATTCATAAGATTGAAGAAACTCCTGGTTCTTTTCACATGAATCTGCAATTATTTTTCGCATCATTATAGACACGGGATGGCCCAATCGGTCTGCCAAACAACAAATTTATTGTGATTTGTAAACTTCTGGTTTACAACAACATATGCTTCTTGAACTAACCTAAGTGTAAAACAAACTAGAGGAAAAGTGGGCAACACTTCCACTACAGTTATTTTATCCAAAACTATTCTATTTGTATCTTCTTCATTTCATGTTTCAATATGATATCCATTTTTGACGGATATGCTTAAAACGTAATAAATTTCTATGAGTCTTAGGGGAATATATTGCGTTCTTAATGCGTAAGTTTGTTCCCCGGGATAACGGTATATTGGCTCTTCCGGAGCCTACAATTATATTTGAAAAGCCAGATATAGTACTACCATCAGTTTCTCGCTTCACTAAACAAGAGAAATATTTTGATGCTAGTGTCAATACTCATTCTATCCACTTAAAGGATAAAGATAGAAATTGAAAATACACTTAAATATAAAATGTTATTAGAGGAAAATATATAAGTGAGTAACAAGATACTGGTAAATTGCAACAAGATACTTTGCCTCCATAACGATAGCAAACATTTTTATTATTTTTGCTACTCTGCCTACCTTTTTCTTTCTTTCCGACATTTTTCCACTTCTGGGGAAAAAGCGTGTTCTTGTGATTTCCACTGCGTCTACGAACAAGACCACGACCACGAGTTTGTCCATAGTGGTCGTGTGTTGCTACATTCCTTTCTGGGAATGAAGCAGTACTAGTGGGAAGAGTCTCATGACTTTTCATTAAAAATTCATTATTTTGTTATCGAGTGTTGCCACATTCACTTATGGGAATGGAGCAGTACTAGTGGGATGATCCTCGTGATATTCCGATGACTATTAGTTGAAGGCGCAACAACACCATAATTAAGTAATAATATTTTGGCACAGTGTACCGTCTACTAGAAAACGTATTATAAGGTCATGTTGCCTTTTCCAATGAATTTGTAAGACAATATATTATAGTAATGATCAAGCAATAGTTTACATGTAAAATTCATATTAGGATTACAACATATTTACAATTAAGTAAAAAAAGTTCAAACTACAAGGGATTAATTTGGAAAATTAACAAACCACTGAAATTTGAAAGTCACAATCCAAAAGATAAACAGACAAAACAAATCATACAACAAACAGACGAATAGATAAATAAAACTCTTTAAATATTTTAATCAAATTAAGTTCAATTACTCAAGTTTCTCAAGTTGATTTCAAATAAGATTAAGAACTTAGATGAGTTATAACTGCAAGTAAAATATGACTTATCATGTCCAACATGACAACCTTCTAATCCAATATATAGCATCTAGTGAATTGTTGAATACATCAATATATTAAGACCAAACAATACCAGCAAGTAACTGAGAACCGATCACAGATTGCAAAATCTCCACCAGGAAATGGTATAGACTCCTGATTAACCACCAAGTTAGATGAAGAGAGAAAAGAACTATGCATAAGCTAATATGTGAAAGCTGTATACCGTATATCATGCACATCAAACAATACTACATATATTGATCTGATCACATGGATAAATAAATCTAGAACTAACTAATTATGCGTACGATGAATCTAGACAGAAGAATCATTACATATCCAACAATAGAGCACATGCAAATCATGTGTCTTTTCAAATCTTTCCAACAATAGGCCAACATTATGGAAACATATAAAAATTAATAATCACAGTGATAATTATAAAACTAAAAGATAAACTATGACTACAAATTAACACCTTTACCATACCAAAGGACAAATACTCCTATAAGTTAACACCTTTACCATACTAAAGGACAAATACTCCTATAAGTTAACACCTTCAGCAAACTACGGAGCAGAGGAAAAAAAACTTTTGAATGAACAAATGTGATTAAAAATCCTTATATCACGAATGATGAAAGAGCTTATTATAACAAAATGTAGTGCATGGAAGGGAATGATGAAAGATAATAAAAAGCCTTGTATCATAAGAACAGATGCGATATGGTATCAACACTATACACATGCAATGGTATCGACATTATCATCTCTAGCAAAAAGGTATCCCATACTACGCAATACAAGAACCAATATTATCATAGATTGTTAGAAATATCCAAAAATCTATTAAAAGCTACAAACCCACATACCAAAAATAAACTGACAAAGGCATGGCTTTGAAGGGGAAAAAACCACGTAAAAAATTGTGATCTAATACAAAGGTTTGAGGGAAGAGCAATTTAGGGGTAACTTATATAATATTTGAGAAGATGAAAAATACATTAGAAAGGCAAACCACAAACCTTGATTCTGAGATGAAAAATACATCGTTGCACAAAGGTATCTCATACTACACTTCAAGTATCATAGAACAAAAAAGAATTAATATTACCTTCAATTGGTAGAACTTCATGCTGATAACGTGTTATAAAATAAGCAAGACTATATCAAAAGAGGTGGACATCCATCCAGTGGCTCTTCAATAGTTTGATCTTTCACTTCCATTATATCCTATAAATAGGACTATTTCCTATGTGTAGTTTAACACAAAAAAGAGAAATAAAATGACTTCCATCTTCTCTCCTCTCATTCTCTTGTTCATCTTTTGATATAGTCTTGCTTATTTTATAACAGAAACATAAATTTTCAGTTTTTAAAACATTGAAACAAAGTATTAAAAAAACAACTTAATTTTTTTATATTATCTGAAAAAATCATCGTATATCCATTTTTAGATTATAACTTTAATCTCAACCTTTCTAATAAATAACTATAATTCATAAATAAGGTAAATATATTATTTTACAAAATCTAAAAATGACTATTCATTTAAGTTTTTTGGTAGTTGTGTTTTTCATTGCGCATTTATTTGTTATCTATAAATATCAAAAATTATAATACGGTTATCTTTTTTCAAGATATACTATAAAAGGATAGGTATAAAAAGTTTTTTGAAATCAATAAACAGAAAATATAGGATTTGACTTATCTATTTTAGTTGATAATATAAACTATCTAAATCATTGATGATGAAGCCAATGAGAACACATTTTTAATAAATTGAATATGGTATTAATAAAAATAACATTCATGATTATTTAAAGAATCCGTTCGGGCAATATTTCCAAAGGATGCAGTCAATACACCCAAAACTACACCCGTAACCCAAGTTAATTCGCGAGGTTTTTTAAAACCACTAGTGAGATACACGCAAAATACGTGCAAGATCATCATTAAGACCATCATACTTGCCGACCATCGAAGAACTGATCGGATTAACCAACCAAAGTTAGCCTTAGTCATTATATACTGAACAGAGGCAAAATCCTTTGTAACGGTCGGACGATAATAAAAAGTCATAGCAATCGCTTGAATCTCAAGACGTTCTTCGAACCAATCATAGACATTATTGAGATATGTAAACCAAGGGACCCCACTGAGAACCGTATATGAGAATTTCATCTCGTACGGCCCAAACAAAAATACTAAAATACTGGTTATTTGTAAAACAGATATGTGTAAATTTTAAACTTCTTAACTTAATCCTAATATTCCAATCTTCTTTGAAGGAAGATAAAAAAAATAGAAATCCGAAATTCTTTTTAGTTATAATGCCAAAATCTCAAGTCGGCTCACTCGTCTTTTCTCTTGATTCGTTAGAATCTTATACCAAAACAATATATATCAAAGCAAGATATAAAAATTTCTAATGGATGTATGTTATTGTATATTTTTTTATCGGTTAAATATTTTTAAATCGATTCATTCGTGAGGAGCCATATGAGGTGAAAATCTCATGTACGGTTCTGGAATAGAGATGGAATTGGGAAACAACCATCAACTATAACGCTAAAAGAACCAAATTCCGTAAACAACATCGAGGAAGAATGAAAGGAAGAGCCTATCGAGGTAATCATATTTGCTTCAGAAAATATGCTCTTCAGACACTTGAACCTGCTTGGATCACATCTAGACAAATAGAAGCAGGGCATCGGGCAATGTCACGAAATGTCCGTCGGGGTGGACAAATATGGGTACGAATATTTCCAGACAAACCTGTTACAGTAAGACCTATCGAAACGCGTATGGGTTCGGGAAAGGGATCTCCCGAATATTGGGTAGCTGTCGTTAAACCCGACAAAATACTTTATGAAATGAGTGGGGTCTCGGAAACTACAGCTCGAAAAGCTATTTCAATAGCAGCATCGAAAATGTCTATACGAACTCAATTCATTCTTTCAGAATAATCATTCGAAGGAAAGAGGTCTTTAGTATGAAAAAAAATTGCAATTGTGGATTTTTTTTCTTCTTTTGAACACAATATTTTTTTTACTTCAACTATTTGACTGAAAGATAAAAAAAAATGATATGATTCAACCTCAAACCTATTTAAATGTATGCTTATATTGGTGAATTGTTGTTGCTGTAATCAAAAAAGCAGTACCAAATATGCCTTTAGAAAGATCTGAAGTGATCAGAGCTGTAATTGTACATACTTGTAAAGAACTCAAACGTAGTAATGGTATGATAATAAAGTATGATGATAATGCTGCGGTTGTAATTGATACAGAAGGAAATCCAAAAGGAACTCGAATTTTTTGCACAATACCTCGAGAATTGAAAAAGCTAAATTTTACTAAAATAGTTTCATTAGCACCCGAGGTATTATAATACGAGATCAGGGTATAGGTATATCATTTAATAATTAAATAATTAATTTAATTAATATTTCAAAAAATAAATCAAAATAATAATCTAATATATATTATAATATATATATATATATATAATATTATAGATAGAAAAAATAAGAAATGAAATATATATATTTATTATTTATATATTCAAAATTCTGAATTCTAAAAAAAAAATAAAATTCAGAATTCCAAATTACTATAATAGTTCATTTTCTAATATTCTATTATTTTTTTTAGTTTTAGAATATTCTATATATATGTACATTATCCTATTAGATTATAATAAGATTTTCTGTATATAGAGTATTATTTTTATATTCGCATATTCAATAATTAGATATTTTATTGAATCAAAAAATGGGAGCACGTTGATTATATTGAAAGTAAGGAACAACAATCATTTTCATTTGTCATGGGTAAGGATACCATCGCTGATATAATAACCTTGATACGCAATGCTGACATGAATAGAAAAAGAACAGTTCAAATACCACTTACTAATATTATCGAAAACATTGTTAAAACACTTTTACGAGAGGGTTTTGTTGAAAACGTCAGAAAACATCGGGAAAACAACAAATACTTTTTAGTTTTAACTCTACGATATAGAAGAAATAGGAAAGGATCATCTAAAACGTTTTTAAATTTAAAACGGATCATATGGTAATTTTAGAGGTATAATGACAGATTGAGAGGCTCGGTTAGAAAGAATCGGCGGAGAAGTTTTATGTTATATATGGTAATTTTTCGGATATTCTTATATCCGAATTATATAAAAAACTTCTATCCATTCTTGTCAATGGAGAGAGAAAATACAAATTTCTAATATTACTTCTAATCCTAATACATTAGTGAATGTGTCAAGAAGATTTAACTAGAATAGAAATAAAAAAATTCATGAAGATTTAATTATTGAATAACTTCTCAGGGTATATTCCAGGTTCCTTTAATAGAAAAAATAGAATTGAAATAAAATTCTGGGCTATGATTCCAAGAAAATTCGACGTACTCTTCTTTTATATGTATACGACGATACAATACGATGACCGAGAAAGTAAAAAATGTAATAAGGAAACCCTATTTTCTTCCAATAAACAGATTCGGCATTAAGTTAAGGAATGAGAAATATGAAAATAGGAGCACCTGTTCGTAAAATTTGTGAAAAATGTCGATTGATCCGCAGACGAGGGCGAATTATAGTAACTTGTTCCAATCCAAGACATAAACAAAGACAAGGATAATATTTTCACAAAACAAAAAAGGGCTTTCTTTAAAAAAGAAAGTACCGAATGCACAAATCAATAAATATTGAAATTCAAAAAATCGTATTATATTAATAGTTAATTCACTTAAATATTAAATCAAAACAAAAATATAGTATAGATTCTATATTAGAATCTATTCTACGTTATAAGTATTATAACAAATATTAAATTATTGCTTGATATTTCAAATCTATCATGGTAGAAATAGAATAAAATTAAGATAGAAAATAGTAAAGAATCAGTTTTTAACAGGAAATGGATATATCCATATATTTCGGACTTATATTTTTTAAAATAATAAAATATGGCAAAACCTATACCAAAAATTGGTTCACGTAAAAAGGGACGTATTGGTTCGCGTAACCATCCTCGTAAAATACCAAAGGGTGTTATTTATGTTCAAGCGAGTTTCAACAATACCATTGTGACTGTTACAAATGTACGGGGTCGGGTGATTTTTTGGTCCTCTGCCGGTTCGTGTGGCTTCAAGGGTACATGAAGGGGGACACCATTTGCCGCCTAAACCGCAGCAGCAAATGCTATTCGAACAGTAGCAGATCAAGGCATGCAACGAGCAGAAGTCATGATAAAAGGTCCCGGTCTCGGAAGAGATGCAGCATTAAGAGCTATTCGTCGAAGTGGTATACTTTTAAGGTTTATACGGGATGTAAGCCCTATGCCACATAATGGATGTAGGTCCCCTAAAAAAAGACGTGTGTAAAACTAAAAATAAACATTAAAGAAAGAGATTTCAAGAGAAATAAACAATATTTGATAAAAGTATATAACTATGATTGGGAAAAAAGTAAAAGTATCTACGTGAGTTGAATCAAGAGTAGACAATAAGCATCTTTATTATGGACGCTTTGTTCTGTCTCGACTTATGAAAGGCCAAGCTGATACAATCGGGATTGCAATGCGAAGAATTTTGCTCGGAGAAATAGAGGGAACATGTATCACACGTGCAAAATCTGAGAAAATTCCACATGAATATTCCACCATAGTAGGTATTCAAGAATCAATACATGAAATTTTGATGAATTTGAAAGAAATTGTATTGAGAAGTAATCTGTATGGAACTCGGGACGCGTCTATTTGTTTTCAAGGTCCTGGATATGTAACTGCTAAAGACATCATTTTACCACCTTCAGTGGAAATCGTTGATGATACACAACATATAGCCAACCTAACAGAACCGATTAATTTGTGTATTCAAGACACTAAACACTAAACAACATTCAAGACAGAAGTTATACTATAGATGTTGTATTCATGCCTGTTCGAAATGGGAATCATAGTATTCATTCTTATGTGAATGGGAATGAAAAACAAGAGATACTCTTTCTCGAAATATGGACAAATGGAAGTTTAACTCCTAAGGAAGCACTTTATGAAGCCTCCCGGAATTTGATTTATTTATTTATTCCTTTTTTACATGCAGAAGAAGAAAACTTAAATTTAGAAAACAATCAACACAAAGTTACTTTACCCCTTTTTACTTTTCGTGTAGAAGATGTAAAAAATATAGGCTTAAATATATGTTTTGCCCCTGCAAATATCACCATAATCCAGTGATGCCCCTGTAAAAATAAAAACTTTAAAATTGCCCTTGCAAATATAAATCGCTTACGGTTATGTCCCTCGGTCAGTTTCTCATCAAAAAAATAATTTAAATAAGGTTTAAATATATGTTTTACCCCTGCAAATATCACCATAATCCAGTTATGCCCCTGCAAATATCACTATAATCCAGTTATGCCCCTGTCAAAATCTTTAATTTTTCTATTATGCTGATAATTTGCAGGGGCATAACTGGATTATGGTGATATTTGCAGGGGCAGAACATATATTTAAACCTTATTTAAATTATTTTTTTGGATGGGAAGCTGACCGAGGGGCATAACCGTAAGCGATTTATATTTACAAGGGTAATTTTAAAGTTTTTATTTTTACAGGGGTATAACTGGATTATGGTGATATTTGCAGGGGCAGAATACATATTTAGGCCAAAAATATATTAAACATTTTACAAATCGAAAAGGATTTTGCATAAATTTGAAATCCATTGGATTTTTTCATCTTTCTTTTTAGAAAAAGAAAGGTGAAAATATTTAAATTGAATCTTTAGCACAAATCCATATATTCAGTTCAGAATAGGTCTAAAATGGAATAGATATATCTAGGGATTAGTCGTTTCAAAGTGAATTCTCCCTAGATACACAATACACATGGCATGATATTTTTTTTCACAATTGAATCAAATCAATCAATTTAAAAAAGACCTAAACTTAGGGATTTTTCAATAGGTAATGTTGCTCCAATACCCAACCAAAGAGCCACTACGGTACCAATCAAAAAGACGGTTGTTGCTACTGGACGGCGAAATGGGTTTTGGAACTTATTAACATTCTCCAAAAAGGGTACTGTTAATAATCCCGTAGGTACTGAAACCATTAAAAGCACGGCAAACAACTTATTAGGCACTGTACGAAGTATTTGAAATACGGGAAAAAAATACCATTAGGGCAATATTTACAAAGGAGTTACAAATGGATCTGCGGGTTCCCCAATTTTTCAAAAAAAGAAGGGTACACGAAGGTGGACACCATTTGTGCTTGGGTTCCCCAGATGGCTTTGGTAAATGTATTCAACTTATGCTCAAAATGAACTATTTTTTTAAAATTTAACGTCATACCAACCCATTTTATGATTTGACGCATTTGCAATTGAATTGCAATGATTTCCCTATAAATAAATAGTTCTCGTTAATCAGCTTGACACTTCTCTTTAGCAAAGGAAAACCTTGCTTCTCCATAACTGCGATGATCAATCTCTTTCCGTGGAAAACAATTTGGTTTTGTTTATACCAAATGTTGTCTTTCACTACCATCTCTCCCTCATGTTTTCATTCAGTTTTTTTTAGTTTTTATTTTACTTTCGATGCCATTTTGAGTTCGCCAAAGGCACAAAAACCTAATTTCGAGGTCATTCTTACAGGTCTGATTATATGGAAGTCATAATAACTTACACAACTTCACTATCTATGTTATGTGTCGTTGCTCTATTGTTTCTCTTCACAACAACGACTGTGATTTCATTGATTAAGGTACGTTTTATTTGAGAACTACACAACATGAATGTGAATTTTTTTGATGTGGTGTTACTGGAATAGATAGGAACTGATTTATTGGACCTATTAGATCATAAATAAGCTTAACTGTCAATTATCAAATGATTAAAGGTCACGCCCTGCAACAGAAATAAGCTTCACTGTCAATTATCAAATGACCAAATTGTTATAGGCGATAAACTTTTTAATGAATTGACGACATTTTGCCAATTGATCATTAGCGACAATAATTTAGTGTAAACCAACCATTTGATTACAAACAATGCCTAGTAAAAACAAAAAATAAAAATTAAAAGTAGTTTGGCTTTTCTTAACATAATTATTACTATGTGGCTATTTAATCCAAATTTCTTTTCCCCCCATTCCTTATTCGCAACTACCAATGACTTCATTGTTCTTGAATCTATAACGTACACGATCCTCCAATTTCTCTAGCTTTACAATCTTGAATAAGTAGACCTTGTTTAGTTTCTTAGTTGAAAAGGCTATTTTCTGTCGTTTGAAGCTAAGATTGGGTTAAAAATAATGAGAGCACTCAATTTACATTTTTAAACTGTTGTGATGCTTTGATCCAAAGAGAATAATATATTTTGTGTAATTTTATTGTATAGGCATTATCTCACTGCACGAGAAAGTATTGAGAGCACTTCCATGAATACTAATGAAGAAGATGAGCTCGATTGGGAGCTAAGATTGCGTTAAAAATAATGAGAGTACTCAGTTTATTATGGGAGAGCCAGTTTTTAGTTATTTTTAAGAATAACTACATTTTCTTTAAAATACCTAAATGCCAAGGACAAAGGACAAATGCTCTATGCTGGATCATTTGAAGTAATGGTTAGATATGGAGCAAATGTTACTATTGGGCAGGTTGTGATTAAAGAAAATTGTGTTGTGCGAGAACATACAAAAGATTGAAATCAACAAAACAAGGAGGAGATGGGCACACAAGAGAAGTTATTCCTTGATCAGATCTATGTGATTCACCTAGCAATTAATACAAGGGAATATAAATTTGTGGAAATTCTTCTTAGAAAGAGGACGACAGTCATTTAATCAAGAACATTTCTAGTTTCATAATGTTCCAAGACGAGAACATGAGACTGTTCGAGAATCAATAAGATATAATATAATGCAAACTCATCAAGAAAAACAGTAAATAATTGTTACTTACATTCCATTCCATCTTCCATTTTGTCGACCTACACGCGAGCTTACATTCACAATTCGAGCACCAACAATGGATGGTTTCATCAAAGGAATAATGGCTTCATTCATATTCTTGGTACCATGATAATTTGTTTCGATAACTGTTTTGGACGGGGACAGTCGTCAGGCCCAATCCAGTAGTGGTCAGCCATCCCGGCAAGGAGAGGACCAGCTCAACATGGCCCAATCCAACAGCGGTAATCCAGCCCGACAAAGGAGGGATCAGTTAAACTGATACATGGGACCCCAGCGCAACTGGGCTATCCGACATCAACGATGCAGACTAATCACTATAAATATCATCAGTCACCAGGTGTCAGGTACGCAATTCATTCGAATATTCACTAGATAGTACTGTAGCTCGATATAGTTGACTTGGGCGTCGAAGTGTCCTTGCCAGTACACCCCCCCGCACGTTTAGGTCATCCTCATTCTACAATATCAGACGACCCGTTCCTTGACCATCTCCACAGTTGACCTCAAGGTACGGATCATTGGCGACCACAGTGAGAGCAAGCTATCCCACCGACATTTCAAATGCCTCCAAAGGCAACTCGAGGCAGACCGCAGTCGACCGTGGCCGAGATACCAGTCCGTCCACCCCCAGCACTGGAAGGAACAATGACAATGTTGAGGTCGTCGCCCCCGGTGCCCAGCCGGGCACGACCCGGCAGGTCAATGTCACCCTTCCGTCCAACTTGGTTCAAGAGCTCCGGGAACAACTTCGAAACCAAGACCAGCAAATCGTCCAACAGAACGACCTCCTCACCCAGATGGAGGATCAGGCGACGTCCAGGCAAGCAAACACAGCACCAGAACTACGCCGTTGCAACAATAGGTCGCCCAGTCCACGGGTCGACCTGTCTAGGAGACATTGTTCGCCTCCCAGAAGACAGCTCGTCGACAGATCTCCACCCCGCAGGAGGGTACGAGGAGGAGGACCAACCCGCCCAGGATCACTCCATCCACTTCAGATTATACCTACTGGCCGGAGGAGTCTTCGCAATAGGAATCCTCCTATGATTCGTCTGGCTCACCAGGCTCGCCCACTCGATCGTGCAGCCGGTCTTACGAAAGGCGCCACGCAACCATCGATCGCGCAGCCAATCTTACGAAAGGCGCCCACGCAACAATCCAAGAGACAATTCTGATGAAGAACGACGTGGGCATCGAGGTTGACACTTCGAGGACTGACCACCTCGTAGGGGTAGAGTGGACATGAGTTTGGGGCCGTTCACAAGAGAAATAGACGAGTTTCGTATCCCACGCTCGTTACAGAAACCCCCCTCCGACCTGAAATTGTACAATGGCGTGAAAGATCCTGATGCCCGTCTGAAGTAATTCGACATTATGATGAGGTATAGGGGGGTGCCCGGTTCTGTCAAATGCAAGATTTTCCCCTTGACCTTGGAAGGATCAGCTTTGGAGTGGTTCACTGACACCATCTCTTCATGGGAACAGATGGCCAGGGTGTTCTCCGCCCGTTTCACAACTTCAAGGGTAAAGCCTAAGTCTTAGGATGTCTTGATTGCGATCAGACAAGGACCCAATGAGTCCCTCAGAAGCTATGTGGAGCGTTTCAACCGGGAAACCGACCAGGTGAGGAATCTGGATGACAACCAAAGGCTGTGGTTCTTAAGGACCGGACTCCTCCAAGGAAGCAGATTTGAAGTCGAGGTCGGCCTACACGTGCCGAGAGATTTGGAAACCTTCCTCCGCAGATCTCAGAGGTTCATGAACTATGAAGAAAGAACGATAGCTATTGAAGTCGCTGAGGCAGGAATGAGTCGACAACCTATCGAAGAGCAACGGGCATGATACTAACAATTGCATGGCCCTCAAAGACGACATCGAAGAGCTGATCAGGAAAGGGAAGTTGACCCAGTATGTAAAGAAAGACCAAGCTGACAGCAGGGATGACAGGAAGCTGGTGCGATCACCTAGAAAGGGAAAGGCACCAGCTAACGAAGTAGCAAAAATTAGAGAAGAGGACGAGGATGAGGACGATGAAGTCTTAGATACCAGAAAGTCTATGGGAAGACCAGTTGCAATGGTGATAATGGGAGGTCTTCCCACTGATAAGACGGAAACAAACAAGTCCATGAAGAGAAGGTCGGATCAGATCTTGAGCGTCGCATCATTGTCCGGCCCAACGGTCTTCACGAAGAGATCACCCATCTCATTTGGGGACGAGGACCTCCTAGGTGTGACGCCCAACCACGAAGTGCCACTAGTCGTATCTGCAGTCATGGCCAATATAGACATCAAAAGGATCCTTATCGATCAGGGTAGCTCTGCAGATATCATTTTCGAGGACCTCCTAGATGTACTGAAAATATCAAGAGAAAATTTGAGACCTTATACGGGAATAGTCCTAATCGGATTCAATGGGTCGACCCCCACCCCTATCGGATGTATTGAGTTAATGGTCACTTTCGGGGATGACATCGTAGAGAAACCTTTCTGCATAACGGTCAGGACAAACTTCATAGTACTCCCGTGTAAGTCGATCTACCAATGACTCATCGGTCTACCCACACTAGCGCGTCTAGAAGCAGTCCTATCCACTAAATGAAGTTTTATACTAAAGAAGGGGAGATAGCAACAGTCCAGGCCGACCTGCTTTCAGCAAAACGAGCATTTTTCTTAAGTCTCAAGGAACAAGGTGAACAAGTCAGGAAAGAAATAGAGGATGTCATGAAAGGAGGAGAACAAGTTAATGTGATCGATCTTGATGCTCGATACGACCCTGACAGTGAAGAAGAGGAGGGGGACTACCTCCTAACCAGGGAACTCAAGAAGAGGATCAAGAGGGCGGAGCCTGATGGAGAATTCAAACAAGTTCAGTTGGGGGACGACCAGGAAAGGACGGTCAAGATTGGGAACGACTTCCCTGGAGCGCAGCAGACATGCTTGGAATCCCACCACAGGTAGCTTGCCACCACTTAGCTGTAGACCCTGAAGCTAGATGGGTCGTCCAGCGAAGACGGGTGCAAAAAGAAGAGAAGGCACGGGCAGCAGTCAAAGAAGTGCAAGACCTCATTGAAGCCGGATTCATCAAGGAAATAAAGTATACAACCTGGCTATCCAATGTGGTCTTAAGAGAGCATGCCCAGAGGACGCGTTCCCAGTGCCCAGCGTGGACAAACTAGTCGACAGTGCAAGCGGTTTCAGATTGTTATCGTTTCTAGACGCATACTCAGGGTACAACAAGATCGCTATGCACCCAACTGACCAGGAGAAGACAGCTTTTATCACAGATAAAGGCAATTACTGCTACCGTGTTATGCCCTCTTGGTTGAAGAATGCTGGTCTGACCTACCAGAGAATGATGAACAAAGTCTTTCATGAACATATAGGCATGGTGGTTGAAGTCTACTTAGATCATATGATATAAAAAAGCAGAGAGGACTCAGGACATGTGGACGACCTCAAAGAAGTATTCGCGGAGGCTCGGAAAAACTCCCTCAGGTTCAATCCTGAGAAATGCACCTTTGGGGTAAGAGCAAGCAAGTTCCTAGGTTTCTATCTCATGGAGAGGGGGATCGAGGCCAACCCAGATAAATGTAGGGCCGCAACAAAGATGAGGTCGCCCACCACTAAAAAAGAGATACAAAAGCTAAACGGGATGGTGGCCGCTCTCTCACGTTTTATAGCCAAAGAAGCAAACAAGTCCCTACCATTGTTCAAGTTACCAAAGAAAGAAGTTAAGTTCCAGTGGACGCCTGAGTGTGAGCATGCGCTTGATCAGTTGAAAGAAGCTCTCCTGCAACCTCCAATACTGACCACCCCAGAGCCAGGAGAAACACTCTACTTATACCTCTCCATCATTGACGAGTCATTGTAAGCAGTGTTGGTACGAGAAGCAGGATCCAACAAAAATCCTGTATACTTTGTTAGCAAAGCATTCCAAGGACCTGAGCTAAGATATCAGAAGATCGAAAACCTGGCCTTAGCACTTATCGTGGCCGCTCGAAGACTAAGACCGTAATTTGTGGCACATCAGGTCATCCTACGGACTGACCAACCTATCAGACAGATCCTGCATAGACCAGACTTAGCAGGCAGGATGATCAAGTGGGCGGTTGAACTGTCAGAATTTGGGATAAAATATGAGGCAAGATAAGCCACAAAAGCCCAAGTATTGGCCGACTTCGTAGCTAAGATGACCCCCATTCCTGAGAACCCCATGCATCCTCTTTGGATTTTACATGTGGATGGATCGTCTAACAGCAAGGGCAGTGGGGCGAGTCTGATCCTGGAAAGTGATGAGGGGACAACGATCGAGGTCTCCTTAACATTCTCGTTCTCCACATCTAACAATCAAGCAGAGTACGAGGCTTGCATTGCCGGACTGTTTCTTGACCTCCAGTTTAACGTAAAACAAGTTGAGCTATACTCAGATTCCTTACTGGTAGTGTCCCAAATCAAAGAGGCTTTCACTACAAAGGATGAGGTCCTGCAAAAAATATTTGACAAGAGTAAGAGAGTTATTGGAACGGTTCGAACACGCAGAAGTCAAGCATGTCCCGATGATGGAGAAAGTAAGAGCAGATGTACTGTCAAAACTTGCAAGCACGAAGAACCAAAGAAACCACAGGAGCGTGATACAGAAAGTTCTCACACAGCCTAGTGTGCGACTTGAGCAGATCATCGTGGATCCTGATGTGTGCATGATCGACCTGGAAGGGAGCTGGATCGACCCTATCTTCAAATACATCAGGGATGGGGAAGATCCAGAGGACCCCAAGAAAGCCTCCCTGGTACGCAGACGAGCATCGTCTTATTCAATCATCAACGGACAGCTATATCGAAGGGGATTGTCCATGCCACTTCTAAAGTGCCTACCCCCTGAAGAGGCTAACTATGTACTTAGAGAAATTCATGAAGGAATCTGTGGCAACCACCTTGGAGGACGAGCCTTAGCGAAGAAGGCGCTGAGGGCAGGTTACTATTAACCCACCACGGAAGAAGATTCAAGTCTCTTAGTTAAAAAATGTGACAAGTGCCAAAGACATGCAGACGTCTATCTCGCTCCCCCGGTCGAGCTCAACAGCATGACCGCCCCATGGCCGTTTGCCTGGTGGGGAATCGAACTTCTGGGACCCTTTACAGTCGCTTCTGCACAGCTGAAATATCTTGTAGTAGTAGTGGATTATTTTTCCAAATGGATCCAGGCAGATCCCTTGGCAACGATAACATCTATTAATTGCCTCCAGTTCTTCAAAAAGAATATTTTAGTCTGTTTCGGAACTCTAGAAGTGGTCGTGTCCGATAATGGCACTCAATTCACTGACAAGAAGTTTCAAGAGGCTTTGAAGGAATATGGAGTGAAGCAGCGCTTCTCTTAAGTAGAACACCCACAGATTAACGGACAAGCAGATGCTGCGAACCGAGTGATCTTGCGTGGCGTTAGAAGGCGATTGGATGAGGCAAAAGAAAGATGGGCTGAAGAACTCCCATACGTACTGTGGGCATATCGAACGACCCCACACTCCACCATTGGGGAGTCCCCTTTCAAACTGGTCTATGGGACAGACGCTCTTATTCTTGTTGAAATCGGAGCGTTAAGCTGAAGGACGACCAACCCCAAACCACCTCATGAGAACGACCAGGCCATCAGGGAGCACCTGGATCTGATGGAAGAGCTTCGCAGCAAGGCAACCCTAAGAGAAACATTGATCAAGCAAGGGATGACCACGAGGCACAATGCCAAGGTCGTCCCCAGGGACTTCAGTGTCGGACAGTTGGTGTTGAGAAGGGCAGACATTAGGCAGAAGAATGTAGCCATGGGCAAGCTCGTCTCCAAAACGGGCAAAGGTGCTTACACGCTTCAGACTATGAGTGGTGGAGTGATTCCTAAGACATGGAACGCCATCAACCTTAGGAGATATTTTATTTGATCGATCATTTTGTAAACAATGAAAGAATGTCATGTTGAACTCAATGAATGAAGTACTAACGGCGGGACGCTCTTTTTCCCATTGGGTTTTTTATCGAGGCCCGCCCGTTCGTCAATGAAGACGAGGCATTTCTTATAGATGTGTTGCTTTATTTTTTTTAATCACGAGCAATCTCTCACGAACGAATCGAGAAGGATCCCCTCACCATGCGAGTTAAAATCAAACCGAGTTTGATAAACTGCAAGGTAAGGGTAAAACACTTAAACGAATTTAAGTAAAGAAGCGACCTAATAGACGGACGCACTCCCAAGGGCGAGTTAAATCTGGGTAGAAACCTGGTAAACTGCCCACGGGCGCTGTCGATCCTACTCGAATGAAACGAGTGGAAAGAGTAAGATAGCAAGCGAAAATACTGAGCCAAGCGAATAAGGCAATAAAATAATGAGCGCTCCTCCTTTGGGAGGATCAAGAGCTCCTCCTTTGGGAGGATCAACTCACAAGGGCCGACCCCCTCTACTCTTCCGGAGGTTCATGCTCTCCTTCTAGCGCAGAGCACTCCTCCTTTGGAAGGATCGACGCAAGTGGAGCGATAACACGATAAACTAAAGCAGACTTAGCAATTTGCACGATGCAACAAACTAAGCAAACAAACTATTTGTTTAGGCACAAACGTCCCTACTTTTGAAGGAGTAACTCAAAAGAGGTGACCAGGCCTGCCAAGGGCGACCTGGCTTGACAGGGACGACCTGACCATGCCTGCCCGGGGCGACCTGACTTGACATGGACGACCTGGTGGCCCATACATCAGACATATCAAACAATCAGAGCATCAATCATGAGCAAATGAACTTAGGAAAAATAAGTCATGCAACAAAGTACCAAAGCATGAGCGATCAAAGTATGAGTTACAACAAAATTAGACCAAATCCAAAAATAGCAAATAGAAGTACAAGTAAGCGTAAAATAACATCAGAACTACAAGAGGATCACTTAGTAGAGCGACCCGACCTAGCCCTCATGGTCGCTGGTTGATAACCAAGTTGGTCCCTTCAAGATGTTAACCTTCCCCTCAGCTTCCTCTAAAGCATCCTTGGCTTCCTTAGCTTGACCCAAAGCCTCGTCTCTCTTCACCTTCAACTCTGAAAAAGGAATGGAAATAATCAACAATAAGCCAAAGACAACTTGGTAACAAAAGAAACAAAAAAGGGGGGAGGGGCGACCAAAGAAAGGAATGGGGGACCTAAAGTCAAGCTATATTAACAAGTCAAGCTAGGCCAAAAGACTTTACCTGCAAACCGTTCCTCCTCCTCTTCCTGAGACTTCTTCAGCAATTTGGAAGCAGCCTTGAAGACATCAATAGCAGCCTCGAGAGGGTCCTCCCTGTAACGATCAAAGTGAACAACATCCAACTTGTCCAACCTCAACTTGGGAGACTTAGTACGACACTCTTTTCCATGCCTTTTCTTTTTTGACTGGTCAAGCAAGCCCTCAGAAAGGTTGATTGCCCCATCAGACACACTAGCGTCAGAGATGTGGATCGACCAGAGAAGTTTGTGGATTCATCTCTTGACGTGGCGGAGAAGGAGTAGTAGGGGTCAAGCCCTTCGCACGAGCGGGGTCGAGCCCTTTAGAGGCCCCTGTTTGGCCACATCAACCATATCAGCAAAAGACATCTGTTTCCCCGCCATCTCGTCTGCAAGAAAACGAACACAAAATTGTTAGATAACAATCAAAGTAGCAAATAATCGGTAAGAGGGCAGTCAAAAGAGAACAAACAAAATCATTACACATATTGATAAAAACCAAAATATAAACAAGAAAGTCGGCAAACCTAAGACCACAAGCAACTCGTCAGGAGATCTAGCTAGAATGATTGGTTTACAGGGAAACGTCTCTTCTTTGGAAGGTAAATGGGAGGCCAAGTTCCTCAGCAATCACAAAGTCTCCCTATCAGCTGCATTTAGGTGCTTTGGTATGAACCGATAGGTATGTGGCTCCTTATTGTAGTGTTGCTGTGACCACACAATAGGAAACTTATAATCAACCGCCTCTCCCTCATCATTCAGAAATGCCACCAAGTCCTGAGCATCATGACTAGTAAGGGTAACCCAAAGAAACTTACTCTTCCACTGCTTCTTCAAAGAGTCCATAAAAGGCCTAAAGAGTTTATAACCTGTGGTAGCCTTCAAACAGAGATACTACCACCTAGTCTTGCCACTATCTTTCTCTCCCCGCCGGTTGCTATCGAAAATAGTAAAGAAGAGCCTGAGAGAAACCGGCCTCTTGAGCTTGCCTAACAGGACCTCGTAGATCTTGACGAAGGCCCAAGAGTTGGGATGAAACTGAGAAGGGGCGACACCTAAGAAACGAAGGACTTCACGCTCAAAGGGAGAAAAGAGTGGTCTCACCTGCAAGGTGGAAAGAACCAGCGAGTACATGGTGAACTTTAGCTCGGTGGGATCTCGACTTGCCAATATTGGCCTGTCGTACCCACATAGTTGACCGCCAAATGTAAACCTCTCCGTGTCACGGTCGTATGTTCCTTCAGAACGATAGTAGAAACCGAAGAATAATCTGTGTCATGACCTTATCTTAGCAGGTCGCGACGACTCGGTGCTCTGCCTACTAGAACTGGATGACCGATCACCCAAAGAATGGGCAAGAGACTTAAACTTCCTAAAACCTTCCGAAGCTGGAGACTCAGCATGAGGACCAGACTCGACCTCCTCATGAGAGCTCACCTCCTCTGCGTGCATAGAATGCACCTCCTCATGAGAGCTCGTCTCCTCCTCACCATCCGACATGTCGAGAGATCGTCCCTTTTTCAAGGTAGCAGCCCAAGCAACGTGAGGTTCAGATGTCGGAGGTTCCCGTAGAGTTTGCTTGGTCCTCGCCACGATATAGACCTGAAAGAAGGAGCGACCGCTCGTCAGACGAGTCCGTAGACTTGCGGCTGAGGGGGCGATTGTCTCATCTCAAGCCTGATTGCCCTTTCCCGCCAAACCAAAACGAACACTAGTAAAAGAATAAACAACAAGCAAGAAAGAAGGGAAGAATACCTGAGAATCAAGATCCGCCAACAAAGAAGACCAAGTCACCTGCTATGAAGACCAAGGTCACCTACTGAATACAGAAATAAGAGGATGATCAGGCTCGCAACAGGACAATAAAATGAAGAGTCATAATTTAGAGCGCAGAAGATAATAATCATGACAAATTTCTAACAACAGAAATCACAGTAGCACACCTTGAAAGCTAGATCAGATCACTTTGAAGATCAAACCACCCAGTCGTAAAGAAGCAAAAAACATGACCGAACCTTGAAGAGTCAAAATGCCAAAATATTCTAAGTCAATCAGATCCTACCAAATTCACTACATCAAAGTAAAGTAGTACACATAAGACGAAAGAGGAAAGAGGAGAATACAAAGAAACTTTATCGTAACACCGGCGTGGTCGTCCGAAGAGGAAGCTCCAGGTCACCCACTGTGCAGATCGCCCGTGCCGATCACCCAAGGTCGCCTCAAGGAAAGATGCACGCCGGAGGGAGCAGGTCGCCCGCAAATCAAGGAGTGGTCGCCCGCAAATCAAGAAGTGGTCACCCACACGGTGCCTCACTCCTAGCGCGAAAAGAGTAGATTGCCCGCTTGTAGAACCTCAGGTCGTCCGAGTGATGGAGCTTGGCCGTCGCACAACAGGAGGATCCCACCTGGTCGCTCACTCCAAAAGAGATCGTCCCTCGTTCTTGCCGCACCGCGTCGTAGTGTATCGGTCGCTCAAAAAGTCAGATCACCCTCAGACCACACCCAGATCGCCCCAAGTCACTGATGTGAGATGGTCGCCGCCGAAGATCTGAGGTCGCCCAGAAGGGGTGTTCGTTGTGGAAGATTGGTCGCTCCGGAGGGACGATCACCGTAAGTGATTGGTCGCCTGGAAGAGTCGCTCGCCGTGATGAGTGAGGTCGCCCACGGTAGATGGTGCTCTCGTCCAAACGAAAGTGGTTGCCCAGGATGAATCTGCGTGAAGGAGCTGGTCACTCTAATTGGGTGTCGCTCCACAGAGAGGTGGTCGTCCCAGAGGAGTTTTTGAGGCAAAAGTAAAGTTTTTGAGAAGTGAGTGGTGAGAATGAAGGGAAAGAAAGACCCCTCTCATCAGGATATATATAGGCCCAATAAAACATTAAAAATATTCAAAATTCACTGAAGTCAAGACGACGCGAAATATACTCATCAGTTATCAAAAGATCCGTCACAGTCCTGACTCATGAAGAAAATCCACAAGTGTTAAATTGGGGGCACGATCATCCGAATTGTTGATCAAGCCTACGCCCGCTCTATGATCACCCTTTGTTTGGGGGGCAACTGTTCTGGACTGGGCCAGTCGTCAGGCCCAATCCAGTAGTGGTCATCCAACCCTGCAAGGGGAGGACCAGTTCAACTGGGACCAATCCAACAGCGGTAATCCAGCCCGACAAAGGAGGGATCAGTTAAACTGATACTTGGGCCCCCAGCGCAACTGGGCTATCCGACATCAACGATCCAGACTAATCACTATAAATATCATCAGTCACCAGGTGTCAGGTACGCAATTGATTCGAATATTCACTAGATAGTACTGTAGCTCGATGTAGCTGACTTGGGCGTCAGAGTGTCCTTGTAGGTACACCCCCCGCGCGTTCAGGCCATACTCATTCTACAGTATCAGACGACCCGTTCCTTGACCATCTCCACAGATGACCTCAAGGTACGGATCAATAACCGTACGAGCATTTTCGACAGAGTTACCAGACCCAAGATTGAAATTAACACCGACATTGTGAATGAAACAGAAGTTGACATAGGAAAGACAAGCGAGAAATAATCAAAATGAATGATAAAAGTCTTAGTCAGATTCCTCTAGCAGATGCTTATTCTATTAAAATTAGAGTGCATGGATTAAAGCACATTTTAGAAACAGATCAGAATATCTAAGCCACCTTAATTTTCCTGAAACCACTCAACAAAATGGTTGATGATAAATCACACCAAAACCACATTGTTTCAATGTCTTAAATGATTTAGCACCATCACTAACATCTCTTGATGTCAGTATAACAGCCAACCCATAAGAAGCAAATGGTCTACAAATGTCAAATCCAATTCCATTGTAACCACAGTAATAGTTTCCTTGGACCACCACTACATAAACTAAAAATCAATTAAAATTAAATAATAGTATTGCAGTGACTTTGAGAAGCCTCTATTGAAGGTCAAAAGGAACACTAGGATTTTTAGATATAGAAATGAACTTACAGTGACTTTGAGAAGCCTCCATTGAAATTCAAAACCAATCCTTCCAGAGATTGAGCATTAGAGTTCCAAGATGAGAAACGAATTGCTCACTTCGATAAAGATAGGGTACGAAAAACGAATTGCTTACACAGAATAAGCGTTAGGGTCTGAAGATAAAAAATGAATAGCTAGAAGCTTTGTAAAAATTGAGATCTCAAAAAGCTTTCTAAGAAGAGAAAAACGAATTCTATCAACTATTGAGATCTTGGATTAACCTTTGGAGGATGAAGATGAATCTCGAGTAGGATCTTAGAAGAGAGAGCAGTGATGGAGCGGCATGTGGCAAGAAGTGAAAGGTGGTGCGGCGAGAGGACAAAGGAGCGGCGTGCAGAGAGAGAGAAGACAAAGGAACCCGTTCGTTAAAGGAAGAAGGAACACGTGCGTGGAAGGCAACTGAAGTTTTATTACTTTTTTTATTACTTTTAAAAATAGTAAAGCAAAAACTTTTACCTACGGACAATAAATCCGTTGGTAAAAGTGTCGGTGGGCATGGGTAACTTTTTTTGTAGTGTTTTTTTTATGCATTATGTTCTATTAATTTCTTTTTGCGGTTTTAACTGCTAAGAATATAGTTTTTCCTTCTTTTCCTGTATCTTTTATATCACCTATTGAAATAAGTTCAATTGTGTAAACAATGTGATAATAGTTTTTATGTTTGTGTTGTGTGCTCATATCATGAATACATGCATATAAATGAAATCATGAATAATCACTTTTGTTAATGTGTCTTAGATTAGGAATTTAATCGTAAGTCACAACACAGCATCCTATGTTTAGGTAGTGTATGTTTAATAGAAATCAGGTTCCTAAATCAAACTAGCTATCAAGGCCATAGGGTGGGGCATGTTTTACGAGTCTTTTCTTATATGAAGGCTAGGATATGGTATTAGCCATTTAAGAGATGCCTAATTGTGGTAATAGATATTTGACAGCCATATATATAATTTAAAACCTAGGAACTTTTGTGTGGTTGACTCATGATTGATTTAGGTATATTGAAGAAGCCATTATTATTATTTGTAATAACTGTAGAAATGAATTAAGGTTTGTCTTTGTTGCAAGAAACTTGTTGAGAGATCAAAACTTATTGGCCCAACTGTACTCTGCTGCAGATTTTACCTCTAAAGTGAATCAAGGTTTTTTCTTTAATGCTTTCTTGGTAACACTACAACAGAAATATTAAAAAAGATCGACCCATTAGTAGCGCCTTTGATACGGGCGCTCCCTATAGCTAACACGGAACCACCATTAGGAGCGCTTAGGGGACGAGCGCTCCTTATTGATAAACACGGAACCATCATAGGGAGCGCTTAGGGGACAAGCGCTCCTTATTGCTAAACACGGAACGATCATAGGGAGCGCTTATAGGACGAGCGCTCCTTATTGTTAAAGACGGAATGATCATAGGGAGCGCTTATGGGACGAGCGCTCCTTATTTGCAAAACACGCGTGGGCTTTAGTTGCGCTTTGCTTAACGAGCGCTCCCTATGGTCATTATTTTAATTCTAATTTTCTATCCAGCTATAGCGCGCGTCTTTTCTTCCTTCCCGTTGCAAACACTCTCGCTCTCTCACTGTCACGTTCCTTCCTCTAGGGCAACAAACGCCATACGACGCCGTCTCACCTCCGTTTGTCGCCGTCCAACCTCCCTTCGCCGCCGTCACCTCCTCACCCACGATTTCGTACGCTCCTTGCCAACACAACGGCGCCGTCGACCACGCCGTCACCTCCTCACCCACCTCGTTTGTTGCTGCCGTCTCACTCTCATTTGCTGCTGCTCTGTTTTTGTTACCTCTTTTTCTGTAAGTTAATTGCTCTCTCTCATCTAGTTTGGTTTCTTTTTTAGGGATTTTAGATTTTAGGGTTTCTGTTTTTAATGAACCATCAGGTAGAGGAAACTATTATTCTTTCACAGATTTATGCCCTGTTTGATAGTAGGATTTGAAAGGAGGTTGACCTATTTTCTTTGAACTGTGGCTGGTTGTGGGTGTGGCATATAAGTATTGTCATATATATGGTTATTTCTGGAGTTTTGGCTTTAGAGTATTGCCACTTATCACATTCTGGTTTTTGATATACGCAAAGTGTTGTTCAATAGTTTTTTTCCTCAATCTTAATATTTCTTTATTTGATGTTAGCTATGAAGCTTTTAAGTTTACTCACTAATTTTAAAGTTTTGGTATTCCTGGACTAAATATATAGGGGTATCTGAGTTATTCCTTTAATATTGTGACCAAGTTATCTAATGGATAAGATAAGCCGTTAATATTTTGTGTATTTCAATGTTAATTAGTTTAATGATAAGTATATATTGCTGGCAGTGTAAAGCACAATCCATGAAATAGATGCTGCTAAATCTAAAAGACAATTCAATCCACGTTAATGAAGAAGCAAGTTTTCCAATTTTCACATGCATATCTTTATGCCTATTATCTGTATGAAATAAGATCTGTAATAGTTTGTTTTTGGTGGTTAACACAAAAGATAAGATTCATAAAGGTAAGATTCTTTGATGGTTAACTAGTATTATTTATTCTTATCATTGTATGGTTAACTAGTATTATTTTTTGCATTTGTAATTATAGTAAAATCGGAAGCTGAAGAGGAATGAGTTCGTTATGGCAGAGATTTAACTAAAAGTGTATGAAGTAAAGGTCCAGCTTATGTTCTTCTTTTTAGCAGCTTAGCTTTTTGAGGTAAAGCTTTTCCGCAAACTAGCTTTTCAATCACTTGTGAGAACCATTATTAACTCTTGAAGCACCATTAATAATATGTTTCTTCATTTTGTTGTGATGATTTGGTTCATTTGATAAGGATAAATCACATGAACCATTTCAGAATGGTACTATTGATTTAGAACATGTATCTGATATAGTGTTGCTCTTTACTGATATAGTGTTGCTCTTTAATGTGAAAGGTTGGTTTAGAGGGGAATGAATGAAGTTAATTTTAAGAAAGCTATTTTTTTCTCGTGCACTCTTTCTGGTTCAACTCTCTACGCTCTCTCTAGTTCATCTCTTTGCGTTCAGGTACTTTTTTTGTTCTTTTGTATTTGTTATTTGTTATTGTTTATACACTTGACCACAACACTTATTTTAAAACTCTTCATAATTGGTGTATTTGAATGACTTTGAATGTGAGTTTGTAATGAAAATTCTGCTCTTGAAATTGATTGATTGGTTGACTTATAGTTGAAATTGCATGGAAAATTGGATTAAATGGCATGCTAATTAATGTTTATTTTATGCACAATTAGTAAATACTGTGATTTTCTTTTGAGCTCAAATAAGGAGCTCAATCTATGATAAAAGAACATAACATCATATTAGTAAAGACCTTATCCAAGGTCCAATATCTTAGGTTCAAAAAATTGTACTTTGTGTGTTTTTCACCTATAACATATTTAAGTTCTCTTATCAGGATTTTATTATCAATTTTGGTTAAATATGGATCGAAAGTGGATGTCTGCAAATCGTCTGTCGAAGGAATATGTCGATGGAGTAGAATATTTTGTTAACTTTGCTGTTCGACGATTGGGAACTTCTAGTAATATCAAATGTCCTTGTTTACGGTGTTGTTATGTAAACCCAGTTACTGCAGTTGAGCTGGAAGGACATTTAAAGGCCTACGGAATCGATCAAAGTTATACTTGTTGGACAATGCACGGTGAGGAAAGAGGTGAATCTTCAAATATGAATAATAGTACTGAGAGATGTGCGCCAGTTGACACCGAAAAATATTCATTTGATGGCAACCAATTTGAAGAGATGACAAAGGCGGTTGAAGATGATCTTAATGATTCTCCTCAAAGGTTTGAGAAGTTGATAACCGATGCGGAGACACCGTTGTATGCGGGTTGTACTGAGTTCACAAAATTATTGGCGGTGATAAAGTTGTATAACTTGAAAACTTGTCACGGATGGACGGATAAGAGCTTTACGGAATTACTCGCATTGTTGAAAAATATGTTACCGAAAGATAATGTGCTCCCTCCTCGAACGTATGATGCAAAACAAATGTTAGGCACCATTGGCTTGAACTATGAGAAGATACACGCTTGTCCCAATGATTGCATATTATTTCGGAATGAACATGCATTGTTAAAGTCGTGCCCTAAATGTAATGCATCACGGTATAAGAAGAAAGAATCTGCGCCAGAAAAGGTGTTGTGGTATTTTCCTATAATTCCTAGATTTAGGCGCATGTACCGTAGTTCAGAAGATGCAAAACACTTGACTTGGCATGAGAATGAAAGGATTAAAGATGGCTTGCTACGACATCCGGCGGATTCTCCGCAATGGAAAAAAATTGATATTCATTATCCTGATTTCGGGGAGGAACCAAGAAACCTTCGACTTGCATTGTCTGTTGATGGATTTAACCCGCACGGTATCCAGAGTAGCTCCCACAGTACATGGCCCGTGATTTTGGCGATTTATAACTTACCTCCACGGCTTTGTATGAAACGCAAGTATATGATGCTGTCTTTGTTAATTTCTGGGCCCAAACAACCAGGAAATGATATTGATGTGTACTTGGCTCCTTTAATTGAAGACTTGAAGCTAATGTGGGAGACTGGCGTAGAGGTGTATGATGGGTTCAGAGAAGAGAGTTTCACCCTAAGGGCTATGATTTTTGGCACAATTAATGACTTTCCAGCATACGGCAATCTATCTGGGTACAGTAACAAAGGTCAGTGTGCATGCCCTATTTGTGAAGATAATACAGATTGGATGTGGTTGGAACATGGTAAGAAGAATATCTACCTTGGTCATCGGAGATTTTTGCCTCCAACTCATCAGTATCGAATGTGGAGAAAGGCATTCAATGGGAATTCAGAAACCCGTAAAGCTCCTCCACCTTTGACGGGTGAACAACTATTTGAAAAGGTGAAAGATTTGAACAGTAAATTTGGGAAGCCTTTTGCAGGAGAGCTTGCCAAACGAGGGTGGAAGAAAAAGTCGATTTTCTTTGAGTTGCCATACTGGAAATCATTACATGTAAGACATTTCATTGATGTGATGCATGTTGAAAAAAATGTCTTCGAAAGTGTCATTGGTACCTTACTCAATTTGCCCGGAAAGACTAAAGATACCATCAATGCAAGGTTGGACTTGGTTAGTATGGGGTTGAGACCCGAATTGGGTCCGATAAAGAATAGTACACGTACATATCTACCTCCGGCAGCTCATACTCTATCTAAAAAGGAGAAAACTGTCTTTTGTAAGTTTCTTCATGGAGTTAAAGTTCCAGAGGGGTACTCTTCAAATGTTACAAACCTTGTATCGATGAAAGACCTCAAGTTGAAGTCTCTAAAGTCCCATGATTGTCATGTTCTCATGGAGAATTTGTTACCCATTGGTATACGATCCATCTTGCCCAACAAAGTGCGTCAGGCCATAACTAAACTTTGTTTCTTCTTTAAGGCGATTTCTAGTAGAGTGATTGACCCTGGAAAGTTGCCAGCGTTGCAAAGTTCAATTACTGTCACATTATGCGAGCTTGAGATGTTTTTTCCACCGTCATTTTTTGACATAATGATTCATCTAATAGTTCATCTGGTTAGAGAGACACAATTGTGTGGCCCATGTTACATGAGGTGGATGTACCCGTTTGAGCGTTACATGAAGATATTAAAAGGATATGTTAAAAACCGATCATGACCCGAGGGTTGTATTGCTGAGCGATACATAGTTGAAGAAGCTATTGAGTTCTGCACCGACTATCTATCTAGTGTTGAACATTCTGTGGGGCTGCCAAGGGAGCGTCATAAAGGAAGCGTTGGTAAAGGGATGACAGGAAGCAAAATAGTGATGGTATCAAGGAAAGAACTAGAGCAAGCACACTTATATGTTCTGCACAATGACAGTGAGGTGGATTCATATGTTGCGAAGCACATGGACATGCTTAAGAGTGATTACCCAAGTAAGGGTCAAGTTTGGTTAAGAAAAGAACACAATAGGAGTTTCATATTGTGGCTAAGAAATCACATTTCTTTAGAGTTTGCTTTGAATCCTACCTTGATTTCTGATAGATTGAGATGGTTAGCAAGAGGTCCAAATATACATGTTATCTCTTACACCAGCTATCTACAAAACGGGTACACGTTCTATACAAAAAACCAAGATGATCAGAGTAAAATGCAAAATAGTGGGGTGACTCTTGTAGCTCAATCTATGCATACATCAAGTGCCAAAGACAGAAATCCCATTTACGCCAATATGTCATACTTTGGAGTCATTGAACACATATGGGAGTTGGATTATGATATGTTTCGCGAGCCTGTGTTCAAATGTAAGTGGGTTGACAATAATAATGGTGTACGGATAGATGAGTCGGGGTTCTTGCGGGTGAATTTCAACAAGTTAGGGTATAAAGATGAGCCTTTTATTTTAGCCTCGCAAGCTCAACAAGTGTTTTATGTCACTGATCCAGTTGATATCAATTGGTCCATTGTTCTATTCAGAAACAAAAAACTATTGGTTAATGACATTGGTGATAAAGCACCCGAAGATGTTGATATTGAGGATGACCCTTTCTTCGGAACATCACAACCAATACTATGGGAAAGTACTTCTAAAGAGGATGTCGTGTATATTAGAAAGGATCATAGCGATGGAATTACGTTTCGTAGAAAGCAAAGTACCAACAAGCGAAGAGAAAAATATCATACGGATAAGCAAATTGTAAATAAAATTGCATTGAGGAAAAGGAAAAGGTAATCTAAACTTACTTTTAGGCATTTCTTGCTTGTATCTTAACTTACTTTATCGATCACACTAATTATTCTATTAATTATTGTCATAGATGTTAATTTATAATCAAGCAAATTGATATTTAGTAGCAATAAAATTTGTGTCACTGTATGTAATGGTTCATTTGTAGTTCAAAGTGATTGGTTATTTTTTTTGTTGGTCTTATGCAAAAATATAACCATAACACTGATTATGTTTTATTGCAGGTCAGATGACATCGTATAGCCATGATAGTGGGCATGATAGTGCTCATGAGAGTGATCATGAACCCCCAAAAAAGGTCACTCGTCGTGGAATGACCGTTAAAAAAAATATCATCAATCGGGCGAGTAAAGGACTTCCTAAACTTTCAGTAAGATACTTACTAATTAACTAAATTTAATACTTAGTTAAAACTATTTGTTATCTAACTTACATAAGTTATAATGCAGGTCCAATGGAATGTTAAAGGCCAACCATTTGGTCGAAATGGTAAAGAGTTGACTAGCTTCATTGGTACTAAAGTGAAGCAAACGGTACCGATTTCAATGAATGGATGGCATGATAAACGTGATCTCGCTTTGGAAAGACGCAAACAGGAGCTATGGTGTTTGATCCAGGTATATAATTTTAGTATATAATTTTAGATCTATATGGTTATCTTTTTTTATAATTATATGTAAGCATATATTTATAATATTTTCATGGTTTGTGTGTAAGCAGAAATATTTTGATGTGGATGAGTCTCGGAAAGACTTCTGTCTTATGAAAGCCGGAAAGTTACATAGGAAGTTCAGAACTCTTCTAAAAAAGAAATGGATGACAGATGATGAAGGGAACCTCATACACCATCCCCCACTAATATATAGCGGGATTATAACACAAGAGGATTGGAATGTCTTTATAACCAAACGCACCGAAGATGATGACTTCTTGGTTTGTACAATTACCTTTTAGCTTAACTATATTTGACAATTATCATGCATTAATGTATATTTATGTATCTATATAGGCATTTTGCAATGAAAATCGAGAGAGAGCAAGAAGTCCTGATTACCCTTATAGAGGCGGTGTTAAGGGTTATCAAGACATTGAAGAAGAAATGGTAGGCACAACATCCTTTATTTTTACTTTCACTTATTATGAATGAATCTTTTGATATATTTATTAACAATTGGTAAATTTTAACAGCTAGTGGAGGCCGGGAAAGATCCAACTCAAGAATCCATTGGCCGGCATGTTTTGTGGGTACAAGGCCGAGTAAACAAAGATGGTGTGATTGACGATCCGAAAACGAAAGAGGTGTCTCAAAGAATTGTAAGTATGATAAAATTAAAATTGTTTTGTAATTTTGATGGTAGTTATAATGTATAATAATGTCTAATAATTTTTTTGTGAATCAGGAGTCCATATCACAATCAGTATCACAAGGAGAGATAACTGATTGTGATGGTGAGAATGACATCCTTGGCCGTGCCTTGGAACTTAAAGAGTATTCGGGTCGTATGAGGGGTTTGGGATTTGGTGTTACTCCAACCGCTTTCTGGGGTTCAAATAGGCCTAAAAACCAAAATAGTAGAGAAAGACGGTTGGAACAAATTGTATTGAAACTAATGGATGAAGTTGCAGATTTAAAAGAAAGAGTTGGACCAAGGACTGATGTACCATCCCCTAGGCCAGATAGCTTCAGAGATAGTTGCACTATTGCGTCCAATGAGGTATTTATCATTAGATCCTCTTTTTATAAAACATATTACATCAATTTTTACATATTCATTTTTGTTTATCATTTGATTTAGGGTAACAATAATGATTGTGAATTATATATATCAAACCCACTTAAATTGGTCGCAAGGGGATTCATTTGTCACGAACCGGGCACCTTACTGCACAATATACCCATACCCAAAAATCATGTGAGGGTCAGAGTTGACGTTGCAATTGTGAGGGATGCACCATTGCTTGTACCAGTACACAGTGTAGAGATCATTACTGTAAATGATGCAATTGGTACTTTTGTCGCATGGCCAACAAACCTTATCAATGTAAGTGACAATATATTTGTTAGTAATTTATTAGCTCATTGTCATAAATTATCTTTCCAACTATATTTGTTACTAACTAATTATCTTTCCAAATATATAGGTATCCCAAAGGGCAAAAGGAAGATCTCGACCTACTACTCCTGGAACGAGAGACAAAGTTAGTGGGAATGTTGCCAAAGGAAGATCTCGACCTTTCCCTTCTACTGCTGGAAAGGGTGACAAAGTTAGTGGCAATGTTGGCGAATCCCAACCTTCCCCTTCTATTGCTGGCAAGACAAAAGTGTCTCGGCCAATAGCTAGCGGGAATGAGATTGAATCCCAACATTCCCCTTCTATTGCTGGCAAGACAAGAGTGTCTCGGCAAATAGCTAGTGGGAATAGGATTGCTGACAGATCTTGTAATAATCCCATGGAGTTCATCACTTTTTTAAAAATCTATGCGTCAAACCACATGGGTAGTGCAACCATAATACAGTCATTGATGGATAAAGAAATTTTTGGACACGAGCAAACACTCACTTTCAATCAAGAGGAACTCGAAGTGGTATTTGAGCACGAGGAGGCAAGTGCGACTACTATTAGAGCATATATCAGGTACATATCTATCTTATCATTTCACCTATTGATGTTATTATTATTATTTTTATTTTTATTATTATTATTATTATTATAATTTGTATACATTTTAATTAAAGGTATTTGTACCATGAGATATTGGTCCCGAAGAATCAAACAAAAAGATTTGTGTTCTTATGCCCCGAAAGTACTTTTCTACTTAATCTCCCCCTAGATCCTAAGAAAATGACAAAAGAACAAATAAAAACAAGCAAGGAACAAATGAAAAGGAACAAGGAAGAGGTTACAGCCAGTATCAGTCAGCGCTTGGCACTAGCACGTGAATCAAGCTGTGATAGTTTGTTTTTGGCTCCCACCAACTTAGGGTGAGTAATGAAATCTATATATATCAATCGTATATAATATGTATTTATTATATATTTGCCATTAATTTGATTCTTCAAAAATTTTATAGGAGTCATTGGATATTGTTGGCGGTTGATCCCAAAAGAGATGTGATTTTCTATTTGGATTCACTGTTAGGTCATTACAACTACTACACCAAGTTGGTGGGAGTATTTAATAGGTGTGTATTTAGATACCTTGCATATTTCATAGTTTAAATTATGTGTGTATTTCGATTAATATAGTTATTTAAATGATGTTGTTTCAGTGCTTTGGCATCTTATTGGGGATTGAGTGATTCCAGGACTGCGTACAGAAAATCATCATGTTCTACAAAATGGATAGCAATAAGGGTAAGTTTATAATCAATATTCTTATGCATATGTAATTAATTAAATTTAATAACCAAGTCATATTTTGTTTTATAGGGTCCACTCCAACCAAACAACATTGATTGCGGGTACTATGTAATGAAATTTATGAAGGACATCATCAATCACAACGAAATGGAAATCCCAATCAATGTATATATAATTTGATAGTTTGTTTTTTGATAAGTAATTCAATATTTGTTTGATATTGATATAATTCTTAGTTCATTTTATTTTACTTTTTCAGTATTTTTCTGGATATGTGTCTGGAGTTCCTTTTTCTGATGAGCAACATATTGAGCTCAAAGGAGAGTGGTGTCATCATGTTGCCGGTGTTATACATGAAAATCGAAATTGATGTAATTTTTTTGGATATCCTATTTTTGTAGTACCTATATTGGATATCTTGTAATTTTTGCTGTTATGTTGACATTCATGTTTTGGTACATGATGATTTATGTAATTTTGGTTGGCATATATGTGTGTATGTTGGATTTATTAATTAGTTGGAATTTGATTTGAAACAGGGAGCAGAGCAAGGAATTGGTAATAGAGAAGAAACAGAAAAAAAATTCTTTAAAAAAAATTTAGGCATAGGTAGCGCTTTCTGTAAGCGCTACTTATGGTAATAGAGAAGAAACAGCTAGAATTAAAAAAAATTAGGCATAAGGAGCGCTTTCTCTAAAAAGCGCTACTTATGGTCTAAGCGCATCTAGGAATGGGGAGCGTTTGAACAAAAAAGCGCTACTCTTGGTCTATGCGCATCCGGGAATAAGGAGCGCTTACGCTTAGAAGCGCTACCTTTGGTCTATGCGCATCCGGGAATAAGGAGCGCTTACGCTTAGAAGCGCTACCTATGGTCTATGCGCATCCGGAAATAAGGAGCGCTTTTGCTTAGAAGCGCTCCTCTTGCCTGTTCATTGGTAGCGCTTTTCGAGCGCTACCTTTGGGGGATTGGCAGCAGGAGCGCAAGCTTTAGGAGCGCTCGAAAGCGCTACTGATGGCTTAAAAAAAGCGCTCCCAATCCCCAAATCTGTTGTAGTGTAAGCAATTGTGTTGGAGGTGGAGTTAGATGAAAATTGTCTATGGAGAATCGTGCTTGCAAATTTTGTTATATGTATTGATATCGCTATTAAATAGTAGCTAAACCGTAGCGGTTATTGGATTAAAAGTTCTTTATAGTCTTTATTGTGAAGCTAATATGTATAGATACCCCTATTAAATACTCCCCGTAAAACGTACCAAATCTATTAAATACTCCCTATAAAACGTACAAAATCTTCAGTATTAAATAGTAATTTAGATGTAAGATTTAGTTTCTTTTTTTTTTGAAATTACCAACAGATTCTCGACGAAAAATTCCGTCAAATTTCGCTTTCGAGGATGAAACTTGCGACTGAAATTTTGACGTATTTGCGACGTATTAGTGACGGAAAAGTCCGTCGGAATTTGTTTACGATGAGTATTTTAGCGACAAAATTTTTTCCATCGAAAATGGCCCTTATGCGTAATAAGTTACAAAATGTTATGAAATTGCCTTGAGTTCTTCGTATGAATTGCTATTTATAGAGTTACAAGTAAGTAACTATTTCGTTGCATGATGCACACTAGTAATTATTAAAAGCGAGTAAAAACTATACTGACTAGTGGTCGTCGATGATCAATGCCACGTGTCCTTTGGCGTCTGGATTCTTTACGGTTGTTCCTACGTGTTGAATCTTATCCATGGCAAATATAATATAACTTTAAGTATACCTATTTCGAAAATCATAATAAACCTATTTTGAGTTTATAACTTTAATATTAGGATTTTTGAAAATGAACCATATGTCATAAAAAAGGTAAATATATTATTTTACAAAATGTAAATAGAATTATTCACTTAATTTTTTAGGAAGCTTATTCTTTTTCTTCTTTAGTGTGCATTTATTTTTTATCTGTGTGCATTTATTTTTTATCTATAAATATAAAAAATCATGCTCCTATCTTTATTTGAGATATACTATAAAGGGAAATACATATTTTTTTAACAATAAATAGAAAGAATAAGATTTGGTTGTTTTATATTTTAGTTGATAATATAAAATATCTTAGTTATCGACCACATTTTTTACAGATGAAAAAATAAATAATTTTAATGTCAATTAATTTCTAGATTAGTTTGTAGAAATATTTAGTAAAAGCATAACTTCTTTTTTGTTTGTATGGTCTTTAAATTATTTTTAAATTCTGATTTTTTAAAACATTGAAACATAAATTCTCAGTTTTTAAAACATTGAAACCAAGTATTAAAAAAACAACTTAATTTTCTTATATTTTCTGAAAAAATCATCATATATCCATTTTTAGATTATAACTTTAATCTCAACCTTTCTAATAAATAAGGTAAATATATTATTTTACAAAATATAAAAATGACTATTCATTTAACTTTTTGGGTAGTTGTGTTTTTCATTGCGCATTTATTTGTTATCTAGAAATATCAAAAATTATAATACGGCTATCTTTTTTTGAGATATACTATAAAAGGATAGATATAAAATGTTTTTTGAAAACAATAAATAGAAAATATAGGATTTGGCTTATCTATTTTAGTTGATAATATAAACTATCTAAGTCATTGATGATGAAGTCAATGAGAACACAATTTTAATAAATTGAATATGGAATTAATAATAATAACATTCATGATTATTTTTTGGTAAATGTATTCAATTTATGCTCTAAATGAACTATTTTTTTAAAATTTAACGTCATACCAACCCCTTTTATGATTTGACGCATTTGCAACTGAATTGCAATGATTTCCTATAAATAAATAGTTCTCGTTAATCAGTTTGACACTTCTCTTTAACAAAGGAAAACTTTGCTTCTCTATAACTACGATGATCGATCTCTTTCTGTGGTAAACAATTTGGTTTTGTTTATACCAAATGTTCTCTTTCACTACCATCTCTCCCTCATGTTTTCATTCAATTCTTTTTAGTTTTTATTTTACTTTCGATGCCATTTTGAATGCGCCAAAGGCACCAAAACCTAATTTCGAGGTCATTCATACAGGTCTGACTATATGGAAGTCATAATAACTTACACAACTTCACTATCTATGTTATGTGTCGTTGCTCTATTGTTCCTCTTCACAACGACTGTGATTTCATTGTGTTCGGTACCTGGACTTCAGAAGCAGCTGAGTTTGGGGTACATGTTGATGTGCTTCTGAAGATTTGAAGATGGACTTGGGATTGTTGAAGATTGGCCTCGAACAGACCGAGGTTGATTACGTGCGAGTGTCGGGCGGGGGGTACCTGCAAACACTCTGACGCTCAAGTCAGTAGGTATAGAGAAGAGGTATGCAAAGAATGAGAAGATAATGAAAGTGTACCTGGGAACGGAGGGTTGTACCTCTATTTATAAACAAAAGTGCCGTACCTGAGGCGTCGGATTCGGGCGTTTGGATCCTGGCTGTTGGATGCGGATGCTTGATAGTGGGGCGAGCGTCGGGTTATTTCTGATGCAGAATTGGGCCAAGCCCAAGTTTTGTGATGTTTTGGCCCAGTCTAGAATAGTGGCCCCCCAAGTCGAGGTCGGCCGAAGGATGAGGTCGGCCTTGGCTTTGACTAGACCGTTGCTTTTGAAGTGATGATTGTTGGGCCACGTGTCAACTTACGAGTGGGGGAACAGGGACGTGACTTTTGGAGAGATCGAGGGTGTCCTGTCGCACTGCACTGATGGGACGCATTGAAGAGGTGTGTCGCTTCGTATCTCACCCCTATATAAGACGAGTTGAGGATTCATTCTTCACTTCGCTTCGTTTCTGAAATTAATTCCCTATGAGAGCTCTGAGTGATCTGAAAGTGTGCGATTCTCTGACCATCGTGCCGAGTTCATTTCCGCTGTGCTACGTCGTGCGTTCTGGGGTTTCTGACAAGGCGAGGTCGTTACCCACCGTCCTGAGTACAACATTCAAGCCGAGCTTAGGAAGTCTTCTGTAACCAAGTGTAGTTTTTCTCTTCCGCACAATTTAGATGCTTTTGAGTTATAATGCTTTTGTCCGCGGCCGACGTCGCCGCTCCGGTGACCGTCACTGCTTCGTGCCTCATGGGGAGGAGATGGACCATTCTCGGGCTTTCCGAGGCTGAGATCAATGCGTTCTAGACTTAGATAGTGATGGTGCCGTCCCTCAGGGGCGGATCCAGGATTTTAAACTAGGGTGTTCCTTTTTCTTCAAGGATTTAACAACAGTACGATTTTACAAAAAAACAACGATAGTGTAATGTTCCAAAAAAAATCAACGATAAAGTAATGTTCCAAAATAAAGTATCTTTCAATCCAAGTCTAATTGCATTTTCCTCTCTCTCATAGCCTGGAAGCGTTTGATGATATCTAAATCGTCGACTGTGCTAAAAGCCTCCTCCTCCACGAATGTCACCAAACAATCATTAAGGAAAGAAACATCACCAGATACAGCCTTAATTGCCCATTTAGAGCCTCTACAATAGTAAAACCACACACACGTGTTTCCCCTCCCCCTCTTGCCTCTTCAATCCCACCCAACATCTTGATAATGCAACATAAACTAATCTAAAAAAGCTCAACAGGATTCACAATGAACTCGAATGTGTGACAGAATTTCATATACATTTATGTGGAATTCAAAATCAGGTATATCTTTAAATTGAAATAAGAAATGCAATAATGAAAGAGAAAGATCAATATAAAAGAGAAGTTATATGTTTTAGATTTTTCAAGCGAGAAACAACTGAAATATAAGCATACTATCCTTACGGTGTCCAAAGAAAATAAGAAACAGTTGGTATTGAGAAGAAGAATCATGAAAGAAGAAGAAGAATGAAGTGACTGTGTGAAGAAAAAGGAAGCTATTTTGGGGGTTAATGAACGACGTCGTTTAGTGAAATATGAGGGTTAATGAAATTTGCTGAAAAAAAAACTAATAGTGTGTTCCCTAGGATTCAAACCCAAGACCTATTGTGTAAAATATTGGGGTATTACCACTAAGGCCAGGATGTTTGGGTGTTCTTGGGAACACCAGGAACACCATATATAGCCGCCCATGCCGTCCTCCCCTTGCAGATAAATGGTTCGATCAAAAAGCGAGGATTCCTCTTGGTAAGCCGATCTTAAAGAGGTCGGCCGAAGGCCACCTGGTCCGAGGGTACAGTGGAAGAGAATGCCGAGGTTATTTCACGGAGCTGGAAATCCGTAGTTGTAATAGAGGAACACGAGGAAACAGCCGAGGAGGTCTACGACTGGGTTTCTACCAAGATTTGGAACATTTATCCGAGGCTGAGGCCGGACAAGCCTGTCTCTTATTTCGAGCAGCATATCGCTACATCCGCTGACCAGAGCTGGAAATTGTTGGGAGTCGACGACATTCTGGTGTGTACTAAACATGACGGCATCGACTTCTTCTTTTATGGGGCTGCATTGCAGACTTTGATGACGGAAAGATAGACCAAGGAACATTTTCCTCTGTCTTAGACTCGGGAGCATTTTGTTCAAGATGGCGAGGTAATCGGGACCAAATCCTAAGTAGGGAAGCCGTGCTTGTTGAGGGGAGATGATGCGGCTTCCGACAAGATGATCGATCGGTGGGGAAAGGATATGGCCAAGAAAGGCCAGAAATTTCACTGTGGCTCAATGCTTGAGGCCCTGGCTGATTCTGAGGCCAAGCTAAAGAGTTACTTTAATACCTGTACTTGCCTCATCTAGAATTTCCTTTTTGATATTTTACGACGATCTGAGTTGGTCTCGGGAATACTTTGGTGTCAGTCCTGACCATGTTTGTTACTTTGCAGGTAAAATGGACGATCTTGATGCTATCTTGAACGAGTCCACTATTGATACGTCTGTGCATGTGAATATGTCGGAAAAGATATCCGAGAAGAAGAAAAAGACGGGGCCGGTGTCTGGTACCGCCCCCAACGTCAATGCCACACAATCCCTGTCTTTCAGGGAGAAGCATTCTTCTGACAAACTCCCAAAGTTGGCTCCGGGGTCGGCTTCTAAAGATGGTCCGAAACTAGGCCACGAGGAGTTTGCCAAGGGTACGTAGTACTACCCCTACCGTTCACAAAAAACAAAAATTAATTGAAAATAATGATGAGGAAAAAGACGACATTACCTTTGAGGACTTCCAAGCTTGTGCTAAGGTTGCCAAGTACGGTGCAACAACTTTCAAGAAGTTGGAAGAAACCGTTGTTGAAAAATCTATTGCCCGCCTTTGAGGTAAGATTTCCGAATTCGAAGGTCTCAATAGATTTTTAGATGGCGAGCTGATTCGCACATCCCTCCAATTGAAAATTCACCGAGATCGTAATTTGGTAGAAATATCTGAAGAGAACCAAAGCTTGAAAGCCAAGATGGAGAAGTTGTTCGACGTGTAGAAAAGACTCAACGAGGCCCATGAGAAAGCCAAGGAGCAGGTCAACAAGAGAGAGAATATGCCTGAGTTAGAGGTCGAGCTCAAGAGCATGAAGGAGGAGCTGGAGAGAGCCAAGGAGCAGAGCAAGGTCGAGATGCTGAAGAAGGAGGAAGAGATGAAAAAGCTAAAAGAGGAGCAGGTCATCCTCAAGAACAAGCTTGCCTCCGGGGCCGTGACTGGCTTTCAGCACTGCTTGGACATGGTGGTCTTGCTCGACCCCAAGGTTAGGGTTGATCTGTTGAAACTCAACCATAATTCGGTGGATGGCCGGATCATGAAGGGAGATCAAGTCATCTATGAGCCGACTTCAGCTTCTTCCCCGGATGCCGCAGAAATTGGATTGCAAGCTGCTTCTATGGCTAGTGATCAGGTTGTTGCCGGGGTCGAAGAGGCCAAGACCTTGGAAAATTTGGATTAGGCTTCTCCTACTTTTATTTTCTGAACATTTGTGATTGGTCTCGGGTATGTCCGGGGCCAACCTTGATTTGTAAAAACAATGGCACCGTCCTTTTTCCGGTTTAACAATTTACACTTTATTAATTTTTGTTCGATCATGCTCTGGTTGTCTTTAAGCACTTTATATGTTGAAATTTGTCTTATTTGAATGCCGAGACAGTGTATTAGATAGCCGACACCGCTAGATAGCTGAGGTTGATAACATTAATAATTCATCCTTAATTTAGAATAAGAGTTGAAGAGATTCCCAAGTGACGAGTTTCTAAGCCGAATTCAAAGATGGGAAGGCCACTGTGGGCCCCCCTCTCTTCAAACGGAGGTCGTTGTGGACCCCGGTCTTCATCCTCTAATGGAGCGTTAAGGTCAGAGATCAGAGGGGAGGCGGGCTCGTACGAAGCAAAATTGGGATAGCTTCGGTCTTTGATGGAACTCGTCAGCTCGGGGATCAGAGAGAAGGTTTGCTCGCACGAGGCGAAACTGGGATGATGTCGCTGTGAACTTCCTTCTCGGACTCTCTGATGGGGCCGTGAGTTCAGAGATCAGAGAGATGTTGGAGCCGCTGTGGGCTATTTATAACTTGAGATATATATACATGATCAAAAAACCAGTTGACCGAGATAGAAGTCCGAGCTCAGATAAAAGAGGCCCGAGTACAAAATCTGGTTTAGCAAGACAAGAATCCGAGCTCAAACATAAGTGATCTGAGCAGAAGTCCGGATTCAAATGTAATAGATCTGACCAAGTAGGACAAAGGTCCAAGATAATAGGAGGAAGATCCAAGATAATAGGACGAAGGTCCGAGATAATAGGACGAAGGTCCGAGATAAGAAGGTTATCCAAGAAGGCCCCGTTGTTCTTGCGAGGAAAGCGATCTCACACCACTTCGAAAATGAACCAAACTTCGTGGAAAATGCGAGATAATAATAAATGAATTGGTGACAGAGGAAGTCGCGACTTACCTTGGCATGGAAGGTTAAGTCGGGCTGTAGCCCGAGGCCGTCTCTGCTTAGAAGAATCCGCGGAATAGCAGAGACAGAACTCGGAAGGTAGAGATTTCAGAAAGTTTGGAAGCAAGTGATTATACTCCCACTGTGGTCGCCATTTTTCGGTACCTGGACTTCGGATGCGGTTGAGTCTGGGGTACAAGTTGATGTGCTTCTGAAGATCTGAAGATGGGCTTCGGATGGTTGAAGATTTGCCTCTGACGGGCGGAGGGTACCTGCAAACACTCCGACGCTCAAGTCAGTAGGTATAAGAGAAGAGGTATGCAAAGACTGAGAAGATAATGAAGGCGTACCTAGGAACGGAGGGTTGTACCTCTTTTAATAGACAGAAGTGTCGTACCTGAGCCGTCAGATTCGGGCATTTGGATCCTGACCGTTGGATGCGGATGCATGATAGTGGAGCGAGAGTAGGGTTGTTTCAGATGCAAAATTGGGCCAAGCCCAAGCCTTGTGATGTTTTGCCCTAGTCCGGAACACATTGATTATGGTACGTTTTATTTGGGAACTACACACCATGAATGTGAATTTTTTTGATGTAGTTCTATTGGAATAGATAGGAGCAGATTTATTGGACCTATTAGATCATAAATAAGCTTTATTGTCAATTATCAAATGATTAATGGTCACACCCGGCATCATAAAAAAAGCTTTACTGTCAATTATCAAATGACCAAATTGTTATAGTCGATAAACTTTTTAATGAACTTCTTATTTCTTTCTCATTTCCTCTCTTCACGTTTTCCTCTCTCTCTCTCTCTCTCCCTCTATATATATATATATATATCTTCTCTTTTTTTCTTTTTTCAGCACAAATGAGAAATGAGAGGAGAGTTGTCCTTTTGACTTTTAGTGAGCTGAGGGTGTTTAAAGGAGCGAAATGTCCGTAATCCAAATAACCACATAGCTTAAACATTAAGGCATTTAGTCTTATGAACTAATCGATATATAATGCTTTCTCGACTATTCCATATCTGTACCTTGTTTTATTTTTCACTTCGAATGATAAATCACTTGTTAGTTTCATAAATCGAAAAGACATACCTCAATGGAATAGATATGGATATCGAATCCACATGTCGTCTTCCAATTCCCACGTAGCTTCCTCAGCAAAAAAACCATCCCAAACAACTTTGACTATGGGAATTGTCCTCGTCCGAAGCGTCTTTTCGCCGTGTTCCAAGATATAGCTAGGATATGGTTGGAAAGATAGATCCAGTCGAAGGTCAATCACTTCAAAATCCAATGGCTGATCCGGATCAGGAATATACTTGCTCAACTGAGACACATGGAAAACATTATGAAGATTTGATAAAGCTGGAGGTAAAGCAAGACGATATGCAACTGGCCCAATACACTCAGTAATTTGGAATGGTCCAATATACCGAGGACTATGCTTCTTTGCTCGCAAAGCTTTACCGATACCAATTGTTGGAGAAACCCTCAAAAATACATGATCACCAACATCAAATTCCAACGGTCTCCTTCTTTTGTCAGCATAGCTCCTTTGCCGACGCTATGCAGCCTTCATCCTTTCTCTTATCAATTTGATCTTCTCAGTTATTTCATTAATTACACCAGGCCCCAATATTCTATTTTCACGTACATCCCACCCACACAATGGAGTTATACAGTTCCTCCCATACAGTTCTTCAAATGGTGTCGTTCCAATACTGGAATGATAACTGTTATTGTAGGCAAATTCAACCAATGGAACATTATCAGTTTGAGGATGATAAGTTGTACTAGAACATATCTGAGTTCCAAAAGCCTTACTCAAAGCTTCCCAAAATCGAGAAGTGAACTTCGGATCACGATCCGATACAACGCTTGTGGGAACTCCATGCAATCTAATTATACTATTCACATACTCTTCTGCCAGCTTGGAGACTTTGTAATTAGAACGAATGGGAATAAAATGAGCGGATTTGGTTAAACGATCAACTACTACCCAAATGGAATCATTACCGGCTTGCGATCTTAGCAAACCCATAACAAAATCCATGGATATCTCTTCCCACTTCCACACTGGCACATCTAATGGCTGCAGCTGACCTGCAGGCTTTCGATGTTCTGCCTTAACTCTAAGACATGTTAGGCATCGGGAAACAAATTCAGGAATATCTACTTTCATTCCAGGCCACCAATACATTTGCTTCAAATCACGATACATCTTGGTGGATCCAAGATGTACAGAATACTTACTCCGATGAGCTTCTTCCAAAATCTGCTTCTTGATGTTGTCATCATTAGGTACACAAATCCTACCGTTAAAACAGATAATGCCATCACTGCCTTTGGTATAATTTGGTAACCCTTTCTGAGATTGTAATTCTACATCAACTTCTCGAGCTGCACGAATCAAATCCCTCAATGCACTTGAAATTCGAATGTGCCTTAAGACTAATCGATCTTTCTTTCTTGCTACTTTTAGATTCAAAATCTCTAAAAGACTCCAACAAAGCCATAACAATTCCCACAATTTCAAACAAAAATGCAATTAAATCATATAGCTTAGCAATTATATATTGCTTTTGCGACAAACTCATATCCTCAACTATATTTATTATTTATTCTAATAATAAATTGCTAGTTAATTTCATAAACCGAATTTAACCGAACTAGGGGTGTTACAATCACCCCAACATGAAAAATTTTGTCCCCAAAACTGATCAAGTTTCCTTCCATTTACTAAGCACGAATTTGACAATTCGCTGATCACACGACTACGCATAGATTTCCAATCCAAGAATATGTAATCATGAGCATATATATATATATATATATATATATATATATATTAGTCAATGAGCTTCAATCTTTAAGCATCATTTTCCCACTTAGCCTCATACCTATTTGCCTTCTATCGGATTGAGTTAACTGGGGTTTTAGTTCCTCGGACGAGCAAAAATCACAAAATGGCTTTTTGTTATAACCTTTCATGAAGACTTTGTAAAAAAATTTAACAATTCAATAGTGGTTTGGTGATCCTTACTCGACCTGAGCTTTATGCTCACCCCAACTTAATTCAATCCTACTCGACTTACGACTTCTCAATAAAAGATGAAGTCATATTAGGGTTTGATTAAATTAGGTTAAATTAGGGAAAGGATGGGGAAGGAACTCACATCGAACGGAAGCGGATAAAAAGAGTATTTCAGTAATGAGCAGGTGAAAATGCACGGTCTAGCTCTAGTCACACTGATTGCGCTTTTTCATCAGTTTTCTAAAAACTTCTGTTTTATTTTGCCAGATATGGTTACTCTGTTCGATTCGATTACTTTCCCGATCATTCCTTTACTCAATTCAGCCTAATTACGATACCTCAATTCCTACATAAGTAGCACTAGCACCATTTCGACGATGTCCCCATGGCGCACCTAGTACATGACCTTGGGGATTATCCCAATATTTCTCAGAGATTCTTAACAACATTATGTATGCCTAATCAAAATAACCCATTGGTAACCAACTGGTTTAGAGAACTTACATTCATGGGTTCACGCCTTACACATACACTGCCCTATCTTATAGTCATACTTAGACTTATCCGATTCATCAAATTCCTAACGCCATCAACCTCGTCTTGACATATCCAATGGATTAATGTCATGACAACTTACAGCGAACCTTCACACCTATTACTTTTCGTTCTCACTAGTAGCCACTACCCATGCACACTCGTCCCACGTCCTACCCCTTCTGGTAGTAAGCTGTGGAACATCCCCTTTTGGTTTTCTCAAAGACACCTCTAGTATTTTGGGTTAGATTTTAACATAAATGTTGTCCATGACTGACTCACAAATGGGTAAGGTTTGTAGAAAAAATTTTCTTGAAAAGATTTGAATATAAAATAGTTTTCTCTCATATGCATAGGAGTCGGTCTCATCACTAACCCACAATATTAGCAAGGTGTGCCTTCAAACCTCGTGAATCGGCCTTTTGAATACAACCCTAAGCCCTGATAACTTTACACGACTGCAGGCTCTTCAGAACTTATAAGTCAAATGACTTTCCAATAGCAACTATTTCCTTGACATGATTTGATAGGTATCTGCGACTTGTATCCTCTTAAGGTCTCAATTATTTTGATACTAAAGAATTATGAGTTCAAGGCACTAGGAATCTTACTAGTGTGATATAACGTTTCCCCTAAAAGGTAAGATTCATTGGCTTTCTAAGAGCTTCTTAAACTATCAATTAACCTCGGTTATTCACAGATCAAATATGAAATTGAAATAACGGTGGTAACAAGGAGATTTTGAAAACAAAAATATTATTTAGGGAATCAAACGAGCGCGCCATTAGTGTCTTCGTAATGATTCATAAGATTGAGTAAAATATCATTGAACATTTCCTTGGCCCATTTTCTTTTCGAAGTCCCGTAACTATCCGAGTATAATCATTACGATTGCGTTAATCATTCAATCTTCAGAACTATTTTAATTCTAGAACAACTTCGCGGTCACCCCGTAGATAACTCTGGACTTCCTTCTCTAACGGCATACAAGTTGGGGCCTAATAATCTAAGTCTTCAAAAACTCTTTTGATTGCAAAAAGGTTATGGTTGCTAACTATCGAGATATAGGTCCCTTGGATTTCTGCTATGAATATTATCCTAAACCGATGTCTAGGAATCTAAGCTTATTAACTGGAAGTCCTCCTCCAATTTCCCGTGCAACTGAAGGATTGATGTTCTACGAATGCGTTACGGTTTATCTGTTTAGGGTAAGACAGGGGTACACTTCAGAATACAATTGGAAACACAGTTCATAACCTACTCAGATGTGTAACCATTTTCGTTAGCTTTCCAACGCCTCTCGAAACATAAAAATCGGAGTTCCGGATTAAAAGTTATAAATAAAATGAGTCAGAAAACTAGCAGAGATTTCTCATAGACTAGGACTGGCATGCGCTTAACCAGAGGGTTATAATGAGGTCACTTCTATTGACTCCCCACACTAGTCTCTTCTTGCAAGGGACTTGGTTAATGAATTTGGATCAGGAACTAATTCGATCAACATTGGGTAATTCTACTTGCCAATACGAAGATTGCACTACGGTTTACTAGGTTGGCTGCATAAAATTTAGAAATATTGCTCTGAAGAAAATGAATCTTGATCTAAACCTGGGAGTTATCTGAAAGGATTCCTCTAACTGTGACCTAAACTGGGGTTGATTCATACCATAAGGTAAGATTAACTGCGAAACAACATTTTGGTAACTGATAGGTTGTTTAATCAACGGTCAGGGTTTCAGGGTGTCACCTAATCTTACAGATCTTAGGACACTTACATTACTACTGCCCAAAGGCTTTACTTAGTTGTAGCTCTCTGAACGACCCATGATGACTTAGGCTGCAACACCACAGTTGCACAGCATTCAAGGACTGAACAGTTTCCTCGAACCGACACGGATACCCTTCTTTTGCTACGGAATACCATCTGTAGCCCTCTGCTTCTGCTGCGTGCTCTGATGAAACTAGAGAGCTAGGAATCCTATGGTTTAGGTTTTCAAACATTTTTTGGGCTATGGCAACTAATTGTCATCATTTTCAGTAATTCAAATGAAACATTGAGTGGATCCTGACTCAATACTGAAGTGGCATATAGAGTAACAAGAAGGGGAGGGGTTGAATTATGACCCCTTTGAAAATTTATATCCTGCAACTTAGAAAGTGTCCTCTCAAGTTTATACTTGGAGACGAGATAGTTAGTCATAGAACAATTTCATAAGACATTCTCCTCTTGAGTAGGTTCCATGAATTAAACCTTCTCTATGTTGAGTAGGTTCCACACAGTGATCCTTCTCATGTTGAGTAGGTTCGAAGAAGTGAACCTTATCTAGTTAAGTAAGTTAAAAGTATTTAACCTTCTCTTGGATGAGTGGGTTCCACACTGTGAACTTCCTCTACCTAAGTAGGTTCCTTGCATTGAACCTTCTCTTTTTGATAAGTTCAATACATAATGAGTCTTGTGTTGTGTTTATGCATAAAAACATTTTGTACATCATATGAAATTTATCCTTTTGTTGAACATGGTCATTTAGTGTTTGATAACTTGAGGAACATATTATCAAGAGATATATATGTGAAGGATAAACTCTTTAATGTAGAGAAGGTTGAATAAAAACCGTTTTGACAAGGTTGAATAAATTAACCTTCTCTTAGTTTGAACAACCACAAATATGTTATAGGAAGTTAGCAAATAGTAAGGAAAGCCAGTAAATAACACAGTAGAGTTATAGAGGTTCACCTAAACCTGACTACGTCCTCTCCCCACTTCCTTTTGAGTATTTCCACTATTTCCCAAATAGCTATTACACTTGCTTTTGATCAACAAACAAAAGACTTCACCAATACTATAGCTTTTGATCACACACAAAAGCCTAGCAACACCACTTTCTTTTGATCTCCACACAAAAAACCAGTGCCCTCTAACACAGCTTCACCAAGCTGGATTGAGCTACTATGAGAATCCAATGCATGTCTTCATGAAGCCTGCATTACTATTCTTGTATTTTGTTTGCCCTACTTTGATTCTTTAGCCCTGATAATGACATGCATTTGATTGATCTAATTTGCTTATAACATGTCCACTTATAGGAAACATGATCGTTCAACAAACTCAAGAGCACCCATTAGTTGAACACCATTCAGAACACTTAAGATTTAGTTCATAAGGTTTGTTGTCATTAAAACCATATATCAAAAAGGATTTGATATCAACAATCTCCCCCTTTTTGATGATGACAAACCTTTAAGAACAAAACTTAAGTTTTCTGGATGGATATAATAATACCTGCAAGAATGCATGAAGTTTAAACTCCCCCTAAACTTATGCATCAGGTTTATTAGCAACATTCTTTATTATTATTATATCTATCTTATTATTCTCCCCCTCTTGACAGCAATCAAAATGAATTAGAGGGGAGGAGGATCAACATATCACACTCAAGTAGTTTGCATTTAACATGATAAGCATATCCAATGTGAGAAATGTTTTTTGTTAATATTGCAATGTAGACATAAGGAATCATAGTAATCGAAAGCAATATAATTGTATCAAGTAATTCAGCACAGTCATTTGATCCACAAGGAATAGATAAAGAGATTTGAACTTAGCATGCTTAAACATTGAAGAACATATGCCTTCTTTAGTTCAAAAACTCTATTTGGGTTTTCTAGAAACATTATTCTCCTATCTTCACAAGCAACTCTTTCCTAATTATTTCTCTCATTATTAGGCTTTGAAGGAAAGCCTTTTATGTATAAGAGCACATCCTCTTATAATGCCTTTTGTATAGGGTTCAATGAATACAAAGTTCTTTACCAACCTTCTTGCCTTAGAAGAAAACAATATATAGGACAATTTATTTTATTTTTCCTCAACCCATATACGACAATAATATCTCAGATATAAACAATGGAGGATAACCAATTTACCATACTTAGTTCTACAAAGTCATATAAAACATAATGTATGATAGCAATAACACAAAATAAAATGGCTTAAATATGTATTCTGCCCCTGCAAATATCACCATAATCCAGTTATACCCCTGTAAAAACAAAAACTTTAAAATTACCCTTGCAAATATAAATCACTTACAGTTATGCCCCTCGGTCAGCTTCCCATCCAAAAAAATAATTTAAATAAGGTTTAAATATATGTTTTACCTCTGCAAATATCACCATAATCCAGTTATGCCCCTGCAAATATCAGCATAATAGAAAAATTAAAGATTATGATAGGGGCATAATTGGATTATTGTGATATTTGCAGGGGCATAACTCGATTATGGTGATATTTGCAGGAGTAAAACATATATTTAAACCTTATTTAAATTATTTTTTTGGATGAGAAACTGACCGAGGGGCATAACCGTAAACGATTTATATCTGCAAGGGTAATTTTAAAGTTTTTATTTTTACAGGGGTATAACTGGATTATGGTGATATTTGCAGGGGCAAAACATATATTTAAGCCAAATAAAATTATACACTCTTTCAAATTTCTGCAAACACACAAGTGAACATAATGCACATTCTTAAGCTTTACTCAAAGCAGTCAGAGTGTGTGATATATCATAGATGCTATTTTCACTAGTTTCATTGCTTAAAAACACTATTAAAAACATCTATCACAACAAGAGTATGCAGCAAGTAAGACTCATTTTGAGTGGAGACTATGAAAGTGAAACAAGATTATCATATATCTATTTAAAAACAGGTCTTTCTTGTTTAGAATGTGTCAAACAAATATTCAAAAGCATAAGTGAGAAGATTTCATTTTCCATAAATAAGATTTAGCACCTAGTTGCTCATTTAATATCAAACAACATCAAGAAAGCAATTAATTTTGCATGGAGAAACAAAAATGAGAAACATCTTATTGAAAACCTTCCAATCTTAAGTCCAATGATTGGACATCAGTATAGAACATGTTGAAGAAGGATCTTTTGCAAATATTACATCAGAATCTCCAATGTTGTAAAACCAAGATCATATTCCAAGAGTTAGGCATCAAATAAAGTACAGGCTTCTCAAGATATGCAAGTTAGCTTTGATTCCTTTTAATAATTTGTCTTTAGATCTGTAAGTGCACATGAGGCTTTTGGAAACCAGATATAAAAGTAAATATGCACCAAAATCAATTTGATAAAGGACATAATATGACTTAGATTAAATGATCAAAACATGAGACTTTGTCATTTTTCCTCCTCAAGATATTAAGTTAATCATATTTCAGACTTGAGAAAATAAATCCTTACTTTAAAAGATTTTCACATAAACATGTTCTTTAGAAAGCACATATCAGAATTTGACAATGATATGACTAGTGCATATTTGAAAACTTGCTTTGAAAGATGTTAATTTTATACTTATGATCTGAAACCTTTTTCACCCATTTTATATACCAAAAGAGATAATGTGATAAACAATAGGTGCATCTTTCTTAGAATCTAAGACATGATTTAAATGGGACTCAACAATGCATCTAATGGTCTAACAGTTTGAAAGATTCATTTCACATTGACTATTGACATGTGTTTACCAGGCCTACAACTCAATGAAGCTATTTAAGACAACAAACCATATATCAAAAAAGGTTCATGAAAGTTACAACAATATGGAATGTTTAGAATCAAAGGTTGTGCAACAAAATTCTTTCAAGCATTGAATTATACACAAGAATCATTAGAACATTTGTTATCTTAATTAGGATGGGGATCAACTTGCACTACAAGATATTAACACATAGAGCATTTAGCACCACATCATAGAAATTAACATAGTATGTGAGTCTACATTTCTGCAAAGAATGACACTTGACAATGCAACATCTTATCTAACATATTGAAAAAACACTTCATTTTAAATACACTTTTAACATGTGTTCAAAAAGCTTAGAGTATCGTGCAATAATATCAATTATCAACCAAATTGCAAACTTGATTATGATCACCATATTAGTATGAGAATACTTAGAACTAAAGATTGTACAAACATATTTTATGTAGAACTAGGCACATGCACATTCAAGTTTAAAGTAAATAGTCATACATACAATTAAGCTTTTAAGATCATATATTGCATCAATCATTTTAGCATTCATTCATAGGACCAAAAAATCAATCTTATCATATCATATATTCACACATAATTCATATATATCAAAATGAAGTTATGATGAGATTGAGTGTACCTCCTTTAATGACTTTCTTTCTTAAGACTTTTCATGATAAGAGCATCCACAAGGACTTTATAGTATGAATTCATGCTCATTCATTTATCATCATAGTACTTTGTGAAAAGCTGACTGATGGATGAAGATGGTTGTTTCAACTTATTTTTCTCACTGATCTTGATAGTGGAGGGGTCCACATTCAAGTCTCTCTCTTCAACTAGCACTTGCTTATTTAGTTTAGAAGCTTCAGCAGTGATCATATCAACTTCATGAGAAGGTTGATCTGCAGTAGGCTTTGGAGAAGATTGATGTTGAGTAACTTCTAGATTTTCCTCAACTGAGTTAGCAACTTCCTCATCAGAAAAGGGTTCTTTGTCATAAAACATACATTTATCTTGCTAATCCTTTTCATATGAGATCAACACCATGCTCTCCCTGAGATGATTCCAATATTTTCTTTTGAATTTGCTCAGCTTCTTGGATCCTCTCATATTGAAGCCCATGGAAGCACTTCAGTCCTTCCAACATGCTTATCTCAGATTCATCCTTCATCATTTCACAATGTGTGTACTACCATGAAATTTCAAATTAAAATTCTGAGCATCTTCTGAGTTGTATGAGTTGGCCTTTATCTCTTTATCATCAACTCTCAAGAGGCATTTCTTCTCCTTTTATCGTTCAATGAATACTCCTATATCACAAAACAAAAATGATTTTGGTACCCATTCTTTTTGGGTCCTTATGGGTTAGTATACCTTTTCTTGCTATTTTTCCTCATGTGGTAAAATAATAAGGTCTCAACCAAGCTGTTCCAATTTGAACATACATCATTGACAAATGATTGTGAAAAATACTGCAGTAAAGTATGTGTGCATTTTCTCCTTTTGTCTTAGCACTTATCACCCATAATAACCACTTTAAACACTTTTATGCATAAAGATCATTTCCCAAAAACTTCCAAGTTGACACTCCACTCATTTTCGTGTCGTCCCAAAATTCAATTTCCTTTTTTTTTTTAAAGAATGAGCTGGTATCTTAGAAAGCACAATTTTTAAGATAACATTATGCATGAGTGTAAAGAGAATTTTTCTTATTTATGAATGGACCATTTTTCAAGAACACATGCATATCAATATCCAATTATTATTTTAATTATGTACAGAAATATTGATGCATCATAAACTCTAGTTAATGTTCATATGAAAATCATTTTAATCATGAAAGAAATAAGCACAAGACTTGTTGCTTTATAACAAGAGATAAATGTGGTTAGTTAATAAGTTTTTACCAAGTTTCTGAAAAAGAAGGCTGATACACATGAATGATATTTTTCTAGAAACAATTAGTTTGGGGCATATAACCTTTGTTGCATAAATTACATATGTCCCCTTAGACATCATGATGTTTTCAGGGCATAAGAATAAAGCATGTAAAATCAGCCAATGAGTAAAATAATAGACATTTTAGTTTTCATGTAAAGCTCTCATGTCTTACCTTACTGACTATCATGCTGTCATGAAACTTACCACATTCTTGCAACTTCATGGATTTGGCAAGCATCATAATGGACATACTTTGTAGAACGCGAGCTTTCCAAGACTTTGAGTGCATTGGTTCTAACTTTGACACATGACTCAATCCATGTGGGTCCTCCATAAATTTTTCCTTTTGTAAACAAAACTTCATTCAGTCTGTCATGAAGGTTACTTGTGACATCTCTTTTATAGAGTGGTTGCAACCTTTTCCGGATGCTTTGTGTGATCTCTTTTCAATATACTCTTGTTGGCTTGTCTTGTCAAGCTATGCTCAGAGTTGTGAATGAATGAAAGAAAATTTGGAAGCCAAAGAGAGATGATTTTCTCGAGAGCACAATGAGTTTAAGCTTCAACAAATTTCAAAGATTTGACCGGTTTCATTCCCAAACATTTTTCATATGTTTGATTATATAATACAAGATTTCAGACTCTTGCAAAGCAGTACTCTCATCCACTTTTTATCATGATAAGTTGCTTTAGAAAAACTCAAAAGAACGAGGATTTATATTCTCCATTCTTTTCAGTACAGTATATAAGGCTCAAGGAAGCAACAAAGCATAAGTTGAAAGAATTCATACAAGTGGGTTGTTATTCACAATAAGTGTTCCCCAATTTACTTTTGACTAGCATGCAACAAGACCTGCTAGTATTCTATCAATATGTAAAGCATGTGGTTCAACACTTTGTATTTTAGAACAAGCAAGACAGCACATCATTTTGATTTTCACATTCTTCATTCTAAGTGTCAAGGATGGGTATTGTGAGATTTTGAAAAGTAACCTATAAGACATTACCTTGTGGCATTTTCTGTTTTTCTTATGAGAGTAAAAAGGATTTATTATGACTTTTCAAACTAGTGGCTTATGACCCTTTTATCTTTCCTATGTTTTTCTATTTAGAAAAAACTCATCTCTAATAGCTTCTCAATCTAGTGGCTTACTGATTTGTTTTATTAAGGATGAAATATTCAAATTTAAATTTAAAACAATCTTACTCGTTGATTATGGCATGTATTCATTTTCCATCTATCCCACCTTCTCAACTTCTTCTTCATCAATATTGTTTTCTGCAGATCTCAAATCTCTTTGTAAATCAACCTTCTGAGACATGTTCTTTATCTCCACTGTTGGTCATCACTTCTTCCTGAATCTTCATCTCTTCACACTTTTAAGTGTGTTCGATCCCTAAGAGCCTGTGCTCTGATACCAATTGAAGTGGCATATAGAGTCACAAGAAGGGGACGGGTTGAGTTGTGACCCTTTGAAAATTTATATCCTGCAACTTAGAAAGTGTCCCCTTAAGTTTATACTTGGAGATGAGATAGTTAGTCATAAAACAATTTCACAAGACATTCTCTTCTTGAGTAAGTTCCATGCATTAAACCTTCTCTGTGTTGAGTAGGTTCCACACAGTGAACCTTCTCATGTTGAGTAGGTTTGAAGCAGTGAACTTTCTCTAGTTAAGTAAGTTCAAAGTGTTTAACCTTCTCTTGGATGAGTGGGTTCCACACTGTGAACTTCCTCTACCTAAGTAGGTTCCTTGCATTGAACCTTCTCTGGTTGATAAGTTCAATACATAATGAGTCTTGTGTTGTGTTTATGCATAAAAATATTTTGTACATCATATGAAATTTATCCTTTTTTTGAACATGGTCATTTAGTGTTTGATAACTTGAGGAACATATTATCAAGAGATATATATGTGAAGGATAAACTCTTTAATGTAGAGAAGCTTATGAGGATGAAATCATTTCAGATTTAAGCTTCTTAGGATTAATCAAATTCTTTAAAACAATATATGATTTATGCATAAAATACATGAGTAGGTTAGCAACAAAAGATAGTCAATATAGAATACTAACTTCTCAATGAAGAAGGTTAGTAACAATAGATAATAAGTATAGAATACTAACTTCTTAATGATGAGGGATAGTTATGAATTATAGCTTGTAAGAGATATGTTGGTTTTATCTTGAGTTTAAAACATAGATGATAAGTTCTTAGTTAAAAACAGTATTGACAAGGTTGAATAAATTAACCTTCTCTTAGTTTGAACAACCGCAAATATGTTATAGGAAGTTAGCAAATAGTAAGGAAAGCTAGTAAATAAGACAGTAGATTTATAGAGGTTCACCAAACCTAGCTACGTCGTCTCCCCACTTCCTTGTGAGTATTTCCACTATTTCCTAAATAGCTATTACACTTGTTTTTGATCAACACACAAAAGACTTCACCAATACTAGCTTTTGATCACACACAAAAGCCTAGCAACACAACTTTCTTTTGATCCCCACACAAAAGATAAGTGCCCTCTAACACAGCTTCACCAAGCTGGATTGACCTACTAAGAAACTCTCTTCTAGTTTCCTAAAGGTTTGCCTTTTCTTTTCTCACCAACACTCACCTCTCAATCTAGATAGTTTGATGGAATGTTCATAGAAACACTTACAACAATGGTTTTTGGGGTTTGGGATGTTTAAGAGCTTGAAGATAAATTACACAAAGTGTATACAATGATGCTTATCAAGCTAACACACACTCAACAAAAGAATCCCAGATATGACATTTGAAGCTTTGAGTGTGGGATGAGAAGGTTGGGTTTACTTTGCGAATCTTGAATGATGAGAGGTTCCAACGCAATCTCATACTTGTAAATCTAGAAAACCAGACATTATATAGTCCCAAATGCTGAATATAGCCGCTAGAAACTTGTTTATATCCATTAGAAACTTGAAGAGAGCTGTTGTGCAAAAACATGTGCAAGTATACACAGTCAAACAAGTAATAAAATGATAAGTAAAGATCGTTCCCACGAGGATGAGGATTGAGATTTAATAAGTAACTCTATTTGCTAGCACTTGGATTAATGAGTGAAAAGTGAAAATGAAAGCATGGTAAAAATTCATTATTGCGCAAGGTTAAAGTAAGTGATTTAGGACAGTAAAACAGTAAAATAGTAGACAAAAATCAGAGAGATGGGATAGCCAAGACTAGGATCAGTAATTAAACACTAATGTGCAATGCTATGACTAGTGCTATGATAGCATTCAGTGCGCAGAATGAAATTGGATATTCCTATCACTGTGAACGAAATGTTGTCAAGGTTTTCTTATTCCTAAGCTCCCATTGATGTTCATTTCGTAGTTTGAAAAGCATGTTTCCGATCACACTATGGCCCTAGCTTCATATTCCTATTCTTCACTAGGAAAGGGTAATATTCCTATTACTCTTCAAACCATATTAATTCCTGAAATCTGCACTTAAATTTCAAAATGGATGTATAGCATTAAATCACACGAATTAATGAAGCATCAAGCATTAATCACATTAAACATCAATAGATCTTAATTACATCACCATAGTCTTGACTACAAAGAGATTTAGCTCATTGTGAACTCAATCATGATAAAACAGCATTCAACTAACATAAACGACGCCATTAAAACAGTAACAGCACTGAAACAGAATACACAGGAAAATACAGAGAAATACAAACTAAGTGAAGCTCAAAGTGAACTTCAGGTGCTGTAGCTCTGCTCCAGATTTCCTATGCTGTGCAGATGAAGATCTGTGCTGCAGAATCTGTGAATCCAGCTTCAGAAATGGAGTTTTAGTACTGAAAATGGTGGATGATGGTTGGGGAAGGCGATGAAACAGTGGAATGGAAGGTGGGTGTGTACACTCTGTTACCTACGGAACAGTGGAGGCTGATGTGATGTGCACTTTTAGGGTAAAGTACCTATTTATATTCCTCTCTCCAAGTACCATTGGGCCTCTTATTCCGTGCCACACTGCCAAGTGCTGCCAACCGTAATTACAAGGACTGTTTGTCCTTTAGCAGCCCACTAACGCACAAATTCCAAGATGTCAATTTCCACTAAGGACAAAACACCTCTTTCTTGCTTATACCACCTGTGATGCCTTTAAAATTGTACTCTTCACCAGCTGTCTCTCACGATGCTACCGTAGCACTAACCACAGCATTGATTCAACGAAAAATCCTGCACACTTGCGTGCCTAAATTAACATTTTTTCACAATTAATGACACTTAACTGAATATGCACAATTTATACATTTATTTACATTAATTACTCTAGAACAAACGTAATTCTTGCTTGTTTTGGATGTAAATAACTCACATTTCTGTGACTTATCACACCCCCAAACTTGAACCATTGCTTGTCCTCAAGTAATGACAGCACAAACACAAAACATTGACAACGCAAAACAAACAACATACTGAGCAGCATAACACTGAACATAGCATCAGATGATAGCATTCACATAAATTTTTTTCTTGACTCAGCTTTTATTTTCTCAAGGCTTTCCCCTCAGACTTAACACTTTAGACACCTTAGCAACATAAGAAATCATAGCTTTTGCCCCCTAGCTTAAGTGTTTGTGTGATCTCTTGCAATTTTTCCATAGACTGCTTGGCTTTGGATCCCACTTTGAATTTCCTACACCGTCCTTCCTTATCAATAGCTACAGGCACAACTTACAATGATGAGTGAGAATGGGGATAGTTAACCTAAGAGATGAGCTACAAAGACTAGATCTATTTACATGATTTACAACTGACTTAGAGTGGTGTACACCTCTTTTTTTTTTGAAAGACTAGCTTGAATACTGCTTTGACTGAAACTGTAGTGGTGTCGTCACAAAACAGCCTCCCTCCACAGCATCCAAACTAGCCTATGCTGCATAAATGCAACTTATTTGATGCAATTGTTTTATTCCTTTTTTGGTTTTGCAAGTGTACACCCACTTTACATAATTTTTGGTGCTAACAGAATATGATTTTCTTCTAACAGCACTACCCCCAAACTTAAGGTTTGCTATACCTGCAATTTCTCTCAAACTAAAGGGGCTAGGCTATTTCATTCAAAGTTCTAATTCCACACCAATTCTGGCTATCCTCATTGAGTTCTGCCTTGGTACTATTTAGCTTATTATTATTATTAATATTATTATTATTATTATTAATATTATTATTATTATTATTATTATTATTATTTTATTATTATTATTTTTAGATGCTACCATAACTACTACGCCAGCATTATACTAACAGTAGCTACATAGCACAACACAAAACAGAAAATTAATAAGAGTAAAACAACAGTAAAAACAGAACTTAAACATATTTTCATTGATAATGCTACCAAAAGAGCTGCTCCACCCCCCAACTTAATCGTTGATAGTGTCCTCACTATCAAATGACTAAGTCAGTTATGGGCACTGACTACAAAAATAAAGAATTTTAAAAACAGAAATATAAAAGTGCAGAAAGAAAAGGGTGGGATCACTTTTGTTTCGTTGCAGGTGGGGAATCCTTTGAGGCGGGTGTTGGCGGTACAAGAATCTCATCATCATCCTCTTCTTCTTCTTGAATTAGAACTCTTTTTTTTCGGGGTGGTCTGACAGCACAGACTTTTCTCCATGTCCAAGTTGACTTAGGAGGCAACTGGAAAGGAGCAGGCTCTGGAACCTGATTTGTAGTGGCTCCAACAGGCTTCTTTGACTTTTGTGCATGGGATGATGCTGTGGCAGCATGCCCCATAGCACTTACAGACTTCCTTCTCTCAACATCATGCTTTGACTTCTGCTCCCTCTCCTCAGCAGCACTTGCATCTCCACTGACCTCGCCAGCATTATCTGGAGCATCAGTGGAGTTCACTTCAATGTTCCCAGCAGAGTTATCTGGAGAAGACTAGGGATTGCGAGAGATCACGCGTGGTCATCTTGGGGATACCACTTTTGAAAAAGTTTGTGGAGGGCCGCCCAATTCTTGCTGGTCCTGCCGATGATCAAATGTGAAGCCCTATGAGGTTATATATGCCTCAGGACATTGGTTTCGCGTCGACCCCAATTGCTGAAGAACTTCCACCTGGACCGAGTTGAGCGTCCAACCCGAGCTCTAGGGTTATGATTTTGAAGACGATGAGGCCGACGTTGAGGATCCTTACCTATGGGTTTCCAAAGACGTTTGTGACAAAGGTTCAGTATACCAGCCCAATCGTGGTGATCTGAAAGATTTTAAGAAATTTGAAAAGGTCCTCGGTGGCGAAAAGCAGAAGTGAAGATTCGAGAATGTTTCCGATGTGTTCTGCCAGAGAACCTCCGGGCTGAGGTTCTTTGTCTATTAAGCCCTTTTTGAGAAAATGATGATGAGAATCCCGCTCTCTGCTTTTAAAAAGTGGGTTCTGCGATATTTGAAGGTTGCGTCGTCGCAGCTTACTCCCAAAGCATGGGGATTTATTTGGACATTCGAGATAGTAATGGACGCTCTGAACCGAGCTTGTCGGTACAAGGTCTTTTTTGCTTTATTCGAGATCTTTCATCAGGCGGAGATTGGGTCTAGTAAGGAGAGGCAGGGCCACATCAGCATCCGCTGCAATTAGAAGTGGAGTTTGTTCTGTTCGGTGACAAAACCTGTCGAAGATTTCAAGTAGAAGATCTATTATGTCAAACCGGTGAACAAGGTCGCCAGAAAGGGGAAGGCTATGAAGCCTGTCTTGGTGTGAAAAGCATTTTGAATGGGAGGCTGCTGATTACGTATGCCCGACCTCAGCACTCATTGGGGAGGATGTTCAGACCTTTAATTTGTTGCTCGGTTGGGTTGAAAAGTTCACCCTTAAGACTAAGAAGATCGACTGTTGGAAGGTCTTAGCTGCCGCGGTCAATTCACCTGAGGCCCTTCCAGCCACGCTTGGTAGATTTTTTGAAATTGTTTTTCCTGTATTGTATCTTGTTTATTTTTCTATAAATCACGGAGTTTTGATATAATTAGTTGCTGTATTTTCTACACAAGATGACTGGCTCACTAAGTCTAGCTGACTATTTGAGCGCAACCGTCCTCCAGGAGGATGACAACCTGATGTGCCTTGGGGCTTCGAATAACGAAGGGGCTGGATTGTCGTCTTCGGCTCCGATCCTCACTTCCACTGTCGCCGATGCTGTGGTTAGCCAAGCCACTCCTCCGGTGAACCAAAAAGAAGACTCCGACCCCAATCTGAAGGGTCTGATTAAGATGCCACAAAAGTGCGCTCCTCTAAGTTTGACCTCTGGGCCCAAAAGGATGAAGGTGACCAAGGCTACGGTCACCACTACAAAACTTTATCTTGAGGACTTTGAGGCCCACGCAAAGGTAAGTAAGGTTGATCAAGAGCTATTTATCATGTGGAACACCGAGGTTTCTTCCAGGGAACAAGGTAACCATTTTGAGGCCGAAAGTTTCTTGCTCGACTGAGAATTGCAGGATAAGACAAACAAACTAATAGTTCGCTTAAAATCTCTTTTATAAGCTCGTGATGAGGCCGAGAAGTTCAGGTTGGAAAGGGACACCCTTCAGGCCCGGCTGAATAGTCTCGCCACGGCCGAGGTGAACATGGAGAAGATTACGAAATACTTGGCCGATGGGAGGTGCTTGATCTAAAGAAGCTGCTTGAGAAGCTCGAAACTCAGAACCAAGGGTTAAAAAACCAAGTCACGGGCTACAAGGACAAGCTGATGTCAACTGAGGAGAAGTGAAGAAGAGATACTCTCACTCGAGACACAAGAATCAGAGCATCTTTTCTCCTTGGCCCTTATTTCCAATTTCTCCATGGTTCGTTCATCTGCCCCAGCTGAACGACCTGAAGAAATTCCCTTTAAGTATCTGTCCAATCTTTGGAGTAGTTTTCTTCTTCTGATTGTTTTTATGACAAATTGTAATGCGACCTACGGGGAGGAAGTTTACTTATCAAATTAATCACTGAACCATCAAAGACATCTCATTCGAGATACCGAACTAGGATTCAGTCTCCAAGGGATCGATAATAAATCACAAAGGTAGAATTGAAGTCGTGCAAACCCCTCCTCCTAAGAAATACCATGCAGGGGGTAGGAGGATCTCAATACGAAGGAACCAACCAATATCTAGCCAACAAGTAGCTAGAGCGAGCAGCTGATGAAGGGAGATAAAAGAAGAGAAAGAAAGGGAACTTGGGAAAATACCTGGTTGTTGAAAAACTGGCACTCTTCAACAGTAGGAACACCTCAGAGGATCTCAGACTAAAATTCTACGTCAACCAAACAATAAAGCACAGAGCAGCAAATGGAAAAATAACGAAAGGTTATCCCTATTTATACTTAGACGAGGAATGAGAATGGGCAGAATCCTAAACGACATGACCATAGTTGGTAGTAATTACGAGGCGAGGGAAAAAAGAACAGATCGAGGAGGCTTTTATGACGTGGAGCTTGGGTAAACCTTGAAGCTACCCTCCAGGTGTCACTCTAAGAATAAATTATGCTATGAATCATCACATTTAAATCTAACGGTTGAAAAACACCAACTACACACTAACCTCGAAAACCATAACGACTGCATGTAACACCCCAATTTTCTAATTAATACGTGTGTGTATATGTTTGGATATATTAGTATCTTTATGTGGGCATATTTTAATAATCAACATACTTTTATAGTATATTATTATTGTATTATATTATTTTTGAATATTAGTCATTAGTTAATACTATTATTTTATGTTATAAGTTTATTGGCATTAAGAGATTAATATCTTCGAAGTGTTAACATATATTTTATTAACATTTAATTGTACTTTTATATGATTTAATAGTATATGGCTGTTATTGTTTGATGTATTTTGATAATGTGAAGTACCTTATTGTTGTTGTTGTTGTTAATATTATATATTATTATTATTATTATTTAGTGAAAATATTTTGAGTTAAAGAAATGTGTCAACGAGATATAAGAGAATGGGGATTTAGAATATAATAGAAATAAGTTGAGCTTTTCTAGTGATCCATTTCTTTGTTTAAATGAATTTACTATTCGCACCCCTGGATTTACCTAATAAACCCTCTGCTCCTAAGTCCAACACTATGCTACTTTTCTTATGCTCCTCCCATGATTTCTTCATTGTGCAGCCGCCGGAGAAAGTTATGAAACCCATTCTTTTGTTCGCAATCCTTGTTCTCTCATATATGGTCGCCAAAAATTACCCATATTCATACTCCTATAAAAAATCACCTTCTAAATCCTTTTATGCTGTTATTTCGGTCATGAGAGACAGAATTTACACTGTATTTTGTATTGTCTTTTAGTGATTCTGGATACCACGGTTGTCGTTTGGAAAAATGGACATCGTGTTTGAATTCCTCTAATCGAAACCTTTGAGAAAAGGTGCTGTTTTTGTTATTTTGGTGAAGTTGAAAAACACCCTGTTTTGTCTGTAACTACAACTTCTGGTCTCACTTCTGGCAACATCGGTTATCACCTTGAAAAATTTAGACCTTCTTTAGACTCACCATGAATAATACGTTTATTCTATCCAGTCAGTTTTGAAAACTAAGATGTTTCAAAAATGGGTCCCGTCTTCGTTGTTCTTCTTCATTACTGTTGAGCAATACTCAAAATGATTTTCAGCTCCTTCGTTCCATGGACCTCAAGAAACGTTTAAATCAATTAAGGATTATTCCCTTTGCTGTTTTTAAGTCTAAATTCGTGGTAAGCACATGTTTTTCATATTCAAGTCCTTTCTTTTAGTTTTATAAGCTGTAAGAAACTGTTTTGGACATATCTTTCGCTCCCGATGTCAGAATCACGTTCCGTTTGAAGCTACCCGCTCTTAGTGACGTCCTTAACACTATAAAAATAACTTTTCAACCTTCCATTTCATAATTTCGTGTCAGTCCCTGAGCCTTAGCTTTTTGGCCATTTTGGTCCCTACGATCAAATATTTAATATCTTACCTTTGTCCTTTTGTTATACGTGACTTCCGGGATCATCAAGAGAATACTATAAGAGGAATTTAATGCTTTTTGGAGGATATAAGTTGCTTTTTGGCCATTTAATGCTTTTTGGAGGATATAAGTTGCTGGTTTTTATCCAGGGCGGCCAATCGTTCACTCCTCTTTTTCAAAGTCTTGAAGAAGGGCGTAGAATTTAAATGGACGCCTGAGTGTGAGAACGCTCTCACCGAGCTCAAGCAAATACAGTCTGAACCCCCAATACTGCTGAAACTAGTCGAGGGTGAAACACTTTATCTGTACCTCGCTGTAGCCGAGGAAACGGTGAGCGCAGTCCTGATCCGGGAAACAGAAGAAGGGCAGCGACCAGTGTACTTCGTGAGCAAGGTGCTGCAGGGGGACGAGTCCCGATACCAAAAGATTGAGAAGGTGGCCTTAGCCCTGGACGTGGCAGCTAGAAGACTAAGACCGTACATCGTAGCTCACCAAATCGTTGTCAGAACGGATCAACCAATCCGGCAGATTTTGCACTAACCCGACCTCGCACGAAGATTCATCAAGTGGGCCGTAGAATTGTTTGAGTTCGGCATCAAATATGAGGCCCGATTCGCCCTCAAGGCTTAAGTCTTGGCCTATTTCATTGCGGAAATGACACCATCACTCTCCGAGACGACTCCTTTACCATGGAAGCTCCACGTCAACGGTTCATCAAAATCAAAAGGCAGTGGAGCGGGGCTCATCCTCGAGAACTCCGAAGGGCTGATGATCAAAGTCTTCCTCAGTTTCGCCTTCACCACCTCGAAGAACCAGGCAGAATATGAAGCCTGCATTGCCAGATTGAAGCTAGCCTCGGATTTTGGGGCAAAGACCATCGAGCTGAACACGGATTCGCTACTGTCTCCCAAGTCAAAAGGGACTTCGTGACAAACGACCCCATTCTTCAATGGTACCTGGCACGGGTACGAGAGTTGTTCCTTCGTTTTAAGCAGTTACAATTGAAGCATGTGCCTAGAACGGAGAATGCCCGAGCTGATGTCCTAGCCAAGCTGGCTAGCACAAAGCCAACAGATAATTTACGGAGCATTATTCGTGAAAACCTGAAGACACCGAGTGTTGACCTGTCCACGACCTCTGTATCCGATGTCAACGTCATAACGGGGGACGTAGGGTGGATACAACCCATCAAAGATTACATTGAGCTCAGGTGGAACCAATCGACCCCAAGGAAGCCACTACAGTCCGGCGCTGGGCAACATCTTACTCCATCATATATGGGAAGCTCTTCCGACGCGATTTCTCCACTGCCCTTTTGAAGTGCGTAGAAAGGGAGGAAGCCAAGTATGTGCTCAATGAAATTCACGAAGGTATCTACGGTCAGCACCTAAGGGCACGGGCCCTGGCAAAGAAGGCCCTCAAGGCAGGTTACTACTGACCAACCATGATGAAGGACGCCTCCGACCTCGTCAAAAGTTGCGACACCTGCTAGGGATACGCCAACGTCCACCATCCACACCTAGTCGAACTCTCTTCCCCATTGGCAGCATGGCCGTTCAGCCAGTGGGGAATAGACCTCCTCGGACCTTTCCTGCCTGGCCGAGGCTGGGTCAAGTACTTAATCGTCGTCGTCGACTATCTCACCAAATGGATCGAAGCAGAACCACTCTCCCAAGTAACTGCCTACAATTGCATCAAGTTTGTCAAAAAGAATATCCTGACCAGATTCGAGGTCCTCTCCATGGTAATCACTGACAACGGGACACAGTTCATCGATAAGGGATTTTGAAAGTTGATGACGGATTTGAACATCAAGCAACACGTCACCTCCGTCGAGCACCCTCAAACCAACGGACATGTCGAGTCAGCAAACAGGGTCGTGCTCATGGGTTTGAAGAAAAGACTAAAAGTGGCGAAAGGAGCGTGGCCCGATGAACTGCCATATGTCCATTGGGGATATCGAACAACCCCGCATTCCACCATCAATGAGACCCCCTTTAGAATGACGTATGGAACCGAGGTAGTTATCCCAGTGGAAGTTGGAGAATCTACGTGGAGGACTCTGTACCCTCTCAGCCACGATGCAAACGACAAAGGTGCAAGAGAAGAACTAGACCTCGTGCAGGAAGTTCGGGATAAGGCACAACTTGCCAAGACCTCGTGCAAGAGAAGTCCACTACAGCTTCGAACCCTCTTGACTCCGAGCATAAATGCTCAGTCGAGACAAAATTGACTCCAAGCTTAAATGACCAATCAAGATCTACTTGATTTCGAGCTTAAATGCTCTGTCAAGCTTTTTTGCAGGAAGGACCATGGCAACTCAAGCTCGCCACCGAGACCTAATCTCACAACCTCCAACGTCGGAAAGTGATGATTCCCACCTTACTGTACTGGAAACAAAAGGGGGATCGAAGACCCAGTTCCTCAAGCCGAGTCCGACCTCAGCAACTCGACCTCGACTTGGGGGGCCACTGTTCTGGACTGGGCCAAACCCTTCAAAGGACTTGGACCCGGCCCAATTCCGTACTCTGCCGCGCCCGTATCTACACCTGACCCGCATCCAACGGTCAGAACTTGTCCACCCAATCCAACGGTTTGGGTATGGCGCCGCTGTCTATAAATAAGTGAGAAACCCTCCATTTCCAGGTACGCACTCATTTCTCTCCTAAAATACCTCTTCTCTTCCCTTGATGACTTAAGCATCAGAGTTCTTGCAGGTACCCCACACGAGGCGCGGGAGAAGATCATGTCGGCCCATCCGAGGTCAACAACCATCCATTCGAGGTCAACTCTCAACCATCGCAGAGCACCTTACCTAGAACTCCACACCCGTACTCCGATACCGAACAATTTTCATTAGTGTTAAAGTGCTAAGGTACGAAAGAGATAGGTGAGTTGCAGGTGAAATCAAATGAGAAAGAAATAGGAGAATTATAGGGGGAGTATGTCAGAAAATCAGAGATGAAAGAAAAGAACAAAGGAAAATTACCAAGAAAGAAACTATAGGGGTACACAATTGTATTGGAGGTGGAGATAGATGAAAATTGTCTATTGAGAATCGTGCTCGCAAATTTTGTTATGTATTGATATCGCTTTTAAATAGTAGCTAAACCGTAGCGGTGATTGGTTGATTTAAAGTTCATTATAGTCTATATTGTGAAGCTAATATGTATAGATATCACGATTAAATAGTAATTTCGATGTATGATTTAGTTTCTTTTTTCTTTTAAATTACCAACAGATTCTCGACGAAAAATTCCGTCAAAATTGGGTTGCAACGACAAATCTTGTGACTAAAATTTTGACGTGTTTACGACGTATTAGTGACGGAAAAGTCAGTCACTAATTTTATACGATGAGTATTTTTGCGAAAAAAATTTTCCGTCGGAAATGGCCCTTATGTGTAATAAGTTACAAAATGTTATGAAATTGCCTTAAGTTCTTCGTATGAACTGCTATTTATTGAGAAGTAACTATTTCGTTGCATGATGCACACTAGTAATTATTGAAAGCGAGTAAAATCTATACTGACTAGTGGTCGACGATGATCAATGCCACGAGTCCTACGGCGTCTGGATTCTTTGCACTTGTCCCTGCGTGTTGAATCTTATCCAAAGCAAATATAATATAACTTTAAGTATACCTATTTTGAGAATCATAATAAACCTATTTTGAGTATATAACTTTAATATTAGCATTTTTGAAAAAGAACCATATGTCATAAAAAAGGTAAATATATTATTTTACAAAATGTAAATAGAACTATTCACTTAATTTTTTAGGAACCTTATTCTTTTTCTTTTTTACTGTGCATTTGTTTCTTATCTATAAATATCAAAAATCATACTCCTATCTTTATTTGGGATATACTATAAAGGGAAACACATATTTTTTTAACAATAAATAGGCTATCAACTACGATACTCACTTTCCCAAATTGATTAATGCTTATACACACTCCACAGATAACGGCGGAAAATATTAATAATAGAGTATTTAAATATTAATATAGCATTTCATGTATAACAACCAATTAATTCCTCTATGGTATGTTTTAATTCTATAGTTCAAAGACTCATAGATTTACGTGTACGTATTAACATATTTTATGTAAAATAGTAATATTCTTTTAAAAAACATGTAAAATATAATCTCTATTTGATATACTTTTTACTTATAGTTAGTGATAGAAAATGTGACATCCTTCCTTCTTTAATTTCCTCACCAAGTTTTGATTTGTCAATTCTGCATGATTCAATATTTTACCTCTAAACCTTAGCTTGATCAACAATCATGTATCTTTTCTTTCTTTGGAAGTTGCAAATGGATTTGCTTATCATTCTTAGATGTTTCCTCATTGATAGGGATTTTCAAAATAATTAGGTTATACGAAACCATGTATTTTGCTCTTGAAGCATTTCACATGCATTTTATGACATAATATGTAGAAAAGTAATAGAATTTATATTTGCACTTGAGCGTAAAATAAATTACCAGCAACATCCAAAAGATAGAGGAAATCACTTGGTAAATACCTCTTGATTGAACTTTTTAAATTCATCAACGCATTCAAAACTTATAAACAACCCTTGAAATAAAGAGCTTCAAGTGATCATTTCTCTTCCCAAGTGGTTCTATAAATTGAGAAAATAAACTTGTACACCTAAACGAAAATAAAACCATGTATTTTTTTTAAAGCAATACAGAATCATGTATTGAACACTACAAAATTGGGAAAATGTAGCTATATAACATAAGTGTGGTCAATACATTACAAATTGTTGCAACTTTTGCTTTGTTTGGATCATAGAAAATTTTGGTATCATCTGGTCCAATATACATTCTCTTCGTTTTTTCATTATTTAAGGTCCTTTTTTGTTGATATATCCTATAAAATATGGACACAATAAAAGAAATCAAAGTTTGAAGTTTTCTTGAAGATTTACCAATCTATTATGTAATAATACTATTTGTGGCCATGTTCTTGAATTTATTTACATGAACAAAGCACAATAGATAGTTGCTCTAGTTCATACACGCGACTTTTCCATAGTTTAAAAACATGATTTTTCCATGTTACTATGCACAAAAAATACACTAAAAAGGGAAAGGAAACAGACCACCAAAAGGTGACCATAACACTGATAAAAAAAATTATCAATATAAATCAACAATGTTATTGTCGCTATTCGACTATATAAGGTTCATGTTCACTTTAAGAGGTGCATTGAAGGAGGTGATTCTGATATTGTTATATGGCTTGGAGACAAGAGGATTCATGAGATCACAATAAGTGATGTCAAGATGTGAGACGTGATTAATAGATCTACATATCCTTATCGTTCGAAGGATTGTGATGAAGTCGATTCATGTGTATGTCCCTCCATAGAGAATCGAAGAAACCTACAAATTAATCACTACGTACGTGTCGCAATAAAAATCAGTAATATGGGGTCCTTGGTGATCATTATATAATAACTCAATATAATAATGCAATATCATAGAAAAACATGAATTAATCACTACGTACGTGTCGCAATAAAAATCAGTAATATGGGGTCCTTGGTGATCATTATATGCTAACTCAATATAATAATGCAATAGCATAGAAAAACATGAATTAATCACTACGTACGTGTCGCAATAAAAATCCGTAATATTGGGGTCCTTGGTGATCATTATATGCTAACTCAATATAATAATGCAATAGCATAGAAAAACATGAATTACTACACCTACGGTGGAAAGCTAGTTGGAAATTTTAAAGGAGGAGTTTATTGTGAAAATAAGAATGAAGTTAGGTGCTAAGGAAGGAAATACAAAATACAATTTTGAAGGAAATACAAAATACAATTTTCATAACTTTAATGAGGGTTTGTTTTTTTCGGATTACAGAGTTATTAATGGTCAGGTGTTAGTATGGAGAAAGATAGATCATAGCCGGTGAGATTTGAAATCAAAAAACATTAATTGCAATAAGATATCATATTTTCCATTTCAAAGAAGATGTAAGGATTACCATTGGTTTTTGACATGAAGAATCTAAACTACAGTGATGATATTGTAGTTGAAGGTTCATTAGTAACAATACTAATTTTACGGCCCAGTATCTTATGGCTTAATTTGAATTTGAATGAATTTAGAGGAGGAATTAGTGGGATATATGTTGGCAGATATTAAGTGACAATAATAAAATTACTATGTATATAATGTTGTTAAAGAGGAACAATTAATTTTCAATTTTAATGGTTTGTTTTAATTTTTTTTTTTCAATTTTCAGGTCATGTAATTATGTGGCAATGTTAGTAGTCCAAATAGGATTAATTATGATGAGATGGCCCAATAAGATTGAAGGTTATAATTGTTTCCTTTCCGAGTATATTCGTAAATGTATTATATAATGATAATGATAATTATATAATGATAATGATAATATATAATGATAATGATTAACTTCTTTTTGCGGTTTTAACTCATAAGAATGTAGTTTTTTCTTCTTTTCCTGTATCTTTTATATCACCTATTGAAATAAGTTCAATTGTGTAAACAATGTGATAATAGTTTCTTGGAATATGGCTGTCTGTGTGTTTATGTTTATGTTTGTGTTGTGTGCTTATATCATGAATATATGCATATAAATGAAATCATGAATAATCACTTTTGTTAATGTGTCTTAGATTAGGAATTTAATCGTAAGTCATAACACAGCATCCTATGTTAAGGTGTATAATAGAAATGAGGTTCCTAAATCAAACTAGCTATGAAGGCCATAGGGTGGGGCATGTTTTACGAGTCTTTTCTTATAAGAAGGCTAGGATATGCTATTAGCCATTTAAGAGATGCCTAATTGTGGTAATAGATATTTGACAGCGATATATATAATTTAAAACCTAGGAACGTTTGTGTGGTTGACTCATGATTGATTTATGTATATTGAATAAGCCATTATTATTCTTCGTAATAATTTTAGACATGAATTAAGGTTTGTCTTTGTTGCAAGAAACTTGTTGAGAGATCAAAACTTAATTGCCCAACTGTACTCTGCTGCAGATTTTACCTCCAAAGTGAATCAAGGTTTTTTCTTTAATGATTTCATGGTAACCAATTGTGTTGGAGGTGGAGTTAGATGAAAATTGTCTATTGAGAATTGTGCTCGCAAGTTTTGTTATATGTATTGATATCGCTATTAAATAGTAGCTAAACCGTAGCGGTTATTATTGGATTAAAAGTTCATTATAATCTTTATTGTAAAGCTAATATGTATTGATACCACTATTAAATAGTAATTTAGATGTAAGATTTAGTTTCTTTCTTTTTTTTTTTTAAAATTACCAACAGATTCTCGACGAAAAATTCCGTCAAAATTCGCTTGCGACGATGAAACTTGCGACCGAAATTTTGACGTATTTGCGACGTATTAGTGACGGAAAAGTCCGTCGGAAATTGTTTACGATGAGTATATTTGCGACAAAATTTTTTCCATCGGAAATAGCTCTTATGCGTAATAAGTTACAAAATGTTATGAAATTGCCTTGAGATCTTCGTATGAACTGCTATTTATAGAGTTACAAGTAAGTAACTATTTCGTTGCATGATGCACACTAGTAATTTTTCAAAGCGAGTAAAAACTATACTAACTAGTGGTCGACGATGATCAATGCCACGTGTCCTTTGGCGTCTGGATTCTTTGCGGTTGTTCCTACGTGTTGAATCTTATCCATGGCAAATATAATAAAACTTTAAGTTTACTTATTTTGAGAATCATAATAAACCTATTTTGAGTATATAACTTTAATATTAGGATTTTTGAAAAAGAACCATATGTCATAAAAAAGGTAAATATATTATTTTACAAAAAGTAAATAAAACTATTCACTTAATTTTTTAGGAAGCTTATTCTTTTTCTTTTTTAGTGTGCATTTATTTTTTGTCTATAAATATAAAAAATCATGCTCCTATCTTTATTTGAGATATACTATAAAGGGAAATACATATTTTTTTAACAATAAATAGAAAGAATAAGATTAATTTGGTTGTTTTATATTTTAGTTGATAATATAAAATATCTTAGATATCGACCACGTTTTTTACAGATGAAAAAATAAATGATTTTAATGTCAAATAATTTCTAGATCAGTTTGTAGAAATATTTAGTAAAAGCATAACTTCTTTTTTTTTTGTGTGGTCTTTAAATTATATTTAAATTCTGATTTTTTAAAACATTGAAACATAAATTTTCAGTTTTTAAAACATTGAAACAAAGTATTAAAAAAACAACTTAATTTTTTTATATTTTCTGAAAAAATCATCATATATCCATTTTTAGATTATAACTTTAATCTCAACATTTCTAATAAATAACTATAATTCATAAATAAGGTAAATATATTATTTTACAAAATCTAAAAAAATGACTATTCATTTAACTTTTTGGGTAGTTGTGTTTTTCATTGCGCATTTATTTGTTATCTATAAATATCAAAAATTATAATACAGCTATCTTTTTTCGAGATATACTATAAAAGGATAGATATAAAATGTTTTTTGAAAACAATAAATAGAAAATATAGGATTTGGCTTATCTATTTTAGTTGATAATATAAACTATCTAAATCATTGATGATGAAGCCAATGAGAACACATTTTTAATAAATTGAATATGGAATTAATAATAATAACATTCATGATTATTTTTTGGTAAATGTATTCAATTTATGCTCTAAACGAACTATTTTTTTTAAATAGTTCTCGTTAGTCAGTTTTACACTGCTAAATTGGGCCGACGTCTGGTGCCGCCCCAACGTCAATGCCACACATTCCCAGTCTTTCAGGGAGAAGCATTCTTCTGACAAACTCCCAATGTCGGCTCCGCGATCGGCTTTTAGAGATGGTGCGAAACGAGTCCACGAGGAGTTTGCCAAGGGTAGCACTACCCCTACCGTTCACAAAAAACAAAAAATAACTGAAAAGAAAGATGAGGAAAAACACAACATTACCTTTGAGGACTTCCAAGCTTGTGCTAAGGTTGCCACGTACGGCGCAGCAACTTTCAAGAAGTTGGAAGAAACCATTGCTGAAAAATCTACTGCCCGCCTCTCAGGTACGCTGTCAATAGATTTTTAAATGGTACGCTGATTCGCACATCCCGCCAATTGAAAATTCACCGAGATCGTAATTTGGTAGAAACATCTGAAGAGAATCAAAGCTTGAAAGCCGAGATGGAGAAGTTGTCCGACGTGCAAAAAAGACTCAACGAGGCCCATGTGAAGGCCAAGGAGCAGGTCAAGAAGATAGAGAAGATGCTTGAGTTGGAGGCCGAGCTCAGGAGCGTGAAGGAGGAGCTGGAGTGAGTCAAGGAGGAGAGCAAGGCCTAGATGCTGAAGAAGGATGAAGAGATGAAAAAGCTGAAAGAGGAGCAGGTCGTCCTCAAGAACAAGATTGCCTCCGGGGCCGTGACTGGCTTTCAGCGCTGCTTGGACATGGTGGTCTTCCTCGACCCCAAGGTTCAGGTTGATCTGCTGAAACTCAACCATAAGGCAGTGGATGGCCGGATCATGAAGGGAGATCAAGTCATCTATGAGCTGACTTCAGCTTCTTCCCCGGACGCCGCAGAAAATGGATAGCAAGCTGCTTCCATGGCTAGTGATCAGGCTGCTGTCGGGGTCGAAGAGGCCAAGACCTTGGAAAATTTAGAGTAGACTTCTCCTACTTTTATTTTCTGAACATTTGTGATTGCTCTCGGGTATGTTCGGGGCCAACCTTGATTTGAAAAAGCAATGGCACCATCCTTTTTCCAGTTTAACAATTTACACTTTATTAATTTGTGTTCGCTCATGCTCTGGTTGTCTTTAAGCACTTTTGCTGTTGAAATTTGTCTTATTTGAATGCCGAGATAGTGTATTAGATAGCCGACACCGCTAGATAGCCGAGGTTGATAACATTAATAATTCATCCTTAATTTAGAATAAGAGTTGAAGAGATTCCCTAGTGATGAGTTTCTGAGCCGAATTCAAATATGGGAAGGTTGCTGTGGGCCCCCTCTCCATTATCTTCAAACGGAGGTCGCTGTGGACCTTGGTCTTCGGCCTCTAATGGAGCGTTAAGGATGGAGATCAGAGGGGAGGCGGCTCGCAAGAAGCAAAATTGGGATAGCTTCGGTCTCTGATGGAGCTCGTCAACTCGGGGATCAGAGAGAAGGTTTGCTCGCACGAGGCGAAATTGGGATAAAGTCACTGCGAACTTCCTTTTCGGACTCTCTGATGGGGTCGTGAGCTCGGAGATCAGAGAGCTGTTGGAGCCGCTGTGTGCTATTTATATCTTGAGATATATATATACATGATTAGAAAACCAATTGATCGTGATAGAAGTCCGAGCTCAAATAAAAGAGACCCGAGTACAAAATCCGGTTGAGCAACACAGGAATCCGAGCTCAAACATAAGAGATTTGAGCAGAAGTTCGGATTCAAATGTAAGAGATCTGAGCAAGTAGGACGAAGGTCCGAGATAATAGGAGGAAGAACCAAGAAATAGGACGAAGATCCGAGATAATTAATAGGACGAAGGTCCGAGATAATAGGACAAAGATCCGAAATAATAGGACAAAGGTACGAGATAATAGGATAAAGATCAAAGATAATAGGATGAAGGTCCGAGATAAGAAGGTTATCCGAGAAGGCCACTGTTGTTCTTGCGAGAAAAGCGACCTCACGACACTTTGAAAATGAACCAAACCTGGTGGAAAACGCTAGATAATAATAAACGAATTGGTGATAGAGGAAGTCGCGGCTTCTCTTGGCATGGAAGGTTAAGTCGGGCTGTAGCCCGAGGCCGTCTCTACCGTGAAGAATTCGCGGAATAGCAGAGAGAGAACTCGGAAGGTAGAAATTTGAGAAAGTTCGGAAGCAAGTGATTATACTCCCACTATGGTCGCCATTTTTCGGTACCTGGACTTCGGATGCGGCTGAGTCTGGGGTACAAGTTGATGTGCTTCTGAAGATTTGAAGATGGACTTCAGATGGTTCAAGATTGACCTCTGACGGGTAGGGGGTACCTGCAAACACTCCGACGCTCAAGTCAGTAGGTATAAGAGAAGAGGTATGCAAAGAATGAGAAGATAATGAAAGCGTACCTAGGAACGGAGGGTTGTACCTCTATTTATAAACAGAAGTGCCGTACCTGAGGCGTCGGATTTGGGCGTTTGGATCCTGACCGTTGGATGCGAATGCACAATAGTGGGGCGAGAGTCGGGTTATTTCAGATGCAGAATTGGGCCAACCGGAACACATTGATTAAGGTACGTTTTATTTGGGAACAACACAACATGAATGTGAATTTTTTTGATGCAGTGTTATTGGAATAGATAGGAATTGATTTATTATACCTATTAGATCATAAATAAGCTTTACTGTCAATTATCAAATGATTAAAGGTCACGCCCGGCAACAAAAAAAGGTTTTACTGTCAATTATCAATTGATCAATTTCTTATAGCTGATAAACTTTTTAATGAATTGACGGCTTTTTGCCAATTGATCATTATAACACCCTAGTAATTCTAAACAATAGAAATACCAAAACATGTAATTTAGCATATATCAGAGTAAACTTCATAATTCGGATATTGAACAAACTAAATTTTTTGGATAATAAACTTCTAAGAGTCACAACTATGCCAACAAAACTCATATATAAGGGTCTTTCTTAACCGTTACATTTCCTAATGTTCAATAATCCAAAACATAGAAGTAGCGGAATGATTTTACAACTTTCAACAAGTTCAAGTTATACGATTGAACTACAAAGATAACAAGGAAGAAAGTAACATACCCATATAAGCTCAATCCCAATCCTCATCTCAAGCACCCTCCTACTCGTGCTTCTTGGTTTTCTTCTTTCCCTGTTTCTCTGTGAAAAACAACAACAATTGATAGGGTGAGATAATATATCTCAGTGAGTCCTACCATAACCCCTAACATTCACTCGTTTCAATTATAAAAACCTTAGCACTTGTAGTTTAATTTATAAACCACTTGCTTATAATTAATCGAAACACCGACCGCACACACCTCTGCTAATCCTGGTAAATCGTGCAATAATACCTAGCATAACATCGGCTGCCACAACACGCTTACTCCCGATGAACCCCCGCTAGTACTTTCCCTAACGGATACTGGGCCTAGGTTAAGGGCTCATGACCTTCCCCGCCTAGTATGCTATTTAATGGGTCGTCACCCATAACCGTTATAGTGTATATATCGTGTCTGCAGTGGGCCATCTCCTAATCAGTCGATATAATCTATATATCTTATCTATATCAATCTTGGATGTCACCAATTGAACATTTTAGTTTGGTTTTATTTCAAAAGAAAATTTCTCACACGTGTACTATAATTTGGTTTTTCAAAACATGTTCGAGAAAATTCGGTTTAAAATATGTCATTCATAAGCGTTTCGCCATGAATTACGGTTATTTTATCATTATATAAGTTGAGGGAAGGTTTAGAATTGGAAAACAGCCGCTTTAAGATCGAAACGGGTGAAAATTAGTGGGCAAAACTTATCCTGACACGGCCACCCATGGCAAGACACACGGGCCGTAGAGACTGGTTGCAGATTTTTACACTGCACACCGAAAGTCCCACTGGCTGCCACGGTCCGTGGTGGCTGCCACGGTCCGTGGTGGATCAACTGTGGACCTGTTTTGCTGAATTTTGTTTCGCCTCTCAATCCGATTCGATTCTGTTCCTTGCCCAACTCGCTCCAACATAAAAACAGATTTTAAACACACAATAACCAATCCAAACATGAAAATAATCAATTCAATCAAAATGACAATTCACATATCAATTTATATTTTGATCATTAAACCGTAAAACGTAATTTTTCAGAAAAACGTTTTTCGAGTCGTAAAATTTTCAAAACTCAACGAAACGAAGTGAAATAAAAAACACAACCAAATATTCATAAACAAATCCCTAAACATGAGTAAAACTACCCACTTCGTGATGAAAATCACGATTCGCCAAAACTTCGAGAAGTGCTCAAAACTTGAAAACACACGAACGATCCCCGTATGGCGTCCTAAGCTTCAGTTTCGAACTCTATGGTCTTTGGCTACTGAATTGACTTCTAGCTTGCTTCTAATAACAATGTGGCTTCAAGAATTTGTTAAGGATTACTCCCAAGACTCCAAAAGTGACATGCAAGGCTAAAATTTCAGATTTTGTTCAAGTTGAAACTTCAACCTTCACCAAGGGCAAAATGTGATAGAAGGGAAATGAGAAGTTGAAATTAGGATCATTGGAAAGAGCTTGAAAATCTAAGGAGAGTGGGTCAAAGATAACTTACATGCAATGGAAGAAGTAGAGGGTTTATGAACTTCTTCTTATTTCTTTCTCCTTTCCTCTCTTCACGTTTTCTTCTCTCTCTCTCTCTCTCTCTCTCTCTATATATATATATATATATAAATATATATATATATATATATATATAACTTCTTTCTTTTTTTCTGTTTTCAGCACAAATGAGAAATGAGAGGAGAGTTGGCCCAATACACTCAGTAAATTGGAAGGGTCCAATATACCGAGGACTGAGCTTCTTTGCTCGCAAAGATTTACCGATACCAATTGTTGGCGAAACCCTCAAGAATACATGATCACCAACATCAAATTCCAACGGTCTCCTTCTTTTGTCAGCATAGCTCTTTTACTGACTCTATGCAGCTTTCATCCTTTCTCTTATCAATTTGATCTTCTCAGTTATTTCATTAATTACATCAGGCCCCAATATTCTGTTTTCACCTACATCCCACCAACACAATGGAGTTACACACTTTCTCCCATACAGTGTTTCAAACAGTGCCATTCCAATACTGGAATGATAACTGTTATTGTAATCAAATTCAACCAATGGAACATGATACTCCCATCTCCTTCCACTATCAAGTACACAGGCTCAAAGCATATCTTGAGTCTGAATGGTCTTTAGTATGAAAAAAAATGTCTCAGAAACTATAGCTCGAAAAGCTATTTCAATAGCAGCATCGAAAATGTCTATACGAACTCAATTCATTCTTTCAGAATAATCATTCGAAGGAAAGAGGTCTTTAGTATGAAAAAAAATTGCAATTGTGGATTTCTTTTTTTTTTGAACACAAACTTTTTTTTTACTTCAACTATTTGACTGAAAGATAAAAAAAATGATATGATTCAACCTCAAACCTATTTAAATATAGCCTATTTAAATGTATGCTTATATTATTGTTGTTGCTGTAATCAAAAAAGTAGTACCAAATACGCCTTTAGAAAGATCTGAAGTGATCAGAGCTGTAATTGTACATACTTGTAAAGAACTCAAACGTGGTAATGGTATGATAATAAAGTATGATGATAATGCTGCGGTTGTAATTGATAAAGAAGGAAATCCAAAAGGAACTCGAATTTTTTGCACAATACCTCGAGAATTGAAAAAGTTAAATTTTACTTAAATAGTTTCATTAGCACCCGAGGTATTATAATACGAGATCAGGGTATAGGTATATCATTTAATAATTAAATAATTAATTTAATTAATATTTCAAAAAATAAATCAAAATAATAATCTAATATATATTATAATATATATATATATATAATATTATAGATAGAAAAAATAAGAAATGAAATATATATATATTTATTATTTATATATTCAAATTTCTGAATTCTATAAAAAAATAGAAATCAGAATTCCAAATTAGTATAATAGTTCATTTTCTAATATTCTATTTTTTTTTTTAGTTTTAGAATATTCTATATATATGTACATTATCCTATTAGATTATAATAAGATTTTCTGTATATAGAGTATTATTATTATATTCGCATATTCAATAATTAGATATTTTATTGAATCAAAAAATGGGAGCACGTTGATTATATTGAAAGTAAGGAACAACAATCATTTTCATTTATCATGGGTAAGGATACCATCGCTGATATAATAACCTTGATACGCAATGCTGACATGAATAGAAAAAGAACAGTTGAAAAACCACTTACTAATATTATCGAAAACATTGTTAAAATACTTTTACGAGAGGGTTTCATTAGCCTCAAGGAAAGATGCACCTCGGAGGGAGCAGGTTGACCGCAAATCAAGGAGTGGTCGTCCGCAAATCAAGAAGTGGTCGCCTACACGGTGCCTCACTTCTAGCGCGAAAAGAGTAGATCGCCCGCTTGTAGAACCTCAGGTCATCCGAGTGATGGAGCTCGTAGTGTATCGGTCGCTCAAAAAGTCAGATCGTCCTCAGCCAACACCCAGATCGCCCCAAGTCACTGATGTGCGATGGTCGCCACCGAAGATCTGAGGTCGCCCGGAAGGGGCGTTTGTTGTGGAAGATTGGTCGCTCCGGAGGGACGATGACCGTAAGTGATTGGTCGCCTGGAAGAGTCGCTCGCCGTGATGAGTGAGGTCGCCCACGGTAGATGGTGCTCTAGTCCAAACGAAAGTGGTCGCCCAGGAAGAATCTGCGTGAAGGAGCTGGTCGCTCTAATTGGGTGTCGCTCCACAGAGAGGTGGTCGTCCTAGAGGAGTTTTTGAGGCAAAAGTAAGGTTTTTGAGAAGTGAGTGGTGAGAATGAAGGGAAAGAAAGACCCCTCTCATCAGTATATATATAGGCCCAATAAAACATTAAAAATATTCAAAATTCACTAAAGTCAAGACGACGCGAAATATACTCATCAGTTATCAAAAGATCCGTCACGGTCCTGACTCCCGAAGAAAATCCTCAAGTGTTAAACTGGGGGCACGATTATCCAAATTGTTGATCAAGCCTACGCCCACTCCATGATCGCCCTTTGCTTGGGGGGCAACTTTTCTAGACTGGGCCAGTCGTTAGGCCCAATCCAGTAGTGGTCATCCAACCCTGCAAGGGGAGGACCAGTTCAACTAGGACCAATCCAACAGCGGTAATCCAGCCCGACAAAGGAGGGATCAGTTAAACTGATACTTGGGCCCCTAGCGCAACTGGATTATCCGACATCAATGATCCAGACTAATCACTATTGTTGCACCCCGAAAAATCCTTTGGAGGGATTTCTCTTCGCACAACATGAATTGGAGTCGCCACCAATATTTTTTTTAGAGGTAAAACATTGAAAAAAACCTTTCTTGAAAGACAATGGTCCTTGGAACCACGAGATTTGAGTTCGGGGGTCGGTTATGCATGGGGAAGGTACGAGCACCCCACACATCCTTTCTACTGAAAGGGAACCTCGATTTGACGTGTGATTTAAAAGGTTGATTTTAGAAATGCTTTGTTTTCATCTCTCTTTATCTCTCCTTACTTTATGGAAAAACTTAAGGAAAATTTAATCTTTTGCGCTTGACGGGAGGGCACCGTGCCTACGTATCCTGGGGAGGGAATCAAAGCAACGTAGTTCTTGTTTTCGAAAATTGTTTTGTTTTTAGAAATTGCCTTGTTTTGGAAAAGGGTTTGTTTTTTTGAAAAGAAAACGGTTTTCATTTGTCGTGCTTGACGGGAATGTGACCCGCTCCTACGTATCTCCCAGTGCGATGGAGAATTCAAAGCTTACGTAGTTCTCGGTTGTCGAGAAAAGGTTTTTTATTTTTTAGTTGTTTAATTGTGAAAATTGAATGTTCACAGTGATCAAACAACAAAGGTTTCGAGTGATCACCACTAGCATCCCATTATTGACGATCGTGCAAGCAAAGGCTTCGTATTATCCTCAACAAAGTTTTTAATTTGTGAAATGAGAGTTCTTTTGAAAAATGAGTGTTCATGATAATCAATTGAGCAAAGACTCCAAGTGATCACCACTAGCACCCCATTGTTGACGACCGTGCAAGCAAAGGCTTCGCATTATCCTCAACAAAAGGTTTGTTGAGATGGCGTGGCATCCAAAAGGAAAAGAAAGTAGAACATTCAATCAATTTCCAAGTCAAGAACCAAAGTGCAACATTTAACAAATTGCAAGCAAAGCAATCAACAATGTAAGCATAAGCATAAACATTACCAATTACAACATTTGAGCACAAGAATGACACTTAGTCATCAACATCTAATGGCATGCATATGTAAGATCAACAATAGGCACACAAAGAGATCATATAAAAGTTCAATTCAATTAGGTGTCAACACAAGATAAAGCACAAGGTTGAATCCCTTTTAGTAATCCTTGACGCTTGAGACAATGCACAAGTACATAAGTGTCTAGTCCTTTTACCAAATCATCAACATTAAAGCATAACAATGACCTAGAAAGAACATCACATTTGCAAGACCAAAAGTGACCAAAAGAGGGCATTAACAAGTCATTTTTGTAACCAAAATTGATTAATCAAGTTAGAAAACTAGCATTTGCATTTTCAAGCAAGAATTGCACAAAGAAAATTGAATCATCTTAGGCAATCCTCATCACTTAAAGTGAAGTGCACTAGGCACAAGTGAGAGTCCTCTTGCCAATCCTCAACATAGAATAACTTTGCAAACAAGTTACTAACAAGCAAACCAAAGTTTACAATCAAAGCACAAGGTTGTGTTGAATCATCTTAGGCAATCCTCAACACTTAAAGTGAAGTGCACAAAGACACAAGTGTGAGTCCTCTTGCCAATCATCAACATATAACAATTTGCAAGCAAGATACAATCAATTAGCAACAATATTTTGCAATCAAAACATCAAATCAAATGCGTTGAATCATTTTAGTCAATCCTCAACACTTAAAGTTAAGTGCGCAAAGGCACAAGTGTGAGTCCTCTTGCCAATCATCAACATAACGATGACTTTGCAAACAAGTTACTAACAAGCAAACCAAGTTTACAATCAAAGCACAAGGTTGTGTTAAATCATTTTAGGCAATCCACAACACTTAAAGTGAAGTGCACAAAGACACAAGTGTGAGTCCTCTTGCCAATCATCAACATATAACAATTTGCAAGCAAGATACAATCAATTAGCAACAAAATAACTTGAGAAAACGTTTTTGATCACAATTGCAAACCCATTTCACAAGAAAATTAACAAACCCTAATTCTAATCATGATTTGCGAAGCATCACATCATTTTATTCAACAAAAATGCAAGATCATAGTGAAAACAACATAAATCACAATTTATTCAAGGGTGAGAAGCATCTCAAGCACCCAAACCTCCCACAGTGTTTGTCAAAATGCTTGAGACACCTCTCGCCAACAACAATCAACAAATCAACAATATAACAACACTAAAATGCATGAATATGGTAGGATGCAAAATTAGAAACATGATATCTACATTTTGATGCAAAAAAGTTGAAGATGATGCTAGGTTTTAAGAAGTTTACCTCAAATCCAAGCTAAGGAATGACTAATATGAAGAACAAGACCACAAATCAACTTTAATCTTCACCAAACTTCAATGAAACCCACGAAATGCTTGCTCAAAAATGCCCTTTGATGATGCAAGCTTGAATTAAATTAGGAGAGAAGGAAGATATATGAAGTAGGAATGGAAATGAGGTGAGAAAATGGTGATTTGGTGAAGGAGAAGTGAAGAATTGATGGAGGAAGAAGGTGGTATGATTTCGGCCAAGAGAGGGAATTAGGAGAGGGAGTTGTGTGCTAGGGTTGTGTGAGTGAAAAAATGAGGCCAAAAGTTGTCTCCCCTCTTGAGGTGAGCTTAATAGGGTATATATAGAAAGCAATTAGGTTTAAGGGTAGTTAGGTCATTGTGCATCTCATCTCACCCTAGGATTGCATCTAAAATTTGAATGGAGGGTGAGGATTGAATCACACATGGATTGAGGTCAAAAAAATGAAAATATGAGAGGGGATGAGAGGGATAGGCGACACACATTGGGAGGGGTCCTTGGTGACCAAGTTTTGCTAGTTGTCATCTTGTACTATTGTACTATTATATGACCATTCCATTATCCCTTCATTTTTGATTATTCTTCTTAGGATAATTGTACAAAAATACACCCAATTTAGGCCACATACTAGGAACCTTAGGAATATGCCATTTTATGAGATCACCATGACCAAAAAATGTCATAAAAATCACGTCTTGGAACTTTTTGTAGAATATTCCCTATTGATCCTTTTTGAAATTTTGTGCACATTGTATGCATGCATGCGCATACATACATATATGACCAAAAATGTTTTGCCTCAAATAAATTTCTCTAAAATTGCACAATGATTCTTGATGAGAAATTATCTTATTTTTGACAATGACCAAAATACCATTTTGCCCTAAAAACCTTGTTTTTTAACAACAAATGCATTTCCACTCTAACAATGAATTTAAAAGCCCTAGAATGACTTTTAAAACCAAAAAATGCATGCACAATGCTCTTCACTCTTCAAAATAAAACCACACTTCTCAATTTATTTATTTTTTGCGGAAAATTAGGGTTTTAAACCTAGGCGGACAAAATTAGGGTATGACAGCTGCCCCTCTTTATTTGGATTTTACCAAGGAATATGAATTGGCCGAAACATATTCCGAGGCAAAATAGAAATAAAGAATTCAGAAATAATACTAATTTTGTCTACTTAGAGAAACCCGAATTTTCCTTTTCTTTTTTCTCTTTTTTTTTGTTTCCTTTCTTTGATCTCTCTTCTTTTGAGAAAGAGAGAGTCAACACTTGTCGCGTCGACGAGAAAGCAGTAAATTGCGTAAAGCAGTAAATGAAAGCAGTAAATGGGAAGTGCCGTAAATTGGGGGATTCGGAGGTTGCCTAAAACCTTTTAACGGACTCTCGTCGAGTCCGAGCTCTGGGGGTGGCCTTTTCGAGCGACCGATCAATATCAGGTTCGGAACTAATATGATCAATGGATCTACGCTATGCCTTAGGTTGACACAATTAATCCGAGGGACTTAACGAAGTTTGTAGGATCTGCTGCGCGCTCGTACGCGACGTTGTGATCTGTGGAAGGAGTTCACTAACTCTGTGGGAGTTTACTAACTCTGTGCTGATGGAGTTCACTAACTCGGTGCCATGATGATTTTCTGAAAATGAGATTTCGGGGACCCATTGGTCCAAAGTAACTGACTTTTTGAAAATTTTGGGGCCTAACGAGTCCAAAGCAACTGAGTTTCTTTTTGAAAATTGGGAAGCTTTGAATGATGCATGGAATGCAGGCTCTTGATGCTGGGATGTACATGGATGCAATGAATGTTTTTAATTTTCTTTTAGCATAGAGACTTTAGGATTCTTGAGTGATCAATTCAAGCGTCCTATCGTGACGACTATGACTATTTATTAAGAATGCCTCTTTTTGTTTTGAAAACTGATTTGATGTTTGATGTGATGATGATAAATGCTATGGAATGTCTGTGTTCTTTTGCTTTTATTGTGATGAATGTGGATGATGCGAATGTAATGCTTTGAATAACATGAAATGCCTACATGCATGAGGAGGATGAATGATTGGAGTATTTAAACATTTTTGTAAACATTTTTATGATGATGAGACGCGAGACTTTGAATGCAAGGAATTGAGATGGCTATGGACCATTCTTTGGAAATACTAGATTTGATTCAAACTCTGGTGTTCTCAAGGTTTTTATTAACAAGCTCACTTATTTTCCTTTCCATTTCCATGATGACTTAACTTTAAACACCACATGATCAATTTGTATGCATAAGAATGCAGATGTGGACGAGTGAGTCAGGTAACTTGGGATTGGTTTAGGACAGTGAGTTGAGAGACTGCCCCGACAGGAATTTATGGATGTGAATGACTTTAGGGAGAACTCTGCTCATTTGAGTGGGAGTGAACAGTTATAGAAATGCCCCACTTTAGAATGACAATTTCAAATGGGTTCTTTGAGTGGGTTTGTGAAAGGGGATGAAGTTATGGTACTGGTTATGAACTGAGGGTGGTATATGAATGGGATGGACAATGAACAAACTTTCCCAAGACCAGGGTGGGTGGGTGGTGAAGAGAATGCCCCAACTTTTGGATCTGAGTGGTGTTCTCAGTGCAAATCTTTGGTTCTCTATGAATGTCTTGACTTTTGGCATGAAAGAAGCCTCACTTGGTGATCACTAAACCTTGTTTTAATCTTTGGTGCAAATCTTTTCCTTTGGGCCTGAGACATGAGGACCATCTAGGGTAATAGCAATGCCAGAGCCGCGCATAAGTTTACTTGCCATTTGAAGTGATTGTGCCCGCGTTTGTTTTTTGCCAATTCATTTATTTGAGGGATCCCCTCTTTTCTGTGATTTTCAGAAATTTCGCAATTCAGTATCATCAATCATAAAAACATTTATTTTAAAACAAAGAGACAGAATAAGTGAAGATAAAAGACACGAAAAGAAAACACATGGAAGAAAAAGTTGAATTCTTATTGTTATGGAAACTGGACGTGCAGAAGGTCACGCCAATTGAAAGTACATTGAAAAATTTTTAAACTGGAAAAATTACAAGAAAAAGGGGAAGCAGATCTTGTGTTTTTTCTTTTGAAGTAACGATGCCAATCGTCCATACTCATGACCTTGATCACCCCTTTATCCAAACTTTTGGGAGTGCTGATTGCCTTTTTCATTTCAAGTCCAAGTTTTCTGACCCTAATTTTTGCCTGGATCGCCCTTTGCGGGTTTTCAATCCACCGGGTCGCTCTGGTTTTGCCTAGGCCGCCCTTTGCGGGTTTTCAACCTAGCGAGCTGATTCTCACTTGGCTCATCTTTCTCTTTTTTCATTTATTTCTTTAGGCATACTCCTTTCTGACTGCATCTGAATTTACTGGAAACTGGGGTTTTCTTTTCTTGCATCCCATTTTGCGATAATTAAAGGCCCCTCCAGAGAATAAGTTCTTCGTCTTCATGATACTGGGTTCATCTCCATGGGAATCCCTTTGGAGGTTCATGATCTTTTTGAGCATTGAGTCTTCTTTGAAATTGTTGAAGATGAGCTTTCTTCGGTTTGAGCTTTCTCTTAATCTTCTTCTGACATAAGACAAATGTACTTTGGTTTGATAAGGCTCAATGAAAGTATTACTTCCATCATATGGGGTTTGCCCCTGTTAGAGTGTAAAACGAAGCCTGATTTCCATGAAGGTCATCATCGTCCTTGATATCCTTTGTTGATTGTCTCTAACTGCCCCATTTTTAGGGTGGCGTAGGGAGGGATCATGATGCTTGACCTGGAGTCTTCATACTGTCATTTGTGACTACCTTAGCTTGGAAAGCTGCGCAACAGACCGAACTTTGGTAATTACAGACTTTGTTATAATGGCAAGTGTCTTATGTCAGAAGGGTGATTTACACAAACTTGTTGATTCATTGCTCTTTATCATGGCGTCTATCCTCTCCTTTGCTCAAATTGATCATGTCACTTGATTCCTTATGAGGACGGACCACTTTGTTCTCTTATTTTTGCACAACATCTTGATTGCAAATCTAATGGTGGAGTCTGAGGAATGACTGAGGGTTTGTGGAGGGCGGGATGACGAGGTCGAGGTAGTGTTTGCGGTTTTATGAAAGGAGAGATGTATAGGAATGATGAAGTGTTTGAAGGTTTATGGAAGAAAGGGTGGTCATACACAACAAGGTGTAGGAAGGTTCATTGAGTCAAGGATCTCTTACGCTTTATGGCCAAATGTATCAGCTCACAACTTATATTTCTTTCGTCTCTTTTTCCCTTGTTTTTTTATTTTTGGGATTTTCATTTTTTTGAATCTGTTCTTTTTTGTTTCATTTTTTCTGATTTTTCCCTTTTTGCTTTTGAGTTGAGTGAGCTGATAAAAGTGATACACTATTTTTGGATATTTGAAGTGATCCTTGTCTGGGGTGATTGGAGAGATAATGGCAATGAAACCCCTGCAGTGGTTGGAGGATGCTTGATTGGGTTCTGGTATTAACTGGGGTGACAGGAGGTTCAGAGGGAGGAGCAAATGAGATGGGTTGATTTTGTAGAAGGGCCACTGGTAGTGAGGAAGGTGGCGATGGCAGGCATTTGGTTATGAAATTTTTTTTGTGATGGGGTACTTGTAATGGGAAATGGGAAAGTTGGTTGATCTGAGGAAGGGAAAGGGTTTGGTCGCGAAAGAGGTTCGCTTGTAACATTTGTTTGGTTTCCTCAGCATTGCTCCACTTTGCTTGAACTCGTGCTTTGACTTCATTGCCCAACCTAGTTGTGGCATCATGAATTTCTACAGCCTTAGCCAATTCTTCACTTATTAACTCCGAAGAAACATCCCAGTTGTCTTCAGCCTCTCTCTCAGTTTGGTTAATCGGGTAATCAGAGTCACAATATGAACCATTGGCGTCGTTGTTTTCAAAGATTATTTTCATTTATTATTATTTTTGATCAGCGTTGGGAGGAATTGAAAAGCAAATAACAGACACATGACAAAATGAAAGAAAGAAATTTTATTGAGGAATTCAAAATAACATTTTATTGATGATGATACTAAAAGGAAACATGTGTGCCCTTATTGAAATATCCTAAGGCCTTGGGCAGAGCCAAAGGATTGCATTACAGAAAATTGTTTTGAACTGAAAAACTACATGAAAATCAACAATCACTCATAAATGCTATGAAATGCATGACAAAGACACAAATGTTTTGATGATGCCGCTTTCACCACTTCAACCCTCTTCAACAACTGCTATCCTAGCTTAATAGTCCACAGACCCTGAGAACTTGATCCTTCCCCCCTTCTCAAAAGTTAACTGCTTGGAATCAATGAAGCCCTGAACCAAACTTTTCAAAAGATAGCAATTTTCAGCAGAATGCCCAATTGCCCCAGCATGGAGCTCGCAAGTGGCTTCTGGATTGTACCCGCTTGGGAATGGAGGTTGAACTGATCTCATCTTGCGAGGAGTGATCCATCCATGATTGATTAGATAGCTGCATAGGTCGGCGTATGACACGGGGATGGGGTCAAAGACAACAGGCTTTTTTTCATTGTAGTTTCTGTACTGATTGTTGGACTGGAATGGCTAAGCAGGTGGCGTCTGAGCAGGAACTGGAATGGCTTGTGGGGGATTGTTGTGTGATGGACCGCTAGCTCCGCTGATTGCATTAGTTTCTCCCTCCTTCTTCTTGTGGGTACCAGAAAAAGGGTTTTTCTGATGGGAAGGAGGTGTTGGGCCATGGGCTATTCTTCCGCTGCGCATGTCGTTCTCCACTCTTTCTCCAATGACAACCATCTCAGAGAAATTCGAAGCCACGCTGCCGACCAAACGATCATAGAACACTGGGGGAAGAGTTTCCATGAACATATGGACCATCTCTTTATCAAGCAGGGAGGGTTTTACTTGTGCAGCGAGGTTCCTCCACCTCTGGGCGTATTCCTTGAATGTCTCATTATCCTTCCTAGACATACATTGCAGCTGGGTCCTATCCGGGGTTAAATCACTATTGTACTGGTATTGACGGATAAAGGCATCCGCCAGATCCTTCCAACAACGGATATTAGTTGGCTCCAATTGCATATACCATTCAAGGGGAGCTTCAGCTAAACTTTCCTGAAAGCAATGTATCATCATGTTATCATCACGGGCGTGGGCAGTCATCTTCCGGCAATACATCGTCACATGGCTGCGCGGGCAGGTTGCTCCTTTGTACTTGTCGAAAAATGGTGCTTTGAACTTGGGTGGCAGGACTAGATTAGGGACCAAGCATAACTCATGGGCGTTCCTAGCCTGGGAACCTGTTCCTTCAACAGCTCTCAATCTTTCTTCTAACATCTGGTACTGACTTCTAGCTTCATCAGGGTAATTCGGCGGAAAACCACTCACACCGTAGTGAAGATTATTCATCGACACCACAGCTGGGGTCACGTGTGGGTCACGTGAGTGAGCGATAATCTGAGGAATTGGACCCTGAACTTGTGGATGGATTGTTGCTGGAGAATTGAAGCCAACCGGAGTTCCCGGGGTAATAGCAGGAGTAGGAATATGAATTTGAACCTGAGGTGTACCCGTTCCAACTTCATTCACAGCTGATTCAGGCTGGGACTGTCCTGTGGTTCCCGAAGGACCACTTTCTGGGTTTGCACCGGCAGCAGGGGGTGTGTACCCTAATGGGAGACCATAAGGAGGCCATCGCACGTTCTGGAGAGCCTGAGAGACTCTAGGTTCAGGAGGAGGATCCACTCCTGCGGCAGCAGCACCTTCAGTTATGCTAGCATCCCTTAAGGCACTTAACACTCTTATGACCTCTGCCATTTGAGCTCTTATAACTTCCATCTCAGCCCTGATTGCTCGATTCTCTTGATTCTGATCATGCTGACCCTGACCATTTGGATTCGGACCTTCTGGAACTGCATCATTCTGGATTGGTTGATGATTGCCTAGATTCGCGTTGTCTTGATTGTTGGCCATATTTCTTGCCTGTGATCGCGTCAAATACCGATGATTAACTAGCTTGTCTTACTTCTGTGGACGAAACATTTTTTTTTATGGACACAAAGACAAATGATGCAAATGCAATGCAATATGCATGTTATTATGTTTATTGCCGGGAATCGCGGTGCAACTCGTCTTGTCATAGGTGTTAAGGTTCAGGTGTTTTTAGGATTGCAACAAAGTTGGAAGCAACAAGGCAAAACAAACGTACTTCAATTAAATGGAATGCGAAGGAGTATCACAAATAGAAAGCAAATCAAAGTACAATATTCCTTAAGAGTGCAATACAATGATTTTAAACAAAGTACTATTTTCCAAAGAAAGTTACAACTTCTTAAAGAAAATTACAATTTCCTAAGGATCGCTACAATACTCTAAAGGGAACTTTAAAGGCATATGGCTTTCAACTCCTCGCTCCTTTTCCTCTTCTTGCTCTCAGCTGCCCCCCGGGCTTTCTCCAGGAGTTCTTCTGTGAGAATCTTGCAGTACTCAACAAATTCACACACCTTGACAGGGGTGTTGAAAGGATTCATTTCTGCATCCGCCTTTCTTAGCTTCTTGGGAATGTCTCTCACAGCCTGATTAGCTAACCAAACTAACTTGGAGAACTTGTCTTTCCAATGTAAGCCTTCCTTTTTCAATTCCTCAAAGACTTGTTGACTTTTTACCTTACTGAGCAATTCTGCAAATTGACTCTCCCAATAGTCACTCTTCTCCCTTAGCCGGAGGTAAGACCCTTCCAAGTACTACACATGATTGGCCAAGCTTTCCGACTTCCCTTGTTCCCTTCTTAGTGCTTGCTGATAATCCCTCAGGATCCCTTCAATAGATTCCCGATCTTGCTTGACACTCTTTAATTGATCTTCCAATTCAAGCTTCATTATTCGAGAGTCTTTTCTTGACTTAACTAGTGCGTGCCTGACTGCTTGCTCTTCTTTTCATGTATCCTCATATAGCCTCTTCCATTTAATTGCTTCCGCTACAGCCTCATTCATCTTGGTAGTGCACCTCTTCACTTCCTCTTTGGCACCCTTCAAGTGCTTTTGCATTTCCCTCTTGCTTTTCCCCTCTATTTCAAGTTTTCTATTGACTTCCTCAATAGCTGCAGCTTGGAAAGCATTTTCATTTTCTAGCTTTTTCTTGTCTTGCATCATCCTTCTCAATCTATCTTGCAGAGCCCTTTTCTCTTCTCCCACCTTTGACATGGCCAACCTAACCTCTTCCAATTCTTCAATGGTAGGAATGTGAGGTTCTTGTATCTTTTCCTCAGGCAGTGGTACTCCTTGGTTGGATGACCGAGTTTCACTAATCCTCCCTTCAAGCCATTGAGAAAAAGAGATAGCAGTGGTCCTCCTGGTTAACTCTTCTCTGTCCTTCCGCACTACGGTTTCCCAAGCTTGCAGGACTCGCCGAAGTAGACTCTCGTCTTTAGGGATCCCCGCGTGGAGGTAAAAACGAAACAGCATAGCTTCGGAAGGCCTGTCTACCCAACATTTAGGTGAGAACCAACGAATCTGGAGAGCATCTTGGTTCTTGAAAGCATGCACCCACTCTTGAGAGTTCATAGTCTTCGGATTACAACCCAAGGCATAGGAAAGCAAATCCTTCACATCACTTTTGTTGGTACACACATGACTGATCAACCAAGCATATAACACAGGGAAGGAGCAACACATCTTATTCTTTTGGAATTCATGGTGACGAGTGAAGGCACGGTATGTCTCTGCGAGGATTGCGGGAACCGGGTTGATAGGATTTTTTGCACATTTGAAGGCGAGGAAGACACCGATTGCAGTTTCACTCACATGCCTCTCTATCTGAGGGAAGAGCACAATGCCGAAGATGGTCAGAGCTAGCACTTGCTTGAAAGAATTCTGATCATCAGACACTACATAGCTGGTCATCAAACTCTCAAAGTATTCTTGAGGAAACCCAAATACCTTATTACGTTCTATCTTATGGGCCCGCACTTTCTCAGCACTGATTTGCAACAAGGCAGCAAGCTTTCCATCAGAATAATACTCCCCTTGGTATTGATAAGGCTTAAACTTGGATCGATCAAAGCCCAAAATCCTATCATACTCTTCTAGGGTAGGTGCCATTTGGAAATTCTTAAAAATGAAACAGCGAATCTCCGAGTCTTAGAACCGACACAGGGCAGCAATGGCACTCTCTTGCACTTCTAGTTGTAGCAGCTTGCGAATGTTCCCATAGGTTTTGTCAAAAGACCTGACCTCAATAGGACCTAGGAGGGATGCATACTCTTTCAGACTAGCCATATCAATCTCTTTCACAACAGGAAGCCTTGAATTGAAAACGGTTTTGCCTTTTGATTCCATTCCGTTTCTTACACACCTATGACAAGACTTTGTGTTACGTTGCGATCTCCAGCAAACAACTTTAATGCATGGAGGATGCAAAGAATGGAGGTTTTTTTTCAAAATTTTTGTTAAATGCGAATGCAATGATGATGATGCAAAATGACGCAGATGTGATGATTATGACCTTTTATTTACATAGAAAAGAGAGAAGAAAATGATGTTTATTGGTGGCGGTTCAAAACGTTTTTGAAAATACCCGCTATATGCCACCTCATATAGGTGTTTATGAGGGAAAAAGGAAATTACTTTCTACATTTTTGGTAAAAGAGTTTCGAAAGAGGATGCCTAAGCTAATGCAACACACAATTTGCGTGCCCCCGTGTCCTACAAATGGGTAAAGATCGTAGGCTCTAAAGTCAACGACAAGGGTAATCCTCCCATGTGGGTTCTGGTCACTGCCTCACAATGGCAACCAAGAGCTAAAGTCTCTCTCATGAATACACCCACAATCGTAGAGAGCTACCGATTGTGAGGTATCATGAAGAAAGCGCACTCTTGGGCGAAACTTTCATGAGAGCCAGACAGACAACGGTCTTCGAATGGCAGTCACTACTCATTTCCACTCTCCTAGGGTTCTTTGCAGACCATGGGTTTTAGGCCCCACTCAATGCTCACAAATATAAGGTGTGCAGTGTGTGATGAGGGCACAACACCTAAAAATCTACCCAAACCCCACCTGCAAAGGGAAACCAAAACAGTCCAGACAATATCAAGCAACAGCATGTCGTCTACCCTAGGGTTCAATATCATTTCAACATAAGTATACTAACCTAGGGTTCCAACAACAATCGCAAGCATTGCTTACCTTAAGAAAGGGAGCCTAGAGGAGGGGACATAATAGGATTAAGGGAAATGCATGAGCTTACCTCAAGAAAGGGAGCAAAGAAGAGGGGAACATGCTAGGATTGGGGAAATGTATGAGAAAAGCATATAAACGACGAAAGTAAGAGGAGAAGAAGAAGAAACTACTCTTATTTTACTCAAGAAGCAAATATAGAAGAGGAAGAAGGCTAACACACAATGCACGCAAGCACAACATCACAAGAATGCACACGACAATTCTAAGAATAATACAAGCATGTTTTTAAAGGCAAAGGAAAGAAAGAAGAAAGGGAAAGGAGGAGAGATATAACAAAGCATTCAAATCAACGAAATAAATCACATGTCGAATCGATTGGCTCGACCCACTAAAGAAAGGTCCCCAGCGGAGTCGCCAGCTGTTGCACCCCGAAAAATCCTTTGGAGGGATTTCTCTTCGCACAACATGAATTGGAGTCGCCACCAATTTTTTTTTTTTCTTGAAAGACAATGGTCCTTGGAACCACGAGATTTGAGTTCGGGGGTCGGTTATGCATGGGGAAGGTACGAGCACCCCACACATCCTTTCTACTTAAAGGGAACCTCGATTTGACGTGTGATTTAAAAGGTTGATTTAAGAAATGCTTTGTTTTCATCTCTCTTTATCTCTCCTTACTTTATGGAAAAACTTAAGGAAAATTTAATCTTTTGCGCTTGACGGGAGGGCACCGTGCCTACGTATCCTAGGCAGGGAATCAAAGCAACGTAGTTCTTGTTTTCGAAAATTGTTTTGTTTTTAGACATTGCCTTGTCTTGGAAAAGGGTTTGTTATTTTGAAAAGAAAATGGTTTTCATTTGTCGTGCTTGACGGGAATGTGACCCGCTCCTACGTATCTCCCAGTGCGATGGAGAATTCAAAGCTTACGTAGTTCTCGGTTGTCGAGAAAAGGTTTTTTATTTTTTAGTTGTTTAATTGTGAAAATTGAATGTTCACATTGATCAAACAACAAAGGTTTCGAGTGATCACCACTAGCATCCCATTATTAACGATCGTGCAAGCAAAGGCTTCGCATTATCCTCAACAAAGTTTTAAATTTGTGAAATGAGAGTTCTTTTGAAAAATGAGTGTTCATGATAATCAATTGAGCAAAGACTGCAAGTGATCACCACTAGCACCCCATTGTTGACGACCGTGCAAGCAAAGGCTTCGCATTATCCTCAACAAAGTTTGATTTGTGAAAAATAGTTTGGAAAAAGCTTTAGAAAATGATTGATTTGAAGAAAGGAGAAGGGAGTTTGAGGGTGACATTGGTCACAAAAGGTTTGTTGAGATGGCGTGGCATCCAAAAGGAAAAGAAAGTAGAACATTCAATCAATTTCCAAGTCAAGAACCAAAGTGCAACATTTAACAAATTGCAAGCAAAGCAATCAACAATGTAAGCATAAGCATAAACATTACCAATTACAACATTTGAGCACAAGAATGACACTTAGTCATCAACATCTAATGGCATGCATATGTAAGATCAACAATAGGCACACAAAGAGATCATATAAAAGTTCAATTCAATTAGGTGTCAACACAAGATAAAGCACAAGGTTGAATCCCTTTTAGTAATCCTTGACGCTTGAGACAATGCACAAGTGCATAAGTGTCTAGTCCTTTTACCAAATCATCAACATTAAAGCATAACATTGACCTAGAAAGAACATCACATTTGCAAGACCAAAAGTGACCAAAAGAGGGCATTAACAAGTCATTTTTGTAACCAAAATTGATTAATCAAGTTAGAAAACTAGCATTTGCATTTTCAAGCAAGAATTGCACAAAGAAAATTGAATCATCTTAGGCAATCCTCATCACTTAAAGTGAAGTGCACAAGGCACAAGTGAGAGTCCTCTTGCCAATCCTCAACATAGAATAACTTTGCAAACAAGTTACTAACAAGCAAACCAAAGTTTACAATCAAAGCACAAGGTTGTGTTGAATCATCTTAGGCAATCCTCAACACTTAAAGTGAAGTGCCCAAAGACACAAGTGTGAGTCCTCTTGCCAATCATCAACATATAACAATTTGCAAGCAAGATACAATCAATTAGCAACAATATTTTGCAATCAAAACATCAAATCAAATGCGTTGAATCATTTTAGTCAATCCTCAACACTTAAAGTTAAGTGCGCAAAGGCACAAGTGTGAGTCCTCTTGCCAATCATCAACATAACAATGACATTGCAAACAAGTTACTAACAAGCAAACAAAGTTTACAATCAAAGCACAAGGTTGTGTTGAATCATCTTAGGCAATCCTCAACACTTAAAGTGAAGTGCACAAAGACACAAGTGTGAGTCCTCTTGCCAATCATCAACATATAACAATTTTCAAGCAAGATACAATCAATTAGCAACAAAATAACTTGAGAAAACGTTTTTGATCACAATTGCAAACCCATTTCACAAGAAAATTAACAAACCATAATTCTAATCATGACTTGCGAAGCATCACATCATTTTATTCAACAAAAATGCAAGATCATAGTGAAAACAACATAAATCACAATTTATTCAAGGGTGAGAAGCATCTCAAGCACCCAAACCTCCCACAGTGTTTGTCAAAATGCTTGACACACCTCTCACCAACAACAATAAACAAATCAACAATATAACAACACTAAAATGCATGAATATGGTAGGATGCAAAATTAGAAACATGATATCTACATTTTGATGCAAAAAAGTTGAAGATGATGCTAGGTTTTAAGAAGTTTACCTCAAATCCAAGTTAAGGAATGACTAATATGAAGAACAAGACCACAAATCAACTTGAATCTTCACCAAACTTCAATGAAACCCACGAAATTCTTGCTCAAAAATGCCCTTTGATGATGCAAGCTTGAATTAAATTAGGAGAGAAGGAAGATATATGAAGTAGGAATGGAAATGAGGTGAGAAAATGGTGATTTGGTGAAGGAGAAGTGAAGAATTGATGGAGGAAGAAGGTGGTATGATTTCGGCCAAGAGAGGGAATTAGGAGAGGGAGTTGTGTGCTAGGGTTGTGTGAGTGAAAAAATGAGGCCAAAAGTTGTCTCCCCCCTTGAGGTGAGGTTAATAGGGTATATATAGAAAGCAATTAGGTTTAAGGGTAGTTAGGTCATTGTGCATCTCATCTCACCCTAGGATTGCATCTAAAATTTGAATGGAGGGTGAGGATTGAATCACACATGGATTGAGGTCAAAGAAATGAAAATATGAGAGGGGATGAGAGGGATAGGCGACACACATTGGGAGGGGTCCTTGGTGACCAAGTTTTGCTAGTTGTCATCTTGTACTATTGTACTATTATATGACCATTCCATTATCCCTTCATTTTTGATTATTCTTCTTAGGATAATTGTACAAAAATACACCCAATTTAGGCCACATACTAGGAACCTTAGGAATATGCCATTTTATGAGATCACCATGACCAAAAAATGTCATAAAAATCACGTCTTGGAACTTTTTATATAATATTCCCTATTGATCCTTTTTGAAATTTTGTGCACAATGTATGCATGCATGCGCATACATACATATATGACCAAAAATGTTTTGCCTCAAATAAATTTCTCTAAAATTGCACAATGATTCTTGATGAGAAATTATCTTATTTTTGACAATGACCAAAATGCCCTTTTGCCCTAAAAACCTTGTTTTTTAACAACAAATGCATTTCCACTCTAACAATGAATTTAAAAGCCCTAGAATAACTTTTAAAACCAAAAAATGCATGCACAATGCTCTTCACTTTTCAAATAAAACCACACTTCTCAATTTATTTATTTTTTGCGGAAAATTAGGGTTTTAAACCTAGGCGGACAAAATTAGGGTATGACAGCTATAAATATCATCAGTCACCAGGTGTCAGGTACGCAATTCATTCGACTATTCACTAGATATTACTGTAGCTCGATATAGCTGACTTGGGCGTCAGAGTGTCCTTGCAGGTACACCCCCCCGCCCGTTCAGGTCATACTCATTCTATAGTATCAGACAACCCGTTCCTTGACCATCTCCACAGACCTCAACGTACGGACCAATAACCGTACGAGCATTTTCGACAGAGTTACCAGACCCAAGATTGAAATTAACACCGACATTGTGAATGAAAACGAATTTGACATAGGAAAGACAAGCGAGAAATAATCAAAATGAATGATAAAACTGTTAGTCAGATTCCTATAGCAGATGCTTATTCTATTAAAATCAGAGTGCATGGATTAAAGCACATTTTAGAAACAAAATCAAAATGAACTATTTTTTTAAAGGTGGAGCGGCGTGCGGCAAGAAGTGATAGGTGGTGCGGCGAGAGGACAAAGGAGCGGCGTGCAGAGAGAGAGAAGACAAAGGAACCCATGCGTTAAAGGAAGAAGGAGCGCGTGCATGAAAGGCAACTGAAGTTTTATTACATTTTTTATTACTTTTAAAAATAGTAAAGCGAAAACTTTTACCTACGAACAATACATCTATCCGTCGGTAAAAGTGTCGGTGGGCATGGTTAACTTTTTTTGTAGTGTTTTTTTTTATGCATTATGTTCTATTAATTTCTTTTTGCGGTTTTAACTGATAAGAATGTAGTTTTTTCTTCTTTTCCTGTATCTTTTATATCACCTATTGAAATAAGTTCAATTGTGTAAACAATGTGATAATAGTTTTTATGTTTGTGTTGTGTGCTCATATCATGAATACATGCATATAAATGAGATCATGAATAATCACTTTTGTTAATGTGTCTTAGATTAGGAATTTAATCGTAAGCCATAACACAGCATCCTATGTTAAGGTAGTCTATGTTTAATAGAAATCAGGTTCCTAAATCAAACTAGCTATCAAGGCCATAGGGTGGGGCATGTTTTACGAGTCTTTTCTTATAAGAAGGCTAGGATATGGTATTAGGCAATTAAGAGATGCCTAATTGTGGTAATAGATATTTGACAGCCATATATATAATTTAAAACCTAGGAACTTTTGTGTGGTTGACTCATGACTGATTTAGGTATATTGAAGAAGCCATTATTATTCTTTGTAATAATTGTAGAAATGAATTAAGGTTTGTCTTTGTTGCAAGAAACTTGTTGAGAGATCAAAACTTATTGGCCCAACTGTACTCTGCTGCAGATTTTACCTCTAAAGTGAATCAAGGTTTTTTCTTTAATGCTTTCTTGGTAATCAATTGTGTTGGAGGTGGGGTTAGATGAAAATTGTCTATTGAGAATCGTGCTTGCAAATTTTGTTATATGTATTGATATCACTATTAAATAGTAGCTAAACCGTAGCGGTGATTATTGGATTAAAGTTCATTATAGTCTTTATTGTGAAGCTAATATGTATAGATACCCCTATTAAATACTCCCTGTAAAACGTACCAAATCTATTAAATACTCCCTATAAAACGTACCAAATCTTCACTATTAAATAGTAATTTAGATGTAAGATTTAGTTTCTTTTTTTTTAAAATTACCAACAGATTCTCGACGAAAAATTCCGTCAAAATTCGCTTGCGACGATGAAACTTGCGACTGAAATTTTGACGTATTTCCGACGTATTAGTGACGGAAAAGTCCGTCGGAAATTGTTTACGATGAGTATTTTTGCGACAAAATTTTTTCCATCAAAAATGGCCCTTATGCGTAATAAGTTACAAAATGTTATGAAATATCCTTGAGTTCTTCGTATGAATTGCTATTTATAGAGTTACAAGTAAGTAATTATTTCGTTGCATGATGCACACTAGTAATTATTAAAAGCGAGTAAAAACTATACTGACTAGTGGTCGACGATGATCAATGCCACGTGTCCTTTGGCGTCTGGATTCTTTACGGTTGTTCCTACGTGTTGAATCTTAGCCATGGCAAATATAATATAACTTTAAGTATACCTATTTTGAAAATAATAATAAATCTATTTTGAGTATATAACTTTAATATTAGGATTTTTTAAAAATAAAAAAGGTAAATATATTATTTTACAAAATGTAAATAGAATTATTCACTTAATTTTTTAGGAAGCTTATTCTTTTTCTTTTTTAGTGTGCATTTATTTTTTATCTGTGTGCATTTATTTTTTATCTATAAATATAAAAAATCATTCTCCTATCTTTATTTGAGATATACTATAAAGGGAAATACATATTTTTTCAACAATAAATAGAAAGAATAAGATTTGGTTGTTTTATATTTTAGTTGATAATATAAAATATCTTAGATATCGACCACGTTTTTTACAGATGAAAAAATAAATAATTTTAATGTCAAATAATTTCTAGATTAGTTTGTAGAAATATTTAGTAAAAGCATAACTTCTTTTTTGTTTGTATGGTCTTTAAATTATTTTTAAATTCTGATTTTTTAAAACATTGAAACATAAATTCTCAGTTTTTAAAACATTGAAACAAAGTATTAAAAAAACAACTTAATTTTCTTATATTTTCTGAAAAATCATCATATATCCATTTTTAGATTATAACTTTAATCTCAACCTTTCTAATAAATAAGGTCAATATATTATTTTACAAAATCTAAAAATGACTATTTGTTGCGTCAAAAAGACACTTGAGAGCAAGTGTACTCTCTTGCAGAAGTAGTATAAAAAGTATCGTCTCCACAGGGATTAATTAATAAGTACCAAACTAATTAAGATTAATTATTATTTAGACTAACAAATATTGGTGATTGTAGAAACTAAATTGCGAAGAAATAAATAGCAAGAATTTAAATGGAAAAGTTCGATCAATGGAGAGAAGCCTAGGGTCTCGGTTTCACTTGCTAGCTTCGATTCCTCTATGTCTAATTCTACCTGAATTCCCTTATTTTATTCAATTACCAATCCCTTTACTAAACCTATTAATCCGTTTGGTCATTCGTAATTAATATTCTTTTCCCTAAATTAATCCTAGTTTGGTCATGTTAGAATTTAAATTTAAGAAAAGCATGAAGTACAAAAAGGTTGAATGATTGGAAGACTAAATTAAAGTTTGGTCATTCATTAATTATAGTCTCAATTATCCTATAGGTCCACCAACTAGTTGTAGTACGGTCGCTAATCAACTAATTGATTATAAACATGCAATGGGTTGTTAATCCTAATTATGTAATAAAGCAATAGGATAATATTAATTGAAATAAAAATTGGGAATTCAAAATATAAATTAAAACATAAAAGGTCTCTAATCAAGCAAGATCCACCTAAGACCCTAGAAGAGGATTTAGCTATCCATAGTGTTCAAGAACATTAGATTAAAATAAAAAGTCATGAATTACAGAATATAAAAATAACCCGGAGATTGAGTAAACTCTGATCCTGTATTCAGTCTCTGTATTCTGTTCCAAAGCTCTGTCACGGTGTCAAAAACGGATACCAATTTCCTTCTCTTCTCTCCTCAGCGTCACTGTGTTGTGTGCTTCTTCTCTTTTTTATTTCTCAGCCGTCCTTCAAAACCTCCTTCTTTCTTTATCAGATAGATCTATATATATTATCTGTATGAGGCTGCTTTCTCCCCCTCAATTCATGCGTCTCTTTCTAATTCATGCCTCCTAGGGTTGCGTGCAGCTTCTTTTCCTCTTCTCCAAGTCACGTCCTCTTTTCTTTCATGACCATGAGGTGGGCTTCTTTCTTTAATTGTCATTCCTTTGTGGCAGGCCCAAATAATATGCTAGTAGCCACCTCTCCTCTTCTAATGTAAAGCCTTATATATTATTTTGATGTTTTTTTTCTTTCTGCAAAATAAAGAATAAATTAAGTCAGAAATTTATCCAATCATTAGTAATTGCTCTAAAAGTGACTCAAACATGTCCCTAAAAATACACTAAATTGGAGTTTATCAACTCCCCCGCACTTAACTTTTGCATGTCCTCAAGCAAATTCTCTGGCTCAACAAAATTTTCAAATAAGCAATAGAGACAGTCAAATAAGAGACCCAAAATTAGAAGCACAGTGTACATTATACCAAATAGCACATATGAGGTGTCAAGAGGTCGCCCAATTAGGGGCTCATGTCCCTGAAGAATACATTTCTATGAACAAGGGCACTCGCTCACAATCTCTCTAAGTGTTTTGGGACTACCGGAATATACACTCAAGTTTCAACAAAATGCACATTACCATAAGCTTGTAATTTGACCAAATCTCCACTAAATAGTTCACATGCATGCAAAATATGGGGTTTCATGGGTTGTAATGGGGCCAGGGGTGAAATCATGGAGGGTAGGAAACAAGAAAGAAGTGATAATCAAATGGCTAAAATAACAAGAAACAAATAGTAACCCTTGAAACCAAATATGGAGCTCCTATCTATTTTACAATTTTTGTCCAAACTCCAAACTAATTTCACTTCTATTTCTTCATTATTTTTTTTTGCTATCGAGTCGACTCTTTTTGATTTTTTTTCTTGAGTAGACTCTTTTTTTTTTTTTTTTGGGTTTGCCCTTTGGCTCTTTCATTCCTTTGATGTGCCTTTTGGCTCTTTCTTGAGTAGACAATTCAATTCTTTTTTCACTTTTTTTCTCATGGGAGGAAAAGGTAAGTATATGATAACTCCTATTTTCTTTCCTTTGTATGAAAATTTTTGTAAGACATGATTCACTTCTCCTTTTCCCTTCATCCTAACAAGATAGACAACTAATAGTATGGGACAGAATTACAGTCCTGACAACATAGACAGCTAAAATATAGGACGAGATTGTAATTTTCAATAGTTGCTCCACATTCAATTTCAAATGGTTACCACAAACAAAAAGAAAAAATTATATCTGGGTACCAAAGAAAAAATATAACAAATAGGCTCAAAGGGGGCAACTAAGGGATAAATTCATCAAGCAACTCTGAGGCCAGAAAAATACCTAAATCCCCAAATCTTTTTACATGATGCAAATCAATTTTCGCTTTGAAACGGTCAAAAGACAAGTTCTAGAATGTAGCAAGTTGGGAAACACACTCATAGAAAGAAAAAGGGGTAAAAATTTGCGATTTAGTATCAATCCCCTTATGAAGGCTCAGATCTTACATTTAGAAGCTAGTTCACAAAAAGTACTCAAGAGGGACAAATGCTAATTATCAGCTTCCTAAGGACATCCTCATAGTTACAATTAAGCACAAGTCTGTCAAGTGAATTAATTATGGGATCCCCTAAAGGCAAAATCTCTATTTATTTTTTTAAGCATAGTTTATGCAAAACAAGCCAGAAAAAATGCTATCAACATTTACGGTGGGAATGTGCATTAATAGAGATCAAGTGACAAAAGGAAACAAAAGAGAGAGAGAGTAAGAGTGACTTCCCTGAGAGAGCTTGCAAACTGAGCTAATTCCTAAAAAAACAAAACAAAATAAAAATAAGAGGAAATAAAACACAGGTTGCCTCCTACGAAGCGCTTGTTTAACGTCCCGAGCCTGACGGTACTAGGGTCAATCCTTGAGGGCAGTGACATAGCTCACTTGGAGTAACCCTTCCTCAAAATGCTTCACACGCTGACCATTGACTTTAAAAGTGGTACCATCTTCATGAGATACCTCAAGAACTCCATAAAGAAAAACTTGAGTAACAGTGTAGGGTCCATACCACCTTGAGGGCAACTTTCCTGGAAAAAGACGCAAACGTGAGTTATAAATTAGAACTTTCTCACCAACATGGAATTCACGCTGCTGGATGCGCTTATCATGCCACTTTTTAGTCCGCTCCTTATATAACTTGGCATTCTCGTAGGCTGCCAGACGGAGCTCATCCAATTCATCGAGTTGCAGCAACCTATTTTCACCTGTAAGCTGAGCGTCAAAGTTTAGAAATTTTAAAGCCCAAAGTGCTTTATGGTCTAATTCAACAGGCAAATGACATGCTTTTCCAAAAACAAGACGGTAAGGAGACATCCCAATGGGAGTTTTAAAAGCAGTTCTATAGGCCCATAGTGCATCATCAAGTTTCAAAGACCAATCTTTTCTTGATGCACTAACTGTCTTTTCTAAAATCCTTTTCAGCTCTCTGTTTGAAATTTCAACTTGCCCACTAGTTTGTGGGTGGTAAGGAGTTGTTACCTTATGAGTGACACCATATTTGCTCAAAAGATTTTCAAATTGTTTATTACAAAAATGAGTGCCACCATCACTAATAATGGCTCGGGGAGTGCCAAATCTGCAAAAAATATTTTTCTTTAAAAATTTCACCACCACCCGAGCATCATTAGTGGGTAAAGCTACAGCTTCAACCCACTTAGACACATAATCTACAGCAACAAGAATATATTGATTTGAAAAAGATTTAGGGAAGGGCCCCATAAAGTCAATACCCCATACATCAAATATCTCACAAACCAAAATGTTATTTAATGACATCTCTTGACGCCTAGAAATGTTGCCACTCCTTTGACAACTATCACAAGCTTTCACAAAATCCTGAGCATCTTTAAATATAGTAGGCCAATAAAAACCACATTGTAAAACTTTATATGCAGTTCTATTTGGGCCAAAGTGGCCACCTACCTCTTTAGAATGACAATGCTCAAGGATAGAGATTACCTCATCCATAGGCACACAACGCCTAATTAACTTGTCTCCACATACTTTAAATAGGTAAGGGTTATCCCACAAGTAGTGTCTAGCATCAGAAATTAATTTCTTCTTTTGCTGAAAGGAAAAATCAGGGGGAACAACCTTACCCACCAAGTAGTTGACGATGTCTGCGAACCAAGGAATAGTAGAAATAGCTAAAAGTCTCTCATCAGGGAAAACCTCTTTGATCTCCCCATCATTTGAGGCCTGCATCACACTATGGTCGAGCATTGAGAGGTGATCAGCTACAAAGTTCTCTGAGCCTTTCTTGTCTCTAATCTCCAAGTCAAACTCTTGTAGCAACAAAATTCACCTGATTAACCTGGGTTTTGCATCCTGTTTTCCAAGCAAATATCTAATAGCAGCATGATCAGTATAAACAATAACTTTAGAAAGAATAAGGTAATGACGAAACTTGTCAAATGCAAATACTACAGCTAGCAACTCTTTCTCTGTGGTAGTATAATTTCTTTGAGCATCATCAAGAGTGCGACTAGCGTAGTAAATGGTATAGAATACCCTATTCTTTCTTTGCCCCAAAACAGCCCCCACAGCAGTATCGCTAGCATCACACATAATTTCAAAGGGAAGCGACCAATCAGGGTCAACAACAACAGGGGCACTAATTAATTTTTCCTTTAAATAATTAAAAGCTTTCAAACAAGTGTCAGAAAAATCAAAAGTGGCCTCCTTGACCAAGAGGTCAGTCATAGGCTTTGCAATTTTTGAGAAGTCTTTAATAAACCGCCTATAGAAGCCAGCATGGCCTAGAAAACTACGGACCCCCTTAACAGAATTGGGTGGGGGCAACTTTGCAATTACCTCAACCTTTGCAAGATCAACTTCAATGCCTCTAGTGGACACCTTGTGTCCCAAAATAATGCAATCTTGCACCATAAACTGACATTTCTCCCAGTTGAGCACTAAATTAGTATCCCTGCATCTCTGCAACACTAAATTCAAGTTATGTAAACAATCCTCATACGAAGATCCAAAAACAGTAAAATCATCCATGAATATCTCAATGCATTTTTCAACCAAGTCAGAGAAAATAGCCATCATGCATCTTTGGAAAGTGGCAGGGGCATTACATAAATCGAGTGGCATCCTTTTATATGCAAATGTTCCATATGGGCAAGTAAAAGTAGTTTTTTCTTGATCTTCAGAAGCCACTGGTATTTGCAAATAGCCAGAATATCCATCCAAACAACAATAATAATCATGACCTGCCACTCTCTCAAGCATTTGATCAATAAAGGGAAGGGGGAAGTGATCCTTTCGGGTGGCATCATTTAATTTTCTATAATCAATGCACATACGCCACCCGGTAGTTTTCCTAACTGCAATTAATTCATTTTTATCATTTTCCATTACAGTAGTACCTCCCTTTTTAGGAACACATTGAACAGGACTTACCCACTTACTATCAGAGATAGGATAGATGATACCTGCATCAAGAAGCTTAATCACTTCCTTTTTGACCACCTCTTTCATGTTAGGATTGAGGCGGCGTTGAGGTAGTGCTCGAGGTTGATAATCATCCTCCATATAAATCTTGTGAGTGCAAATTGAGGGGCTAATGCCTTTTATATCATGAATTGACCATCCAAAGGCCTCTTTGTTGTCCCTTAATACCCTCAAAAGCTTATCCTCCATGGTGTCTGTCAAATCTGCAGAAATAATCACAGGCAAAGAGGAAGGGGGTTGCAAGAAAGCATATTTTACATTTTAAGGAAGAGGCTTTAATTCAAGCTCAGGAGCCTCTTCAATTGAAGGTTTGGGATTTGGAGTATCACCCTATTCCAGTTCCTCAAATCTATGGTTACTCCAATTTTTCTGAGGGTGGTGAGCCTGCAAAAACATTAAGAACTCTTCTTCCTCACCACCTTGCAATATGCCAAGTCCCTGCACAGTAAGTACTTTTTCTAGAGGGTCTTGAATTCTAAAATCATCAAAATTTTCAGAGGTAACCACATCATTAATATCCTTAGCCTGAATAAAATTACAAGAAGCAAATGATGAGGGATTTTTTAATGAGTTCAAAACTTGAAATACAACTTCCTCATCTCCAAGTCTCAAAGTCAATTTTCCCTGTTGTACATCAATTAAACTTTTACCTGTAGCTAAGAAAGGACGCTCTAAAATAATTGGGACTTCCTCATCTTCTTCCATATCCAAAACAACAAAATCAGCAGGAAAAATAAACTTATCAACTTTAACTAAAACATCTTCCACCACTCCACGGGGGTGGGCAATGGATCTATCAGCTAGGTGCAAAGTGATATTAGTAGGATGGGGTTCCTGCAAACCAAGTTTTCTAAAAACAGAAAAAGGCATCAAATTTATACTTGCTCCTAAATCACATAAAGCCTTTTCAAAATGAGAGTTACCAATTGTACAAGGGATAGTAAAACTACCTGGATCTTTAAGCTTAGGCGGTAACTTTTTTAGAACTATAGCAGAACATTCCTCATTAAGCCTAACTGTCTCAAAGCCTTCTAACTTTCTTTTGTTAGAAATAATTTCTTTTAAAAATTTGGCATATTTAGGCATTTGAGCAATAGCTTCAGCAAAAGGAATGTTGATATGCAATTTTCTAAATATTTCAAGAAATTTCGCAAATTGCTTATCATGCTGCTCACTTTTAAGTCTTTGAGGATAAGGAACATTTACCTTTGCTTGCTCATATTCTTCCCTTTCCTTTTTGCTTTTCTCAGAAGTGCTCCCCTTAGTAGGAGCTTGTATTTCTTTCTCTGGCGCCAGCCCATCTTGATTGTTTTCTTGAACCAGCTCCTTGCCACTCCTAAGAGTGACAGCCTTGCAATGCTCACTTCTTGGATTAGGCTCAGTTTGGGTAGGCAATGAGCCTTGAGACCTTTGAGATAACATAGCAACGATGTTTGAAAGTTGGCTACCTATGGCTCCCTCCAAGCTTCCAAATTTCTTCTCAAATGTTTCAAATTTTCCATTTGTCTGCTCCATAAACCTTGCCAACACATCATTGGTATCCAACTTCTTCTCCTCTTGCCTTTGCACATGTGGAGGCTTATAGGAGCTTGAGTTTTGCTCTTTTTGTTGTCCTCCCCAAGAGAGATTTGGGTGATTTCTCCAACCCGGATTGTAAGTATTTGAATAAGGGTCATTTTGGCTTCGGTTGGAATTCTGAACATAATTGGCCTCTTCAGTTGAAGTTGCGGGCCGGCCTTGTGCTTTTATCAGATCTTCAATAGATTGTAACCTGTCATCAGTCCTGTCCATGTAATTGGCTAAAACACCCATGCAAGGATGTCCAACTTTTTCCATGTATCTAACTAAAGAATCTTGCATACCAGGCCTTGACTCACTTTTCTTCTGACCAAGATAGTTGACTTCTTCAGCTAGGCCTCCCCAGATATTATTTGTGATGTCACTAGTACTGGAGGTAACTATGGGAGTAGATTGAGCTTGTACCTTCATCAAAGATTGAACCTGTTTAGAGAGAGCTTCTAGCTTTATATTAACACTAGTGTCATCGTCAACCTTGTACATCCCAGCTAATTTTTTAATGTGTCTGTCACTAATTTCCCATTGGGCATTATCGGCCGCTATCTCTGCAATTAAATCATATACTGTCGCAGGTTCTCCGTTCATTAGAGAGCCCCCGCAAGCCATATTAATAATTCCCCTATTTTGAGAAGATAATCCGTTGCAAAAATATTCAAGCAATTGCCACTTCTCAAATCCATGATGTGGACAACTTCGGAGTAAGTCTTGAAATCTTTCCCAAGCTTCATGTAAAGATTCTTGCTCAAGTTGAGCAAAGCTGATTATTGCACCTCGAATCTTAGTAGTCTTACCTGGAGGAAAATATTTGGTCAAGAATTTCTGCTTCAGTTTGTCCCAAGTGGTAATGGACTCAGTAGGTTGGGAGTCTAGCCAAGCAGATGCCTTGTCAGCCAATGACCATGGAAATAATCTCACTCTAATCGCATCAGGAGGGGCACCATTACAAATTACTGAGTCTGCCACCCTCAAGAAGTTTCTAAGATGGGTGTGAGGGTCTTCTGTTGGTGTGCCTCTGAACATAGTTGAATTCTGAACCATTTGAATCAGACTTGGTTTGAGCTCAAAATTAGTAGCTTGCATAGGTGGATTGACTATGCTTGTAGTGATATTTGCTGTTAGAGTGAAGTAGTCCCGAAGAGTTCTTCTCGGATTGGCAGCCATCACTCTTGTCTCTTTTCTTATCCTTCGAGCAGTTCTTTCAATTTCTGGATCAAAAATCAAAATAGGCTCTTGGGAGCGGGTGAGCATGCACGAGTAATAATAATAAAAATAAAACTAACAAATAAAATTAAACTAAATGTAATTAATTTTTTTTTGTTTTTATTAAATTAAAATAAAACAAAGTAGAACAAGAAATAAATAAATAAAAAAAAGGTCTAAAGCAATAAAAAATCTTTTCCGTTTAATATTATTAAATTAATCCCCGGCAACGGCGCCAAAAACTTGTTGCGTCAAAAAGACACTTGAGAGCAAGTGTACTCTCTTGCAGAAGTAGTATAAAAAGTATCGTCTCCACAGGGATTAATTAATAAGTACCAAACTAATTAAGATTAATTATTATTTAGACTAACAAATATTGGTGATTGTAGAAACTAAATTGCGAAGAAATAAATAGCAAGAATTTAAATGGAAAAGTTCGATCAATGGAGAGAAGCCTAGGGTCTCGGTTTCACTTGCTAGCTTCGATTCCTCTATGTCTAATTCTACCTGAATTCCCTTATTTTATTCAATTACCAATCCCTTTACTAAACCTATTAATCCGTTTGGTCATTCGTGATTAATATTCTTTTCCCTAAATTAATCCTAGTTTGGTCATGTTAGAATTTAAATTTAAGAAAAGCATGAAGTACAAAAAGGTTGAATGATTGGAAGACTAAATTAAAGTTTGGTCATTCATTAATTATAGTCTCAATTATCCTATAGGTCCACCAACTAGTTGTAGTACGGTCGCTAATCAACTAATTGATTATAAACATGCAATGGGTTGTTAATCCTAATTATGTAATAAAGCAATAGGATAATATTAATTGAAATAAAAATTGGGAATTCAAAATATAAATTAAAACATAAAAGGTCTCTAATCAAGCAAGATCCACCTAAGACCCTAGAAGAGGATTTAGCTATCCATAGTGTTCAAGAACATTAGATTAAAATAAAAAGTCATGAATTACAGAATATAAAAATAACCCGGAGATTGAGTAAATTCTGATCCTGTATTCAGTCTCTGTATTCTGTTCCAAAGCTCTGTCACGGTGTCAAAAACGGATACCAATTTCCTTCTCTTCTCTCCTCAGCGTCACTGTGTTGTGTGCTTCTTCTCTTTTTTATTTCTCAGCCGTCCTTCAAAACCTCCTTCTTTCTTTATCAGATAGATCTATATATATTATCTGTATGAGGCTGCTTTCTCCCCCTCAATTCATGCGTCTCTTTCTAATTCATGCCTCCTAGGGTTGCGTGCAGCTTCTTTTCCTCTTCTCCAAGTCACGTCCTCTTTTCTTTCATGACCATGAGGTGGGCTTCTTTCTTTAATTGTCATTCCTTTGTGGCAGGCCCAAATAATATGCTAGTAGCCACCTCTCCTCTTCTAATGTAAAGCCTTATATATTATTTTGATGTTTTTTTTCTTTCTGCAAAATAAAGAATAAATTAAGTCAGAAATTTATCCAATCATTAGTAATTGCTCTAAAAGTGACTCAAACATGTCCCTAAAAATACACTAAATTGGAGTTTATCACTATTCATTTAACTTTTTTGGGTAGTTGTGTTTTTCATTGCGCATTTATTTGTTATCCATAAATATCAAAAATTATAATACGGCTATCTTTTTTCAAGATATACCATAAAAGGATAGATATAAAATGTTTTTTGAAAACAATAAATAGAAAATATAGGATTTGGCTTATCTATTTTAGTTGATAATATAAACTATCTAAATCATTGATGATGAAGTCAAGGAGAACACATTTTTAATAAATTGAATATGGAATTAATAATAATAACATTCATGATTATTTTTTGGTAAATGTATTCAATTTATGCTCTAAATGAACTATTTTTTTTAAATTTAACGTCATACCAACCCCTTTTATGATTTGACGCATTTGCAACTGAATTGCAATGATTTCCCTATAAGTAAATAGTTCTCGTTAATCACTTTGACACTTCTCTTTAACAAAGGAAAACTTTGCTTCTCCATAACTGCGATGATCGATCTCTTTCTGTGGTAAACAATTTGGTTTTGTTTATACCAAATGTTCTCTTTCACTACCATGTCTCCCTCATGTTTTCATTCAACTCTTTTTAGTTTTTATTTTACTTTCAATGCCATTTTGAATGCGCCAAAGACACCAAAACCTAATTTCGAGGTCATTCTTACAGGTCTGATTTTATGGAAGTCATAATAACTTACGCAACTTCACTATCTATGTTATGTGTCGTTGCTCTGTTGTTCCTCTTCACAATGACTGTGATTTCATTGTGTTCGGTACCTGGACTTCGGTAGCAGCTGAGTCCGGGGTACATGTTGATGTGCTTCTGAAGATTTGAAGATGGACATGGGATTGTTGAAGATTGGCCTCGGACAGACCGAGGTTGATTATGTGCGAGTGTCGGGCGGGGGGTACCCGCAGACACTCTAACGCTCAAGTCAGTAGGTATAAGAGAAGAGGTATGCAAAGAATGAGAAGATAATGAAAGCGTACCTGGGAACGGAGGGTTGTACCTCTATTTATAGACAGAAGTACCGTACCTGAGGCGTCGGATTCGGGCGTTTGGATCCTGGCCGTTGGATGCGGATGCTTGATAGTGGGCGAGCGTCGGGTTATTTCTGATGCAGAATTGGGCCGTGCCCAAGCTTTGTGATGTTTTTACCCAGTCTGGAATAGTGGCCCACCAAGTCGAGGTCGGCCGAAGGATGAGGTCGGCCTTGGCTTTGACTAGACCGTTGCTTTTGAAGTGATGATTGTTGGGCCACGTGTCAACTTACGAGTGGGGGAACAAGGACGTGACTTTTGGAGAGATCGAGGGTGTCCTGTCGCATTGCACTGATGGGACGCATTGAAGAGGCGTGTCGCTTCGTATCTCGTGCGTTCTGGGGTTTCTAACAAGGCGAGGTCATTACCCACCGTCCCGAGTACAACATTCAAGCCGAGCTTAAGAAGTCTTCTGTAACCGAGTGTAGTTTTTCTCTTCCGCAGAATTTAGATGCTTTTGAGTTATAATGCTTTTGTTCGCGGCCGACGTCACCGCTCTGGTGACCGTCGCTGCTTCGTGCCTCATGGGGAGGAGATGGACCACTCTCGGGCTTTCCGAGGCTGAGATCAATGCGTTCTAGACTTAGATAGTGATGGTGCCGTCCCTCAGGGGCGGATCCAGGATCTTAAACTTGGGTGTTCCTTTTTCTTCAACGATTTAACAGCTGTACGATTTTACAAAAATAACAATGATAGAGTAATGTTCCAAAAAAATCAACAATAAAGTAATATTCCAAAATAAAGTATCTTTTAATCCAAGTCTAATTGCATTTTCCTCTCTCTCATAGCCTGAAAGCGTTTGATGATATCTAAATCGTCGACTGTGCTAAAAACCTCCTCCTCCACGAATGTCACCAAACAATCATTAAGGAATGAAACATCACCAGATACAGCCTTAATTGCCCATTTAGAGCCTCTACAACAGTAAAACCACACACACGTGTTTCCCCTCCCCCTCTTGCCTCTTCAATCCCACCCAACATCTTGATAATGCAACATAAACTAATCTAAACAAGCTCAACAGGATTCACAATGAACTCGAATGTGTGAAAGAATTTCATATACATTTATGCGGAATTCAAAATCAGGTATATCTTTAATTGAAATAAGAAATGCAATAATGAAAGAGAAAGATCAATATAAAAGAGAAGTTATATGTTTTAGATTTTTCAAGCAAGAAACAACTGAAATATAAGCATACTATCCTTACGGTGTCTAGAGAAAATAAGAAATAGTTGGTATTGAGAAGAGGAATCACGAAAGAAGAAGAAGATTGAAGTGACTGTGTGAAGAAAAAGGAAGCTATTTTGGGGGTTAATGAACGATGTCGTTTAGTGAAATATGAGGGTTAATGAAATTTGCTGAAAAAAAAACTAATAGTGTGTTCCCTAGGATTCAAACCCAGGACCTATTGTGTAAAATATTAGGGTATTACCACTAAGGCCAGGATGTTTGGGTGTTCTTGGGAACACCAGGAACACCATATAAAGCCGCCCATGCCGTCCTCCCCTTGCAGATAAATGGTTCGATCAAAGAGCGAGGAGACGCAACCTTTTGTTCCTCTTGGAAAGCCGATCTTGAAAAGGTCGGCCGAAGGCCACCCGGTCCGAGGGTACGGTGGAAGAGAATGCCGAGGTTATTTCACGGCGTTGGAAACCTGTAGTTGTAATAGAGGAACACGAGGAAACAGCCTAGGAGGTCTACGACTGGGTTTCTACCAAGATTTGGAACATTTATCCGAGGCTGAAGCCGGACAAGCCTGTCTCTTATTTCGAGCAATATATCGCTACACCCGCCGACCAGAGCTGGAAATTATTGGGAGTCGACGACATTCTGGTGTGTACTAAACATGACGGCATTGACTTCTTCTTTTATGGGGCTGCATTGGATACCATGGGGGCTCGGATCCATTTTAATGAACTTCAGAAGGACGTCTTACGTTTTCTGCACGTGCCCCCCTCACAATTGCTGCCGATTAGCTGGGGATTCATCCATGGTTTTGAGCTGGTCATGGAGCACCTCGGGAGGGTACCTTCTGTTAAAGTCTTCTTCTGTCTCTTCAACGTGTTTCATTCGCCGGAGCCGGGGTCAGGTAAGAGGAGACGGGGCCACATCGGCTTTCGTGGTCAGTTAGAGCGTTCTTATTTTACGCCGGGCAATGATTCGAATAAAGATTTCAAGTCGGTATTCTTCTTCGTATCAGCTTCCAACAATGCAGGGAGGAGGTCGATTGCAGACTTTGATGGCGGAAAGATGTCTAAGGAACATTTCCCTCTGTCTTAGACTCAAGAGCATTTTGTTCAAGATGGCAAGGTAATCGGGACCAAATCCTAAGTAGGGAAGCCGTGGTTGTTGAGGGGAGATGATGCGGCTTCTGACAAGATGATCGATCGGGGGGGAAAGGATTTGGCCAAGAAAGGCCTGAAATTTCATTGTGGCTCAATGCTTGAGGCCCTGGCCAATTCTGAGGCCAAGCTGTAGAGTTACTTTAATACCTGTACTTGCCTCATCTAGAATTTCCTTTTTGACATTTTACGACGATCTGAGTTGGTCTCGGGAATACTTTGATGTCGGTCCTGACCATGTTGGTTACTTTGCAGGTAAAATGGACGATCTTGATGCTTTCTTGAATGAGTCCACTATTGATACGTTTGTGCATGTGAATATGTCGGAAAAGATATCCGAGAAGAAGAAAAACACGAGGCCGGTGTCTGGTGCCGCCCCCAACGTCAATGCCACACAATCCTTGTCTTTAAGGGAGAAGCATTCTTTTGACAAACTCCCAAAGTCGGCTCCGGGGTCGGCTTCTAAAGATGGTCCGAAACGAGGCCACGAGGAGTTTGCCAAGGGTACGTAGTACTACCCCTACCGTTCACAAAAAAACAAAAATTAATTGAAAATAAAGATGAGGAAAAAGACGACATTACCTTTGAGGACTTCCAAGCTTGTGCTAAGGTTGCCAAGTACGGTGCTATAGCTTTCAAGAAGTTGGAAGAAACCGTTGTTGAAAAGTCTATTGCCCGCCTCTGAGGTAAGATTTCTGAATTCGAAGCTCTCAATAGATTTTTAGATGGCGAGCTGATTCGCACATCCCGCCAATTGAAAATTCACCGAGTTCGTAATTTGGTAGAAATATCTGAAGAGAACCAAAGCTTGAAAGCCAAGATGGAGAAGTTGTCCGACGTGTAGAAAAGACTCAACGAGGCCCCAGAGAAAGCCAAGGAGCAGGTCAAGAAGATAGAGAAGATGCTTGAGTTGGAGGCCGAGCTCAAGAGCATGATGGAGGAGCTGGAGAGAGCCAAGGAGCAGAGCAAGGTCGAGATGCTGAAGAAGGAGGAAGAGATGAAAAACCTGAAAGAGGAGCAGGTCGTCCTCAAGAACAAGACTGCCTCCGGGGCCGTGACTGGCTTTCAGCGCTGCTTGGACAGGGTGGTCTTGCTCGACCCCAACGTTAGGGTTGATCTGCTGAAACTCAACCATAATTCAGTGGATGGCCGGATCTTGAAGGGAGATCAAGTCATCTATGAACCGACTTCAGCTTCTTCCCCGGATGCTGCAGAAATTGGATTGCAAGCTGCTTCTGTGGCTAGTGATCAGGTTGTTGCCGGGTTTAAAGAGGCCAAGACCTTGGAAAATTTAGATTAGGCTTCTCCTACTTTTATTTTCTGAAAATTTGTGATTGGTCTCGGGTATGTCCGGCGCCAATCTTGATTTGAAAAAACAATGGCACCGTCCTTTTTCGAGTTTAACAATTTACACTTTATTAATTTTTGTTCGCTCATGCTCTAGCTGTCTTTAAGCACTTTAGATGTTGAGATTTGTCTTATTTTAAATGCCGAGATAGTGTATGAGATAGCCGACACCGCTAGATAGCCGAGGTTGATAACATTAATAATTCATCCTTAATTTAAAATAACAGTTGAAGAGATTCCCGAGTGACGAGTTTCTGAGCCGAATTCAAAGATGGGAAGGCCGCTGTGGGCCCCCCTCTCTTCAAACTGAGTTCGTTGTGGACCCCGGTCTTCATCCTCTAATGGAGCGTTAAGGTCAGAGATCAGAGGGGAGGCGGGCTCGTAAGAAGCAAAATTGGGATAGCTTCGGTCTCTGATGGAGCTCGTCAGCTCGGGGATCAAAGAGAAGGTGTGCTCGCTCGAGGCGAAATTGGGATGATGTCGCTGTGAACTTCCTTCTCGGACTCTCTGATGGGGCAGTGAGCTCGGAGATCAGAGAGCTGTTGGAGCCGCTGTGGGCTATTTATAACTTGAGATATATACATGATCAGAAAACCAGTTGACCGAGATAGAAGTCCGAGCTTAGATAAAAGAGACCCGAGTACAAAATCTTGTTGAGCAAGACAAGAATTCGAGCTCAAACATAAGAGATCTGAGCAGAAGTCCGAATTCAAATGTAAGAGATCTGACCAAGTAGGACGAAGGTCCGAGATAATAGGAGGAAGATCCAAGATAATAGGACGAAGATCCGAGATAAGAAGGTTATCCAAGAAGGCCCCTGTTGTTCTTGCGAGGAAAACGATCTCACGCCACTTCGAAAATGAGCCAAACCTGGTGGAAAATGCGAGATAATAATAAACGAATTGGTGACAGAGGAAGTCGCGGCTTACCTTGGCATGGAAGGTTAAGTCGGGCTGTAGCCCGAGGCCGTCTCTGCTGAGAAGAATCCGCGGAATAGCAGAGACAGAACTCGGAAGGTAGAGATTTCAGAAAGTCCAGAAGCAAGTTATTATACTCCCACTGTGGTCGCCATTTTTCGGTACCTGGACTTCAGAAGCAGCTGAGTCTGGGGTACAAGTTGATGTGCTTCTGAAGATGGACTTCGGATGGTTGAAGATTGGCCTCTGACGGGCGGAGGGTACTTGAAAACACTCCGACGCTCAAGTCAGTAGGTATAAGAGAAGAGGTATGCAAAGAATGAGAAGATAATGAAGGCGTACGTAGGAACGGAGGGTTGTGCCTCTATTAATAGACAGAAGTGTCGTACCTGAGCCGTCAGATTCGGGCGTTTGGATCCTGACCGTTGGATGCGTATGCATGATAGTGGAGCGAGAGTCGGGTTATTTCAGATGCAAAATTGGGCCAAGCCCAAGCCTTGTGATGTTTTGCCCCAGTCCGAAACACATTGATTAAGGTACTTTTTATTTGGGAACTACACAACATGAATGTGAATTTTTTTGATGTAGTGTTATTGGAATAGATAGGAAGAGATTTATTGGACCTATTAGATCATAAATAAGCTTTATTGTCAATTATCAAATGATTAATGGTCACGCCCGGCAACAAAAAAAAAGCTTTACTGTCAATTATCAAATGACCAAATTGTTATAGTCGATAAATTTTTAATGAACTTCTTCTTATTTCTTTCTCATTTCCTCTCTTCACGTTTTCTTCTCTCTCTCTCTCTCTCTCTCTCTCTATATATATATATATATATATCTTCTTTCTTTTTTTCTGTTTTCAGCACAAATGAGAAATGAGAGGAGAGTTGTCCTTTTGACTTTTAGTGAGCTGAGGGTGTTTAAAGGAGCGAAATGTCCATAATCCAAATAACCACATAGCTTAAACATTAAGGCATTTAGTCTTACGAACTAACCGATATATAATGCTTTCTCGACTATTCCATATCCATACCTTGTTTTATTTTTCACTTTGAATAATAAATCACTTGTTAGTTTCATAAATCGAAAAGACATACTTCAATGGAATAGATATGGATATTGAGTCCATATGTCGTCTTGCAATTCCCACGTAGCTTCCTCAACAAAAAAACCATCCCAAACAACTTTGACTATGGGAATTGTCCTCGTCCGAAGCGTCTTTTCGCCGTGTTCCAATATATAGCTAGGATATGGTTGGAAAGATAGATCCAGTCGAAGGTCAATCACTTCAAAATCCAATGGCTTATCCGGATCGGGAATATACTTCCTCAACTGAGACACATGGAAAACATTATGAAGATTTGATAAAGTAGGAGGTAAAGCAAGACGATATGCAACTGGCCCAATACACTCAGTAATTTGGAATGGTCCAATATACCGAGGACTGAGCTTCTTTGCTCGCAAAGCTTTACCGATACCACTTGTTGGAGAAACCCTCGAAAATACATGATCACCAACATCAAATTCCAACGGTCTCCTTCTTTTGTCAGCATAGCTTTTTTGCCGACTCTATGCAGCCTTCATCCTTTCTCTTATCAATTTGATCTTCTCACCTACATCAGGCCCCAATATTCTGTTTTCACCTACATCCCACCCACACAATGGAGTTATACACTTCCTCCCATACAGTTCTTCAAACGGTGTCGTTCCAATACTGGAATGATAACTGTTATTGTAGGGAAATTCAACCAATGGAACATTATCCTCCCATCTCCTTCCACTATCAAGTACACAGGTTCGAAGCATATCTTCTAGAGTCTGAATGGTCCTCTTAGTCTGACCATCAGTTTGAACATATCTGAGTTCCAAAAGCCTTACTCAAAGCTTCCCAAAATCGAGAAGTGAACTTTGGATCACGATCCGATACAATGCTTGTGGGAACTCCATGCAATCTAATTATACTCTTCACATACTCTTCTGCCAGCTTGGAGACTTTGTAATTAGAACGAATGGGAATAAAATGAGCGGATTTGGTCAAATGATCAACTACTGCCCAAATGGAATCATTACCGGCTTGCGATCTTAGCAAACCCATAACAAAATCCATGGATATCTCTTCCCACTTCAACACCGGCACATCTAATGGCTGCTGCTGACCTGTAGGCTTTCGATGTTCTGCCTTAACTCTCAGACAAGTTAGGCATCGGGAAACAAATTCAGGAATATCTACTTTCATTCCAGGCCACCAATACATTTGCTTCAAATCACGATACATCTTGGTGGATCCAGGATGTACAGAATACTTACTCCGATGAGCTTCTTCCAAAATCTGCTTCTTGATGTTGTCATCATTAGGTACACAAATCATACCGTTAAAACAGATAATGCCATCACTGTCTTTGGTATAATTTGGTAACGCTTTCTGAGATTGTAATTCTACATCAACTTCTGGAGCTGCACGAATCAACTCCCTCAATGCACTTGAAATTCGAATGTGCCTTAAGACTAATCGATCTTTCTTTCTTGCTACTTTTAGATTCAAAATCTCTAAAAGACTCCAACAAAGCCATAACAATTCACACAATTTCAAACAAAAATGCAATTAACTGGGGTTTTAGTTCCTCGGATTGAGTTAACTGGGCTTTTAGTTCCTCGGACGAGCAAAAATCACAAAATGGCTTTTAGTTATAACCTTTCATGAAGTCTTTGTAAAAAAATTGTAACAATTCAATAGTGGTTTGGTGATCCTTACTCGACCTGAGCTTTATGCTCACCCCAACTTAATTCAATCCTACTCGACTTACGACTTCTCAATAAAAGATGAAGTCATATTAGGGTTTGATTAAATTAGGGAAAGGATGGGGAAGGAACTCACATCGAACGGAAGCGGATAAAAAGACTATTTCAATAATGAGCAGGTGAAAATGCACGGTCTAGCTCTAGTCACACTGATTGGGCTTTTTCATCAGTTTTCTAAAAACTTGTTTTATTTTGCCAAATATGGTTACTCTGTTGGATTCGATTACTTTCCCGATCATTCCTTTACTCAATTCAGCCTAATTACGATACCTCAATTCCTACATAAGTAGCACTAGCACCATTTTGACGATGTCCCAATGGCGCACCTAGTACATGACCTTAGGGATTATCCCAATATTTCTCAGAGATTCTGAACAACATTATGTATGGCTAACCAAAATAACCCATTGGTAACCAACTGGTTTAGAGAACTTACATTCATGGTTCACGCCTTACACACACACTGCCCTATCTTATAGTCATACTTAGACTTATCCGATTCATCAAATTCCTAACGCCATCAACCTCGTCTTGACTAGTCCAATGGATTAATGTCATGACAACTTACAGCGAACCCTCACACCTATTACATTTCGTTCTCACTAGTAGCCACTACACTCGCACACTCGTCCCACATCCTACCCCTTCTGGTGGTAAGCTGTGGAACATCCCCTTTTGGTTTTCTCAAAGACACCTCTCGTATTTTGGGTTAGATTTTAACATAAATGTTGTCCATGACTGACTCACGAATGGGTAAGGTTTGTAGAAAAAATTTTCTTGAAAAGATTTGGATATAAAATAGTTTTCTCTCATATGCATAGGAGTCGGTCTCATCACTAACCCACAATATTAGCAAGGTGTGCCTTCAAACCTCGTGAATCGGCCTTTGGAATACAACCCTAAGCCTTGATAACTTTACACGACTACAGGCTCTTCAGAACTTATAAGTCAAATGACTTTCCAATAGCAACTATTTCCTTGACATGATTTGACAAGTATCTGCGACTTGTATCGTCTTAAGGTCTCAATTATTTTGATCTAAAGAATTATGAGTTCAAGGCACTAGGAATCTTACTTGTGTGATATAACGTTTCCCCTAAAAGGTAAGATTCATTGCCTTTCTATGAGCTTCTTAAACTATCAATTAACCTCGGTGTAATGGTTATTCACAGATCAAATATGAAATTGAAATAACGGTGGTACCAAGGAGATTTTGAAAACAAAAATATTATTTAGGGAATCAAACGAGCGCACCATTACTGTCTTCGTAATGATTCATAAGATTGAGTAAAATATCATTGAACATTTCCTTGGCCCATCTTCTTTTCGAATTCCCGTAACTATCCGAGTATAATCATTACGATTGCGTTAATCATTCAATCTTCAGAACTATTTTAATTCTAGAACAACTTCGCTGTCGCCCCTTAGATAACTCTGGACTTCCTTCTCTATCGGCATACAAGTTGGGGCCTAATAATCTAAGGCTTCAAAAACTCTTTTGATTGCAAAAAGGTTATGGTTGCTAACTACCGAGATATAGGTCCCTTGGATTTCTACTATGAATATTATCCTAAATCGATGTCTAGGAATCTAAGCTTATTAATTGGAAGTCCTCCTCCAATTTCCCGTGCAACTGAAGGATTCATGTTCTACGAATGCATTACGGTTTATCTGTTTAGGGTAAGACAAGGGTACACTTCAGAATACAATTGGAAACACAGATCATAACCTACTCACATGTGTAAACATTTTCGTTAGCTTTCCAACGCCTCTCGAAACATAAAAATCGGAGTTCCGGATTAAAAGTTATAAATAAAATGAGTCCGAAAACAAGCAAAGATTTCTCATAGACTAGGACTGGCATGCGCTTAACCAGAGGGTTATAATGAGGTCGCTTCTATTGACTCCCCACACTAGTCTCTTCTTGGAAGGGACTTGGTTAATGAATTTGGATCAGGAACTAATCCGATCAACATTGGGTAATTCTACTTGCCAATACGAAGATTGCACTACAGTTTACTAGGTTGGCTTCATAACATTTAGAAATATTGCTCTAAAGAAAATGAATCTTGATCTAAACCTGGGAGTTATTCGAAAGGATTCCTCCAACTGTGACCTAAATTGGGGTTGATTCATACCATAAGGTAAGATTAACTGCGAAAAAACATTTTGGTAACTGATAGGTTGATTAATCAACGGTCAGGGTTTCAGGGTGTCACCTAATCTTACAGATCTTAGGACACTTACATTACTACTGCCGTTGTAGCTCTCTGAACGACCCATGATGACTTAGGCTGCAACACCACAGTTGCACAGCATTCAAGGACTGAACGGTTTTCTCGAACCGACACGGATGCCCTTCTTTTGCTACGGAATACCATCTGTAGCCCTCTGCTTCTGCTGCGTGCTCTGATGAAACTAGAAAGCTAGGAATCCTATGGTTTAGGTTTTTGGACATTTTCGGGACTGAGGCAACTAATCGTCATCATTCTCAGTAATTCAGATGAAACATTGAGTGGATCCTGACTCAATACTGAAGTGGCATATAGAGTCACAAGAAGGGGAGGGGTTGAATTTTGACCCTTTGAAAATTTATATCCTGCAACTTAGAAAGTGCCCTCTCAAGTTTATACTTGGAGACGAGATAGTTAGTCATAGAACAATTTCATAAGACATTCTCTTCTTGAGTAGGTTCCATGAATTAAACCTTCTCTATGTTGAGTAGGTTCCACACAGTGAACCTTCTCATGTTGAGTAGGTTCGAAGAAGTGAACCTTCTCTAGTTAAGTAAGTAAAAAGTGTTTAACCTTCTCTTGGATGAGTGGGTTCCACACTGTGAACTTCCTCTACCTAAGTAGGATCCTTGCATTGAACCTTCTCTTTTTGATAAGTTCAATACATAATGAGTCTTGTGTTGTGTTTATGCATAAAAACATTTTGTACATCAGATGAAATTTATCCTTTTGTTGAACATGGTCATTTAGTGTTTGATAACTTGAGGAACATATTATCAAGATATATATATGGAAGCATAAACTCTTTAATGTAGAGAAGCTTATGAGGATGAAATCATTTCAGATTTAAGCTTCTTAGGATTAATCAAATTCTTTAAAACAATATATGATTTATGCATAAAATACATGAGTAGGTTAGTAACAATAGATAGTCAATATAGAATACTAACTTCTCAATGAAGAAGGTTAGTAACAATAGATAATAAGTATAGAATACTAACTTCTTAATGATGAGGGATAGTTATGAATTATAGCTTGTAAGAGATATGTTGGTTTTATCTTGAGTTTAAAACATAGTTGATAAGTTCTTAGTTAAAAACCGTTTTGAGAAGGTTGAATAAATTAACCTTCTCTTAGTTTGAACAACCGCAAATATGTTATCGCAAGTTAGCAAATAGTAAGCAAAGCTAGTAAATAACACAGTAGAGTTATAGAGGTTCACCCAAACCTGACTACGTCCTCTCCCCACTTCCTTTTGAGTATTTCCACTATTTCCCAAATAGCTATTACACTTGCTTTTGATCAACAAACAAAAGACTTCACCAATACTATAGCTTTTGGACACACACAAAAGCCTAGCAACACCACTTTCTTTTGATCTCCACGCAAAAGACAAGTGCCCTATAACACAGCTTCACCAAGCTGGATTGACCTACTATGAGAATCCAATGCATGTCTTCATGGAGCTTGCATTACTATTCTTGTAATTTGTTGGCCCTAATTTGCTTCTAGCATGTCCACTTATAGGAAACATGATCTTTCAACAAACTCAAGAGCACCCATTAGTTGAACACCATTCAGAACACTTAAGATTTAGTTCATAAGGTTTGTTGTCATTAAAACCATATATCAAAAAGGATTTGATCTCAACAATCTCCCCCTTTTTGATGATGACAAACCTTTAAGAACAAAACTTAAGTTTTCTGGATGGATATAATAATACATGCAAGAATGCTGATTTACTATCAAATTAAACTCCCCCTGACTTTATGCATGAAGTTTAAACTCCCCCTAAACTTATGCATCAGGTTTATTAGCAACATTCTTTATTATTATTATATCTATCTTATTATTCTCCCCCTTTTGACAGCAATCAAAATGAATTAGAGGGGAGGAGGATCAACATATCAAACTCAAGTAGTTTGCATTTAACATGATAAGCATATCCAATGTGAGAAATGTTTTTAGTTAATATTGCAATGTAGACATAAGGAATCATAGTAATCGAAAGCAATATAATTGTATCAAGTAATTCAGCACATTCATTTGATCCACAAGGAATAGATAAAGAGATTTGAACTTAGCATGCTTAAACATTGAAGAACATATGCCTTCTTTAGTTCAAAAACTCTATTTGGGTTTTCTAGAAACATTATTCTCCTATCTTCACAAGCAAATCTTTCCTAATTATTTCTCTCATTATTAGGCTTTGAAGGAAAGCCTTTTATATATAAGAGCACATCCTCTTATAATGGCTTTTGTATAGGGTTCAATGAATACAAAGTTCTTTACCAACAGTATATAGGACAATTTGTTTTATTTTTCCTCAACCCATATACGACAATAATATCTCAGATATGAACAATGGAGGATAACCAATTTACCATACTTAGTTCTACAAAGTCATATAAAACATAATGCATGATAGTGATAACACAAAATAAAATGGCTTAAATATATATTCTGCCCCTACAAATATCACCATAATCCAGTTATACCCCCGTAAAAATAAAAACTTTAAAATTACCCTTGCAAATATAAATCGCTTACAGTTATGCCCCTCAGTCAGCTTCCCATCCAAAAAAATAATTTAAATAAGGTTTAAATGTATGTTTTACCCCTGCAAATATCACCATAATCCAGTTATGCCCCTGCAAATATCAGCATAATAGAAAAATTAAAGATTTTGATAGGGGCATAACTTGATTATAGTGATATTTGCAGGGGGATAACTGGATTATGGTGATATTTGCAGGGGTAAAACATATATTTAAACCTTATTTAAATTATTTTTTTGGATGGGAAGCTGACCGAGGGGCATAACCGTAAGCGATTTATATTTGCAAGGGTAATTTTAAAGTTTTTATTTTTACAGGTGTATAATTGGATTATGGTGATATTTGCAGGGGCAAAACATATATTTAAGCCAAATAAAATTATACACTCTTTCAAATTTCTGCAAACACACAAGTGAACTTAATGCACATTCTTAAGCTTTACTCAAAGCAGTCAGAGTGTGTGATATATCATAGATGCTATTTTCACTAGTTTCATTGTTTAAAAACACTATTAAAAACATCTATCACAACAAGAGTATGCAGCAAGTAAGACTCATTTTGAGTGGAGACTATGAAAGTGAAGCAAGATTATCATATATCTATTTCAAAACAGATCTTTCTTGTTTAGAATGAGTCAAACAAATATTCAAAAGCATAAGTGAGAAGATTTCATTTTCCATAAATAAGATTTAGCACCTAGTTGCTCATTTAATATCAAACAACATCAAGAAAGCAATTAATTTTGCATGGAGAAACAAAAATGAGAAACATCTTATTGAAAACCTTCCAATCTTAAGTCCAATGATTGGACATCAGTATAGAACATGTTGAAGAAGGATCTTTTGCAAATATTACATCAGAATCTCCAATGTTGTAAAACCAAGATCATATTCCAAGAGTTAAGGCATCAAATAAAGTACAGGCTTCTCAATATATGAGGCTTTTGGAAATCAGATAGAAAAGTAAATATGCACATGAGACTTTGTCATTTTTCCTCCTCAAGATATTAAGTTAATCATATTTCAGACTTGAGAAAATAAATCCTTACTTTAAAAGATTTTCACATAAACATGTTCTTTAGAAAGCACATATCAGAATTTGACAATGATATGACTAGTGCATATTTGAAAACTTGCTTTGAAAGATGTTAATTTTATACTTATTATCTGAAACCTTTTTCACCCATTTTATATACCAAAAGAGATAATGTGATAAACAATAGGTGCATCTTTCTTAGAATCTAAGATATGATTTAAATGGGACTCAACAATGCATCTAATGGTCTAACAGTTTGAAAGATTCATTTCACATTGACTATTGACATGTGTTTACCAAGCCTACAACTCAATGAAGCTATTTAAGACAACAAACCATATATCAAAAAAGGTTCATGAAAGTTACAACATTATGGAATGTTTAGAATCAAAGGTTGTGCAACAAAATTCTTTCAAGCATTGAATTATAGACAAGAATCATTAGAACATTTGTTATCTTAATTAGGATGGGGATCAACTTGCACTACAAGATATTAACACATAGAGCATTTAACACCACATCATAGAAATTAACATAGTATGTGAGTCTACATTTCTGCAAAGAATCACACTTGACAATGCAACATCTTATCTAACATATTGAAAGAACACTTCATTTTATATAGACTTTTAACATGTGTTCAAAAAGCTTAAAGTATCGTACAATAATATCAATTATCAACAAAATTGCAAACTTGATTATGATCACCATATTAGTATGAGAATACTTAGAACTAAAGATTGTACAAACATATTTTATGTAGAACTAGGCATATGCACATTCAAGTTTCAAGTAAATAGTGATACATACAATTAAGCTTTTAAGATCATATATTGCATCAATCATTTTAGCATTCATTCATAGGACCAAACAATCAATCTTATCATATCATATATTCACACATAATTCATATATATCAAAATGAAGTTATGATGAGATTGAGTGTACCTCCTTTAATGACTTTCTTTCTTAAGACTTTTCATGATAACAGCATCCTCAAGGACTTTATATTATGAATTCATGCTCATTTATTTATCATCATAGTACTTTGTGAAAAGCTAACTGATGGATGAAGATGGTTGTTTCAACTTATTTTTCTCACTGATCTTGATAGTGGAGGGGTCCACATTCAAGTGTCTCTCTTCAACTAGCACTTGCTTATTTAGTTTAGAAGCTTCAGTAGTGGTCATATCAACTTCATGAGAAGGTTGATCTGCAGTAGGCTTTGGAGAAGGTTGATGTCGAGTAACTTCCAGATTTTCCTCCACTAAGTTAGCAACTTCCTCATCAGAAAAGGGTTCTATGTCATAAAACATACTTTTATCTTGCTAATCCTTTTCATATGAGATCAACACCATGCTCTCCCTGAGATGATTCCAATATTTTCTTTTGAATTTGCTCAGCTTCTTGGATCCTCTCATATTGAAGCCCATGGAAGCACTTCAGTCCTTCCAACATGCTTATCTCAGATTCATCCTTCATCATTTCACAATGTGTGTACTACCATGAAATTTCAAATTAAACTTCTGAGCATCTTCTGAGTTGTATGAGTTGGTCTTTATCTCTTAATCATCAACTCTCAAGAGGCATTTTCTTCTCCTTTTATCATTCAATGAATACTCCTATATCACAAAACAAAAATGATTTTGGTACCCATTCTTTTTGGGTCCTTATGGGTTAGTATACCTTTTCTTGCTATTTTTCCTCGTGTGGTAAAATATTAAGGTCTCAACCAAGATGTTCCAATTTGAACATACATCATTGACAAATGATTGTGAAAAATACTGCAGTAAAGTATGTGTACATTTTCTCTTTTTGTCTTAGCACTTATCTCCCATAATAACCACCTTAAACACTTTTATGCATAAAGATCATTTGCCAAAAACTTCCAAGTTGACACTCCACTCATTTTCGTGTAGTCCCAAAATTCAATTTCCTTTTTTTTTTAAAAGAATGAGCTGGTATCTTAGAAAGCACAATTTTTAAGATAACATTATGCATGAGTGTAAAGAGAATTTTTCTTATTTATGAATGGACCATTTTTCAAGAACACGTGCATATCAATATCCAATTATTATTTTAATGATGTACAGAAATATTGATGCATCATGAACTTTAGTTAATGTTCATATGAAAATCATTTTAATCATGAAAGAAATAAGCACAAGACTTGTTGCTTTGTAACAAGAGATAAATGTGGTTAGTTAATAAGTTTTTACCAAGTTTCTGAAAAAGAAGGCTGATACACATGAATGATATTTTTCTAGAAACAGTTAGTTTGGGGCATATAACCTTTGTTGCATAAATTACATATGCCCCCTTAGACATCATGATGTTTTCAGGGCATAAGAATAAAGCATGTACAACCATCCAATGAGTAAATAGTAGACATTTGAGTTTTCATGTAAAGCTCTCATGTTCTTACCTTACTGACTATCATGCTGTCAAGAAACTTACCACATTCTTGCAACTTCATGGATTTGGCAAGCATCATAATGGATATACTTTGTAGAGCGCGAGCTTTCCAAGATTTTGAGTGCATTGGTTCTAACTTTGACACATGACTCAATCCATGTGAGTCCTCCATAAATTTTTCCTTTTGTAAACAAAACTTCATTCAGTCTGTCATGAAGGTTACTTGTGACATCTCTTTTATAGAGTGGTTGCAACCTTTTCCTGATGCTTTGTGTGATCTCTTTTCAATATACTCTTGTTGGCTTCTCTTGTCAAGCTATGCTCAGAGTTGTGAATGAATCACTAGTGGAAAAAAGGCATTTCATAACGGTTAAAAACGACATTTCATAACGGTTCATGAATAGATGCGGAAAAAGGAGATATAAAAAATAAGGACTTTTAGGATCTGGCGCAGAACTGATGCGAAAAATAGTTTCCATATCTGTTACCCGTAAATCCGTTATAAAAAGTCAATTTTTATCAAATATAAGTGTGTTTTTGACATCAGGTTTTTACGAGAACCGATACTAAAAAAACTTTTCGCATCTGTTTTTTGGGAGAACCGATATGGAATACTGATTTTTAATATCTGTTGATTTAAGAACCGATATGAAAAATGATGTTTTTTTTTTAAATTAAAAAGGTGGTGTCTAATCAGTATACATGCCTATTTATTCTCTACACACCTGCTGTTAGAGAAATCAGAATTACGACTCTAAGAAATCAAAATTCAGAACATAGTGAAACACAAAGGAGACAATATTGTAACATAGAAATCCATTAAGGCTAGTACAATCACCATCTTGTCCAAAGATAAAGCATTACAATCTCAAGTACATATTACAAAATCTTTAACACAATCTCAAATAATCTTCAAGTACATATTATCAAATCTAATCAATACAACCTCAATTGTTTTCCATAAAAGATGATGGTGATAACATATTACCAAAACTATCCAGAAAGTTACTTCTAACATAAACTAAGCAAGCACCAAATATGGACCCTTGAATGAAACTGAACACTTGGGGGCTTTTCTGGGTAGTCTTTATCACAAAACAGCTTCAGTTGATAATTCTTCCTTCGTGTACAGTATGACATAGAAAAGATAATCGGAAAAAAAACTTTCAAATCTAAGGATAGACAAAAATGGTTATGCTCTATGATTATGCTAGAAAATTAGAAGGGCATGTGTGTTGTCCGTAAAACATAAATCACCTATTATAACTATAAGAAAAAAAATCTAGAAATGTTTAGGATGCATTCCCTGTTCCAAAGCCATAATAGTTGCAGGGACATAGTCAAGTTGGCGAGCTCCATGATTGGAAACAATGATTTCAGCAGCTCCAGCTTGTATAGCTAAGCTTGCTACATTGCCAACATAGGATATGATATTAGTTTCAAGAAAAACAATTCTAACAGAGACCAAATGACATGAATCATCTGAGTGTTTATTTTTGATATGCTTACTATCTTCAGCAGTAAGTACTTCACTAAAATTGGCGAAGAGGTAATTGTTTGAAGCCATTTCACCCAAAAAATATTCAAATACGTAAATCCCTGAATCTGAAAGTATACATTCCCAGTCCTTTTCTTCTTCCTTCATGTCGTGCACTCTCAAATTGTTGACTATTCTGAAATTGATAAACTCCACAGCTCTGCATCTTTTCTGCAAAATATTCCCAGCATATATGTTCCATTTCTGCAGTAAGAAACAACATATTAGCATAAAAACCTCAATAAAAAAAGTTAAGCAAGAAACAACATATTAGCTGGACAAATAGATTGGAACTCGTTAGAAGTCTACTAAGCAGCTCAGAAATCCATATCTAGCAGAAGAAATACTTATAAAGGGGCAAGGTCTACCTTAGCTGTCACGGAAGAATAAAGTGACTGATATGTTAACACTAGTTGATTCTTGGTAATTGCAAACACCATAGCAAACAAAAAAAAAATTGCAAACTATTATTATTACAACATAAAAGAAAAATCCAATACATTGATACTGCACCAAAGGGCGATTCAGAGGTTCTATTACTTTATAACATGGTAGGAATGCTTTCCAACACCCACCTTCAGGCCATTTTGTTCGGGATCCACGCTTAAAATACTTCTATGCACTCTTGCTGCATATTGTTAAGCAAATAGATTTAAAAGACATTACTGAATAAATTTACTGTGCTTAATTATAATTAGTGAGTTAGTCACTCATTCAGAACTTAGAAGGCTTGTTCTGGATGAATCTCAAACCAATTTGTATATAATTGATTACTTACTTAGCCCTTATAATAATATGATCTGGTAGAGGTCCCAAGACTCTCTCTATCGTTGTGGAAAAAACAGAAGTGTTTGTGATAGAGAGTGATAGTTCTTTATAATTCTGTGTTCATAATTCAATTCAAAGCAACATTTCTTTCTTTTGTGATTGTAAATTTACCTGTCACTCTTTCTGTTTCCTAACAACAATTTCAAACAATGCCTATATATTCATAGATGGAAGACCAACCGCGCATTGTTCGATGAGAATACATCCAACACTCCACAATTTAAATGGGGTTGACAACCCCAGACCTACAATATCATTTCAGCTGCAAGTCAGAATACACTAACAAGTCAAACACAGAACAACACCGTCACAGATAGGAAGATCAACGGCGGCGGAGGCGCAACAAGGTCGAGCAGAGGCAGCGAGGAGGAGAACATGAGCGATGTGGTTCTCGAGAGCGACAGCGACAACAAGCAAACGGAAAATCCATCTCAACAATCTCAACAATCAAAGCATTCTGATTCAATCAGGCCTTAAGACGATGATGAACCTCTTCTTTCTCCAACTTCTGGCGGTGGACGAATCATCACCATCCCCAAAGCCGACGAAAATGCACAAGATGAAGATGTTGATAACTGTGAGTTCAAGGGTTTTTTCGTCAATCCAAAATGTGTGCGGTGGTATCATGGGAGAAGAGAAGACAGATGCAAGAAATCTGAATCATTCACGGCGTGCTCCGATAGATCTCGTAACGGTGCTTGACGTAGGTGGCAACATGAGAGAAGAGAAGACAGATGCAAGAAAGAAAAAATAGAGAGAAGAGGAACGAAGAATCATAGATGAGTGTCATACCCTAATTTTGTCCGCCTAGGTCAAAACCCTAATTCTCAACAAAAATAAATAAATTGAGAAGTGTGGCATTATTTTGAAAAGTGTGAAGAACATTGCGCATGCATTTTTTTTTGAGTTTTTAGGGCAAAAGGGTATTTTGGTCATTGTCAAAAATAAGATAATTTCTCATCAAGAATCATTGTGCAATTTTAGAGAAATTTATTTGAGGCAAAACATTTTTGGTCATGTATGTATGTATACATTGTGCACAAAATTTCAAAAAGGATCAAAAGGGAATATTCTACAAAAAGTTCCAAGATGTGATTTTTATGACATTTTTGGTCATGGTGATCACATAAAATGGCATATTCCTCAAGATACCTTGTATGTGGCTCAAATTGGTGTATTTTTGTACAATTATCTTGAAAAGAATAATCAAAAATGAAGGGATAATGGAACGGTCATATAATAGTACAATAGTACAAGATGACAACTAGCAAAACTTGGGCACCACTCTTCTCTCCCTTGCTTGGCCGAATTCACTCCCCTTCATTTCCCTCTCATTTTGCATTTTTTTGACCTCAATCCATGTGTGATTCAATCCTCACCCTCCATTCAAATTTTAGATGCAATCCTAGGGTGAGATGAGATGCACAATGACCTAAATGCCCCTAAACCTAATTGCACATTATATATACCCTCATATCCTCACCTCTCACAACTTTTGGCCTCATTTTCACTCACACAACCCTAGCATACAACTCCCTCTCCTAATTCCCTCTCTTGGCCGAAATCATACCACCTTCTTCCTCCATCAATTCTTCACTTCTCCTTCACCAAATCACCATTTTCTCACCTCATTTCCATTCCTACTTCATATATCTTCCTTCTCTCCTAATTTAATTCAAGCTTGCATCATCAAAGGGCATTTTTAAGCAAGCATTTCGTGGGTTTCATTGAAGTTTGGTGATGATTCAAGTTGATTTGTGGTCTTGTTCTTCATATTAGTCATTCCTTAGCTTGGATTTGAGGTAAACTTCTTAAAACCTAGCATCATCTTCAACTTTTTTTTTGCATCAAAATGTAGACATCATGTTTCTAATTTTGCATCCTACCATATTCATGCATTTTAGTAATATTATATTGTTGATTTGTTGATTGTTGTTGGTGAGAGGTGTCTCAAGCATTTTGACAAACACCGTGGGAGGTTTGGGTGCTTGAGATGCTTCTCACCCTTGAATAAATTGTGATTTATGTTGTTTTTACTATGATCTTGCATTTTTGTTGAATAAAATGATGTGATGCTTCGCAAATCATGATTAGAATTAGGGTTTGTTAATTTTCATGTGAAATGGGTTTGCAATTGTGATCAAAAACGTTTTCTCAAGTTATTTTGATGTTAATAGATGGTATCTTGCTTGCAAGTCATTGTTATGTTGATGATTGGCAAGAGGACTCACACTTGTGTCTTTGTGCACTTCACTTTAAGTGTTGAGGATTGCCTAAGATGATTCAACACAACCTTGTGCTTTGATTGTAAACTTTGGTTTGCTTGTTAGTACCTTGTTTGCAAAATTACTCTATGTTGATGATTGGCAAGAGGACTCACACTTGTGCCTTAGGCACTTTCACTTTAAATGTTGAGGATTGCCTAAGATGATTCAACTTCCTTTGTGCAATTTTTGTTTAAAAATGCAAATGCTAGTTCTCTAACTTGATGAATCAATTTTGGTTACAAAATGACTTGTTATTGCTTTCTTTTGGTCACCTGTGATCATGCAAATGCGATGTTCGTTCTAGGTGAATAATTTGTTTTGTGTTGATGATTTGGTAAAAGGACTAGACACTTATGCCTTTGTGCATTGTCTCAAATGTCAAGGATTACCAAAAGGGATTCAACCTTGTGTTTTTATCTTGTGTTGATGCCTAATTGAATTAAACTCTTGCATTATCTATTTGTGTGCCTATTCTTGTAACCTATTCTTGTGCTCAAATGTTGTAATTGGTAATGTTTATGCTTATGCTTACATTGTTGATTGCTTTGCTTGCAATTTGTTAAATGTTGCACTTTGGTTCTTGACTTGGAAATTGATTGAATGTTCTACTTTCTTTTCCTTTTGGATGCCACGCCATCCCAACAAATCTTTTGTGACCAATGTCACCCTCAAACTCCCTTCTCCTTTCTTCAAATCAATCATTTTCTAAAGCTTTTCCAAACTCAATCTTTTCTCAAATTGTTTTCATAAGCCAATCAAATTCTTTCTAAGATCAACAATAAACCTTTTTGAAAACTCATAAGGAGGCAAGTCGGACGTACGGCCGGTGTTGTCTAGCGTCCTAAGATCAGAGCTGTACAGCTCAAACATCTTGAGATACTTATGAGAATTAAAACAAGTAATTAACAACTTGAACCCTATTTCAAAAAATGAGTAAGGAATCGAGTCGGATGTACATCCGGTATTGGTTAGCGTCTTAGGGTTAGCGGGCTGTACAGTTCGTGCGAGCCTAAGATACTTTCCAAATAAAAGCAACCAACCTCACAATAAATCTTTTTCTTCCTTAATCAAAAAAACATTTTCAATAAGTAGGGGGCACGTCGTCTGTACAGGCGGGGTTGTCTTTGTTCTAGGTCTAGTGGACTGTACAGTCTAGGACCGAAAACCCCTACAATAAAAAACACCAACCCAAAGTTTCTCGACTAAAGAGAACTACGTAAGCTTTGAATTCTCCATCGCACCGGGAGATACGTAGGAGCGGGTCATATCCCGTCAAGCACACTTTTAAAAAATAATAAAAAGATCCTTCTTTTCCCCCGTTTTCAAAAACACTTTTCTCAAATAAAAAAATAAGTAGAACGAATTGTTTCAAAACAACTCTGTCAAAACCGCACATCAAGTTAAAGGTTCCCTTTCAGTAGAAAGGAGGTGTGGGATGCTAATACCTTCCCCACACCTAACCGACCCCCGAACCTACATCTCTAGTTCTCAAAGGACCACCCGCCTTAAAAAAGGACCCTTTTTCAATGTTTTGGTCCCTAAATAAAAAAATGTTGATGGCGGCTTCACAAATTTTCACGTTGTACGATGAAAGGTCCAATCCGGATTTTTCGGGGTGCAACAGCTGGCGACTTCACTGGGGACTTTCTTTTTTTTAAAAAACCAGGGTCAGGCCTAATTAACTTGATGTGCGGTTTGATTGTTTGATTTGAATGTGATTGTTCTATTTCTCTCTTTTATTCTCCTTCTTTTTCTTCTCTCTTTCTGATGTTTGAATGTTCTCTTGCATTCTCGTGTTGTTATGTTGCATTCATGTGCATTTGACTCTTCTTCTTCTATGTTCGCTTCTTGTTCCTTCTTCTCCTTTCATCTTCTTTTGTTTATAAGCTTAATATGATCATGCATTTCTCCAATTCCTATGATCCCTTTTTCTTTGCTCCCTTTCTTCAAGGTAAGTTCATGCATTTCCCCGATTCTATTATGTCCCCTCTTCTTGGCACCCTTTCTCGAGGTAAGCGGTGCATATGATTGTTGAAACCCTAGGGTAGACGACTCTTTGTCTGGACTGTTTCTGGATTTTCTTTGCAGGTGGGGGGGGTATGTTTGTCGTTGTGCTCCTACACACACGTTGCACTCTTTTTACCCTTATATTTCTTGGTGAGACAGCCCTATACCCGGGCTAGAGCATATCTTAGGCTAGAACGAAGTCATTAGTGGCTGCTCACTGGACGTACGTCTTGTTGGGTGGTTGCGAAGACTTCACCTAGAGTTTGGCTTTGTTTGAAGACATCATCACTTGGACGTACGTCCCTGGGATCGGTGCTCTCAGATGAGGTCGTTGGCTCTAGGAACCTTATTTAGGGTCCTTCTTTTAGTGCTATCCTTGAAGTGTGTACCCGTAGAAATAGCCATAGACCCTGTCTCTAAGAAACCTTGGTAGGACACAAAGGAGCTGCATACCCTTGCACCTGAATAAAGATTTTTGCAAATAAATCGAAAATTTTCAAAAAAAAATGTATGTGAATTTCTAGCTTTTGAAAAACTGTTATGTTGAAAATATTATTATTTTTTTCATCATGCATCCATTCATACACTTTGCATGCATTCTCACCAGTGCTGGGGAAATTGTAGATACCAAAAAAAAACGCATTTTGCATCGCATGCATACACATATACTTATGCATCCATTCATTTCATGCATCCATGCATCTATTCATTCAGGCTCTTACACAATAAATGTTTAAACAAACAGAAAAGGCAAGCTGGTTCGCCGTCACCGTTACTACACTCGTCTACAGGCAAGGCTCATGGCAGAGAATCAAGAAAGTCCAGACATTGAGATTGAGAGTTATCACTCGGGTCCGGATGATCCGGTTATAGAGATACTTAACCCCGAGCAGCTAGCTCAAGAAAACCGGGTTTTGAAGGATAAGGTAGGGGCTATGGAGGCCCAGATGGTTGAAATGATGGGTATGCTGAGGAATCTGAAAGGTGGGGCCAGTGCTGAGGCCACCGCCGTTGTAAACCCTGATGGAGTTGTCACCTTCATTCCCCCTCCGGGGCCTGTTAATACTGCAACTACTATTCCTCCTCCGGGAACAGGGATCCCTCATTTTGTCCACTCTCCAGGGGCAAACGGTCAGAGCCATCCAGCTGCTCAGAGGTACCCGTGGGGAATGCCAGTCGGTTATACGCCTCAAAATGTTGAATCCAATCCAGCTGGGGTAACAGGGCCAAGTCAGGCTGCTGTGGTCGTACCTGGTAGAGTTGTTGGTGGACCACAAGTCCACGCTCCTAATCATGATGCTGCACTACAGAGAAATCCACCCAGTCCTACTCCTTGGATCACTACCAATCCTCACAATGTTGCGTATCAAGTAGGAAGTCCCGCTCAGTTTGGGGGAAATTATTATGGCATGAGTGGGCATCCTCAAGGGCATGTGTTTGAAAACTCTCAGCCCAGAGACCAGTATCGTGTGCTTGAAGAACCGTTAAGGGCTGTGGAAGGTACAGGTGTTAGAGTCAAGGATGCCCGTGATTTGTGTCTCGTTCCAGATATAGTCCTTCCTCCAAAGTTTAAGGCACCTGATTTTGACAAGTACCGGGGTGTTGGTTGTCCATCAAGTCATATAACCATGTATTGTCGAAAAATGGCTGCGCATGCTAGTGATGATAAGCTGTTGATCCACTGCTTTCAGAATAGCTTAGCTGGGGCATCCTTAGACTGGTACATGCCGTTACAGTCTTCCGACATCCATAGTTGGAAGGACCTCTCAGAAGCCTTTTTGAAACAGTACCAGTACAATATGGATATGGCTCCAGATCAATCTCAGTTACAACACATGGGCTAAGGAGATAAAGAATCTTTTAAAGAATACGCCCAACGGTGGAGAAGTACAGCTGCACAAGTAAAGCCATCACTAACAGAGAAAGAGATGGTATACATGTTCATGGAAACTCTTCCGGCAATCTACTACGACAGACTGATAGGGAGTGTCTCGTCAAATTTCTCAGACATGGTAGTTATTGGGGAAAGGCTTGAAAACGGTTTGCGTAGCGGGAAGATCGCCAACCACTTTGGTAGTTCAGGTAGTTCAGGCAGTTCAGGTGGACAAAGAAAGCCCTCTTCTCATTTCCCTAAAAAGAAGGAGGGAGAGACCAATGTAATTTCCGGAGGAAATCCATCTTTCGGTACTCCACCGCAGACGGTACCATTCTCGGCACCAGTGCAACCTCAACGAGCCAATGATGGTTATAAAGCCCAGAACTACTAGTATAAGAAGCACGTCAGTTTTGATCCAATCCCGATGACTTACACAGAGCTGTTCAATCATCTGGTCTCCAAAAACCTAATCAACACTCGCTCGATGAAGCCTCTCCAGCCTCCTTTCCCTAGGAGCTATAATGCCAATGCTACCTGTAGTTTTCATGAGGGTGGAATCGGTCACACAGTGGAGGACTGCAAATCTTTTAAGCACGTAGTTCAGGACTTAATCGACGCTAATTGGATTTCTTTCAAACAGAACAGTCCAAGTATAACTACAAATCCACTGCCAGGACATGGGAATCCGTCGACCAATGCAATAGAAGATTCTACTGGACAGGTGATAAGGGAGGTTGAGAAAATTAAAACTCCCTTGGATGCCATTCACGCTGAATTGTGTCGATTTGAGGTCATTGAGAAAGGATGTTGTCAGGAGAATGGGTGTGCTGATTCCCTGTGTAAAGGGGTCTGTGAAGTTTTTAAGCAGATCTTGCAAGACTTGATGGACCGCCGTGTAGTTCAAGTAGTTACTTTTGAAACAGAAGAAAGCGTGATGACCCTTCAGTCTAATAATGGCAGAGAAGTCAGAAGGCCAATTGAGATTTCATATGATTACAATCCGAGGCCATTGGGGATGGCAGAGGAAAGAAAGAGCAGGTGGTTGGCCAAACTGAGAGGCCATGATCCTTGGTCAAAAAAGATCCTTATCTGTGATATTCGCCAGAGCTTTAAGAGTGCAGGGTTGCTGGAGCCTAATCAAATCGCTGCCATTGGGGATGGTCCTGGAGCTGAAAAAGGTGATACCAGCCTAGTCCGCCGTTGCTTTGCCGGTGAAAAGTTGAAGAATTGGGAAGCTGCTGACTTTCCTGTGGCTTTTAATTCAAAGTAATAATTTGTAATGCACCCCTGTGGCTCTGCCCAAGGCCATAGGATAAGTTGTTAGGGGCACGCATGTTTTTCTCTTCATTGCTATCATCATCAATAAAAAACGTTTTTGAAATTCATCAATAAAATCATTTCCCTTAATTTCATGTGTCTTCTCCGCTTTATTTTATTTTGCCTGTTTGTTTCGCCTTTCATTCTGCTTTTTGCCTCTGCAAATGCAGATCAACAATAATTATCTCTGAAAATAACAATGCCGATGATCCATATTTTGACTTTGATCATCCAATTAATCAAACTGAGGGAGATGTTGAGAACAACTGGGAAGCTCCTCCAGAACTAATGAGATTAATGGAACAGGAAGAAAGGGTCATTCAGCCTCACGGAGAATCAACTGAGGTAATCAACTTGGGTACAGATGAGAGCAAGAAAGAAGTTAAGGTCGGTACCGCAATGAACGACAGTGATCGTATGAAGTTAATTCAGCTCCTACGCGATTACGTTGACATTTTTGCATGGTCGTATCAAGATATGCCTGGGTTGGATACCGATATTGTTGTGCACAAGTTGCCAGTAAAGTCAGAATGAAGCCAGAGATGTCGTTGAAAATCCGGGATGAGGTAAAGAAACAGTTTGATGCCGGGTTTCTAGCGGTTGCCAAGTATCCTCAATGGGTTGCCAATATCGTCCCGGTTCCGAAGAAGGACGGGAAAGTCAGGATGTGTGTCGATTACAGGGATCTGAACAGAGCCAGCCCCAAAGATGATTTCCCTACCCCACATTGATATTCTGGTGGACATTACAGCCCAACACTCTTTATTCTCCTTCATGGACGGATACTCAGGATACAATCAGATAAAGATGGCTCCGGAAGATATGGAGAAAACAACCTTCATAACTCTCTGGGGAACCTTTTTCTATAAGGTGATGCCTTTCGGACTCAAAAACGCCGGTGCGACGTATCAGAGGGCCATGGTGACATTGTTCCACGACATGATGCATAAGGAAATCGAGGTGTATGTGGATGATATGATTGCTAAATCCAAGATTGATGAAGCGCATATTGTGAATCTGCAAAAACTCTTTGAACGTCTAAGGAAGTTCAAACTCAGATTAAACCCAGCTAAATGCACCTTCGGTGTAAGATCCGGAAAGCTACTGGAGTTCATCGTCAGTCAGAAAGGGATAGAAGTTGATCTAGATAAAGTCAAAGCAATCCTTGAAATGCCAGTACCAAAGACTGAAAGGGAGGTCCGTGGTTTTCTTGGGAGACTGAACTACATCTCAAGGTTCATATCCCAACTGACAGCCACTTGCGAGCCTCTCTTTAAGCTGTTGTGCAAGAACCAAGAATCCAAATGGAACGATGATTGTCAGAGAGCCTTCGAGAGAATTAAAGAGTATCTTCAGAATCCACCAATTCTGATGCCACCGGTGTCCGGAAGACCGCTGATCTTGTACCTAACCGTGTTAGACAATTCGATGGGGTGTGTGCTGGGGCAACCCCTTTTTCTCTAGTATATGGGACAGAGGCAGTCCTCCCTATTGAGGTTGAAATACCCTCCCTGCGGGTATTGATGGAAACCAAGTTGGAAGAAGCTGAATGGGTACAAGCTCGTCTGGATCAGTTAAATCTCATTGAGGAAAAAAGAATTGCAGCTTTGTGTCATGGACAGCTGTATCAACAGAGGATGAGGACGGCCTTCGACAAGAAAGTTCGCCCTCGAGAGTTCAACGTGGGAGATCTTGTGCTCAAAAAGATATTGCCCATTCAGAGCGATCCCCGAGGAAAATGGACTCCCACTTATGATGGACCTTATGTGGTCAAGAAAGCCTTCTCTGGAGGAGCACTAATACTCACCAACATGGACGGTGAAGAACTCAAAAACCCAGTCAATTCAGATTCGGTGAAGAAGTATTATGCCTGAAAGAAATAGACGAAAAAAGAGAAAGATAAGCCAAGTAAGAATTAGCTCGCTAGGTTGAAAACCCGAAAGGGCGGCCTAGGCAAAATCAGAGCGACCCGGTGGATTGAAAACCCGCAAAGGGCGATCCAGGCAAAAATTAGGGTCAGAAAACTTGGGCATGAAAATAAACAAGGGCATACAGCACTCCTGAAGGTTTGGATAGAGGGGTGATCAAGGTCAAGGACATAAATGTTTGGCATTGTTCCACAGAGACGGACATTTAGAAACTAGCTTTTCTCTCTCTTTCGTGTCTTTTTGCAGTTTAAATTTTCAAATGTATTGAACAGTCGGCGTAACTTTCTGTACGACCGGTTTCCACATCAATAAAGTTCAATTTTTCTCATATCAGTTTGCTTTTCTATTTTCTGCTCAAAATAAACGTTTTATGATGATGGTAATACTGAATTGTAAAACATGTGCATAAATCCTAGAGCATTGCAATCATTGCGAAATCCCCAAAAGTCGCGGGAAGGAAGTGATTTCTCAAAAACAAATTAATGTTGCAAGGAAAATAATTGCACCCATCAAACACTTCAGATGGCAAATCGTAAAGCAAACCTGCACCCGGCCCGTGCGCCGCAGCAACTCTAATAAGTTCCCCAGTCTTGTGCCATGAGTGTCACGGGTCGGTCGAACCAGCAAAGAGAAAATAAGTCAAAAAAAAAATGATCAGAAAAAAAAAAAAAGATGATCAAGAAGAATCAAAAGAAAATCAAAAGCATTTTCACGGCATTCATCAAATCATCGCATCGCATGCACCCGCGTCACACGCATTCGCATAACATGCTTTTGCATAACCTGCACCCTTGCATTCATGCACCATCCCTTGCATCAACTAACGTATGCAGGTATCCTGGATCAGTGCGGTAGCATGGACCAACTGAAGAAAGCTAATTGGATTTGCGGATCCCCCTTTGGACCCACGTGTCCCCCAGAAGATTGACTTCACTTCGTATTCGAGCTGCGAGTAAGTCCCCCTGATCTCAATAGGTCCAGTCGAAAAGGATAGCTGTGTTGGCCTAAAACATGGCGCAGTCCTAGGGAAATATCGAGATCTAGACTTGATATAGTACCCTCCCCCGGTCGCTCGAAAGACCACCCCTTTGAGCCCACGTGCTCCCCAGGCCCAAGTGCAAACTCGGATCGTTCGCGATTCGTTAAAAGGCTTTAGGCAGCCTCCTTCGCCGGCTTAATGAGGGCCGACACCTTTTTTGCTTTCTTTACTGCTTTCGCTGGCTTATTGAGGGTTGGCACCAATTGATTCCAAAAAAAAAAACAAAAACAAAAAAAGGAAAATTCTGGTTTCTCTAAGTAGACAAAAATTGGTATAATTTCTGAATTCTTTATTTCTATTTTGCCTCGGAATATGTTTCGGCCAATTCATATTCCTTGTTAAAATCCAAATAAAGAGGGGCAGCTGTCATACCCTAATTTTGTCCGCCTAGGTCAAAACCCTAATTCTCAACAAAAATAAATAAATTGAGAAGTGTGGCATTATTTTGAAAAGTGTGAAGAACATTGCGCATGCATTTTTTTTTGAGTTTTTAGGGCAAAAGGGTATTTTGGTCATTGTCAAAAATAAGATAATTTCTCATCAAGAATCATTGTGCAATTTTAGAGAAATTTATTTGAGGCAAAACATTTTTGGTCATGTATGTATGTATGCGCATGCATGCATACATTGTGCACAAAATTTCAAAAAGGATCAAAAGGGAATATTCTACAAAAAGTTCCAAGATGTGATTTTTATGACATTTTTGGTCATGGTGATCACATAAAATGGCATATTCCTCAAGATACCTTGTATATGGCTCAAATTGGTGTATTTTTGTACAATTATCTTGAAAAGAATAATCAAAAATGAAGGGATAATGGAATGGTCATATAATAGTACAATAGTACAAGATGACAACTAGCAAAACTTGGGCACCACTCTTCTCTCCCTTGCTTGGCCGAATTCACTCCCCTTCATTTCCCTCTCATTTTGCATTTTTTTGACCTCAATCCATGTGTGATTCAATCCTCACCCTCCATTCAAATTTTAGATGCAATCCTAGGGTGAGATGAGATGCACAATGACCTAAATGCCCCTAAACCTAATTGCACATTATATATACCCTCATATCCTCACCTCTCACAACTTTTGGCCTCATTTTCACTCACACAACCCTAGCATACAACTCCCTCTCCTAATTCCCTCTCTTGGCCGAAATCATACCACCTTCTTCCTCCATCAATTCTTCACTTCTCCTTCACCAAATCACCATTTTCTCACCTCATTTCCATTCCTACTTCATATATCTTCCTTCTCTCCTAATTTAATTCAAGCTTGCATCATCAAAGGGCATTTTTAAGCAAGCATTTCGTGGGTTTCATTGAAGTTTGGTGAAGATTCAAGTTGATTTGTGGTCTTGTTCTTCATATTAGTCATTCCTTAGCTTGGATTTGAGGTAAACTTCTTAAAACCTAGCATCATCTTCAACTTTTTTTTTGCATCAAAATGTAGACATCATGTTTCTAATTTTGCATCCTACCATATTCATGCATTTTAGTAATATTATATTGTTGATTTGTTGATTGTTGTTGGTGAGAGGTGTCTCAAGCATTTTGACAAACACCGTGGGAGGTTTGGGTGCTTGAGATGCTTCTCACCCTTGAATAAATTGTGATTTATGTTGTTTTTACTATGATCTTGCATTTTTGTTGAATAAAATGATGTGATGCTTCGCAAATCATGATTAGAATTAGGGTTTGTTAATTTTCTTGTGAAATGGGTTTGCAATTGTGATCAAAAACGTTTTCTCAAGTTATTTTGATGTTAATAGATGGTATCTTGCTTGCAAGTCATTGTTATGTTGATGATTGGCAAGAGGACTCACACTTGTGTCTTTGTGCACTTCACTTTAAGTGTTGAGGATTGCCTAAGATGATTCAACACAACCTTGTGCTTTGATTGTAAACTTTGGTTTGCTTGTTAGTACCTTGTTTGCAAAATTACTCTATGTTGATGATTGGCAAGAGGACTCACACTTGTGCCTTAGGCACTTTCACTTTAAATGTTGAGGATTGCCTAAGATGATTCAACTTCCTTTGTGCAATTTTTGTTTAAAAATGCAAATGCTAGTTCTCTAACTTGATTAATCAATTTTGGTTACAAAATGACTTGTTATTGCTTTCTTTTGGTCACCTGTGATCATGCAAATGCGATGTTCGTTCTAGGTGAATAATTTGTTTTGTGTTGATGATTTGGTAAAAGGACTAGACACTTATGCCTTTGTGCATTGTCTCAAATGTCAAGGATTACCAAAAGGGATTCAACCTTGTGTTTTTATCTTGTGTTGATGCCTAATTGAATTAAACTCTTGCATTATCTATTTGTGTGCCTATTCTTGTAACCTATTCTTGTGCTCAAATGTTGTAATTGGTAATGTTTATGCTTATGCTTACATTGTTGATTGCTTTGCTTGCAATTTGTTAAATGTTGCACTTTGGTTCTTGACTTGGAAATTGATTGAATGTTCTACTTTCTTTTCCTTTTGGATGCCACGCCATCCCAACAATTCTTTTGTGACCAATGTCACCCTCAAACTCCCTTCTCCTTTCTTCAAATCAATCATTTTCTAAAGCTTTTCCAAACTCAATCTTTTCTCAAATTGTTTTCATAAGCCAATCAAATTCTTTCTAAGATCAACAATAAACCTTTTTGAAAACTCATAAGGAGGCAAGTCGGACGTACGGCCGGTGTTGTCTAGCGTCCTAAGATCAGAGCTGTACAGCTCAAACATCTTGAGATACTTATGAGAATTAAAACAAGTAATTAACAACTTGAACCCTATTTCAAAAAATGAGTAAGGAATCGAGTCGGATGTACATCCGGTATTGGTTAGCGTCTTAGGGTTAGCGGGCTGTACAGTTCGTGCGAGCCTAAGATACTTTCCAAATAAAAGCAACCAACCTCACAATAAATCTTTTTCTTCCTTAATCAAAAAAACATTTTCAATAAGTAGGGGGCACGTCGTCTGTACAGGCGGGGTTGTCTTTGTTCTAGGTCTAGTGGACTGTACAGTCTAGGACCGAAAACCCCTACAATAAAAAACACCAACCCAAAGTTTCTCGACTAAAGAGAACTACGTAAGCTTTGAATTCTCCATCGCACCGGGAGATACGTAGGAGCGGGTCATATCCCGTCAAGCACACTTTTAAAAAATAATAAAAAGATCCTTCTTTTCCCCCGTTTTCAAAAACACTTTTCTCAAATAAAAAAATAAGTAGAACGAATTGTTTCAAAACAACTCTGTCAAAACCGCACATCAAGTTAAAGGTTCCCTTTCAGTAGAAAGGAGGTGTGGGATGCTAATACCTTCCCCACACCTAACCGACCCCCGAACCTACATCTCTAGTTCTCAAAGGACCACCCGCCTTAAAAAAGGACCCTTTTTCAATGTTTTGGTCCCTAAATAAAAAAATGTTGATGGCGGCTTCACAAATTTTCACGTTGTACGATGAAAGGTCCAATCCGGATTTTTCGGGGTGCCACAATGAGAGATGAAACTTTGATGATAGGGTTGCAGCGAGTTTGATGATGGACGCGAAAGAAAATTTGGAAGCCAAAGCGAGATGATTTTCTCGAGAGCACAATGAGTTTAAGCTTCACCAAATTTCAAAAATTTGACCGGTTTCATTCCCAAACATTTTTCATATGTTTCATTATATAATACAAGATTTTAGACTCTTGCAAAGCTCAACCCTCATCCACTTTTTATCATGATAAGTTGCTTTAGAAAAACTCAAAAGAACGAGGATTTATATTCTCCATTCTTTTCAATACAGTATATAAGGCTCAAGGAAGCAACAAAACATAAGTTGAAAGAATTCATACAAGTGGGTTGTTATTCACAATAGGTGTTCCCCAACTTACTTTTGACTAGCATGCAACAAGACCTGCTAGTATTCTATCAATATGTAAAGCATGTGGTTCAACACTTTGTATGTTAGAACAAGCAAGATAGCACATCATTTTGATTTTCACATTCTTCATTCTAAGTGTCAAGGATGGGTATTGTGAGATTTTGAAAAGTAACCTATAAGACATTACCTTGTGGCATTTTCTGTTTTGCTTATGAGAGCAAAAAGGATTTATTATGACTTTTTAAACTAGTGGCTTATGACCCTTTTATCTTTCCTATGTTTTTCGATTTAGAAAAAACTCATCTCTAATAGCTTCTCAATCTAGTGGCTTACTGATTTGTTTTATTAAGGATGAAATATTCAAATTTAAATTTAAAACAACCTTACTTGTTGATTATTACATGTATTCATTTTCCATCTATCCCTCCTTCTCAACTTCTTCTTCATCAATATTGTTTTCTGCAGATCTCAAATCTCTTTGTAAATCAACCTTCTGAGACATGTTCTTTATCTCCACTATTGGTCATCACTTCTTCCTGAATCTTCATCTCTTCACACTGTTAAGTGTGTTCAATCCCTAAGAGCCTGTGCTCTAATACCAATTGAAGTGGCATATAGAGTCACAAGAAGGGGACGGATTGAGTTGTGACCCTTTGAAAATTTATATCCTGCAACTTAGAAAGTGTCATCTTAAGTTTATACATGGAGATGAGATAGTTAGTCGTAAAACAATTTCACAAGACATTCTCTTCTTGAGTAGGTTCCATGCATTAAACCTTCTCTCTGTTGAGTAGGTTCCACACAGTGAACCTTCTCATGTTGAGTAGGTTTGAAGCAGTGAACCTTTTCTAGTTAAGTAAGTTCAAAGTGTTTAACCTTCTCTTGGATGAGTGGGTTCCACACTGTGAACTTCCTCTACCTAAGTAGGTTCCTTGCATTGAACCTTCTCTTGTTGATAAGTTCAATACATAATGAGTCTTGTGTTGTGTTTATGAATAAAAACATTTTGTACATCATATGAAATTTATCCTTTTTTTGAACATGGTCATTTAGTGTTTGATAACTTGAGGAGCATATTATCAAGAGATATATATGTGAATGATAAACTCTTTAATGTAGAGAAGCTTATGAGGATGAAATCATTTCAGATTTATGCTTGTTAGGATTAATCAAATTCTTTAAAACAATATATGATTTATGCATAAAATACATGAGTAGGTTAGTAACAATAGATAGTCAATATAGAATACTAACTTCTCAATGAAGAAGGTTAGTAACAATAGATAATAAGTATAGAATACTAACTTCTTAATGATGAGGGATAGTTATGAATTATAGCTTGTAAGAGATATGTTGGTTTTATCTTGAGTTTAAAACATAGATGATAAGTTCTTAGTTAAAAACCGTTTTGACAAGGTTGAATAAATTAACCTTCTCTTAGTTTGAACAACCGCAAATATGTTATAGCAAGTTAGCAAATAGTAAGGAAAGCTAGTAATTAACACAGTAGAGTTATAGAGGTTCACCCACTTCCTTGTGAGTATTTCCACTATTTCCCAAATAGCTATTACACTTGCTTTTGATTAACACACAAAAGACTTCACCAATACTAGCTTTTGATCACACACAAAAACCTAGCAACACAACTTTCTTTTGATCTGCACACAAAAGACAAGTGCCCTCTAACACAGCTTCACCAAGCTGGATTGACCTACTAAGAAACTTTCTTCTAGTTTCCTAAAGGTTTGCCTTTTCTTTTCTCACCAACACTGACCTCTCAATCTAGATAGTTTGATGCAATGTTCACAGAAACACTTACAACAATGGTTTTTGGGGTTTGGGATGTTTAAGAGCTTGAAGATAAATTACACAAAGTGTATACAATGATGCTTATCAAGCAAACACACACTCAACAAAAGAATCCCAGATCTGACATTTGAAGCTTTGAGTGTGGGATGAGAAGGTTGGGTTTACTTTGCGAAACTTGAATGATGAGAGGTTCCAACGCAATCTCATACTTGTAAATCTGGAAAACTAGACATTATATAGTCCCAAATGCTGAATATAGCCGCTAGAAACTTGTTTATATCCATTAGAAACTTGAAGAGAGCTGTTGTGCAAAAACGTGTGCAAGTATACACAGGCAAACAAGTAATAAAATGATAAGTAAAGATCGTTCCCACGAGGATGAGGATTGAGATTTAATAAGTAACTCTATTTGCTAGAACTTGGATTAATGAGTGAAAAGTGAAAATGAAAGCATGGTAAAAATTCATTGTTGTGCAAGGTTAAAGTAAGTGATTCAGGACATTAAAATAGTAAAATAGTAGACAAAAATCAGAGAGATGGGATAGCCAAGACTAGGATCAGTAATTAAACACTAATGTGCAATGCTATGACTAGTGCTATGATAGCATTCAGTGCGCAGAATGAAATTGGATATTCCTATCACTGTGAACGAAATGTTGTCAAGGTTTTCTTATTCCTAAGCTCCCATTGATGTTCATTTCGTAGTTTGAAAAGTAGGTTTCCGATCACACTATGGCCCTAGCTTCATATTCCTATTCTTCATTAGGAAAGGGTAATATTCCTATTACTCTTCAAACCATATTAATTCTTGAAATCTGCACTTAAATTTCAAAATGGATGTATAGCATTAAATCACACGAATTAATGAAGCATCAAGCATTAATCACATTAAACATCAATAGATCTTAATTACATCACCATAGTCTTGACTACAAAGAGATTTAGCTCATAGTGAGCTCAATCATAATAAAACAGCATTCAACTAACATAAACGATGCCATTAAAACAGTAACAGCACTGAAACAGAATACACAGGAATATACAAAGAAATACAAACTAAGTCAAGCTCAAAGTGAACTTCAGGTGCTGTAGCTCTGCTCCAGATTTCTTATGCTGTGCAAATGAAGATCTGTGCTGCAGAATTTGTGAATCCAGCTTCAAAAATGGAGTTTAGTATTGAAAATGGTGGATGATGGTTGGGGAAGACGATGAAACAGTGGAATTGAAGGTGGGTGTGTACACTTTGTGACCTAGGGAACAGTGGAAGCTGATGTGATGTGCACTTTTAGGGTAAAGTACCTATTTATATTCCTCTCTCCAAGTACCATTGGGCCTCTTATTCCGTGCCACACTGCCAAGTGCTGCCAACCCTAATTACAAGGACAGTTTGTCCTTTAGCAGCCCACTAACGCACAAATTCCAAGATGTCAATTTCCACTAAGGACAAAACACCTCTTTCTTGCTTATACCACCTGTGATGCCTTTAAAATTGTACTCTTCACCAGCTGTCTCTCACGATGCTACCGTAGCACTAACCACAGCATTGATTCAACTTAAAATCCTGCACACTTGCGTGCCCAAATTAATGTTTTTTCACAATTAATGACACTTAACTGAATATGCACAATTTATACATTTATTTACATTAACTGAATATGCAGCAATAGTAACTCCGAATTTTGAGGGGGTTCCTCAGCAGGTACCTTGACACCAGCATCCTTCTTTTCTTCTTGCTTCCTCTCAACACTTTCCTTCACTTCATCATCAAAAGTCAAAATTACTTCAGGGTCAAGCACAAAATCGTCTTCATCTTGATCAAACCTAGGCACATCCTCTGCTTCACACAACAGCCAAATCAAGTTTGGGTAAAACAGCCTCCCCTCAGTCCTTCTTGCACAGATCAAGATCTCTCTCTCTCTATCAGCCTCCCCACATTAATTTTTTTGTAAGATATGAATGCATCTAACAGTAGCATCCTCTACTTATGCCAGTAAAAGTTGTGAGTTGTTGGCATCAGAGTGCTCATCACACATAAAGACAGAGATTTGAAAAATGGCTTCAGATTAGTCCTCTTCACTTTAAAAGTGCTGGATTCTTCCTTCGCCCATTCAGTCTTCGGGAGGCACATTACTCTCAGCAACCGACTCATTACCTTATCGTTAGCAGCAATCACCAACTCCTCTAGTCCTTCTTCTATGTTTGGCAACCCCATCACTTCATTGATTCGTTCAGCCGAAAAGGAAACCATGCGCCCACGTACCACAGAGAAGGTAGGCTCAGGTTTTCCTTTGATCTTCTCTGGAACATGATAACTCATATTTATATGAGTTATTTATGCTTTTACTACTTAAATTAATGCAAGTTCTAAAGTGATATTGTTGTTTAATTAAGTAAATAGATGTTATTTAATGTAAAAGAGGGTTAGGAACTGATTATGTGACAAATTCGCACCTTTGGTGCCCTCTTGTTATTTTTAACGTGTTTGTTCAGTATGCTGCAGCGTCAGGTCCTATAGCGTTACGATCTGCAGCTGATGAGAGAGAAAACGAAAAAGCAATTTCTGCAGCGTGTCAAATCAGTGCAGAACTGTGCAGAACTTTTCCTGCAGCAGCCACCCACCTTTTGCTTTATGGGACACTTGTCTATTTTGTAATGGAGGATGAAAATAGTTGGTGGGATGGCTTTTCAACCTTTTTAGGTGATATTTCCTTTATATTGAAGCCTCATCCTTCTTCTTCTTTGATCATGCAGCTGTTGGTCTGAAGAGAGGAGAGTTAGAAATAACTCCATTTTCGTTGAAGCTCCCTTTTCATATTAAAAGTCGAAATTCTGCAATGCTGTCAGCGATGCTATAGCACCACGCGATTCTGTGAGCGATGTTGTAGCATCACAGGGGCTGTCATCATTTGGAGTATTTTCCTTCTCTTTATGATTTCAGTTTTATGGCTTTAGGTATCTCCTTTAAGCCTTATTTCTTTTGTTTGTTGCTCATCATGAGCTGAATCTCTTGTAGTTTTTTTTTTTGACAAAGAATCTCTTGTAGTTGGATGCTTGTAGTTATGTAATGATATTTTAATAGCTTTAATGTAATGTTTGATGTTAGTATTTTAACCCTTGCATGAAACTTCTTCCAATACTTATTTTAGAATTGATCAGCTAAATATGCGTACATTCGTGGATTCAGACATGGTCCCTATAAATAGGTTTGGAGGCCAACGTCCCAATACTTTTACACTTTCTAAGCACTGAATTCTCCCGACCCTACGAGCGATTCTTCCAAGCCTGAGAATTTCGCATCGACTTACACTTCCGGTCACCCGACGTTGAAACTCCAACGGTTGACTTTCTAAATTTCTCCTCTGCCCTTAAAGTCATACCCCGAGGTTAGTTTTTCACTCACTCGTTTTGTGTGCTTTCGCCTTTTTTGTTTTTGAACGAACAAGTCCTTGTACCTAGTCTCCCCCCGCCGATGCTAGGGGAGGAAGACGGTCAGTCTGGCCCTAAGCCCCTCAAGGGTCGAGCTTGTTGCTTCATGATTGTTTTTCAGCTCGGCTTCCTCTCCTACAGGTAAACTGGAGAAGACTAGGGATTGCGAGAGATCACGCGTGGTCATCTTGGCGATACCACTTTTGAAAAAGTTTGTGGAGGGCCGCCCAATTCTTGCTGGTCCCGCCGATGATCAAATGTGAAGCCCTATGAGGTTATATATGCCTGAGGACATTGGTTTCGCGTCGACCCCAACTGCTGAAGAACTTCCACCTGGACCGAGTTGAGCGTCCAACCCGAGCTCGAGAGTTATGATTTTGAAGACGATGAGGCCGACGTTGAGGATCCTTACCGATGGGTTTCCAAAGACGTTTCTGACAAAGGTTCAGTATACCAGCCCAATCGCGGTGATCTGAAAGACTTTAAGAAATTTGAAAAGGTCCTCGGTGGCGAAGGGTAGAAGTGGAGATTCGAGAATGTTTCCGATGTGTTGTGCCAGAGAACCTCCGGGCTGAGGTTCTTTGTCCATGAAGCCCTATTTGAGAAAATGATGATGAGAATCCCGCTCTCCGCTTTTAAAAATTGGGTTTTGCGATATTTGAAGGTTGCGTCGTCGCAGCTTACTCCCAATGCTTGGGGATTTATTTGGACATTCGAGATAGTGATGAACGCTCTGAACCGAGCTTGTCGGTACAAGGTCTTTTTTGCTTTATTCGAGATCCTTCATCATGTGGAGATTGGGTCCAGTAAGGAGAGGCAGGGCCACATCGGCATCCGCTGCAATTAGAAGTGGAGTTTGTTCAGTCCGGTGACAGAACCTGTCGAAGATTTCAAGTAGCAGATCTATTATGTCAAACCGGTGAACAAGGCCGCCAGAAATGGGAAGGCTATGAAGCCTGTCTTGGTGTGAAAAGCATTTTGAATGGGAGGCTGCTGATTACGTATACCCGACCTCAGCACTCATTGGGGAGGATGTTCAGACCTTTAATTTGTTGCTCGGTTGGGTGGATAAGTTCACCCTTAAGACTAAGAAGATCGACTGTTGGAAGGTCTTAGCTGCCGCGGTCGATTCACCTGAGGCCCTTCCAGCCACCCTTGGTAGATTTTTTGAAATTGCTTTTCCTGTATTGTATCTTATTTATTTTTCTATAAATCACGGAGTTTTGATATAATTATTTGCTGTATTTTCTACACAAGATGACTGGCTCACTAAGTCTAGCTGACTATTTGAGCGCAACTGTCCTCCAGGAGGATGACAACCTGATGTGCCTTGGGGCTTCAAATAACGAAGGGGCTGGATTGTCGTCTTCGGCTCCGATCCTCACTTCCACTATCGCCGATGCTGTGGTTAGCCAAGCCACTCCTTCGGTGAACTAAAAAGAAGACTCCGACCCCAATCTGAAGGGTCTGATTAAGATGCCACAAAAGTGCGCTCCTTTAAGTTTGACCTCTGGGGCCAAAAGGATGAACGTGACCAAGGCTACGGTCACCACTACAGAACTTTATCTTGAGGACTTTGAGGCCCACGCAAAGGTCGGTAAGGTTGGCCAAGAGCTATTTATCAAGTGGAACACCGAGGTTTCTTCCAAGGAACAAGGTAACCATTTTGAGGCCGAAAATTTCTTGCTCGACTGAGAATTGCAGGATAAGACAAACAAACTAATAGTTCGCTTAAAATCTCTTTTATAAGCTCGTGATGAGGTCGAGAAGTTCAGGTTGGAAAGGGACACCCTTCAGGCCCGGTTGAATAGTCTCGCCACGACCGAGGTGAACATGGAGAAGATTACGAAATACTTGGTCGATGCCAACAAGAAGGCGGAGCTCACTAGGGAGGTGCTTCATCTAAAGAAGCTGCTTCATCTAAATGACATGACCATAGTTGGTAGTAATTACGAGGCGAGGGAAAAAAGAACAGATCGAGGAGGCTTTTATGACATGGAGCTTGGGTAAACCTTGAAGCTACCCTCCAGGTGTCACTCTAAGAATAAATTATGCTATCAATCATCACATTTAAATCTAACGGTTGAAAAACACCAACTACACACTAACCTCGAAAACCATAACGACTGCATGTAACACCCCAATTTTCTAATTAATATGCGTGTGTATATGTTTGGATATATTAGTATCTTTATGTGGGCATATTTTAATAATCAACATACTTTTATAGTATATTATTATTGTATTATATTATTTTTGAATATTAGTCATGAGTTAATACTATTATTTTATGTTATAAGTTTATTGACTTTAAGAGATTAGTATCTTCGAAGTGTTAACATATATTTTATTAACATTTAATTGTACTTTTATATGATTTAATAGTATATGGCTGTTATTTTTCTAGTGATCCATTTCCTTGTTTTAATGAATTTACTATTCGCACCCCTTGGTTTACCTAATAAACCGCTGCTCCTAAGTCCAACACTATGCTACTTTTCTTATTCTCCTCCGATGATTTCTTCATTGTGTAGCTGCCGGAGATAGTTATGAAACCCATTCTTTTGTTCGCAATCCTTGTTCTCTCATATATGGTCGCCAAAAATTACCCATATTCAGACTCCTATAAAAAATCACCTTCTAAATCTTTTTATGCTGTTATTTCGGTCATGAGAGACAGAATTTACACTGTATTTTGTATTGTCTTTTAGTGATTCTTGATACCACGGTTGTGGTTTGGAAAAATGGACATCGTGTTTGAATTCCTCTCATCGAAACCTTTGAGAAAAGGTACTGTTTTTGTTATTTTGGTGAAGTTGAAAAACACCTTGTGGCCACATCTTCCGATCTCACTTCTGGCCACATCGGTTATCACCTTGAAAAATTGAGACCTTCTTTAGACTCACCATGAATAATACTTTTATTCTATCCAGTCAGTTTTGAAAACTAAGATGTTTCAAAAATGGGTCCCGTCTTCGTTGTTCTTCTTCATTACCGTTGAGCAATACTCAAAAGGATTTTCAGTTCCTTCGTTCCATGGACCTCAAGAAATGTTTAAATCAATTAAGGATTAGTCCCTTTGCTGTTTTTAAGTCTAAATTCGTGGTAAGCACATGTTTTTCATATTCAAGTCCTTTCTTTTAGTTTTATAAGCTGTAAGAAACTGTTTTGGACATATCTTTCGCTCCCGATGTCAAAATCACGTGCCGTTTGAAGCTACCCGCTCTTAGTGACGTCCTTAACACATTAAAAATAACTTTTCAACCTTCCATATCATAATTTTGTGTCAGTCCTTGAGCCTTAGATTTTTAGCCATTTTGGTCCCTACGGTCAAATATTTAATATCATCAAGAGAATAATATAAGAGGAATTTAATGCTTTTTGGAGGATATAAGTGGCTGTTATTGCTTTGTACCATCGTTAGTGAGCACTCGGATTTGCGGTAAGAAAAGGTTGGAAACTATGGTTAGATAGCTCACAGGGTGGAAACTAAAGATAAGCTCATGATTTAGTTGCCTCTATATAAGTTAATGAGCCAGGTTAGAATGTAGAATAAATGACTAAATTGTTAAGATTGAGGTCCCTAAGCATGTTAATTGTTAACTTTAGATTAAGAATGACTTATAGTGACTCATAGGCATGAACGAGAATGACAATCGGTTAAGTTGATGTTTTTAGTTGATTGGAGCAATGGTAAGTATCTAAGATACAATTTATATCCTCTTAACTTAACTGATTAAGCCTCATTTGTGAATACATTAGAACTATTAAAATTACCTAAGAGACCATCTGAAGCCTTTTAGTTGAAGAAGACTAAGTTGATAACGGATTAAAACTATTAAAATTACCTAAGAGATCTTTTGAAGCTTTTTAGTTGAACAAGGAAAAGCTGTCAATGGATTAGGACTACTGTAGGGATGTTTTGCATGATGTTTGACCCTTCCTCAGCTAGTTGCAGGTAACCTTGACCATGGATGACGATTGAAACAATAAGATTCATACGAGCCTTAAGAAATATCAAATAACGAGTGAAGTTGGGATTAGAGGCATTGAATAAAAACGACTACATATGAATATAAGGATGATGTTATTATATAGAGTTAAAAGTTATGTCCAGTGATGATGACCATAGTGACCCCCTAGTTGTATGGTTAGACATGAGATGATGATTATAGATCAAATGACCCCTAGTTGTTGATGATACCCTCGGACTTAGGAGTTATTAGGGAAGTTGATGATGATGATATTTAAGGAACTTTGTCGCAGTATGGGCAACGAGTCGTCGCAGTTTAGGCAAGCCGTACCTCAAGGGATGGTGTGTCATCATCGTTCTCGTTGCCTCTGTTGTTGTAGTTGCTACCTTAGTTGTCATTGTTGTTACTTTTGTCTTTGCCGTCGTTGTCGTCATTGTTGTTGTTAGTAGGGAATTACCGGGCAAGGTATCCCATTTGGGCATGGTATCCCGGTCCTCATAGTCCTCTACTTGTTGTTCTTCAGGGCATTATCAGGAAAGGTATCTCGTTCAGGCATGGTATCTCGGTCCTCTTGTTGTCCGTCGTAGGGCGTTATCGGATAAGGTATCCCATTCGGGCAAGGTATCCCAGTCCTATTATGGTTGTTGTTAATTGTAAGGTAGTATATGCCAATGTATCCCGATCTTGTTGTTGTTGTTGTTGTTGATGATGCTTGTAGTCCTAGGACCGTACGTGAGGTCGCGACACTAGTATTTGCTGAAGATTAGTTAAGGATTGTATGTGCATGCGTGTTATGAAAGTAGCATCCACTATTGTATATTGTTTCCTTACAAGTTTAGGTGATGAGCAAGAAGATGGTGATGAGCCTATCAACGTGGACGCCGAGGAGTAGTTCGTGAAAATGAAGATTATTAGTTGTTAGTTGTATTGTTGTTTGTTTTTAAAAGTTGTAATAACTGGTAAAATCTTTGAGATATGTGACACAAGGGTTCCGCATTTGTATTTCCGCATTTGTTAGTGATACTTGGAATTTCGATTGACTCAAAGTTTTTACAAAGACATAATTTTTATTAATTCTTTTAGTTACATCACGTTTTCCAAACGGGGTAGCAGGTGTCACACCGCACATCTTCTCATGTGCCCGAGGAACCAGTAATGTCATTATAATAACCCTTAACCATTGTCAAAAAAATAAGCCCTTACCCATTGTCATTTCGGGAGCCTTTCCCATAAGAACTTCATAGTTAAGCGTGCTTGACTTGGAGTAGTAGTGGCATGGGTGACCTTCTGAGAAGTTTCCTAGAAAGCATGCATGTGAGTAAAACCCATGCTGGAAAGACTCATGTTGGTTTGTCGTGGCTGTTAACAGTTCTCAAAGCATTCTCGGATGTTACAAATGGTATCAGAGCAGCAGACCTCTCCTAGTATTGTGTGGTTCGAAGACGAACCAAGCGGAAGCTGGTGGGCATGTGACATCTGGGGCTGACCAGGGCGGGGAGTGATCATCGGTGCCCAAAAGGTGGCACGGACAAAGAGCAGCTCCTTGCTTCTTTCAGCGAAGGGGAACGTGAATGAATCGAATACGCACTGGAATGAGAGCGATCCTGAGGCTGTGCAGGTATGGGACTGTACAGTTGAAGGAAGGCTTAAAATAGTTGATTTGGACTACCTATACCAACAAGATGCATCTTCTTTTCGGGAGCCCTTCCCTTAAGAACTTCATAGTTAAGCGTGCTTGACTTGGAGTAGTAGTGGGATGGGTGACCTTCTGGGAAGTTTCCTAGAAAGCATGCACGTGAGGACAGCGCATGCTAGAACATGTTAGAACAGCTAGGCAAAATTAAATAGCTAAAAAATCCTAGATCTGACCCTAAATCGGCAAAATTCGACGTCAAGGTTCTATAAGTAACTTATGACTAATAGAAACAATTATAATGTTTTTACTCAAAAAAAAAAACTTTTGTTTTCTCTAAATCGTGAGTCAAAGAAGTAGCTAGAACTACTGAAACGAGAAAACGATTAGGAAAACAAAACACAGAATATCCTAGGAAATAATATACTGGAATATTTAAAATTAATATAGGATAAATTATTAAACATTCAATGTGGTGTTAATTCCTCGAATACACTAACTTATACACTATCGCATAATAATAATAATAATAATAATAATAATAATAATAATAATAATAATAGTATATGTATAATTACCTAAGATATTATTCTTGAAACCTTAATCACTAAGTTTACATTTAAAATTAAAGAAAATAAAAATAATATATGTAAAATTACCTAAGATATTTTCCTTCAAACCTTAATCACTAAGTTTACATTTAATAATAAAGCAAAATTAATGCTCCATCCCTTTAAAACACCATCGACAGCCCCTCCCTTACTCTCTTCTTTTTCTCTCTAAAACTCTCTCTAAGTCTTCAATATTTCTTCTCATCCTCTTCATTTTATTCTTCCATTTCTTCATATTCTCATTCCTCGTTTGTTGGCCACCCCTTTCCAGACTTTGGGTAATTTTTTTTCTTCATCTCTTTCCAGTTTTCATCGCCCATGATTATCTTGTTAGTTTGGTTATTTTGATGAAGATTCAAGCTTTGATCATCTTATTTCGACACCAACAAATACTTAATTTACTAAATTTCTTTTCAAAGAAAATTTTTCAAAAAAATTACAACTGTTCTTTCTATAAAAAACTGTGGGCTTTCCGGTAACAATTAATCAATCAAAAAATTGGATTTGCTAAAAAGGTTTGAACTTTTAGCTAGGACGAAGATGGAGATGATGGATCCTTAAAGGATCTCTCTTTCTGATGAAATTTGGGTTGTTTTCAGTTAGATCTACCTTGTTTTGTTAAAAATCAAGGTATTGTAAAAGGTCTTAATTTTTAAAACTATTGAAGTGATTACAAGATATTGTGAAGAAAAATGTGTAGTTTTTAAAGAAAAGCTTGGAATTTAACAACTTGATAGTTGTTTCAACCATAAAGTTTCAATCTTTATACGTTCATGAGATAGATCTTCGTAAACATACATTATATTCCAATTTTATGATTGTAAGCCCAAGTCTTTTTACGACTTCCTACATTTGAGAGTTGAATTTCAATGATATCCTTGTTATGAATTTATGGTTGCATTCATCAATTTCACACTAACTTAGTTTTTCTTATTACAAAGATCGATCTCACTTTGTGGTCACTTAGTTTTTCTAATAAAAAGGTTGTTTTTCAGGTATATTAATCTCTTGCTCACAGATATGTTAATAAACCTATACTTCTGAGATTGAATTTATTATGATGATGATGATGATAAAGTGGGGTATATCGATGGTGACATGTCGCTTCGTTATGCTTATATAGGAACATACACTCTTGGAGTATCAATTCTTTTATTTTTTTTATTTTATGCTATTTTTATTGACTCCAGATCCAAAAGGCAGAAAAACCTAATTGATGGATCATTGTCATAGGTCTGATTAAATAGAAGTATTTGATGATACCGTACACAACTTCACCTTCTTGTGCGTTGCTCTATTGTCCTTCGTGGAACTGACACGATAGCTCTCCAAACGGCTGTGATTTCTTTGATTAAGGTGTCTTTACTGAAAATTATATAATCACCGTACTGTTATAGTCATTAAGCATTTTGGTAGCTAAAGCCATTATCATTAGTCTCTTATAATGGTACATTAAGACTAGTGTTTTTAATTAGTGTGCATTGTGCTGCCAAAAACTTTCAGGAAAAGTCTGCTCAAGAATAAAATGAACAACCACTAATTGGTGTGAGTATACTTCCTTTTAATTTATTCTTATATTTTCCTGTTATATAATTTGATTGATGTGAGGATACATTTTTTGAATATATTATTTTCAGTAATTTTAAAAACATTGATTTAGGTTCTCTGTTAGAAATACAAGGAGACATTTACACATGATTAAGTTGGGGATAATATGCATGCTTATAGAGTTAAACAAACGAATATCACTCGACCAAAACTAGAAACAATCGAGTAAACAACAAATGTTTCTGGCAAGTCGAACGAATGTCGGGGATGGGTCTATATGACTATGTGCGCCAATTCCAAAAGGTGACTAACATACACAAAAGCAATAAAATATCAAAACATTAAACTTATGAATGAGCAATAGTAAGAAGTAAACTCGCTGAAAAATTGATTTAAGTAGCAATTAGTTATTACAATCATACCTCCACTCTCTTTAATTTTTTCTAGAACTTTGAATAAAACACTTCACCAACTACTATTATCTTATTCCTATAAATAAATAATGTATGTTTTTCTTCCTCTCTTTTTCACACTTACAAACACACTCCACTTCAACACCACAATTACAACCGTGAGAAAGTTCCACCATAAGTGCCCTTCTTTGATCATAACCATCCATATTACCATCAATAACATTCTAGTATAAGGGCGTTCATCTCCTCTACAATTATGGATACTCCTCAACTGAGTATCCATAATTGTATTAGGTCAAACTTCAACCATTTTATATAGTTGCGAGATTCGAAATTGCAACTTTGGTGACATATGCAGAGACCTCAAAATCATTATATGTTGCAGGCAATCTTAGACAAACATCGCAACAATTTCAATTGCGTTGTGATTCTGAAGAGGCCTTAAATTTGTTTTTATTTAGAGCGCAGTTGCGGTTGCAAACCTAAATTTAAAACAATGGATAGTTGCATTACCAATTCTGAAGAGGCCTTAAAATTCTTTACTAGTTCATATTTCCATACGTAAAATTAACTATTTCACTTTAATAGTGATCTAGCAACAGAAATTATTGCACATTCTCTAAACGAATAACGTTATAGCAAAATAAACAATTTTGAACGTGACTTATAGTATTTGCTGGTTGACATTATAATCAGACATTATATTTGAAATTTTTATGTTGTTGTTCTACAATCACAATGAAAAACTCGTAACATGTCGATCTTTAAAAGAAGTTGAGAGATACGAAACGCAAGGAAGAGAGTGTAAGTATGGTCATTAATCTTATGAACTCACAATAGTAAAAACAAAAAGCTACAGACAAATTGATATAAGTTCGTGTGAACAGGTTTTCAAATTATTTTATTATTTATTTTAATTGATTTAATTATTTAATTAAATTTTCATTTATGGTAATTGTAGCATAATTGTATGAAGATTTGATTGAATTCATTTGTGTTTGGTGTAGAGGTGAAATTGTATTCACGATTTCATCGAAAAACTTTTCATTTACCTCCCAAATTAAAAATCACATTCACATTCAACGTGAGTGTATTTTGATTGTGTATATGTCCCCTTTACAACTCTTGTATTTCTTGGTAGACAAGGAGTGTGGTTCTATTTTTTTCTTCTCTCGCTTTTCTTAATTATCTCATGTATTTCTTTTTGCTACTTGCATAACAATTATTGTAGGGTGATGATGCTGGTGTGGGATGTGACAATTTTGATTGGACTACCGAAGATGAGCTGGAGATTGAGAACTTTAAGCCCTCATCGAAATGTTCAACTGTTCCCAATGGAGAGACCATTAGAGACTTTGGAGAGGTAAGCTTATGGGCAATTGACTTTTTGTGAGAGTTTAACTTTATGTGAAGTGAATATTACAAAACTAGCAGGACAATCCCCTAAAACTTGAAGGTAATGCAAATACGTTGGGCTTTTCTCATCCCATGATGGTGACCTAAGTGATATGTAACCAACTAAACACATTAAACCAAAGATAGACTAACCTAGCGAGAACATGTAGAAAAATAAAGCTTAGGGAATTAATACCTTACAAAATTAGATTTGTATTGTTTAATAAATTTCATCAAAAACATTAATAGTTAGGAGAGAGAGAACCTCCAAATTAAGTACAAATAGAGAGAGGATTGAAAAAAATTGAATTCTAAGTTCTAAATGACATCAATACCCACTCATGCAATTAAGTCATTAAGATGGGATGAGAAAATCCATCAGCGTTATGATAACTGTGATCACGCCTTGGATGCTGCACGTGGATTGGGCTAAAATAATCATTCTCGCACCTCACAAGGCGGTCATCCCTTGGCCAAAATTGGCCACCACGCCTCTGTTGGTGCCCTTTGGATTTCCGCTTTATGCTTCTCTTCCTCATCAAATATCGGCAAAGTAGTGCAATTGAGAATGTCCTAAAAGTTGTTTTTGGATGGCGCCGACTCCACCGCTGTCACCACTAGAGGGCACCCTTTCACTGTTCCGTCACAACCTCTGGGAACTTCTCTGAATTTAGTGTCCTCATGGGATCAAAATACTTGTCAATACAAATAAACACCAATAATCATCTCATGATCTCCATCAAATTTTGGATGTCATTTTTTAAAATACTCATCGCTACCAGGATTACAAATTTTCCTTTGGATAAGAAGTGGTTTAATACCAATTAATAGAAAATGATTTTTTTATAGAATAAACTGAACAATTTTTATCTTAAATAAATAGGACCGAATCTGACTTACAAACAAATTCGCATAGTTCACAAAGGAATTCATAAGATTAACAATCTCCTATTGAAAAATTGAGAGCCTCTGGTCTCTCCCTTGAAAGATATTAGAGTCTTGGATCTCTCCCTCCCCATAACCACTTCTTAATTATCTCATGTATTTCTTTCTGCTACTTGCATACAAATTATTGCAGGGTGATGATGATAGTGTGGGGTTAGACAATATTGATTGGACCACCGAAGATGAGCTTGAGATTGAGAACTTTCAGCCTTCACCCAAATGTTTAATTGTTCCCAATGGAGAGGTAAGCTTCTTGGCACTTGTCTTTTGGTGAGAGTTTATCTTTATGAGCAGTGAATATTACTAAAATAGCAGGCCAGTTCCTTGAAAATTGAATGTAGAGCCAATAGGTTGGCCTTTTCTAAGTCCAAGTTATTCACCTAAGTGATATGTAACCAGCTAAACACATTAAACCAAAAGATAGTCTTACCTAGCGAGTCCATGTTGGTAAAGAAAGCTTTGAAAATTGAGACCCTACAAAATAAATTTTGTGAATTTTATCAATGTTTTCCAAACTAGACCAATCATTGAAAAAGTGAAGACAATACTTCAAGGTTCAATGCTATGTTGCAAATAGCACTGCTATAATAACCAAAAGAGATTTCCACCCTACCGTGATGCTTTTGCGCGTCTGCCTTTCGCAGAGCGATGTCGAGTATTAGCGGCAATTGCAGCCACTATTTGGGTCTGTCTTTCCAAATTTTTGTTTTTCCCTAAAGTTGCATGTTATTTTACTAATTAACACGATTTGAAGATTAATTAACGTGATTTTACAGTGAAAAAGTTCCTTAAACCATCCTACTTCTTTCATGTTCCATTTTTGTCCTCTCTCTCTCTCTCTCTATCTCTCTCTCTCTCATAGAGGATTAGTGCTACTATTTAGACTTTAGAGTATCAATTTAATTATTTTGAATGTTATTGGTGTTGATTAATTGTTTTGAAAGTTAGTGACACTTCAATTTAAATTATTAAGTAAAGGGTTATGACTACCCTTTTGAATTTATATTAGGCTTAAATACAGTTTTGGTCACCCAAGTTTCACCAACTCACGATTTTGATCCCCCGAGTTTTAATTTCACGAATTTGATTCCCCAAATTTCTCAATTTGTAAAATCAGGGTCCTCCTCTAATCTGGTCAAAATTGATGCCAAAATGGCTTTTTTATGTTAAAAATTGTTATTTTTATTTTAACAAAGGGTGTAAATCATTTCACATATTTGAAAAATGCTACTATATCAATTTCAACAACAACCATTTTTCTCAAACTCACTAAAAAGCAACCAGAATGAGGAGGAACGGTGGTGCACCAACGAAGAAGAAGATGAAAAACTCTCTGCTCTCTCAATCTGCGCCATTGATTCGTTTAATCCGATAGTTTAAGTATTTTTTTTTAATTTCTAATTTCCTAAATATAATATAAATATATATATATATATATATATATATACATATATATATAAACAAAATGTTAAAATAAAAATAACAATTTTTCATAAAAAAAAAGCCACTTTGGCGTGCCAGCCATACAGTTTAAGTGGCGGACAGGACAGCATCAATTTTGACCAAATTAGTGGGGGACCCTGATTTTACAAATTGGGAAACTTGGGGGATCAAATTCATGAAATTAAAACTTGGGGGATCAAAATCGTGAGTTCGTAAAACTTGGGGGACCAAAACTGTATTTAATCCTTTATATTATTAAGCATTTATGACTACCCTTGAAAATTTGTTCTATTGCTGTCATGAGTGTGCCGTATGCCAAAACTATCATCGTACCCTTGGCACCCTAACATTTTCTCTGTTTTTATTTCTTCTAAAGAATTATGCACAGAACCCATACTGATTTGGCGCCCTTCTCTCATAAACTTGTCTCTGTCACTGTCGCCATAAAACCCACCGGCAACATGATAACTGCCATCGCGCTTTGAATATCGCATTGGCTTTTGGCTAAGAATGCCATTTCGCACCTTCTTGATTCGACTTTAATTTATGCTTCTCTTCCTCATCAGATATCGGGATGAGATCCTTATCCTTCAGTTTATAACGCCAAAGTAGTGCAATCGAGAGTGTCCTAAAAGTCGTTTGGGGATGGCGCTGATTTCACTGCTGCTACCATTGGAGGGAACCATTTCACAGTTCCAACCCCCAACAACTTCTTGGAATTTAGTGTCCCTTTTGATTTTGTGTAGTTTTTGATTTTTGAATTAAAGCTTTGTTCTTTAAAAATAGGGAACATTAAAAAACTAGCATGCCAATTCCCTGAAACTTCATGGTAATGCATCTACATTGGCCTTTTATCATTCCATGCTAGTGATCTTAGTGATATGAAACTAACTAAACACAATACACCAAAAGATTGAGTAACCTAGCTTGTCAATGTAGATAAATAAAACACTTCATCAGCTACACTTATTTATTCTCTCTCTCTCTCTCTCTCTCTCTCTCCCTCTCTCTCTCCACTTCAACAACGCAGCATAAACGACATTTTCAATATTTAGATCCACCTGTTTGAAACCTCCGTATAAAACCTTAAATTTTACTTCATAAACTTAAAATTTTCAACCAACCACGAATGAAGCATTCCCGACAACCCAAAAGGACTCCCAATAGTCCTAAATTATTATTGGAAATTGACTTTGGTCCCCAGTCTTTTCAATGCTGCCACAAATTTCCATTCTTAATTAGACACCACCAAATTGAAGTCCATTCTTACAATTCCCCTAATAGATACACTGCCTTAAACTATGTGTATTTTTCCCTATTTTATTATGTTTTTCTAAAGTGAGGCACGTATTAATTCAATTAAAGAATCCAAGTAATTGGGGTACTCGACACAAATAAACTATCGAATAGATTAATGGAACCAATTTATTTAACTATTTGAATCTTTTGTTTATGGATTCTTAATGCAGGGAGAATTTCAAAATCTTTAATGAAGAACAATGACTCAGAAACGGATGAAGAAGTGGTTGCTGCAATAGCACATTCATATTGTTTTTCTAATGATAATAACGAAAATGTTGATTGTGGTGAAGATAAGGATTGTTATGAAAATAACAAGGGTGATGATAGTGTTACATAATGAGAACTCTAATCATAAGGGCAGTGCTGTTTTTGCTCCTCCAACAAAGAAGGTAACTTATATTTCTTTTTGAAATATTTACATTTTTGGGCTAGAAACCATTATTATTTATTGCTTAAACATCAATATATTGTTTATTTTCACAAACTCAAATATTTTTAAATTTGAAATGTATTTTTCTCATATTCATGATTATCTTTCAAACTATACACTTAAATAGAATGCAAGTTTACTCGAGGTATCAGCTTCAACTTTGAGAAAAGAAAGGTGCTATGAAAGGTTCCATCTGAATAGGAATCCAACTGAGAAGTAGAGTACAAACTGCAGAAGAATGGAGGATCAATAAGGTATGTAGTGAAATTTAAAATAAATATTACTAGGTGTTTAATTTTTTTCCTAATTGATAAAGTAAAAATTGACTATCCATAAGTGTATTAACTCAAACCTTAACAATTTTGGATTGTGGTGACGTTTGAAATTATAGTTTCAGTCATAGATGTTGACTCCTCAAAATCTTTGTGTTGCAGGGAGTCATACACAAACATTCTAGAAATTTCAACTGTGTTGTGATTCAAAAGACGCCTCAAAAACTGGTATATAGAGATTTCAATTGCGATTGTGAAGTCTTGTTCTTTCATCCTTGTTTTTTCGAAAATTTTCTTGCACTATTGTTGGTGTAATATAAGTTGTACCAATTTAAATTATTTTTTATTAATTAAAATTTTCATATGTAAAATCAACTATTTCACATGAATATAATGATCTAGCAGGATATTTTTTTTATTTTTATTGGGTTACATCATTTTCTAAATTGCTTGACATATTCTAAACGAATATCGTTATAGCAACATAAGTTGTCTCGAACATGTCTTCTCGTATTTGCTGGTTGACATTACGATCAGTCATTATATTCTGAAATTGTTATGTTCTCCAGTAAGAGATCGGCCTAAATGAATGGCTCAAAATAAGTGAACGGAGGTCAGAAATGGATCATCGCTAGAGTCTAAACATACACATAATCTTTCCATGGGCCTCTATTTTGACCCAATTGCGATCTCGGGGAGTACGAATTTGCCCCTCGGCATCGCCAACAAATAAGGCGTCTGAACCACATCTTTCGGAAGAGCAACTATCACTCGAGACACCAGAATCAGAGTGACTTCCCCCTCGGACCTTAGTTTCAATTCCTACATGGCTCTTTCGTCCTCTCCACCAGAACGACTCGGAGAATTCTCCCTTGAAGTATCTCTCTAATCTTTGGAGTAGTTTTCTCCTTCTTGGACCGGTCTGGGTGAACGAAGCTTCTTTGGATCGTTCTTATGTCGAACCATAATGTGACCTTCAGGGATAGAGTTTACTCGTCAAATCAATCACTAAACCATCAAAGACATCTCATTCGAGATACCGAACTGAGATTCGGTCTCCAAGGGATCCATTATAAATCGTAAGGGAGAACAAAAGTCGTGCAAACCACCTCCTCCGAAGAAAGACGTCGTAGGGGTAGGAGGATGTCGCTACGAATGAACCAACCAACATCTAGCCAAGAAGTTGCTAGAGCGAGAGGCCAACGGAGAGAAATAAAAGCAAAGAAAGAAAGGGAACTTGCGAAAATACCTGTTGTAGAAAAACTGGCACTCATCAACAGTAGGAATACCTCCGAGGATCTCAGACTAAAAGTCTATGTCAGCCAATCAATTAAACACGGAGCACCAAATGGACAAATGAGGAAAGGGTATCCCTATTTATACTAAGACGAGGAACACGAATGGGCAGAATCGCAAACGACAAGACCATAATTGGTAGTAATTATGAGGCACGAGAAAAAAGAACTAATCGAGGATTCTTTTATGACGTGACACTTCGGTAAACCCTGAAGCTACCCTCACTACAAGTATAAGGTTGATTTGCTACGAACATTTCCGACGGACAAATATTTTGTCGCTATTTGTGACAAAAGTTCCGTCGCAACTAGACGTTTCAATTTCTTCCAAATGTTCCGGACAGATTTTAAAGTCGTCGCTAATTTCCGACGGAAGTTTGCGTCGGAAATCCGATCGCAAACTGTCAAATTTTGTTTAAACAAACTTTGGATCCTCGAACCCTCATTTCTCCTCCCTCACTCACCGCAAACAGAACCCCTTCTCTTCCTCACTCGCTCCTCCTTCGACATCCAACCCATCACCGCGCTGGAAACCCTATACCCGTCAACCATGGCGTCGTTCTCCTTCACTTTCTCCCTCTCTCAGCGCCTCAAGACCCAAACCTCAAACCCCCAGTTCCCTCCTTCTCTCAGCAACGAAAATCAAGGCTTCTTCTCAGCCATTCACCTTCTCTCAGTGCCTCTCCTCTATTCTTCTTCTTATTTGTAAGTGTTTTTCTTCTATTTTACTTCTATTCAGTAGTTGGCCTAATTGGTTGAAGCTTCCAAGTAACTATTGCAGCATTCAAACATATTTTTTTAGGGTTTTATTGTTGATTGGACTTAGAATCTGTAGCTGGTGATTTGACTCTATATTTGTTGATGAAACCCACTCCATAAACATCCATTGAGGGACTGGAATTTTCGGGTTACTGATTTTGGGTTGGCTATGACCTTTAGTTTGTGGGTTACTGATTTAGGACCAAATTTCCAATAAGAATGTGATATGTTAATATAAAGATGATAGTTGTTGGCTGAGTTAGAAGTTAATGGTTGATGGCTTATTTATATGTTAATATCAATCTCATGGAATGGTGGTTTTGTATTGCTATTCTTGTTTCTTTCAGCTACTCGATGAGGCTCAATCGCACATACTTGTTGAAAGGGCCATCAGACATTACTAGGTAGCTGCTGATTCCATGGCTTCTGAGTTTCTTCACATGGTCAGTGACTCAATCCCTCTAATCATTTTTTTATCACTTCATAGTCAATCCCTGCTTTCTACAATGGTCCTATCCCATGTTGTGCTCTTTCTTACTGTGGGGAAGTTGAGCATATGATTGCTTGGGATAATTTGAGGAACTTTTTGAGTAATAGAGAGAACTTTTGAAGAACCGAACGAGTTCATTCCTCTCATCATTTCGGCCTCCATGTTTGGCGTCGAGGTGAGGCGAATCCTGGTAGACCAAGGGAGTTCCGCCGAAATCTGTTCCGAGACCTCATCCCCGAGCTCGGCCTCTCCCTTACCAACTTAAGCCCTTATCTCGGGATGGATTTGTCCGGGTTAGGGGAGGAACGAGCCCGACCTATAGGCTACCTCGATGTCATGATGACATAGTCAGAAGAAGCTCGCTCGCACTATCAAGACAACCTTCTTAATAGTGCCACTAATTACCCCGTATCACTGTATTGTGGGCAGACCGACTTTAGCCAGGCTCGGCACCGTCGCCTCCATAGTACATCTGAAGATGAAGTTTCACTCGGTAGCGGGCAACATCATAAATGTGTTGGCCGACATTAACTCCGTGGAAAGATGCCAGTATCTTGCTCTCAAAGGCACCCAGTGCAGGCTGCAAGAGCTCCCCAGCTTCCACCAACCACTGCTCAGGTATACCTCACCGAGGCTGACGCCCGCTACGACCCGGATAGCTGTGAGGATGAGGATTGCAACGAACTAGCCAGGGAACTTAAGAAAAAGATCAAACACCCTGAGCCACAGGGTGAGTTCCTTGAAGTTCCGCTGGGCGATGACCCCACGAAGACTATTAAAGTAGGGGCCGAGCTCACCGAAGCGGTCAGAGAAAGCTTAATTGCGTGCTTGCGACGAAACACCGATCTGTTCGCCTGGTCCGCGTCGGAAATGCCCGGGATCCCTCTGGACGTAGCGTACCATCACTTGGCGGTCAACCCCGAAGCCAAGTGTGTGGCACAACGACGTCGAGCCCAGAGTGAGGAGAATGTCGATGCAGCGGCGAAGGCTGTGGCCAACCTCCTGTCTGCGGGTTTCATAAAAGAGGTGAAGTACACCACCTGGCTGTCCAACGTGGTGCTGGTCAAGAAGAGCAACGGGAAATGGAGAATGTGCGTAGACTATACTGATCTCAATAAAGTGTGCCCCAAAGATGCCTTTCCCGTCCCAAGCATTGACAAGCTCATGGATAACGCGTCCGGCTACCGACTCCTGTCCTTTCTGGATGCCTACTCCGGATATAAGCAAATCGTAATGAATTCCCCGGACCAGGAGAAAACAGCTTTCATGGCGAGCCAGGGGAACTACTGTTACAGGGTCATGCCTTTTGGGCTTAAGAATGCAGGGGCCACTTACCAGCGTATGATGAATAAGGTTTTCTGGAGCCAAATCGGCAGAATAGTCGAGGTCTATCTCGACGACATGATTCTAAAAAGTAAGGCGGATGAAGGGGACCTGGCCGACTTACAGGAAATCTTCGACGAGGCAAGGAAAAACAACCTCAGGTTCAACCCTGAAAAGTGTACTTTCGGCGTCAGGGCGGGGAATTTTCTTGGTTTCTGCTTAACTGAGAGAGGGATTGAGGCCAATCCTGATAAATGCAGAGCCGTGACGGACATGCGTCCCCTAACCACCAAGAAGGAAGTGCAGAAACTGACAGGCATGATTGCCGCCATCTCCAAGTTTGTCTCCAGGGCGGCCAATCGTTCACTCCTCTTTTTCAAAGTCTTGAAGAAGGGCGTAGAATTTAAATGGACGCCCGAGTGTGAGAACCCTCTCACCGAGCTCAAGCAAATACAGTCTGAACCCCCAATACTGCTGAAACTAGTCGAGGGTGAAACACTTTATCTGTACCTCGCTGTAGCCGAGGAAACGGTGAGCGCAGTCCTGATCCGGGAAACAGAAGAAGGGCAGCGACCAGTGTACTTCGTGAGCAAGGTGCTGCAGGGGGTCGAGTCCCGATACCAAAAGACTGAGAAGGTGGCCTTAGCCCTGGACGTGGCCGCTAGAAGACTAAGACCGTACATCGTAGCTCACCAAATCGTTGTCAGAACGGATCAACCAATCCGACAGATTTTTCACTAACCCGACCTCGCACGAAGATTCATCAAGTGGGCCGTAGAATTGTTGGAGTTCGGCATCAAATATGACGCCCGATTCGCCCTCAAGGCTTAGGTCTTGGCCTATTTCATTGCGGAAATGACACCAACACTCTCCGAGACGACTCCTTTACCATGGAAGCTCCACGTCGACGGTTCATCAAAATCAAAAGGCAGTGGAGCGGGGCTCATCCTCGAGAACTCCGAAGGGCTGATGATCGAATTCTTCCTCAGTTTCGCCTTCACCACCTCGAAGAACTAGGCAGAATATGAAGCCTGCATTTCCAGAATGAAGCTAGCCTCGGATTTTGGGGCAAAGACCATCGAGCTGAACACGGATTCGCTACTGTCTCCCAAGTCAAAAAGGACTTCATGACAAACGACCCCATTCTTCAATGGTACCTGGCACGGGTACGGGAGTTGTTCCTTCGTTTCAAGCAGGTACAATTGAAGCATGTGCCTCGGACGGAGAATGCCCGAGCTGATGTCATAGCCAAGCTGGCTAGCACAAAGCCAACGGATAATTTACGGAGCATTATTCATGAAAACCTGAAGACACCGAGTGTTGACCTGTCCACGACCTCTGTATCCGATGTCAACGTCATAACGAGGGACGCAGGGTGGATACAACCCATCAAAGATTACATTGAGCTCGGGTGGAACCAACCGACCCCAAGGAAGCCACTACAGTCCGGCACTGGGCAACATCTTACTCTATCATAGATGGGAAGCTCTTTCGACGCGGTTTCTCCACTTCCCTTTTGAAGTGCATAGAAAGGGAGGAAGCCAGGTATGTGCTCAATGAAATTCAGGAAGGTATCTACGGTCAGCACCTAAGGGAACGGGCCCTGGCGAAGAAGGCCTTCAAGGCAGGTTACTACTGGCCGACCATGATGAAGGACGCCTCCGACCTCGTCAAAAGTTGTGACACCTGCTAGGGATACGCCGACGTCCACCATCCACACCTAGTCGAACTCTCTTCCCCGTCTGCAGCATGGCCGTTCAGCCAGTGAAGAACAGACCTCCTCGGACCTTTCCTCCCTGGCTGAGGCTGGGTCAAGTGCTTAATCGTCGTCGTCGACTATCTCACTGTTAGCCTGTAATTTCGACAGGCTTCATTTAAAATAGTCAACAGGGTTTGACTTATACTTTGACATAGATCAGAGGATTTCGACAAAGATCATGTGCAGGGTAGATTCGACAAGCTTCCAGAAAAACAAAAACAAGAAAGAGGAAAATGGACACAAGCTTCGACAGACAGAAGACTAAGTAGTTATGCGCTGAAAAGCTAGCAGTTGGTCGAAAAGAAGAGCAGTTACCAACATTTTTATAACTGTTTTTGAGGGCAGTTTCTGCTCCTCCCACTAGGTATAAATGGTAGTTTCAGAGAAGAAACAAAGGTCACAAAAACTCATATTTTACTTCTCACGCTCTAACTTCCGCATTCAAGAGAAAAACGAGTCAGAGAAACAATGTATGTATTTCTGCACCATTTCCTTTAACTTTAATGCAATTTTAATTTGTTTTTCTTTCGTTTTACTTGTTTTTATCGTTCAAGTTCTTCTTCTCTGAAGTACTCTGATAACTTCGCGCGAAGGAATCAGTTATTTCTTTCCTCTTTTTCTGGTTAAAATGCGAGACAATTCAAGAACATCATAATAAACTATAAACTCTAAGCACAAATGGTCTTAGGATTCACTGGTTGATCCTGCAAGTTAACCAATTTCGAGACCAGCAGTGTTTACCAAAATCCCAGGTAAACAAATTGGCACGCCCGGTGGGACATTTGTGTCAAGTATTAGAGTATTAGTTTAATATAATCCTTTGAAGTTAACTGTGCATGCGCTTAAGAAATGGTAAATCTCTGTTAGAGATGACACGTTCTAGTGCAAGTTTTTCAAATGCACAAAGTGGGCCTGAAAATGCATCTACCAATGATGCTAATCCAGTAACCGCCATGGGAGTAACTGCTCCGTTACCTTCAACAGGCATGGCTGTTGTGATATCGTCTGTGCCTAACACTTTATCAACAATGGCCACCACAGTGACCACACTTCCTAATGAAATGGTATCTATGCCACAAACAATGGGAATGTCTAGCCCTTATATGATTAGTGGGCACATGCCATTTAGCATGCCCATGGTTGGCCGAAATTTCCCGTATGGCATGCCAACTGCCATGATGGTAGGTTTACAAATGAACTCATCAACATATGCAGATAATGTGATGAATAGTGGGTTTTCCCTTACGCATACTTCCCCAGAGGGCATTTATGGTCGAAATGCCCAACCCTCATTAACCACAGCATCTTTGTTGGCCTTGAGGCAACACATAGATGATGCTAATCATGATATGGTTAATATGTTAACCCAGCAAATTGGTACAGTGTTCAATCCTTTGATACATGATACCAATATTAGTTATCAAGCATTGGCAACTCAAATGGGTCGAATTGCTGATTTCTTTGGTACCCCCAGAATACAAAATCAGCCAATGCCCCAAGCCCAACCTATGAGGCCTGTCGAAATTCCTTTAGAAAGGCCTAACATTGAATTGCCTAGAAATCAAGGGCAAACACAAGCTGTCGAACAACCCATACAAAGGTTGGTCGAAAATGTACCTGATGTAGTGTTGGTAAATAGAAATCAAAATGCTGACGAAGTAGTCAGACAAGTACAACAAAATAATTTTGGAGCACAAAATAACATAGCTAATCTTGTTGAAACAATTTTAGGCCAAAATGGCCTTAACTTAGGTATGCATAGGCCAAATTTTGTTTCTCCTTTGTCTGAATATGTTTTACAAAGTGAATTGCCAAGGGGTTGGAAAATCCCTAAGTTCATTAAGTTTGCTGGGGAAACCAGTGAATCCACTATCGAACATATTGCTCGTTATCTAACCGAGGTTGGAGACTTAGCCCAAAATGAGAATTTAAGAATGAAAATTTTCCCTAATTCTCTAACAAAGAATGCTTTCACTTGGTTTACTACTTTACCCCCTCATTCCATGTTTAATTGGAACCAATTAGAGAAAGCTTTCCACGAGCAATTCTACATGGGACAATGTAAAATTAGTCTCAAAGAATTGGCCAGTGTTCGACGCAAAATGGCTGAATCTGTGGATGATTATCTCAACAGGTTTAGACTTCTCAAAGCAAGGTGCTTCACTCAAGTGCTTGAACATGAGCTAGTCGAAATGGCTGCTGGTGGCTTGGATTATTCCATCAGGAAAAAGCTAGACACTCAACATTTGAGAGACATGGCTCAATTGGCTGATAGAGTTAGGCAAGTCGAAAGCTTGAAAACTGAGAAATCTAGAACTAATAGGTTTCATAATAAAAAAGACAAAGTTTCCTATGTCGAAATTAAAGATGAAGGACAAGAATTCGACATCTCCTATGAGGAGGTCGAAGAAGAGGTCAATGTTGCTGAGTTAAAACCTGGACCTCCATATACTTGTACATTGCTAAAACCTTCAAATGGTAAAAATCCTGTCGAACCTAAAAACGACAAATTCGTTGCAAAAACATATACTTTTGATGTTACTAAATGCGACGAAATATTTGATTTGTTAGTTAAGGATGGTCAGATTTTGGTTCCTAAGGGACTAAAAACACCACCATTAGAACAAAAGCAAAAAAGAGGTTTTTGCAAATACCATAATTTTTTGGGTCATAATACTTCTTGTTGTGTTCTTTTCAGGGATTTGGTGCAAAAGGCACTCAACGAAGGAAGGCTGAAATTTGGTGACAAACCAAAGGCACCAATGAAGATCGATGCTGATCCTTTGCCTGATGCTGAGGCAATGTATACTGAGGTGAGCATCAACATGATCGAAACCTCTGAAACTGTGCCTGGTAAAGCCAATATGAAGAGAACTACCATAAGTTCAAAGATGGATGTCGAAATGGTCACTGAAGGCCAAGAAGATGACAAAGTGAAAGCAGTGTACCCAAAAGCTGAAGAGGAATTGGTTGATTTCCTCAATCGTTGCAAGCTAAGCAACTCAGAAGTGATGTTGTGCCCAAGGTGCAGTGCTGTTTTTGACAAGGAGGCTTCTAAAGAACTTGAAGAGTTCAAGCCTCAAATGAAGCGCAAAGGTAAATTGGTGGATAAAAGGCCCAAGTTTGATTTTGTGGATAGGAGAATTCCCTACATGGTTACTTCGACCAAAACTCCTGGAAGAGGAAAGCTGAGTACTTATGTTCCTCCTCCTGGTACTCCTGTCGAAAAGTGGGTACATTCTGGTGGAAGAGGCAAAGCCATATACCACACTGGGGGCAATGCTATCCATTGAATTAGGCCACCTAACTGGTCGAAGGTAACACAAGTGATGTTAACCAAAACAAGGCAACTGAAATCAAGAAGTATGCCTATAGTAACAACTACAAAAGGAAGAATCCTATGACAAGAACTCAATGGCGAAGGTTTCAACACCAAAAGAAGGCTGATGCTCTTGCTGCAAGTAAAACAACGACCTTAAACAAAGGGAAAAGTAAAGAGGTAATCTTACCTTCGACTGAAGTGGTTAGGAAACCAGCCACTGAGAGAATTTTCCCTCCTCTTTCTGAAATTAAGAAAGGCTTCAAAACAAAAGACCATAATTTAGAAGAGGCGTTAGATTCTTCCTTTGCTGATTCTGGGTCAGAATGTGACGTGCTATGTGGGGTCATCTCAATTTTACAAATTGAGTATGATGTGGTTTGAGGTTAATGATGTCGAAGAATATTTCGACGAGGAAACTGCATATAAACCCATATGCTACTATGTGTTGAAGAATGGCTGCATCGAAGAGCAACATGTTGTCTTTGAAAGGCCAGATTGTGGCATGATGAATAACCTCAAGCCACTGTTCATTCAAGCCAAGGTCAACAATGTAGGAATCAACAAGGTCCTTGTTGATGGTGGTGCTGCTGTGAATTTGATGCCTCAACATTTGCTAAGAAGAATTGGCAAATGTGACACTGATTTGAGGCCACATAATGTGGTTCTCACTAATTATGAAGGCAAAACTGGCCATTCACTTGGGGCCATTGAAGTCGAATTAGCAGAAGGTAGCATCAAAAGGCCAACTTTGTTTTTGGTAATACCCTCCAAGGCAAACTACAACTTGCTGCTTGGAAGAGAATGGATACATGGAGTGGGGGCAATCCCTTCGACTGTGCACCAAAGGCTCATTATTTGGAGAGAAGATGGGTTGGTTGAAAACATTGAAGGTGACCAAAGTTATTTCAAGGCTGAAGTGAATACGATCACCAAGAAGACCTTCGACAAGCAACTGGCAAATATCTCTCCATGTTCTTCTTCCAATGCTGGGTTCATTGAGCAAGATAATGTCTTCTCCTCTGTCAGCCTTCTCCCAAATTATGGTTTCATTTGGGAAAGGGAAATCAGTGATGAGGAGAATAGACCAAGACGCTTTGTTAAGCCTACTGGCTGGGATGGACCTTGAAATGATTATAAAGCCCAACGCATGGGAAAGAATTACGACCTATGTGGCCGAAAACAAAGAAAAAGCTATTTTAGAAACTGAGTTACATCAAATGGTTGCTTTAACCACAGAAGATAATAACAAAGAAATCATGGTCGAAACACAGAGACTTGATGGTGTCTATGATGATGAACCATTAGGATTTGAGAAAAATCCAATGGGTTCGACCAAGAAAATACAGGCACAAGATCCCTTAGAAGAAATTGATTTGGGAGATGGTTCAACAAGAAGACCAACATATATTAGTGCAGAGATCAACAAAGATTTCAGAGTGCAGATTGTCAAATTGCTAAAGGAATACAAAGATTGCTTTGTATGGGATTACAATGAGATGCCAGGGCTGAAAAGAGAGGTGGTTGAGTTGAAGTTACCTATTCGACCAGAGAAGAAGCCTGTGAAGCAAACACCAAGAAGATTTGCACCAGAAATCATGTCGAAGATCAAAGCGGAAATCGAAAGGTTATTGAAAAGCAAGTTCATCAGAACTGCCAGGTATGTTGATTGGCTTGCTAATATAGTTCCTGTAATTAAGAAAAATGGTACACTTAGAGTTTGCATAGATTTTAGAGATCTAAATAATGCTACTCCCAAAGATCAATACCCAATGCCTGTGGCAGAAATGTTGGTTGATTCAGCGGCTGGTTATGAATATTTAAGCATGCTTGATGGATATTCTGGTTATAACCAAATTTTTATTGCTGAAGAAGGCATTTCAAAAACTGCATTTCGATGTCCAGGGGCATTAGGTGTTTATGATTGGGTAGTGATGCCATTTGGTTTAAAAAATGCTGGTGCTACATATCAAAGAGCTATGAACACTATGTTCCTTGATTTTATAGAAAATTTTATGCAAGTCTATATAGATGACATAGTTGTTAAGTCTTCATCAGAAAATGGTCATTTAGATCATCTACGACTATCATTCGAAAGAATGAGAAAATATGGATTGAAAATGAATCCACTCAAATGTGCCTTTTGTGTAAGTGCAGGTGATTTCTTAGGCTTTGTTGTGCACAAAAAAGGCATTGAAATAAATCAAAACAAGATGAAAGCTATCATGGAAACACAACCTCCTTCAACAAAGAAAGAATTACAGTCATTATTAGGAAAGGTCAATTTCCTTATTAGATTTATATCAAATCTAAGTGGCAAGACTCAAATATTCTCGCCATTACTTCGACTGAAGAAGGATGATGTTTTCAAGTGGGATGTCGAACATCAAGTAGCTTTCGACGAGATCAAGGCATATCTGATGAACCCTCCTATTTTATTGCCTCCTATTAGAAATAAGACAATGAAATTGTATATAGCAACATCAGAATTGTCAATAGGTAGCATGTTAGCACAAGAGGATGAAAATGGTGTAGAAAGGGCCATATATTACCTCAGTAGGGTTTTAAATGATTCTGAAACTAGATATCACCCTATTGAAAAATTGTGTTTATGCTTGTATTTCTCTTGTACTAAGTTAAAACAATATATTAAGCCTGTTGATGTGTATGTTTATTCCCACTTTGATATTATTAAACATATGCTGTCGAAACCAATCCTACATAGTAGAATAGGCAAATGGGCTTTAGCTTTATCTGAGTATTCATTAACATTCCAACCTTTAAAGGCTATCAAAGGCCAAGTCGTTGCGGATTTCATTGCTGATCATTCAATAGTTGAATCAGAGATTAACTTTGTGCACCTTCGACCTTGGAAATTGTACTTCGATGGCTCCAGCCATAAAAATGGGTCTAGTGTTGGGATGTTAATCATTTCACCTAAAGGGATTCCAACCAAATACAAGTATAAAATTAAAGAAAGTTTCTCCAATAATGAGGCTGAATATGAAGCCTTAGTAGCAGGACTTGAAATTTTGTTAAACTTGGGGGCAAAACAGGTCGAAATTAGAGGTGATTCTGAATTAGTAATCAAACAATTAACGAAAGAATACAAGTGCATTAAGGAAAATTTGATTACTTACTTTATTGCTGCCAGTACTTTATTGAAACAATTCGACAGCGTTGATATTCAACATGTGACTCGTATTGCAAATCAAGAGACCAATGATCTGGCACAAATAGCTTCTGGTTATAAAGTTTCTAAAGAAAAATTAACAGAGCTAATCGAAATTAAAAACAAGTTAATTTCGGCAGCAATGACACAAGAAACCTTGTCAGGGAAAAAACTGGAGGAGGCAGAGAACTACTCTTTAGTCTTAAGTCAATTACCTCCAAGTGAAAGTGAAAATTTTATTGAAAATTTTAATGATGAAGTTTCCGACAAAGGTTATTGTGATAATGTGTTTGAAGTTTTTGCCATTGACAGTATGTCAAATGATGATTGGCGAAGACAAATTGTTAATTACTTGGAAAATCCAACAGGGATAACTGATAGAAAAACCAAGTATAGAGCTTTAAGTTATGTGATCATGGGCAATGAGTTGTTTAAGAAAACCCCTAAAGGAGTTTTACTCAAGTGTCTTAGTGAAAATGAGGCATACTTGGCAATATCTAATACTCACAGTGGAACTTGTGGAGCTCACCAAGTAGGTCATAAAATGAAATGGCTCTTATTTCGACAAGGTGTATATTGGTCGACTATGTTAAAAGATTGCATAGAGTTTGCCAAAGGATGCCAAGAATGTCAAAAGCATGCAGGAATACAACATGTACCTGCAAATGAATTGCATTCTATTGTAAAACCTTGGCCATTCAGGGGATGGGCTTTGGATATAATTGGTGAAATTAAACCAAATTCGTGGAAAGGCCATCGTTTCATATTAGTAGGAATAGATTATTTCACTAAATGGGTGGAAGCTGTTCCTTTAAACAATGTTAATCAAGAAGCAGTGATTAATTTTATTCAAGACCATATATTATATAGATTTGGTGTGCCTGAAACTATCACCACAGATCAAGGTTCAGTTTTTATTGGTCAGAAAATGGTCGAATTTGCTGCTGAAAATGGTTATAAATTGTTAAGTTCGACACCATATTATGCTCAGGCAAATGGTCAAGTTGAAGCAGCCAATAAAATTATTGTTAGTTTGATTAAAAAACATGTTGGGCAAAAACCCAAGAATTGGCATAGGACACTTAACCAAATTTTATGGGCATGTCGAACATCTCCCAAAGAGTCAATCAATAGTACTCCTTTTAAACTTGTTTTTGGGCATGATGCAATATTACCAGCAGAGATTTGTCTCCAATCAACTAGGATTCAAAGACAATTTGAAATCCCATCGGATCATTATTGGAATATGATGTTAGATGAATTAGTTGATTTAGATGAAGATAGGCTAAGTGCATTAGATATGCTCACAAGACAAAAAGAAAGAGTGGCTAAGGCCTATAACAAAAGAGTCAAATTGAAGACTTTCGACGTGGGAGATTTAGTTTGGAAAGTTATCTTACCTATGGATAGAAAAGATAGAGTCCTTGGTAAATGGTCCCCAAGTTGGGAAGGACCATTAAAAATTTTACAAGTCTATTCAAACGGCGCATATGAAGTCGAAGAGATTGACGCTGATGAAAGAATTTTGCGTATAAATGGCAAATACTTGAAAAGGTATAAGCCAACATTGCAAGAAGTTAAAATAACGCTGGAATAAAGATAAAGAAAGCGTAAGTACGTGGCATTCAAAAGAAATTGTGATTGCCATATGAGCATTGTCAGAATTACAAGCAAAACGTAAATCATTATCAAAATGGTTAAAGTATTACGACAGGAAAATGAATCTATATTATTACAAAATGACTATTGATTTCAAGTCATTGAACAAAGCTTTAGCTTTGAAGATCTTCCTGTTGAGGAAATTGCCATCTTTGGTTAGCTTTTCGACAGTGGCATTGCAGCGTTCAAGTTCTTCTAAGTGTTTAAGGCAATTGGTGGCTTCTTGGTCAATCTGGTCCTTAATTTTTTCTGCAGGAGTCAAAGACCCTAAAAGGGTTCCTTTCTTCTCTTCCAGTGCTTGAATTTTCGACTGCAATCTGGCTATACTCTCTTGATGTGTCTTGATCTCAGCATTGCAATCCTCGATAGCCTTCATCTCAGCTTCTGACTTGGTCTTCAAGGAGGCAAAGCTAGCATGAGTGGCATCAACAAGTGCTGCCACTTCTGCCTTGCGTTTCGACTCAAGCTCTAGAGGATTATCATGATCCCTCTTTTTCGGTATATCTTGAGCAAGTTGTTCGAAAAGAGGCTTGACAGCTAAGACAAAGTCACTAACAGATTCATCAACGACTCCATCAACATCAAGTTCAGCCAATTTGTGGAGTAAATCCTTAATCTGAAAAGCAGAACGTGGAAGGCCACGTGGTACACCAATATAGGAATAACGCCAACAACATTTAACAGTGATGATGTCAGGTAAGTGAGATATTCCGATCAAGTGTAAAACCTATTTCGACATTGAATTCAAAAATGCTCTTTTTCTTCCTTTGCCTTAAGCTCAGTCGAAAAAAGACATTTTTGGGGAGCAATTTGTTAGCCTGTAATTTCGACAGGCTTCATTTAAAATAGTCAACAGGGTTTGACTTATACTTTGACATAGATCAGAGGATTTCGACAAAGATCATGTTCAGGGCAGATTCGACAAGCTTCTAGAAAAACAAAAACAAGAAAGAGGAAAATGGACACAAGCTTCGACAGACAGAAGACTAAGTAATTATGCGCTGAAAAGCAAGCAGTTGGTCGAAAAGAGGAGCAGTTACCAACAATTTTATAACTATTTTTGAGGGCAGTTTCTGCTCCTCCCACTAAGTATAAATGGTAGTTTCTGAGAAGAAACAAGGGTCACAAAAACTCATATTTTACTTCTCACGCTCTAACATTCGCATTCAAGAGAAAAACGAGTCAGAGAAACAATGTATGAATTTGTGCACCATTTCCTTTAACTTTAATGCAATTTTAATTTGCTTTTCTTTCGTTTTAGTTATTTTTATCGTTCAAGTTCTTCTTCTCTGAAGTACTCTGATAACTTCGCGCGAAGGAATCAGTTATTTCTTTCCTCTTTTTCTGGTTAAAACGCGAGACAATTCAAGAACATCATAATAAACTATAAACTCTAAGCACAAATGGTCTTACGATTCACTGGTTGATCCTGCAAGTTAACCAAATTGGAGACCAGCGGTGTTTACCAAAATCCCAGGTAAACACTCACCAAATGGATCGAAGCAGAACCACTCTCCCAAGTAACTGCCAACAATTGCGTCAACTTTGTCAAAAAGAATATCCTGACCAGATTCGAGGTCCCCTCCATGGTAATCACTGACAACGGGACATAGATCGCTGATAAGGGATTTTGAAAGTTGATGACGGATCTGAACATCAAGCAACACTTCACCTCCGTCGAGCACCCTCAAACCAACAGACATGTCGAGTCAGCAAACAGGGTCGTGCTCATGGGTTTGAAGAAAAGACTGAAAGGGGCGAAAGGAGCGTGTCCCGATGAACTGCCATATGTCCTCTGGGGATATCGAACAACCCCGCATTCCACCATCAACGAGACCCCCTTTAGAATGATGTATGGAACCGAGGCAGTCATCCCAGTGGAAGTTGGAGAATCTACGTGGAGGACTCTGTACCCTCTCAGCCACGATGCAAACGACAAAGCTGCAAGAGAAGAACTAGACCTCGTGCAGGAAGTTCGGGATAAGGCACAACTTGCCAAGACCTCGTGCAAGAGAAGTCCACTGCAGCTTCGAACCCTCTTGACTCCGTGCTTAAATGCTCAGTCGAGACAAAATTGACTCCAAGCTTAAATGACCAATCAAGATCTACTTGATTTCGAGCTTAAATGCTCTATCAAGCTTTTTTGCAGGAAGGACCATGGCAACTCAAGCTCGCCACCGAGACCTAATCTCACAATCTCCAACGTCGGAAAGTGATGATTCCTACCTTACTGTACTGGAAACAAAAGGGGGAACGAAGACCCAGTTCCTCAAGCCGAGTCCGACCTCAGCAAGACTTGGGGGCCACTGTTCCGGACTGGGCCAAACCCTTCAAAGGACTTGGACCCGGCCCATTTCCGTACTCTGCCGCGCCTGTATCCACACCTGACCCGCGTCCAATGGTCAGAACCTATCCACCCAACCCAACGGTTTGGGTATGGCGCCGCTGTCTATAAATAAGTGAGAAACCCTCCATTTCCAGGTACGCACTCATTTCTCACCTAAAATACCTCTTCTCTTCCCTTGCTGACTTAAGCATCAGAGTGCTTGCAGGTACCCCACACGAGGCGCGGGAGAAGATCATGTCGGCCCATCCGAGGTCAACAACCATCCATTCGAGGTCAACTCTCAACCATCGCAGAGCACCTTACCTTGAACTCCACACCCGTACTCCGATACCGAACAATTTTCATTAGTGTTAAAGTGCTAAGGTACGAAAGAGATAGGTGAGTGGAAGGTGAAATCAAATGAGAAAGAAATAGGAGAATTATAGGGGGAGTATGTCAGAAAATCAGAGATGAAAGAAAAGAACAAAGGAAAATTACCAAGAAAGAAACTATAGGGGTACAATTGTGTTGGAGGTGGAGATAGATGAAAATTGTCTATTGAGAATCGTGCTCGCAAATTTTGTTATGTATTGATATCGCTATTAAATAGTAGCTAAACCGTAGCGGTGATTGGTTGATTTAAAGTTCATTATAGTCTATATTGTGAAGCTAATATGTATAGATATCACGATTAAATAGTAATTTAGATGTATGATTTAGTTTCTTTCTTCTTTTAAATTACCAACAGATTCTCGACGAAAAATTCCGTCAAAATTGGGTTGCGACGACAAATCTTGTGACTAAAATTTTGCCGTATTTACGACGTATTAGTGACGGAAAAGTCAGTCACTAATTTTTTACGATGAGTATTTTTGCGAAAAAATTTTTCCGTCGGAAATGGCCCTTATGTGTAATAAGTTACAAAATGTTATGAAATTGCCTTAAGTTCTTTGTATGAACTGCTATTTATAGAGTTTCAAGTAAGTAACTATTTCGTTGCATGATGCACACTAGTAATTATTGAAAGCGAGTAAAATCTATACTGACTAGTGGTCGACGATGATCAATGCCACGAGTCCTATGGCGTCTGGATTCTTTGCACTTGTCCCTGCGTGTTGAATCTTATCCAAGGCAAATATAATATAACTTTAAGTATACCTATTTTGAGAATCATAATAAACCTATTTTGAGTATATAACTTTAATATTAGGATTTTTGAAAAAGAACCATATGTCATAAAAAAAGGTAAATATATTATTTTACAAAATGTAAATAGAACTATTCACTTAATTTTTTAGGAAGCTTATTCTTTTTCTTTTTTACTGTGCATTTGTTTCTTATCTATAAATATCAAAAATCATACTCCTATCTTTATTTGGGATATACTATAAAGGGAAATACATATTATTTTAACAATAAATAGATAGAATAAGATTTGGTTGTTTTATATTTTAGTTGATAATATAAAATATCTAAGATATCGACCACGTTTTTTAAAGATGAAAAAAATAATAATTTTAATGTCAAATAATTTCTAGATTAGTTTGTAGAAATATTTAGTAAAAGCATAACTTCTTTTTTGTTTGGGTGGTCTTTAAATTATTTTTAAATTCTAATTTTTTAAAACATTGAAACACAAATTCTCAGTTTTTAGAACATTGAAACAAAGTAATAAAAAAACAACTTAATTTTTTTATATTATCTGGAAAAATCATCATATATCCATTTTTAGATTATAACTTTAATCTCAACCTTTCTAATAAATAACTATAATTCATAAATAAGGTAAATATATTATTTTACAAAATCTAAAAATGACTATTCATTTAACTTTTTGGGTAGTTGTGTTTTTCATTGTGCATTTATTTGTTATCTATAAATATCAAAAATTATAATACAGCTATCTTTTTTCGAGATATACTATAAAAGGATAGATATAAAATGTTTTTTGAAATCAATAAATAGAAAATATAGGATTTGGCTTATCTATTTTAGTTGATAATATAAACTATCTAAATCATTGATGATGAAGCCAATGAGAACGCATTTTTAATAAATTGAATATGGAATTAATAATAATAACATTCATGATTATTTTTTGGTTAATGTATTCAATTTATGCTCTAAATGAACTATTTTTTTTAAATAGTTCTCGTTAGTCAGTTTTACACTGCTAAATTGAGCCGACGTCTGGTGCCGCCCCAACGTCAATGCCACACATTCCCAGTCTTTCTGGGAGAAGCATTCTTCTGACAAACTCCCAATGTCGGCTCCGCGGTCGGCTTTTAGAGATGGTGCGAAACGAGTCCACGAGGAGTTTTCCAAGGGTAGCACTACCCCTACCGTTCACAAAATACAAAAAATAACTGAAAAGAAAGATGAGGAAAAAGACGACATTACCTTTGAGGACTTCCAAGCTTGTGCTAAGGTTGCCAAGTACGGCGGAGCAGCTTTCAAGAAGTTGGAAGAAACCATTGCTGAAAAATCTACTGCCCGCCTCTGAGGTAGGATTTCTGAATTCGAAGCTCTCAATAGATTTTTAGATGGTACGCTGATTCGCACATCCCGCCAATTGAAAATTCACGGAGATCGTAATTTGGTAGAAACATCTGAAGAGAATCAAAGCTTGAAACCCGAGATGGAGAAGTTGCCCGACGTGCAAAAAAGACTCAACGAGGCCGATGTGAAGGCCAAGGAGCAGGTCAAGAAGATAGAGAAGATGCCTGAGTTGGAGGTCGAGCTCAGAAGCGTGAAGGAGGAGCTGGAGAGAGTCAAGGAGGAGAGCAAGGCCGAGATGCTGAAAAAGGATGAAGAGATGAAAAAGCTGAAAGAGAAGCAGGTCGTCCTCAAGAACAAGATTGCCTCCGGGGCCGTGACTGGCTTTCAGTGCTGCTTGGACATGGTGGTCTTGCTCGACCCCAAGGTTCAGGTTGATCTGCTGAAACTCAACCATAAGGCAGTGGATGGCCGGATCATGAAGGGAGATTATATCAACTATGAGCTGACTTCAGCTTCTTCCCCGGACGCCGCAGAGAATGGATAGCAAGCTGCTTCCGTGGCTAGTGATCAGGCTGCTATCGTTGGCGAAGAGCCCAAGACCTTGGAAAATTTAGACTAGACTTCTCCTACTTTTATTTTCTGAACATTTGTGATTGCTCTCGGGTATGTCCGGGGCCAACCTTGATTTGTAAAAACAATGGCACCATCCTTTTTCCGGTTTAACAACTTACACTTTATTAATTTGTGTTCGCTCATGCTCTGGTTGTTTTTATGCACTTTAGCTGTTGAAATTTGTCTTATTTGAATGCCGAGATAGTGTATTAGATAGCCGACACCGCTAGATAGCCGAGGTTGATAACATTAATAATTCATCCTTAATTTAGAATAAGAGTTGAAGAGATTCCCTAGTGATGAGTTTCTGAGCCGAATTCAAAGATGGGATGGCCGCTGTGGGCCCCCTCTCCATGATCTTCAAACGGAGGTCGCTGTGGACCTCGGTCTTCGGCCTCTGATGGAGCGTTAAGGTTGGAGATCAGAGGGGAGGCGGCTCGCAAGAAGCAAAATTGGGATAGCTTTGGTCTCTGATGGAGCGTCAGCTCGGGGATCAGAGAGAATGTTTGCTCGCACGAGGCGAAATTGGGATGAAGTCACTGCGAACTTCCTTCTCGGACTCTCTGATGGGGTCGTGAGCTCGGAGATCAGAGAGCTGTTGGAGCCGCTGTGTGCTATTTATAACTTGAGATATCTATATACATGATTAGAAAACCAATTGATCGTGATAGAAGTCCGAGCTCAAATAAAAGAGACCCGAGTTCAAAATCTGGTTGAGCAACACAGGAATCCGAGCTCAAACATAAGAGATCTGAGCAGAAGTTCGGATTCAAATGTAAGAGATCTAAGCAAGTAAAACGAAGGTCCGAGATAATAGGAGGAAGAAGCAAGAAATAGGACGAAGATCCGAGATAATTAATAGGACGAAGGTCCGAGATAATAGGACGAAAGTCCGAGATAATAGGACGAAGGTACGAGATAATAGGATAAAGATCAAAGATAATAGGACGAAGGTCCAAGATAAGAAGGTTATCCGAGAAGGCCACTGTTGTTCTTGCGAGAAAAGCGACCTCACGGCACTTCGAAAACGAACCAAACCTGGTGGAAAACGCTAGATAATAATAAACGAATTGGTGGTAGAGGAAGTCGCGGCTTACCTTGGCATGGAAGGTTAAGTCGGGCTGTAGAGAGAGAACTCAGAAGGTAGAAATTTGAGAAAGTTCGGAAGCAAGTGATTATACTCCCACTATGGTCGCCATTTTTCGGTACCTGGACTTCGGAAGCGGCTGAGTCTGGGGTACAAGTTGATGTGCTTCTGAAGATTTGAAGATGGACTTCAGATGGTTCAAGATTGTCCTCTGACGGGTAGGGGGTACCTGCAAACACTCTGACGCTCAAGTCAGTAGGTATAAGAGAAGAGGTATGCAAAGAATGAGAAGAAAATGAAAGCGTACCTAGGAACGGAGGGTTGTACCTCTATGTATAGACAGAAGTGTCGTACCTGAGGCGTCGGATTTGGGCGTTTGGATCCTGACCTTTGGATGTGGATGCATGATAGTGGGGCAAGAGTCGGGTTATTTCAGATTCAGAATTGGGCCAAGGCCAAGCCCAAGCCTTGTGATGTTTTGCCCCAGTCCGGAACACATTGATTAAGGTACGTTTTATTTGGGAACAACACAACATGAATGTGAATTTTTTTGATGCAGTGTTATTGGAATAGATAGGAATTGATTTATTATACCTATTAGATCATAAATAAGCTTTACTGTCAATTATCAAATGATTAAAGGTCACGCCCGACAACAAAAAAAGGTTTTACTGTGAATTATCAAATGATCAAATTCTTATAGCTGATAAACTTTTTAATGAATTGACGACTTTTTGCCAATTGATCATTATAACACCCTAGTAATTCTAAACAATAGAAATACCAAAACATGTAATTTAGCATATATCAGAGTAAACTTCATAATTCGGATATTGAACAAACTAAAATTTTTGGATAATAAACTTCTAAGAGTCACAACTATGCCAAAAAACTCATATATAAGGGTCTTTCTTAACCGTTACATTTCCTAATGTTCAATAATCCAAAACATAGAAGTAGCGGAATGATTTTACAACTTTCAACAAGTTCAAGTTATACAATTGAACTACAAAGATAACAAGGAAGAAAGTAACATACCCATATAAGCTCAATCCCAATCCTCATCTCAAGCACCCTCCTACTCGTGCTTCTTGGCTTTCTTCTTTCCCTGTTTCTCTGTGAAAAACAACAACAATTGATAGGGTGAGATAATATATCTCAGTGAGTTCTGCCGCAACCCCTAACATTCACTCGTTTCAATTATAAAAACCTTCGCACTTGTAGTTTAATTTATAAACCACTTGCTTATAATTAATCGAAACACCGACCGCACACACCTCTGCTAATCCTGGTAAATCGTGCAATAATACCTAGCATAACATCGGCCGCCACAACACGCTTACTCCCGATGAACCCCCTCTAGTACTTTCCCTAACGGATACTGGGCCTAGGTTAAGGGCTCATGACCTTCCCCGCCTAGTATGCTATTTAATGGGTCGTCACCCATAACCGTTATAGTGTATATATTGTGTCTGCAGTGGGCCATCTCCTAATCAGACGATATAATCTATATATCTTATCTATATCAATCTTGGATGTCACCAATTGAACATTTTAGTTTGGTTTTATTTCAAAAGAAAATTTCTCACACGTGTACTATAATTTGGTTTTTCAAAACATGTTCGAGACAATTCGGTTTAAAACATGTCATTCATAAGCGTTTCGCCATGAATTACGGTTATTTTATCATTATATAAGTTGAGGGAAGGTTTAGAATTGGAAAACAACCGCTTTAAGATCGAAACGGGTGAAAATTAGTGGGTAAAACAGATCCTGACACGGCCACCCATGGCAAGACACACGGGCCGTAGAGACTGGTTGCAGATTTTTACACTGCACACCGAAAGTCCCACTGGTGCCTGTGGTGGCTGCCACGGTCCGTGGTGGATCAACTGTGGACCTGTTTTGCTGAATTTTGTTTCGCCTCTCAATCTGATTCGATTCTGTTCCTTGCCCAACTCGCTCCAACACCAAAACAGATTTTAAACACACAATAACCTATCCAAACATGACAATAATCAATTCAATCAAAATGACAATTCACATATCAATTTATATTTTGATCATTAAACCGTAAAACGTAATTTTTCAGAAAAACGTTTTTCGAGTCGTAAAATTTTCAAAACTCAACGAAACGAAGTGAAATAAAAAACGCAACCAAATATTCATAAACAAAATCCCTAAACATGAGTAAAACTACCCACTTCGTAATGAAAATCACGATTCGCCAAAACTTCGAGAAGTGCTCAAAACTTGAAAACACACGAACGATCCCCGTATGGCGTCCTAAGCTTCAATATATATATATATATATATATATATATATATATAACTTCTTTCTTTTTTTCTGTTTTCAGCACAAATGAGAAATGAGAGGAGAGTTGTCCTTTTGACTTTTAGTGAGCTGAGGGTGTTTAAAGGAGCGAAATGTCCATAATGCCCTTGGCTCACTAATACCCACTTAAGTCCATTTTTAATCCAAATAACCACATAGCTTAAACATTAAGGCATTTAATCCTATGAACTAACCCATATATAATGCTTTCTCGACTATTCCATATCCGTACTTTGATTTATTTTTCACTTCGAATAATAAATCACTTGTTAGTTTCATCAATCGAAAAGACATACCTCAATGGAATAGATATGGATATCGAGTCTGCATGTCGTCTTCCAATTCCCTCGTAGCTTCCTCAGCAGACAAACCATCCCAAACAATTTTCACTATGGGAATTGTCCTCGTCCGAAGCGTCTTTTCACCGTGTTCCAAGGTATAGCTAGGATATGGTTGGAAAGATAGATCCGGTCGAAGGTCAATCACTTCAAAATCCAATGGCTGATCCAGATTGGGAATATACTTCCTCAACTGAGACACATGGAAAACATTATGAAGATTTGATAAAGCTGGAGGTAAAGCAAGACGATATACAACTGGCCCAATACACTCAGTAATTTGGAATGGTCCAATATACCGAGGACTGAGCTTCTTTGCTCGCAAAGATTTACCGATACCAATTGTTGGCGAAAACCTCAAGAATACATGATCACCAACATCAAATTCCAACGGTCTCCTTCTTTTGTCAGCATAGCTCTTTTACTGACTCTATGCAGCTTTCATCCTTTCTCTTATAAATTTGATCTTCTCAGTTATTTCATTAATTACATCAGGCCCCAATATTCTGTTTTCACCTACTCCGATGAGCTTCTTCCAAAATCTGCTTCTTGATGTTGTTATAATTAGGTACACAAATCCTACCGTTAAAATAGATAATGCCATCATTGTCTTCGGTATAATTTGGTAACCCTTTCTGAGATTGTAATTCTACATCAACTTCTTGAGCTGCACGAATCAAATCCCTCAATGCACTTGAAATTCGAATGTGCCTCAAGACTAATCGATCTTTCTTTCTTGCTACTTTTAGATTCAAATCTCTAAAAGACTCCAACAAAGCCATAACAATTCACACAATTTCAAACAAAAATGCAATTAAATCATATAGCATAGCCATTATATATTGCTTTTGCGACAAACTCATAACCTCGACTAGATTTATTATTTATTCTAATAATAAATTGCTAGTTAATTTCATAAACCGAATTTAACCGAACTAGGGATGTTACAATCACCCCATCTTGAAAAAATTTGTCCCCAAAATTGATCAAGTTTCTTTCTATTTACTAAGCACGAATTTGACAATTCGCTGATCACTCGACTACGCATAGATTTCCAATCCAAGCATATGTAATCATGGGCATACATATATATATATATATATATATATATATATATATATATATTATTACATGAGCTTCAATCTTTAAGCATCATTTGCCCACTTAGCCTCATACCTATTTGCCTTCTATCGGATTGAGTTAACTGGAGTTTTAGTTCCTCGGGCGAGCAAAAATCACAAAACGGCTTTTTGTTATAGCCTTTCTTGAAGTCTTTGTAAAGAAAATGTAACAATTCAATAGTGGTTTAGTGATCCTTACTCGACCTGAGCTTTATGCTCACCCCAACTTAATTCAATCCTACTCGACTTACTACTTCTCAATAAAAGATGAAGTCATATTAGGGTTTTATTAAATTAGGTTAAATTAGGGAAAGGATGGGGAAGGAAGTCACATCGAACGGAAGCGGATAAAAAAAGTATTTCAGTCACACCGATTGGGCTTTTTCATCAGTTTTCTAAAAACTTCTGTTTTATTTTGTCAAATATGGTTACTCGGTTCGATTCGATTACTTTCCCGATCATTCCTTTACTCAATTCAGCCTAATTACAAGACCTCAATTCCTACATAAGTAGCACTAGCACCATTTCGACGATGTCCCCATGGCGCACCTAGTACATGACCTTAGGGATTATCCCAATATTTGTCAGAGATTCTGAACAACATTATGTATGACTAATCAAAATAACCCATTGGCAACCAACTGGTTTAGAAAACTTACATTCATGGGTTCACGCCTTACACATACACTGCCCTATCTTATAGTCATACTTAGACTTATCCTATTCATCAAATTCCTAACGTCATCAACCTCATCTTGAATAATCCAATGGATTAAAGTCATGACAACTTACACCGAACGTTCACACCTATTACTTTTCGTTCTCCCTACTTGCCACTACACTCGCACACTCGTCCCACGTCCTACCCCTTCCGGTAGTAAGCTGTGGAACACCCCCTTTTGGTTTTCTCAAAGACACCTCTAGTATTTTGGGTTAGATTTTAACATAAATGTTGTCCATGACTGACTCACAAATGGGTAAGGTTTGTAGAAAAAATTTTCTTGAAAAGATTTGGATATAAAATAGTTTCCTCTCATATCCATAGGAGTCGGTCTCATCACTAACCCACAATATTAGCAAGGTGTGCCTTCAAACCTCATGAATTGGCCTTTGGAATACAACCCTAAGCTCTCATAACTTTACACGACTACAGGCTCTTCAGAACTTATAAGTCAAATGACTTTCCAATAGAAACTATTTCCTTGACATGATTTGACTGGTATCTGCGACTTGTATCCTCTTAAGGTCTCAATTATTTTGATACTAAAGAATTATGAGTTCAAGGCACTAGGAATCTTACTAGTGTGATATAACATTTCCCCTAAAAGGTAAGATTCATTGCTTTCTATGAGCTTCTTGAACTATCAATTAACCTCGGTGTAACGGTTATTCACAGATCAAATATGAAACTGAAATAACGGTGGTACTGTTGTGTGAAAATGATGTGCAAGTATACACAGTCTAAAAACAAGTAATATACTGATAAGTAGAGATCGTACCCATAGGGATTGAATTAATTTTGAAGAGTTTAAAATAATAGTAATGCTAATGATAAAAGGAAAGTAAAATAAAATTAAGTTAATGTGAGGATGGTGTATGCAAACAGAATGTAAATTAAAGCAAGTAAAAGATGTTGTGTTTCAATTGAGAGAGATGGTTGAAATACTCTTTACTAAGTATATTCACTTTGAAAGCATTATCTTACATATGATGCTCATGCAATCACTGCTCCTGCAATCATTGCACCTGTAATAAAATGACTTCTGCATTTTTGCAACTATCTTCAGGGTTTCGTTATAAGTCTTATGTCTGAGCCCTAAATAAGTTCACCCTTGTCTTTTAAACCCTTACAGATTCACCCTATGGACTATGCTATTTTCTGTCTAAGTTTCAGCATGGTTTTATCAAAGTTTCCTCTTATTAAAACACTTATCCATATTAGTTCTTGAGTTCAAATCCCAAACCATTTCTGTATTTATGAGCCTACTTATTCTAAGTGATCAATCTTAAAATAAGTTGGAAAGAATTATAGCACAAGAACCAAATTGCAAGAACATCAATATAACATAATAACTAATCAAAGTTTCATTACAAAGTTAAGGTATTCCAACCATAAAGAGTTTAGTTCATGCTTAACATAAATAGGCACATATAAACAGAATGAGACATGTTTATAAGAAGGAAGATACAAAGGAAATGAGATGAGATAGGAATTACACACATGAAGATCCTTTGCATTTTCTACCTAGCTTATGTTGAGGAGAACACTTCTCACCAATGGAAAACACCAACAAGAACTCCACGAGAAGAGAAGGAAGAAGTTGTCACTTTCTTTCCTTCTTTTCAAGCTTTGTTGAGTACCTCTAACTCTAAAAATATAATGAAAATATCTACTAAACTATGGAGATGGAGAGAATATAATAACTAGTGATATTCTATGATGTGTTTTTGAATGGAGAAGAGGGGATGTATTTATAGGCTTCAAAAAGTGCTTTGCCTTGGTCACCAAGCAGATTTTAGGATTCCATTTTTCCCATGTCTTCAAAAAGCAAGATTGGAAGTCCCAACAACTATGAAGAGTGGTCCAATGATGTGTGGACAAGTGTACTCAAAAAGATACAACTTGTTGTCCAAGAGGTCTGAACTTGACGCTGCAACCATCCACTTGCACAACTTGCACTTGGAACTTGGCCTGCTGACGCCATCATCATAGTGCAGGAGCATTCTGCGTTGTGGTCATTGCAGGTGCAATGCTGGTGCATTGTCATCTGGGCACATTGCCGGTGCAATGGTTGTTAGCTTGCAGGTGCAATGTATCTGCTTTCTTCAGAACTTTTGTTTCCTGTATTGCAGGTGCAATAGTTGCTTGACCTATTGCAGGTGCAATGATTGCTGCAGCAATTGAACAAACACAAAAAATGCCACAAATCATGATAATCAATGATGATGAGTTCCTAAATTAAAGATGCTGTTTTTCTTCTGTTTTCCTTTATTTGATGTTATAAATTTACTGAGTTTTTTAATAATTTAGATTTGAAAGCATATATAACTCTATATAAGATAGAGTTATCAGGTACGAAGGAGATTTTGAAAACCAAAATATTATTTAGGGAATCAAACGAGCGCACCATTAGTGTCTTCGTATTGATTCATAAGATTGAGTAAAATATCATTGAACATTTTCTTTGGCCCATCTTCTTTTCGAATTCCTGTAACTATCCGAGTATAATCATTATGATTGTGTTAATCATTCAATCTTCAGAACGATTTTAATTGTAGAACAATTCCTTCTCTTTTGGCATATAAGTTGGGGCATAATAATCTAAGGCTTCAAAAACTCTTTTGATTGCAAAAAGGTTATGGTTTCTAACGACCGAGATATAGGTCCCTTGGAATTCTACTATGAATATTATCCTAAACCAATATCTAGGAAACTAAGTTTATTGACTGGAAGTCCTCCTCCAATTTCTCGTGCAACTGAAGGATTCATGTTCTACGAATGCGTTACGGTTAATCTGTTTAGGGTAAGACAGGGGTACACTTCAAAATACAATTGGAAACATAGTTCACAACCTACTCAGATGTGTAAACATTTTCGTTAGCTTTCCAACGCCTCTGGGAACATAAAAATCGGAGTTCCGGATTAATAGTTATAAATAAAATGAGTCGGAAAACTAGCAGAAATTTCTCATAGACTGGGACTGGCATGCGCTTAACCAGAGGGTTATAATAAGGTAACTTCTATTGACTCCCCACACTATTATCTTCTTGGAAGGGACTTGGTTAATGAATTTGGATCAGGAACTAATCCGATCAAAATTGGGTAATTCTGCTTGCCAATACGAAGATTGCACTAAGGTTTACTAGGTTGGCTTCATAACATTTAGAAATATAGCTCTGAAGAAAATGAATCTTGATCTAAACCTGGGAGTTATCCGAAAGGATTCTTCTAACTGTGACCTAAACTGGGGTTGATTCATACCATAAGGTAAGATTATCTGCGAAACAACATTTCGGTAACCGATAGGTTGACTAACCAACGGTCAGGGTTTCAGGGTGTCACCTAATCTTACAGATCTTAGAACACTTACATTACTACTGCCCAAAGGCTTTACTTAGTTGTAGCTCTCTAAGCGACCCATGATGACTTAGGCTACAACACCACAGTTGCACCGCATTCAAGGAATGAACAGTTTCCTCGACTGACACGGATGCCCTTCTTTTGCTACAGAATACCATCTGTAGCCCTCTGCTTCTGCTGCGTGCTCTGATGAAACTGGAGAGCTAGGAATCCTATGATTTAGGTTTTTGGACACTTTCGGGGCTGAGGCAACTAATCGTCATCATTCTCAGTAATTCAAATGAACTATTGAGTGGATCCTGACTCAATACTAAAGTGGCATATAGAGTCACAAGAAGGGGACGGGTTGAATTTTGACCCTTTGAAAATTTATATCCTGCAACTTAGAAAGTGTCCTCTCAAGTTTATACTTGGAGATGAGATAGTTAGTCATAAAACAATTTCACAAGACATTCTCTTCTTGAGTTGATTCCATGAATTGAACCTTCTCTTTGTTGAGTAGGTTCCACATAGTGAACCTTCTCATGTTAAGGAGGTTCGAAGCAGTGAACCTTCTTTAGTTAAGTAAGTTAAAAGTGTTTAACCTTCTCTTGGATGAGTGGGTTCCACATTGTGAACTTCCTCTACCTAAGTAGGTTCCTTGCATTGAACCTTCTCTTGTTGATAAGTTCAATACATAATGAGTCTTGTGTTGTGTTTATGCATAAAAACATTTTGTACATCATATGAAATTCATCCTTTTGTTGAACATGGTCATTTAATGTTTGATAACTTGAGGAACATATTATCAAGAGATATATATGTGAAGGATAAACTCTTTAAAGTAGAGAAGCTTATGAGGATGAAATCATTTCAGATTTAAGCTTCTTAGGATTAATCAAATTCTTTAAAACAATATATGATTTACGCATAACCTACATGAGTAGGTTAGTAACAATAGATAGTCAATATAGAATACTAACTTGTCAATGAAGAAGGCTAGTAACAATAGATAATCAGTATAGAATACTAACTTCTTAATGATGAGGGATAATTATGAATTATAGCTTGTAAGAGATATGTTGGTTTTATCTTGAGTTTAAAACATAGATGATATGTTCTTAGTTAAAAACCGTTTTGACAAGCATGAATGAATTAATCTTCTCTTAGTTTGAACAACCGCAAATAAGTTATAGCAAGTTAGCAAATAGTAAGGAAAGATAGTAAATAACACAGTAAAGTTATAGAGGTTCACCCAATCATGGCTACGTCCTCTCCCCACTTCCTTGTGAGTATTGCCACTATTTCCCAAATAGCTATTACACTTGCTTTTGATCAACACACAAAAGGCTTCACCAATACAAGCTTTTGATCGCACACAAAAGCCTACCAACACCACTTTCTTTTGATCTCTACACGAAAGACAAGTGCCCTCTTACACAGCTTCACCAAGTTGGATTGACCTACTAAGAAACTCTCTTCTAGTTTCCTAAAGATTTTCCTTTTCTTTTCTCACCAACACTCACCTCTCAATCTAGGGAGTTTGATGGAATGTTCACACAAACACTTACAACAATGGTTTTTGGGGTTTGGGATGTTTAAGATCTTGAAGATAAATCACACAAAGTGTATACAATGATGCTTATCAAGCTAACACACACTCAACAAAATAATCCCGGATCTGACATTTGAAGCATTGAGTGTGGGATGAGAAGGTTGGGTTTACTTTGAGACGCTTGAATGATGAGAGGTTCCAACACAATCTCATACTTGTAAATCAGGAAAACCAGACATTATATAGTCCCAAATGCTGAATATAGCCGTTAGAAACTTGTTTATATCCATTAAAAACTTGAAGAGTGCCGTTTGGAGTATCCTTTGGTCCATAAGAGTGACGTCAAGTAAGGTACAAAAGTTGACAACTTTTGAACTTTCTCCAGTCTGTCTTTATGCTTTATCTGCAGATGTGAACCTTCTCCAGCTGGATATGTACTCTTCTAGTAGTCTACTAATCAGCTATGCCTTAGGTTGTAACCGTTGGCCATCCTGGAATTGATTAAAAGGAACCTTCTCAAGCTTCCTAGGATGAACATCGACTCCAAATGTGGGAAAGGAATAATCATGCATTTCCTTCTTTATTGCTTGAAACTTTCCAACGTATTTATCACAAGATATCATCATTTAATTCAGGTGACGAGCATTTAAGAAAAGTTAATATGTATGGGTTGAAGTTGATATGGTTTCCAGCAACCTTCTCAACCTTCATTTAAGCTACACATCAACCTTCTCAGGCATAAACTTATGCTTCTAAGGTGTTTGTGAGTCAACCTTCTTTTGACTTCTGGTCAAACCTTCTGTTGACTTTTGGTCAACCTTCTGTAGAGTTGGTCAAACCTTCTTTTGACTTAATTTAAGCTTCTCATATTTAACCTTTTCGTGTTGAAGTCTTGGCTTGGTTAAACCTTCTCCTGACTTGGTCAAAACTTTAGTTGACTTAGTCAAACCTTCTCATTGATGAAGCTTCTTATGTTATTTTTACTCTTGACTTCTTGCATGTTTTGGTCATGCTTTTAGATAAGCTTTTGAACATTTGAGTAAAAGAGCATTGGTAGAATATAACCCAATTAGTGACTATTAGAATCTTCTATGCAAATACTTGTAGACTCCTTTGATCAATGTAATCATTAGGTTCTTAGGACTCCTCTTAATAGGAATTCACTTAGATGATTTGAACTTTCTCTTGATTGCCTAATGTCATCTCTTTTCTCTTTATGAATTTCCTTGTCCAACACCGTTGTAATTTAATAGTAAAGATAGTATGTCTTCATGAAGCTTGCATTACTATTCTTGTAATTTGTTGGTTCTACTTTGATTCTTCACTTCTTGATAATGACATGCATTGGATTGATCTAATTTGCTTCTAGCATGTCCACTTATAGGAAACATGTTCTTTCAACAAACTCAAGAGCACCCATTAGTAGAACACCATTCAAAACACTTAAGATTTAGTTCATAAGGTTTGTTGTCATTAAAACCATATATCCAAAAGGATTTGATCTCAACAATCTCCCCCTTTTTGATGATGACAAACCTTTAAGAACAAAACTTAAGTTTTTTGGATGGATATAATAATACATGCAAGAATGCTGATTTACTATCAAATTAAACTCCCCCTGAATTTATCCATGAAGTTTAAACTCCCCCTAAACTTATGCATCAGACTAATTAGCAACATTCTTCATTATTATTATATCTATCTTATTATTCTCCCCCTTTTGACAGCAATCAAAAAGAATTAGAGGGGAGGAGGATCAACATATTAAACTCAAGTAGTTTGCATTTAACATGATAAGCATATCCAATGTGAGAAATGTTTTTAGTTAATATTGCAATGTAGACGTAAGGAATCATAGTAATCGAAAGCAATATAATTGTATCAAGTAATTCAGCATATTCATTTGATCCACAAGGAATAGATAAAGAGATTTGAACTTAGCATGTTTAAACATTGAAGAACATATGCCTTCTTTAGTTAAAAAACTCTATTTGGGTTTTCTAGAAACATTATTCTCCTATCTTCACAAGCAACTCTTTCCTAATTGTTTCTCTCATTATTAGGCATTGAAGGAAAGCCTTTTATGTATAAGGGCACATCCTCTTATAATGCCTTTTGTATAGGGTTCAATGAATACAAAGTTCTTTACCAACCCTCAGATATAAACAATGGAGGATAACCAATTTACCATACTTAGTTCTACAAAGTCATATAAAATTATACACTCTTTCAAATTTATGCAAACACACAAGTGAACATAATGCACATTCTTAAGCTTTACTCAAAGCAGTCAGAGTGTGTGATATATCATAGATGCTATTTTCACTAGTTTCATTGTTTAAAAACACTATTAAAACATCTATCACAACAAGAGTATGCAGCAAGTATTGCAGAAACATGCATTCATAAGCTATATGGAGCTCACATATCTATTTTTGAGTGGAGACTATGAAAGTGAAGCAAGATTATCATATATCTATTTCAAAACAGATCTTTCTTGTTTAGAATGTGTCAAACGAATATTCAAAAGCATAAGTGAGAAGATTTCATTTTCCATAAATAAGATTTAGCACCTAGTTGCTCATTTAATATCAAACAACATCAAGAAAGCAATTAATTTTGCGTGGACAAACAAAAATGAGAAACATCTTATTGAAAACCTTCCAATCTTAAGTCCAATGATTGGACATCAGTATAGAACATGTTGAAGAAGGATCTTTTGCAAATATTATATCAGAATCTCCAATGTTGTAAAACCAAGATCATATTCCTAGAGTTAGTCATCAAATAAAGTATAGGCTTCTCAAGATATGCAAGTTAGCTTTGATTCCTTTTAATATTTGTCTTTAGATCTGTAAGTGCACCAAAATCAATTTGATAAAGGACATAATATGACTTAGATTAAATGATCAAAACATGAGACTATGTCATTTTTCCTCCTCAAGATATTAAGTTAATCATATTTCAGACTAGAAAATAAATCCTTACTTTAAAAGATTTTCACATAAACATGTTCTTTAGAAAGAACATATCAGAACTTTACAATGATATGACTAGTGCATATTTGAAAACTTGCTTTGAAAGATGTTAATTTAATACTTATGATCTCCAACCTTTTTCAGCCATTTTATATACCAAAAGAAATCATATGATAAACAATAGGTGCATCTTTCTTAGAATGTAAGACATGATTTAAATGGGACTCAACAATGCATCTAATGGTGTAACAGTTTGAAAGATTCATTTCACATTGACTATTGACATGTGTTTACCAGGCCTACAACTCAATGAAGCTATTTAAGACAACAAACCATTTATCGAAAAAGGTTCATGAAAGTTACAACAATATGGAAGCTTTAGAATCAAAGGTTGTGCAACAAAATTCTTTCAACCATTGAATTATACACAAGAATCATTAGAACATTTGTTATCTTAATTAGGATGGGGATCAACTTGCACTACAAGATATTAACACATAGAGCATTTAGCACCACATCATAGAAATTAACATAGTATGTGAGTCTACATTTCTGCAAAGAATGACACTTGACAATGCAACATCTTATCTAACATATTTAAAGAACACTTCATTTTAAATAGACTTTTAACATGTGTTCAAAAAGCTTAAAGTATCGTGCAATAATATCAATTATCAACAAAATTGCAAACTTGATTATGATCACCATATTAGTATGAGAATACTTATAACTAAAGATTGTACAAACATATTTTATGTAGAACTAGGCTCATGCACATTTAAGTTTAAAGTAAATAGTGATACATACAATTAAGCTTTTAAGATCATATATTGCATCAATCATTTTTGCATTCATTCATAGGACCAAACAATCAATCTTATCATATCATATATTCACACATAATTCATATATATCAAAATGAAGTTATGATGAGATTGAGTGTACCTCCTTTAATGACTTTCTTTCTTAAGACTTTTCATGATAAGAGCATCCTCAAGGACTTTATAGTATGAATTCATGCTCGTTCATTTATCATCATAGTACTTTGTGAAAAGCTGACAGATGGATGAAGATGGTTGTTTCAGTCTATTTTTCTCACTGATCTAGATAGTGGAGGGGTCCACATTCAAGTCTCTGTCTTCAATTAGCACTTGCTTATTTAGTTGAGAAGCTTCAACAGTGGTCATAACAACTTCATGAGAAGGTTGATCTGCAGCAGGCTTTGGAGAAGGTTGATGTTGAGTAACTTCCAGATTTTCCTCAACTGAGTTAGCAACTTCCTCATCAGAGAAATGTTCTTTGTCAAAGAACATACTTTTATCTTGCTAATCCTTTTCATATGATATCATCACCATGCTCCCCCTGAGATGATTCCAATATTTTCTTTTTAATTTGTTCAGCTTCTTGGATCCTCTCAAAGTGAAGCCCATGGAAGGATTTCAGTCCTTCCAACATGCTTATCTCAAATTCATCCTTCATCATCTCACAATGTGTGTACTACCATGAAATTTCAAATTAAACTTCTGAGCATCTTCTGAGTTGTATGAGTTGGTCTTTATCTCTTTATCATCAACTCTCAAGAGGCATTTTCTTCTCCTTTTATCATTCAATAAATACTCCTATATCACAAAACGAAAATGATTTTGGTACCCATCCTTTTGTGGTCCTTATGGGTTAGTATACCTTTTCTTGCTATTTTTCCTCACGTGGTAAAATAATAAGGTCTCAACCAAGATGTTCCAACCTCATGTGAAAAATACTGCACTAAAGTATGTGTGCATTTTCTCCTTTTGTCTTAGCACTTATCACCCATTATAACCACTTTAAATACTTTAATGCATAAAGATCATTTACCAAAAACTTCCAAGTTGACACTCAACTGATTTTCTAGTATTCCCAAAATTCGATTTCCTTTTTTTTTAAAAGAATGAGCTGGTATCTTAGAAAGCACAATTTTTAAGATAACATTATGCACGAGTGTAAAGAGAATTTTTCCTATTTATGAATGAACCATTTTTCAAGAACACATGCATATCAATATCCAATTATAGTTTTAATGATGTACAAAAATATTGATGCATCATGAACTTTAGTTAATGTTCATATGAAAATCATTTTAATCACGAAAGAAATAAGCATAAGACTTGTTGCTTTGTAACAAGAGATAAATGTGGTTAGTTAATAAGTTTTTACCAAGTTTCTGAAAAAGAAGGATGATACACACGAATGATATTTTTCTAGAAACAGTTAGTTTGGGGCATATAACCTTTGTTGCATAAATTACATATGTCTAGCCCTTAGACATCATGATGTTTTCTTCGCATAAGAATAAAACATGTACAACCAGTCAATGAGTAAAATAATAGACATTTGAGTTTTCATGTAAAGGTCTCATGTTCTTACCTTACTGACTATCATGCTGTCATGAAACTTACCACATTCTTGCAACTTCATGGATTTGGCAAGCATCATAATGGACATACTTTGTAGAACGCGAGCTTTCCAAGACTTTGAGTGCATTGGTTCTAACTTTGACACATGACTCAATCCATGTGGGTCCTCCATAAATTTTTCCTTTTGTAAACAAAACTTCATTCCGTCTATCATGAAGGTTACTTGTGACATCTCTTTTATAGAGTGGTTGCAACCTTTTCCTGATGCTTTGCGTGATCTCTTTTCAATATACTCTTGTTGGCTTGTCTTGTAAAGCTATGCTCAGAGTTGTGAATGAATGAAAGAAAATTTGGAAGCCAAAGCGAGATGATTTTCTCGAGAGCACAATGAGTTTAAGCTTCACCAAATTTCAAAAATTTGACCGATTTCATTCCCAAACATTTTTCATATGTTTGATAATATAATACAAGATTTCAGACTCTTGCAAAGCACAACTCTCATCCACCTTTTATCATGATAAGTTGCTTTAGAAAAACTCAAAAGAACGAGGATTTATATTCTCCATTCTTTTCAGTATAGTATATAAGGCTCAAGGATGCAACAAAACATAAGTTGAAAGAATTCATACAAGTGGGTTGTTATTCACAATAAGTGTTCCCCAATTTACTTTTGACTAGCATGCAACAAGTACCTGCTAGTATTCTATCAATATGTAAAGCATGTGGTTCAACACTATGTATGTTAGAACAAGCAAGACAGCACATCATTTTGATTTTCACATTTTTCATTCTAAGTGTCAAGGATGGGTATTGTGAGATTTTGAAAAGTAGCCTATAAGACATTACCTTGTGGCATTTTCTGTTTTGCTTATGAGAGTAAAAAGGATTTATTATGACTTTTCAAACTAGTGGCTTGTGACTTTTTTATCTTTCCTATGTTTTTCTATTTAGAGAAAACTCATCTCTAATAGCTTCTCAATCTAGTGGCTTACTGACTTGTTTTATTAAGGATGAAATATTCAAATTTAAATTTAAAACAAGCTTACTTGTTGATACGGCATGTATTCATTTTCCATCTATCCCACCTTCTCAACTTCTTCTTCATCAATATTGTTTTCTGCATATCTCAAATCTCTTTGTAAATCAAATCTCTGATACCAATTGAAGTGGCATATAGAGTCACTAGAAGGGGAGAGGTTGAGTTGTGACCCTTTGAAAACCTATATCCTGCAACTTAGAAAGTGTCCTCTTAAGTTTATACATGGAGATGAGATAGATAGTCATAAAACAATTTCACAAGACATTTTCTTCTTGAGTAGGTTCCATGCATTAAACCTTCTCTATATTGAGTAGGTTCTACACAGTGAACCTTCTCACGTTGAGTACGTTTGAAGCAGTGAACCTTCTCTAGTTAAGTAAGTTCAAAGTGTTTAACCTTCTCTTGGATGAGTGGGTTCCACACTGTGAACTTCCTCAACCTAAGTAGGTTCCTTGCATTGAACCTTCTCTTGTTGGTAAGTTCAATACATAATGAGTCTTGTGTTGTGTTTATGCATAAAAACATTTTATACATCATATGAAATTTATCCTTTTGTTGAACATGGTCATTTTGTGTTTGATAACTTGAGGAACATACTATCAAGAGATATATATGTGAAGGATAAACTCTTTAATTTAGAGAAGCTTATGAGGATGAAATCATTTCAGATTTAAGGTTCTTAGGATTAATCAAATGCTTTGAAACAATATATGACTTTTGCATAAAATACATGAGTAGGTTAGTAACAATAGATAATCAGTATATAAAACTAACTTCTCAATGAAGAAGGTTAGTAACAATAGATAATCAATATAGAATACTAACTTCTTAATGATTAGGGATAGTTATGAATTATAGCTTGTAAGAGATATGTTGGTTTTATTTTGAGTTTAAAACATAGATGATAAGTTCTTAGCTAAAAATCGTTTTGAGAAGGTTGAATAAAATAACATTCTCTTAGTTTGAACAACCGCAAATATGTTATAGCAAGTTAGCAAATAGTAAGGAAAGCTAGTAAATAACGCAGTAGATTTATAGAGGTTCACCCATACCTGGCTACGTCCTCTCCCCATTTCCTTGTGAGTATTTCCACTATTTTCCAAATAGCTATTACACTTTCTTTTGATCAACACACAAAAGACTTCACCAATACTAGCTTTTGATCACACACAAAAGCCTAGCAACACCACTTTCTTTTGATCTCCACACAAAAGACAAGTGCCCTCTTACACAGCTTCACCAAGCTGGATTGACCTACTAAGAAACTCTCTTCTAGTTTCCTAAAGGTTTTCATTTTCTTTTCTCACCAACACTGACCTCTCAATCTTGGTAGTTTGATTGAATGTTCACACAAACACTTACAACAATGGTTTTTGGGGTTTGGGATGTTTAAGAGCTTGAAGATAAATTACACAAAGTGTATACAATGATGCTTATCAAGCTAACACACACAAAACAAAAGAATCCCAGATCTGACATTTGAAGCTTTGAGTGTGGGATGAGAAGGTTGGGTTTACTTTGAGAATCTTGAATGATGAGAGGTTCCAACACAATCTCATACTTGTAAATCTGGAAAACCAGACATTATATAGTCCCAAATGCTGAATATAGCCGCTAGAAACTTGTTTATATCCATTAGAAACTTGAAGAGAGTTGTTGTGCAAAAATGTGTGCAAGTATACACAGTCAAACAAGTAATAAAATGATAAGTAAAGATAGTTCCCACGAGGACTGAGATTTAATAAGTAACTCTATGTGCTAGCACTAGGATTAATGAGTGAAAAGTGAAAATGAAAGCATGGTAAAAATTGATTGTTGTGCAAAGTTAAAGTAAGTGATTTAGGAGAGTAAAACAGTAAAATAGTAGACTAAAATAAGAGAGATGGGATAGCCAAGACTAGGATCAGTAATTAAACACTAATGATGAAATGCTGTGACTAGTGCTATGATAGCATTCAGTGCACAGAAAAAAATTGGATATTCCTATCACTGTGAACGAAATGTTGTCAAGGTTTCCTTATTCCTAAGCTCCCATTGAGGTTCATTTCGTTGTTTGAGAAGCATGTTTCCGATCACACTATGGCCTAGCTTCATATTCCTATTCTTCACTAGGAAAGGGTAATATTCCTATTATTCTTCAAACCATATTAATTCGTGAAATCTGCACGTAAATTTCTTTCCAAAAATAAAAGCACTTTACCCAAGTTAAAGTGATCAACTTCAAAATGAATGTATAGCATTAAATCACACGAATTAATGAAGCATCAAGCTGTAATCACTTTAAACATCAATAAATCTTAATTACATCACCATAGTCTTGACTACAAAGAGATTTAGCTCATAGTGAGCTCAATCATGGTAAAACAGCATTCAACTAACATAAACGATGCCATTAAAACAGTTACAGCACTGAAACAGAATACACAAGAAAATACAGAGAGATACAAACTAAGTGAAGCTCAAAGTGAACTTCAGGTGCTGTAACTCTGCTATAGTTTTGCTGTGCTGTGCAGGTGAAGATCTGTGCTGCAGAATCTGTGAATCCAGCTTCAGAAATAGAGTTTTAGTACTGAAAATGGTGGATGATGGTTGGGGAAGACGATGAAACACTGGAATGGAAGGTGGGTGTGTACTCTCTGACCTAGGGAATAGTGGAGGCTGATGTGATGTGCATTTTTAGGGTAAAGTACCTATTTATATTCCTCTCTCCAAGTACCATTGGGCCTCTCATTCCGTGGCACACTACCAAGTGCTGCCAACCCTAATTACAAGGACAGTTTATCCTTTAGCATCCCACTAACGCACAGATTCCAAGATGTCAATTTCCACTAAGGACAAAACACCTCTTTCTTGCTTATACCACCAGTGATGCCTTTAAAATTGTACTCTTCACCAGCAGTCTGTCACGATGCTACCATAGCACTAACCACAGCATTGATTCAACTAAAAATCCTGCACACTAGCACACAAGTTAAATCCCACAAAAATGGCACTTGCGTGCCCAAATTAACATTTTCACACAATTAATGACACTTAGCTGAATATGCACAATTTATACATTTATTCACATTAATTACTCTAGAATAAACGTAATTCTTGCTTGTTTTGGATGTAAATAACTTACATTTCTGTGAGTTATCACACCCCCAAACTTGAACCATTGCTTGTCCTCAAGTAATGACAGCACAGACACAAAAAATTGACAACCCAAAACAAACAACATACTGAGTAGCATAGCACTGAACATAGCATCAGATGATAGTATTCACATAGTTTTTTTTCTTGACTCGGCTTTTATTTTCTCAAGGCTTTCCCCTCAGACTTAACACTTTAGACACCTTAGCAACATAAGAAATCATAGCTTTTGCCCCCTAGCTTAAGTGTGTGTGTGTGATCTCTTGCAATTTTTCCATAGACTCCAACAATTACTAGTCTTGGCTTTGGATCCCACTTAGAATTTCCTACACTGTCCTTCCTTATCGTTAGCTACAGACACAACTTATAATGATGAGTGAGAATGGGGATAGTTAACCTAAGAGATGAGCTATCCTCATTGAGTTCTGCCTTCGTACTATTTAGCTTTGTCTTATTATTATTATTATTATTATTATTAGTAGATGCTACCATCAATGCTACGCTAGCATTATACTAACAGTAGCTACATAGCACAACACAAAATAGAAAATAACAACAAAACAACAGTAAAAACAGAACTTAAACATATTTTCATTGATAATGCAACCAAAACAACTGCTCCACCCCCCAACTTAATCATTGACAGTGTCGTCACTGTCAAATGACTAAGTCAGAGATGGGCACTGACTATAAAAACAAAGCATTTTAAAAACAGGAATATAAAAGTGCAGAAATAAAAGGGTGGGATCACTTTTGTTTCTTTGCAGGTGGGGAATCCTTTGAGGAAGGTGCTGGCGGCACAAGAATCTCATCCTCTTCTTCTTCTTGAATTAGAACACTTTTTCTTCTGGGTGCTCTAACAGCACAGACTTTTCTCCTTGTTCAAGTTGACTTAGGATGCAACTGGAAAGGAGCAAGCTCTGGAATCTGATTTGAAGTGGCTTCAACAGGCTTCTTTGACTTTTGTACATGGGATGCTGTTTTGGCAGCATGCCCCATAGCACTTACAGACTTGCTTCTCTCAGCATCATGTTTTGACTTCTGCTCCCTCTCCTCAACAGCACTTGCATCTCCACTGACCTCGCCAACATTATCTGGAGCACCAGTGGAGTTCACTTCAATGTTCCCAGCAGAGTTCACCCCTCCTTTTGACCTAACAGGGGTGGTCCTACTGGTGCTTCCTCAGCAGGTACGTTCACACCCGCATCCTTCTTTTCTTCTTGCTTCCTCTCAACACTTTCCTTCACTTCATCATCAAAAGTCAGAATTACTTCAGGGTCAAGCACTAAATCGTCTTCATCTTGATCAAACGTAGGCACATCCTCTGCTTCACACAACAGGCTAATCAGGTTTAGGTAAAACATCCTCCCCTCAGTCCTTCTTGCACATATCAAGATCTCTCTCTCTATCAGCCTCCCCACATTAATTTTTTTGTAAGATATGAATGCATCTAACAGTAGCATCCTCTCCTTATGCCAGTAAAAGTTGTGAGTTGTTAGCATTAGAGTACTCATCACCCATAAAGACAGAGATTTGAAAAACGGCTTCAGATTATTCCTCTTCACTTTAAAAGTGCTTGAATCTTCCTTCACCCATTCAATCTTCGGGAGGCACATTACTCTCAGCAACCGACTCATTACCTTATCATTAGCAGCACTCACCAACTCCTCTAGTCCTTCTTCTATGTTTGGCAACCCCATCACTTCGTTGATTCGTTCAGCCGAAAAGGAAACCATACGCCCACGCACCACAGAGAAGGATGGCTCAGGTTTTCCATTGATCTTCTCTGGAACCCCCGCAGAGAACTCACGGGTTAGGGTAGGAAGCACAAATGGGGGGTGAAGCATAAGCTTCTCCTATTGAACAGCAGCGAACAACTTCTGAATAGCAGGGGTGACACATTTGGGCAAAATGCCACTCTCGGGAAGAGGGTTACGGTACTGAGTGTGATTTTGGAAAAGATCACGAGCATATTTTCTTGGCAAATAATTAAGGACTTCATCAGGAACTTGCTTAGGTTTGGATTTCTGGCTTTTTGAGCTCGGGGACTTGGTTTTGGGGGCCATTGGAAGGTAGAGCTGTTCATGGTTTGGTTCGGAAGGAGAACCGAACTGAACCAAATCGAACCGGTGAAAACAATTTGCCGAACCTAACCAAAGTGGTGAAAACAGTTCGGGAACTAAACCGAACTCTGTTAACGGTTCGGTTCGCAGTTCTAGTCCTGAACCGAACTGTTAAAAAAAATAAAACTGAACTGATTATGCAACAACCTGAACTTGAAGTCAAAAAATTATATTATATATCACGACTTTTTTCAAAAGGAAGCTGTTCAACCAACTGTTGATATGTCACTTCAATCAACACTCTGGCAGTGACACAGAAAAAAATCACTTTAAATCAATCATAATTTTATATTAAAATAAGAGAAACCATGTTAACTCCCTAGTTTCTTCAGCCAAGTTTTTCCTTTGACAATTTTATATTATGTCATTGACGGCTGTCATAATAAAAAAACCAGACCTAAGATTGACATTCTCCAAAGCACGAGACATAGGCACATAGCGAAAGAACAGTAGTAGACTAGTATTAATAGTTTGCAGTTTAAATGGTTAACTGACAGTTTTGATAAGTAAGTTCAGTTTATGAACAGAACTTAATAAGTTGGTTCAGTTCAAGAATTGCATCAATAGTTCAGTTTTTTTAAGTTTGGTTCAGTTTGGTTCTGCAGTTCGGTTCAGTTTTTAGTTTTTTTTGAACAGCCCTAGTTACTCGACCCAAATATACAATCGAATAGATTAATGGAACCAATTTAACTATTTGAATCTTTTGTTTATGGATTCTTAATGCAGGGAGAATTTCAAAATCTTTAATGAAGAACAATGATTCAGAAAAGGATGAAGAAGTGGTTGCTGCAATTGCACACTCATATTGTTTTTCTAATGATAATAACAAAAATGTTGATTGCGGTGAAGATAAGGATTGTTATGAAAATAACAAGGGTGATCGATAGTGTAACATCATGAGAACTCTAATCATAAGGGCAGTGCTGGTTTTGCTCCTCCAACAAAGAAGGTAACTTATATTTCTTTTTGAAATATTTACATTTTTGGGCTAGAAACCATTAATATTTATTGCATAAACATCAATATATTGTTTATTTTCACAAACTCAGATATTTTTAAATTTGAAATGTATTTTTCTCATATTCATGATTATCTTTCAAACTATATACCGATATAGAATGCAAGTTTACTCGAGGTATCAGCTTCAACTTTGAGAAAAGAAAGGTGCTATAAAAGGTTCCATCTGAATAGGAATCCAACAGAGAAGTAGAATACAAACTGCAGAAGAATGGAGGATCAATAAGGTATGTAGTGAAATTTAAAATAAATATTACTAGGTGTTTAATTTTTTTTCCTAATTGATAAAGTAAAAACTGACTATCCATAACTGTATTAACTCAAACCTTAACTATTTTGGATTGTGGTGAGGTTTGAAATTATAGTTTCAGTCATAGATGTTGACTCCTCAAAATCTTTGTGTTGCAGGGAGTCGTAGACAAACATTCCATAAATTTCAACTTTGTTGTGATTCAAAAGACGGCTCAAAAACTGTTATATAGAGAATTCAGTTGCGGTTGTGAAGTCTTCTTCTTTCATCCTAGTTTTTTCGAAAATTTTCTTGCACTATTGTTGGTGTAATATAAGTTGTACCAATTTAAATTATTTTTTATTAATTAATATTTTCATATGTAAATAAAATCAACAATTTCATATTGAATATAATGATGATGCAGGACATTTTATTTATTTTTATTGGGTTACATCATTTTCTAAATTGCTTATGACATATTCTAAAAGAATATCGTTATAGCAACATAAGTTGTCTCGAACATGTCTTCTCGTATTTGCTGGTTGACATTACGATCAGTCATTATATTATGAAATTGTTATGTTCTCCAGTAAGAGATCGGCCTAAATGAATTGGTCAAAATAAGTGAACGGAGGTCAGACATGGATCTTCGCCAGAGTCTCAACATACACATAATCTTTCCATGGGCCTCTATTTTGACCCAATTGCAATCTTGGGGAGTGCGAATTTGCACCTCAGCATCGCCAACAAATAAGGAGTCTGAACCACATCTTTCGAAAGAGCTACTGTCACTCAAGACACCAGAATCAGAGTGACTTCCCCCTCCACCAGACAGCAGAACGACTCGGAGAATTCTCCCTTGATGTATCTCTCTAATCTTTGGAGTAGTTTTCTTCTTCCTGGACCGGTTTGGGTGAACGAAGCTTCTTTGGATCGTTCTTATGTCGAACCATAATGCGACCTTCAAGGATAGAGTTTACTCGTCAAATCAATCACTAAAACATCAAAAACCTCTCATTCGAGATACCGAACTGAGATTCGGTCTCTGAGGAATCCATTATAAATCGTAAGGGAGAACAAAAGTAGTGCAAACCACCTCCTCCGAAGAAAGACGTCATAGGGGGTAGGAGGATGTCCCTTCGAATGAACCAACCAACATCTAGCCAAGAAGTTGCTAGAGCGAGCGGCTAACGGAGGGAAATAAAAGCAAAGAAAGAAAAGGAACTTGCGAAAATACCTAGTTGTAGAAAAACTGGCACACATCAACAGTAGGAATACCTCCGAGGATCTCAGACTAAAAGTTTATGTCAGCCAATCAATTAAACACGGAGCACCAAATGGACAAATGAGGAAAGAGTATCCCTATTTATACTAAGTCGAGGAGCACGAATGGGCAGAATCGCAAACGACATGACCATAACTGGTAGTAATTATGAGGCGCGAGAAACAAGATCTGCTCGAGGATTCTTTTATGACGTGACACTTCGGTAAACCCTGAAGCTACCCTCACTACAAGAATAAGGTTGATTTGCCACGGACTTTTCCGACGGACAAATATTTTGTCGCTATTTGTGACAGATTTGTGACAGAAGTTTCGTCGCAACTAGACGTTTCAATTCCCTCCTAATTTTTCCGATGGATTTTAAAGTTGTCGCTAATTTCAGACGGAAGTTTACGTCGGAAATCCGTCGCAACCCTCATTTCTGCTCGAACCCTCATTTCTCCTCCCTCACTCACCGCAAACAGAACCCCTTCTCTTCCTCACTCTCTCCTCCTTCGACCTCCAACCCATCACCGCTCCGGAAACCCTATACCCGTCCACCATGGCATCGTTCTCTTTCCCTTTCTCCCTCTATCAGCGCCTCAAGACCCAAAACTCAAACCCCCAGTTCCCTCCTTGTCTCAGCAACGAAAATCAGGGCTTCTCCTCAGCCATTCGCCTTCTCTCATCGTCTCTCCTCTATTCTTCTTCTTATTTGTATGTGTTTTTCTTCTAATTTACTTCTATTTTATAGAAAACTCCCAATTTTTGGTTGAATCAAACTCCCAATACTGTCATTCTGCTTCATATCTTCTCCTTGGCATTCAGTAGTTGGCCTAATTGGTTGAAGGTTCCAGGTAACTATTGCAGCATTCAAACATATTTTTTTAGGGTTTTATGGTTGATTGGATTTAGAATCTGTAGCTGTTGATTTGACTCTATATTTTTTGATGAAACCCACTCCATAAACATCCATTGAGGGACCGGAATTTTCGGGTTACTGATTTTGGGGTTAGAGGTTTCCGGGTTATTGATTTTGGGTTGGCTATGACCTTTAGTTTGCGGGTTACTGATTTAGGACCAACTTTCCAATAAGAATGTGATATGTTAATATAATGATGATAGTTGTTGGCTGAGTTAGAAGTCAATGGTTGATGGCTTATTTATATGTTAATATCAATCTCATGGAATGGTGGTTTTGTATTGCTATTCTTGTTTCTTTCAGCTACTCGACTGCTGATTCCATGGCTTCTGAGTTCCTTCACATGGTCAGTGACTCAATCCCTCTGATCATTTTTTTATTACTTCATAGTCAAGCCCTGCTTTCTACAATGGTCCTATCCCATGTTGTGCTCTTTCTTACTGTGGGGAAGGTGAGCATATGATTGTTTTGGATAATTTGAGGAACTTTTTGAGTAATAGAGAGAACTTTTGAGGAACCGAACGAGTTCATTCCTCTCATCATCACAGCCTCCATGCTTGGCGTCGAGGTGAGGCGAATCCATGTAGAACAAGGGAGTTCCGCCGACATCATGTTCCAAGACCTCCTCCCCAAGCTCGGCCTGACCTCTAGGCTACCTCGATGTCATGGTGACCTATGGTCGGAAGAAGCTCGCTCGCACTATCAAGACAATCTTCTTAATAGTGCCACTAATTACCCCGTATCACTGTATTGTGGGCAGACCGACTTTAGCCAGGCTCGGCGTCGTCGCCTCCACAGTACATCTGAAGATGAAGTTTCACTCGCTGGTGGGCAACATCATAAATGTGTTGGCCGATGTTAACTCCGTGGAAAGATGCCAGTATCTTGCTCTCAAAGGCACCCAGCGCAGGCTGCAAGAGCTCCCCAGCTTCCACCAACCACTGGTTAGGTATACCTCACCGAGGTCGACGCCCGCTACGACCCGGATAGCTCTGAGGATGAGGATGGCGACGAACTTGCCAAGGAACTTAAGAAAAAGATCAAACACCCCGAGCCACAAGGTGAGTTCCTTGAAGTTCCGCTTGGCGATGACCCCACGAAGACTGTTAAAGTAGGGGCTCACCGAGGCAGTCAGAGAAAGCTTAATTGCGTGCTTGCGACGAAACGCCGATCTGTTCGCCTGGTCCGCATCAGAAATGCCTGGGATCCCACTAGAGGTAGCGTGCCATCACCTAGCGGTCAACCCCGAAGTCAAGTGCGTGGGACAACGACGTCGAGCCCAGAGTGAGGAGAAGGCCGAGGCAGCGGCGAAGGCTGTGGCCGACCTCCTATCTGCAGGTTTCATAAAAGAGGTGAAGTACACCACCTGGCTGTCCAACATGGTGCTGGTCAAGAAGAGCAACGAGAAATGGAGAATGTGCGTAGACTATACTGATCTCAATAAAGCGTGCCCCAAAGATGCCTTTCCCGTCTAAAGCATTGACAAGCTCATGAATAACGCATCCGGCTTCCGACTCCTGTCCTTTCTAGATGCCTACTCCGGATATAACCAAATCGCAATGAATCCCCCGGACAAGGAGAAAAAGGCTTTCATGACGAGCCAGGGGAACTACTGTTACAGGGTCATGCCTTTTGGGCTTAAGAATGCAGGGGCCACTTACCAGTGTATGATGAATAAGGTTTTCTAGAGCCAAATCGGCAGAATAGTCAAGGTCTATCTCGACGACATGATTGTGAAAAGCAAGGCGGATGAAGGGCACTTGGCCGACTTACAGGAAATCTTCGACGAGGCAAGGAAAAACAGCCTCAAGTTCAACCCTGAAAAGTGTACTTTCGGCGTCAGGGCGGGGAAGTTTCTTGGTTTCTGCTTAACTGAAAGAGGGATCAAGGCCAATCCTAATATATGCAGAGCCGTGACCAACATGCGTCCCCCAACCACGAAGAAGGAAGTGCAGAAATTGACAGGCATGATTTCGGCCCTCTCCAGGTTTGTATCCAAGACGGCCAATCATTCACTCCCCTTTTTCAAAGTCTTGAAGAAGGGCGTAGAATTTAAATGGACGCCCGAGTGTGAGAACGCTCTCACCGAGTTCAAGGAAATACTGTCTGAACCCCCAATACTACTTAAACTAGTCGAGGGTGAAACACTTTATCTATTCCTCACTGTAACCGAGGAAACGGTGAGCGCAGTCCTGATCTGGGAAATAGAAGAAGGGCAGCGACCAGTGTACTTCGTGAGCAAGGTGCTGCAGGGGGCCGAGTCCTGACACCAAAATATTGAGACGGTGGCCTTAGCCCTGGTCGTGGCCGCTAGAAGACTAAGACCGTACTTCGTAGCTCACCAAATCGTTGTCAGAACGGATCAACCAATCCGGCAGATTTTGCACCGTCACGACCAAGCAGGAAGAATCATCAAGTGGGCCGTAGAATTGTTTGAGTTTGGCATCAAATATGAGTCCCGATCCGCCCTTAAGGCTCTGGTCTTGTCGGATTTCATTGCGGAAATGACACCATCACTCTCCGAGATTACTCCTTTACAATGGAAGCTCCACGTCGACGGTTCGTCAAATTCAAAAGGTAGTGGAGTGGGGCTCATCCTCGAGAACTTCGAAGGGCTGATGATCGAAGTTTCCCTCAATTTCACCTTCACCACCTCGAAGAACCAGGAAGAATATGAAGCCTGCATTGCCGGATGGAAGCTAGCCTCGGATTTTGGGGCATAGACTATCGAGCTGAACACGGATTCGCTACTGGCATTCTCCCAAGTCAAAAAGGACTTCTTGACAAACGACCCCATTGTGCAACGGTACCTGGCACGGGTATGGGAGTTGTTCCTTCGTTTCAAGTAGGTAGAATTGAAGCATGTGCCTCGGACGGAGAATGCCCGAGTTGATGTCCTAGCCAAGCTTGCTAGCACAAAGCCAACGGGCAATTTACGGAACATTATTCAAGAAAACCTGGGAGGAACTAACCGACCCCAAGGAACCCACTGCGGTTCTGCGCCGGGCAACATCTTACTCCATCATAGGTGGGAAGCTCTTCCGGCGCGGTTTCTCCACTCCCCTTTTGAAGTTCGTAGAAAGGGAGGAAGCCGGGTATGTGCTCAATGAAATTCATGAAGGTATCTACGGTTAGCACCTAGGGGCACGGGCCCTAGCGAAGAAGGCCCTTAAGGTAGGTTACTACTGGTCGACCATGATGAAGGATGCCCCCGACCTCGTCAAAAGATGCGACACCTGCCAGCGATACGCTGACGTCCACCATGCACCCCAAGTCGAACTCTCTTCCCTGTTGGCAGCATGGCCATTCAGCCAGTGGGGAATAGACCTCCTCGGACCTTTCCTGCCTGACCGAGTCGGGGTCAAGTACTTAATCCTCGCCATCAACTATTTCACCAAATGGATCGAAGCAGAACCACTAGCCCAGATAACTGCCAACAATTGCATCAAGTTTGTCAAAAAGAACATCCTGACCAGATTCGGGGTCCCCTCCGTGGTAATCAATGACAACGGGACATAGATCGCTGATAAGGGATTTTGAACATCAAGCAACACTTCTCCTCCGTCAAGCACCCTCAAACCAACGGACAGGTCGAGTCGGAAAATTGGGTCGTGCTCAAGGGTTTGAAGAAAAGACTGAAAGGGGCGAAAGGAGCGTGGCCCGATGAATTGCCATATGTCCTCTAGGGATATCGAACAACACCGCATTCCACCATCAACGAGACCCCCTTTAGATTGACGTATGGAACCGAGGTAGTCATCGGTGTAGAAGTTGGAGAATCTACGTGGAGGACTCTGTACCCTTTCAGCCACGATGCAAACAACAAAGCTGCAAGAGAAGAACTAGACCTCGTGCAGGAAGTTCGGGATAAGGCACAACTTGCCGAGGCCGTTGTTAAAGCCCGGACTGCTAGGCGATACAACCAGATGGTCATCACTCGAGACATCAACGTCAGAGATCTCGTCCTCCGACGTGCCGACGTCAGCAACAAAAATGCCCTTGAAGGCAAACTTGCGCCCAACTGGGAAGGACCATACCGAGTCGCAACAAAGACCGGGAAAGGAGCCTACCACCTGGAAACCCTCTCCAAGGAGCCGATACCCCGAAATTGGAACGCTACCAAACTCAGGCTGTACTACAGCTGATCAAATGTAACATTCAGACCAATAGCGTCCCTGAATAAAACCATTTCTCACTGTCATTCTGTTTTCCTAATTAACAGGGCTCACGGTGACACTTGCCCCCGACTCGCGACAACGGTGCAAGGCGAGGCCGTCAAAGAACGATGCACAAGTCCTCCTCGACTCCGAGCTTAAATACTCAATCATGGAGCGCGCCATGGTCCACATCCACCCCGAACCCGCTCTTCGCGAGCCAGCTTCCTTTTTCGGCTTGGCTTAAATGCTAAGATGGAGACTGGAGGAAGATGTCCCAAGCGACTTCGACCCCGCTCTATGAGCACATTCCTTCTCCCGGGCTCCGAGCTTCAATGCTCAGTTCGGGACCGAGGAAGAAGTCCACTGCGGCTTCGAACACTCTTGACTCCGAACTTAAATGCTTAGTCGAGACACAATTGACTCCAAGCTTAAATGCCCAGTCAAGATCTACTTGATTTCGAGCTTAAATGCTATGTCAAGCTTTTTAGCAAGAAGGACCACGGCGACTCAAGGTCGGTACCGAGACCTAATCTCACAACCTCGAACGTCGAAAAGCGATGATTCCCACCTTACTGTGCTGGAAACAAAAAGGGGATCGAAGACCCAGTTCCTCAGGTCGAGTCCGACCACAGTAACTCTACCTCGACTTGGGTGGTCACCGTTCCGGACTGGGCGGAACCCTTCAAAGGACTTGGACCCGGCCCATTTCCGTATTCTGCCGCGGTCGCATCCACACCTCACCCGCATCCAACGGTCAGAACCTGTCCACCCGATCCAATGGTTTGGGTATGGCGCCGCTGAGTATAAATAAGTGAGCAACTCTCCATTTCCAGGTACACACTCATTTCTCTCCTAAAATACCTCTTCTCTTCCCTTCTTGACTTAAGCATCAGAGTGCTTACAAGTACCCCACCCAAGGCGCGGGAAAAGGTCATGTCTGCCCATCCGAGGTCAGCAACCATCCATCCGAGGTCAAGTCTCAACCATCGCGGAGCACCTTACCTTGAACTCCACACCCGTACTCCGGTACCGAACAGTTTTCATTAGTGTTAAAGTGCTAAGGTACGAAAGAGATAGGTGAGTGGAAGGTGAAATCAAATGAGAAAGAAATATGAGAATTATAGGGGGAGCATTTCAGTGAATCAGAGATGAAAGAAAAGAACAAAGGAAAATTAAGAGACATTAAATTAAGGAGGCCAGATCCTATGAGGAAATGACAATCTCCATTACTTTTAACATAGACATGACATATGTGGAACTAAGTAAATCCAACGGTCTCGGTTGAAAATTTGAAATTAAAAGAGGGAAAATCCAATCTGATCTTCTCCAAGTCTCCAACCTCGACCCATGACCATCCACTGTCGGGTCTGCGAAATACCCGGAACCATTTTTTGACCAACACCACAAGTTTCTCCAACTACACCATGAACTACAGAAGTATCTGGATGATGGAAACCTGTAACAATTTTTTGACCAACATTACCAGCAGATCCAACCCCAATCTACCGAGAACCATTTTTCTCACTTTCTCAATTAGTCCTTTACTATAATATTTTAAAATTGAATTAAATGTTAAATGTCCATCGGCAAAGTATCTGGAAGATGGAATGCTTCCCACCTCTTACTTTAGTTCGGGTCAAAGGGGGAGATAGAAACAATGAAAATCTCATCAGGAAAGAGACATGACGACGAGACAAACGCAACGACCTCATGGAGCAGCACGACGACGAATGCAAGCATGAACGACGACAATGGCAGGCGGCCTTAGGTTCAAGAGAGATGGGGTTTGTGATCTTGACGTCAGAGAAACTATTACCACATTGGTCTGATTGAGATTGCACTCCAAGAAATTTGACTTTTGCCCGCAGACAAAATCCGTCACTAAAGGTCAAAAGTCCGTAGGTAAAAATAGTCTTGACATTTCCCCTCGGCCGGTTTAGCCGTAGACAATGTAAGACGCCTAACAATCCTTTTTTGTCTGTGCGTATAAGTTTTCCCTATGCCTCAATATTTTTACCAACATTTTTTGACTATCACTATATCTTTATTCATAACTTCAAAATTTGACTTCTACGTACGGAAATTTTTTACGATGAGTATTTTTGCGACAAAATTTTTTCCGTCGAAAATGGCCTTTATGTGTAATAAGTTACAAAATGTTATGAAATTGCCTTGAGTTCTTCGTATGAACTGCTATTTATAGAGTTTCAAGTAAGTAACTATTTCGTTGCATGATGCACACTAGTAATTATTGAAAGTGAGTAAAATCTATACTGACTAGTGGTCGACGATGATCAATGCCACGTGTCCTTTAGCGTCTGGATTCTTTGCACTTGTCCCTGCGTGTTGAATCTTATCTAGTGGTCGAAACTTGTCTCATTCATCAACATAATTATTGGCGAGTTTCAGTGAGAAGAAGAGTTTCAGATGAATGAATGATGTTGATGATGATGATATAAGCCCTAATTAACCACGTGTTATGCCACGTGGACATCCAACTCAGTTTAAGTTAACGTTGTTAAGAAAAACTAAGAGCAGGGACCTAACTAGAAACGTTTTGAATTTTGCAAGGTTCATTTTAAAACTTTTTTTTTTGCAGGGGGTATATGGATTCTTGTGATATTTGCAGGGGGTAAAAGCTAATTAAGGCTATAAAATATCTTAGATATCGACCATGTTTTTTACAGATGAAAAAATAAATAATTTTAATGTCAAATAATTTCTAGATTAGTTTGTAGAAATATTTAGTAAAAGCATAACTTCTGTTTTGTTTGTGTGGTCTTTAAATTATTTTTATATTCTGATTTTTTAAAACATTGAACCATATTCTCAGTTTTTAAAACATTGAAACATTATTAAAAAAACAACTTAATTTTTTTATATTATCTGAAAAAATCATCGTATATCCATTTTTAGATTATAACTTTAATCTCAACCTTTCTAATAAATAACTATAATTCATAAATAAGGTAAATATATTATTTTACAAAATCTAAAAATGACTATTCATTTAACTTTTTTGGTAGTTGTGTTTTTCATTGCGCATTTATTTGTTATCTATAAATATCAAAAATTATAATATGGCTATCTTTTTTCGAGATATACTATAAAAGGATAGATATAAAAAGTTTTTTGAAATCAATAAACATAAAATATAGGATTTGGCTTATCTATTTTAGTTGATAATATAAACTATCTAAATCATTGACGATGAAGCCAATTGTAACATCCCTAGTTTCGTTAATTTCGAATTAAGGAATTAACGAGTGATTTATTATTCGAAGCGAAACATAAATCAAGATACGAATATGGGATAGTCGACACAGAATTATATATTGGCTAAGTCAGAAGATTAAAATGCCTTAGTATATGAACTATGTGGTAATTTGGAGAGAAATTGGGTTAAAAAGAGAGTTTAAGTGAAAATTGGAACTAAGGGGTATTTTAGTCATTGTCCTCATTAAAAACCCTTAAATGGGATTATTTCTTCATTCTTAAGATATAGAAGCAAAGGAAGAAAGAAGAATAGAGAGAGAAGAGAAAGAAGGCGTGAAGAGGAAGAAGAGAGGTGGAGAGCAAAAGCTCAAATTCTTCTTGAAGGTGAGACTTCCATAGTCCATTCTCTTCCATTTTTGATTTCCTTTTCATTGATGCAAGTTTGAAAAGCTATTTCCTTCTATTCTCCTTTCCCCTTTTCAAACCCTAGAGAGTTTTATCTTGATTAAGATGAAATCTTGTTGTGTTTGTGGTTGTATTGGAAACCATGAATAGATTTTTGTAAAAAATTGAAGTTTTGGCACATTGGATGCTATCCCAAAGTTCTAAAGAGCTCAAAGCTTGATTTGGAAGTGTTTGGGGTTGTTGATTTCAAAGGAGAAGCTATAATTTCAGTTTGGAAGCGATTTGATCATTTACGGGGATTGTTCGAGTAGTTACGGTAGATTGTTTTTGGTGTGACGACGTGAATTCTCGATATTTCGTCAAACCGGTGAGTTTTACTCACGTTTAGGGAATTTACATTTTAAATTGATTGTGTTGAAATTCTGGAATCAATGGTTGTTTTGGTTCCGAATGGATTTTAGAGTCAAAAACCGAATTTTAGGAAAACATCGTGTACGGTTTAATTTTCCAATTATACTTTGATTGGGATGTGAAGTTTGGTTTGATTGTGATTGTTTGGACTGGAAGGTGTTGTGAAATTTTCTGTTTTTCAGTTGGAATTGGTTCGGGTTTCGGTTTGGAATGAGATCGGAATCGCGAAACGGACGAAATGGAGTTAAAATGCTGTTTCTGTACAGGTAACACAGACCGTGCGCCTCAGAGGCACCAACCATGCGTCCCGTAGACAGAAACTTACACAAATTTTTTTTACAGGTAGAACGAACCGTACGCCCTAGGGGCACGGACCGTGCGTTGCTCTCGGGTTCAAAATGCTGTTTTGTTGTTTCGTCACTCCTTTTTGTTCCAAATCACTTCTAAACCTTTTCTCAACCAATTGGGATGATATTTACTTTATAAAAACAAGATTTTAACATGTTCAAACTTGATTTTTCAGAAATGTTTTGGAACTTATCAATGCTTCGAAAATCGAGTCGAGCCACGTGTGAGAACTTATGTTTTTCAAATAAAAACGGAACTTTATGTTCTACTTTTGTAAAGGATATGATATATAAATTATATCATATGAGATTGACCGCCCAATGTGGGTATGATATATAGATTATATCGAATTGAGGTGAAGACCTCCAAATGTTAGCATACTAGGAGAGGGAAGTCATGAGCCCTTATCCTAGGCCCCCTGATGTTTATTATGATTTTGCCTTTAAGAGTTGTACACTTATCGGCCTGATGTTGGGGTTCACTCAAGCTTCCTTGGGTTGTTGGTGATGTGCTAGAACTAATAAATTTTATTGTAATTCTTTTATTGAATTACCAGATGTTTTTGCAATTCATTTATAGAATTGCCAGATGATTTTATAATTCATATTGAATTATAAGTTAAAGAGGAACATTGTATTTAAACCGTTAGCGTAATTAGGGGTCACGGTAAAACTCACTGAGATGTGTTATCTCACCTTATCAATTGTTGTTTTTTTTACAAAGAAACAGGGGAAGAAGAAATCAAAACGGCATGTGCTTGATGATGTTGAAGACTTGTTGTCTTTATTCTGTTTAAGTATCCCTGTTACTTTATGTCAGGGTTATGTAACTTATATTTATTATGAGTTGTATAAACCTTTTTCCGCTTCTTTGCTTTTGGATATTGAACAAATAGGTATGGTTGTATTCTAAGTTACTGACCGATGATGTTTAAGACAGGTGGATTTGGTTGTATTACCATCGAAAAATTTTAGTATGTTCAATACCTTAATAGAGATTATGTCCTCTGATGTATTCAAGTTGTGTATTGTAGTATATCTACATGTTAGAAATATTCGGGTGTTACACCAATGAGAAAACATTTTTATTAAATTGAATATGGAATTAATAAAAATAACATTCATGATTATTTAAAGAATCTGTTCGGGCAATATTTCCAAAGGATGCAGTCAATACACCCAAAACTACACCCGTAACCTAAGTTAATTCTCGAAGTTTTTTAAAACCACCAGTGAGATACACGCAAAATACGTGCAAGATCATCATTAAGACCATCATACTTGCCGACCATCGATGAACTGATCGGATTAACCAACCAAAGTTAGCCTTAGTCATTATATACTGAACAGTGGCAAAATCCTTTGTAAAGGTCGGACGATAATAAAAAGTCATGGCAATCGCCTGAATCTCAAGACGTTCTTCGAACCAATCATAGACTTTATTGAGATAGGTAAACCAAGGGACCCCCCTGAGAACCGTATATGAGAATTTCATCATCTCGTACGGGTCAAAAAAAAATACTAAAATACTGGTTATTTGTAAAACAGATATGTGTAAGTTTTAAACTTCTTAACTTAATCCTAATATTCCAATCTTCTTTGAAGGAAGATAAGAAAAAAATAGAAATCCGAAATTCTTTTTAGTTATAATGCCAAAATCTCAAGTCGGCTCACTCGTCTCTTCTCTTGATTCGTTAGAATCTTATACCAAAACAATATATATCAAAGCAAGATATACAAATTTCTAATGGATGTATGTTATTGTATATTTTTTTATCGGTTAAATATTTTTGAATCGATTCATTCGTGAGGAGCCGTATGAGGTGAAAATCTCATGTACGATTCTGGAATAGAGATGGAATTGAGAAACAACCATCAACTATAACCTTAAAAGAACCAGATTCCGTAAACAACATCGAGGAAGAATGAAAGGAAGAGCCTATCGAGGTAATCGTATTTGCTTCAGAAAATATGCTCTTCAGACACTTGGACCTGCTTGGATCACATCTAGACAAATAGAAGGAGGGCACCGGGCAATGTCACGAAATGTCCGTCGGGGTGGACAAATATGGGTACGGATATTTCCAGACAAACCTGTTACAGTAAGACCTACCGAAATGCGTATGGGTTCGGGAAAGGGATCTCCCGAATATTGGGTAGCTGTCGTTAAACCGGCAAAATACTTTATGAAATGAGTGGGGTCTCAAAAACTATAGCTCGAAAAGCTATTTCAATAGCAGCATCGAAAATGCCTATACGAACTCAATTCATTCTTTCGGAATAATTATTTGAAGGAAAGAGGTCTTTAGTATGAAAAAAAATTGCAATTGTGGATTTCTTTTTTTTTTGAACACAGAATATTTTTTTTACTTCAACTTTTTGACTGAAAGATAAAAAAAAATGATATGATTCAACCTCAAACCTATTTAAATGTACCCTATTTAAATGTATTCTTATATTGGTGACATTGTTGTTGCTGCAATCAAAAAACCAGTACCAAATACGCCTTTAGAAAGATCTGAAGTGATCAAAGCTGTAATTGTACATACTTGTAAAGAACTCAAACGTAGTAATGGTATGATAATAAAGTATGATGATAATGCTGCGGTTGTAATTGATAAAGAAGGAAATCCAAAAGGAACTCGAATTTTTTGCGCAATACCTTGAGAATTGAGAAAGTTAAATTTTACTAAAATAGTTTCATTAGCACCCGAGGTATTATAACACGAGATCAGGGTATAGGTATATCATTTAATAATTAAATAATTAATTTAATTAATATTTCAAAAAATAAATCAAAATAATAATCTAATATATATTATAATATATATAGATAGAAAAAATAAGAAATGAAATATATATATTTATTATTTATATATTCAAAAATCTGAATTCTATAAAAAAATAGAATTCAGAATCCCAAATTAGTATAATAGTTCATTTTCTAATATTCTATTTTTTTTTTAGTTTTAGAATATTCTATATATATGTACATTATCCTATTAGATTATAATAAGATTTTCTGTATATAGAGTATTATTATTATATTCGCATATTCAATAATTAGATACTTTATTGAATCAAAAAATGGGAGCACGTTGATTATTTTGAAAGTAAGGAACAACAATCATTTTCATTTATCATGGGTAAGGATACCATCGCTGATATAATAACCTTGATACGCAATGCTTACATGAATAGAAAAAGAACAGTTCAAATACCACTTACTAATATTATCGAAAACATTGTTAAAATACTTTTACGAGAGGGTTTTGTTGAAAACGTCAAAAAACATCGGGAAAACAACAAATACTTTTTAGTTTTAACTCTACGATATAGAAGAAATAGGAAAGGATCATCTTAAACGTTTTTAAATTTAAAACGGATCAGTACACCAGGTCTCCGAATCTATTCTAACTATCAACGAATTCCTAGAATTTTAGGAGGTATGGAGATTGTAATTCTTTCTACTTCTAGAGGTATGATGACAAATCGAGAGGCTCGGTTAGAAAGAATCGGCGGAGAAGTTTTATGTTATATATGGTAATTTTTTGGATATTCTTATATCCGAATTATATAAAAAACTTCTATCCATTCTTGTCAATGAAGAGAGAAAATGCAAATTTCTAATATTACTTCTAATCCTAATACATTAGTGAATGTGTCAAGAAGATTTAACTAGAATAGAAATAAAAAAATTCATGAAGATTTAATTACTGAATAATTTCTCAGGGTATATTCCAGGTTCCTTTAGTAGAAAAAATAGAATTGAAATAAAATTCTGGGCTATGATTCCAAGAAAATTCGACGTACTCTTGTTTTATATGTATATGACGATACAATACGATGACCGAGAAAGCAAAAAATGTAATAAGGAAACCCTATTTTCTTCCAATAAATAGATTCGACATTAAGTTAAGGAATGAGAAATATGAAAATAGGAGCACCTGTTCATAAAATTTGTGAAAAATGTCGATTGATCCGCAGACGAGGGCGAATTATAGTAATTTGTTCCAATCCAAGACATAAACAAAGACAAGGATAATATTTTCACCAAACAAAAAAGGGCTTTCTTTAAAAAAGAAAGTACCGAATACATAAATCAATAAATATTGAAATTCAAAAAATCGTATTATATTAATAGTTAATTCACTTAAATATTAAATCAAAACGAAAATATAGTATAGATTCTATATTAGAATCTATTCTATGTTATAAGTATTACAACAAATATTATATTATTGCTTGATATTTCAAATATATCTTGGTAGAAATAGAATAAAATTAAGATAGAAATTAGTAAAGATTCCATTTTTGATAGGAAATGGATATATCCATATATTTCGGACTTATATTTTTTAAAATAATAAAATATGGCAAAACCTATACCAAAAATTGGTTCACGTAAAAAGGGACGTATTGGTTCGCGTAAGCATCCTCGTAAAATACCAAAGGGTGTTATTTATGTTCAAGCGAGTTTCAACAATACCAATGTGACTGTTACAGATGTACGGGGTCGGGTGATTTGTTGGTCCTCTGCCGGTTCGTGTGGCTTCAAGGGTACATGAAGGGGGACACCATTTGCCGCCTAAACCGCAGCAGCAAATGCTATTCTAATAGTAGCAGATCAAGGCATGCAACGAGCAGCAGTCATGATAAAAGGTCCCGGTCTCGGAAGAGATGCAGCATTAAGAGCTATTCGTCGAAGTGGTATATTTTTAAGGTTTATACGGGATGTAAGCCCTATGCCACATAATGGATGTAGGTCTCCTAAAAAAAGATGTGTGTAAAACTAAAAATAAACATTAAAGAAAGAGATTTCAAGAGAAATAAATAATATTTGATAAAAATATATAACTATGATTGGGGAAAAAGTAAAAGTATCTACTTGGACACTACAATGGAAGTGTGTTGAATCAAGAGTAGACAGTAAGCATCTTTATTATGGACGCTTTATTCTGTCTCGACTTATGACAGGCCAAGCTAATACAATCGGCATTGCAATGCGAAGAATTTTGCTCGGAGAAATAGAGGGAACATGTATCACACGTGCGAAATCTGAGAAAATACCACATGAATATTCCACCATAGTAGGTATTCAAGAATCAATACAAGAAATTTTGATGAATTTGAAAGAAATTGTATTGAGAAGTAATCTGTATGGAGCTCGGGATGCATCTATTTGTTTTCAAGGTCCTGGATATGTAACTGCTAAAGACATCATTTTACCACCTTCGGTGGAAATCGTTGATGATACACAACATATAGCTAATCTAACAGAACCGATTAATTTGTGTATTGAATTACAAATTGAGAGGAATCGGGGATATCGTATAAAAACACTAAACAACATTCAAGATAGAAGTTATACTATAGATGCTGTATTCATGCCTGTTCGTAATGCGAATCATAGTATTCATTCTTATGTGAATGGGAATGAAAAACAAGAGATACTCTTTCTCGAAATATGGACAAATGGTAGTTTAACTCCTAAGGAAGCACTTTATGAAGCCTCCCGGAATTTGATTGATTTATTTATTCCTTTTTTACATGCAAAAGAAGAAAACTTAAATTTAGAAAACAATCAACACAAAGTTACTTTACCCCTTTTTACTTTTCATGATAGATTGGTTAAGGATAAACTAAGGAAAAATAAAAAAGAAATACCATTGAACTCCATTTTTATTGGCCAATTAGAATTGCCTCTCAGGATCTATAATTGTCTCAAAAAGTCCAATATACATACATTGTTGGAACTTTTGAATAAGAGTCAAGAAGACCTTATGAAAATTGAACATTTTCGCGTAGAAGATGTAAAAAAGATATTAAACATTTTACAAATCGAAAAGAATTTTACATAAATTTGAAATCCAGTGGATTTTTTCATCTTTCTTTTTAGAAAAAGAAAGGTGAAAATATTTAAATTGAATCTTTAGCACAAATCCGTATATTCAGTTCAGAATATGTCTGAAATGGAATAGATGTATCTAGGGATTAGTCGTTTGAAAGTAAATTCTCCCTAGATACACAATACACATGGCATGATATTTTGTTTCACAATTGAATCAAATCAATCAATTTAAAAAAGACCTAAACTTAGGGATTTTTCAATAGGTAGTGTTGCACCAATACCTAACCAAAGAGCCACTACGGTACCAATCAAAAAGACGGTTGTTGCTACTGGACGGTGAGATGGGTTTTGGAACTTATTAACATTCTCCAAAAAGGGTACTGGTAATAATCCCGCAGGTACCGAAACCATTAAAAGAATGGCAAATAACTTATTGGGCACTGTACGAAGTATTTGAAATACGGGGAAAAAAATACCATTCGGGCAATATTTCCAAAGGAGTTACAAATGGATCCGCGGGTTCCCCAATTTTTCAAAGAAAGAAGGGTACACGAAGGGGGACAACATTTGTGCGTGGGTTCCCCAGATGGCTTTGGTAAATGTATTCAATTTATGCTATAAATGAACTATTTTTTTAAAATTTAACGTCATACCAACCCCTTTTATGATTTGACGCATTTGCAATTGAATTGCAATGATTTCCCTATAAATAAATAGTTCTCGTTAATCAGCTTGACACTTCTCTTTAGCAAAGGAAAACCTTGCTTCTCCATAACTGCGATGATCGATCTCTTTCCGTGGTAAACAATTTGGTTTTGTTTATACCAAATGTTGTCTTTCACTACCATCTCTCCCTCATGTTTTCATTCAGTTTTTTTTAGTTTTTATTTTACTTTCGATGCCATTTTGAATACGCCAAAGGCACAAAAACCTAATTTCGAGGTCATTCTTACAGGTCTGAATATATGGAAGTCGTAATAACTTACACAACTTCACTATCTATGTTATGTGTCGTTGCTCTATTGTTCCACTTCACAACAACGACTGTGATTTCATTGATTAAGGTACGTTTTATTTGGGAACTACAGAACATGAATGTGAATTTTTTTGATGTGGTGTTACTGGAATAGATAGGAACTGATTTATTGGACCTATTAGATCATAAATAAGCTTAACTGTCAATTATCAAATGACTAAAGGTCACGCCCTGCAACAGAAATAAGCTTCACTGTCAATTATCAAATGACCAAATTGTTATAGGCGATAAACTTTTTAATGAATTGACGACTTTTTGCCAATTGATCATTAGAGACAATAATTTAGTGTAAACCAACCAATTGATTACAAACAAAGCCTAGTAAAAACAAAAAATTAAAATTAAAAGTAGTTTGGCTTTTCTTAACATAATTATTACTATGTGGCTATTTAATCCAAATTTCTTTTCCCCCAATTCCTATTTCGCAACTACCAATGACTTCAATGTTCGTCAATCTATAACGTACACGATTCTCCAATTTCTCTAGTTTTACAATCTTAAATAAGAAGACCTTGTTTAGTTTCTTAGTTGAAAAGGCTATTTTCTGTCGTTTGAAGCTAAGATTGGGTTAAAAATAACGAGAGTACTCAATTTACATTTTTAAACTGTTGTGATGCATTGATCCAAAGAGAATAATATATTTTGTGTAATTTTATTGTATAGGCATTATCTCACTGCACGAGAAAGTATTGAGAGCTCTTCCATGAATACTAATGAAGAAGATGAGCTCGATTTGGAGTTAAGATTGCGTTAAAAATAATGAGAGTTAGTTTTTAGTTATTTTTAAGAATAACTACATTTTCTTTAAAATACTTAAATGCCAAGGACAAAGGACAAATGCTCTATGCTGGATCATTTGAAGTAATGGTTAGATATGGAGCAAATGTTACTATTGGGCAGGTTGTGATTAAAGAAAATTGTGTTGTGCGAGAACATACAAGGAGGAGATGGGCACACAAGAGAAGTTATTCCTTGATCAGATCTATGTGATTCACCTAGCAATTGATACAAGGGAATATAAATTTGTGGAAATTCTTCTGAGAAAGAGGACGACAGTCATTTAATCAAGAACATTTCTAGTTTCATAATGTTCCAAGACGAGAACATGAGATTGTTCGAGAATAATTGTTACTCATCAAGAAAACCAGTAAATAATTGTTACTTACATTCCATTCCATCTTCCAATTTGTCGACCTAGACGCGAGCTTACATTTACAATTCGAGCACCAACAATGGATGGTTTCATCAAAGGAATAATGGCGTCATTCATATTCTTGGTACCATGATAATTTGTTTCGATAACTGTTCTGGACTAGGCCAGTCATCAGGCCCAATCCAGTAGTGGTCAGCCAACCCGGCAAGGGGAGGACCAGCTCAACTAGGCCCAATCCAACAGCGATCATCCAGCCCGACAAAGGAGGGATCAGTTAAACTGATACTTGGGACCCCAGCGCAACTGGGCTATCCAACATCAACGATGCAGACTAATCACTATAAATATCATCAGTCACCAGGTGTCAGGTACGCAATTCATTTGAATATTCACTAGATAGTACTGTAGCTCGATATAGCTGACTTGGGCGTCGAAGTGTCCTTGCAGGTACACCCCCCCGGGCGTTCAGGTCATCCTCATTCTACAGTATCAAACGACCCGTTCCTTGACCATTTCCACAGACGACCTCAAGGTACGGATCATTGGCGACCACCGTGGGAGCAAGCTATCCCACCGACATTTCAAATGCCTCCAAAGGCAACTCGACGCTGACCGCGATAGACCGAGGATGAGATACCAGTCCGTCCGCCCCCAGCTTTGGAAGGAACAATGACAACGCTGAGCTCGTCGCCCCCGGCGCCCAACCGGGCACGACCCAGCAAGTCAACGTCACCCTTCCGGCCAACTTGGTTCAAGAGCTCCGGGAACAACTTCGAAACCAAGACCAGCAAATCGTCCGACAGAACGACCTCCTCAGCCAAATGGAGGATCAGGCGACGTCAAGGCGAGCAAACACAGCACCAGAACTACGCCGTCGTAACAACAGGTCGCCCAGTCCACGGGTCGACCTGTCTAGGAGACATTGTTCGCCTCCTAGAAGACAGCTCGTCCACAGATCTCCACCCCGCAGGAGGGTACGAGGAGGAGGACCAACCCCGTCCAGGATCACTCCATCCACTTCAGATTATACCTACTGGCCGGAGGAGTCGTCGCAGCAGGAATCCTCCTATGATTCGTCTGGCTCACCTGGCTCGCCCACTCATTCGCGCAGTCGGTCTTACGAAAGGCGCCCACGCAACCAACGATCGCGCAGTCATTCTTACGAAAGGCGCCCATGCAACAATCCAAGAGACAATTCTGATGAAGAACGACGTGGGCATCGAGGTCGACACTTCGAGGACCGACCACCTCGAAGGGGTAGAGTGGACATGAGTTTGGGTCCGTTCACCAGAGAAATAGACGAGTGTCGTATCCCTTGCTCATTACAGAAACCCCCCTCCGACCTGAAATTGTACAATGGCGTGAAAGATCCTGAAGCCCATCTGAAGCACTTCGACATTATGATGAGGTATAGGGGGTGCCCAGTTTTGTCAAATGCAAGATTTTCCCCTTGACCTTGGAAGGATCCGCTTTGGAGTGGTTCACTGAGCTACAGCCTAACAACATCTCTTCATGGGAACAGATGGCCAGGGTGTTCTCCGCCCGTTTCACAACTTCAAGGGTAAAGACTAAGTCTTAGGATGTCTTGATTGCGATCAGACAAGGACCCAATGAGTCCCTCAGAAGCTATGTGGAGCGGTTCAACCGGGAAACCGACCAGGTGAGGAATCTGGATGACAACCAAAGGCTGTGGTTCTTAAGGACCGGACTCCTCCGAGGAAGCAGATTTGAAGTCGAGGTCGGCCTACACGTGCAGAGAGATTTGGAAACCTCCCTCCGCAGATCTCAGAGGTTGATGAACTATGAAGAAAGAAAGATAGCTATTGAAGCCGTTGAGGCAGGAATAAGTCGACAACCTCGCGAAGAGCAACGGGCATGATACTAACAATTGCATGGCCCTCAAAGACAACATTGAAGAGCTGATCAGGAAAGGGAAGTTGACCCAGTATGTAAAGAAAGACCAAGCTGACAGGAGGGATGACAGGAAGCTGGTGCGATCACTTAGAAAGGGAAAGGCACCAGCTAACGAAGTAGCTAAAATTAGAGAAGAGGACGAGGATGAGGACGATGAAGTCTTAGATACCTGAAAGTCTAAGGGAAGAGCAGCTGCAATGGTGATAATGGGAGATATTCCCACTGATAGGACGGAAACAAACAAGTCCATGAAGAGAAGGTGGGATCAGATCTTGAGCGTTGCATCAACGTCCGCCCCAAGGGTCTTCACGAAGAGACCACCCATCTCATTTTGGGACGAGGACCTCCTAGGTGGGACGCCCAACCACGAAGTTCCAATAGTCGTATCTGTAGTCATGGCCAACATAGACGTCAAAAGGATCCTCATCGATCAGGGTAGCTCTGCAGATATCATTTTCGAGGACCTCCTGGATGTACTGAAAATATCAAGAGAAGATTTGAGACCTTATAGGGGAACAGTCATAATCGGATTCAATGGGTCGACCACCTCCCCTATCGGACGTATTAAGTTAATGGTCACTTTCGGGGATGACACCGTAGAGAAACCTTTCTGCATAACGGTCAGGACAGACTTCATAGTACTCCCGTGTAAGTCGATCTCCCAATGACTCATCGGTCGCCCCACAATAGCGCGTCTAGAAGCAGTTCTGTCCACTAAATGAAGTTTTATACTAAAGAAGGGGAGATAGCAACAGTCCAGGCCGACCTGCTTTCAACAAAACGAGCATTCTTCTTAAATCTCAAGGAACAAGGTGAACAAGTCAGGAAAGAAATAGAGGATGTCAGGAAAGGAGGAGAACAAGTTAATGTGATCGATCTTGATGCTCGATACGACCCTGACAGTGAAGAAGAGGAGGGGGACGACCTCCTAACCAGGGAACTCAAGAAGAGGATCAAGAGGCCGGAGCCTGATGGAGAATTCAAACAAGTTCAGTTGGGGGACGACCAGGAAAGGACGGTCAAGATTGGGAACGACCTCCCTGGAGCGCAGCAGACATTCCTGGAATCCCACCACAGGTAGCTTGCCACCACTTAGCAGTAGACCTTGAAGCTAGATGGATCGTCCAGCGAAGACAGGTGCAAAAAGAAGAGAAGGCACAAGCAGCAGTCAAAGAAGTGGAAGACCTCATTGAAGCCGGATTCATCAAGGAAATAAAGTATACAACCTGGCTATCCAATGTGGTCTTAAGAGAGCATGCCTAAAGGACGCGTTCCCAGTGCCCAGCGTGGACAGACTGGTCGACAGTGCAAGCGGTTTCAGATTGTTATCGTTTTTAGATGCATACTCAAGGTATAACCAGATCGCTATGCACCCAACTGACTAGGAGAAGACAGCTTTTATGACAGATAAAGGCAATTACTGCTACCGTGTTATGCCCTTTGGGTTGAAGAATGCTGGTGCAACCTACCTGAGAATGATGAACAAAGTCTTTCATGAACATATAGGCATGCTGGTTGAAGTCTACTTAGATGATATGATATATAAAAACAGAGAGTACTCAGGACATCTGGACGACCTCAAAGAAGTAATCGCGGAGGCTCGGAAAAACTCCCTCAGGTTCAATCCTGAGAAATGCACCTTTGGGGTAAGAGCATGCAAGTTCCTAGGTTTCTATCTCATGGAGAGGGGGATCGAGGCCAACCCAGATAAATGTAGGGCTGTAACAAAGATGAGGTCGCCCACCACTAAAAAAGAGATACAAAAGCTAAATGGGATGGTGGCCGCTCTCTCACGTTTTATAGCCAAAGCAGCAAACAAGTCCCTACCTTTGTTCAAGTAACCAAAGTAAGAAGTTAAGTGTGAGTGTGAGCATGCGCTTGATCAGTTGAAAGAAGCTCTCCTGCAACCTCCAATACTGACCAGCCAGAGCCAGGAGAAACACTCTACTTATACCTCTCCATCACTGACGATGCATTGTCAGCAGTGTTGGTACGAGAGGCAGGATCCAACCAAAATCCTGTATACTTTGTTAGCAAAGCATTCCTAGGACCTGAGCTAAGATACCAGAAGATCGAAAAGCTGGCCTTAGCATTCATCGTGGCCGCTCGAAGATTAAGACCGTAATTTGTGGCACATCAGGTCGTCCTACGGACTCACCAACCTATCAGATAGATCCTGCACAGACACGACTTAGAAGGCAGGATGATCAAGTGGGCGGTTGAACTGTCAGAATTTGGGATAAAATATGAGGCAAGATAAGCCACAAAACCCTAAGTATTGGCCAACTTCGTAGCTGAGATGACCCCCATTCCTGAGAACCCCATGCATCCTCTTTGGATTTTATTTGTGGATGGATCCTCTAACAGCAAGGGCAGTGGGGCGGGTCTGATCCTGGAAAGTGATGAGGGGGCAACGATCGAGGTCTCCTTAACATTCTCATTCTCCACATCTAACAATCAAGCAGAGTACGAGGCGTGCATTGCCGAACTATTTCTTGCCCTCCAGTTTAATGTGAAACGAGTTGAGCTATACTCAGACTCCCTACTGGTAGTGTCCCAAATCAAAGAGGCTTTCACTGCAAAGGATGAGGTTCTGCAAAAAATATTTGACAAGACTAAGAGAGTTATTGGAACGGTTCAAACACGCAGAAGTCAAGCATGTCCCGAGGACGGAGAACGTAAGAGCAGATGTACTGTCAAAACTTGCAAGCACGAAGAACCCAGGAAACCACAGGAGGGTGATACAGAAAGTTCTCACACAGCCTAGTGTGTGGCTTGAGCAGATCATCATGGATCCTGATGTGCGCATGATCGACCTGGAAGGGAGCTGGATCCACCCAATCATCAAATACATCAGGGATGGGGAAGAGCCAGAGGACCCCAAGAAAGCCGCCTTGGTACGCAGACGAGCATCGTCTTATTCAATCATCAACGGACAGCTATATCGAAGGGGATTGTCCATGCCACATCCGAAGTGCCTACCCCCTGAAGAGGCCAACTATGTACTTAGAGAAATTCATGAAGGAATCTGTGGCAACCACCTTGGAGGACGAGCCTTACCGAAGAAGGCGCTGAGGGCAGGTTTCTATTGACCCACCAAGGAAGAAGATTCAAGTCTCTTAGTTAAAAAATGTGACAAGTTCCAAAGACATGCAGACGTCTATCTCACTCCCCCAGTCGAGCTAAACAGCATGACCGCCCCATGGCCGTTTGCCTGGTGGGGAATCGAACTTGTGGGACCCTTTACAGTCGCTCCTGCACAGCTGAAATATCTTGTAGTAGTAGAGGATTATTTTTCCAAATGGATCGAGGCAGATCCCTTGGCAACGATAACATCTAAGAATTGCCTTCGGTTCTTCAAAAAGAATATTTTAGTTTGTTTCGGAATTCTAGAAGTGGTCGTGTCCGATAATGGCACTCAATTCACTAACAAGAAGTTTCAAGAGGCTTTGATTGAATTTGGAGTGAAGCAGTGCTTCTCTTAAGTAGAACACCCACAGATTAACGGACAAGCAGATACCGCGAACCGAGTGATCTTGCATGGCCTTAAAAAGCGATTGGATGAGGTGAAAGGAAGACGAGCTGAAGAACTCCCATACGTACTGTGGGCATATCGAACGACCCCACACTCCACCATTGGGGAGTCCCCTTTCAAACTGGTCTATGGGACAGACGCTCTTATTCCTGTTGAAATCAGAGCGTTAAGCTAAAGGACGACCAACCCCAAACCACCTCATGAGAACGACCAGGCCATCAGGGAGCACTTGGATCTGATTGAAGAGCTTCGTAGCAAGGCATCCCTAAGAGAAACATTGATCAAGCAAGGGATGACCACGAGGCACAATGCCAAGTTCGTCCCCAGGGACTTCAGTGTCGGACAGTTGGTGTTGAGAAGGGCAGACATTGGGCAGAAGAACGTAGCCATGAGCAAGCTCTCCCCAAACTGGGAAGGCCCCCTACCGTATCGTCTCCACAACGGGAAAAGGTGCTTACTGATAGGCTGCAAGTGCACGGTTCTATCGCGTAATAGAAAGTATCGATCCACAGGGAGTATTTTGCGATTACTAATCGAATTTTTGATGTTGATTAGCTGAAAGGAATCGTTTAAATAAAGAGAGTATTTTTGTTTTGTAAAATTCAAAATAAAAGACGCCTTGGGATCATGGTTAGATCACAATGATGGAAATAAACAACCCTTTAACTATTCTCTATCTTATTTTGAAATTGTTTTAAGGACAAGGTATTCTTTTGGTGTAATTCAAGCTTCCTTTTGGAATGCAAGAACGTGTCTCGAAACAATGATCAAACCTATTCTCATGGTTGATCATCGCAGAGACCCATTAAGCACAACCTTATTGTCCCAAAGATAGCAATGCTATTCTCATGCTTTGCTTTGCCTTGTCTAATCCCATTTGTTCCAATATCAAACTTCACCTCTCGTTACTTCGTTTGATATTTGTTTTATAAAATTTAGTTCTATGGAATTAGATTAAAATTCAAGTTCTAAATAAGATAGAGTTTAGTCTTGGATTTGTTTAGGGACCCATCATTGGATTGTGTCCCACAATCCCAACACTAAAGAAGTCTACTCACACATGATCATAGTAGACAAGGGAGTAGAAGAGAATGACATAAAAGAAAATGACATAAAGATAAATAACAGAATGTAAATGACAAGAATATAAACAAAGCGATAAAGAACTGAAATGTAAAGTGCTGGAAATGTAAAGAACAGAAATTAAAATTGCAAGAAAGTAAAGAACATGAAAATAAGAGAGCAAAAGCTTAAGAAAATTGCAAGAACTTAGATTAAACTTTGGAGTGAGATTACAAGTATGCTAAGGTCCCATTACAGCTGAAATGAGGTCCTATTTATAGCCTAGGATCAGTAGACAAAGGATTAAATTCGAATTACAAGCCATAATGAAAGAATTGGAAGAGTTTTCTAACATTTTTAGCTTCAGATAAAGGTGCACGGACCATGCTACTGGGGTGCACGGACCGTGCTTGCCGTAAAACTTGTAAAATTCTGATTCAGCACAGGGAGCATGGACCATGCATGTAAGGAGCACGAACCGTGCATGGTCTTCAAACTCTCCAGCTTCTGCAACGTACAGTGCGCACGGACCATGCTTGTGGTGCGCACGGACCGTGCGTGTCTTGAGTCTTTTCAACTACTTTCTGTAACAGTGAGCACGGACCATGCGTGCAGTAGGCACGGACAGTGGGTGAACACATAATTCTTGGCTTCATTTGCTTGATTTTGCTCCTTGGTCCTTGAACTTTTATTCTTTGCCTTTAATCACTTGAATTTCTTCCATTCCTTCATTATTTGATCCTGTAAATAGAAACCAACATTTTGTAGTAAAATAGCTCCAAATCAAAACTAAAATTCTACAATTTTTATTTAATTCAAATACTAAAAACATAGTAAAATAAGACTTATCACTTACACGCTGTAGACTATGAGTGGTGGAGTGATTCCTAAGACTTGGAACGCCATCAACCTTAGGAGATATTTTATTTGATCGATCATTTTGTAAACAATGAAAGAATGTCATGTTGAACTCAATGAATGAAGCACTAACGACGGGATGCTCTTTTTCCCATTGGGTTTTTTATCGAGGCCCGCCCGTCCGTCAATGAAGTCAAGGCATTTCTTATAGATGTGTTGCTTTATTTTTTTTAATCACGAGCAATTTCTCACGAACGAATCGAGAAGGATCCCCTCACCATGCGAGTTAAAATCAAATTGAGTTTGATAAACTGCAAGGTAAGGGTAAAACACTTAAACGAATTTAAGTAAAGAAGCGACCTAATAGACGGACGCACTCCCAAGGGCGAGTTAAAACTGGGAAGAAACCTGGTAAACTGCCCACGGGCGCTATCGATCCTACTCGAACGAAACGAGTGGAAAGAGTAAGATAGCAAGCGAAAATAATGAGCCAAGCGAATAAGGCAATAAAATAATGAGCGCTCCTCCTTTGGGAGGATCAAGAGCTCCTCCTTTGGGAGGATCAACTCACAAGGGGCGACCCCCTCTACTCTTTAGAAGGTTCTTGCTCTCCTTCTAGCGCAGAGCACTCCTCCTTTGGAAGGATCGACGCAAGTGGAACGATAACACGATAAACTAAAGCAGACTTAGCAATTTGCACGATGCAACAAACAAAGCAAACGAACTATTTGTTTAGGCGCGAGCGTCCCTACTTTTGAAGGAACAACTCAAAAGAGGTGACCAGGCCTGCCAAGGGCGACCTGGCTTGACAGGGACGACCTGACCATGCCTACCCGGGGCGACCTGGCTTGACAGGGACGACCTAACCATGCCTGTCTGGGGCGACCTGGCTTGACATGGACGACCTGGTGGCCCATACATCAGACATATCAAACAATCAGAGTATCAAACATGAGCAAATGAACTTAGGCAAAATAAGTCATGCAACAAAGTACCAAAGCATGAGCGACCAAAGTATGAGTTACAACAAAATTAGACCAAATCCAAAAATAGCAAATTGAAGTACAAGTCAGCGTAAAATAACATCAGAACCACAAGAGGATCACTTAGTAGAGCGTCCCGACCTAGCCCTCATGGTCGCTGGTAGATAACCAAACTGGTCCCATCAGGCCTGCCTCTAGGCCTCACAATCTGGTCACTTAGGACGATGTGGTTGGCATCCACAATGGTCTTGTCAACCACTAACCCAGGATTACAGAACTGGACTTGCTTTAGAGCATTAGGAAACTGCTCCTTTGCGATCCTAACTGATTCTTGAGCAACCGTTTTAACATACTCTTCTGTGTCTTCCTTGGCCTTCTCAGCAGCCTCGCTCGCCTGCTTCAAGTCTTCAACCTCGCCCACGAGTTTTGAGACCGACCCCTCAAACTCTTCAATCTTACGATCAGCAGTCTTTTTGGCTAACTCTAATTCTTGCAGCTCTTCATTCATCTTAGCCTCGGCAGCCTCTTTGGCTAACTTCAATTCTTGCAGCTTTTCCTTCAAGATGTTAACCTTCCCCTCAGCTTCCTCTAAAGCATCCTTGGCTTCCTTAGCTTGACCCAAAGCCTCGTCTCTCTTCACCTTCAACTCTGAAAAAGGAAAGGAAATAATCAACAATAAGCCAAAGACAACTTGGTAACAAAAGAAACAAAAAAGGGGGGAGGGGCGACCCGATAGAAAGGGGAGACCCAAGAAAGGAAGGGGCGACCCAAGAAGGGGGACCTAAAGTCAAGCTATATTAACAAGTCAAGCTAGGCCAAAAGACTTTACCTGCAAACCGTTCCTTCTCCTCTTCCTGAGACTTCTTCAGCTGTTTGGAAGCAGCCCTGAAGACATCAATAGCGGCCTCGAAAGGGTCCTCCCTGTAACGATCATAGTCAACAACAGCCAACTTGTCCAACCTCAACTTGGGAGACTTAGCACGACACTCTTTTCCCTGGCTTTTCTTCTTCGACTGATTAGGCACGCCCTCAGAAAGGTTGGTCGCCCCATCAGACACACAAGTGTCAGCCCGCCTCCTCTTACTTTTTTGATGAGGGCCTTCAAGGTCACCCCCGAGATGTGGATCCACCAGAGAAGTTTGTGGATTCATCTCTTGACGTGGCGGAGAAGGAGGAGTAGGGGTCAAGCCCTTCGCACGAGCGGGAGTCGAGCCCTTTAGAGGCCCCTGTCTGGCCACATCAACCATATCAGCAAAAGACATCTGTTTCCCCGCCATCTCGTCTGCAAGAAAACGAACACAAAATTGTTAGATAACAATCAAAATAGCAAATAATGGTAAGAGGGCAGTCAAAAGAGAACAAACAAAATCATTACACATATTGATAAAAACCAAAATATAAATAAGAAAGTCGGGAAACCTAAGACCACAGCCAACTCGTCAGGAGATCTAGCCAGAATGATTGGTTTACAGGGAAACGTCTTCTCTTTGGAAGGCAAATGGGAGGCCAAGTTCCTCAGCAATCGCAAAGTCTCCCTATCAGCTGTATTCAGGTGCTTTTGTATGAACCGGTAGGTATGTGGTTCCTTATTGTAGTGTTGCTGTGACCACGCAATAGGAAATTTATAATCAACCGCCTCTCCCTCATCATTCAGAAATGCCACCAAGTCTTGAGCATCACGACTAGTAGGGACAACCCAAAGAAACTTACTCTTCCACTGCTTCTTCAAAGAGTCCATAAAAGGCCTAAAGAGTTTATAACCTGTGGTAGCCTTCAAATGGAGATACTCCCACCTAGTCTTGCCACTATCTTTCTCTCCCCGCCGGTTGCTATCGAAAATAGTAAAGAAGAGCCTGAAAGAAACTGGCCTCTTGAGCTTGCCTAATAGGACCTCGAAGGTCCTGACGAAGGCCCAAGAGTTGGGATGAAACTGAGAATGGGCGACACCTAAGAAACGAAGGACTTCACGCTCAAAGGGAGAAAAGAGTGGTCGTACCTGCAAGGTGGAAAGAACCAGTGAGTACATGGTGAACTTTAGCTCGGTCAGATCTCGACTTGCCACTCCTGGCCTGTCGTACCCACATAGTTGACCGCCAAATGTAAATCTCTCCGTGTCACGGTCGTATGTTCCTTCAGAACGACAGTAGAAACCGAAGAATAATCTGTGTCATGACCTTATCTTAGCAGGTCGCGACGACTCGGTGCTCTGCCTAGTAGAACTGGATGACCGATCACCCAAAGAATGGGCAGGAGACCTAGACTGCCTAGAACCTTCTGAGGCTGGAGACTCAGCATGAGGACCAGACTCGACCTCCTCATGAGAGCTCACCTCCTCTTCGTGCATAGAATGCACCTCCTCATGAGAGCTTATCTCCTCCTCACCATCCGACATCTCGAGAGATCGTCCCTTTTTCAAGGTAGCAGCCCGAGCAACGTGAGGGTCAGATGTCGGAGGTTTGCGTAAAGTTTGCTTGGTCCTCGCCACGATATAGACCTGCAAGAAGGAGCGACCGCTCGTCAGACGAGTCCGTAGACTTGCGGGTGAGGGGGAAAGAAGGGAAGAATACCTGAGCCCCAAGCCTGATTGTCCTTTCTCGCCAAACCAGAACGAACACTAGTAAAAGAATAAACAACGAGGAGGAAAGAAGGGAAGAATACCTGAGAATCAAGATCCGCCAACAAAGAAGACCAAGTCACCTGCTATGAAGACCAAGGTCACCTACTGAATACAGAAATAAGAGGATGATCAGGCTCGCAACAGGACAATAAAATGAAGAGTCATAATTTAGAGCGCAGAAGATAATAATCATGACAAATTTCTATCAACGGAAATCACAGTAGCACACCTTGAAAGCTAGATCAGATCACTTTGAAGATCAAACCACCCAGTGGTAAAGAAGCAAAAAACACGACCGATCCTTGAAAAGTCAAAATGCCAAAATATTTTAAGTCAATCAGATCCTACCAAGAGGAAAGAGGAAAGAAGAGAATACCAAGAAACTTTGTCGTAACAAGTTTGATGAACACCGGCATGGTCATCTGAAGAGGAAGCTCCAGGTCGCCCACTGTGCAGATCACCCAAGGTCGCCTCAAGGAAAGATGCACGCCGTAGGGAGCAGGTCGCCCGCAAATCAAGGAGTGGTAGCCCGCAAATCAAGAAGTGGTCGCCCACACAGTGCCTCACTCCTAGCGCGAAAAGAGTAGATCACCCGCTTGTAGAACCTCAGGTCGTCCGAGTGATGGAGCTTGGCCATCGCACAAGAGGAGGATCCTACCTGGCCGCTCACTCCAAAAGAGATCGTCCTTCATTCTTGCCGCACCGCATTGTAGTGTATCGGTCGCTCAAAAAGTCAGATCGTCCTCAGTCCACACCCAGATCGCCCCAAGTCACTGATGTGAGATGGTCGCTGCCGAAGATCTGAGGTCGCCCGAAAGGGGCGTTCGTTGTGGAAGTTTGGTCGCCCCGGAGGGACGATCACCGTAAGTGATTGGTCGCCTGGAAGAGTCGCTCGCCGTGATGAGGGAGGTCGCCCACGGTAGATGGTGCTCTCGTCCAAACGAAAGTGGTCGCCAAGGAAGAATCTGCGTGAAGGAGCTGGTCGCTCTAAGTGGGTGTCGCTCCACAGAGAGGTGGTCGTCCCAGAGGAGTTTTTGAGGCAAAAGTAAAGTTTTTGAGAAGTGAGTGGTGAGAATGAAGGGAAAGAAAGACCCCTCTCATCAGTATATATATAGGCCCAACAAAACATTAAAAATATTCAAAATTCACTGAAGTCAAGACGATGCGAAATATACTCATCAGTTATCAAAAGATCCGTCACGGTACTGACTCTCGAAGAAAATCCACAAGTGTTAAACTGGGGGCACGATCATCCGAATTGTTGATCCAGCCTACGCCCGCTCCATGATCGCCCTTTGGTTGGGGGGAAACTATTCTGGACTTAGCCAGTAGTCAGGCCCGATCCAGTAGTGGTCATCCAACCCTGCAAGGGGAGGACCAGTTCAACTGGGACCAATCCAACAGCGGTAATCCAGCCCGACAAAGGAGGGATCAGTTAAACTGATACTTGGGCCCCCAGCGCAACTGGGCTATCCGATATCAATGATCCAGACTAATCATTATAAATATCATCAGTCACCAGGTGTCAGGTAAGCAATTCATTCCAATGTTCACTAGATAGTACTGTAGCTCGATATAGCTGACTTGGGCGTCAGAGTGTCCTTGCAAGTACACCCCCCCGTGCGTTCAGGTCATACTCATTCTACAGTATCAGACGACCCGTTCCTTGACCATCTCCACAGACGACCTCAAGGTATGGATCAATAATCGTATGAGCATTTTCGACAGAGTTACCAGACCCAAGATTGAAATTAACATCGACATTGTGAATGAAACAGAATTTGACATAGGAAAGACAAGCGAGAAATAATCAAAATGAATGATAAAACTCTTAGTCAGATTCCTATAGCAGATGCTTATTCTATTAAAATCAGAGTGCATGGATTAAAGCACATTTTAGAAACAGACCAGAATATCTAAGCCACCTTAATTTTCCTGAAACCACTCAACAAAATGGTTGATGGTAAATCACACCAAAACCACATTGTTCCAAAGCCTTAATTGATTTAGCACCATCACTAACATCTCTTGATGTCAGTATAACAGTCAACCCATAAGAAGCAAATGGTCTACAAATGTCAAATCCAATTCCATTGTCACCACAGCAATAGTTTCCTTGGACCACCACTACATAAACTAAAAATCAATTAAAATTAAATAATAGTATTGCAGTGACTTTGAGAAGCCTCCATTGAAGATCAATAGGAACACTAGGATTTTTAGATATAGAAATGAACTTACAGTGACTTTGAGAAGCCTCCATTGAAGTTCAAAACCAATCCTTCCCGAGATTGAGCATTAGAGTTCCAAGATGAGAGACGAATTGCTCACCTCGATAAAGATAGGGTTCGAAAAATGAATTGCTTACACAGAATAAGCGTTAGGGTCTGAAGATAAAAAATGAATAGCTAGAAGCTTTGTAAAACTTGAGATCTCAAAAAGCTTTCTAAGAAGAGAAAAACGAATTCTATCAACTATTGAGATCTTGGATTAAACCTTCGGAGGATGAAGATGAATCTCGAGTAGGATCTTAGAAGAGAGAGCAGTGATGGAGCGGCGTGCGGCAAGAAGTGAAAGGTGGTGCGGCGAGAGGACAAAGAAGCGGCATGCAGAGAGAGAAGACAAAGGAACCCGTGCGTTAAAGGAAGAAGGAACGCGTGCGTGGAAGGCAACTGAAGTTTTATTACTTTTTTTATTACTTTTAAAAATAGTAAAGCGAAAACTTTTACCTACGGACAATATATCCGTCGGTAAAAGTGTCGGTGGGCATGGGTAACTTTTTGTGTAGTGTTTTTTTTATGCATTATGTTGTATTAATTTCTTTTTGCGGTTTTAACTGATAAGAATGTAGTTTTTTTTTCTTTTCCTGTATCTTTTATATCACCTATTGAAATAAGTTCAACTGTGTAAACAATGTGATTATAGTTTTTATGTTTGTGTTGTGTGCTCATATCATGAATACATGCATATAAATGAAATCATGAATAATCACTTTTGTTAATGTGTCTTAGATTAGGAATTTAATCGTAAGTCATAACACAGCATCCTATGTTTAGGTAGTGTATGTTTAATAGAAATCAGGTTCCTAAATCAAACTAGCTATCAAGGCCATACGGTGGGGCATGTTTTACGAGTCTTTTCTTATAAGAAGGCTAGGATATGCTATTAGCCATTTAAGAGATGCCTAATTGTGGTAATAGATATTTGATAGCCATATATATAATTTAAAACCTAGGAACTTTTGTGTGGTTGACTCATGATTGATTTAGGTATATTGAAGAAGCCATTATTATTCTTTGTAATAATTGTAGAAATGAATTAAGGTTTGTCTTTGTTGCAAGAAACTTGTTGAGAGATCAAAACTTATTGGCCCAACTGTACTCTGCTGCAGATTTTACCTCCAAAGTGAATCAAGGTATTTTCTTTAATGCTTTCTTGGTAATCAATTGTGTTGGAGGTGGAGTTAGATGAAAATTGTCTATTGAGAATCGTGCTCGCAAATTTTGTTATATGTATTGATATCGCTATTAAATAGTAGCTAAACCGTAGCGGTGATTATTGGATTAAAAGTTCATTATAGTCTTTATTGTGAAGCTAATATGTATAGATACCACTATTAAATACTCCATGTAAAACGTAACAAATCTATTAAATACTCCCTATAAAACGTACCAAATCTTCACTATTAAATAGTAATTTAGATGTAAGATTTAGTTTCTTTTTTTAATTTAGATGTAAGATTTAGTTTCTTTTTTTTAAATTGCGACTGAAATTTTGACGTATTTGTGACGTATTAGTGACAGAAAAGTCCGTCGGAAATTGTTTACAATGAGTATTTTTGCGACAAATTTTTTTCCATCGAAAATGGCCCTTATGCGTAATAAGTTACAAAATATTATGAAATTGCCTTGAGTTCTTCGTATGAATTGCTATTTATAGAGTTACAAGTAAGTAACTATTCCGTTGCATGATGCACACTAGTAATTATTAAAAGTGAGTAAAAACTATACTGACTAGTGGTCGACGATGATCAATGCCACGTGTCCTTTGGCGTCTGGATTCTTTACGGTTTTTCCTACGTGTTGAATCTTATCAATGGCAAATATAATATAACTTTAAGTATACCTATTTTGAAAATCATAATAAACCTATTTTGAGTATATAACTTTAATATTAAGATTTTTGAAAATGAACCTTATGTTATAAAAAAGGTAAATATATTATTTTACAAAATGTAAATAGAATTATTCACTTAATTTTTTAGGAAGCTTATTCTTTTTCTTTTTTAGTGTGCATTTATTTTTTATCTATAAATCTAAAAAATCATGATCCTATCTTTATTTGAGATATACTATAAAGGGAAATACATATTTTTTTACAATAAATAGAAAGAATAAGATTTGGTTGTTTTATATTTTAGTTGATAATATAAAATATCTTAGATATCGACCACGTTTTTTACAGATGAAAAAATAAATAATTTTAATGTCAAATAATTTCTAGATTAGTTTGTAGAAATATTTAGTAAAAGCATAACTTCTTTTTTGTTTGTATGGTCTTTAAATTATTTTTAAATTCTGATTTTTTAAAACATTGAAACATAAATTCTCAGTTTTTAAAACATTGAAACAAAGTATTAAAAAAACAACTTAATTTTCTTATATTTTCTGAAAAAATCATCCTATATCCATTTTTAGATTATAACTTTAATCTCAACCTTTCTAATAAATAAGGTAAATATATTATTTTACAAAATTTAAAAATGACTATTCGTTTAACTTTTTGGGTAGTTGTGTTTTTCATTGCGCATTTATTTGTTATCTATAAATATCAAACATTATAATACGGCTATCTTCTTTCGAGATATACTATAAAAGGATAGATATAAAATGTTTTTTGAAGAAAATAAATAGAAAATATAGGATTTGGCTTATCTATTTTAGTTGATAATATAAACTATCTAAATCATTGATGATGAAGTCAATGAGAACACATTTTTAATAAATTGAATATGGAATTAATAATAATAACATTCATGATTATTTTTTGGTAAATGTATTCAATTTATACTCTAAATGAACTATTTTTTTTAAATTTAACGTCATACCAACCCCTTTTATGATTTGACGCATTTGCAACTGAAGTGCAATGGTTCTCGTTAATCAGTTTGACACTTCTCATTAACAAAGGAAAACTTTGCTTCTCCATAACTGCGATGATCGATCTCTTTCTTGTTACCAAGTGGCTTCAGTCTCAAGGAATTGAGATTTTTGACAAACAGTTCCCCTTTTAACGACTTAGTTTGATTTTCGCGCATGTTTATGAAATAAAAGAATTAGAACATAAAATAATAATGAACACGCGATATTTTTACTGGTTCGGTGACCTCCCAATGACCTACGTCCAGTCCTCACAACCCTTTGTGATATTTTCCACTATCAAAACAAAGCTTTCAATCGAGTCCTTTAAAACCCTTACAGACGCAGGCGCTCTTCACCTAAGATACCTCACCTAGTGCAAGAGCCCTTAACAACAATTACAAGAAGAGATACCCCACCCTTGTTACAATCAAAAACCCTAGAGAGATACCCCACTCTCTAGTAAAGAAACCCAATACAGTATTACAAGAAATTACAATAACAATGAAATAACAAATACCTCTGAGAAGGTGAATATGACAACTTGAAGATCCCCAACCTAACCCTTGAGAAAGATCCCTAACCCCTTTTAATAGAGTTTGTGAAAATATGACCGTTGAAATAATTTTTAACGTTAAAGTAATAAGTGAGAAATCGATTTCTTGCTTGTGGGAACAAGTGAGAAATCGATTTTGTGCTTTATTAAAGCAAGTAGATAATCGATTTTGTGCTTGAATGAAAGAAGAATAAGAATCGATTGTTTGCTTAATGCAAAAGAGGAAAGAATCGATTATGTGCTTCCAAGAAGAAGCTTAAATCGATTTGGAGCTTTAATAAGGCAACTAGGCAATCGATTGTTTGCTTTACAATTCACAAAATTAAGAAGATAATTGATTTTCTTCTTTAAAAACTAAACACCATAATCGATTGCTGGCTTTAAAGCTAACAATCGATTCTTTGCTTTAGAAAACAAGTCAAGAATCGATTCATTGCTTCATAAACCAAGTCCTTTAACAATTTAATTGATTGATGGCTTTAAGCATAAGGAGGAAATCGATTTTTGGTTTAAACAATATGAATGAAATCGATTTCTTTACTTCAAAACAATTTCTTTTAAAAACACTAAGCCATGACTCTATTTATTTTAAAAAGCAACAAGTGCCTAACCTATTTATCAATTGAAAACATAAGTTAGGTCCATTTGTGTGTTAGTGCTAGTGTGTTTAGTGATTTGAGCCGATCTTCAAAACCGGTTTACAATTCATTCCTAAGACACGACCCAACTTCCTAGGGACTACTACCCTTGACACACTTACTTCTTGAGTTGGTTGTGCCTTGGAATTCCACTTGTCACTTTGTCTTAGATTACTTCATCATCAAAACTTAACCTGCAATACAAGATATCCACATTTCTGTGGTAAACAATTTGGTTTTGTTTATACCAAATGTTCTCTTTCTCTACCATCTCTCCCTCATATTTTCATTCAATTCTTTTTAGTTTTTATTTTACTTTCGATGCCATTTTGAATGCGCCAAAGGCACCAAAACCTAATTTCGAGGTCATTCTTACAGGTCTGATTATATGGAAGTCATAATAACTTACACAACTTCACTATCTATGTTATGTGTCATTGCTCTATTGTTCCTCTTCACAACGACTGTGATTTCATTGTGTTTGGTACCTGGACTTCGGAAGCAGCTGAGTCCGGGGTACATGTTGATGTGCTTCTGAAGATTTGAAGATGGACTTGGGATGGTTGAAGATTGGCCTCGGACAGACCGAGGTTGATTACGTGCGAGTGTCGGGCGGGGGGTACGTGCAAACACTCCGACGTGCAAGTCAGTAGGTATAAGAGAAGAGGAATACAAAGAATGAGAAGATAATGAAACCGTACCTGGGAACAGAGGGTTGTACCTCTATTTATAGACAGAAGTGTCGTACCTGAGGCGTCGGATTCGGGCTTTTGGATCTTGGCCGTTGGATGCAGATGCTTGATAGTGGGGCGAGCGTCGGGTTATTTCAGATGCAGTATTGGGCCAAGCCCAAGCCTTGTGATGTTTTGGCCCAGTCTGGAATAGTGGCCCCCCAAGTTGAGGTAGGCCGAAGGATGAGGTCGGCCTTGGCTTTGACTAGACCGTTGCTTTTGAAGTGATGATTGTTGGGCCACGTGTCAACTTACGAGTGGGGGAACAAGGACGTGACTTTTGGAGAGATCGAGGGTGTCCTGTCGCACTGCACTGATGGGACGCATTGAAGAGGCGTGTCGCTTCGTATCTCACCCCTATATAAGACGAGTTGAGGATTCATTCTTCACTTCGCTTCATTTCTGAAATTAATTCCCTGTGAGAGCTCTGAGTGATCCGAAAGTGTGCGATTCTCCGACCACCGTGCCGAGTTCATTTCCGCCGTGCTGCGTCGTGCGTTCCGGGGTTTCTGACAAGGCGAGGTCATTACCCACCGTCCCGAGTAAAATATTCAAGCCGAGCTTAAGAAGTCTTCTGTAACAGAGTGTAGTTTTTCTCTTCCGCACAATTTAGATGCTTTTGAGTTATAATGCTTTTGTCCGCGGCCGACGTTGCCGCTCCGGTGACCGTCGCTGCTTCGTGCCTCATGGGGAGGAGATGGACCATTCTCGGGCTTTTCGAGATTGAGATCAATGCGTTCTAGACTTAGATAGTGATGGTGCCGTCCTTCAGGGGCGGATCCAGGATTTTAAACTAGGGTGTTCCTTTTTCTTCAACGATTTAACAATTGTACGATTTTACAAAAAAAACAATGATAGAGTAATGTTCCAAAATTTTTTTATGATAAAGTAGTGTTTCAAAATAAAGTATCTTTTAATCCAAGTCTAATTGCATTTTCCTCTCTCTCATAGCCTGGAAGCGTTTGATGATATCTAAATCGTCGACTGTGCTAAAAGTCTCCTCCTCCACGAATGTCACCAAACAATCATTAAGGAAAGAAACATCACTAGATACAGCGTTAATTGCCCATTTAGAGCCTCTACAACAGTAAAACCACACACACGTGTTTCCCCTCCCCCTCTTGCCTCTTCAATCCCACCCAACATCTTGATAATGCAACATAAACTAATCTAAACAAGCTCAACAGGATTCACAATGAACTCGAATGTGTGACAGAATTTCATATACATTTATGTGGAATTCAAAATCAGGTATATCTTTAAATTAAAATAAGAAATGCAATAATGAAAGAGAAAGATCAATATAAAAGAGAAGTTATATGTTTTTGATTTTTCAAGCAAGAAACAACTGAAATATAAGCATACTATCCTTACGGTGTCCAGAGAAAATAAGAAACACTTGGTATTGAGAAGAATAATCACAAAAGAAGAAGAAGAATGAAGTGACTGTTAGAACAATTTGTTGGTGGGAATAATGCTGCAACTAAGAAGAACAACCAAACATAGAAAAAGTCATTAGTAAAATAACATGTAACATAAGTAATATAGAAAAGATAAATTTATCATTGCACAAGACTCCAAGGCGTGTATGACACTAAGCTTTAGGTTCGATTCGCCCCCACCAATCACTCTAGATTGGATGCAATAGGATGACCAGCGAATCCCCTTCAGGATACAATGGAGTTCCTTGACATGGTCTGCACACCCACACCAAGCGTATCGATCAATAATAATTTACGGAATAAAGTTTCCTCAATTACTCTCGTGCACTAGAGAAAAGAAGAAATGATTTGGATATAATTTTGCAGAATTTTGGCTCATGTAAACATGAATTTTTGTGTTCTATTATCTGCCCAAAAGTGTCTCTTAACTATAGAGAAACTCATGTCACATGGAGAAAGGAAATAATTGTTGTGTCTGAATTTCTGTTCGTTAACATGCATATAGACCACTGGAGAACGTTTTGATTCACAATAGTTGCGTCGGTCTAGTGGCCAAAAGCCGTGCTTGTTCATTCCCACTATGTGGGTTCGAATCCCACTAGGCACCTTTTCGTTTTTATTTTATCCGTTATAATTTATATACGCATAAAAATAAAACGACCTGGGAGGGAATCGAACTTGCAACCAACTACTTCAACTAGACCAAACCAACCACTAGGCTATATTCAACTTTGCGTTGATTTGCAAAGTAACCAGTATTTATCCATTCTTATATTTTGGAAATATCTCCAACAATCCCCCACCATTTTCAAAATATACCCAAATCCATTATTCCGGAAATCTCATGTTTTCAGATGAAGGTATCTTACGATTTGAACCATCACTTCGTAAGTTAAGTTTTCACTCATCCCTAAATAAATTGGTAGACAAGCTTTGAACCAATTATTCATTAGAACAAGTGTGCATAACTCACACATGAAATCTCGGTACTATTGATTGAATTATAAAATGACACATTTGTTTAGGCCTTGTGTACGATATCCTTTTCATGAGAATTTTCAGAGTCAAGCCCTTGAACTCTATGAAGTGGCCCCACTTCATTCTCATATAGGTAGACTATATCAAAAATGCACCCATAATTATGCAACTCAGCAAATATATGCTATATGTCTATTAAGAGGAAAACCTCATCCTACCACTTTATTCTTATGGTCCAAGTACTTTTACCCTTTGGGATGTATCTATTGTCAAGTACTTCAATTACTCTAATAGTGTACTTTCCTCATTGAACTCAAGACTTGATACTACTCAAGTGTGAGTTGGGATTCCACCATTGGTAATCAATTAGATATGGGCTTGTACCACATCCCTAATGACATTTTCAATACCTTTAACATTATATCCGAAGACATCATATCTTTGTCAACTCTTTCGTCAAAGAATTGCAAAACTTTTTCCAACTTCAATAAATCTTTGAATATTCAATCAATCACATAGCTATTACCTTTATATTTTATTAATAGTTTAAACTAACTATCACCATGACAGTTTTGTCATTCATTGTGTCATATACACAAACTTTATATCATTCTTCATTTGCTATTAAATATTTAATAACCACTTCAATTTGAAGTTCTACTCCACTTGAATATATTAAAGAAACCATACATTCAATGCATTAATTAAATATATAAAGCAACAACAACCATGATCATAAAAATTTGTCATAATCAACTTTAATTTCATAAAACGGGTCTAGACATGTGAGTCATAACTCGACATAAAAATAAATTAAACACTTTAGAATTTATTCCTATTTTGTGAAAAAGAAACATTTTCATATTAGGTATCTCATCACTAATACAAGTATCATAAATTCTAAATATCAAATTCCAACTTCATGTATATATTTCATGTTCCATGGTAAAACAAAATAATAACCACAATAGAAAATAAACAATGAACCGAAATCATTAATATTTCTTATCACTTTCTTCCATAAACATTGTCAACTTACATAAATTCCAAACATCCCCAAATTATTTTCAGTATCAAAATAAGCAAGAAATTAACAATTACTTCCATATTATGATGCACATATAATATGAGATCATCAATTTTAAATTTATTAATTTCATACACAAACAAATAGTATAGAAATCATGTTCAATTGTTTGCCCTTTCAAATACTTGAAATTAAAACATTCTGTAATTACTATTATTATCATATACATTTTCATATATCAAATTTAGTAGTTAAATTGAACAATGTGCATGCAAGCATATTTCATATGTCAAATAACTTTGTAAAATATAATTAACTTTGTATTGATAATGTTGTCACTGATGGTTTAGATTTCCACTTCACGAAAATTACTTCCAAATGCAAATTATACCTTCTGATTTTAAACAAACCATTTTCATGAATAAACTTGAATATAAGTTCACTTTTAGACTACCAAACATATTATGTATATTTATTCAGAGTAACTGTGTACCTTTCACCATTGTCATAAATAAACATATTTTTGGTTAAGTATATGTGTTCATCTCTCCCAAATTGTATGAAGAAATATATCTTTCAAAGTTGCATCATCAACGAAATTGCAAAATCGAACCTAAAGATTGTTAGAACAATTTGTTGGTGGGAATAATGCTGCAACTAAGAAGAACAACCAAACATAGAAAAAGTCATTAGTAAAATAACATGTAACATAAGTAATATAGAAAAGATAAATTTATCATTGCACAAGACTCCAAGGCGTGTATGACACTAAGCTTTAGGTTCGATTCGCCCCCACCAATCACTCTAGATTGGATGCAATAGGATGACCAGCGAATCCCCTTCAGGATACAATGGAGTTCCTTGACATGGTCTGCACACCCACACCAAGCGTATCGATCAATAATAATTTACGGAATAAAGTTTCCTCAATTACTCTCGTGCACTAGAGAAAAGAAGAAATGATTTGGATATAATTTTGCAGAATTTTGGCTCATGTAAACATGAATTTTTGTGTTCTATTATCTGCCCAAAAGTGTCTCTTAACTATAGAGAAACTCATGTCACATGGAGAAAGGAAATAATTGTTGTGTCTGAATTTCTGTTCGTTAACATGCATATAGACCACTGGAGAACGTTTTGATTCACAATAGTTGCGTCGGTCTAGTGGCCAAAAGCCGTGCTTGTTCATTCCCACTATGTGGGTTCGAATCCCACTAGGCACCTTTTCGTTTTTATTTTATCCGTTATAATTTATATACGCATAAAAATAAAACGACCTGGGAGGGAATCGAACTTGCAACCAACTACTTCAACTAGACCAAACCAACCACTAGGCTATATTCAACTTTGCATTGATTTGCAAAGTAACCAGTATTTATCCATTCTTATATTTTGGAAATATCTCCAACAATCCCCCACCATTTTCAAAATATACCCAAATCCATTATTCCGGAAATCTCATGTTTTCAGATGAAGGTATCTTACGATTTGAACCATCACTTCGTAAGTTAAGTTTTCACTCATCCCTAAATAAATTGGTAGACAAGCTTTGAACCAATCATTCATTAGAACAAGTGTGCATAACTCACACATGAAATCTCGGTACTATTGATCGAATTATAAAATGACACATTTGTTTAGGCCTTGTGTCCGATATCCTTTTCATGAGAATTTTCAGAGTCAAGCCCTTGAACTCTATGAAGCGGCCCCACTTCATTCTCATATAGGTAGACTATATCAAAAATGCACCCATAATTATGCAACTCAGCAAATATATGCTATATGTCTATTAAGAGGAAAACCTCATCCTACCACTTTATTCTTATGGTCCAAGTACTTTTACCCTTTGGGATGTATCTATTGTCAAGTACTTCAATTACTCTAATAGTGTACTTTCCTCATTGAACTCAAGACTTGATACTACTCAAGTGTGAGTTGGGATTCCACCATTGGTAATCAATTAGATATGGGCTTGTACCACATCCCTAATGACATCTTCAATACCTTTAACATTATATCCGAAGACATCATATCTTTGTCAACTCTTTCGTCAAAGAATTGCAAAACTTTTTCCAACTTCAATAAATCTTTGAATATTCAATCAATCACATAGCTATTACCTTTATATTTTATTAATAGTTTAAACTAACTATCACCATGACAGTTTTGTCATTCATTGTGTCATATACACAAACTTTATATCATTCTTCATTTGCTATTAAATATTTAATAACCACTTCAATTTGAAGTTCTACTCCACTTGAATATATTAAAGAAACCATACATTCAATGCATTAATTAAATATATAAAGCAACAACAACCATGATCATAAAAATTTGTCATAATCAACTTTAATTTCATAAAACGGGTCTAGACATGTGAGTCATAACTCGACATAAAAATAAATTAAACACTTTAGAATTTATTCCTATTTTGTGAAAAAGAAACATTTTCATATTAGGTATCTCATCACTAATACAAGTATCATAAATTCTAAATATCAAATTCCAACTTCATGTATATATTTCATGTTCCATGGTAAAACAAAATAATAACCACAATAGAAAATAAACAATGAACCGAAATCATTAATATTTCTTATCACTTTCTTCCATAAACATTGTCAACTTACATAAATTCCAAACATCCCCAAATTATTTTCAGTATCAAAATAAGCAAGAAATTAACAATTACTTCCATATTATGATGCACATATAATATGAGATCATCAATTTTAAATTTATTAATTTCATACACAAACAAATAGTATAGAAATCATGTTCAATTGTTTGCCCTTTCAAATACTTGAAATTAAAACATTCTGTAATTACTATTATTATCATATACATTTTCATATATCAAATTTAGTAGTTAAATTGAACAATGTGCATGCAAGCATATTTCATATGTCAAATAACTTTGTAAAATATAATTAACTTTGTATTGATAATGTTGTCACTGATGGTTTAGATTTCCACTTCACGAAAATTACTTCCAAATGCAAATTATACCTTCTGATTTTAAACAAACCATTTTCATGAATAAACTTGAATATAAGTTCACTTTTAGACTACCAAACATATTATGTATATTTATTCAGAGTAACTGTGTACCTTTCACCATTGTCATAAATAAACATATTTTTGGTTAAGTATATGTGTTCATCTCTCCCAAATTGTATGAAGAAATATATCTTTCAAAGTTGCATCATCAACGAAATTGCAAAATCGAACCTAAAGATTGTTAGAACAATTTGTTGGTGGGAATAATGCTGCAACTAAGAAGAACAACCAAACATAGAAAAAGTCATTAGTAAAATAACATGTAACATAAGTAATATAGAAAAGATAAATTTATCATTGCACAAGACTCCAAGGCGTGTATGACACTAAGCTTTAGGTTCGATTCGCCCCCACCAATCACTCTAGATTGGATGCAATAGGATGACCAGCGAATCCCCTTCAGGATACAATGGAGTTCCTTGACATGGTCTGCACACCCACACCAAGCGTATCGATCAATAATAATTTACGGAATAAAGTTTCCTCAATTACTCTCGTGCACTAGAGAAAAGAAGAAATGATTTGGATATAATTTTGCAGAATTTTGGCTCATGTAAACATGAATTTTTGTGTTCTATTATCTGCCCAAAAGTGTCTCTTAACTATAGAGAAACTCATGTCACATGGAGAAAGGAAATAATTGTTGTGTCTGAATTTCTGTTCGTTAACATGCATATAGACCACTGGAGAACGTTTTGATTCACAATAGTTGCGTCGGTCTAGTGGCCAAAAGCCGTGCTTGTTCATTCCCACTATGTGGGTTCGAATCCCACTAGGCACCTTTTCGTTTTTATTTTATCCGTTATAATTTATATACGCATAAAAATAAAACGACCTGGGAGGGAATCGAACTTGCAACCAACTACTTCAACTAGACCAAACCAACCACTAGGCTATATTCAACTTTGCATTGATTTGCAAAGTAACCAGTATTTATCCATTCTTATATTTTGGAAATATCTCCAACAATCCCCCACCATTTTCAAAATATACCCAAATCCATTATTCCGGAAATCTCATGTTTTCAGATGAAGGTATCTTACGATTTGAACCATCACTTCGTAAGTTAAGTTTTCACTCATCCCTAAATAAATTGGTAGACAAGCTTTGAACCAATCATTCATTAGAACAAGTGTGCATAACTCACACATGAAATCTCGGTACTATTGATCGAATTATAAAATGACACATTTGTTTAGGCCTTGTGTCCGATATCCTTTTCATGAGAATTTTCAGAGTCAAGCCCTTGAACTCTATGAAGCGGCCCCACTTCATTCTCATATAGGTAGACTATATCAAAAATGCACCCATAATTATGCAACTCAGCAAATATATGCTATATGTCTATTAAGAGGAAAACCTCATCCTACCACTTTATTCTTATGGTCCAAGTACTTTTACCCTTTGGGATGTATCTATTGTCAAGTACTTCAATTACTCTAATAGTGTACTTTCCTCATTGAACTCAAGACTTGATACTACTCAAGTGTGAGTTGGGATTCCACCATTGGTAATCAATTAGATATGGGCTTGTACCACATCCCTAATGACATCTTCAATACCTTTAACATTATATCCGAAGACATCATATCTTTGTCAACTCTTTCGTCAAAGAATTGCAAAACTTTTTCCAACTTCAATAAATCTTTGAATATTCAATCAATCACATAGCTATTACCTTTATATTTTATTAATAGTTTAAACTAACTATCACCATGACAGTTTTGTCATTCATTGTGTCATATACACAAACTTTATATCATTCTTCATTTGCTATTAAATATTTAATAACCACTTCAATTTGAAGTTCTACTCCACTTGAATATATTAAAGAAACCATACATTCAATGCATTAATTAAATATATAAAGCAACAACAACCATGATCATAAAAATTTGTCATAATCAACTTTAATTTCATAAAACGGGTCTAGACATGTGAGTCATAACTCGACATAAAAATAAATTAAACACTTTAGAATTTATTCCTATTTTGTGAAAAAGAAACATTTTCATATTAGGTATCTCATCACTAATACAAGTATCATAAATTCTAAATATCAAATTCCAACTTCATGTATATATTTCATGTTCCATGGTAAAACAAAATAATAACCACAATAGAAAATAAACAATGAACCGAAATCATTAATATTTCTTATCACTTTCTTCCATAAACATTGTCAACTTACATAAATTCCAAACATCCCCAAATTATTTTCAGTATCAAAATAAGCAAGAAATTAACAATTACTTCCATATTATGATGCACATATAATATGAGATCATCAATTTTAAATTTATTAATTTCATACACAAACAAATAGTATAGAAATCATGTTCAATTGTTTGCCCTTTCAAATACTTGAAATTAAAACATTCTGTAATTACTATTATTATCATATACATTTTCATATATCAAATTTAGTAGTTAAATTGAACAATGTGCATGCAAGCATATTTCATATGTCAAATAACTTTGTAAAATATAATTAACTTTGTATTGATAATGTTGTCACTGATGGTTTAGATTTCCACTTCACGAAAATTACTTCCAAATGCAAATTATACCTTCTGATTTTAAACAAACCATTTTCATGAATAAACTTGAATATAAGTTCACTTTTAGACTACCAAACATATTATGTATATTTATTCAGAGTAACTGTGTACCTTTCACCATTGTCATAAATAAACATATTTTTGGTTAAGTATATGTGTTCATCTCTCCCAAATTGTATGAAGAAATATATCTTTCAAAGTTGCATCATCAACGAAATTGCAAAATCGAACCTAAAGATTGTTAGAACAATTTGTTGGTGGGAATAATGCTGCAACTAAGAAGAACAACCAAACATAAAAAAGTCATTAGTAAAATAACATGTAACATAAGTAATATAGAAAAGATAAATTTATCATTGCACAAGACTCCAAGGCGTGTATGACACTAAGCTTTAGGTTCGATTCGCCCCCACCAATCACTCTAGATTGGATGCAATAGGATGACCAGCGAATCCCCTTCAGGATACAATGGAGTTCCTTGACATGGTCTGCACACCCACACCAAGCGTATCGATCAATAATAATTTACGGAATAAAGTTTCCTCAATTACTCTCGTGCACTAGAGAAAAGAAGAAATGATTTGGATATAATTTTGCAGAATTTTGGCTCATGTAAACATGAATTTTTGTGTTCTATTATCTGCCCAAAAGTGTCTCTTAACTATAGAGAAACTCATGTCACATGGAGAAAGGAAATAATTGTTGTGTCTGAATTTCTGTTCGTTAACATGCATATAGACCACTGGAGAACATTTTGATTCACAATAGTTGCGTCGGTCTAGTGGCCAAAAGCCGTGCTTGTTCATTCCCACTACGTGGGTTCGAATCCCACTAGGCACCTTTTCGTTTTTATTTTATCCGTTATAATTTATATACGCATAAAAATAAAACGACCTGGGAGGGAATCGAACTTGCAACCAACTACTTCAACTAGACCAAACCAACCACTAGGCTATATTCAACTTTGTGTTGATTTGCAAACTAACCAGTATTTATCCATTCTTATATTTTGGAAATATCTCCAACAGTGACTGTGTGAAGAAAAAGGAAGCTATTTTGGGGGTTAATGAACGACGTCGTTTAGTGAAATATGAGGGTTAATGAAATTTGCTGGAAAAAAAACTAATAGTGTGTTCCCTAGGATTCAAACCCAGGACCTATTGTGTAAAATATCGGGGTATTACCACTAAGGCCAGGATGTTTGGGTGTTCTTGGGAACACCAGGAACGCCATATAAAGCCGCCCATGCCATCCTCCCGTTGCAGATAAATGGTTCGATCAAAGAGCGAGGAGACGCAACCTTTTGTTCCTCTTGGTAAGCCGATCTTGAAGTGGTCGGCCGAAAGCCACCCGGTCCAAGGGTACGGTGGAAGAGAATGCCGAGGTTATTTCACGGAGTTGGAAACCCGCAGTTGTAATAGAGGAACACTAGGAAACAGCCTAGGAGGTCTACGATTGGGTTTCTACCAAGATTTGGGACATTTATCCGAGGTTGAAGCCGGACAAGCCTGTCTCTTATTTCGAGCAGTATATCGCTACACCCGCCGACCAGAGCTGGAAATTGTTGGGAGTCGACGACATTCTGGTGTGTACTAAACATGACGGCATCGACTTCTTGTTTTATGGGGCTGCATTGGAGACCATTGTCATACCCTAATTTTGTCCGCCTAGGTTTAAAACCCTAATTTTTCGTAAAAATAAATAAATTGAGAAGTGTGGTTTTATTTTGAAGAGTGAAGAGCATTGTGCTTGCATTTTTGGGTTTTAAAAGTCATTCTAGGGCTTTTAACTTCATTGTTAGAGTGGAAATGCATTTGTTGTTAAAAAACAAGGTTTTTAGGGCAAAAGGGTATTTTGGTCATTGTCAAAAATATGATAATTTCTCATCAAGAATCATTGTGCAATTTTAGAGAAATTTATTTGAGGCAAAACATTTTTGGTCATGTATGTATGTATGCGCATGCATGCATACATTGTGCACAAAAATTCAAAATTTCAAAAAGGATCGAAAGGGAATATTCTACAAAAAGTTCCAAGATGTGATTTTTATGACATTTTTGGTCATGGTGATCACATAAAATGGCATATTCCTCAAGATACCTTGTATGTGGCTCAAATTGGTGTATTTTTGTACAATTATCTTGAAAAGAATAATCAAAAATGAAGGGATAATGGAATGGTCATATAATAGTACAATAGTACAAGATGACAACTAGCAAAACTTGGGCACCACTCTTCTCTCCCTTGCTTGGCCGAATTCACTCCCCTTCATTTCCCTCTCATTTTGCATTTTTTTGACCTCAATCCATGTGTGATTCAATCCTCACCCTCCATTCAAATTTTAGATGCAATCCTAGGGTGAGATGAGATGCACAATGACCTAACTACCCTTAAACCTAATTGCTTTCTATATATACCCTCATATCCTCACCTCTCACAAGGTTTTGGCTCACAATTCACACTCAAAAACCTAGCCTCTCCTCTTCTCCCTTCTTGGCCGAATACACCTCCTCATTCCCTCACCTCATTTCTTCACTTTTTCACTTCAAATCAACATTCTAGTCCTAAATCCTTCATCATCCTTGCATTCTCTTCAAAGATCCATCTTCAAATCTCAAGAATCAAGCTCAAGATTGAAGATTAGAGGGTTGATTCAAGTGGTTTAGTGTTCATTCACCTTATTTCTTTTGCTATTCTAGATTGGAGTTGAGGTATACTCTCAATCTTAACATCATCAAAATTTTAGCATAAAAAATGTAGATCATCAATCTATTTTTGCATATCAAGCATTTCTTTGCATTTTAGTGCTCTATTTTATGTTGAAATGTTGATATAATTGTTGTTGTTGAATGAGAGATGTGTTTCAAGCATTTTGACAAACACTTTGGGAGGTTTGGATGCTTGAAATGCATCTCTCTCTTGGAATAAATTGTGTGTTTGTGCTATTTTCATTTTGTGCTTGCATTTTCATGAATAAAATTGTGATTTGGGATTATGTTTCATTTCGCATATTGTAGAAAAATTAGAATTTGTGTGATCTTAGTGCATTCCTTTGCTTAATCATGTGAATCCTTGCCAAAAAGTTTGATCTATGTCATTTGCTTGCATGATTTTGTTGCTTTCAAAGAATAAAATGAGGTTTTAGCTCTATGTTGGTGTCGCATTTCATGAGATAATTAGGGTTTGTGTTTGTTTTTGTTGCTTGCTTTGAAAATCATGTTTGTGTTGATGACTTGGTAAGAGGATTTAACACTTATGCATTTGTGCATATCCCAAGTGTTAAAGATTACCTAAAGGGATTCAACACCTTAATTGTATATGCTTACGCTTGCATTGTTGATTGTTTTGCTTGCAACTTGTTAAAGTTTACACTTTGGTTCTTGATTTGGAAATTGATTTGAATTCTCTACTTCTTTTTCTTTTGGATGCCACGCCATCCCAACAAACTTTTGTGATCAATATCACCCTCCAATTCTCTTCCTCTCTTCTTCAAGTCATTTCTTTTTCCAAATTATTTTCCAAATTAAAACTTTTCTTCAAATTGTTTTTCTATAGCAATCAAATTTTTTCTAAGATCAACAATAAACCTCTTTGAAAACTCATAAGGAGGCAAGTCGGACGTACGGCCGGTGTTGTCTAGCGTCCTAAGATCGGAGCTGTACAGTTCAAACATCTTGGGATACTTATGAGAATCAAAACAAGCAATTAACAACTGGAACCCTTTTTAAAAAAAAAAAAACTGAGTAAGGAATTGAGTCGGATGTACATCCGGTATCGGTTAGCGTCTTAGGGTTAGCGAGCTGTACAGTTCGTGCGAGCCTAAGATACTTGCTCAAATAAAAGCAACCAACCTCACAACCAATCTTTTTCTTCCTTAATCAAAAAACATTTTCAATAAGTAGGGGGCACGTCGTCTGTACAGGCGGGGTTGTCTTTGTTCTAGGTCTAGTGGACTGTACAGTCTCAGACCGAAAACCCCTACAATAAAAAACACCAACACAAAGTTTCTCGACTAAGGAGAACTACGTAAGCTTTGAATTCTCCATCGCACCGGGAGATACGTAGGAGCGGGTCACATCCCGTCAAGCACACTTTTGAAAAATAATAAAAAGATTCTTCTTTTCCCCCGTTTTCAAAAACACTTTTCTCAAATAAAAAAAAAGAAGTAGAACGAATTGTTTCAAATCAACTCTGTCAAAACCGCACATCAAGTTAAAGGTTCCCTTTCGGTAGAAAGGAGGTGTGGGGTGCTAATACCTTCCCCACACCTAACCGACCCCCGAACCTACATCTCTAGTTCTCAAAGGGCCACCCGCCTTAAAAAGGACCCTTTTTCAATGTTTTGGTCCCTAAATAAAAATGTTGATGGCGGCTTCACAAATTTTCACGTTGTACGATGAAAGGTCCAATCCGGATTTTTCGGGGTGCAACAACCATGAGGGTTCGGATCCATATTAATGAATTTCAGAAGGACGTCTTACGTTTTCTGCACGTGGCCCCCTCACAATTGCTGCCGAATAGCTGGGGATTCATCCATGGTTTTGAGCTGGTCATGGAGCACCTCGGGAGGGTACCTTCTGCTAAAGTCTTCTTCTGTCTCTTCAATGTGTTTCATTCGCCGGAGCCGGACGAGAAAGGGCCACATCGGCTTCCATGGTCAGTTAGAGCGTTCTTATTTTACGCCGGCCAATGATTCGAATAAAGATTTCAAGTCGGTATTCTTCTTTGTATCAGCTTCCAACAATGCTGCGAGGAGGTCGATTGCAGACTTTGAGGGCGGAAAGATGTCTAAGGAACATTTCCCTCTGTCTTAGACTCGGGAGCATTTTGTTCAAGATGGCGAGGTAATCGGTACCAAATCCTAAGCAGGGAAGCCGTGGTTGTTGAGGGGAGATGATGCTGCTTCCGACAAGATGATCGATCGGTGGGGAAAGGATTTGGCCAAGAAAGGCCTGAAATTTCACTGTGGCTCAATGCTTGAGGCCCTGGCCAATTCTGAGGCCAAGCTGAAGAGTTACTTTAATACCTGTACTTGCCTCATCTAGAATTTCCTTTTTGATATTTTACGACGATCTGAGTTGGTCTCGGGAATACTTTGATGTCGGTCCTGACCATGTTTGTTACTTTGCAGATAAAATGGACGATCTTGATGCTATCTTGAACGAGTCCAATATTGATACATCTGTGCATGTGAATATGTCGGAAAAGATATCCGAGAAGAAGAAAAAGACGGGGCCGGCGTCTGGTGCCGCCCCCAACGTCAATGCCACACAATCCCTGTCTTTCAGGGAGAAGCATTCTTCTGACAAACTCCCAAAGTCGGCTCCGAGGTCGACTTCTATAGATGGTCTGAAACGAGGCCACGAAGAGTTTGCCAAGGGTACGTAGTACTACCCCTACCGTTCAAAAAAACAAAAATTAATTGAAAATAAAGATGAGGAAAAAGACGACATTACCTTTGAGGACTTCCAAGCTTGTGCTAAGGTTGCCAAGTACGGTGCAACAGCTTTCAAGAAGTTGGAAGAAACCGTTGCCGAAAAATCTATTTCCCCCCTCCGAGGTAAGATTTCTGAATTCGAAGCTCTCAATAGATTTTTAGATAGCGAGCTGATTCGCACATCCCGCCAATTGAAAATTCACCGAGATCGTAATTTGGTAGAAATATCTAAAGAGAACCAAAGCTTGAAAGCCAAGATGGAGAAGTTGTCCGACGTGTAGAAAAGAATCAATGAAGCCCATGAGAAAGCAAATGAGCAGGTCAAGAAGATAGAGAAGATGCCTGAGTTGGAGGCCGAGCTCAAGAGCATGAAGGAGGAGCTGGAGAGAGCCAAGGAGCCGAGCAAGGTCGAGATGCTGAAGAAGGAGGAAGAGATGAAAAAGTTGAAAAAGGAGCAGGTCGTTCTCAAGAACAAGATTGCCTCTGGGGCCGTGACTGGATTTCAGCGCTGCTTGGACATGGTGGTCTTGCTCGACCCCAAGGTTAGGGTTGATCTGCTGAAACTCAACCATAATTCAGTGGATGGCCGGATCATGAAGGGAGATCAAGTCATTTATGAGCCGACTTCAGCTTCTTCCCCGGATGCCGCAGAAATTGGATAGCAAGCTGCTTCTGTGGCTAGTGATCATGTTGTTGCCGGGGTCGAAGAGGCCAAGACCTTGGAAAATTTAGATTAGGCTTCTCCTACTTTTTTTCTGAACATTTGTGATTGGTCTTGGGTATGTCCGAGGCCAACCTTGATTTGTAAAAACAATGGCACCGTCCTTTTTCCGGTTTAACAATTTACACTTTATTAATTTTTGCTCGCTTATGCTCTGGTTGTCTTTAAGCGCTTTAGATGTTGAAATTTGTCTTATTTGAATGCCGAGATAGTGTATTAGATAGCAGACACCGCTAGATAGCTGAGGGTGATAACATTAATAATTCATCCTTAATTTAGAATAAGAGTTGAAGAGATTCCCGAGTGACGAGTTTTCTGAGCCGAATTCAAAGATGGGAAGGACGCTGTGGGCCCCCCTCTCTTCAACCGGAGGTCGTTGTGGACCCCGGTCTTCATCCTCTAATGGAGCGTTAAGGTCAGAGATCATAGGGAAGGCGGGCTCGTAAGAAGCAAAATTGGGATAGCTTCGTTCTTTGATGGAGCTCGTCAGCTCGGGGATCAGAGAGAAGGTTTGCTCGCACGAGGCGAAACTGGGATGATGTCGCTGTGGACTTCCTTCTCGAACTCTCTGATGGGGCCATGAGCTCGGAGATCAGAGAGCTGTTGGAGCTGTGGGCTATTTATAACTTGAGATATATATACATGATCAGAAAACCAGTTCACCGACATAGAAGTCCGAGCTCAGATAAAAGAGACCCGAGTACAAAATCCGGTTGAGCAAGACAAGAATCCGAGCTCAAACATAAGAGATCTGAGCACATGTCCGGATTCAAATGTAAGAAATCTGACCAAGTAGGACGAAGGTCCGAGATAATAGGAGGAAGATCCAAGATAATAGGACGAAGGTCCGAGATAATAGGACCAAGATCCGAGATAATAGGATGAAGGTCTGAGATAATAGGACGAAGGTCTGAGATAAGAAGGTTATCCAAGAAGGCCACTTGTGTTCTTGCGAGGAAAGCAATCTCACGCCACTTCGAAAATGAACCAAACCTTGTGGAAAATGCGAGATAATAATAAACGAACTGGTGACAGAGGAAGTCGCGGCTTACCTTGGCATGGAAGGTTAAGTCGGGCTGTAGCCCGAGGCCGTCTCTGCTGAGAAGAATCCGCGGAATAGCAGAGACAGAACTCGGAAGGTAGAGATTTCAGAAAGTTCGGAAACAACTGATTATACTCCCACTGTGGTCGCCATTATTCGGTACCTAAACTTCGGAAGCGGCTGAGTCTAGGGTACAAGTTGATGTGCTTCTGAAGATCTGAAGATGGACTTCGGATGGTTGAAGATTGGCCTCTGACGGGCGGAGGGTACCTGCAAACACTCTGACGCTCAAGTCAGTAGGTATAAGAGAAGCGGTATGCAAAGAATGAGAAGATAATGAAAGTGTACCTACGAATGGAGGGTTGTACCTCCATTAATAGACAAAAGTGCCGTACCTGAGCCGTCGGATTCAGGCGTTTGGATCCTGACCATTGCATGCGCATGAATGATAGTGGAGCGAGAGTCAGGTTATTTCAGATGCAAAATTGGACCAAGCCCAAGCCTTGTGATGTTTTGCCCCAGTCCGGAACACATTGATTAAGGTACATTTTATTTCGGAACTACACAACATGAATGTGAATGTTTTTGATGTAGTGTTATTGGAATAGATAGGAACAGATTTATTGGACCTACTAGATAATAAATAAGCTTTATTGTCAATTATCAAATGATTAATGGTCACGCCCGGCAACAAAAAAAAAGCTTTACTGTCAATTATCAAATGACCAAATTGTTATAGTCGATAAACTTTTTAATGAACTTCTTCTTATTTCTTTCTCATTTCCTCTCTTCACGTTTTCTTCTCTCTCTCTCTCTCTCTCTCTCTATATATATATATATATATATGTATATATATATATATCTTCTTTCTTTTTTTCTGTTTTCAGCACAAATGAGACATGAGAGGAGACTTGTCCTTTTGACTTTTAGTGAGCTGAGGGTTTTTAAAGGAGGGAAATGTCCATAATCCAAATAACGACATAGCTTAAATATTAAGGCATTTAGTCTTATGAACTAACCGATATATAATGCTTTCTCGACTATTCCATATCCGTACCTTGTTTTATTTTTCACTCCGAATAATAAATCACTTGTTCGTTTCATAAATCGAAAAGACATACCTCAATGGAATAGATATGGGTATCGAGTCCACATGTCGTCTTCCAATTCCCACGTAGCTTCCTCAGCAAAAAAACCATCCCAAACAACTTTGACTATGGGAATTGTCCTCGTCCGAAGTGTCTTTTCGCCGTGTTCCAAGATATAGCTAGGATATGGTTGGAAAGATAGATCCAGTCGAAGGTCAATCACTTCAAAATCCAATGGCTGATCCGGATCGAGAATATACTTCCTCAACTGAGACACATGGAAAACATTATGAAGATTTGATAAAGCTGGAGGTAAAGCAAGATGATATGCAACTGGCCCAATACACTCAGTAATTTGCAATGGTCCAATATACCGAGGACTGAGCTTCTTTGCTCGCAAAGCTTTACCGATACCAATTGTTGGAGAAACCCTAAAAAATACATGATCACCAACATCAAATTCCAACGGTCTCCTTCTTTTGTCAGCATAGCTCTTTTGCCGACTCTATGCAGCCTTCATCCTTTCTCTTATCAATTTGATCTTCTCAGTTATTTCATTAATTACATCAGGCCCCAATATTTTGTTTTCACCTACATCCCACCCACACAATGGAGTTATACACTTCCTCCCATATAGTTCTTCAAATGGTGTCGTTCCAATACTGGAATGATAACTGTTATTTGTAGGCAAATTCAACCAATGAAACATTATCCTCCAATCTCCTTCTACTATCAAGTACACAGGCTCGAAGCATATCTTCTAGAGTTTGAATGGTCCTCTCAGTCTGACCATCAGTTTGAGGTTGATAAGCTGTACTAGAACATATCTGAGTTCCAAAAGCCTTACTCAAAGCTTTCCAAAATCGAGACTTTGTAATTTGAACGAATGGGAATAAAATGAGCGGATTTGGTCAAACGATCAACTACTACCACAATGGAATCATTACCGGCTTGCGATCTTAGCAAACCCATAACAAAATCCATGGATATATCTTCCCACTTCCACACCGGCACATCTTATGGATGCAGCTGACCTGCAGGCTTTCGATGTTCTGCCTTAACTCTCTGTCAAGTTAGGCATCGGGAAACAAATTCAGGAATATCTACTTTCATTCTAAGCCACCAATACATTTGCTTCAAATCACGATACATCTTGGTGGATCCAGGATGTACAGAATACTTACTCCGATGAGCTTCTTCCAAAATCTGCTTCTTGATGTTGTCATCATTAGGTACACAAATCCTACAGTTAAAATAGATAATGCCATCACTGTCTTTGGTATAATTTGGTAACCCTTTCTGAGATTGTAATTCTACAATAACTTCTCGAGCTGCACGAATCAAATCCCTCAATGCACTTGAAATTCGAATGTGCCTTAAGACTAATCGATCTTTCTTTCTTGCTACATTTAGATTCAAAATCTCTAAAATCATATAGCTTAGCAATTATATATTGCTTTTGCGACAAACTCATATCCTCGACTAGATTTATTATTTATTCTAATAATAAATTGCTAGTTAATTTCATAAACCGAATTTAACCGAACTAGGGGTGTTACAATCACCCCAACAAGAAAAAATTTGTCCCCAAAACTGATCAAGTTTCCTTCCATTTACTAAGCACGAATTTGACAATTCGCTGATCACACGACTACGCATAGATTTCCAATCCAAGCATATATAATCATGGGCATATATATATATATATATATATATATATATATATTAGTCAATGAGCTTCAATCTTTAAGCATCATTTTCCCACTTAGCCTCATACCTATTTGCCTTCTATCGGATTGAGTTAACTGGGGTTTTAGTTCCTCCGACGAGCAAAAATCACAAAACGGCTTTTTGTTATAACCTTTCATGAAGTCTTTGTAAAAAAAATGTAACAATTCAATAGTGGTTTGGTGATCCTTACTCGACCTGAGCTTTATGCTCACCCCAACTTAATTCAATCCTACTCGACTTACGACTTCTCAATAAAAGATGAAGTCATATTAGGGTTTGATTAAATTAGGTTAAATTAGGGAAAGGATGGGGAAGGAACTCACATCGAAGGGAAGCGGATAAAAAGAGTATTTCAGTAATGAGCAGATGAAAATGCACGGTCTAGCTCTAGTCACACTGATTGGGCTTTTTCATCAATTTTCTTAAAACTTCTGTTTTATTTTGCCAAATATGGTTACTCCGTTCGATTCGATTAATTTTCCGATCATTCCTTTACTCAATTCAGCCTAACTACGATACCTCAATTCCTACATAAGTAGCACTAGCATCATTTCGACGATGTCCCCATGGCTCACCTAGTACATGACCTTAGGGATTATCCCAATATTTCTCAGAGATTCTGAACAACGTTATGTATGGCTAATCAAAATAACCCATTGGTAACCAACTGGTTTAGAGAACTTACATTCATGGGTTCACGCCTTACACATACGCTGCCCTATCTTATAGTCATACTTAGACTTATCCGATTCATCAAATTCCTAACGCCATCAACCTCGTCTTGACTAATCCAATGGATTAATGTCATGACAACTTACAGCGAACCTTCACACCTATTACTTTTCGTTCTCACTAGTAGCCACTACACTCGCACACTCGTCCCACGTCCTACCCCTTCTGGTAGTAAGCTGTGGAACATCCCTTTTTGGTTTTCTCAAAGACACCTCAAGTATTTTGGGTTACATTTTAACATAAATGTTGTCCATGACTGACTCACAAATGGGTAAGGTTTGTAGAAAAAAATTTCTTGAAAAGATTTGGATATAAAATAGTTTCCTCTCATATGCATAGGAGTCGGTCTCATCACTAACCCACAATTATTAGCAAGGTGTGCCTTCAAACCTCGTGAATCGGCCTTTGGAATACCACCCTAAGCCCTGATAACTTTACATGACTGCAGGCTCTTCAGTACTTATAAGTCAAATGACTTTCCAATAGCAACTATTTCCTTGACATGATTTGACAGGTATCTGCGACTTGTATCCTCTTAAGGTCTCAATTATTTTGATACTAAAGAATTATGAGTTCAAGGCACTAGGAATCTTACTAGTGTGATATAACGTTTCCCCTAAAAGGTAAGATTCATTGGCATTCTATGAGCTTCTTAAACTATCAATTAACCTCGGTGTAATGGTTATTCGCAGATCAAATATGAAATGGAAATAACGGTGGTACCAAGGAGACTTTGAAAACAAAAATATTATTTAGGGAATCAAACGAGCGCACCATTAGTGTCTTCGTAATGATTCATAAGATTGAGTAAAATATCATTGAACATTTCCTTGGCCCATCTTCTTTTCGAATTCCCGTAACTATCCGAGTATAATCATTACGACTGCGTTGATCATTCAATCTTCAGAACAATTTTAATTCTAGAACAACTTTGCGGTCGCCCCTTAGATAACTCTGGACTTCCTTCTCTATCGGCATACAAGTTGGGGCCTAATAATCTAAGGCTTCAAAAACTCTTTTGATTGCAAAAAGGTTATGGTTGCTAACTACAAAGATATAGGTCCCTTGGATTTCTACTATGAATATTATCCTAAACCAATGTCTAGGAATCTAAGCTTATTGACTGGAAGTCCTCCTCCAATTTCCCATGCAACTGAAGGATTCATGTTCTACGAATGCGTTACGGTTTTTCTGTTTAGGGTAAGACAGGGGTACACTTCAGAATACAACTGGAAACACAGTTCATAACCTACTCAGATGTGTAAACATTTTCGTTAGCTTTCCAACGCCTCTCGAAACATAAAAATCGGAGTTCCGGATTAAAAGTTATAAATAAAATGCGTCAGAAAACTAGCAAAGATTTCTCATAGACTAGGACAGGCATGCGCTTAACCAGAGGGTTATAATGAGGTCACTTCTATTGACTCCCCACACTAGTCTCTTCTTGGAAGGGACTTGGTTAATGAATTTGGATCAGGAACTAATCCGATCAACATTGGGTAATTCTACTTGCCAATACGAAGATTGCACTAACGTTTACTAGGTTGGCTTCATAGCATTTAGAAATATTGCTCTGAAGAAAATGAATCTTGATCTAAACCTGGGAGTTATCCGAAAGGATTCCTCTAACTGTGACCTAAACTGGGGTTGATTCATACCATAAGGTAAGATTAACTGCGAAACAACATTTCGGTAACTGATAGGTTGATTAATCAACGGTCAGGGTTTCAGGGTGTCACCTAATCTTACAGATCTTAGGACACTTACATTACTACTGCCCAAAGGCTTTACTTAGTTGTAGCTCTCTGAACGACCCATGATGACTTAGGCTGCAACACCACAGTTGCACAGCATTCAAGGACTGACCAGTTTCCTCGAACCGACACGGATGCCCTTCTTTTGGTATGGAATACCATCTGTAGCCCTCTGGTTCTGCTGCGTGCTCTGATGAAACTAGAGCGCTAGGAATCCTATGGTTTAGGTTTTCGGACATTTTCGGGGCTGAGGCAACTAATCGTCATCATTCTCAGTAATTCAGATGAAACATTCAGTGGATCCTGACTCAATACTGAAGTGGCATATAGAGTCACAAGAAGGGGAGGGGTTGAATTTTGACCCTTTGAAAATTTATATCTTGCAACTTAGAAAGTGTCCTCTCATGTTTATACTTGGAGAGGAGATAGTTAGTCATAGAATAATTTCATAAGACATTCTCTTCTTGAGTAGGTTCCATGAATTAAACCTTCTCTATGTTGAGTAGGTTCCACACAGTGAACCTTCTCATGTTGAGTAGGTTCAAAGAAGTGAACCTTCTCTAGTTAAGTAAGTTCAAAATGTTTAACCTTCTCTTGGATGAGTGGGTTCCACACTGTGAACTTCCTCTACCTAAGTAGGTTCCTTGCATTGAACCTCTCTTTTTGATAAGTTCAATACATAATGAGTCTTGTGTTGTGTTTATGCATAAAAACATTTTGTACATCATATGAAATTTATCCTTTTGTTGAACATGGTCATTTAGTGCTTGATAACTTGCGGAACATATTATCAAGAGATATATATGTGAAGGATAAACTCTTTAATGTAGAGAAGCTTATGAGGATGAAATCATTTCAGATTTAAGCTTCTTAGGATTAATCAAATTCTTTAAAACAATATAGGATTTATGCATAAAATACATGATTAGGTTAGTAACAATAGATAGTCAATATAGAATACTAACTTCTCAATGAAGAAGGTTAGTAACAATAGATAATAAGTATAGAATACTAACTTCTTAATGATGAGGGATAGTTATGAATTATAGCTTCTAAGAGATATGTTGGTTTTATCTTGAGTTTAAAACATAGATGATAAGTTCTTAGTTAAAAACCGTTTTGACAAGGTTGAATAAATTAACCTTCTCTTAGTTTGAACAACCGCAAATATGTTATAGCAAGTTAGCAAATAGTAAGGAAAGTTAGTAAATAACACAGTAGATTTATAGAGGTTCACCCAAACCTGGCTACGTCCTCTCCCCACTTCCTTGTGAGTATTTCCACTATTTCCCAAATAGCTATTACACTTGCTTTTGATCAACACACAAAAGACTTCACCAATACTAGCTTTTGATCACACACAAAAGCCTAGCAACAGAACTTTCTTTGGATCTCCACACAAAAGACAAGTGCCCTCTAACACAGCTTCACCAAGCTGGATTGACCTACTATGAGAATCCAATGCATGTCTTCATGAAGCTTGCATTACTATTCTTCTAATTTGTTTGCTCTACTTTGATTCTTCAGTTCTTGATAATGACATCCATTGGATTGATCTAATTTGCTTCTAGCATGTCCACTTATAGGAAACATGATCTTTCAACAAACTCAAGAGCACCCATTAGTTGAACACCATTCAGAACACTTAAGATTTAGTTCATAAGGTTTGTTGTCATTAAAACCATATATCAAAAAGGATTTGATCTCAACAATCTCCCCCTTTTTGATGATGACAAACCTTTAAGAACAAAACTTAAGTTTTCTGGATGGATATAATAATACATGCAAGAATCTGATTTACTATCAAATTAAACTCCCCCTGAATTTATGCATGAAGTTTAAACTCCCCCTAAACTTATGCATCAGGTTTATTAGCAGCATTCTTTATTATTATTATATCTATCTTATTATTCTCCCCCTTTTGACAGCAATCAAAATGAATTAGAGGGGAGGAGGATCAACATATCAAACTCAAGTAGTTTGCATTTAACATGATAAGCATATCCAATGTGAGAAATGTTTTTAGTTAATATTGTAATGTAGACATAAGGAATCATAGTAATCGAAAGCAATATAATTGTATCAAGTAATTCAGCACATTCATTTGATCCACAAGGAATAGATAAAGAGATTTGAACTTAGCATGCTTAAACATTGAAGAACATACGCCTTCTTTAGTTCAAAAACTCTATTTGGGTTTTCTAGAAACATTATTCTCCTATCTTCACAAGCAACTCTTTCCTAATTATTTCTCTCATTATTAGGCTTTGAAGGAAAGCCTTTTATGTATAAGAGCACATCCTCTTATAATGGCTTTTGTATAGAGTTCAATGAATACAAAGTTCTTTACCAACCCTCTTGCCTTAGAAGAAAACAGTATATAGGACAATTTATTTTATTTTTCCTCAACCCATATAAGACAATAATATCTCAGATATAAACAATGGAGGATAACCAATTTACCATACTTAGTTCTACAAAGTCATATAAAACATAATGCATGATAGTGATAACACAAAATAAAATGGCTTAAATATGTATTCTGCCCCTACAAATATCACCATAATCCAGTTATACTCCTGTAAAAATAAAAACTTTAAAATTACCCTTGCAAATATAAATCGCTTACGGTTATGCCCCTCCGTCAGCTTCACATCCAAAAAAATAATTTAAATAAGGTTTAAATATATGTCTTACTCCTGCAAATATCACCATAATCCAGTTATGCCCCTGCAAATATCAGCATAACTGGATTATAGTGATATTTGCAGCAAGTAAGACTCATTTTGAGTGGAGACTATGAAAGTGAAGCAAGATTATCATATATCTATTCCAAACTAGATCTTTCTTGTTTAGAATGTGTCAAACGAATATTCAAAAGCATAAGTGAGAAGATTTTATTTTCCATAAATAAGATTTAGCACCTAGTTGCTCATTTAATATCAAACAACATCAAGAAAGCAATTAATTTTGCATGGAGAAACAAAAATGAGAAACATCTTATTGAAAACCTTCCAATCTTAAGTCCAATGATTGGACATCAGTATAGAACATGTTGAAGAAGGATCTTTTGCAAATATTACATCAGAATCTCCAATGTTGTAAAACCAAGATCATATTCCAAGAGTTAGGCATCAAATAAAGTACAGGCCTCTCAAGATATGCAAGTTAGCTTTGATTCCTTTTAATATTTTGTCTTTAGATCTGTAAGTGCACATGAGGCTTTTGGAAACCAGATATAAAAGTAAATATGCACCAAAATCAATTTGATAAAGGACATAATATGACTTAGATTAAATGATCAAAACATGAGACTTTGTCATTTTTCCTCCTCAAGATATTAAGTTAATCATATTTTAGACTTGAGAAAATAAATCCTTACTTTAAAAGATTTTCACATAAACATGTTCTTTAGAAAGCACATATCAGAATTTGACAATGATATGACTAGTGCATATTTGAAAACTTGCTTTGAAAGATGTTAATTTTATACGTATGATATGACTAGTGCACATGCACATTCAAGTTTAAAGTAAATAGTGATACATACAATTAAGCTTTTAAGATTATATATTGCATCAATCATTTTAGCATTCATTCATAGGACCCAACAATCAATCTTATCATATCATATATTCACACATAATTCATATATATCAAAATGAAGTTATGATGAGATTGAGTGTACCTCCTTTAATGACTTTCTTTCTTAAGACTTTTCATGATAAGAGCATCCTCAAGGACTTTATAGTATGAATTCATGCTCATTCATTTATCATCATAGTACTTTGTGAAAAGCTGATTGATTGATGAAGATGGTTGTTTCAACTTATTTTTCTCACTGATCTTGATAGTGGAGGGGTCCACATTCAAGTCTCTCTCTTCAACTAGCACTTGCTTACTTAGTTTAGAAGCTTCAGCAGTGGTCATATCAACTTCATGAGAAGGTTGATCTGCAGTAGGCTTTGGAGAAGGTTGATGTTGAGTAACTTCCAGAATTTCTTCAACTGAGTTAGCAACTTCCTCATCAGAAAAGGGTTCTTTGTCATAAAACATACTTTTATCTTGCTAATCCTTTTCATATGAGATCAACACCATGCTCTCCCTGCGATGATTCCAATATTTTCTTTAGAATTTGCTCAGCTTCTTGGATCCTGTCATATTGAAGCCCATGGAAGGACTTCAGTCCTTCCAACATGCTTATCTCAGATTTATCCTTCATCATCTCACAATATGTGTACTACCATGAAATTTCAAATTAAACTTCTGAGCATCTTCTGAGTTGTATGAGTTGGTCTTTATCTCTTTATCATCAACTCTCAAGAGGCATTTTCTTCTCCTTTTATCATTCAATGAATACTCCTATATCACAAAACAAAAACGATTTTGGTACCCATTCTATTTGGGTCCATATGGGTTAGTATACCTTTTCTTGCTATTTTTCCTCATGTGGTAAAATAATAAGGTCTCAACCAAGTTGTTCCAATTTGAACATACATCATTGCCAAATGGTTGTGAAAAATACTACAGTAAAGTATGTGTGCATTTTCTCCTTTTGTCTTAGCACTTATCACCCATAAGAACATATGCCTTCTTTAGTTCAAAAACTCTATTTGGGTTTTCTAGAAACATTATTCTCCTATCTTCACAAGCAACTCTTTCCTAATTGTTTCTCTCATTATTAGGCTTTGAAGGAAAGCCTTTTATGTATAAGGGCACATCCTCTTATAATGCCTTTTGTATAGGGTTCAATGAATACAAAGTTCTTTACCAACCCTCTTGCCTTAGAAGAAAACAGTATATAGGACAATTTATTTTATGTTTCCTCAACCCATATACGGCAATAATCCCTCAGATATAAACAATGGAGGATAACCAATTTACCATACTTAGTTCTACAAAGTCATATAAAACATAATGCATGATAGTGATACACAAAATAAAATTATTCACTCTTTCAAATTTCTGCAAACACACAAGTGAACATAATGCACATTCTTAAGCTTTACTCAAAGCAGTCAGAGTGTGTGATATATCATAGATGCTATTTTCACTAGTTTCATTGTTTAAAAACACTATTAAAAACATCTATCACAACAAGAGTATGCAGCAAGTAAGACACATTTTGCAGAAACATGCATTCATAAGCTATATGGAGCTCACATATCTATTTTTGAGTGGAGACTATGAAAGTGAAGCAAGATTATCATATATCTATTTCAAAACAGATCTTTCTTGTTTAGAATGTGTCAAACGAATATTCAAAAGCATAAGTGAGAAGATTTCATTTTCCATAAATAAGATTTAGCACCTAGTTGCTCATTTAATATCAAACAACATCAAGAAAGCAATTAATTTTGCGTGGACAAACAAAAATGAGAAACATCTTATTGAAAACCTTCCAATCTTAAGTCCAATGATTGGACATCAGTATAGAACATGTTGAAGAAGGATCTTTTGCAAATATTATATCAGAATCTCCAATGTTGTAAAACCAAGATCATATTCCTAGAGTTAGGCATCAAATAAAGTATAGGCTTCTCAAGATATGCAAGTTAGCTTTGATTCCTTTTAATATTTGTCTTTAGATCTGTAAGTGCACCAAAACCAATTTGATAAAGGACATAATATGACTTAGATTAAATGATCAAAACATGAGACTTTGTCATTTTTCTTCCTTAAGATATTAAGTTAATCATATTTCAGACTTGAGAAAATAAATCCTTACTTTAAAAGATTTTCACATAAACATGTTCTTTAGAAAGAACATATCAGAATTTTACAGTGATATGACTAGTGCATATTTGAAAACTTTCTTTGAAAGATGTTAATTTTATACTTATGATCTGAAACCTTTTTCACCCATTTTATATACCAAAAGAAATCATATGATAAACAATAGGTGCATCCTTCTTAGAATGTAAGACATTATTTAAATGGGACTCAACAATGCATCTAATGGTCTAACAGTTTGAAAGATTCATTTCACATTGACTATTGACATGTGTTTACTAGGCCTACAACTCAATGAAGCTATTTAAGACAACAAACCATATATCGAAAAAGGTTCATGAAAGTTACAACAATATGGAATGTTTAGAATCGAAGGTTCTGCAACAAAATTCTTTCAAGCATTGAATTATACACAAGAATCATTAGAACATTTGTTATCTTAATTAGAATGGGGATCAACTTGCACTACAAGATATTAACACATAGAGCATTTAGCACCACATCATAGAAATTAACATAGTATCAGAGTCTACATTTCTGCAAAGAATGACACTGGACAATGCAACATCTTATCGAACGTATTTAAAGAACACTTCATTTTAAACAGACATTAAACATGTGTTCAAAAATCTTGAAGTATCATGCAATAATATCAATTATCAACCAAATTGCAAACTTGATTATGATCACCATATTAGTATGAGAATACTTAGAACTAAAGATTGTACAAACATATTTTATGTAGAACTAGGCATATGCACATTCAAGTTTAAAGTAAATAGTGATACATACAATTAAGCTTTTAAGATCATATATTGCATCAATCATTTTAGCATTCATTCATAGGACCAAACTATCAATCTTATCGTATCATATATTCACACATAATTCATATATATCAAAATGAAGTTATGATGAGATTGAAAGTACCTCCTTTAATGACTTTCTTTCTTAAGACTTTTCATGATAAGAGCATCCTCAAGGACTTTATAGTATGAATTCATGCTCATTCATTTATCATCGTAGTACTTTGTGAAAAGCTGACTGATGGATGAAGATGGTTGTTTCAGCCTATTTTTCTCACTGATCTTGATAGTGGAGGGGTCCACATTCAAGTCTCTCTCTTCAATTAGCACTTGGTTATTTAGTTGAGAAGCTTCAACGGTGGTCATATCAACTTCATGAGAAGGTTGATCTGCAGCAGGCTTTGGAGAAGGTTAATGTTGAGTAACTTCCAGATTTTCCTCAACTGAGTTAGCAACTTCCTCATCAGAAATGGGTTCTTTGTCATAGAACATACTTTTATCTTGCTAATCCTTTCATATGATATCATCACCAAGCTCCCCCTAAGATGATTCCAATATTTTCTTTTGAATTTGCTCAGCTTCTTGGATCCTCTCATATTGAAGCCCATGGAAGGATTTCAGTCCTTCCAACATGCTTATCTCAGATTCATCCTTCATCATCTCACAATGTGTGTACTACCATGAAATTTCAAATTAAACTTCTGAGCATCTTCCGAGTTGTATGAGTTGGTCTTTATCTCTTTATCATCAACTCTCAAGAGGCATTTTCTTCTCCTTTTATCATTCAATAAATACTCCTATATCACAAAACGAAATTGATTTTGGTACCCATCCTTTTTGGGTCCTTATGGGTTAGTATACCTTTTCTTGCTATTTTTCCTCACGTGGTAAAATAATAAGGTCTCAACCAAGATGTTCCAACCTCGCGTGAAAAATACTGCAGTAAAGTATGTGTGCATTTTCTCCTTTTGTCTTAGCACTTATCACCCATTATAACCACCTTAAAAACTTTTATGCATAAAGATCATTTACCAAAAACTTCCAAGTTGACATTCAACTGATTTTCTGTATTCCCAAAATTCAATTTCCTTTTTTTTTTAAAGAATGAGCTGGTATCTTAGAAAGCACAATTTTTAAGATAACATTATGCATGAGTGTAAAGAGAATTTTTCTTATTTATGAATGAACTATTTTTCAAGAACACATGCATATCAATATCCAATTATAATTTTAATGATGTACAAAAATATTGATGCATCATGAACTTTAGTTAATGTTCATATGAAAATCATTTTAATCACGAACGAAATAAGCATAAGACTTGTTGCTTTGTAACAAGAGATAAATGTAGTTAGTTAATAAGTTTTTACCAAGTTTCTGAAAAAGAAGGATGTTACACATGAATGATATTTTTCTAGAAACAGTTAGTTTGGGGCATATAACCTTTGTTGCATAAATTACATATGTCTAGCCCTTAGACATCATGATGTTTTCTTGGCATAAGAATAAAGCATGTACAACCAGTCAATGAGTAAAATAATAGACATTTGAGTTTTCATGTAAAGCTCTCATGTTCTCACCTTACTGACTATCATGCTGTCATGAAACTTACCACATTTTTGCAACTTCATGAATTTGGCAAGCTTCATAATGGACATACTTTGTAGAACGCGAGCTTTCCAAGATTTTGAGTGCATTGGTTCTAACTTTGACACATGACTCAACCCATGTGGGTCCTCCATAAATTTTTCCTTTTGTAAACAAAACTTCATTCCGTCTATCATGAAGGTTACTCGTGACATCTCTTTTATAGAGTGGTTGCAACCTTTCCCTGATGCTTTGCGTGATCTCTTTTCAATATACTCTTGTTGGCTTGTCTTGTTAAGCTATGCTCAGAGTTGTGAATGAATGAAAGAAAATTTGGACCTTCTCCCATTAGGGTAGGAAGCACAAATGGGGGGTGAAGCATGAGCTTCTCCCATTGAATAGCAGCGAACAACTCCTGAATAGCAGGGGTGACACATTTGGGCAAAATGCCACTCTCGTGAAGAGGGTTACGGTACTGAGTGTGATTTTGGAAAAGATAACGAGCATACTTTCTTGGCAAACGGTTAAGGACTTCATCAAGAACTTGCTTAAGTTTGGATTTCTGGCTTTTTGAGCTCGGGGATTTGGTTTTGGGGGCCATTGGAAGCCTTACTCGACCCAAATATACTATCGAATAGATTAATGGATGAATATTTTGTTTATGGATTCTTAATGCAGGGAGAATTTCAAAATCTTTAATGAAGAACAATGATTCAGAAAAGGATGAAGAAGTGGTTGCTGCAATTGCACACTCATATTGTTTTTCTAATGATAATAACAAAAATGTTGATTCCGGTGAAGATAAGGATTGTTATGAAAATAACAAGGGTAATCGATAGTGTAACATCATGAGAACTCTAATCATAAGGGCAGTGCTGTTTTTGCTCCTCCAACAAAGAAGGTAACTTATATTTCTTTTTGAAATATTTACATTTTTGGGCTAGAAACCAATAATATTTATTGCATAAACATCAATATATTGTTTATTTTCACAAACTCAGATATTTTTAAATTTGAAATGTATTTTTCTCATATTCATGATTATCTTTCAAACTATATACTGATATAGAATGCAAGTTTACTCGAGGTATCAGCTTCAATTTTGAGAAAAGAAAGGTGCTATAAAAGGTTCCATCTGAATAGGAATCCAACGGAGAAGTAGAGTACAAACTGCAGAAGAATAGAGGATCAATAAGGTATGTAGTGAAATTTAAAATAAATATTACTAGGTGTTTTATTTTTTTCCTAATTGATAAAGTAAAAACTGACTATCCATAAGTGTATTAACTCAAACCTTAACTATTTTGGATTGTGGTGAGGTTTGAAATTATAGTTTCAGTCATAGATGTTGACTCCTCAAAATCTTTGTGTTGCAGGGAGTCGTAGACAAACATTCCAGAAATTTCAACTGTGTTGTGATTCAAAAGACGCCTCAAAAACTGTTATATAGAGAATTCAGTTGTGGTTGTGAAGTCTTGTTCTTTCATCCTAGTTTTTTCTAAAATTTTCTTGCACTATTGTTGGTGTAATATAAGTTGTACCAATTTAAATTATTTTTTATTAATTAATATTTTCATATGTAAAATCAACTATTTCACATGAATATAATGATGATGCAGGATATTTTATTTATTTTTATAGGGTTACATCATTTTCTAAATTGCTTATGACATATTCTAAACGAATATCGTCATAGCAATATATGTTGTCTCGAACATGTCTTCTCGTATTTGCTGGTTGACATTACGATCAGTCATTATATTATGAAATTGTTACGTTCTCCAGTAAGAGATCGGCCTAAATGAATTGCTCAAAATAAGTGAACGGAGGTAAGACATGGATCTTCGTAAGAGTCTCAACATACACATAGTCTTTCCATGGGCCTCTATTTTGACCCAATTGCAATCTCGGGGAGTGCGAATTTGCACCTCGGCATCGCCAACAAATAAGGAGTCTGAACCACATCTTTCGGAAGAGCTACTGTCACTCGAGACACCAGAATCAGAGTGACTTCCCCCTCGGCCCTTAGTTCCAATTCCTCCATGGCTCGTTCGTCCTCTCCAGCAGAACGACTCGGAGAATTCTCCCTTGATGTATCTCTCTAATCTTTGGAGTAGTTTTATCCTTCCTGGACCGGTCTGGGTGAACGAAGCTTCTTTGGATCGTTCTTATGTCGAACCATAATGCGACCTTCAGGGATAGAGTTTACTCATCATATCAATCACTAAACCATCAAAGACCTCTCATTTGAGATACCGAACTGAGATTCGGTCTCCGAGGAATCCATTATAAATCGCAAGGGAGAACAAAAGTCGTGCAAACCACCTCCTCCGAAGAAAGACGTCGTAGGGGGTACGAGGATGTCGCTACGAATGAACCAACCAACATCTAGCCAAGAAGTTGCTAGAGCGAGCGGCTAATGGAGGGAAATAAAAGCAAAGAAAGAAAGGGAACTTGCGAAAATACCTAGTTGTAGAAAATCTAGCACTCATCAACAGTAGGAATACTAATAAACTCTAATTTAGTGCATTTTTTTTATATATATTTGGGTCACTTTTAGATCAATTACCACCACTTAATTAGATAAATGACTTATTTGCTCTTTATTTTGTAGGAAAGATAAAATCTAAATTTTATATATAAATGGTCAGAGAAAAAGAAAGTCTGTGAATGAAAGAAGGGTCTGTCTAATTAAAAAGAAGCTGCAATTGAAGAAAGAAAGCCCAATACTGCTGATGGGCATTATATCCAGCGAAGGAAGACTAAGGCCTTATGGCTTAATTGTTGATTTTGATTAGAAAGGCAAGAAAGAAGATGGTCCAATAAAATAAAGATATGTTTGGGCTAGAATAGTAAACTAGGCCCATATCTTGAAGGAAAAGAAAGAATCTGTGCATGACGTGAGAAGAAAGAAAGAAATCACGGACAATTGCACATAACCCTAGATAACAATTATAAATAGGGGGGCTAGCTTTGGAGTGAGGACTCACGCAAGAATTAAGAAACAGCGCCGCATATCCACCTGACGAAAAGAAAAAGAAGAGACTCACACTTACGGTAGCGCCGGCAAGGAGAGAAGAGAGTTTTCGGTACCCGTTCTTGACACCGTGAGAGAGCTGTGGAGAAGAATACAGGAACTGAATACAGGATCAGAATTTATTCTGTCTCCGGGTTATTTTCATCTTCTGTAATTCATGACTTTTATTTTTGTTTCATTGTTCTTGAACACTATGAATAACTAAATTCTTTTCTAGGGTCTTAGGTGGATCTTGCTTGATTAGAGACCTTTTTATGTCTTAATTTATACTTTGAATTCCCAAGTTTTATTTCAATTAATATTATCCTATTGCTTTATCACATAATTAGGATTGACAACCCTTTGCATGTTCATAATCAATTAGTTGATTAGCGACCCTACTACAACTAGTTGGTGGACCTATAGGATAATTGAGACTATAATTAATGAATGACCAAACTTTAATTTAGTCTTCCAATCACTCAACCTTTTTGTACTTTATGCTTTTCTTAAATTTAAATTCTAGCATGACCAAACTAGGGTTAATTTAGGAAAAAGAATATTAATCACGAATGACCAAACGGATTAATAGTTTTAGTAAAGGGATTGGTAATTGAATAAAATAAGGGAATTCAGGTAGAATTAGAAATAGAGGAATCGAAGCTAGCAAGTGAAACCGAGACCCTAGGCTTCTCTCCATTGATCAACTTTCATAAATTTAAATTCTTGCTATTTATTTCTTGGCATTTTAGTTTCTACAATCACCAATATTCGTTAGTCTAAATAATAATTAATCTTAAGTAGTTTGGTACTTATTATACTACTTCTGCAAGAGAGTACACTTGCTCTCAAGTGTGTTTTTAACGCAACAAATACCTCCGAGGATCTCAGACTAAAAGTTTATGTTAGCCAATCAATTAAACACGGAGCACCAAATGGACAAATGAGGAAAGGGTATCCCTATTTATACTAAGACGAGGAGCACGAATGGGCAGAATCGCAAACGACATGACCATAACTAGTAGTAATTATGAGGCACGAGAAACAAGAACTGCTCGAGGTTTCTTTTATGACGTGACACTTCGGTAAACCCGGAAGCTACCCTCACAACAAGAATAAGGTTTATTTGCTACGAACATTTTCGACGGACAAATATTTTTTCGCTATTTGTGACAGATTTGTGACAGAAGTTTCGTCGCAACTAGACGTTTCATTTCCCTCCTAATTTTTCCGACGGATTTTAAAGTTGTCGCTAATTTCAAACGGAAGTTTACGTCGGAAATCCGTCGCAAACTGTCAAATTTTGTTTAAACAAACTTTGGATCCTCGAACCCTCATTTTTCCTCCCTCACTCACCACAAACAGAACCCCTTCTCTTCCTCACTCTCTCCTCCTTCGACCTCCAACCCATCACCGCTCCGGAAACCCTATACCCGTCCACCATGGCGTCGTTCTCCTTCCTTTTCTCCCTCTCTCAGCGCCTCAAGACCCAAACCTCGAACACCCAGTTCCCTCCTTCTCTCAGCAACGAAAATCAGGGCTTCTCCTCAGCCATTTGCCTTCTCTCAGCGCCTCTCCTCTATTCTTCTTCTTATTTGTAAGTGTTTTTCTTCTAATTTACTTCTATTTGATAGAAAATTCCCAATTTTTGGTTGAATCAAACTCCCAATACTGACATTCTTCTTCCTATCTTCTCCTTGGCATTCAGTAGTTGGTCTAATTGGTTGAAGCTTCCAGGTAACTATTGCAGCATTCAAACATATTTTTTTAGGGTTTTATTGTTGATTGGATTTAGAATCTGTAGCTGTTGATTTGACTCTATATTTTTTGCTGAAACCCACTCCATAAACATCCATTGAGGGACTGGAATTTTCGGGTTACTGATTTTGGGGTTAGAGGTTTGCGGTTTATGTATTTTGGGTTGGCTATGACCTTTAGTTTGCGGGTTACTGATTTAGGACCAAGTTTCCAATAAGAATGTGATATGTTAATATAAAGCTGATAGTTGTTGGCTGAGTTAGAAGTTAATGGTTGATGGCGTATTTATATGTTAATATCAATCTCATGGAATGGTGGTTTTGTATTGCAATTCTTGTTTCTTTCAGCTACTCGATGAGGCTCAATCGCACATACTTGTTGAAAGGGCCATCAGACATTACTGGGCAACTGCTGATTCCATGGCTTCTGAGTTTCTTCATATGGTCAGTGACTCAATCCCTCTGATCATTTTTTTATTACTTCATAGTTAAGCCCTGCTTTCTACAATGGTCCTATCCCATGTTGTGCTCTTTCTTACTGTGCGAAAGGTGGCATATGATTGCTTTGGATAATTTGAGGAACTTTTTGATTAATAGAGAGAACTTTTGAGAAACCGAACGAGTTCATTCCTCTCATCATCTCAGCCTCCATGCTTGGCATCGAGGTGAGGCGAATCCATGTAGACCAAGGGAGTTCCGCCGACATCATGTTCCAAGACCTCCTCCCCAAGCTCAGCTTGACCTCTAGGCTACCTCGATGTCTTGGTGACCTATGGTCGGAAGAAGCTCGCTCGCACTATCAAGACAATCTTCTTAGTAGTGCCACTAATTACCTCGTATTACTGTATTGTGGGTAGACCAACTTTAGACAGGCTCGGCGCCGTCGCCTCCATAGTACATCTGAAGATGAAGTTTCACTCGCTGGTGGGCAACATCATAAATGTGTTGGCCGACGTTAACTCCGCGGAAAGATGCTAGTATCTTGCTCTCAAAGGCACCCAGCACAGGCTGCAAGAGCTCCCCAGCTTCCACCAACCACTGCTCAGGTATACCTCACCGAGGTCGACGCCCACTACGACCTGGATAGCTTTGAGGACTAGGATGGCGACGAACTAGCCAAGGAACTTAAGAAAAAGATCAAACACCCCGAGCCACAGGGTGAGTTCCTTGAAGTTCCGTTGGGCGATGACCCCACGAAGACTGTTAAAGTAGGGGCTGAGCTCACCGAGGCGGTCAGAGAAAGCCTAATTGCGTGCTTGCGACGAAACGCCGATCTGTTCGCCTGCTCCGCGTCGAAAATGCCCGGGATCCCACTAGAGGTAGCGTGCCATCACCTAGCGGTCAACCCCAAAGCCAAGTGCGTGGCACAACGACATCGAACCTAGAGTTAGGAGAAGGCCGAGGCAGCGGCGAAGGCTGTGGCCGACCTCCTATCTGCAGGTTTCATAAAAGAGGTGAAGTACACCACCTAGCTGTCCAACGTGGTGCTGGTCAAGAAGAGCAACGAGAAATGGAGAATGTGCGTAGACTATACTGATCTCAATAAAGCGTGCCCCAAAGATGCCTTTCCCGTCCCAAGCATTGACAAGCTCATGGATAACGGGTTCGGCTTCCGACTCCTGTCCTTTCTGGATGCCTTCTCCGGATATAACCAAATCACAATGAATCCCCCAGACCAGGAGAAAACGGCTTTCATGACGAGCCAGGGGAACTACTGTTACAGGGTCATGCCTTTTGGGCTTAAGAATGCAGGGCCCTTACCAGCGTATGATGAATAGTCGAGGTCTATCTCGACGACATGATTGTGAAAAGCAAGGCAGATGAAGGGCACTTGGCCGACTTACGGGAAATCTTCGACGAGGCAAGAAGAAACAACCTCAAGTTCAACCCTGAAAAGTGTACTTTCGGCGTCAGGGCGGGGAAGTTTCTTGGTTTCTGTTTAACTGAAAGAGGGATCAAGGCCAATCCTGATATATGCAGAGCCGTGACCGACATGCGTCCCCCAACCACCAAGAAGTAAGTGCAGAAACTAACAGGCATGATTTCGGCCCTCTCCAGGTTTGTATCCAGGACGGCCAATCGTTCACTCCCCTTTTTCAAAGTCTTGAAGAAGGGCGTAGAATTTAAATGGACGCCCGAGTGCAAGAACGCTCTCACCGAGCTCAAGCAAATACTGTCCGAACCCCCAATACTGCTGAAACTAGTCGAGGGTGAAACACTTTATCTATACCTCGCTGTAGCCGAGCAAACGGCGAGTGCAGTCCTAATCCGGAAATTAGAAGAAGGGCAGCGACCAGTGTACTTCGTGAGCAAGGTACTGCAGGGGGCCGAGTCCTGATACCAAAAGATTGAGACAGTGGCCTTAGCCCTGGTCGTGGCCGCTAGAAGACTAACACCGTACTTCGTAGCTCACCAAATTGTTGTCAGAACAGATCAACCAATCAGGCAGATTTTGCACCGTCTCGACCAAGCAGGAAGAATCATCAAGTGGGCCGTAGAATTGTTTGAGTTTGGCATCAAATATGAGATCCGATCCGCCCCTAAAGCACAGGTTTTGGCAGATTTCATTGCGGAAATGACACCATCACTCTCCGAGACGACTCCTTTACAATAAAGCTCCACGTCGACTGTTCGTCAAAATCAAAAGGCAGTGGAGTGGGGCTCATCCTCGAGAACTTCGAAGGGCTGATGATCGAAGTTTCCCTCAGTTTCACCTTCACCACCTCGAAGAACCAGGCAGAATATGAAGCCTGCATTGCCGGATTGAAGCTAGCCTCGGATTTTGGGGCAAAGACCGTCGAGCTGAACACGGATTCGCTACTGGTATTCTCCCAAGTCAAAAAGAACTTCGTAACAAACGACCCCAGTCTGCAACGGTACCTGGAACGGGTACGGAAGTTGTTCCTTCGTTTCAAGTAAATAGAATTGAAGCATGTGCTTCGGACGGAGAATGCCCGAGCTGATGTCCTAGCCAAGCTGGCTAGCACAAATCCAACGGGTAATTTACGGAGCATTATTCAAGAAAACCTGAAGACACCGAGTGTTGACTTGCCCACGGCCTCTATATCGGATGTCAACGTCATAATTGGGGAGGCAGGGTGGATATAATCCATCAAAGATTACATCGAGCTTGGGGTGGAACTAACCGACCCCAAGGAAGCCACTGCGGTCCTGTGCCGGGCAACATCTTACTCCATCATAGGTGGGAAGCTCTTCCGGTGCGGTTTCTCCACTCCCCTTTTGAAGTACTAGAAAGGGAGGAAGCCGGGTATATGCTCAATGAAATTCATGAAGGTATCTACGGTTAGCACCTAGGAGCACGAACCCTGGCGAAGAAGGCCCTCAAGGTAGGTTACTACTGGTCGACCATGATGAAGGATACCCCCGACCTCGTCAAAAGATGCCACACCTGCCAGCGATACGCTGACGTCCACCATGCACCCCAAGTTGAACTCTCTTCCCTGTTGGCAGCATGGCCATTCAGCAAGTGGGGAATAGATCTCCTCGGACCTTTCCTGCTTGACCGAGGTGGGGTCAAGTACTTAATCGTCACCGTTGACTATCTCACCAAATGGATCGAAGTAGAACCACTCGCCCGGTTAACTGCCAACAATTGCATCAAGTTTGTCAAAAAGAACATCCTAACCAGATTCGGGGTCCCCTCCGTGGTAACCAGATTGCTAGGCGATTCAACCAGATGGTCATCACTCGAGACTTCAACGTCGGAGATCTCGTCCTCCGGCGTGCCGACATCCGCAGCAATAACGCCCGTGAAGGCAAACTTGCGCCCAACTGGGAAGGACCAAACCGAGTCGCAACAAAGACAGGGAAAGGAGCCTACCACCTGGAAACCCTGTCCAAGGAGCCGATACCCCGAACTTGGAATGCTACCAAACTCAGGTTGTACTACAGCTGATCAAATGTACCATTCAGACCAATAGCGTCCCTGAATAAAATCATTTCTCACTGTCATTCTGTTTCCCTAACTAACAGGGCTCACGGTGACACTTGCCCCCGACTCGCGACAACGGTGCAAGGCGACGCCGTCAAAGAACGATGCGCACATCCTCCTCGACTCCGAGCTTAAATACTCAGTCATGGAGCGCGCAATGGTCCACAGCGACCCCGAACCCGCTCTTCGCGAGCCAGCCTCCTCTTCGACTTGGCTTAAATGCTGAGACGGAGACCGAAGGAAGAAGTCCCAAGCGACTTCGACCCCGCTCTATGAGCACATTCCTTCTCCCGGGCTCCGAGCTTCAATGCTCAGTTCGGGACCGAGGAAGAAGTCCACTGCGGCTTCAAACCCTCTTGACTCCGAGCTTAAAGGCTCAGTCGAGACACAATTGACTCCAAGCTTAAATGCCCAGTCAAGATCTACTTGATTCCGAGCTTAAACGCTCTGTCAAGCTTTTTTTGCAGGAAGGACCACGGCGACTCAAGCTCGCTACCGAGACCTAATCTCACCACCTTGAACGTCGGAAAGCAATGATTCCCACCTTACTGTGCTGGAAACAAAAAGGGGATCGAAGACCCAGTTCCTCAAGCCGAGTCCGACCATAGCAACTCGACCTCGACTTGGGGGGTCACTATTCCGGACTGGGCTGAACCCTTCAAAGGACTTGGACCCAGCCCATTTCCGTACTCTGCCGCGGTCGCATCCACACCTAACCCGCATCCAACAGTCAGAACCTGTCCACCCAATCCAATGGATTGGGTATGGCGCCGCTGTGTATAAATAAGTGAGCAACCCTCCATTTCCAGGTACGCACTCATTTCTCTCCTAGAATACCTCTTCTCTTCCCTTGTTGACTTAAGCATCGGAGTGCTTACAAGTACCCCACCCAAGGCGCAGGAGAATGTCTTGTCTACCCATCCGAGGTCGGCAACCATCCATCCGAGGTCAAGTCTCAACCATCGCGGAGCACCTTACCTTGAACTCCACACCCATACTCCGGTACCGAACAGTTTTCATTAGTGTTAAAGTGCTAATGTACGAAAGAGATAGGTGAGTTGAAGGTGAAATCAAATGAGAAAGAAATATGAGAATTATAGGGGGAATATGTCAGTGAATCAGAGATGAAAGAAAAGAACAAAGGAAAATTAAGAGACATTAAATTAAGGAGGCCGGATCCTATGAGGAAATGACAATCTCCATTACTTTTAACATAGACATGACATATGTGGAACTAAGTAAATCCAACGGTCTAGGTTGAAAATTTTAAATTAAAAGAGGGAAAATCCAATCTGATCTTCTCCAAGTCTCCAACCTCGACCCATGACCATCCACCGTCGTGTTTGCGAAATACCCGGAACCATTTTTTGACCAACACCACAAGTTGCTCCAACTACACCATGAACTACAAAAGTATCTGGATGATGGAAACCTGTAACAATTTTTTGACCAACATTACCAGCAGATCCAACCCCAATCTACCGAGAACCATTTTTCTCCTTTTCCCAATTATTCCTTCATTATAATATTTTAAAATTGAATTAAATGTTAAATGTCCATAGGAAAAGTATGTGAAAGATGGAATGCTTCCCACCTCTAACTTTAGTTCGGGTCAAAGGGGGAGATAGAAACAATGAAAATCTCATCAGGGAAGAGACATGACGATGAGACAAACGTAACGACCTCATGGAGCAGCACGACGACGAATGCAAGCATGAACGACGACAATGGCATGCGGCCTTAGGTTCAAGAGAGATGGGGTTTGTGATCTTAACGTGAGAGAAACTATTACCACATTGGTCTGATTGAGATTGCACTCCAAGAAATTTGTCTTTTGGCCACAGACAAAATCCGTCACTAAAGGTCAATAGTCCATAGGTAAAAATGGTCTTGACATTTCCCCTCGGCCGGTTTAGCCTTAGACAATGTAAGACGTCTAACAACCCTTTTTTGTCTGTGAGTATAAGTTTTCCCTATGCCTCAATATTTTTACCAACAGTTTTTGACTGTCACTATATCTTTATTCATAACTTCAAAATTTGACTTCTACGTACGGTTATGTCTATCACTAAAAGTTACTATTTTTATTAAGTCAATTTAATTGCTATTATAAATTATATTTCATTACCAAATTTATTTTTTAACAACCAAATCTAATTATAATTTACACAATACATATAGAAAAAAACTAAAAAAAATTGTTCTTCTACTAAAACATTATAATATATTAAACAACTTAATTAAACAACTTCTTTTAGCAAACATTAATGCTTTCTTGGTAATCAATTGTGTTGGAGGTGGAGTTAGATGAAAATTGTTATTGAGAATCGTGCTCGTAAATTTTGTTATGTATTGATATCGCTATTAAATAGTAGCTAAACCGTAGCGGTGATTGGTTGATTTAAAGTTCATTATAGTCTATATTGTAAAGCTAATATGTATAGACATCACTATTAAATAGTAATTTAGATGTATGATTTAGTTTCTTTTTTCTTTTAAACTACCAACAGATTCTCGATGAAAAATTCCGTCAAAATTGGGTTGCGACGACGAAACTTGTGACTGAAATTTTGACGTATTTGCGATGTATTAGTGACGGAAAAGTCCGTCGGAAATTTTTTACGATGAGTATTTTTGCGACAAAATTTTTTCCATCGGAAATGGCCTTTATGTGTAATATGTTACAAAATGTTATGAAATTTCCTTGAGTTCTTCGTATGAACTGCTATTTATAGAGTTTCAAGTAAGTAACTATTTCGTTGCATGATGCACACTAGTAATTATTGAAAGTGAGTAAAATCTATACTGACTAGTGGTCGACGATGATCAATGCCACGTGTCCTTTAGCGTCTGGATTCTTTGCACTTGTCCCTTCGTGTTGAATTTTATCCAAGGCAAATATAATATAACTTTAAGTATACCTATTTTGAGAATCATAATAAACCTATTTTGAGTATATAACTTTAATATTAGGATTTTTGAAAAAGAACCATATGTCATAAAAAAGGTAAATATGTTATTTTACAAAATGTAAATACAACTATTCACTTAATTTTTTAGGACGCTTATTCTTTTTCCTATTTACTGTGCATTTATTTCTTATCTATAAATATCAAAAATCATACTCCTATCTTTATTTAGGATATACTATAAAGGGAAATACATATTTTTTTAACAATAAATAGAAAGAATAAGATTTAGTTGTTTTATATTTTAGTTGATAATATAAAATAGGCTTAAATAGCTTTTACCCCCCTGCAAATATCACAAGAATCCATATACCCCCTGCAAAAAAAAGTTTTAAAATGAACCTTAGAAAATTCAAAACGTTTCTAGTTAGGTTCTTGCGCTTAGTTTTTCTTAACAACGTCAACTTAAACTGAGTTGGATGTCCACGTTGGCATAACACGTGGCTAATTCGGGCTTATATCATCATCATCAACATCATTCATTCATCTGAAACTCTTATTCTTACTGAAACTTGTCTCATTCATCAATGTAACATCCCCACAGTGATTGTTCTAATTGTTTTGATTGGTAAATGATTTTATAGTTAATTGTTGTTTGGGGTCAATAATTGATGGTTCAAATTGCTTGAATAAATGAATTGCTTGTGAGATTGTGTGCTAGTTTCAATAGATTAAATTGGGTAGTGTATAATTAATAGTGGGGTGTGAATAGCTTAGGGGTAATTCAGAAATTTTACCTATTTTAAAATCATCACCTTCAGCTGATTTCAATTGTCTCACATTCCCACACTTAACCCACTCACTCACACAAGACACAAAAACATTTTGGAAAAACAAGGAAATAGAGAGTTGGGAGAAAGAGAGAGACATCGAGAGAGAGCAAGAGGAAGAAGAGTGAAGAACCAAACCCTCACTCTCAAACATTCAAACTGAAATCTCACGCCTTACCTCACTCTCATTCTCTCCTTCACATTCATCATACTTCCTTATTCCATTAGAAGAAAGCCAAAGTTTTATCTCACTTCATCTTTCAACATTTCGAGTTGCATGTTGAGGATGGGGCTAGGATTTGAAGTCACAACTCATTCAATTGGGTTAGGAGCTGAGGAAACAAGTAAAGGAGTTGGATTATGAAGATTAGAACCTTCAAAGAAGAGTCTTAGAGTTGTAATTTTGATTTGGGGGTCTTGAGGTTTCATTCCCTATTTTTGGAGAACATTGGTGTGATTGTCAAAGAATTTCATCTTGCATGTGCGTTTGAGTTCTTGAATATAGAGTCATAGTAGCTGTTGTTGAAATACAAGCAGCAAAGGTGGGATTTTGTGGCTTAAGTTCGTGGTCCTTGGTGGTGGAGCTGAAGATATCGACTTACAACAAATTCTGCAGAAAACTGTTTTGAACAGTCTCTGGTATTTGCTTCGTAACTCACTACACAGACATCCTTTGAAGTTCATTTTTGTTTCTTTAGAAACTAGACTGAAAACCATTCAAAATAGGCACAAGAACCATCTGATTTCATTAAGTATTGAGGGAGAAATTTTAGTCACAAGTTCGATTTTTGAATCAGTGACAAATTTCACCTAGTCACATTGTTTCGGACATAACTCCCTAAATACTTACTGTATCAGTATGGGACTTCAACCCACTGGAACTAGACAAAATTATCTATACAATAGGAACTGGTTTGGGTAGTTTTGGTTAGGAATTGAATTAGTTATGTTTGTTTCAAAACTGCTCATAGATGCTGCCAGACGAACTGATCCGGTGAGTGTCCTCACCATGCTTTGTGTATCATTATGTGATATGTGTTCTCATTTCAAGTATATGTCAAATGTGTGTTGAAATATGGAAGTCCATGATTAGAATTCTCGGTGGTTGAACTTGGTTTTCGGTTTTGTTAGTGTTTTACAGTTGAATTGCCTATGATATAAATGATGATATGATGCCATGATTGCTTTCAAAATAATCATTGGAATGTTTGTTTTGAGGTGTTTAATTGGATTGTGTGCTGTCTGTCCCTGATGTTTGGTTTGAGTTGGAATGAAAGAAGGTTTAAAGTGATTTTCGGCAGAAAACCGTTTAATATAGGTTCAGTAAATCGTATATAAAATCTTCTGTAGAACTCCATTTGTAGTGATTCTTGTTTCATGGGAAACTAGACTTGTTTTGATTCTATTTGGGCACTTGCTTTGCTTCACTTGATTGAGAATTCAATAAGAAAACTGAGTTACAAGTTGGACAATAGTTGCTGTCCTGTTTTTGGACCCCTATGCTTTGTTTTGAAAAACTGTACTTTTTGGCTACATAAACAAATAAATAAAAATTATATCCACAAACTAGACACTCTAAGGTTTCCAATGAATATTTGTTTGTTTAATTCCAATATCGTTTGCTATGTTAAAGAAATTGTCGAAGTTTACGTACCACGGCTGAAAATTTACTGCACTTAGACTTTTCATTGAAATGTATGTATATGATAATGAAATTGTGGTTGATCTTAATGTCGTAATGTCGAGTATCGAGTGAGTTCCTCATTACGCTATGTGAATTTAGTATATGTTTATGTGTCCTATTTGCAATGCAATGATAATATGTGATGCGATTGAGTAATCGATTGGATTGAAGTTGTGTTTCGTGTTTTTACGGTTTGTGAAGTATATGTGAAATTCTGAATGTGTTTAGCTCCATGTAATGATGTTTTACTCATTGAAATATGTTTTTTTTTAACTGGATTAAGTCTATTTTTATGTGTTAAATTGTCGATTGTTTGGAATGTCGTAAAAACGAGTGGGAACCCATAAATGGTTTTAAAGTGATGTCCGGAACATGTGTAATATTGTTCTGTGACCCTTAAAAGGTTTTAAATGGATTTCCTGAACATGTGTAATATTGTTCAGCGATTAATAATGTATTAACGGGGTGACGACTCCGAGTTATTTAGCATACTTGGTGGAGGGAAGTCATGAGCCCAGAAGCCAAGGCCCCCGCATTATCCCTCATTGGTATGTTGGATTGGGGTTTCCGTGATCTCGTGAGATTTCGTTTCACGGATTGTGCTAAGCCAAAGAAATGATAAAATGATTTAGTGACATAACGGAATTGGAGTTTCTCGGATTAACGGTAGCTCCCGCATTATTCGGAATGAAAATATAATGAATCTTAAAAGGAACGAATGAGAGGAACCGTAAGGGGTCTCGGAGGCGCTCATTGAGATTTGTAATCTCACTATTTTATTTGTGGTGTTTTCAGATGGACAGGGTAAAGTAAAGCAAACGGAAGAAAAAGTAGCTGCTGGTGTAGTTGCATAGGTTATTAAGAAATCCTTCCGGATCGATGTATTATGTTTGCTAGCTTTATTTCCCTGGATGTAATTTGGAGTTTGATTCTAGGACATCAAACCCTTGATTATGAATCAAGGTATTTTTAGGTACTGTGAACACTATTTGGGAATTTGGACATTCACAATTATATAACTGAAATAGATTGATATCCTTTATGTAAAATAGTCGAGTTTTTGATAAATTTCTACTTAGTAATCTAATTATGAAGATTTTATCCTATAGGGGGTTTTATGTCCAAATTCTTAAGCAGGTTCACGTCTCTGATTTAATAAAAATGGTTAACGTTCTAAATTTATGATGTCTAAATTTAAGGATGTTACATTTTGGTATCAGAGCAGTTTGACCTAGTCGGGCGTAGTCTTTTCTCAATTAGGAGATTAGATAGATCGAGTCAGCTAGGGACTTAGACAATTAAATGTCAGAACTTTTCAATATATTGTGTGATGTATTGAGTCAGGATCCACTCAATGATTCATGCGAGTTACTGAGAATGATGACAATTGGTTGCCTCTGCCCCAAAAAATGTCCAAAACCCTAAACCATAGGATTCATCGCCTTCTCGTTTCATCAGAGCATGCAGTGGAAGTAGTGGGCTATAGGTGATGTTGCGGAACTAGGAATGGGCATCTGTGTTGGTTCGATGAATCGTGGGCGATCGTCTAGTCTTTGGGAGCTTATTCGACCATCGTGTCGCAGGGTAAATCTTAAAGAGGTTACCTAGAGAGTCATAAGTTGAGGGAAAAAAAAACCTTCTGGTAGGAGAAGTGCTAGTGTCTTAGATCTACTCAGGGCTAGTGGATACCGTGAAACCCAGATTGTTGTCCGACTAGTCTCTCAGTTATTGAGATGATGTCTAGTAGTCAACCCTACCTTGTGATTTGAAGTTAACCCTAACTTGTGTCTCAGCCAGTGAGACCCTTTTGGATAGTTTTGAATTTAAATCATGTTCCTTTTCCTCCGAAACACTCTTCTCAAGGCCGCGAAACCGAAATAGTGTACTACAGTTGTATCTGTTATTTTGACTGGTAGTACCACCAAATGTTTATTAGACTAGCTTTCTTGTCAAAAATTCCTAAGTCAGGTTCCTTTTAAAAAGGGATTAGTGTTTCATGACAATAGAAGTAACCATATTACGACCCTCCGACAGGGAGCACGTCGGTTTCGGTTTGTGAGAAATTTTTGCCAGTTTTCTGACATGTTTTATTCATAACTTCTGACCCGGGACTCCGATTTCTATGTTCCGAGATGCGTTGGAAAGCTAACGAAAATGTCTACACGTCTGAATAGGTGTTGGAATGTGTCTCTAATTGTGACTCTGAAAGGTACTCCTGCCCTATCCTAAGGCATTTAACCCTAAAGTGTTCGTAGAACATAAGCCCTCGATTGGCATGGGAAGTAAGAAGAGGGTTCCCAACCATTAAGACTAAGTTCTTAGATACCGGATTAGGATAATAGCCTTTGGAGTCCTAAAAAGAGATATCTCTCGAAAATGGTTATTAGTAGTAATAGCCCTTTCGGCAATCATTAGAGTCTTCAAAAGTCATGGACTAGTAGGCACTCCGCTTGTATGCCGAAAGAGGAGAAAGCTCCATCTACCTAAGTGTTGAATGTGGTGTTGTACTGTAGGTAGGACACGTTCCGAATTTGGTTGATTACGATAGCTGTAACAATTATACTTGAAAATTTACGGAATTCAGAAAGATGGAGGACCAGAGGAATGCTCAAAATAGTTAGAATTGTTTTCTGAATCAACACCGAAAGCACTATATGTGCGCCTGTTTGATTTCTTAAAAGAATCCTTCTATTTTCTCATTTCTTTGATACTACAACTATCCCAATTCCATACCTAATCCAAATGTAAATGTTTACACCTATATTAGTCAACGATCTATTATGATAAGTCGAAGTTTATAGATTTAAAGTGAGCCATACTTTTCTAGGGAAGCCGTTTTGCCTTAAAAAGTAAGATCCCTAATGCCTAGAGATTCTCATACACTAGTGTTTGAGTAGGAGAGGCCCTGCAAGAAAGCGATTGGTCTAAAAGGAGATAAGTAATTGAGTTTCAGAAAAGTTCTGTCAAGGGGGATAGTGTTTTAAAATATCGTTTGTTTAAAAAATAAAATAAAAAACTTGCGAAAGGATCCCATACCATCTTCTATTAAATTTTAGTGATGGCTGGGTGTACTTGTGTATCCATAACTAGTTTTATTCTGCCCTTGTTTTCCTTCACGCTATTTGGATTGTTAAAGAAATGCTTCAGTTTAGTTTAAACCCATTCATTTCCCCCATTAAATTGCTTTGATATTTGACTTACTAAAGTTTGGTGTTTGATAGTTGGAGTGGTGTATGAATAGTATTGATCATATTAAGAGTTTGGGACACATGAATAACAGTAGTAAATAAATCAGAACCTTAGGTTTAAATTCCGGAAATGAATGTTGTGATGCTGATATTTTGTGAGTGAAGTTGGCCTTGTGGGTGGAATTGTTGTCGTGTTTGGTATATGCTGATATGTTCTGAATGAATATGCTATTAAGGTGTTGTTCCTAAGTGGAAATCATGATCAGTTGTGGCTACATTGATATCTATTATGTTTTGAGTTGCTTGAAATATGTTGATTATTTGATATGCCTATTATGTAATGAACAATTGATTTTTAAAGTTGGTTCGTGTATAGTTTGCATGTGTGCTGCTGGTCTCTTGACTTTTTTTTTAGATTGACTTGTTCATTAATTTAAGTTAAATGAGTCTTCCACTATTTGAGGTTTAGGTAGGGAATTTAATAAGTTCCTCGTTAGACATTTCATCTACCATGTTCCTAGTCCTAGAAATTGTTTGAGTTCTGAGTTTTTATGTCGCAAAGCAGGTTACAATTTGGATAACTTAAACTGTCTTGTTTTTGAAATTGTCAGCAGTCTTTTATTAAACTGTACCTATTGTGTCGTTTCTAATACATTTTGGGTTGTATAATGGATGTAGGATTTCTCACACTCAAAGAGTGCTTAGTTCTTATGATTGTCTTTAGTGCCATTTATTTCTTTTGATTGTCACGAATGCTTGGAAACAGATGCTTATGACATTAATCTCTTAAGTAAATCTAAGTGGTTATAATTGTCAATTTTAAGGTTATTGTAAATTCTTTTGGTGCTTTGTAATTGCTATAGTGGATCTGGTCCTTAGCATTCTGGTTAAAGCTTCCTTATTATTTCCTTAAAATCAACTCGCTGTTTATTTATATTGCCAAATATGATTCCTATAGTATATATTCCAAAAGATAGTTTCACATATACAAGTTCTTTTTGGATTAGAGAAGATATTGGCTCTGTTATCTATCATTCTAATACAACATCATCTTTGTTAAATCTTTCCGATGTATGTATGTTTTTCGAATTCAGGACTACCTTTCCAATCCCCATTCACCTTTAAATTTAGAACCAGAGTAACCTTCGTTCTGACTTCTCATTCCAACCGTATAGGGTATAAACTCTTACACCGTGTTTCGATCCCGTTTCAGAAAAAAGGACCATTCTGTTGGTAAAGACCTTTCAGAGAACTTTTTTTAAGATTAGGGTAATAGGTAAGACTTGACAAATTTTGAGGTCAAATTTTTTCAAGTTGGGGTGTATTGTAACATCCCCACAGTGATTGTTTTGATTGGTAAATGATTTTATAGTTAATTGTTGTTTGGGGTCAATAATTGATGGTTCAAATTACTTGAATAAATGAATTGCTTGTGAAATTGTGTGCTAGTTTCAATAGATTAAATTGGGTAGTGTATAATTAATAGTGGGGTGTGAATAGCTTAGGGGTAATTCAGAAATTTTACCTATTTTAAAATCATCACCTTCAGCTGATTTCAATTGTCTCACATTCCCACACTTAACCCACTCACTCACACAAGACACAAAAACATTTTGGAAAAACAAGGAAATAGAGAGTTGGGAGAAAGAGAGAGACATTGAGAGAGAGCAAGAGGAAGAAGAGTGAAGAACCAAACCCTCACTCTCAAACATTCAAACTGAAATCTCACACCTTACCTCACTCTCATTCTCTCCTTCACATTCATCATACTTCCTTATTCCATTAGAAGAAAGCCAATGTTTTATCTCACTTCATCTTTCAACATTTGGAGTTGCATGTTGAGGATGGGGCTAGGATTTGAAGTCACAACTCATTCAATTGGGTTAGGAGCTGAGGAAACAAGTATAGGAGTTGGATTATGAAGATTAGAACCTTCAAAGAAGAGTCTTAGAGTTGTAATTTTGATTTGGGGGTCTTGAGGGTTCATTCCCTATTTTTGGAGAACATTGGTGTGATTGTCAAAGAATTTCATCTTGCATGTGAGTTTGAGTTCTTGAATATAGAGTCATAGTAGCTGTTGTTGAAATACAAGCAGCAAAGGTGGGATTTTGTGGCTTAAGTTCGTGGTCCTTGGTGGTGGAGCTGAAGATATCCACTTACAACAAATTCTGCAGAAAACTGTTTTGAACAGTCTCTGGTATTTGCTTCGTAACTCACTACACAGACATCCTTTGAAGTTTATTTTTGTTTCTTTAGAAACTAGACTGAAAACCATTCAAAATAGGCACAAGAACCATCTGATTTCATTAAGTATTGAGGGAGAAATTTTAGTCACAAGTTCGATTTTTGAATCAGTGACAAATTTCACCTAGTCACATTGTTTCGGACATAACTCCCTAAATACTTACTGTATCAGTATGGGACTTGAACCCACTGGAACTAGACAAAATTATCTATACAATAGGAACTGGTTTGGGTAGTTTTGGTTAGGAATTGAATTAGTTATGTTTGTTTCAAAACTGCTCACAGATGCTGCCAGACGGACTTGAAATTGTTGCCGAGTTTCTAGGAATTTAGGGTGGCGTGGGAAAACGATTCTTGCCTAATTGATTTACACTGATCCGGTGAGTGTCCTCACCATGCTTTGTGTATCATTATGTGATATGTGTTCTCATTTCAAGTATATGTCAAATGTGTGTTGAAATATGGAAGTCCATGATTAGAATTCTCGGTGGTTGAACTTGGTTTTCGGTTTTGTTAGTGTTTTACAGTTGAATTTCCTATGATATAAATGATGATATGATGCCATGATTGCTTTCAAAATAATCATTGGAATGTTTGTTTTGAGGTGTTTAATTGGATTGTGTGCTGTCTGTCCCTAATGTTTGGTTTGAGTTGGAATGAAAGAAGGTTTAAAGTGATTTTCGGCAGAAAACCGTTTAATATAGGTTCAGTAAATCGTATATAAAATCTTCTGTAGAACTCCATTTGTAGTGATTCTTGTTTCATTGGAAACTAGACTTGTTTTGATTCTATTTGGGCACTTGCTTTGCTTCACTTGATTGAGAATTCAATAAGAAAACTGAGTTACAAGTTGGACAATAGTTGCTGTCCTGTTTTTGGACCCCTATGCTTTGTTTTGAAAAACTGTACTTTTTGGCTACATAAACAAATAAATAAAAATTATATCCACAAACTAGACACTCTAAGGTTTCCAATGAATATTTGTTTGTTTAATTCCAATATCGTTTGCTATGTTAAAGAAATTGTCGAAGTTTACGTACCACGGCTGAAAATTTACTGCACTTAGACTTTTCATTGAAATGTATGTATATGATAATGAAATTGTGGTTGATCTTAATGTCGTAATGTCGAGTATCGAGTGAGTTCCTCATTACGCTATGTGAATTTAGTATATGTTTATGTGTCCTATTTGCAATGCAATGATAATATGTGATGCGATTGAGTAATCGATTGGATTGAAGTTGTGTTTCGTGTTTTTACGGTTTGTGAAGTATATGTGAAATTCTGAATGTGTTTAGCTCCATGTAATGATGTTTTACTCATTGAAATATGTTTTTTTTTAACTGGATTAAGTCTATTTTTATGTGTTAAATTGTCGATTGTTTGGAATGTCGTAAAAACGAGTGGGAACCCATAAATGGTTTTAAAGTGATGTCCGGAACATGTGTAATATTGTTCTGTGACCCTTAAAAGGTTTTAAATGGATTTCCTGAACATGTGTAATATTGTTCAGCGATTAATAATGTATTAACGGGGTGACGACTCCGAGTTATTTAGCATACTTGGTGGAGGGAAGTCATGAGCCCAGAAGCCAAGGCCCCCGCATTATCCCTCATTGGTATGTTGGATTGGGGTTTCCGTGATCTCGTGAGATTTCGTTTCACGGATTGTGCTAAGCCAAAGAAATGATAAAATGATTTAGTGACATAACGGAATTGGAGTTTCTCGGATTAACGGTAGCTCCCGCATTATTCGGAATGAAAATATAATGAATCTTAAAAGGAACGAATGAGAGGAACCGTAAGGGGTCTCGGAGGCGCTCATTGATATTTGTAATCTCACTATTTTATTTGTGGTGTTTTCAGATGGACAGGGTAAAGTAAAGCAAACGGAAGAAAAAGTAGCTGCTGGTGTAGTTGCATAGGTTATTAAGAAATCCTTCCGGATCGATGTATTATGTTTGCTAGCTTTATTTCCCTGGATGTAATTTGGAGTTTGATTCTAGGACATCAAACCCTTGATTATGAATCAAGGTATTTTTAGGTACTCTGAACACTATTTGGGAATTTGGACATTCACAGTTATATAACTGAAATAGATTGATATCCTATATGTAAAATAGTAGAGTTTTTGATAAATTTCTACTTAGTAATCTAATTATGAAGATTTTATCCTATAGGGGGTTTTATGTCCAAATTCTTAAGCAGGTTCACGTCTCTGATTTAATAAAAATGGTTAACGTTCTAAATTTATGACGTCTAAATTTAAGGATGTTACAATCAACATAATTTTTGGCGAGTTTCAGTGAGAAGAAGAGTTTCAGATGAATGAATGATGTTGATGATGATGATATAAGCCCTAATTAACCACATGTAACGCCAACGTGGACATCCAACTCAGTTTAAGTTAACGTTGTTAAGAAAAACTAAGAGCAGGGACCTAACTAGAAACGTTTTGAATTTTGCAAGGTTCATTTAAAAACTTATTTTTTTGTTGGGGGTATATGGATTCTTGTGATATTTGCAGGGGGTAAAAGCTATTTAAGCCTATAAAATATCTTAGATATCGACCATGTTTTTTACAGATGAAAAAATAAAGGCTTAAATATCTATTCTGCCCCTGCAAATATCACCATAATCCAGTTATACCCCTGTAAAAATAAAAACTTTAAAATTACCCTTGCAAATATAAATCGCTTACGGTTATGCCCCTCGGTCAGCTTCCCATCCAAAAAAATAATTTAAATAAGGTTTAAATATATGTTCTGCCCCTGCAAATATCACCATAATCCAGTTATGCCCCTATTATGCTGATATTTGCAGGGGCATAACTGGATTATAGTGATATTTGCAGGGGCATAACTGGATTATGGTGATATTTGCAGGGGTAAAACATATATTTAAACCTTATTTAAATTATTTTTTTGGATGAGAAACTGACCGAGGGGCATAACCGTAAGCGATTTATATTTGCAAGGGTAATATTAAAGTTTTTATTTTTACAGGGGCATAACTGGATTATGGTGATATTTGCAGGGGCAAAACATATATTTAAGCCAAAAATAAATAATTTTAATGTCAAATAATTTCTAGATTAGTTTGTAGAAATATTTAGTAAAAGCATAACTTCTTTTTTGTTTGGGTGGCCTTTAAATTATTTTTAAATTCTGATTTTTTAGAACATTGAAACATAAATTTTCAGTTTTTAAAACATTGAAACAAAGTATTAAAAAACAACTTAATTTTTTTATATTATATGAAAAAATCATCGTATATCCATTTTTAGATTATAACTTTAATCTCAACCTTTCTAATAAATAACTATAATTCATAAATAAGATAAATATATTATTTTACAAAATCTAAAAATGACTATTCATTTAACTTTTTTGGTAGTTGTGTTTTTCATTGCGCATTTATTTGTTATCTATAAATATCAAAAATTATAATACGGCTATCCTTTTTCGAGATATACGATAAAAGGATAGATATAAAAAGTTTTTTGAAATCAATAAACAAAATATAGGATTTGGCTTATCTATTTTAGTTGATAATATAAACTATCTAAATCATTGATGATGAAGCCAATGAGAACACATTTTTAATAAATTGAATATGGAATTAATAAAAATAACATTCATGATTATTTAAAGAATCCGTTCGGGCAATATTTCCAAAGGATGCAGTCAATACACCCAAAACTACACCCGTAACCCAAGTTATTTCGCGAGGTTTTTTAAAACCACCAGTGAGATCCACGCAAAATACGTGCAAGATCATCATTAAGACCATCATACTTGCCGACCATCGATGAACTGATCGGATTAACCAACCAAAGTTAGCCTTAGTCATTATATACTGAATAGAGGCAAAATCCTTTGTAACGGTCGGACAATAATAGAAAGTCATAGCAATCGCCTAAATCTCAAGACGTTCTTCGAACCAATCATAGACTTTATTGAGATAGGTAAACCAAGGGACCCCACTGAGAACCGTATATAAGAATTTCATCTCGTACGGCCAAAACAAAAATACTAAAATACTGGTTAATTGTAAAACAGATATGTGTATGTTTTAAACTTCTTAACTTAATCCTAATATTCCAATCTTCTTTGAAGGAAGATAAAAAAATAGAAATCCGAAACTCTTTTTAGTTTTAATGCCAAAATCTCAAATCGGCTCACTCGTCTTTTCTCTTGATTTGTTAGAATCTTATACCAAAACAATATATATCAAAGCAAGATATACAAATTTCTAATGGATGTATGTTATTGTATATTTTTTTATCGGTTAAATATTTTTAAATCGATTCATTCGTGAGGAGCCATATGAGGAGAAAATCTCATGTACGGTTCTGGAATAGAGATGGAATTGAGAAACAACCATCAACTATAACCCAAAAAGAACCAGATTCCGTAAACAACATCGAGGAAGAATGAAAGGAAGAGCCTATCGAGGTAATCGTATTTGCTTCATAGAATATGCTCTTTAGACACTTGAACCTGCTTGGATCACATCTAGACATATAGAAGTAGGGAGCCGGGCAATGTCACCAAATGCCCGTCGGGGTGGACAAATATGGGTATGGATATTTCCAGACAAACCTGTTACAGTAAGACCTATCGAAACGCGTATGGGTTCGGGAAAGGGATCTCCCGAATATTGGGTAGCTGTCGTTAAATCCGGCAAAATACTTTATGAAATGAGTGGGGTCTCAGAAACTATAGCTCGATAAGCTATTTCCACTACGCCAAAATTTGGTTTTAACAGCGAGCCTTTAACAGCGCTTATTAGAAGACAGCGCTGTTAAAACTTACACGAAGGGTTTTTACAGCGCTTGTGTAAAGAAGCGCTGTCATAGTACCTGCGCCGTGTTGTGTTTTTTAGAGGGATATCTATAACAACGCTTAATTACAAAAGCGCTTTCATAGGCAAAATCTATTACAGCAGTTTTTGAAAAGTGTTATCATAGGCACTAGGCTAGGATTTACTTCCATACATTTTTTTTGGTACAATCCTTATTTTTTTGGGTACAATTTACTTGCATAAGTTTAAACATGTAATTTAAGTGTTAATTTTCTTTTTATCATTTTAAAAGTCCCTATAAAATTTGTGACTTTATTTAGTCGGCTAGCCCTGGGCCTGTGTGGCTTGTGCTACCGCACAGGGCCCCAGTCCAAATCCATTTATTGAGGGCCCCAAATTTGTTGAGGTATTTGCAACGTATAAATATATAAAACTAACTTAGTTTAGATGGCATAAGGTTTCACTTGGTTTGATGGTTGGAATGGATCTTTACGCCCCCTTTGTACCATGTTCGAATCCTGAAATTTGAAGTTTTAATTTTTGTGAACTTAATATTTTTGTTACGACAAAACCATATATAATATTATCTATTTGGTACACAATAATATTTTTAATGCAATAGTAATTGATTTTTTATTCAATGTCTAAATAATAAGTAATTGTATAAAAAATATATCTTTTGTGGCTTTCAATTTATCTTAAAATATTGGAGTAATATATGGGGCCCAATTTGATAAAACTAGGGCCAAATATTAAGATTTGAACAGGGCCCCTAAATTGTTTGGGACGACGCTGTTTAGTCTCTACTCTTTCTAAAAAAAAATATTTTTTTTAATTACCATGTCATTGGTGCGCAATCCCTAACTTAATCCCAAAACCCCCAATTTCTCAAACCCCAAAACCCCCAATTTCTCAAACCCCAAAACCCAAAATTCAAACCCCAAAACCCCCAATTTCTCAAACCCCAAAACCCAAAACTTCAAAACTCAAACCCCAAAACCCCCAATTTCTCAAACACAATCCCTAACTTAATACCAAAACTCTTCAACCCCCAATTTTTCCACATTTGTCTCTGAGAAAACTAAATTAATTTGGGTCCACCATCTTCCGTTTGAGAATAGGGAAACTGCGAATTGTAATGCAAGTATTCGATGCAATGATCATGAAATTGAGAATATTCTTCAACCATATAATTATCCAATTGAATTAATAAATAAATACATAATTAAATAATTGAAGGTTTGAAGCTTCAGTCGCTGTCAAGAAATTGGGGGTTAAGTTGATGGACATGAAATACCAAAATGACACATAAATGAAAGATGAATGACCGATGGATAAAAATCATAACTTTTTTTGGACAAGAAGTAACTGGTTGTAAATATTTACAAAATATCCGGATTTTTTTAACCAAATATGGATATGGATATGGTTGGTCCGTTGATCTGGTTATTTTTTGCACCCCTACTTGTAGGTCTCGCTGGCGCTGTGGCCCATCGTCACGGCTCACACCATCACCGCATGAGGCAGTCACCGAGATTTTTTTTTATTCATTATTATTATTATTATTATTACTATTATTATTATTATTATTATTATTATATAACAATCCCTTAGTATATGAAAAGATAACAAACGAATTGATTCTATATTCATTCAGCCACAGACAAGTCTAAATTCATCTTCATAAAAAAATATAAAAAACTAAAACTGAATTCCTAACAACGCACCGCCGAAAAAAAACTATGAATTCAATTTTGTACTTTATGGTCCCAAACTTCATTAGGAAAGAAATTCATTCCCATATCCCGGTATCCCACCAAGCGCGCCTATTCCCATATGCCATATCCCACTAACCGCGCCTTTATTGTCAAAAAACCCTTAACCCTCGCTTTTCCTTCAGAAGTAGCGCTACACTTCGACGAACGATTTCTCCGTCATCTTTACTCTACAGGTGAGAAGTCGATGGAGAAAAGAGGAGCATCGATTGGTTGAGGTTGCTTCCAGGTACGTCTCTAAACTTCGATTGAGGTTGATGCTATTGATTTCTTGCTGTTCTTGCTCCCCCTCTCTCTGAAATCCTCTGTTTTGTGAATATAATGCTATTGTTTTGTAATTTTTCCTCTTTGCTTTGTGTTATTGGGACTTTCTGTTACAGAGACAACATTGCCTTTGCTTTGGCATCTTTATTACTGCATCTCTACATATTCATCTGTAAGTGACTTCAATGATCTTCAGCCTTTCATTGGTTTCATGATGTTATTGCATGCATTGTTAACTTTCTGCCTATAAAATTAATTTCTTGGATGATGGGAATAGGTGATAAAGTTAATGCAACTTCATTCCATTGATAACATGGATCCACTTTTGAGAAGGAAACAAATCAAGAACAATGAAATCTTCAGCTAATTTCACAAGTTTCTTGATCAATGATATAAACCCTTGTTAATGCTTGCATATTTTAGTTCTTGATGCTCTACAGTCCCTGCATTTGTATAAATTAAAGCATCGCTTTGTTAAGAATTTTCTATACTTGTCATTGATAGTTTAAGATTTTTTCTCTACCTTGAAAACATGCGGTCCTTCCATTTTGATATCTGTTTTTCTTCTCGAACTTAAATGAATTAACTTTTTGTTATAATTAACTTAGTAGACCAAAAAACTATGGATCGGGCATGGATGTATGCCAATCGAATGTCTAAAGAATATGCGAATGGAGTGGAGAAGTTTGTTAGATTTGCTGTGGAGCATTCAGACGATCCTAGTAGAATCCTTTGTCCTTGCTTGGGTTGTTGTTATGGAGATCGAGTTACCGCGTCTGAATTGGAAGAGCATTTAGGATCAAATGGAATTGATCGGAGCTATACATGTTGGACAGAGCACGGCGAGAAAACAAATGAGGACACTAATTTGGGTAATAATACGACTTATGCATCAAATAATTATGGAACAGATACATATGAGTGGGATCGAGTTGAAGAGATTGCAAATGCAGTTGAAGAGGATCTTCGGGATTGTCCTAAAATGTTTGAGAGATTGGTAAGTGATGCAGAGAAGCCGTTGTATGATGGTTGTAGTAAGTTCACAAAATTGTCAGCTGTTTTGAAGTTGTACAACTTAAAAGCGGGCAATGGATGGTCTGATAAAAGCTTCACGGACTTGTTAACCCTTCTAAAAGATATGTTGCCATAAGATAACGTTCTTCCCAGTCGAACATATGACGCTAAACAAATGTTGTGCTCCATCGGCATGAGCTATGAGAAGATCCATGCATGTCCTAACGATTGCATTTTATTTCGACATAAACATGCATCGTTAAATGTGTGTCCTAAATGTAAAGCCTCTCGATATATAAAAAAAGAATCAGCTCCAGCAAAAGTCCTATGGTACTTTCCGATAATACCGAGATTTAGGCGCATGTATCGTAGTAAGGAGGATGCAAGACTCTTGACTTGGCATGCAGATGAAAGAATTAAAGATGGAATGCTTCGACACCCTGCAGATTCTTCGCAATGGATGAAAATAGATAATGATTATCCCGCATTTGGGCAAGATGCGAGAAATCTACGCCTTGCACTATCTACTGATGGAATGAACCCGCATGGTCTTCAAAGTAACTCGCATAGCACATGGCCTGTAGTTTTGGTGATTTATAACCTACCTCCTTGGTTATGCATGAAACGCAAGTTCATGATGTTGTCTATGTTAATTTCTGGGCCCACACAACCAGGGAATGATATAGATGTGTACTTGGCGCCTTTAATTGAAGACCTAAAGCGTATGTGGGAGACTGGTGTGGATGTTTATGATGGGTATAGGGAAGAATGCTTCAATTTGAAAGCTATGTTGTTTGGCACAATTAATGATTTTCCAGCTTACGGTAATCTATCAGGATATAGCGTCAAAGGTCAACCTGCATGTCCTATATGTGAAGAGAAAACACATTGGGTGCGGTTGGAACATTGTAGGAAGAATGTCTTTCTTGGACATCGTAGATTTTTGCCTTCTAGACATCATTACCGTAGGTGGAGAAAAACATTCAATGGGAAATCAGAAGAAGGTACAGCTCCTTTAGCATTGACTGGCGATCAACTATTTGAAAAGGTAAAGGATTTGAACATTAAGTTTGGCAAACCCTTTAAGGGTGAGCTTGCCACAAGCGGGTGGAAAAAAAAATCCATCTTCTTTGAGTTGCCATATTGGAAGTCATTGTACATAAGACATTTTCTCGATGTGATGCATATTGAAAAAAATGTATTTGAAAGTGTTATGGGTACATTACTCAATGTACCAGGAAAGTCCAAGGATGGCATTAATGCAAGGTTGGACTTGGTTAGTATGGGAATAAGAACTGAATTGGGACCCACAAAAAAGGGAAAAGGTACGTATCTACCTCCAGCAGCTCATACTCTATCTAGAAAGGAGAAAATTGGTTTTTGTAAGTTTCTTCGTGAAGTTAAAGTTCCAGAGGGGTACTCCTCAAACATTAGGACATTGGTATCTATGAAAGACATCAAGTTAAAGGGTTTGAAATCTCATGATTGTCATATTCTAATGGAGCATTTGCTACCAATAGGTATACGTTCCATATTGCCTGAGAAAGTGCGGCAGACCATAACTAAACTATGTTTCTTCTTCAGGGCAATTTGTAGTAAAGTGATCGATCCTGGGAAATTACCAGCATTGCAAAAGGAAATTGTTACTACTTTGTGTGAACTTGAGATGTATTTCCCACCCTCATTTTTTGACATAATGGTTCACCTAACTGTTCATCTCGTTAAAGAAACACAATTGTGTGGACCGGCTTACATGAGGTGGATGTACCCAATTGAGCGTTATATGAAAATATTAAAAGGATACGTGAAAAATCGAAGTCGACCAGAGGGTTGTATTGCTGAACGGTACATCACTGAAGAAGCTGTTGAGTTTTGTACTGAATATGTGTCTAATGTTAAATCCATAGGACTTCCAAAGTCTCATCATTTGAAAAGAACAATTGGAGAAGGTATAACTGGACATAAAATAGTGACAATAACAAGGACAGAATGGGAGCAAGCACACTTGTATGTTCTTTACAATGAAGATGATGTTGATCCGTATGCTGAAATACACAAAGGACAACTAAGGAATTTGAACCGGGGTAGGAATGAAAATTGGATAACACGAGAGCACAATCAAAGTTTTATATCATGGCTAAAAGCTCATATTGATTCAAAGTTGATTGTAGATCCTGATTCTGTTTCAGAGAGATTGAAATGGTTAGCAGATGGTCCAAGTTTACATGTTATATCTTACACAGGGTATGTAATTAACGACCACACATTTTATACCAAAGAACAAGATGATCGAAATACTATGCAAAATAGTGGAGTCACCCTAGTAGCTCAAGCTATGCATGTCTCAAGTGCCAAAGACAAAAACCCAACATATGCAAATATGTCATATTTTGGGGTTATCGAGAACATTTGGGTGTTGGATTATGTGACATTTCAGGTTCCTGTCTTTGGTTGCAAGTGGGTCGACAACAACAATGGTGTTCGAATTGATGATGCAGGGTTCTTGCAGGTTGATCTCAATAGGATGGGGTACAAAGATGAGCCTTTTATTTTAGCATCACAGGCTCAACAAGTATTCTATGTCACTGATCCTTCTAATGTAAAATGGTCCATTGTACTTTTGACTAACAAAAGAAACAATGATCACAATAAATATCAAGATGATATAGATGTCGAGGATGACCCTTTCTTTGTGACTTCACAATCTCTTGAAATTGATCCAATTGTCGATGGTTGTTTGTATATGAGAGATGATCACGATGAGGGAATTTTGATCGACCCACCATTTCGCTTTGTTATGGGACGAAAAAAATGAAATCCACAAGGAAAAGAAAAAGAAAAACTTAAACATGTATGAATTTTTTTCTTCATAATTTTATGGTCCCTTTATTTTTATATTCTCTTTTTCTTGTGCACTCATGCTATTTTGTGTTATATTCTTGTAGGTAAATGGATTTTTCTGATGATGATTATGATTATGCTCCTCATGATGAGGAAAATGACATTTCTCATACTGAAGAAAATGACGCTGTTCCTACCGAGGAAAGTGAAATTAGGCGTGGGATTACTATTATGAAGAAGGTTGTCCTTGCAAGAGACAGAGGAAGAAGATTTGAGGTAGAATAATTTGTTTTAAAATTTTATCAAGTTTTTCTTTTCTAAACATATAAACTTGTTATATAATTTTACAAGGTGGCTTGGAATGACAAGGGTCAACCAATTGAGCCTAACGGTTCAATGTTGATAAGTTTCACTGGGGCAATTGTTCGTATGAGAGTTCCAATTACGGTTGATGATTGGAGGGAAAAAGTATTAAAACCCGTGAAAGACAAGATTTGGAACGAAATACAGGTGACTTAATTTAGTTAATGTGTTGACATTGTTGGCATTGAAACAGTTTTACTCAAACACTTTGTCCATATTGGTTTGTAGCGGTCTTTTATTGTTGACGATGTGCATAAGAAATTTATTCTTGGGGTTGCTGGAAAATTGCATCGGGGATTTAGAGCTGGGTTGACAAAAAATCATCTTAGAGATGCTGATGGAAATATCAATGATGATCCTCCGAAGAATTATAAAAGCATGATATCTAAGAATGAGTGGAAAGCTTTTGTCGCTAAACGACTTGATGAATCTTTTCAGGTAATATTAATTATGCATTATGTTGGCTTTTCTTTCCAATTCTGTTGTAGTAATTGCATCAATTTAGTAATATAAATCAGTTTTAGTTTCTATCTTTTATCATTTGTAAAGAAATTTGAGGTAAAGAACTCGCCTCTTTTAAGCCATCACTTAGTTTACTCTTTTCCTTTAGAGGCTTTGTGTAGTTTATCCTTTTTCATAACATGTTTTGATATGGCTGTCCCTTGTCTATACAGAACTTGAGCAATATGAATCGACAAAGAGCGTCAAATCCCATATATCCATATAAAAAGTCGCGTATGGGATATGCACGCCTAGAGCAAAATTTGGTAAGTATGTGTAAATATATATAATGTGAGATGATAAAAATAGTTTTCAATTGGTATGATTATTTTTCTTAATGAATAGCTGCAAGAGACCGAATCAGGACAAACATCCATACCTCGACACATTTTGTGGAAGGCTGCTCGTATGAATAAGGATGGAGTAATTGATATTGAAAACGTTCAACAAGTGGTGGAACAATGTGTAAGTGTGATAAGTCTTTCTTTGTTCATTTTTAAGTGTTTTTTATCTAAATTGTTTACTTTCTTCAGTTATGGCTGTCTATCCATGCATATAATATACCCCTGACTTTGATATAACGGTTCGGTTCTATTTTGTTCCATTATAATGTATGCCAGGAGAAACTATCACAATCTTTACCTCAAGAGGAGACAGACGACTTTAGTGAAAGGGACATACTTGCCCAAGTATTAAATGTCCCAGAATATGCTGGTCGTCGTAGGGGTAGGGGATATGCGGTCTCTCAAAGAGACCATTTCCCTCGTCAAAAGCGCAAAAATTCCAAAAATGAGTGCGTATTGGATATATTGAGCACTCTTGAAGAAAAAGTTGATTACTTGATAAGAAAGGATAAGGAAAACGAGTTAGACAACATCACCAGCGACAAAGATAGTTGCAACCTTGCTTCTCAGAGTCTTCCCGAGGTAATTACTTAATGGATTAAGCATTACAATAGTTTAGATTGCTTTACCTACTAAATACATTAATTGTTTTTTATTTTTATTATTGCCTTAGGGTATCTCACGTTGTCAACTGTATTTGTCATCCCCTACATATCGCATGGTTGGTAAGGGAAGTGTGCACAATCATACGGGAGATAAAATTCATAATATACCAGTCCCTGCCGGCCACGTAAAAGTTACCATTGATATTGTTTTAGAAACTAATGCTCCGTTGCCTGTACCTATTGAGATTGCTGATATAAGGATTATGCGGGATGCAATCGGAACTTTTGTAGCATGGCCAGCTAACCTAATTGCCATAGATGGCGTGGTATGTTCAACGATACTGCTTCTTTAAATATATTTTACATATGTAACTTTCTAGTCGATACTATAACGTAATATATGATTGCTTTAGTTCTCACTTTTAATGTATAATTTGTTATTTGATTTCAAGTTAACCTAATTACATATTTTTTAGATTCCTAAAAAAGATAAAAAAGGGGGTAATGAGGCTAGGCATCGCAACGACTCAGTCACATCTCTAAAACAGGTTGGTATATGTACACACACGCACCACATATGTTTAACATATATGTTGATCACTAATTGATTGAATTTCACATTTTGCAGATTCCCACAAAAGATAAAGAAAAAAGTAAAGAGGTTGGACGCCGCAACGAATCAGTCACTTCTGCCAAACAGGTTGCTTGATACACACATACACACACCACACATGTTTAACTTATTGTTGATAAGCTACTAATTGACTTAACTACCGCACATTCTTTAGATTCCCACAAAGTCTATAGAAAAGGGTAAGGAGGTTGGGCGTCACAACGAGTCAGTTACGTCTCCAAAACAGATTCACATTCTTTAGATTTATTGACTTAATTACAGATTTTTCAGGTTCCAAAAAAATTTAAAGGAAATAGTAAGGAGGCTGGGTCTAGCAGTATGTTCGCCGTAGCACCAAAATAGGGCCATGGAAAATCTCTTCCTCAAGAGTCCTCCCCTATAGTTGGTCGTGCAAATCTTTCTCGATTTCGTAATTACCTTTATATAAATGTAGAAACATGTATGGAGGACACAGATATACATAAGATAGAAATGGAGAAAGGTATTTTTGGTGTTTCTTATGAAGAAGATATTATGAAAGAGGAAATAAATGAAATTCTTCACCATAAGATACTAGGTGCAACTGTGATCTGCATATATATCAGGTACTCTAAATAACTTCAACATGCAATGATTTCTATTACCTTGAATAATGAAACTTGTATCATTAACATGATTTTATATTTGCATTTTAGGTACTTGTATGAGAAACTTGTTTGCTCGCGTCAGTTAAATAGTAGATTCTTCTTCTTATCCCCCCATAGGACATCTGCATTTGAAAGTGATCCAAAAAGAGTTCAAGATTACATAGTTGATGTAATTGTGAAAAATAACGAAGATGACAAGTTGTTTATTGCACCATATAATTCTGGGTAAGACATTCACGTCTTTTATGATATTTAGTTCTCTTGTTTAGGATGAGTTTACTAATAAAATATTTTTGTAGGAACCATTGGTTGTTGTTTGTCATTAATGCCACATTGGAAATAGTATATTATTTGGATCCAATGCATGTGAATTATAGAGTTCACTCAGGAATGAAGAATGTGATTGATACGTAAGTATCTTCATTTATTCTTATAAATATCTGTATGTTTGTGTGTAATTATTTTGAATATTCATTTGCATTTTGTAGAGCTTTACAAATTTCCCGCGCTCAAAGGGGAGCTACAGTGTCCAAGTCTAAATCAAGCAATATCACATGGATCACGATACAGGTTTGACATAATCTAATTGTATTTATTTAGAACCGTTAGTGAAATGTTATGTAATAGTTTTGATATGGCATTAGCTAACTATTTTATTGACCGAAAAAAAAGAGAGTTAAGGGACATATGATTATTATCATTCAACCATAGAGGGACTAGGTGCTAATTAGGGATTTAACTTGGTATTTTCTGAATGGGTTGGGAAGGTTAAGAACACTCTAAATGTTCTTTTTTAAAAGAACATTGGCTTTCAACTTGATTTTGATTCCATGTTTACAAAAGCTAGTAAGAATTAACTTGGTAGCTCCTGTAGGTGTGGACAACAAATCATGGTTCTTCACTTTCAAACCTCCTGTTATGGATTGTATTTTATTTACTATTCCATGATTTTGTTTTTGTAGTGTCCCCATCAAACTAATAACATAGATTGCGGGTACTATGTCATGCGATTCATGAAGGAGATTCTTAATGCCAATCAAAGTACAATTCCAAATACGGTACGTTATTTTTGTTATATTATAATTTTAAAATTTAGCTTTTTTATTAACTATGTCTACTTTGATATTATATTCCGCAGTATTTTCAAGATTTTAGATGTCCAAGTTACTCTCGAGACAAACTAATTGAAATCAAAGAAGAATGGTGTCAATATGTGCTCGGACTAAGAATTATATGATAATTATGTACTAGGTGAGTTACATGTAATTAACTCGAAATTATTGTCATTTGTATATGGAGATTTTACTTTTTCCATTAATCACACATTTATGAATGCATCAAGTTGACTTCCTATTTGTTGATGGTCTTTTTTTAATTTCAGAATGTTCGAATTAAGGGCTATTGTTGATGAGTCAGGCCGTTTCTACACTTTCCAAATAGATACAGCCAACGGTTTGGTTTTTTGAGAAGCAAAAGCATTGGTATATGCCGGTGTTAATTTTGTATCTGAATTTTTTTTTAGTTTATGTTAATTTTGGATATGTAATTTTGAACGTGATGTAATTTTGAACTTGTACAAGAGATTATCAATATAAAATTATTAATTCAATTATGCAAAATAATGTGTTTGAGGTGTTTTACAATATATATAAAATGACGCAATATATTACAATGACGTTGTAGGCTTTGGGAAGAGTATACCGGAAACGCTTATATAAATATGTTATGAAAGTATTCTCATATGTTACTTTTGATAGCGCTTACAGCGTCGAAGTGCTGTTGTAGGTGATACAAAAAAGATCTATAACAACACTTGTAAGTTATAAATGCAGTGAAATGTTAGCTATTACAGCGCTTTATAAGACAATAGTGTTGTCTATAGGTATTTATAACAGCGCTTCTTAACGCAAAAGTATTGTCTAAGGGAACTTATAACAGCGCTTTTTATACTCCAATGCGCTGTTATATCTTTGAGGCGTTGTTCAACTTGAGGTTTGATGGCGTTTGAAAATGAACGTAGCGCTGTCAAAGGTAAAATACTACAGCGCTTTGTTTTGGCACCAAAGCGCTGTTAAAACCTATTACTACACTGGAATAGACAGCGCTTTTATGCGCTGTAATAGGCTCAAAAAAAGCGCTGTCTTAGGCCTTTTTTGTTGTAGTGTTCAATAGCAGCATCGAAAATGTCTATACGAACTCAATTCATTCTTTCAGAATAATCATTCAAAGGAAAGAGGTCTTTAGTATGAAAAAAAGTTGCAATTGTGGATTTCTTTTTTTTTTTGAACACAAACTTTTTTTTTACTTCAACTACTTGACTGAAAGAAAAAAAAAATGATATGATTCAACCTCAAACCTATTTGAATGTAGCCTATTTAAATGTATGCTTATATTGGTGAAATTGTTGTTGCTGTAATCGAAAAAGCAGTACCAAATACGCCTTTAGAAAGATCTGAAGTGATCAGAGATGTAATTGTACATACTTGTAAAGAACTCAAACGTGGTAATGGTATGATAATAAAGTATGATGATAATGCTGCGGTTGTAATTGATAAAGAAGGAAATCCAAAAGGAACTCGAATTTTTTGCACAATACCTCGAGAATGGAAAAAGTTAAATTTTACTTAAATAGTTTCATTAGCACCCGAGGTATTATAATACGAGATCAGGGTATAGGTATATCATTTAATAATTAAATAATTAATTTAATTAATATTTCAAAAAATAAATCAAAATAATAATCTAATATATATTATAATATATATATATATATAATATTATAGATAGAAAAAATAAGAAATGAAATATATATATTTATTATTTATATATTCAAATTTCTGAATTCTATAAAAAAATAGAATTCAGAATTCCAAATTAGTATAATAGTTCATCTTCTAATATTCTATTTTTTTTTAGTTTTAGAATATTCTATGTATATGTACATTATCCTATTAGATTATAATAAGATTTTCTGTATATAGAGTATTATTATTATATTCGCATATTCAATAATTAGACATTTTATTGAATCAAAAAATGGGCATATAGGCAGGAGAAGACAGCTTTTATGACAGATAAAGGTAATTATTGCTACCGTGTTATGCCCTTTGGGTTGAAGAATGCTGGTGCGACCTACCAGAGAATGATGAACAAAGTCTTTCATGAACATATAGGCATGGTGGTTCAAGTCTACTTAGATGATATGATATATAAAAGCAGAGAGGACTCAGGACATGTGGACGACCTCAAAGAAGTATTCGCGGAGGCTCAGAAAAACTCCCTTAGGTTCAATCCTGAGAAATGCACCTTTGGGGTAAGAGCAAGCAAGTTCCTAGGTTTGTATCTCATTGAGAGGGGGATCGAGGCCAACCCAGATAAATGTAGGGCTATAACAAAGATGAGGTCGCCCACCACTAAAAAAGAGATACAAAAGCTAAACGGGATGGTGGCCGCTCTCTCACGTTTTATAGCCAAAGCAGCAAACATGTCCCTACCTTTGTTCAAGTTACCAGAGAAAGAAGTTAAGTTCCAGTGGAAGCCTGAGTGTGAGCATGCGCTGGATCAGTTGAAAGAAGCTCTCCTGCATCCTCCAATACTAACCACCCCAGAGCCAGGAGAAACACTCTACTTATACCTCTCCATCACTAACGAGGCATTGTCAGCAGTGTTGATACGAGAAGCAGGATCCAACAAAAATCCTGTATACTTTGTTAGCAAAGCATTCCAAGGACCTGAGCTAAGATATCAGAAGATCCAAAAGCTGGCCTTAACACTCATTGTGGCCGCTCGAAGACTAAGACCGTAATTTGTGGCACATCAGGTCGTCCTACGGACTGACCAACCTATCAGACAGATCCTGCACAAACCAGACTTAGCAGGCAGGATGATCAAGTGGGCGGTTGAACTGTCAGAATTTGGCCGACTTCGTAGCTGAGATGACCCTCATTCCTGAGAACCCCATGCATCCTCTTTGGATTTTACATGTGGATGGATCGTCTAATAGCAAAGGCAGTGGGGCGGGTCTGATCCTGGAAAGTGATGAGGGGGCAACGACCGAGGTCTCCTTAACATTCTCTTTCTCCACATCTAACAATCAAGCAGAGTACGAGGCTTGCATTGCCGGACTGTTTCTTGACCTCCAATTTAATGTGAAACGAGTTGAGCTATACTCAGACTCCCTACTGGTAGTGTCCCAAATCAAAGAGGCTTTCAATGCAAAGGGTGAGGGCCTGCAAAAAATATTTGACAAGAGTAAGAGAGTTATTGGAACGGTTCGAACACATAGAAGTCAAGCATGTCCCTAGGACGGAGAACGTAAGAGCAGATGTACTGTCAAAACTTGCAAGCACAAAGAACCCAGGAAACCACAGGAGCGTGATACAGAAAGGTCTCACACAGCCTAGTGTGCGACTTGAGCAGATCATCGTGGATCCTGATGTGTGCATGATCGACCTGGAAGGGAGCTGGATCGATCCTATCTTTAAATACATCAGGGATGGGGAAGAGCCAGAGGACCCCAAGATAGCCGCCCTGGTACGCAGACGAGCATCGTCTTATTCATTCATCAACGGACAGCTATATCGAAGGGGATTGTCCATGCCACTTCTGAAGTGCCTACCCCTTAATGAGGCCAACTATGTACTTAGAGAAATTCATGAAGGAATCTGTGGCAACCACCTTGGTGGACAAGCCTTAGCGAAGAAGGCGCTGAGGGCAGGTAACTATTGACCCACCATGGAAGAAGATTCATGTCTCTTAGTTAAAAAATGTGACAAGTGCCAAAGACATGCAGACGTCTATCTCGCTCCCCCGGTCGAGCTAAACAGCATGACCGCCCCATGGCCGTTTGCCTGGTGGGGAATCGAACTTCTGGGACCCTTTAGAGTCACTCCTGCACAGCTGAAATATCTTGTAGTAGTAGTGGATTATTTTTCCAAATGGATCGAGGCAGATCCCTTGGCAACGATAACATCTAAGAATTGCCTCAGGTTCTTCAAAAAGAATATTTTAGTCTGTTTCAGAATTCTAGAAGTGGTCGTGTCCGATAATGGCACTCAGTTCACTGACAAGAAGTTTCAAGAGGCTTTGATCGAATATGGAGTGAAGCAGCGCTTCTCTTAAGTAGAACACCCACAGATTAACGGACAAGCAGATGCTGCGAACCGAGTGATCTTGCGTGGCCTTAGAAGGCGATTGGATGAGGCGAAAGGGGAGTCCCCTTTCAAACTGGTCTATGGGACAGACGCTCTTATTCCTGTTGAAATTGGAGCGTTAAGCTGAAGGACGACCAATCCCAAACCACCTCATGAGAATGACCAGGCCATCAGGGAGCACCTGGATCTGATTGAAGAGCTTCGCAACAAGGCAGCCCTAAGAGAAACATTGATCAAGCAAGGGATGACCACGAGGCACAATGCCAAGGTCATCCCCAGGGACTTCAGTGTCGGACAGTTGGTGTTGAGAAGGGCAGACATTGGGCAGAAGAACGTAGCCATGGGCAAGCTCGCCCCAAACAGGGAAGGCCCCCTACCGTATCGTCTCCAAAACGGGCAAAGGTGCTTACACGCTGCAGACTATGAGTGGTGGAATGATTCCTAAGACTTGGAACGCCATCAACCTTAGGAGATATTTTATTTGATCGATCATTTTGTAAACAATTAAAGAATGTCATGTTGAACTCAATGAATGAAGTACTAACGGCGGGACGCTCTTTTTCCCATTGGGTTTTTTATCGAGGCCCGCCCGTCCGTCAATGAAGACGAGACATTTCTTATAGATGTGTTGCTTTATTTTTTTTAATCACGAGCAATCTCTCACGAACGAATCGAGAAGGATCCCCTCACCATGCGAGTTAAAATCAAACCGAGTTTGATAAACTGCAAGGTAAGGGTAAAACACTTAAACGAATTTAAGTCAAGAAGCGACCTAATAGACGGACGCACTCCCAAGGGAGAGTTAAATCTGGGTAGAAACCAGGTAAACTTCCCACGGGCGCTATCGATCCTACTCGAACGAAACGAGTGGAAAGAGTAAGATAGCAAGCGAAAATAATAAGCCAAGCGAATAAGGCAATAAAATAATGAGCGCTCCTCCTTTAGGAGAATCAAGAGCTTCTTTTTGGGGAGGATCAACTCACAAGGGGCGACCCCCTCTACTCTTCAGGAGGTTCATGCTCTGCTTCTAGCGCAGAGCACTCCTCCTTTGGAAGGATCGACGCAAGTGGAACGATAACATGATAAACTAAAGCAGACTTAGCAATTAGCACGATGCAACAAACAAAGCAAACGAACTATTTTTTTAGGCACGAGCGTCCCTACTTTTGAAGGAACAACTCAAAAGAGATGACCAGGCCTGCAAAGGGCAACCTGGCTTGACAGGGACGACCTGACCATGCCTGCCTGGGGCGACCTGGCTTGACAGGGACGACCTGACCATGCCTGCCTCGGGCGACCTGGCTTGACATGGACGACCTGGTGGCCCATACATCAGACATATCAAACAATCAGAGCATCAAACATGAGCAAATGAACTTAGGCAAAATAAGTAATGCAACAAAGTACCAAAGCATGAGCGATCAAAGTGTAAGTTACAACAAAATTAGACCAAATCCAAAAATAGCAAATAGTAGTACAAGTCAGCGTAAAATAACATCAAAACAACAAGAGGATCACTTAGTAGAGCGACCCGACCTAGCCCTCATGGTCGCTGGTAGATAACCAAGTTGGTCCCGTCAGGCCTGCCTCTAGGCCTCACAATCTGGTCACCTAGGACGATGTGGTTGGCATCCACAACGGTCTTGTCAACCACTAACCCAGGATTATAGGACTGGACTTGCTCTAGAGCATTAGTAAACAGCTCCTTTGCGATCCTAACTGATTCTTGAGCAACCTTTTTAACATACTCTTCTGCGTCTTCCTTGGCCTTCTCGGCAGCCTCGCTCGCCTGCTTCAAGTCTTCAACCTCGCCCTCGTGTTTTGAGACCGACCCCTCAAACTCTTCAATCTTACGATCAGCAGTCTCTTTGGCTAACTTCAATTCTTGCAGCTCATCATTCATCTTAGCCTCGGCAGCCTCTTTGGCTAACTTCAATTCTTGCAGCTTTTCCTTCAAGATGTTAACCATCCCCTCAGCTTCCTCTAAAGCATCCTTGGCTTCCTCAGCTTGACCCAAAGCCTCGTCTCTCTTCACCTTCAACTCTGAAAAAGGAAAGGAAATAATCAACAATAAGCCAAAGACAACTTGGTAACAAAAGAAACAAAAAAAGGGGGAGGGGCGACCCGATAGAAAGGGGCGACCCAAGAAAGGAAGGGGGGACCCAAGAAGGAGGGACCTAAAGTCAAGCTATATTAACATGTCAAGCTAGGCCAAAACACTTTACCTGCAAATCATTCCTTCTCCTCTTCCTGAGACTTCTTCAGCTGTTTGGAAGCAGCCTTGAAGACATCAATAGCGGCCCCGAGAGGGTCCTCCCTGTAACGATCATAGTCAACTTGGGAGACTTAGCACGACACTCTTTTCCATGCCTTTTCTTTTTCAACTGCTCAAGCACGCCCTCAGAAAGGTTGATCGCCCCATCAGACACACTAGCATCAGCCCGCCTCCTCTTACCTTTTTCATGAGGGCCTTCAAGGTCACCCCCGAGATGTGGATCCACCAGAGAAGTTTGTGGATTCATCTCTTGACGTGGCGGAGAAGGAGGAGTAAGGGTCAAGCCCTTCGCACGAGCGGGGGTCGAGCCCTTAACCATATCAGCAAAAGACATCTGTTTCCCCGCCATCTCGTTTGCAAGAAAACGAACACAAAATTGTTAGATAACAATCAAAGTAGCAAATAATCGGTAAGAGGGCAGTCAAAAGAGAACAAACAAAATCATTACACATATTGATAAAAACCAAAATATAGACAAGAAAGTCGGCAAACCTAAGACCACAGCCAACTCGTCAGGAGATCTAGCTAGAATGATTGGTTTACAGGGAAACGTCTTCTCTTTGGAAGGTAAATGGGAGGCCAAGTTCCTCAGCAATCGCAAAGTCTCCCTATCAGCTGCATTCAGGTGCTTTGGTATGAACCGATAGGTATGTGGCTCCTTATTGTAGTGTTGCTATGACCACGCAATAGGAAATTTATAATCAACCGCTACTCCCTCATCATTCAGAAATGCCACCAAGTCCTGAGCATCACGACTAGTAGGGGCAACCCAAAGAAACTTACTCTTCCACTGCTTCTTCAAAGAGTCCATAAAAGGCCTCAAGAGTTTATAACCTGTGGTAGCCTTCAAACAGAGATACTCCCACCTAGTCTTGCCACTATCTTTCTCTCCCCGCCGGTTGCTATCGAAAATAGTAAAGAAGAGCCTAAGAGAAACCGACCTCTTGAGCTTGCCTAACAGGACCTCGTAGGTCCTGACGAAGGCCCAAGAGTTGGGATGAAACTGAGAAGGGGCGACACCTAAGAAACGAAGGACTTCACGCTCAAAGGGAGAAAAGAGTGGTCGTACCTGCAAGGTGGAAAGAACCAGCGAGTACATGGTGAACTTTAGCTCGTCGGATCTGGACTTGCCACTCCTGGCCTATCGTACCCACACAGTTGACCGCCAAATGTAAATCTCTCCATGTCACGGTCGTATGTTCCTTTAGAACGACAGTAGAAACCGAAGAATAATCTGTGTCATGACCTTATCTTAGCAGGTCGCGACGACTCGGTGCTCTGCCTAGTAGAACTGGATGCCCGATCACCCAAAGAATGGGCAGGAGACTTAGACTGCCTAGAACCTTCCGAGGCTGGAGACTCAGCATGAGGACCAGACTCGACCTCCTCATGAGAGCTCACCTCCTCTTCGTGCATAGAATGCACCTCCTCATGAGAGCTCATATCCTCCTCACCATCCGACATCTTGAGAGATCGTCCCTTTTTCAAGTCAGCAGCCCGAGCAACGTGAGGGTCAGATGTCGGAGGTTTGCGTATAGTTTACTTGGTCCTCGCCACGATATAGACCTGTAAGAAGGAGCGATCGCTCGTCAGACGAGTCCGTAGACTTACGGGTGAGGGGGCGATTGTCTCACCCCAAGCCTGATTTCCCTTTCCCGCCATACCAGAACGAACACTAGTAAAAGAATAAACAACGAGCAAGAAAGAAGGGAAGAATACCTGAGAATCAAGATCCGCCAACAAAGAAGACCAAGTCACCTGCTATGAAGACCAAGGTCACCTACTGAATACAAAAATAAGAGGATGATCAGGCTCGCAACAGGACAATAAAATGAAGAGTCATAATTTAGAGCGCAGAAGATAATAATCATGACAAATTTCTAACAACGGAAATCACAGTAGCACACCTTGAAAGCTAGATCAGATAACTTTGAAGATCAAACCACCTAGTCATAAAGAAGCAAAAAACACGACCGAACCTTGAAGAGTCAAAATGCCAAAATATTCTAAGTCAATAAGATCCTACCAAATTCACTACATCAAAGTAAAGTAGTACACATAAGAGGAAAGAGGAAAGAAGAGAATACCAAGAAACTTTGTCGTAACAAGTTTGATGAACACCGGCGTGGTCATCTGAAGAGGAAGCTCCAGGTCGCCCATTGTGCAGATCGCCCGTGCAGATCCCCCAAGGTCGCCTCAAGGAAAGATGCACCTCGGAGGGAGCAGGTTGACCGCAAATCAAGGAGTGGTCGCCCGCAAATCAAGAAGTGGTCGCCTACACGGTGCCTCACTCCTAGCGCGAAAAGAGTAGATCGCCCGCTTGTAGAACCTCAGGTCGTCCGAGTGATGGAACTCGTAGTGTATCGGTCGCTCAAAAAGTCAGATCTTCCTCAGCCCACACCCAGATCGCCCCAAGTCACTGATGTACGATGGTCGCCACCGAAGATCTGAGGTCGCCCGGAAGGGGCGTTCGTTGTGGAAATTTGTCGCTCCGGAGGGACGATGACTGTAAGTGATTGGTCGCCTGGAAGAGTTGCTCGCCGTGATGAGTGAGGTCGCCCACGGTAGATGGTGCTCTCGTCCAAACGAAAGTGGTCGCCCAGGAAGAATCTGCGTGAAGGAGCTGGTCGCTCTAATTGGGTGTCGCTCCATAGAGAGATGGTCGTCCTAGAGGAGTTTTTGAGGCAAAAGTAAAGTTTGTGAGAAGTGAGTGGTGAGAATGAAGGGAAAGAAAGACCCCTCTCATCAGTATATATATAGGCCCAATAAAACATTAAAAATATTCAAAATTCACTAAAGTCAAGACGACGCGAAGAAAATCCACAAGTGTTAAACTGGGGGCACGATCATCCGAATTGTTGATCAAGCCTACGCCCGCTCCATGATCGCCCTTTACTTGGGGGGCAACTGTTCTGGACTGGGCCAGTCGTTTGGCCCAATCCAGTAGTGGTCATCCAACCCTGCAAGGGGAGGACCAGTTCAACTGGGACCAATCCAACAGCGGTAATCCAGCCCGAGAAAGGAGGGATCAGTTAAACTGATACTTGGGCCCCATCGCAACTGGGCTATCCGACATCAACGATCCAGACTAATCACTATAAATATCATCAGTCACTAGGTGTCAGGTACGCAATTCATTCGAATATTCACTTGATAGTACTGTAGCTCGATATAGCTGACTTGGGCGTCACAGTGTCCTTGCAGGTACACCCCCCCGCCCGTTCAGGTCATACTCATTCTACAGTATCAGACGACCCATTCCTTGACCATCTCCACAGACCTCAACGTACGGATCATTAACCGTACGAGCATTTTCGACAGAGTTACCAGACCCAAGATTGAAATTAACACCGACATTGTGAATGAAAACGAATTTGACATAGGAAAGACAAGCGAGAAATAATCAAAATGAACTATAGTAGATGCTTATTCTATTAAAATCAGAGTGCATGGATTAAAGCACATTTTAGAAACAAAATCAAAATGAACTATTTTTTTAAAGGTGGAGCGGCGTGCGGCAAGAAGTGAAAGGTGGTGCGCGAGAGGACAAAGGAGCGGCGTGCAGAGAGAGAGAAGACAGAGGAACCCATGCGTTAAAGGAAGAAGGAGCGCGTGCATGAAAGGCAACTGAAGTTTTATTACATTTTTTATTACTTTTAAAAATAGTAAAGCGAAAACTTTTACCTACGAACAATACATCTATCCGTCGGTAAAAGTGTCGGTGGGCATGGTTAACTTTTTTTGTAGTGTTTTTTTTATGCATTATGTTCTATTAATTTGTTTTTGCGGTTTTAACTGATAAGAATGTAGTTTTTTCTTCTTTTCGTGTATCTTTTATATCACCAGTTCAATTGTGTAAACAATGTGATAATAGTTTTTATGTTTGTGTTGTGTGCTCATATCATGAATACATGCATATAAATGGGATCATGAATAATCACTTTTGTTAAAGTGTCTTAGATTAGGAATTTAATCGTAAGTCATAACACAGCATCCTATGTTAAGGTAGGCTTTGTTTAATAGAAATCAGGTTCCTAAATCAAACAAGCTATCAAGGCCATAGGGTGGGGCATGTTTTACGAGTCTTTTCTTATAAGAAGGCTAGGATATGGTATTAGGCAATTAAGAGATGCCTAATTGTGGTAATAGATATTTGACAGCCACATATATAATTTAAAACCTAGGAACTTTTGTGTGGTTGACTCATGATTGATTTAGGTATATTGAAGAAGCCATTATTATTCTTTGTAATAATTGTAGAAATGAATTAAGGTTTGTCTTTGTTGCAAGAAACTTGTTGAGAGATCAAAACTTATTGGCCCAACTGTACTCTGCTGCAGATTTTACCTCTAAAGTGAATCAAGGTTTTTTCTTTAATGCTTTCTTGGTAATCAATTGTGTTGGAGGTGGAGTTAGATGAAAATTGTCTATTGAGAATCGCGCTCGCAAATTTTGTTATATGTATTGATATCACTATTAAATAGTAGCTAAACTGTAGCGGTGATTATTGGATTAAAAGTTCATTATAGTGTTTATTGTGAAGCTAATATGTATAGATACCCCTATTAAATACTCCCTGTAAAACGTACCAAATCTATTAAATACTCCCTATAAAACGTACCAAATCTTCACTATTAAATAGTAATTTAGATGTAAGATTTAGTTTCTTTTTTTTAAAAATTACCAACAGATTCTCGACGAAAAATTCCGTCAAAATTCGCTTGCGACGATGAAACTTGCGACTGAAATTTTGAAGTATTTGCGTAGTATTAGTGAAGGAAAAGTCCGTCGGAAATTGTTTACGATGAGTATTTTTGCGACAAAATTTTTTCCATCGAAAATGGTCCTTATGCGTAATAAGTTACAAAATGTTATGAAATTGCCTTGAGTTCTTCGTATGAATTGCTATTTATAGAGTTACAAGTAACTATTTCGTTGCATGATGCACACTAGTAATTATTAAAAGCGAGTAAAAACTATACTGACTAGTGGTCGATGATGATCAATGCCACGTGTCCTATTTTGAGTATATAACTTTAATATTAGGATTTTTGAAAAATAAAAAAGGTAAATATATTATTTTACAAAATGTAAGTAGAATTATTCACTTAATTTTTTAGGAAGCTTATTCTTTTTCTTTTTTAGTGTGCATTTATTTTTTATCTGTGTGCATTTATTTTTTACCTATAAATATAAAAAATCATTCTCCTATCTTTATTTGAGATATACTATAAAGGGAAATACATATTTTTTTAACAATAAATAGAAAGAATAAGATTTGGTTGTTTTATATCTTAGTTGATAATATAAAATATCTTAGATATCGACCACGTTTTTTACAGATGAAAAAATAAATAATTTTAATGTCAAATAATTTCTAGATTAGTTTGTAGAAATATTTAGTAAAAGCATAACTTCTTATTTTGTTTGTATGGTCTTTAAATTATTTTTAAATTCTGATTTTTTAAAACATTGAAATATAAATTCTCAGTTTCTAAAACATTGAAACAAAGTATTAAAAAAACAACTTAATTTTCTTATATTTTCTGAAAAATCATCATATATCCATTTTTAGATTATAACTTTAATCTCAACCTTTCTAATAAATAAGGTAAATATATTATTTTACAAAATCTAAAAATGACTATTCATATAACTTTTTGGGTAGTTGTGTTTTTCATTGCGCATTTATTTGTTATCCATAAATATAAAAAATTATAATACGGCTATCTTTTTTCGAGATATACTATAACTGCGATGATCGATCTCTTTCTGTGGTAAACACTTTGGTTTTGTTTATACCAAATGTTCTCTTTCACTACCATGTTTCCCTCATGTTTTCATTCAATCCTTTTTAGTTTTTATTTTACTTTCGATGCCATTTTGAATGCGCCAAAGGCACCAAAACCTAATTTCGAGGTCATTCTTACAGGTCTGATTTTATGGAAGTCATAATAACTTACGCAACTTCACTATCTATGTTATGTGTCGTTGCTCTATTGTCCCTCTTCACAACGACTGTGATTTCATTGTGTTCGGTACCTGGACTTCGGTAGCAGCTGAGTCTTGGGTACATGTTGATGTGCTTCTGAAGATTTGAAGATGGACTTGGGATTGTTGAAGATTGGCCTCGGACAGACCGAGGTTGATTATGTGCGAGTGTCGGGCGGGGGGTACCCGCAAACACTCTGACGCTCAAGTTAGTAGGTATAAGAGAAGAGGTATGCAAAGAATGAGAAGATAATGAAAGCGTACCTGGGAACGGAGGGTTGTACCTCTATTTATAGACAGAAGTACCGTACCTGAGGCGTCGGATTCGAGCGCTTGGATCCTGGCCGTTGGATGCGGATGCTTGATAGTGGGGCGAGAGTCGGGTTATTTGTGATGCAGAATTGGGCCAAGCCCAAGCTTTGTGATGTTTTGACCCAGTCTGGAATAGTGGCCCCCCAAGTCGAGGTCGGCCGAAGGATGATGTCGGCCTTGGCTTTGACTAGACCGTTGCTTTTGAAGTGATGATTGTAGGGTCACGTGTCAACTTACGAGTGGGGGAACAGGGACGTGACTTTTGGAAAGATCGAGGGTGTCCTGTCGCACTGCACTGATGGGACGCATTGAAGAGGCGTGTCGCTTCGTATCTCACCCCTAAATAAGACGAGTTAAGGATTCATTCTTCACTTAGCTTCATTTCTGAAATTAATTCCCTGTGAGAGCTATGAGTGATCCAAAAGTGTGCGATTCTCCGACCACCGTGCCGAGTTCATTTCCGCCGTGCTGCGTCGTGCGTTCTGGGGTTTCTGACATGGCGAGGTCATTACCCGCCGTCCTGAGTACAACATTCAAGTTGAGCTTAAGAAGTCTTCTGTAACCGAGTGTAGTTTTTCTCTTCCGCACAATTTAGATGCTTTTGAGTTATAATGCTTTTGTTCGAGGTCGACGTCGCCGCTCCGGTGACTGTCGCTGCTTCGTGCCTCGTGGGGAGGAGATGGACCACTCTTGGGCTTTCCGAGGCTGAGATCAATGCGTTCTAGACTTTGATAGTCATGGTTGTCATACCAGGTGAAAGTAATGAGACAAAGTGAATACATATTATAATATATATATATAATATTATAGATAGAAAAAATAAGGAATGAAATATATATATTTATTATTTATATATTCAAAATTCTGAATTCTATAAAAAATATAGAATTCAGAATTCCAAATTAGTATAATAGTTCATTTTCTAATATTCTATTTTTTTTTAGTTTTAGAATATTCTATATATATGTACATTATCCTATTAGATTATAATAAGATTTTCTATATATAGAGTATTATTATTATATTCGCATATTCAATAATTAGATATTTTATTGAATCAAAAAATGGGAGCACGTTGATTATATTGAAAGTAAGGAACAACAATCATTTTCATTTATCATGGGTAAGGATACCATCGCTGATATAATAACCTTGATACGCAATGCTGACATGAATAGAAAAAGAACAGTTCAAATACCACTTACTAATATTATCGAAAACATTGTGAAAATACTTTTACAAGAGGGTTTTGTTGAAAACGTCAGAAAACATCGGGAAAACAACAAATACTTTTTAGTTTTAACTCTACGATATAGAAGAAATAGGAAAGGATCATCTAAAACGTTTTTAAATTTAAAACGGATCAGTACACCAGGTCTCCGAATCTATTCTAACTATCAACGAATTCCTAGAATTTTAGGAGGTATGGGGATTGTAATTCTTTCTACTTCTAGAGGTTTAATGACAGATCGAGAGGCTCGGTTAGAAAGAATCGGCGGAGAAGTTTTATGTTATATATGGTAATTTTTCGGATATTCTTATATCCGAATTATATAAAAAACTTCTATCCATTCTTGTCAATGGAGAGAGAAAATACAAATTTCTAATATTACTTCTAATCCTAATACATTAGTGAATGTGTCAAGAAGATTTAACTAGAATAGAAATAAAAAAATTCATGAAGATTTAATTACTGAATAACTTCTCAGGGTATATTCCAGGTTCCTTTAATAGAAAAAATAGAATTGAAATAAAATTCTGGGCTATGTTTCCAAGAAAATTTGACGTACTCTTCTTTCATATGTATACGACGATACAATACGATGACCGAGAAAGTAAAAAATGTAATAAGGAAACCCTATTTTCTTCCAATAAATAGATTCGGCATTAAGTTAAGGAATGAGAAATATGAAAATAGGAGCATCTGTTCGTAAAATTTGTGAAAAATGTCGATTGATCCGCAGACGAGGGCGAATTATAGTAATTTGTTCCAATCCAAGACATAAACAAAGACAAGGATAATATTTTCACAAAACAAAAAAGGGCTTTCTTTAAAAAAGAAAGTACCGAATGCACAAATCAATAAATATTGAAATTCAAAAAATCGTATTATATTAATAGTTAATTCACTTAAATATTAAATAAAAACAAAAATATAGTATAGATTCTATATTAGAATCTATTCTATGTTATAAGTATTATAACAAATATTATATTATTGCTTGATATTTCAAATCTATCTTAGTAGAAATAGAATCAAATTAAGATAGAAAATAGTAAAGAATCCTTTTTTGACAGGAAATGGATATATCCATATATTTCGGACTTATATTTTTTAAAATAATAAAATATGGCAAAACCTATACCAAAAATTGGTTCACGTAAAAATGGACGTATTGGTTCGCGTAAGCATCCTCGTAAAATACCGAAGGGTGTTATTTATGTTCAAGCTAGTTTCAACAATACCATTGTGACTGTTACAGATGTACGGGGTCGGGTGATTTGTTGGTCCTCTGCCGGTTCGTGTGGCTTCAAGGGTACACGAAGGGGGACACCATTTGCCGCTCAAACCGCAGCAGCAAATGCTATTCGAACAGTAGCAGATCAAGGCATGCAACGAGCAGAAGTCATGATAAAAGGTCCCAGTCTCGGAAGAGATGCAGCATTAAGAGCTATTCGTCGAAGTGGTATACTTTTAAGGTTTATACGGGATGTAACCCCTATGCCACATAATGGATGTAGATCCCCTAAAAAAAGACGTGTGTAAAACTAAAAATAAACATTAAAGAAAGAGATTTCAAGAGAAATAAACAATTTTTGATAAAAATATATAACTATGATTGGGGAAAAAGTAAAAGTATCTACTCGGACACTACAGTGGAAGTGTGTTGAATCAAGAGTAGACAGTAAGCATCTTTATTATGGACGCTTTATTCTGTCTCCACTTATGAAAGGCCAAGCTGATACAATCGGCATTGCAATGCGAAGAATTTTGCTCGGAGAAATAGAGGGAACATGTATCACACGTGCAAAATCTGAGAAAATACCACATGAATATTCCACCATAGTAGGTATTCAAGAATCAATACATGAAATTTTAATGAATTTGAAAGAAATTGTATTGAGAAGTAATCTGTATGGAACTCGGGACGCGTCTATTTGTTTTCAAGGTCCTGGATATGTAACTGCTAAAGACATCATTTTACCACCTTCGGTGGAAATCGTTGATGATACACAACATATAGCTAACCTAACAGAACCGATTAATTTGTGTATTGAATTACAAATTGAGAGGAATCGGGGATATCGTATAAAAACACTAAACAACATTCAAGACGGAAGTTATACTATAGATGCTGTATTCATGCCTGTTCGAAATGCGAATCATAGTATTCATTCTTATGTGAATGGGAATGAAAAACAAGAGATACTCTAGCATCATTTCTGAAAGTAATGAGACAAAGTGAATACCAGGTGGCGGACCAGTTAAATCAAACCCCGGCCAAAATCTCAATGCTTTCGTTGTTGCTTAGTTCCGAGGCACACCGAGCTGCACTGTTGAAAATCCAGAATGAAGCACACGTACCCCATGACATTACGATCAACCAGCTTGATGGTATTGTTGGGAACATAGTGGCATCCAACTACTTTACCTTCACAGACGCTGAGTTACCTCCGGCGGGGAAGAATCACAATCAAGCCCTTCACATCTCTGTCAAGTGTGGGGACTACATGCTGGCCAGAGTGCTCATCGACAATGGCTCGTCATTAAATGTGTTGCCCAAGTCCACAATGGATAAGTTGGATGTGGATTGCTCATATCTGAAGCCTAGCTCCACCTTGGTTAGAGCATTTGATGGGTCTGTGAAAGAAGTTTTTGGAGAAGTAGAGGTGCCTTTGCAGGTGGGTCCTGAAGTGTTCTATGTCACATTCCAAGTCATGGATATAGCTTCCTCTTATAGCTGTCTGCTAGGACGACCTTGGATACATGCCGCTGGGGCAGTGCCATCTTCGCTCCATCAGAAACTCAAGTTTGTGGCCGAGGGCAAGTTGATAGTAATCTTCGGGGAGGAGGAAATGATGATAAACTGATCACCACCAGAATATTACGTTGAAGCAGCAGAGGAGTCTTTTGAGACTGCCTTCCAGGGACTGGAGATCTCAAATGCTATATTTGTTGGGAGTGAGCCTCCCCAATTGAAGCCTAGGTGGTCCAAGGCGGACATGATGGTTGCAAAGGTGATGCTAGGATATGGGTATCAGGTTGGAAAAGGCCTGGGAAAAGCTGCTCAAGGAATTGTAGCACCCGTCCTGCTGAAAGGGAATACTGAAAAGTTCGGTATTGGGTACATCGCAAGCCCTGCAGACCGAGAGAGGCTAGCAGCTGACAGAAGAGAGAAATGGTTGGCAAAGCTCAGAGGAAGGACCCCCAACCAGGGAGGGATGGTCGTCGGTGATCTTAGGAACAACTTGCGAAATGTAGGCATGATGAACCCTGACCAGGTCAATGTGATTGAAGAAGATTCAGGCTCGGGTGACGGTGCTGTCGGCTTAGTGCGCCGTTGTGCTGCGAAAGAAAAGCTCCAGAATTGGGAGGCCCTAGATTTCCCTGTGATTTTCAATTTAAAGTAATTTTTCTTTGTAATGCAAAATTCCTCGGCTCTGCCCAAGGCCTTGGGATATTTCATTCGGGCATGCATGTTTTCGTCAAACTTCATCAATCATAAAATGTTATTTTGGAATTTTCAATAAAATTTTCTTTCTTCATCTCTCATTTGCGTGTCTTTTCTTTATTTTTATTCGCCACTCCATTTTAATGCAGATCGAATACAATTATTGAAAGTAATAATGCCCATAACTCATACTGTGACTTTGATTACCCGATTAACCAAACTGAGAGAGAGGCTGAAGACAACTGGGATGTTTCTTCGGAGTTAATAAGTGAAGAATTGGCTAAGGCTGTAGAAATTCATGATGCCACAACTAGGTTGGGCAATGAAGTCAAAGCACAAGTTCAAGCGAAGTGGAGCAATGCTGAGGAAACCAAACAAATGTTACAAGCGAACCTCTTTCGCGACCAAACCCTTTCCCTTCCTCAGATCAACCAACTTTCCCATTTCCCATTACAAGTACCCCATCACAAAAAAAAATTTCATAACCAAATGCCTGCCATCGCCACCTTCCTCACTACCAGTGGCCCTTCTACAAAATCAACCCATCTCATTTGCTCCTCCCTCTGAAGCTCCTGTCACCCCAGTTAATACCAGAACCCAATCAAGCATCCTCCAACCGCTGCAAGGGTTTCATTGCCATTATCTCTCCAATCACCCCAGACAAGGATCACTTTAAATATCCAAAAATAGTGTATCACTTTTATCAGCTCACTCAACTCAAAAGCAAAAAAGGAAAAAATCAGAAAAAATGAAACAAAAAAGAACAGATTCAAAAAAATGAAAATCCCAAAAATGAAAAAACAAGGGAAAAAGAGACGAAAGAAATATAAGTTGTGAGCTGATACATTTAGCCATAAAGCGTAAGAGATCCTTGTCTCAATGAACCTTCCTACACCTTGTTGTGTATGACCACCCTTTCTTCCATAAACCTTCAAACACTTCATCATTCCTATACATCTCTCCTTTCATAAAACCGCAAACACTACCTCGATCTCGTCATCCCGCCCTCCACAAACCCTCAGTCATTCCTCAGACTCCACCATCAGATTTGCAATCAAGCTGTTGTGCAAGAATAAGAGAACAAAGTGGTCCGTCCTCATGAAGAATCAAGTGACATGATCAATTTGAGCAAAGGAGAGGATTGACGCCATGATAAAGAGCAATGAATCAACAAGTTTGTGTAAATCACCCTTCTGACATAAGACACTTGCCATTATAACAAAGTCTGTAATTACCAAAGTTCGGTCTGTTGCGCAGCTTTCCAAGCTAAGGTAGTCACAAATGACAGTATGAAGACTCCAGGTCAAGCATCATGATCCCTCCCTACGCCACCCTAAAAATGGGGCAGTTAGAGACAATCAACAAATGATATCAAGGACGATGATGACCTTCATGGAAATCAGGCTTCGTTTTACACTCTAACAGGGGAAAACCCCATATGATGGAAGTAATAATTTCATTAAGCCTTATCAAACCAAAGTACATTTGTCTTATGTCAGAAGAAGATTAAGAGAAAGCTCAAACCGAAGAAAGCTCATCTTCAACAATTTCAAAGAAGACTCAATGCTCAAAAAGATCATGAACCTCCAAAGGGATTCCCATGGAGATGAACCCAGTATCATGAAGACGAAGAACTTATTCTCCGGAGGGGCCTTTAATTCTCGCAAAATGGGATGCAAGAAAAGAAAACCCCAGTTTCCAGTAAATTCAGATGCAGTCAGAAAGGAGTATGCCTAAAGAAATAAATGAAAAAAGAGAAAGATGAGCCAAGTAAGAATCAGCTCGCTAGGTTGAAAACCCGCAAAGGGCGGCCTAGGCAAAACCAGAGCGACCCGGTGGATTGAAAACCCGCAAAGGGCGATCCAGGCAAAAATTAGGGTCAGAAAACTTGGACTTGAAATGAAAAAGGCAACTAGCACTCCCGAAGATTTGGATAAAGGGGTGATCAAGGTCATGAGTATGAACGGTGGGCACCGTTACTTCAAGGATAGAATCACAGGATCTGTTCCTTTTTCTTGTATTTTATCAGTTTAGAATAAAGATTGCAATTGTACTTTCAACTGGCGTGACTTTCTGCACGACCAGTTTCCATATCAGCAAAAGTCCAACTTTTCTTTCATATGTGTGCTTTTCGTGTCTTTACCTTCATTTATTCAGTTTCTTTCAAAATAATGATTTTATGATGGCTTAAATATCTATTCTGCCCCTGCAAATATCACCATAATCCAGTTATACCCCTGTAAAAACAAAAACTTTAAAATTACCCTTGCAAATATAAATCGCTTACGGTTATGCCCCTCGGTCAGCTTCCCATCCAAAAAATAATTTAAATAAGGTTTAAATATATGTTCTGCCCCTGCAAATATCACCATAATCCAGTTATGCCCCTATTATGCTGATATTTGCAGGGGCATAACTGGATTATAGTGATATTTGCAGGGGCATAACTGGATTATGGTGATATTTGCAGGGGTAAAACATATATTTAAACCTTATTTAAATTATTTTTTTGGATGAGAAACTGACCGAGGGGCATAACCGTAAGCGATTTATATTTGCAAGGGTAATATTAAAGTTTTTATTTTTACAGGGGTATAACTGGATTATGGTGATATTTGCAGGGGCAAAACATATATTTAAGCCTTTTATGATTGATGAAATTGAATTGCAAAACATGTGCATACATTCAGAGCATTACAGATTATTACGAAATCTTTGAAAATCACAAAAGGAAAAAATGGTTTCCTAAAATGGGGTAAAGCTGCAAAAAAAAAAAAAAAAAAAACGCGCAACCCTTGCGTTATCACCATCCTGGAACGGTCTTCGTGTCAAGTGCCACAAGTCCCGCGGATTGATTTAACCAGCAAAAAAAAAAAAAAAAAGGAAAAAAGAAAAAAAAACATTTTCATATCATTCATCATTCCTATATCATCCATGTTGTCAAACAGTAGAGCATTATACTTTCATATTCGCATCCCAGAAGGGCGAAAAGAAACAGAAGAAAAGAAACAGAAGAAAAGAAAAAGAAAAAGGAAAATCAAACAGAAAAAACATCTCACCAAATCAATCATTGCATCCATGTGCATCCCAACATCAAAAGCCTGCATTCCATGCATCATTCAAAACTTCCCAATTTTCAAAAAGAAACTCAGTTGCTTTGGACTCGTTAGTCCCCAAAATTTTCAAAAAAAGACAGTTACTTTGGACCAATGGGTCCCCGAAATCTCATTTTCAGAAAATCATCATGGCACCGAGTTAGTGAACTCCATCAGCACAGAGTTAGTAAACTCCCAGAGTTAGTGAACTCCTTCCACAGATCACAACGTCGCGTACGAGCGCGCGCCAGATCCTACAGACTTCGTTAAGTCATTCGGATTAATTGTGTCAACCTAAGGCATAGTGTAGATCCATTGATCATATCAGTTCCGGACCTGATATTGATCGGCCGCTCGAAAAGGCCACCCCCAGAGCTCGGACTCGACGAGAGTCCGTTAAAAGGTTTTAGGCAACCTCCGAATCCCCCAATTTACGGCACTTCCCATTTACTGCTTTCATTTACTGCTTTACGCAATTTACTACTTTCTCGTCGACGCGACAAGTGTTGACTCTCTCTCTCTCAAAAGAAGAGAGATCAAAGAAAGGAAACAAAAAAAAGAGAAAAAAAAAAGAAAAGGAAAATTCGGGTTTCTCTAAGTAGACAAAATTAGTATTATTTCTGAATTCTTTATTTCTATTTTGCCTCGGAATATGTTTTGGCGAATTCATATTCCTTGGTAAAATCCAAATAAAGAGGGGCAGCTGTCATACCCTAATTTTGTCCGCCTAGGTTTAAAACCCTAATTTTCCGCAAAAATAAATAAATTGAGAAGTGTGGTTTTATTTTGGAAGAGTGAAGAGCATTGTGCATGCATTTTTGGGTTTTAAAAGTCATTCTAGGGCTTTTAAATTCATTGTTAGAGTGGAAATGCATTTGTTGTTAAAAAACAAGGTTTTTAGGGCAAAGGGTATTTTGGTCATTTTTCAAAAAAAGAGAGGATAATTTCTCATCAAGAATCATTGTGCAATTTTAGAGAAATTTATTTGAGGCAAAACATTTTTGGTCATGTATGTATGTATGCGCATACATGCATACATTGTGCACAAAATTTCAAAAAAGGATCAAAAGGGAATATTCTACAAAAAGTTCCAAGATGTGATTTTTATGACATTTTTGGTCATGGTGATCACATAAAATGGCATATTCCTAAGATTCCTAGTATGTGGCCTAAATTGGGTGTATTTTTGTACAATTATCCTAAGAAGAATAATCAAAAATGAAGGGATAATGGAATGGTCATATAATAGTACAATAGTACAAGATGACAACTAGCAAAACTTGGTCACCAAGGACCCCTCCCTTGCTATTTCGAATTTCTCCTCTCTATTCTCTCATTTTGTGTTTTCTCAATGTCCTCAATCCATGTGAGCCTCAATCCTAGCCTTTGATTCAAAATTAAAATCAAATCCTAGAGCACAACTAGTGCACAATGACCTAACTACCCTTAAACCTAATTGCTTTCTATATATACCCTATTAACCTCACCTCACAAGGGAAAAAAGAAAAAGCTTTTGGCCTCACAATTCATTCACAAAACCCTAGCACACAAACCTCTCCTCTCCTATCCTCCTTTGGCCGAAACCACCAACAACCACTCCCTCCTCCATTTTTCTTCATTTCACTTCCATTTTCCATCTCATATTAACTCCTACTTCATATATCTTCCTTCTCTCCTAATTTAATTCAAACTTGCATCATCAAAGGGCATTTTTAAGCAAGCATTTCGTGGGTTTCATTGAAGTTTGGTGAAGATTCAAGTTGATTTGTGGTCTTGTTCTTCATTTTAGTCATTCCTTAGCTTGGATTTGAGGTAAACTTCTTAAAACCTAGCATCATCTTCAACTTTTTTGCATCAAAATGTAGATATCATGTTTCTAATTTTGCATCCTACCATATTCATGCATTTTAGTGTTGTTATATTGTTGATTGGTTGATTGTTGTTGGTGAGAGGTGTCTCAAGCATTTTGACAAGCACTTAGGGAGGCTTGGGTGCTTGAGATGGTTCTCACCCTTGAATAAATTGTGATCTATGTTGTTTTCACTATGATCTTGCATTTTTGTTGAATAAAATGATGTGATGCTTCGCAAATCATGATTAGAATTTGGGTTTGTTAATTTTCTTGTGAAATGTGAGCAAAAAGGGGTCTATAAACCATTGAATTTGCGCACATGATTGGTCTCCAATGACCTTGATGCATCCTCAAGTTTAATCATGCTTTCTTTGCTCTTTGAGTTTAATGTAAATTGTTGTTTGAAGTTTGTGAAGTTTTGGCAAAGGATAGGCCACTTAGAGCCTTGATGCACCATTGCATTGTCTTAATAAATTGCAAAGGAGAGACTACTTGGAGTCTTGATGCACTTTCCATTTCTCAATCGGCAAAGGATAGGTTCATTTAACCTTGATGCACATGCATTTTGCCTACTCATGCATTCTTGAATTGAAGCTTGGTACTCAATGCTTGATATACTTGTTTATGTGCTTGTAGTGCATTAAAATGTTGAATTGGTGTTCACAATTTGCTTGTTTTGATTTCCACCAATTGTTACTCGTTAGTAACTCTCCAAAACTTCAAAACCATGTTGCATACAAAGAACAACTTGTTACTCGTTAGTAACGTTCAACTTCAAAACATTTTTTTTGCATTTACATAATCATTGACAAACAACTTCACTTCTTCTCAAAACAATTTCAAACTATTTTTCACAAATAAAACTTTGTTGAGGATAATGCGAAGCCTTTGCTTGCACGATTGTCAACAATGGGGTGCTAGTGGTGATCACTTGGAGTCTTTGCTCAATTGATTATCATGAACACTCATTTTTCAAAAGAACTCTCATTTCACAAATTAAAAACTTTGTTGAGGATAATGCGAAGCCTTTGCTTGCACGATCGTCAATAATGGGATGCTAGTGGTGATCACTCGAAACCTTTGTTGTTTGATCACTGTGAACATTCAATTTTCACAATTAAACAACTAAAAAATAAAAACCTTTTCTCGACAATCGAGAACTACGTAAGCTTTGAATTCTCCATCGCACTGGGAGATACGTAGGAGCGGGTCACATTCCCGTCAAGCACGACAAATAAAAACCATTTTCTTTTCAAAAAAAACAAACCCTTTTCCAAAACAAGGCAATTTCTAAAAACAAAACAATTTTCGAAAACAAGAACTACGTTGCTTTGATTCCCTCCCCGGGATACGTAGGCACGGTGCCCTCCCGTCAAGCACAAAAGATTAAATTTTCCTTAAGTTTTTTCCATAAAGTAAGGAGAGATAGAGAGAGATAAAAACAAAGCATTTCTTAAATCAACCTTTTAAATCACACGTCAAATCGAGGTTCCCTTTCAGTAGAAAGGATGTGTGGGGTGCTCGTACCTTCCCCATGCATAACCGACCCCCGAACTCAAATCTCGTGGTTCCAAGGACCATTGTCTTTCAAGAAAGGTTTTTTTCAATATTTTACCTCTAAAAAAATATTGGTGGCGACTCCAATTCATGTTGTGCGAAGAGAAATCCCTCCAAAGGATTTTTCGGGGTGCAACAATGGTGCCGTCCCTCAAGGGCGGATCCAGGATTTTAAACTAGGGTGTTCCTTTTTCTTCAACGATTTAACAACTGTACGATTTTACAAAAAAAAACAAGGCTTAAATATGTATTCTGCCCTTGCAAATATCACCATAATCCAGTTATACCCCTGTAAAAATAAAAACTTTAAAATTACCCTTGCAAATATAAATCGCTTACTGTTATGCCCCTCGGTCAGCTTCCCATCAAAAAAAATAATTTAAATAAGGTTTAAATATATGTTCTGCCCCTACAAATATCACCATAATCCAGTTATGCCCCTACAAATATCAGCATAATAGAAAAATTAAAGATTTTGACAGGGGCGTAACTGGATTATAGTGATATTTGCAGGGGCATAACTGGACTATGGTGATATTTGCAGGGGTAAAACATATATTTAAACCTTATTTAAATGATTTTTTTGATGAGAAACTGACCGAGGGGCATAACCGTAAGCGATTTATATTTGCAAGGGTAATTTTAAAGTTTTTATTTTTACAGGGGTAAAACTGGATTATGGTGATATTTGCAGGGGCAAAACATATATTTAAGCCAAAAAACAATGATAGAGTGATGTTCCAAAAAAATCAACAATAAAGTAATGTTCCAAAATAAAGTATCTTTTAATCCAAGTCTAATTGCATTTTAGTCTCTCTCATAGCCTGAAAGCGTTTGATGATATCTAAATCGTCGACTGTGCTAAAAACCTCCTCCTCCACGAATGTCACCAAACAGTCATTAAGGAAAGAAACATCACCAGATACAGCCTTAATTGCCCATTTAGAGCCTCTACAACAGTAAAACCACACACACGTGTTTCCCCTCCCCCTCTTGCCTCTTCAATCCCACCCAACATCATGATAATGCAACATAAACTAATCTAAACAAGCTCAACAGGATTCACAATGAACTCGAATGTGTGACAGAATTTCATATACATTTATGCGGAATTCAAAATCAGGTATATCTTTAAATTGAAATAAGAAATGCAATAAGGAAAGAGAAAGATCAATATAAAAGAGAAGTTATATGTTTTAGATTTTTCAAGCAAGAAACAACTGAAATATAAGCATACTATCCTTACGGTGTCTAGAGAAAATAAGAAACAGTTGGTATTGAGAAGAAGAATCACGAAAGAAGAAGAAGAATGAAGTGACTGTGTGAAGAAAAAGGAAGCTATTTTGGGGGTTAATGAACGATGTCGTTTAGTGAAATATGAGGGTTAATGAAATTTGCTGAAAAAAAAACTAATAGTGTGTTCCCTAGGATTTGAACTCAGGACCTATTGTGTAAAATATTGGGGTATTACCACTAAGGCCAGGATGTGTGGGTGTTCTTGGGAACACCAGGAACACCATATAAAGCCGCCCATGCCGTCCTCCCCTTGCAGATAAATGGTTCGATCAAAGAGCGAGGAGACGCAACCTTTTGTTCCTCTTGGTAAGCCGATCTTGAAGAGGTCGGCATAAGGCCACCCGGTCCGAGGGTACGGTGGAAGAGAATGCCGAGGTTATTACACGGAACTGGAAACCTGTAGTTGTAATAGAGGAACACGAGGAAACAGCCTAGGAGGTCTACGACTGGGTTTCTACCAAGATTTGGAACATTTATCCGAGGCTGAAGCTGGACAAGCCTATCTCTTATTTCGAGCAGTATATCGCTACACCCGCCGACCAGAGCTGGAAATTGTTGGGAGTCGACGACATTCTGGTGTGTACTAAACATGACGGCATTGACTTATTCTTTTATGGGGCTGCATTGGAGACCATGGGGGCTCGGATCCATTTTAATGAATTTCAGAAGGACGTCTTACGTTTTCTACACGTGGCCCCCTCAAAATTGCTGCCGATTAGCTCGGGATTCATCCATGGTTTTGAGCTGGTCATGGAGCACCTCGGGAGGGTACCTTCTGTTAAAGTCTTCAACGTGTTTCATTCGCCGGAGCCGGGGTCAGGTAAGACGAGATAGGGCCACATCGGCTTCTGTGGTCAGTTAGAGCGTTCTTATTTTACGCCGGCCAATGATTCGAATAAAGATTTCAAGTCGGTATTGTTCTTCATATCAGCTTCCAACAATGCAGCGAGGAGGTCGATTGCAGACTTTGATGGCGGAAAGATGTCTAAGGAACATTTCCCTCTGTCTTAGACTCAGGAGCATTTTGTTCAAGATGGCGAGGTAATCGGGACCAAATCCTAAGTAGGGAAGCCGTGGTTGTTGAGGGGAGATGATGCGGCTTCTGACAAAATGATCGATCGGTGGGGAAAGGATTTTGCCAAGAAAGGCCTGAAATTTCATTGTGGCTCAATGCTTGAGGCCCTGGCCGATTCTGAGGCCAACCTGTAGAGTTACTTTAATACTTGTACTTGCCTCATCTAGAATTTCCTTTTTGACATTTTACGACGATCTGAGTTGGTCTTGGGAATACTTTGATGTCGGTCCTGACCATGTTTGTTACTTTGCAGGTAAAATGGACGATCTTGATGCTATCTTGAACGAGTCCACTATTGATACGTTTGTGCATGTGAATATGTCGGAAAAGATATCCGAGAAGAAGAAAAACACGGGGCCGGTGTCTGGTGCCGCCCCTAACGTCAATGCCACACAATCCTTGTCTTTCAGGGAGAAGCATTCTTTTGACAAACTCCCAAAGTCGGCTCCGGGGTCGGCTTCTAAAGATGGTCTGAAACGAGGCCACGAGGAGTTTGCCAAGGGTACGTAGTACTACCCCTACCGTTCACAAAAAAACAAAAATTAATTGAAAATAAAGATGAGGAAAAAGACGACATTACCTTTGAGGACTTCCAAGCTTGTGCTAAGGTTGCCAAGTAAGATTTCCTAATTCGAAGCTCTCAATAGATTTTTAGATGGCGAGCTGATTCGCACATCCCGCCAATTGAAAATTCACCGAGATCGTAATTTGGTAGAAATATCTGAAGAGAACCAAAGCTTGAAAGTCAAGATGGAGAAGTTGTCCGACGTGTAGAAAAGACTCAACGAGGCCCCTGAGAAAGCCAAGGAGCATGTCAAGAAGATAGAGAAGATGCCTGAGTTGGAGGCCGAGCTCAAGAGCATGAAGGAGGAGCTGGAGAGAGCCAAGGAGTAGAGCAAGGTCGAGATACTGAAGAAGGAGGAAGAGATGAAAAAGCTGAAAGAGGAGCAAGTCGTCCTCAAGAACAAGATTTCCTCCGGGGCCGTGACTGGCTTTCAACGCTGCTTGGACAAGGTGGTCTTGCTCGACCCCAACGTTAGGGTTGATCTGCTGAAACTCAACCATAATTCAGTGGATGGCCGGATCATGAAGGGAGATCAAGTCATCTATGAGCCGACTTCAGCTTCTTCCCCAGATGCTGCAGTAATTGGATTGCAAGCTGCTTCTGTGGCTAGTGATCAGGTTGTTGCCGGAGTTGAAGATGCCAAGACCTTGGAAAATTTAGATTAGGCTTCTCCTACTTTTATTTTCTGAACATTTGTGATTGGTCTCGGGTATGTCCGGTGCCAACCTTGATTTGAAAAAACAATGGCACCGTCCTTTTTCCAGTTTAACAATTTACACTTTATTAATTTTTGTTCGCTCATGCTCTAGTTGTCTTTAAGCACTTTAGATGTTGAGATTTGTCTTATTTGAATGCCGAGATAGTGTATTAGATAGCCGACACCGCTAGATAGCCGAGGTTGATAACATTAATAATTCATCCTTAATTTAGAATAACAGTTGAAGAGATTCCCGAGTGACGAGTTTCTGAGCCGAATTCAAAGATAGGAAGGCCGCTGTGGGCCCCCCTCTCTTCAAACGGAGTTCGTTGTGGACCCCGGTCTTCATCTTCGAATGGATCGTTAAGGTCAGAGATCAGAAAGGAGGCGGGCTCATAAGAAGAAAAATTGGGATAGCTTCGGTCTCTGATGGAGCTCGTCAGCTCGGGGATCAGAGAGAAGGTTTGCTCGCTCGAGGCGAAACTGGGATGATGTCGCTGTGAACTTCCTTCTCGGACTCTCTGATGGGGCAGTGAGCTCGGAGATCAGAGAGCTGTTGGAGCCGCTGTGGGCTATTTATAACTTGAGATATATATACATGATCAGAAAACCAGTTGACTGAGATAGAAGTCCGAGCTCCGATAAAAGAGACCTGAGCTCCGGTTGAGCAAGACAAGAATCCGAGCTCAAACATAAGAGATCTGAGCAGAAGTCCGGATTTAAAAGAACGAGATCTGACCAAGTAGGACGAAGGTCCGAGATAATAGGAGGAAGATCCAAGATAATATGACGAAGATCCGAGATAATAGGACGAAGATCCTAGATAATAGGACGAAGATCCGAGATAAGAAGGTTATCCAAGAAGGCCCCTGTTGTTCTTGCGAGGAAAACGATCTCACGCCCCTTCGAAAATGAACCAAACCTGGTGGAAAATGCTAGATAATAATAAACGAATTGGTAACAGAGGAAGTCGCGGCTTACCTTGGCATGGAAGGTTAAGTCGGGCTGTAGCCCGAGGCCGTCTCTGCTGAGAAGAATCTGCGGAATAGCAGAGACAGAACTCGGAAGGTAGAGATTTCCGAAAGTCCGGAAGCAAGTGATTATACTCCCACTGTGGTCGCCATTTTTCGGTACCTGGACTTCGGAAGCAGCTGAGTCTGGGGTACAAGTTGATGTGCTTCTGAAGATCTGAAGATGGACTTCGGATGGTTGAAGATTGGCCTCTGACGGGCGGAGGGTAATTGCAAACACTCCGACACTCAAGTTAGTAGGTATAAGAGAAGAGGTATGCAAAGAATGAGAAGATAATGAAGGCGTACCTAGGAACGGAGGGTTGTACCTCTATTAATAGACAAAAGTGTCGTACCTGAGCTTTCAGATTCGGGCGTTTGGATCCTGATCGTTGGATGCGTATGCATGATAGTGGAGCGAGAGTCGGGTTATTTCAGATGCAAAATTGGGCCAAGCCCAAGCCTTGTGATGTTTTGCCCCAGTCCGAAACACATTGATTAAGGTACTTTTTATTTGGGAACTACACAACATGAATGTGAATTTTTTTGATGTAGTGTTATTGGAATAGATAGGAAGAGATTTATTGGACCTATTAGATCATAAATAAGCTTTATTGTCAATTATCAAATGATTAATGGTCACGCCCGGCAACAAAAAAAAAGCTTTACTGTCAATTATCAAATGACCAAATTGTTATAGTCGATAAATTTTTAATGAACTTCTTCTTATTTCTTTCTCATTTCCTCTCTTCACGTTTTCTTCTCTCTCTCTCTCTCTCTCTCTCTCTATATATATATATATATATATATCTTCTTTCTTTTTTTTCTGTTTTCAGCACAAATGAGAAATGAGAGGAGAGTTGTCCTTTTGACTTTTAGTGAGCTGAGGGTGTTTAAAGGAGCGAAATGTCCATAATCCAAATAACCACATAGCTTAAACATTAAGGCATTTAGTCTTGCGAACTAACTGATATATAATGCTTTCTCCACTATTCCATATCCATACCTTGTTTTATTTTTCACTTCGAATAATAAATCACTTGTTAGTTTCATAAATCGAAAAGACACGCCTCAATGGAATAGATATGGATATTGAGTCCATATGTCGTCTTGCAATTCCCACGTAGCTTCCTCAGCAAAAAAACCATCCCAAACAACTTTGACTATGGGAATTTTCCTCGTCCGAAGCGTCTTTTCGCCGTGTTCCAATATATAGCTAGGATATGGTTGGAAAGATAGATCCAGTCGAAGGTCAATCACTTCAAAATCCAATGACTGATCTGGATCGGGAATATACTTCCTCAACTGAGACACATGGAAAACATTATGAAGATTTGATAAAGCTGGAGGTAATGCAAGACGATATGCAACTGGCCCAATACACTCAGTAATTTGGAATGGTCCAATATACCGAGGACTGAGCTTCTTTGCTTGCAAAGCTTTACCGATACCACTTGTTGGAGAAACTCTCAAAAATACATGATCACCAACATCAAATTCCAACGGTCTCCTTCTTTTGTCAGCATAGCTTTTTTGCCGACTCTATGCAGCCTTAATCCTTTCTCTTATCAATTTGATCTTCTCACCTACATCAGGCCCCAATATTCTGTTTTCATCTACATCCCACAAACACAATGGAGTTATACACTTCCTCCCTTACAGTTCTTCAAACGGTGCCGTTCCAATACTGGAATGATAACTGTTATTGGAGGCAAATTCAACCAATGGAACATTATCCTCCCATCTCCTTCCACTATCAAGTACACAGGTTCGAAGCATATCTTCTAGAGTCTGAATGGTCCTCTCAGTCTGACCATCAGTTTGAACATATCTGAGTTCCAAAAGCCTTACTCAAAGCTTCCCAAATTCGAGAAGTGAACTTCGGATCACGATCCGATACAATGCGTGTGGGAACTCCATGCAACCTAATTATACTCTTCACATACTCTTCTGCCAGCTTGGAGACTTTGTAATTAGAACGAATGGGAATAAAATGAGCGGATTTGGTCAAACGATCAACTACTGCCCAAATGGAATCATTACCGGCTTGCGATCTTAGCAAACCCATAACAAAGTCCATGGATATCTCTTCCCACTTCCACACCGGCACATCTAATGGCTGCTGCTGACTTGTAGGATTTCGATGTTCTGCCTTAACTCTCAGACAAGTTAGGCATCGGGAAACAAATTCAGGAATATCTAATTTCATTCCAGGCCACCAATACATTTGCTTCAAATTACGATACATCTTGGTGGATCCAGAATGTACAGAATACTTATTCCGATGAGCTTCTTCCAAAATCTGCTTCTTGATGTTGTCATCATTAGGTACACAAATCCTACCGTTAAAACAGATAATGCCATCACTGTCTTTGGTATAATTTGGTAACCCTTTCTGAGATTGTAATTCTACATCAACTTCTGGAGCTGCACGAATCAAATCCCTCAATGCACTTGAAATTCGAATGTGCCTTAAGACTAATCGATCTTTCTTTCTTGCTACTTTTAGATTCAAAATCTCTAAAAGACTCCAACAAAGCCATAACAATTCACACAATTTCAAACAAAAATGCAATTAACTGGGGTTTTAGTTCCTCGGATTGAGTTAACTGGGGTTTTAGTTCCTCGGACGAGCAAAAGTCACAAAATGACTTTTTGTTATAACCTTTCATGAAGTCTTTGTAAAAAAAATGTAACAATTCAATAGTGGTTTGGTGATACTTACTCGACCTGAGCTTTATGCTGACCCCAACTTAATTCAATCCTACTCGACTTACGACTTCTCAATAAAAAATGAAGTCATATTAGGGTTTTATTAAATTAGGTTAAATTTGGGAAAGGATGGGGATGGAACTCACATCGAACGGAAGCGGATAAAAAGAGTATTTCAGTAATAAGCAGGTGAAAATGCACGGTCTAGCTCTAGTCACACTGATTTATTTTGCCAAATATGGTTACTCTGTTGGATTCGATTACTTTCCCGATCATTCCTTTACTCATTTCAGCCTAATTACGATACCTCAATTCCTACATAAGTAACACTAGCACCATTTCGACGATGTCCCCATGGCGCACCTAGTACATGACCTTAGGGATTATCCCAATATTTCTCAGAGATTCTGAACAACATTATGTATGGCTAACCAAAATAACCCATTGGGATCTAACTGGTTTAGAGAACTTACATTCATGGGTTCACGCCTTACACATACACTGCCCTATCTTATAGTCATACTTAGACTTATCCGATTTGATCAAATTCTTAACGCCATCTACCTCGTCTTGACTAATCCAATGGATTAATGTCATGACAACTTACAGCGAACCCTCACACCTATTAGTTTTCGTTCTCACTAGTAGCCACTACACTCGCACACTCGTCCCACGTCCTACCCCTTCTGGTAGTAAGCTGTGGAACATCCCCTTTTGGTTTTCTCAAAGACACCTCTAGTATTTTGGGTTAGATTTTAACATAAATGTTGTGCATGACTGACTCACAAATGGGTAAGGTTTGTAGAAAAAAATTTCTTGAAAAGATTTGGATATAAAATAGTTTTCTCTCATATGCATAGGAGTCGGTCTCGTCACTAACCCACAATATTAGCAAGGTGTGCCTTCAAACCTCGTGAATCGACCTTTGGAATACAACCCTAAGCCCTGATAACTTTACACGACTACAGGCTCTTCAGAACTTATAAGTCAAATGACTTTCCAATAGCAACTATTTCCTTGACATGATTTGACAAGTATCTGTGACTTGTATCGTCTTTGACATGATTTTGATACTAAAGAATTATGAGTTCAAGGCACTAGGAATCTTACTAGTGTGATATAACGTTTCCCCTAAAAGGTAAGATTCATTGGCTTTCTATGAGCTTCTTAAACTATCAATTAACCTCGGTGTAATGGTTATTCACAGATGAAATATGAAATTGAAATAACGGTGGTACCAAGGAGATTTTGAAAACAAAAATATTATTTAGGGAATCAAACGAGCGCACCATTAGTGTCTTCGTAATGATTCATAAGATTGAGTAAAATATCATTGAACATTTCCTTGGCCCATTTTCTTTTCGAATTCCCGTAACTATCCGAGTATAATCATTATGATTACGTTAATCATTCAATCTTCAGAACTATTTTAATTCTATAACAACTTCGCGGTCACCCCTTAGATAACTCTGGACTTCCTTCTCTCTTGGCATACATGTTGGGGCCGAATAATCTAAGGCTTCAAAAACTCTTTTGATTGCGAAAAGGTTATGGTTGCTAACTACCGAGATATAGGTCCCTTGGATTTCTACTATGAATATTATCCTAAATCGATGTCTAGGAATCTAAGCTTATTAACTGGAAGTCCTCCTCCAATTTCCCGTGCAACTGAAGGATTCATGTTCTACAAATGCATTACGGTTTATCTGTTAAGGGTAAGACAAGGGTACACTTCAGAATACAATTGGAAACACAGTTCGTAACCTACTAAGATGTGTAAACATTTTTGTTAGCTTTCCAACGCCTCTCGAAACATAAAAATCGGAGTTCCGGATTAAAAGTTATAAATAAAATGAGTCAGAAAACAAGCAGAGATTTCTCATAGACTAGGACTGGCATGCGCTTAACCAGAGGGTTATAATGAGGTCGCTTCTATTGACTCCCCACACTAGTCTCTTCTTGGAAGGGACTTGGTTAATGAATTTGGATCAGGAACTAATCTGATCAACATTGGGTAATTCTACTTGCCAATACGAAGATTGCACTACAGTTTACTAGGTTGGCTTCATAACATTTAGAAATATTGCTCTGAAGAAAATGAATCTTGATCTAAACCTGGGAGTTATTCGAAAGGATTCCTCTAACTGTGACCTAAACTGGGGTTGATTCATACCATAAGGTAAGATTAACTGCGAAACAACATTTTGGTAACTGATAGGTTGATTAATCAACGGTCAGGGTTTCAGGGTGTCACCTAATCTTACAGATCTTAGGACACTTACATTACTACTGTCGTTGTAGCTCTCTGAACAACCCATGATGACTTAGGCTGCAACGCCACAGTTGCACAGCATTCAAGGACTGAACAGTTTCCTCGAACCTACACGGATGCCCTTCTTTTGCTACGGAATACCATCTGTAGCCCTCTGCTTCTGCTGCGTGCTCTGATGAAACTAGAAAGCTAGGAATCCTATGGTTTAGGTTTTCGGACATTTTTGGGACTGAGGCAACTAATCGTCATCATTCTCAGTAATTCAGATGAAACATTGAGTGGATCCTGACTCAATACTGAAGTGGCATATAGAGTCACAAGAAGGGGAGGGGTTGAATTTTGACCCTTTGAAAATTTATATCCTGCAACTTAGAAAGTGCCCTCTCAAGGTTATCCAATAGGATCCGAGATAATAGGATGAAGATCCGAGATAAGAAGGTTATCCAAGAAGGCCCCTGTTGTTCTTGCGAGGAAAACGATCTCACGCCACTTCGAAAATGAACCAAACCTGGTGGAAAATGCGAGATAATAATAAACGAATTGGTAACATAGGAAGTCGCGGCTTACCTTGGCATGGAAGGTTAAGTCGGGCTGTAGCCCGAGGCCGTCTCTGCTGAGAAGAATCCGCGGAATAGCAGAGACAGAACTCGGAAGGTAGAGATTTCCGAAAGTCCGGAAGCAAGTGATTATACACCCACTGTGGTCGCCATTTTTCGGTACCTGGACTTCGGAAGCAGCTGAGTCTGGGGTACAAGTTGATGTGCTTCTGAAGATCTGAAGATGGACTTCGGATGGTTGAAGATTGGCCTCTGACGGGCGGAGGGTAATTGCAAACACTCCGACGCTCAAGTTAGTAGGTATAAGAGAAGAGGTATTCAAAGAATGAAAAGATAATGAAGGCGTACCTAGGAACGGAGGGTTGTACCTCTATTAATAGACAGAAGTGTCGTACCTGAGCTGTCAGATTCGGGCGTTTGGATCCTGATCGTTGGATGCGTATGCATGATAGTGGAGCGAGAGTTGGGTTATTTCAGATGCAAAATTGGGCCAAGCCCAAGCCTTGTGATGTTTTGCCCCAGTCCGAAACACATTGATTAAGGTACTTTTTATTTGGGAACTACACAACATGAATGTGAATTTTTTTGATGTAGTGTTATTGGAATAGATAGGAAGAGATTTATTGGACCTATTAGATCATAAATAAGCTTTATTGTCAATTATCAAATGATTAATGGTCACGCCCGGCAACAAAAAAAAAGCTTTACTGTCAATTATCAAATGACCAAATTGTTATAGTCGATAAATTTTTAATGAACTTCTTCTTATTTCTTTCTCATTTCCTCTCTTCACGTTTTCTTCTCTCTCTCTCTCTCTCTCTCTCTCTCTCTCTCTCTATATATATATATATATATATATCTTCTTTCTTTTTTTTCTGTTTTCAGCACAAATGAGAAATGAGAGGAGAGTTGTCCTTTTGACTTTTAGTGAGCTGAGGGTGTTTAAAGGAGCGAAATGTCCATAATCTAAATAACCACATAGCTTAAACATTAAGGCATTTAGTCTTGCGAACTAACTGATATATAATGCTTTCTCCACTATTCCATATCCATACCTTGTTTTATTTTTCACTTCGAATAATAAATCACTTGTTAGTTTCATAAATCGAAAAGACACACCTCAATGGAATAGATATGGATATTGAGTCCATATGTCGTCTTGCAATTCCCACGTAGCTTCCTCAGCAAAAAAACCATCCCAAACAACTTTGACTATGGGAATTGTCCTCGTCCGAAGCGTCTTTTCGCCGTGTTCCAATATATAGCTAGGATATGGTTGGAAAGATAGATCCAGTCGAAGGTCAATCACTTCAAAATCCAATGACTGATCTGGATCGGGAATATACTTCCTCAACTGAGACACATGGAAAACATTATGAAGATTTGATAAAGCTGGAGGTAATGCAAGACGATATGCAACTGGCCCAATACACTCAGTAATTTGGAATGGTCCAATATACCGAGGACTGAGCTTCTTTGCTTGCAAAGCTTTACCGATACCACTTGTTGGAGAAACTCTCAAAAATACATGATCACCAACATCAAATTCCAACGGTCTCCTTCTTTTGTCAGCATAGCTTTTTTGCCGACTCTATACAGCCTTAATCCTTTCTCTTATCAATTTGATCTTCTCACCTACATCAGGCCCCAATATTCTGTTTTCACCTACATCCCACAAACACAATGGAGTTATACACTTCCTCCCTTACAGTTCTTCAAACGGTGCCGTTCCAATACTGGAATGATAACTGTTATTGGAGGCAAATTCAACCAATGGAACATTATCCTCCCATCTCCTTCCACTATCAAGTACACAGGTTCGAAGCATATCTTCTAGAGTCTGAATGGTCCTCTCAGTCTGACCATCAGTTTGAACATATCTGAGTTCCAAAAGCCTTACTCAAAGCTTCCCAAATTCGAGAAGTGAACTTCGGATCACGATCCGATACAATGCGTGTGGGAACTCCATGCAACCTAATTATACTCTTCACATACTCTTCTGCCAGCTTGGAGACTTTGTAATTAGAACGAATGGGAATAAAATGAGCGGATTTGGTCAAACGATCAACTACTGCCCAAATGGAATCATTACCGGCTTGCGATCTTAGCAAACCCATAACAAAATCCATGGATATCTCTTCCCACTTCCACACCGGCACATCTAATGGCTGCTGCTGACTTGTAGGATTTCGATGTTCTGCCTTAACTCTCAGACAAGTTAGGCATCGGGAAACAAATTCAGGAATATCTACTTTCATTACAGGCCACCAATACATTTGCTTCAAATTACGATACATCTTGGTGGATCCAGGATGTACAGAATACTTACTCCGATGAGCTTCTTCCAAAATCTGCTTCTTGATGTTGTCATCATTAGGTACACAAATCCTACCGTTAAAACAGATAATGCCATCACTGTCTTTGGTATAATTTGGTAACCCTTTCTGAGATTGTAATTCTACATCAACTTCTGGAGCTGCACGAATCAAATCCCTCAATGCACTTGAAATTCGAATGTGCCTTAAGACTAATCGATCTTTCTTTCTTGCTACTTTTAGATTCAAAATCTCTAAAAGACTCCAACAAAGCCATAACAATTCACACAATTTCAAACAAAAATGCAATTAACTGGGGTTTTAGTTCCTCGGATTGAGTTAACTGGGGTTTTAGTTCCTCGGACGAGCAAAAGTCACAAAATGGCTTTTTGTTATAACCTTTCGTGAAGTCTTTTGTAAAAAAAATGTAACAATTCAATAGTGGTTTGGTGATACTTACTCGACCTGAGCTTTATGCTGACCCCAACTTAATTCAATCCTACTCGACTTACGACTTCTCAATAAAAGATGAAGTCATATTAGGGTTTGATTAAATTAGGTTAAATTTGGGAAAGGATGGGGAAGGAACTCACATTGAACGGAAGCGGATAAAAAGAGTATTTCAGTAATGAGCAGGTGAAAATGCACGGTCTAGCTCTAGTCACACTGATTTATTTTGCCAAATATGGTTACTCTGTTGGATTCGATTACTTTCCCGATCATTCCTTTACTCAATTTAGCCTAATTACGATACCTCAATTCCTACATAAGTAACACTAGCACCATTTCGACGATGTCCCCATGGCGCACCTAGTACATGACCTTAGGGATTATCCCAATATTTCTCAGAGATTCTGAACAACATTATGTATGGCTAACCAAAATAACCCATTGGGATCTAACTGGTTTAGAGAACTTACATTCATGGGTTCACGCCTTACACATACACTGCCCTATCTTATAGTCATACTTAGACTTATCCGATTTGATCAAATTCTTAACGCCATCTACCTCGTCTTGACTAATCCAATGGATTAATGTCATGACAACTTAATGCGAACCCTCACACCTATTAGTTTTCGTTCTCACTAGTAGCCACTACACTCGCACACTCGTCCCACGTCCTACCCCTTCTGGTAGTAAGCTGTGGAACATCCCCTTTTGGTTTTCTCAAAGACACCTCTAGTATTTTGGGTTAGATTTTAACATAAATGTTGTGCATGACTGACTCACAAATGGGTAAGGTTTGTAGAAAAAAATTTCTTGAAAAGATTTGGATATAAAATAGTTTTCTCTCATATGCATAGGAGTCGGTCTCGTCACTAACCCACAATATTAGCAAGGTGTGCCTTCAAACCTCGTGAATCGACCTTTGGAATACAACCCTAAGCCCTGATAACTTTACACGACTACAGGCTCTTCAGAACTTATAAGTCAAATGACTTTCCAATAGCAACTATTTCCTTGACATGATTTGACAAGTATCTGTGACTTGTATCGTCTTAAAGTCTCAATTATTTTGATACTAAAGAATTATGAGTTCAAGGCACTAGGAATCTTACTAGTGTGATATAACGTTTCCCCTAAAAGGTAAGATTCATTGGCTTTCTATGAGCTTCTTAAACTATCAATTAACCTCGGTGTAATGGTTATTCACAGATCAAATATGAAATTGAAATAACGGTGGTACCAAGGAGATTTTGAAAACAAAAATATTATTTAGGGAATCAAACGAGCGCACCATTAGTGTCTTCGTAATGATTCATAAGATTGAGTAAAATGTCATTGAACATTTCCTTGGCCCATTTTCTTTTCGAATTCCCGTAACTATCCGAGTATAATCATTATGATTACGTTAATCATTCAATCTTCAGAACTATTTTAATTCTATAACAACTTCGCGGTCACCCCTTAGATAACTCTGGACTTCCTTCTCTCTCGGCATACATGTTGGGGCCTAATAATCTAAGGCTTCAAAAACTCTTTTGATTGCGAAAAGGTTATGGTTGCTAACTACCGAGATATAGGTCCCTTGGATTTCTACTATGAATATTATCCTAAATCGATGTCTAGGAATCTAAGCTTATTAACTGGAAGTCCTCCTCCAATTTCCCGTGCAACTGAAGGATTCATGTTCTCCAAGGGTACACTTCAGAATACAATTGGAAACACAGTTCATAACCTACTAAGATGTGTAAACATTTTTGTTAGCTTTCCAACGCCTCTCGAAACATAAAAATCGGAGTTCCGGATTAAAAGTTATAAATAAAATGAGTCAGAAAACAAGCAGAGATTTCTCATAGACTAGGACTGGCATGCGCTTAACCAGAGGGTTATAATGAGGTCGCTTCTATTGACTCCCCACACTAGTCTCTTCTTGGAAAGGACTTGGTTAATGAATTTGGATCAGGAACTAATCCGATCAACATTGGGTAATTCTACTTGCCAATACGAAGATTGCACTACAGTTTACTAGGTTGGCTTCATAACATTTAGAAATATTGCTCTGAAGAAAATGAATCTTGATCTAAACCTGGGAGTTATTCGAAAGGATTCCTCTAACTGTGACCTAAACTGGGGTTGATTCATACCATAAGGTAAGATTAACTGCGAAACAACATTTTGGTAACTGACAGGGTTTCAGGGTGTCACCTAATCTTACAGATCTTAGGACACTTACATTACTACTGTCGTTGTAGCTCTCTGAACAACCCATGATGACTTAGGCTGCAACGCCACAGTTGCACAGCATTCAAGGACTGAACAGTTTCCTCGAACCTACACGGATGCCCTTCTTTTGCTACGGAATACCATCTGTAGCCCTCTGCTTCTGCTGCGTGCTCTGATGAAACTAGAAAGCTAGGAATCCTATGGTTTAGGTTTTCGGACATTTTCGGGACTGAGGCAACTAATCGTCATCATTCTCAGTAATTCAGATGAAACATTGAGTGGATCCTGACTCAATACTGAAGTGGCATATAGAGTCACAAGAAGGGGAGGGGTTGAATTTTGACCCTTTGAAAATTTATATCCTGCAACTTAGAAAGTGTCCTCTCAAGTTTATACTTGGAGACGAGATAGTTAGTCATAGAACAAATGCATAAGACATTCTCTTCTTGAGTAGGTTCCATGAATTAAACCTTCTCTATGTTGAGTAGGTTCCACACAGTGAACCTTCTCATGTTGAGTAGGTTAGAAGAAGTGAACCTTCTCTAGTTAAGTAAGTAAAAAGTGTTTAACCTTCTCTTGGATGAGTGGGTTCCACACTGTGAACTTCCTCTACCTAAGTAGGATCCTTGCATTGAACCTTCTCTTTTTGATAAGTTCAATACATAATGAGTCTTGTGTTGTGTTTATGCATAAAAACATTTTGTACATCAGATGAAATTTATCCTTTTGTTGAACATGGTCATTTAGTGTTTGATAACTTGAGGAACATATTATCAAGATATATATATGGAAGCATAAACTCTTTAATGTAGAGAAGCTTATGAGGATGAAATCATTTCAGATTTAAGCTTCTTAGGATTAATCAAATTCTTTAAAACAATATATGATTTATGCATAAAATACATGAGTAGGTTAGTAACAATAGATAGTCAATATAGAATACTAACTTCTCAATGAAGAAGGTTAGTAACAATAGATAATAAGTATAGAATACTAACTTCTTAATGATGAGGGATAGTTATGAATTATAGCTTGTAAGAGATATGTTGGTTTTATCTTGAGTTTAAAACATAGTTGATAAGTTCTTAGTTAAAAACCGTTTTGAGAAGGTTGAATAAATTAACCTTCTCTTAGTTTGAACAACCGCAAATATGTTATCGCAAGTTAGCAAATAGTAAGGAAAGCTAGTAAATAACACAGTAGAGTTATAGAGGTTCACCCAAACCTGACTACGTCCTCTCCCCACTTCCTTTTGAGTATTTCCACTATTTCCCAAATAGCTATTACACTTGCTTTTGATCAACAAACAAAAGACTTCACCAATACTATAGCTTTTGGTCACACACAAAAGCCTAGCAACACCACTTTCTTTTGATCTCCACGCAAAAGACAAGTGCCCTCTAACACAGCTTCACCAAGCTGGATTGACCTACTATGAGAATCCAATGCATGTCTTCATGAAGCTTGCATTACTATTCTTGTAATTTGTTGGCCCTAATTTGCTTCTAGCATGTCCACTTATAGGAAACATGATCTTTCAACAAACTCAATAGCACCCATTAGTTGAACACCATTCAGAACACTTAAGATTTAGTTCATAAGGTTTGTTGTCATTAAAACCATATATCAAAAAGGATTTGATCTCAACAATCTCCCCCTTTTTGATGATGACAAACCTTTAAGAACAAAACTTAAGTTTTCTGGATGGATATAATAATACATGCAAGAATGCTGATTTACTATCAAATTAAACTCCCCCTGACTTTATGCATGAAGTTTAAACTCCCCCTAAACTTATGCATCAGGTTTATTAGCAACATTCTTTATTATTATTATATCTATCTTATTATTCTCTCCCTTTTGACAGCAATCAAACTGAATTAGAGGGGAGGAGGATCAACATATCAAACTCAAGTAGTTTGCATTTAACATGATAAGCATATCCAATGTGAGAAATGTTTTTAGTTAATATTGTAATGTAGACATAAGGAATCATAGTAATCGAAAGCAATATAATTGTATCAAGTAATTCAGCACATTCATTTGATCCACAAGGAATAGATAAAGAGATTTGAACTTAGCATGCTTAAACATTGAAGAACATTCGCCTTCTTTAGTTCAAAAACTCTATTTGGGTTTTCTAGAAACATTATTCTCCTATCTTCACAAGCAACTCTTTCCTAATTATTTCTCTCATTATTAGGCTTTGAAGGAAAGCCTTTTATGTATAAGAGCACATCCTCTTATAATGGCTTTTGTATAGAGTTCAATGAATACAAAGTTCTTTACCAACCCTCTTGCCTTAGAAGAAAACAGTATATAGGACAATTTATTTTATTTTTCCTCAACCCATATACGACAATAATATCTCAGATATAAACAATGGAGGATAACCAATTTACCATACTTAGTTCTACAAAGTCATATAAAACATAATGCATGATAGTGATAACACAAAATAAAATGGCTTAAATATGTATTCTGCCCCTGCAAATATCACCATAATCCAGTTATACCCCTGTAAAAATAAAAACTTTAAAATTACCCTTGCAAATATAAATCGCTTACAGTTATGCCCCTCGGTCAGCTTCCCATCCAAAAAAATAATTTAAATAAGGTTTAAAGATATGTTTTACCCCTGCAAATATCACCATAATCCAGTTATGCCCCTGCAAATATCAGCATAATAGAAAAATTAAAGATTTTGATAGGGGCATAACTGGATTATAGTGATATTTGCAGGGGGATAACTAGATTATGGTGATATTTGCAGGGGTAAAACATATATTTAAACCTTATTTAAATTATTTTTTTGGATGAGAAACTGATCGAGGGGCATAACCCTAAGCGATTTATATTTGGAAGGGTAATTTTAAAGTTTTTATTTTTACAGGGGTATAACTGGATTATGGTGATATTTGCAGGGGCAAAACATATATTTAAGCCAAATAAAATTATACACTCTTTCAAATTTCTGCAAACACACAAGTGAACATAATGCACATTCTTAAGCTTTACTCAAAGCAGTCAGAGTGTGTGATATATCATAGATGCTATTTTCACTAGTTTCATTGTTTAAAAACACTATTAAAAACATCTATCACAACAAGAGTATGCAGCAAGTAAGACTCATTTTGAGTGGAGACTATGAAAGTGAAGCAAGATTATCATATATCTATTTCAAAACAGATCTTTCTTGTTTAGAATGAGTCAAACAAATATTCAAAAGCATAAGTGAGAAGATTTCATTTTCCATAAATAAGATTTAGCACCTAGTTGCTCATTTAATATCAAACAACATCAAGAAAGCAATTAATTTTGCATGGAGAAACAAAAATGAGAAACATCTTATTGAAAAACTTCCAATCTTAAGCCAATGATTGGACATCAGTATAGAACATGTTGAAGAAGGATCTTTTGCAAATATTACATCAGAATCTCCAATGTTGTAAAACCAAGATCATATTCCAAGAGTTAGGCATCAAATAAAGTACAGGCTTCTCAAGATATGCAAGTTAGCTTTGATTCCTTTTAATATTTTGTCTTTAGATCTGTAAGTGCACATGAGGCTTTTGGAAACCAGATATAAAAGTAAATATGCACCAAAATCAATTTGATAAAGGACATAATATGACTTAGATTAAATGATCAAAACATGAGACTTTGTCATTTTTCCTCCTCAAGATATTAAGTTAATCATATTTCAGACTTGAGAAAATAAATCCTTACTTTAAAAGATTTTCACATAAACATGTTCTTTAGAAAGCACATATCAGAATTTGACAATGATATGACTAGTGCATATTTGAAAACTTGCTTTGAAAGATGTTAATTTTATACTTATGATCTGAAACCTTTTTCACCCATTTTATATACCAAAAGAGATAATGTGATAAACAATAGGTGCATCTTTCTTAGAATCTAAGATATGATTTAAATGGGACTCAACAATGCATCTAATGGTCTAACAGTTTGAAAGATTCATTTCACATTGACTATTGACATGTGTTTACCAAGCCTAACACTCAATGAAGCTATTTAAGACAACAAACCATATATCAAAAAAGGTTCATGAAAGTTACAACAATATGGAATGTTTAGAATCAAAGGTTGTGCAACAAAATTCTTTCAAGCATTGTATTATACACAAGAATCATTAGAACATTTGTTATCTTAATTAGGATGGGGATCAACTTGCACTACAAGATATTAACACATAGAGCATTTAGCACCACATCATAGAAATTAACATAGTATGTGAGTCTACATTTCTGCAAAGAATCACACTTGACGATGCAACATCTTATCTAACATATTGAAAGAACACTTCATTTTATATAGACTTTTAACATGTGTTCAAAAAGCTTAAAGTATCGTGCAATAATATCAATTATCAACTAAATTGCAAACTTGATTATGATCACCATATTTGTATGAGAATACTTGGAACTAGCGATTGTGCAAACATATTTTATGTAGAACTAGGCACATGCACATTAAAGTTTAAAGTCAATAGTGATACATACAATTAAGCTTTTAAGATCATATATTGCATCAATCATTTTAGCATGCATTCATAGGACCAAACAGTCAATCTTATCATATCACATATTCACACATAATTCATATATATCAAAATGAAGTTATGATGAGATTGAGTGTACCTCCTTTAATGATTTTCTTTCTTAAGACTTTTCATGATAACAGCATCCTCAAGGACTTTATAGTATGAATTCATGCTCATTTATTTATCATCATAGTACTTTGTGAAAAGCTGACTGATGGATGAAGATGGTTGTTTCAACTTATTTTTCTCACTGATCTTGATAGTGGAGGGGTCCACATTCAAGTCTCTCTCTTCAACTAGCACTTGCTTATTTAGTTTAGAAGCTTCAGTAGTGGTCATATCAACTTCATGAGAAGGTTGATCTGCAGTAGGCTTTGGAGAAGGTTGATGTTGAGTAACTTCCAGATTTTCCTCCACTAAGTTAGCAACTTCCTCATCAGAAAAGGGTTCTTTGTCATAAAACATACTTTTATCTTGCTAATCCTTTTCATATGAGATCAACACCATGCTCTCCCTGAGATGATTCCAATATTTTCTTTTGAATTTGCTCACCTTCTTGGATCCTCTCATATTGAAGCCCATGGAAGGACTTCAGTCCTTCCAACATGCTTATCTCAGATTCATCCTTCATCATCTCACAATGTGTGTACTACCATGAAATTTCAAATTAAACTTCTGAGCATCTTCTGAGTTGTATGAGTTGGTCTTTATCTCTTTATCATCAACTCTCAAGAGGCATTTTCTTCTCCTTTTATCATTCAATGAATACTCCTATATCACAAAACAAAAATGATTTTGGTACCCATTCTTTTTGGGTCCTTATGGGTTAGTATACCTTTTCTTGCTATTTTTCCTCATTTGGTAAAATATTAAGGTCTCAACCAAGATGTTCCAATTTGAACATACATCATTGACAAATGATTGTGAAAAATACTGCAGTAAAGTATGTGTACATTTTCTCTTTTTGTCTTAGCACTTATCACCCACAATAACCACCTTAAACACTTTTATGCATAAAGATCATTTGCCAAAAAATTCCAAGTTGACACTCCACTCATTTTCGTGTAGTCCCAAAATTCAATTTCCTTTTTTTTTAAAAGAATGAGCTGGTATCTTAGAAAGCACAATTTTTAAGATAACATTATGCATGAGTGTAAAGAGAATTTTTCTTATTTATGAATGGACCATTTTTCAAGAACACATGCATATCAATATCCAATTATTATTTTAATGATGTACATAAATATTGATGCATCATGAACTTTAGTTAATGTTCATATGAAAATCATTTAAATCATGAAAGAAATAAGCACAAGACTTGTTGCTTTGTAACAAGAGATAAATGTGGTTAGTTAATAAGTTTTTACCAAGTTTCTGAAAAAGAAGGCTGATGCACATGAATGATATTTTTCTAGAAACAGTTAGTTTGGGGCATATAACCTTTGTTGCATAAATTACATATGTCCCCTTAGACATCATGATGTTTTCAGGGCATAAGAATAAAGCATGTACAACCATCCAATGAGTAAAATAGTAGACATTTGAGTTTTCATGTAAAGCTCTCATGTTCTTACCTTACTGACTATCATGCTGTCATGAAACTTACCATATTCTTGCAACTTCATGGATTTGGCAAGCATCATAGTGGATATACTTTGTAGAGCGCGAGCTTTCCAAGATTTTGAGTGCATTGGTTCTAACTTTGACACATGACTCAATCCATGTGGGTCCTCCATAAATTTTTCCTTTTGTAAACAAAACTTCATTCAGTCTGTCATGAAGGTTACTTGTGACATCTCTTTTATAGAGTGGTTGTAACCTTTTCCTGATGCTTTGTGTGATCTCTTTTCAATATACTCTTGTTGGCTTGTCTTGTCAAGCTATGCTCAGAATTGTGAATGAATGAAAGAAAATTTGGAAGCCAAAGCGAGATGATTTTCTCGAGAGCACAATGAGTTTAAGCTTCACCAAATTTCAAAGATTTGACCGGTTTCATTCCCAAACATTTTTCATATGTTTGATTATATAATACAAGATTTCAGACTCTTGCAAAGCTCAACCCTCATCCACTTTTTATCATGATAAGTTGCTTTAGAAAAACTCAAAAGAACGAGGATTTATATTCTCCATTCTTTTCAATACAGTATATAAGGCTCAAGGAAGCAACAAAACATAAGTTGAAAGAATTCATACAAGTGGGTTGTTATTCACAATAGGTGTTCCCCAATTTACTTTTGACTAGCATGCAACAAGACCTACTAGTATTCTATCAATATGTAATGCATGTGGTTCAACACTTTGTATGTTAGAACAAGCAAGATAGCACATAATTTTGATTTTCACATTCTTCATTCTAAGTGTCAAGGATGGGTATTGTGAGATTTTGAAAAGTAACCTATAAGACATTACCCTGTGGCATTTTCTGTTTTGCTTATGAGAGTAAAAAGGATTTATTATGACTTTTTAAACTAGTGGCTTATGACCCTTTTATCTTTCCTATGTTTTTCTATTTAGAAAAAACTCATCTCTAATAGCTTCTCAATCTATTGGCTTAGTGATTTGTTTTATTAAGGATGAAATATTCAAATTTAAATTTAAAACAACCTTACTTGTTGATTATGGCATGTATTCATTTTCCATCTATCCCACCTTCTCAACTTCTTCTTCATAAATATTGTTTTCTGCAGATCTCAAATCTCTTTGTATATCAACCTTCTGAGACATGTTCTTTATCTCCACTGTTGGTCATCACTTCTTCCTGAATCTTCATCTCTTCACACTGTTAAGTGTGTTCAATCCCTAAGAGCCTGTTCTCTGATACCAATTGAAGTGGCATATAGAGTCACAAGAAGGGGACGGATTGAGTTGTGACCCTTTGAAAATTTATATCCTGCAACTTAGAAAGTGTCCTCTTAAGTTTATACATGGAGATGAGATAGTTAGTCGTAAAACAATTTCACAAGACATTCTCTTCTTGAGTAGGTTCCATGCATTAAACCTTCTCTATGTTCAGTAGGTTCCACACAGTGTTTAACCTTCTCTAGTAGTTTTGAAGCAGTGAACCTTCTCTAGTTAAGTAAGTTCAAAGTGTTTAACCTTCTCTTGGATGAGTGGGTTCCACACAGTGAACTTCCTCTACCTAAGTAGGTTCCTTGCATTGAACCTTCTCTTTTTGATAAGTTCAATACATAATGAGTCTTGTGTTGTGTTTATGCATAAAAACATTTTGTACATCATATGAAATTTATCCTTTTTTTTTAACATGGTCATTTAGTGTTTGATAACTTGAGGAACATATTATCAAGAGATATATATGTGAAGGATAAACTCTTTAATTTAGAGAAGCTTATGAGGATGAAATCATTTCAGATTTATGCTTGTTAGGATTAATCAAATTCTTTAAAACAATATATGATTTATGCATAAAATACATGAGTAGGTTAGTAACAATAGATAGTCAATATAGAATACTAACTTCTCAATGAAGAAGGTTAGTAACAATAGATAATATGTATAGAATACTAACTTCTTAATGATGAGGGATAGTTATCAATTATAGCTTGTAAGAGATATGTTGGTTTTATCTTGAGTTTAAAACATAGATGATAAGTTCTTAGTTAAAAACCGTTTTGACAAGGTTGAATAAATTAACCTTCTCTTAGTTTGAACAACCGCAAATATGTTATAGCAAGTTAGCAAATAGTAAGGAAAGCTAGTAATTAACACAGTAGAGTTATAGAGGTTCACCCACTTCCTTGTGAGTATTTCCACTATTTCCCAAATAGCTATTACACTTGCTTTTGATCAACACACAAAAGACTTCACCAATACTAGCTTTTGATCACACACAAAAACCTAGCAACACAACTTTCTTTTGATCTGCACACAAAAGACAAGTGCCCTCTAACACAGCTTCACCAAGCTGGATTGACCTACTAAGAAACTTTCTTCTAGTTTCCTAAAGGTTTGCCTTTTCTTTTCTCACCAACACTGACCTCTCAATCTAGATAGTTTGATGCAATGTTCACAGAAACACTTACAACAATGGTTTTTGGGGTTTGGGATGTTTAAGAGCTTGAAGATAAATTACACAAAGTGTATACAATGATGCTTATCAAGCAAACACACACTCAACAAAAGAATCCCAGATCTGACATTTGAAGCTTTGAGTGTGGGATAAGAAGGTTGGGTTTACTTTGCGAATCTTGAATGATGAGAGGTTCCAACGCAATCTCATACTTGTAAATCTAGAAAACTAGACATTATATAGTTCCAAATGCTGAATATAGCCGCTAGAAACTTGTTTATATCCATTAGAAACTTGAAGAGAGCTGTTGTGCAAAAACGTGTACAAGTATACACAGGCAAACAAGTAATAAAATGATAAGTAAAGATCGTTCCCACGAGGATGAGGATTGAGATTTAATAAGTAACTCTATTTGCTAGCACTTGGATTAATGAGTGAAAAGTGAAAATGAAAGCATGGTAAAAATTCATTGTTGTGCAAGGTTAAAGTAAGTGATTTAGGACAGTAAAACTGTAAAATAGTAGACAAAAATCAGAGAGATGGGATAGCCAAGACTAGGATCGGTAATTAAACACTAATGTGCAATGCTATGACTAGTGCTATGATAGCATTCAGTGCGCAGAATGAAATTGGATATTCCTATCACTGTGAACGAAATGTTGTCAAAGTTTTCTTATTCCTAAGCTCCCATTGATGTTCATTTCGTAGTTTGAAAAGCAGGTTTCCGATCACACTATGGCCCTAGCTTCATATTCCTATTCTTCATTACGAAAGGGTAATATTCCTATTACTCTTCGAACCATATTAATTCCTGAAATCTGCACTTAAATTTCAAAATGGATGTATAGCATTAAATCACACGAATTAATGAAGCATCAAGCTTTAATCACATTAAACATCAATAGATCTTAATTACATCACCATAGTCTTGACTACAAAGAGATTTAGCTCATAGTGAGCTCAATCATGATAAAACAGCATTCAACTAACATAAACGATGCCATTAAAATAGTAACAGCACTGAAACAGAATACACAGGAATATACAAAGAAATACAAACTAAGTGAAGCTCAAAGTGAACTTCAAGTGCTGTAGCTCTGCTCCAGATTTCTTATGCTGTGCAGATGAAGATCTGTGCTGCAGAATCTGTGAATCCAGCTTCAGAAATGGAGTTTAGTATTGAAAATGGTGGATGATTGTTGGGGAAGACGATGAAACAGTGGAATGGAAGGTGGGTGTGTACACTCTGTGACCTAGGGAACAGTGGAGGCTGATGTGATGTGCACTTTTAGGGTAAAGTACCTATTTATATTCCTCTCTCCAAGTACCATTGGGCCTCTTATTCCGTGCCACACTACCAAGTGCTGCCAACCCTAATTACAAGGACAGTTTGTCCTTTAGCAGCCCACTAACGCACAAATTCCAAGATGTCAATTTCCACTAAGGACAAAACACCTCTCTCTTGCTTATACCACCTGTGATGCCTTTAAAATTGTACTCTTCACCAGCTGTCTCTCACGATGCTACCGTAGCACTAACCACAGCATTGATTCAACTAAAAATCCTGCACACTTGCATGCCCAAATTAATGTTTTTTCACAATTAATGACACTTAACTGAATATGCACAATTTATACATTTATTTACATTAATTACTCTAGAACAAACGTAATTCTTGCTTGTTTTGGATGTAAATAACTCACATTTCTGTGAGTTATCACACCCCCAAACTTGAACCATTGCTTGTCCTCAAGTAATGACAGCATGGACACAAAACATTGACAACGCAAAACAAACAACATATTGAGCAGCATAACACTGAACATAGCATCAGATGATAGCATTCACATAAATTTTTTTCTTCACTCAGCTTTTATTTTCTCAAGGCTTTCTCCTCAGACTTAACACTTTAGACACCTTAGCAACATAAGAAATCCTAGCTTTTGCCCCCTAGCTTAAGTGTGTGTGTGATCTCTTGCAATTTTTCCATAGACTCTAACAATTACTAGGCTTGGCTTTGGATCCCACTTAGAATTTCCTACACTATCCTTCCTTATCAATAGCTACAGGCACAACTTACAATGATAAGTGAGAATGGGGATAGTTAACCTAAGAGATGAGCTATAAAGACTAGATCTATTTACATGATTTACAACTGACTTAGAGTGGTGTACACCTCTTTTTTTTTTTGAAAGACTAGCTTGAACACTGCTTTGACTGAAACTGTAGTGGTGTCGCCACAAAACGGCCTCCCTCCACAGCATCCAAACTAGCCTATGCTGCATAAATGCAACTTATTTGACGCAATTGTTTTATTCCTTTTTTGGTTTTGCAAGTGTACACCCTCTTTACATAATTTTTGGTGCTAACAGCATATGATTTTCTTCTAACAGCACTACCCCCAAACTTAAGGTTTGCTATACCTGCAATTTCTCTCAAATTCCAGACAATTTCAGTCCTTACTAAGTTTTCACCTAACTTCTACCTATGTAATGCCTTATATCTATTTTCTAAATAAACAAGAGTTTAGTGTAGACTAGAGGGGCTAGGCTATTTCATTCAAAGTTCTAAGTCCACACCAATTCTGGCTATCCTCATTGAGTTCTGCCTTGGTACTATTTAGCTTATTATTATTATTATGATTATTATTATTATTATTAATATTATTATTTTTTTTATTATTATTTTTAGATGCTACCATCACTACTATGCTAGCATTATACTAACAGTAGCTACATAGCACAACACAAAACAGAAAATAACAGCAAAACAACAGTAAAAACAGAACTTAAACATATTTTCATTAATAATGCTACCAAAACAGCTGCTCCACCCCCCAACTTAATCATTGATAGTGTCCTCACTGCAAAATGACTAAGTCAGATATGGGCACTGACTACAAAAACAAAGAATTTTAAAAACAGAAATATAAAAGTGCAGAAAGAAAAGGGTGGGATCACTTTTGTTTCTTTGCAAGTGGGGAATGCTTTGAGGCGGGTGCAGGCGGCACAAGAATCTCATCTTCATCATCCTCTTCTTCTTCTTGAATTAGAACTCTTTTTCTTCGGGGTGGTCTGACAGCACAGACTTTTCTTCTTGTCCAAGTTGACTTAGGAGGCAACTGGAAAGGAGCAGGCTCTGGATCCTGATTTGTAGTGGCTTCAACAGGCTTCTTTGACTTTTGTGCATGGGATGATGCTGTGGCAGCATGCCCCATAGCACTTACAGACTTCCTTCTCTCAACATCATGCTTTGACTTCTGCTCCCTCTCCTCGGCAGCACTTGCATCTCCACTGACCTCGCCAGCATTATCTGGAGCATTAGTGGAGTTCACTTCAATGTTCACAGCAGAGTTCACCCCTCCTTTTGAACTAACAAGGGTGGTACTACTGGTGCTTCCTCGCTGATTATTGTAGATGGGCATGTCACCTTCATCACTGTCAAGCATAATAGTTTTCTCAAGTGCTGTCGCAGGCTTGGCAGCACCAGGAGTAGCAGCAGCTTTATCTTTTATAGGGTCAGGAACAGATTTCTTCTTTTCTTGGGAGGAAGCATGGGTAGCTTTGGGCTTCTCATGTGCATGGCCACTAGGACCCACATCAGGCAGCACCCAATCGGGGAACACTGGGGTGGTAAAATGGTCTCACTAAACCCTTGAGTGTACCACTCATGGACAGCTTTTAAGAATACCCATACTGCCTCTTGCTTTAACATATGCTGCTGTAGCAGCAATAGTAACTCCGAATTTTGAGGGGGTTCCTCAGCAGGTACCTTGACACCAGCATCCTTCTTTTCTTCTTGCTTCCTCTCAACACTTTCCTTCACTTCATCATCAAAAGTCAGAATTACTTCAGCGTCAAGCACAAAATCGTCTTCATCTTGATCAAACCTAGGCACATCCTCTGCTTCACACAACAGCCAAATCAAATTTGGGTAAAACAGCCTCCCCTCAGTCCTTCTTGCACAGATCAAGATCTCTCTCTCTCTCTATCAGCCTCCCCACATTAATTCTTTTGTAAGATATGAATGCATCTAACAGTAGCATCCTCAACTTATGCCAGTAAAAGTTGTGAGTTGTTGGCATCAGAGTGCTCATCACACATAAAGACAGAGATTTGAAAAATGGCTTCAGATTAGTCCTCTTCACTTTAAAAGTGCTTGATTCTTCCTTCGCCCATTCAGTCTTCAGGAGGCACATTACTCTCATCAACCGACTCATTACCTTATCATTAGCAGCAATCGCCAACTCCTCTAGTCCTTCTTCTATGTTTGGCAACCCCATCACTTCATTGATTCGTTCAGCCGAAAAGGAAACCATGCGCCCACGTACCATAGAGAAGGTAGGCTCAGGTTTTCCTTTGATCTTCTCTGGAACATGATAACTCATATTTATATGAGTTATTTATGCTTTTACTACTTAAAGTAATGCAAGTTCTTAAGTGATATTGTTGTTTAATTAAGTAAATAGATGTTATTTAATGTAAAAGAGGGTTAGGAACTGATTATGTGACAAATTCGCACCTTTGGTGCCCTCTTGTTATTTTTAACGTGTTTGTTCAGTATGTTGCAGCGTCAGGTGCTATAGCGTTACGATCTGCAGTTGATGAGAGAGAAAACGAAAAAGCAGTTTCTGCAGCGTGTCAATTCAGTGCAGAACTGTGCAGAACTTTTCCTGCAGCAGCCACCCACCTTTTGCTTTATGGGACACTTGTCTATTTTGTAATGGAGGATGAAAATAGTTGGTGGGATGGCTTTTCAACCTTTTGAGGTGATATTTCCTTTATATTGAAGCCTCATCCTTCTTCTTCTTTGATCATGGAGATGTTGGTCTGAAGATAGGAGAGTTAGAAATAACTCCATTTTCGTTGAAGCTCCATTTTCATAATAAAAGTCGAAATTCTGCAATGCTGTCAAGGATGCTGTAGCACCAGGCGATTCTGATTAAAAGTCGAAATTCTGCAATGCTGTCAGCAATGCTGTAGCACCAGGCGATTCTGTGAGCGATGCTGTAGCATCACAGGGGCTGTCATCATTTGGAGTATTTTCCTTCTCTTTATGATTTCAGTTTTATGGCTTTAGGTATCTCCTTTAAGCCTTATTTCTTGTGTTTGTTGCTCATCATGAGCTGAATCTCTTGCAGTTTTTTTTTTTGACAAAGAATCTCTTGTAGTTGGATGCTTGTAGTTATGTAATGATATTTTAATAGCTTTAATGTAATGTTTGATGTTAGTTTTTTAACCCTTTCATGAAACTTCTTCCAATACTTATTTTAGAATTGATCAGCTAAATATGAGTACATTCGTGGATTCAGACATGGTCCCTATAAATAGGTTTGGAGGTCAACGTCCCAATACTTTTACACTTTCTAAGCACTGAATTCTCCCGACCCTACGAGCGATTCTTCCAAGCCTGAGAATTTCGCATCGACTTACACTTCCGGTCACCCGACGTTGAAACTCCAACGGTTGACTTTCCAAATTTCTCCTCTGCCCTTAAAGTCATACCCTGAGGTTAGTTTTTCACTCACTCGTTTTGTGTGCTTTCGCCTTTTTTGTTTTTGAACGAACAAGTCCTTGTACCTAGTCTCCCCCCGCCGATGCTAGGGGAGGAAGACGGTCAATCTGGCCCTAAGCCCCTCAAGGGTCAAGCTTGTTGCTTCATGATTGTTTTTCAGCTCGGCTTCCTCCCCTGCAGGTAAACTGGAGAAGACTAGGGATTGCGAGAGATCACGCGTGGTCATCTTGGGGATACCACTTTTGAAAAAGTTTGTGGAGGGCCGCCCAATTCTTGCTGGTCCCACCGATGATCAAATGTGAAGCCCTATGAGGTTATATATGCCTGAGGACATTGGTTTCGCGTCGACCCCAACTGCTGAAGAACTTCCACGTGGACCGAGTTGAGCGTCCAACCCGAGCTCGAGGGTTATGATTTTGAAGACGATGAGGCCGATGAGGCCGACGTTCAGGATCCTTACAGATGGGTTTCCAAACACGTTTCTGACAAAGGTTCAGTATACCAGCCCAATCGTGGTGATCTGAAAGATTTTAAGAAATTTGAAAAGGTCCTCGGTGGCGAAGGGAAGAAGGGGAGATTCGAGAATGTGTCCGATGTGGTGTGCCAGAGAACCTCCGGGTTGATGTTCTTTGTCCATTAATCCCTTTTTGAGAAAATGATGATGAGAATCCCGCTCCCCGCTTTTAAAAAGTGGGTTTTACGATATTTGAAGGTTGCGTCGTCGCAGCTTACTCCCAATGCTTGGGGATTTATTTGGACATTCGAGATAGTGATGGACGCTCTGAACCGAGCTTGTCGGTACAAGGTCTTTTTTGCTTTATTCGAGATCTTTCATCAGGCGGAGACTGGGTCTAGTAAGGAGAGGCAGGGCCACATCGGCATCCGCTGCAATTAGAAGTGGAGTTTGTTCAGTCCGGTGACAGAACCTGTGAAAGATTTCAAGTAGAAGATCTATTATGTCAAACCGGTGAACAATGCCGCCATAAAGGGGAAGGCTATGAAGCCTGTCTTGGTGTGAAAAGCATTTTGAATGGGAGGCAGCTGATTACGTATACCCGACCTCAGCACTCATTGGGGAGGAAGTTCAGACCTTTAATTTGTTGCTCTGTTGGGTGGATAAGTTCACCCTTAAGACTAAGAAGATCGACTGTTGGAAGGTCTTAGCTGCCGCGGTCGATTCACCTGAGGCCCTTCCAGCCACCCTTGGTAGATTTTTTGAAACTGCTTTTCCTGTATTGTATCTTGTTTATTTTTCTATAAATCACGGAGTTTTGATATAATTATTTGCTGTATTTTCTACACAAGATGACTGGCTCACTAAGTCTAGCTGACTATTTGAGCGCAACCGTCCTCCAGGAGGATGACAACCTGATGTGCCTTGGGGCTTCAAATAACGAAGGGGCTGGATTGTCGTCATCGGCTCCGATCATCACTTCCATTATCGCTAATGCTGTGGTTAGCCAAGCCACTCCTTCGGTGAACCAAAAAGAAGACTCCGACCCCAATCTGAAGGGTCTGATTAAGATGCCACAAAAGTGCGCTCCTCTAAGTTTGACCTCTGGGGCCAAAAGGATGAAGGTGACCAAGGCTACGGTCACCACTACAGAACTTTATCTTGAGGATTTTGAGGCCCACGCAAAGGTCGGTAAGGTTGGCCAAGAGCTATTTATCAAGTGGAACACCGAGGTTTCTTCCAAGGAACAAGGTAACCATTTTGAGGCCAAAAATTTCTTGCTCGACTGAGAATTGCAGGATAAGACAAACAAACTAATAGTTCGCTTAAAATCTCTTTTATAAGCTCGTGATGAGGCCGAGAAGTTCAGGTTGGAAAGGGACACCCTTCAGGCCTGGCTGAATAGTCTCGCCACGACCGAGGTGAACATGGAGAAGATTACGAAATACTTGGTCGATGCCAACAAGAAGGCGGAGCTCACTAGGGAGGTGCTTGATCTAAAGAAGCTGCTTGAGAAGCTCGGAACTCAGAACCAAGGGTTAAAAAACCGAGTCACGGGCTACAAGGAAAAGCTGATGTCAACTAAGGAGAAGTGAAGAAAAGATACTCTCACTCGAGACACAAGAATCAGAGCATCTTTTCTCCTTGGCCCTTAGTTCCAATTTCTCCATGGTTCGTTCATCTGCCCCAGCTGAACGACCCGAAGAAATTCCCTTTAAGTATCTGTCCAATCTTTGGAGTAGTTTTCTTCTTCTGATTGTTCTTATGATGAATTGTAATCCGGCCTACGGGGAGGAAGTTTACTTATCAAATTAATCACTGAACCATCAAAGACATCTCATTCGAGATACCGATCTAGGATTCAGTCTCCGAGGGATCCATTATAAATCACAAAGGTAGAATTGAAGTCGTGCAAACCCCTCCTCCTAAGAAACACCATGCAGGGGGTAGGAGGATCGCAATACGAAGGAACCAACCAACATCTAGCAACCAAGTAGCTAGAGCGAGCAGCTGATGAAGGGAGATAAAAGAAGAGAAAGAAAGGGAACTTGGGAAAATACCTGGTTGTTGAAAAACTGTCACTCTTCAACAGTAGGAACACCTCAGAGGATCTCAGACTAAAATTCTACGTCAACCAAACAATAAAGCACAGAGCAGCAAATGGAAAAATGGGGAAAGGTTATCCCTATTTATACTTAGACGAGGAATGAGAACGGGCAGAACTCTAAATGATAGTTGGTAGTAATTACGAGGCGAGGGAAAAAAGAACAGATCGAGGAGGCTTTTATGACGTGGAGCTTGGGTAAACCTTGAAGCTACCCTCCAGGTGTCACTCTAAGAATAAATTATGCTATCAATCATCACATTTAAATCTAACGGTTGAAAAACACCAACTACACACTAACCTCGAAAACCATAAAGACTGCATCTAACACCCCAATTTTCTAATTAATATGCGTGTGTATATGTTTGGATATATTAGTATCTTTATGTGGGCATATTTTAATAATCAACATACTTTTATAGTATATTATTATTGTATTATATTATTTTTGAATATTAGTCATGAGTTAATACTATTATTTTATGTTATAAGTTTATTGACTTTAAGAGATTAGTATCTTCGAAGTGTTAACATATATTTTATTAACATTTAATTGTACTTTTATATGATTTAATAGTATATGGCTGTTATAGTTTGATGTATTTTGATAATGTGAAGTACCTTATTGTTGTTGTTGTTAATATTATATATTATTATTATTATTACTAGGGGAAAGACGGGCCCTTCGGGCCCGTCTTTCATGTGTTGGTGGGTTGATGGGTGGTTATAGAAGTAATAGATAAATAATATATAAATAATAAATAATAATATAGTGAAATAGTGTTAGTGAGTAGTTATAAGGGTATTTTGGTCAGAAAAATCTGACACCAAAAAAATGAATTCCCTTTATATATAAGTATAGATTATTATTATTATTATTTAGTGAAAATATTTTGAGTTAAAGAAATGTGTCAAAGGAGATATAAGAGAATGGGGATTTAGAATATAATAGAAACAAGTTGAGCTTTTCTAGTGATCCATTTCCTTGTTTTAATGAATTTACTATTTGCACCCCTGGATTTACCTAATAAACCTCTGCTCCTAAGTCCAACACTATGCTACTTTTCTTATTCTCCTCCGATGATTTCTTCATTGTGTAGCCGCCGGAGATAGTTATGAAACCCATTCTTTTGTTCGCAATCCTTGTTCTCTCATATATGGTCGCCAAAAATTACCCATATTCATACTCCTATAAAAAATCACCTTCTAAATCTTTTTATGCTGTTATTTCGGTCATGAGAGACAGAATTTACATTGTATTTTGTATTGTCTTTTAGTGATTCTGGATACCACGGTTGTGGTATGGAAAAATGGACATCGTGTTTGAATTCCTCTCATCGAAACCTTTGAGAAAAGGTACTGTTTTTGTTATTTTGGTGAAGTTGAAAAACACCCTATTTTGTCGGTAACTACAACTTCCGATCTCACTTCTGGCCACATCGGTTATCACCTTGAAAAATTGAGACCTTCTTTAGACTCACCATGAATAATACTTTTATTCTATCCAGTCAGTTTTGAAAATTAAGATGTTTCAAAAATGGGTCCCGTCTTCGTTGTTCTTCTTCATTACCGTTGAGCAATACTCAAAATGATATTCAGTTCCTTCATTCCATGGACCTCAAGAAATGTTTAAATCAATTAAGGATTATTCCCTTTGCTGTTTTTAAGTGTAAATTCGTGGTAAGCACATGTTTTTCATATTCAAGTCCTTTCTTTTAGTTTTATAACCTGTAAGAAACTGTTTTGGACATATCTTTCGCTCACGATGTCAGAATCACGTGCCATTTGAAGCTACCCGCTCTTAGTGACGTCCTTAAAACTATAAAAATAACTTTTCAACCTTCCATATCATAATTTCGTGTTAGTCCTTGAGCCTTAGCTTTTTAGCCATTTTGGTCCCTACGGTCAAATATTTAATATCTTACCTTTGTCCTTTTGTTATACGTGACTTCCGGGATCATCAAGAGAATAATATAAGAGGAATTTAATGCTTTTTGGAGGATATAAGTGGTTGTTATTGCTTTGTACCATCGTTAGTGAGCACTCGGATTTGAGGTAAGAAAAGGTTGGAAACTATGGTTAGATAGCTCACAGGGTGGAAACTAAAGATAAGCTCATGATTTAGTTGCCTCTATATAAGTTAATGAGCCAGGTTAGAATGTAGAATAAATGACTAAATTGTTAAGATTGAGGTCCCTAAGCATGTTAATTGTTAACTTTAGATTAAGAATGACTTATAGTGACTCATAGGCATGAACGAGAATGACAATCGGTTAAGTTGATGTTTTTAGTTGATTGGAGCAACGGTAAGTATCTAAGATACAATTTATATCCTCTTAACTTAACTGATTAAGCCTCATTTGTGAATACATTAGAACTATTAAAATTACCTAAGAGACCATCTGAAGCCTTTTAGTTGAATAAGACTAAGTTGATAACGGATTAAAACTATTAAAATTACCTAAGAGATCTTTTGAAGCTTTTTAGTTGAACAAGGAAACGCTGTCAATGGATTAGGACTACTGTAGGGATGTTTTGCATGATGTTTGACCCTTCCTCAGCTAGTTGCAGGTAACCTTGACCATGGATGACGAATGAGACAATAAGATTCATACGAGCCTTAAGAAATATCAAATAACGAGTGAAGTTGGGATTAGAGGCATTGAATAAAAACGACTACATATGAATATAAGGATGATGTTATTATATAGAGTTAGCGGGAACTTGGGTAAAAGTTATGTCCAGTGATGATGACCATAGTGACCCCCTAGTTGTATGGTTAGACATGAGATGATGATTATAGATCAAATGACCCCTAGTTGTTGATGATACCCTCGGACTTAGGAGTTCTTAGGGAAGTTGATGATGATGATATTTAAGGAACTTTGTCGCAGTATGGGCAACGACTCGTCGCAGTTTGGGCGAGCCGTACCTCAAGGGATGGTGTGTCATCATCATTCTCGTTGCCTCTGTTGTTGTAGTTGCTACCTTAGTTGTCATTGTTGTTACTTTTGTCTTTGCCGTCATTGTCGTCATTGTTGTTGTTCTTCAGGGCATTATCGGGAAAGGTATCTCGTTTGGGCATGGTATCTCGGTTCTCTTGTTGTCCGTCGTAGAGCGTTATCGGACAAGGTATCCCATTCGGGCAAGGTATCCAAATCCTATTATTGTTGTTGTTAATTGTAAGGTAGTATCTGCCAATGTATCCTGATCTTGTTGTTGTTCTTGTTGTTGATGATGCTTGTAGTCCTAGGACCGTACGTGAGGTCGCGACACTAGTATTTGCTGAAGATTAGTTAAGGATTGTATGTGCATGCGTGTTATGAAAGTAGTATCCACTATTGTATATTGTTTCCTTACAAGTTTAGGTGATGAGCAAGAAGATGGTGATGAGCCTATCAGCGTGGACGCCGAGGAGTAGTTCGTGAAAATGAAGATTATTAGTTGTTAGTTGTATTGTTGTTTGTTTTTAAAAGTTGTAATAATTGGTAAAATCTGAGATATGTGACACAAGGGTTCCGCATTTGTATTTTCGCATTTGTTATTGATACTTGGAATTTCGATTGACTCAAAGTTTTTACAAAGACATAATTTTTATTAATTCTTTTATTTACATCACGTTTTCCAAACGGGGTAGCAGGTGTCACACCGCACATCTTCTCATGTGCCCGAGGAACTAGTAATGTCATTATAATAACCCTTAACCATTGTCAAAAAAATAAGCCCTTACCCATTGTCATTTCGGGAGCCCTTCCCATAAGAACTTCATAGTTAAGCGTGCTTGACTTGGAGTAGTAGTGGCATGGGTGACCTTCTGAGAAGTTTCCTAGAAAGCATGCAAGTGAGTAAAACCCATGCTGGAAAGACTCATGTTGGTTTGTCGTGGCTGTTGACAGTTCTCAAAGCATTCTCGGATGTTACAAATGGTATCAGAGCAGCAGACCTCTCCCAGTATTGTGTGGTTCGAAGACAAACCAAGCAGAAGCTGGTGGGCATGTGACATCTGGGGCTGACGAGGGCGGGGAGTGATCATCGGTGCCCAAAAGGTGGCACGGACAAAGGGCAGCTCCTTGCAGCTTTCAGCGAAGGGGAACGTGAATGAACCGAATACGCACTGGAATGAGAGGGATCCTGAGGGTGTGCAGGAATGGGACTGTACAGTTGAAGGAAGGCTTAAAATAATTGAAGTGATTCCTCGAATACACTAACTAATACACTATCGTATTATAATAATAATAATAATAGTAGTAATAATAATAATAATAGTAGTAGTAATAATAATAATAATATATGTATAATTACCTAAGATATTTTTCTTGAAACCTTAATCACTAAGTCTTCAATATTTCTTCTCCTTCCTGTTCTCCACAATTTGGCGTAATCCCCTCCCCCTCATCCTCTTCATTTTATTCTTCCATTTCTTCATATTCTCATTCCTCGTTTGTTGGCCACCCCTTTCCAGACTTTGGGTAATTTTTTTCTTCATCTCTTTCCAGTTTTCATCGCCCATGATTATCTAGTTAGTTTGGTTATTTTGATGAAGATTCAAGCTTTGATCATCTTATTTCGACACCAACAAATACTTAATTTACTAAATTTCTTTTCAAAGAAAATTTTTCAAAAAAATTACAATTGTTCTTTCTATAAAAAACTGTGGGCTTTCCGGTAACAATTAATCCATCAAAAAATTGGATTTGCTAAAAAGGTTTGAACTTTTAGCTAGGACGAAGATGGAGATGATGGATCCTTAAAGGATCTCTCTTTCTGATGAAATTTGGGTTGTTTTCAGTTAGATCTACCTTGTTTTGTTAAAAATCAAGGTATTGTAAAAGGTCTTAATTTTTAAAACTATTGAAGTGATTACAAGATATTGTGAAGAAAAATGTGTAGTTTTTAAAGAAAAGCTTGGAATTTAACAACTTGATAGTTGTTTCAACCATAAAGTTTCAATCTTTATAGGTTCATGAGATAGATCTTGGTAAACATACATTATATTCCAATTTTATGATTGTAAGCCCAAGCCTTTTTACGACTTCCTACATTTGAGAGTTGAATTTCAATGATATCCTTGTTATGAATTTATGGTTGCATTCATCAATTTCACACTAACTTAGTTTTTCTTATTACAAAGATCGATCTCACTTTGTGGTCACTTAGTTTTTCTATTAAAAAGGTTGTTTTTCGGGTATATTAATCTCTTGCTCAGAGATATGTTAATAAACCTATACTTCTGAGATTGAATTTATTATGATGATGATGATGATGATAAAGTGGGGTATATCGATGGTGACATGTCGCTTCATTATGCTTATATAGGAACATACACTCTTGGAGTATCAATTCTTTTATTTTTTTTATTTTATGCTATTTTTATTGACTCCAGATCCAAAAGGCAGAAAAACCTAATTGATGGATCATTGTCATAGGTCTGATTAAATAGAAGTATTTGATGATACCGTACACAATTTCACCTTCTTGTGCGTTGCTCTATTGTCCTTCGTGGAACTGACACGATAGCTCTCCAAACGGCTGTGATTTCTTTGATTAAGGTGTCTTTACTGGAAATTATATAATCACCATACTGTTATAGTCATTAAGCATTTTGGTAGCTAAAGCCATTATCATTAGTCTCTTATAATGGTACATTAAGACTAGTGTTTTTAATTAGTGTGCATTGTGCTGCCAAAAACTTTCAGGAAAAGTCTGCTCAAGAAGAAAATGAACAACCACTAATTCGTGTGAGTATACTTCCTTTTAATTTATTCTTATATTTTCCTGTTATATAATTTGATTGATGTGAGGATACATTTTTTGAATATATTATTTTCAGTAATTTTAAAAACATTGGTTTAGGTTCTCTGTTAGAAATACAAGGAGACATTTACTCATGATTAAGTTGGGGATAATATGCATGCTTATAGAGTTAAGCAAACGAATATCACTCGACCAAAACTAGAAACAATCGAGTAAACAACAAATGTTTCTGGCAAGTCTAACGAATGTCGGGGATGGGTCTATATGACTATGTTCGGTTCTTTGAAAATTAAATCCTTTACTAGTTCATATTTCCAAATGTAAAATTAACTATTTCACTTTAATAGTGATCTAGTAACAGAAATTATTTTTGCGTGAAGTGTTACATCATTTTTTATATTGAATTTCACATTCTCTAAACGAATAACGTTATAGCAAAATAAACAATTTTGAACGTGACTTATTGTATTTGCTGGTTGACATTATAATCAGACATTATATTATGAAATTTTTATGTTGTTGTTCTACAATCACAATGAAAAACTCGTAACATGTCGATCTTTAAAAGTGAGAGATACGAAACGCAAGGAAGAGAGTGTAAGTATGGTCATTTTGAATAACATAGAACCTTTACTCTTATATTGGTAGGTTAGGGCCAGTGTTTCTAATTAGTGTGCAATGGGTTACCAAAACTATTAGGAAGGGCCCCCTTAAGATGTGAGCATACTTATTTTTCACGTTAATTATCTTCAGTAATTTTAAAAACAGTGATAATTCATTGTTAGAAATGTTAGGAAACCTTTATTCATGATTCAATTGGAGTTAATATGCATGCAAATAGGGTTGGAAAAAGAATATCACCAGCAAAAACCAGAAACAATCGTGTCAAAAACAAGTGTTGTTTGCGAGTCGAACCGAATGTCGGGGATGGGTCTATATGAGCATGTTATATTTTGCCTAATAAAATCAAACAATATTTGAACCCGCATAAAATTTTGCGAATAATGATAAGGTAGCGACTTTCAGACTATTTTAAGTCCCCTATAGCATACTTAAAGGAATAAGATATCAAATCATTAAACTTATGAACTCACAATAGTAAGAAGAAAAGCTACGGACAAATTGATATAAGTTCGTGTGAACAGGTTTTCAAATTATTTTATTATTTATTTTAATTGATTTAATTATTTAATTAATTTTTCATTTATGGTAATTGTAGCATAATTGTATGAAGATTTGATTGAATTCATTTGTGTTTGGTGCAGAGGTGAAATTGCATTCACGATTTCATCGAAAAACTCCTCATTTACCTCCCAAATTAAAAATCACATTCACATTCAACGTGAGTGTATTTTGATTGTGTATATGTCCCCTTTACAACTCTTGTATTTCTTGGTAGACAAGGAGTGTGGTTCTATTTTTTTCTTCTCTCGCTTTTCTTAATTATCTCATGTATTTCTTTTTGCTACTTGCATAACAATTATTGTAGGGTGATGATGCTGGTGTGGGATGTGACAATTTTGATTGGACTACCGAAGATGAGCTGGAGATTGAGAACTTTAAGCCCTCATCGAAATGTTCAACTGTTCCCGATGGAGAGACCATTAGAGACTTTGGAGAGGTAAGCTTCTGGGCAATTGACTTTTTGTGAGAGTTTATCTTTATGTGAAGTGAATATTACAAAACTAGCAGGACAATCCCCTAAAACTTGAAGGTAATGCAAATACGTTGGGCTTTTCTCATCCCATGATGGTGACCTAAGTGATATGTAACCAACTAAACACATTAAACCAAAGATAGACTAACCTAGCGAGAACATGTAGAAACTTTCAGCCTCTAAGTTCTAAATGACATCAATACCCACTCATGCAATTAAGTCATTAAGATGGGATGAGAAAATCCATCAGCGTTATGATAACTGTGATCACGCCTTGGATGCTGCACGTGGATTGGGCTAAAATAATCATTCTCGCACCTCACAAGGCGGTCATACCTTGGCCAAAATTGGCCACCACGCCTCTGTTGGTGCCCTTTGGATTTCCGCTTTATGCTTCTCTTCCTCATCAAAAATCGGCAAAGTAGTGCAATTGAGAATGTCCTAAAAGTTGTTTTTGGATGGCGCCGACTCCACCGCTGCCACCACTAGAGGGCACCCTTTCACTGTTTTGTCACAACCTCTGCGAACTTCTCTGAATTTAGTGTCCTCATGGGATCAAAATACTTGTCAATACAAATAAACACCAACAATCATCTCATGATCTCCATCAAATTTTTGATGTCATTTTTTAAAATACTCCTCGCTACCAAGATTACAAATTTTCCTTTGGATAAGAAGTGGTTTAATACCAATTGATAGAAAATGATTTTTTTATAGAATAAACTGAACAATTTTTATCTTAAATAAATAGGACCGAATCTGATTTACAAACAAATTTGCATAGTTCACAAAGGAATGCATAAGATTAACAATCTCCTATTGAAAATTTGAGAGCCTCTAGTCTCTCCCTTGAAAGATATTAGAGTCTTGGATCTCTCCCTCCCCATAACCACTTCTTAATTATCTCATGTATTTCTTTCTGCTACTTGCATACAAATTATTGCAGGGTGATGATGATAGTGTGGAGTTGGACAATATTGATTGGACCACCGAAGATGAGCTTGAGATTGAGAACTTTCAGCCTTGACCCAAATGTTTAATTGTTCCCAATGGAGAGGTAAGCTTCTTAGCACTTGTCTGTTGGTGCGAGTTTATCTTTATGAGCAGTGACTATTACTAAAATAGCAGGCCAGTTCCTTGAAAATTGAATGTAGAGCCAATAGGTTGGCCTTTTCTAAGTCCATGTTATTCACCTAAGTGATATGTAACTAGCTAAACACATTAAACCAAAAGATAGTCTTACCTAGCGAGTCCATGTTGGTAAAGAAAGCTTTGAAAATTGAGACCCTACAAAATAAATTTTGTGAATTTTATCAATGTTTTCAAAACTAGACCAATCATTGAAAAAGTGAAGACAATACTTCAAGGTTCAATGCTATGTTGCAAATAGCACTGCTATAATAACGAAAAGAGATTTCCACCCCACCGTGATGCTTTTGCGCGTCCGCCTTTCGCAGAGCGATGTCGAGTATTAGCGGCAATTGCAGCCACTATTTGGGTCTGTCTTTCCAAATTTTTGTTTTTCTCTAAAGTTGCATGTTATTTTACTAATTAACACGATTTGAGGATTAATTAACGTGATTTTACAGTGAAAAAGTTCCTTAAACCATCCTACTTCTTTCATGTTCCATTTTTGTCCTCTCTCTCTCTCTCTCCCTCCCTCCCTCCCTCCCTCCCTCTCTCTCTCTCTCGTGAATAGAGGATTAGTGCTACTATTTAGACTTTAGAGTATCAATTTAATTATTTTGAATGTTATTGGTGTTGATTAATTGTTTTGAAAGTTAGTGACACTTGAATTTAAATTATTAAGTAAAGGGTTATGACTACCCTTTTGAACTTATATTAGGCTTAAATACAGTTTTGGTCACCCAAGTTTCACCAACTCACGATTTTGATCCCCCAAGTTTAAATTTCACGAATTTGATTCCCCAAGTTTCTCAATTTGTAAAATTAGGGTCCTCCACGAATCTGGTCAAAATTGATGCCAAAATGGCTTTTTTATATTAAAAATTGTTATTTTTATTTTAACAAGGGGTGAAAATCATTTCACATATTTGAAGAAGACCAAATTAGTGGGGGACCCTGATTTTACAAATTGGGAAACTTGGGGGATCAAATTCGTGAAATTAAAACTTGGGGGATCAAAATCGTGAGTTCGTAAAACTTGGGGGACCAAAACTGTATTTATTCCTTTATATTATTAAGCATTTATGACTACCATTGAAAATTTGTTCTATTGCTATCATGAGTGTGCCGTATGCCAAAACTATCATCGTACCCTTGGCACCCTAACATTTTCTCTGTTTTTATTTCTTCTAAAGAATTATGCACAGAACCCATACTGATTTGGCGCCCTTCTCTCATAAACTTGTCTCTGTCACTGTCGCCATAAAACCCAACGGCAACATGATAACTGCCATCGCGCTTTGAATACCGCATTGGCTTTTGGCTAAAAATGCCATTTCGCACCTTCTTGATTCGACTTTAATTTATGCTTCTCTTCCTCATCAGATATCGGGATGAGATCCTTATCCTTCAGTTTATAACGCCAAAGTAGTGCAATCGAGAGTGTCCTAAAAGTCGTTTGGGGATGGCGCTGATTTCACTGCTGCTACCATTGGAGGGCACCATTTCACAGGTCCAACACCCAACAACTTATTGGAATTTAGTGTCCCTTTTGATTTTGTGTAGTTTTTGATTTTTGAATTAAAGCTTTGTTCTTTAAAAGTAGCGAACATTAAAAAACTAGCATGCCAATTCCCTGAAACTTCATGGTAATGCATCTACATTGGCCTTTTATCATTCCATGCTAGTGATCTTAGTGATATGAAACTAACTAAACACAATACACCAAAAGATTGAGTAACCTAGCTTGTCAATGTAGATAAATAAAACACTTCATCAGCTACACTTATTTATTCCTAAATAGATATTGTACTTTTCCCTCTCTCTCTCTCTCTCTCACTCTTTCACTCCACTTCAACAACGCAGCTAAAAAACTTTAGCAACCAAATTTTCAACGTTCATCAACGACATTTTCAATATTTAGATCCATCTCTCTTTTCAATGCTGCCACAAATTTCCATTCTTAATTAGACAACACCAAATTGAAGTCCATTGTAACTTACAATTCCCCTAATAGATACACTGCCTTAAACTATGTGTATTTTTCCCTATTTTATTATGTTTTTCTAAAGTGAGGCACGTATTAATTCATTTAAAGAATCCAAGTAATTGTGGTACTCGACCCAAATAAACTATCGAATAGATTAATGGAACCAATTTATTTAACTATTTGAACCTTTTGTTTATGGATTCTTAATGCAGGGAGAATTTCAAAATCTTTAATGAAGAACAATGATTCAGAATCGGATGAAGAAGTGGTTGCTGCAATTGCACATTCATATTGTTTTTCTAATGATAATAACGAAAATGTTGATTGTGGTGAAGATAAGGATTGTTATGAAAATAACAAGGGTGATGATAGTGTTACATAATGAGAACTCTAATCATAAGGGCAGTGCTGTTTTTGCTCCTCCAACAAAGAAGGTAACTTATATTTCTTTTTGAAATATTTACATTTTGGGCTAGAAACCATTAATATTATTTGCTTAAACATCAATATATTGTTTATTTTCACAAACTCAAATATTTTTAAATTTGAAATTGTATTTTTCTCATATTCATGATTATCTTTCAAACTATACACTTAAATAGAATGCAAGTTTACTCGAGGTATCAGCTTCAACTTTGAGAAAAGAAAGGTGCTATAAAAGGTTCCATCTGAATAGGAATCCAACTGAGAAGTAGAGTACAAACTGCAGAAGAATGGAGGATCAATAAGGTATGTAGTGAAATTTAAAATAAATATTACTAGGTGTTTAATTTTTTTCCTAATTGATAAAGTAAAAATTGACTATCCATAAGTGTATTAACTCAAACCTTAACTATTTTGGATTGTGGTGACGTTTGAAATTATAGTTTCAGTCATAGATGTTGACTCCTCAAAATCTTTGTGTTGCAGGGAGTCATAGACAAACATTCTAGAAATTTCAACTGTGTTGTGATTCAAAAGACGCCTCAAAAACTGGTATATAGAGATTTCAATTGCGATTGTGAAGTGTTGTTCTTTCATCCTAGTTTTTTCGAAAATTTTCTTGCACTATTGTTGGTGTAATATAAGTTGTACCAATTTAAATTATTTTTTATTAATTAATATTTTCATATGTAAAATCAACTATTTCACATGAATATAATGATCTAGCAGGACATTTTATTTATTTTTATTGGGTTACATCATTTTCTAAATTGCTTATGACATATTCTAAACGAATATCGTTATAGCAACATAAGTTGTCTCGAACATGTCTTCTCGTATTTGCTGGTTGACATTACGATCAGTCATTATTTTCTGAAATTGTTATGTTCTCCAGTAAGAGATCGGCCTAAATGAATGGCTCAAAATAAGTGAACGGAGGTCAGACATGGATCATCGCTAGAGTCTAAACATACACATAATCTTTCCATGGGCCTCTATTTTGACCCAATTGCAATCTCGGGGAGTACGAATTTGCCCCTCGGCATCGCCAACAAATACGGCGTCTGAACCACATCTTTTGGAAGAGCAACTATCACTCGAGACACCAGAATCAGAGTGACTTCCCCCTCGGACCTTAGTTTCAATTCCTACATGGCTCTTTCGTCCTCTCCAGCAGAACGACTCGGAGAATTCTCCCTTGAAGTATCTCTCTAATCTTTGGAGTAGTTTTCTCCTTCCTGGACCGGTCTGGGTGAACGACCTCGTCCGAAGAAAGACGTCGTAGGGGGTAGGAGGATGTCTCTACGAATGAACCAACCAACATCTAGCCAAGAAGTTGCTAGAGCGAGCGGCCAACGGAGGGAAATAAAAGCAAAGAAAGAAAGGGAACTTGCGAAAATACCTAGTTGTAGAAAAACTGGCACTCATCAAGAGTAGGAATACCTCGGAGGATCTCAGACTAAATGTCTATGTCAGCCAATCAATTAAACACGGAGCACCAAATGGACAAATGAGGAAAGGGTATCCCTATTTATACTAAGACGAGGAACACGAATGGGCAGAATCGCAAACGACATGACCATAATTGGTAGTAATTATGAGGCACGAGAAACAAGAACTTATCGAGGATTCTTTTATGACGTGACACTTCGGTAAACCCTGAAGCTATCCTCACTACAAGTATAAGGTTGATTTGCTACGAACATTTCCGACGGACAAATATTTTGTCGCTATTTGTGACAAAAGTTTCGTCGCAACTAGACGTTTCAATTTCCTCCAAATGTTCCCGACGGATTTTAAAGTCGTCGCTAATTTCCGACGGAAGTTTGCGTCGGAAATCCGTCGCAAACTGTCAAATTTTGTTTAAACAAACTTTGGATCCTCGAACCCTCATTTCTCCTCCCTCACTCACCGTAAACAGAACCCCTTCTCTTCCTCACTCGCTCCTCATTCGACATCCAACCCATCACCGCGCTGGAAATCCTATACCCGTCAACCATGGCGTCGTTCTCCTTCCATTTCTCCCTCTCTCAGCGCCTCAAGACCCAAACCTCAAACCCCCGGTTCCCTCCTTCTCTCAGCAACGAAAATCAAAGCTTCTTCTCAGCCATTCACCTTCTCTCAGTGCCTCTCCTCTATTCTTCTTCTTATTTGTAAGTGTTTTTCTTCTATTTTACTTCTATTTGATAGAAAACTCCCAATTTTTTGTTGAATCAAACTCCTAATACTGTCATTCTTCTTCCTATCTTCTCCTTGGCATTCAGTAGTTGGCCTAATTGGTTGAAGCTTCCAGGTAACTATTGCAACATTCAAACATATTTTTTTAGGGTTTTATTGTTGATTGGACTTAGAATCTGTAGCTGGTGATTTGACTCTATATTTGTTGATGAAACCCATTCCATAAACATCCATTGAGGGACTGGAAGTTTCGGGTTACTGATTTTGGGTTGGCTATGACCTTTAGTTTGTGGGTTATTGATTTAGGACCAAGTTTCCAATAAGAATGTGATATGTTAATATAAAGATGATAGTTGTTGGCTGAGTTAGAAGTTAATGGTTGATGGCTTATTTATATGTTAATATCAATCTCATGGAATGGTGGTTTTGTATTGCTATTTTGTTTTTTCAGCTACTCGATGAGGCTCAATCGCACATACTTGTTGGAAGGGCCATCAGACATTACTAGGCAGCTGCTGATTCCATGGCTTCTGAATTTCTTCACATGGTCAGTGACTCAATCCCTCTAGTCATTTTTTTATCACTTCATAGTCAAGCCCTGCTTTCTACAATGGTCCTATCCCATGTTGTGCTCTTTCTTACTGTGGGGAAGTTGAGCATATGATTGCTTTGGATAATTTGAGGAACTTTTAATAGAGAGAACTTTTGAAGAACCGAACGAGTTCATTCCTCTCATCATTTCGGCCTCCATGTTTGGCGTCGAGGTGAGGCGAATCCTGGTAGGCCAAGGGAGTTCCGCCGACATCTTTTCCGAGACCTCATCCCCAAGCTCGGCCTCTCCCTTACCGACTTAAGCCCTTATCTTGGGATGGATTTGTCCGGGTTAGGGGAGGAACGAGCCCATCCTATAGGCTACCTCGATGTCATGGTGACCTATGGTCAGAAGAAGCTCGCTCGCACTATCAAGACAACGTTCTTAATAGTGCCACTAATTACCCCGTATCACTGTATTGTGGGAAGACCGACTTTAGCCAGGCTCGGCGCCGTCGCCTCCATAGTACATCTGAAGATGAAGTTTCACTCGCTAGCGGGCAACATCATAAATGTGTTGGCCGACGTTAACTCCGTGGAAAGATGCCAATATCTTGTTCTCGAAGGCACCCAGCGCAGGCTGCAAGAGCTCCCCAGCTTCCACCAACCACTGCTCAGGTATACCTCACTGAGGTCGACGCCCGCTACGACCCGGATAGCTCTGAGGACGAGGATTGCAACGAACTAGCCAGGGAACTTAAGAAAAAGATCAAACACCCTGAGCCACAGGGTGAGTTCCTTGAAGTTCCGCTGGGCGATGACCCCACGAAGACTATTAAAGTAGGGGCCGAGCTCACCGAAGCGGTCAGAGAAAGCTTAATTGCGTGCTTGCGACGAAACGTCGTTCTGTTCGCCTGGTCCGCGTTGGAAATGCCCGGGATCCCCCTGGAGGTAGCGTGCCATCACCTGGCGGTCAACCCCGAAGCCAAGTGTGTGGCACAACGACGTCGAGCCCAGAGTGAGGAGAATGTCGATGCAGCGGCGAAGGTTGTGGCCAACCTCCTGTCTGCGGGTTTCATAAAAGAGGTTAAGTACACCACCTGGCTGTTCAACGTGGTACTGGTCAAGAAGAGCAACGGGAAATGGAGAATGTGCGTAGACTATACTGATCTCAATAAAGTGTGCCCTAAAGATGCCTTTCCCGTCCCAAGCATTGACAAGCTCATGGATAACGCGTCCGGCTACCAACTCCTGTCCTTTCTGGATGCCTACTCCGGATATAACCAAATCGTAATGAATCCCCCGGACCAGGAGAAAATAGCTTTCATGGCGAGCCAGGGGAACTACTGTTACAGGGTCATGCCTTTTGGGCTTAAGAATGCAGGGGCCACTTACCAGCGTATGATGAATAAGGTTTTCTGGAGCCAAATCGGCAGAATAGTCGAGGTCTATCTCGACGACATGATTCTGAAAAGCAAGGCGGATGAAGGGCACTTGGCCGACTTACAGGAAATCTTCCACAAGGCAAGGAAAAACAACCTCAGGTTCAACCCTGAAAAGTGTACTTTGGGTGTCAGGGCGGGGAATTTTCTTGGTTTCTGCTTAACTGAGAGAGGGATTGAGGCCAATCCTGATAAATGCAGAGCCGTGACCGACATGCGTCCCCTAACCACCAAGAAGGAAGTGCAGAAACAGACAGGCATGATTGCCGCCATCTCCAGGTTTGTATCCAGGGCGGCCAATCGTTCACTCCTCTTTTTCAAAGTCTTGAAGAAGGGCATAGAATTTAAATGGACGCTCGAGTGTGAGAACGCTCTCACCGATCTCAAGCAAATACAGTCTGAACCCCCAATACTGCTGAAACTAGTCGAGGGTGAAACACTTTATCTGTACCTCGCTGTAGCCGAGGAAACGGTGAGCGCAGTCCTGATCCGGGAAACAGAAGAAGGGCAGCGACCAGTGTACTTCGTGAGTAAGGTGCTGCAGGGGGCCGAGTCCCGATACCAAAAGATTGAGAAGGTGGCCTTAGCCCTGGACGTGGCCGCTAGAAGACTAATTAAGATCGTACATCGTAGCTCACCAAATCGTTGTCAGAACGGATCAACCAAATCGGCAGATTTTGCACTAACCCGACCTCGCACGAAGATTCATCAAGTGGGCCGTAGAATTGTTTGAGTTCGGCATCAAATATGAGGCCCGATTCGCCCTCAAGGCTTAGGTCTTGGCCTATTTCATTGCGGAAATGACACCATCACTCTCCGAGATGACTCCTTTACAATGGAAGCACCACGTCGACGGTTCATCAAAATCAAAAGGCAGTGGAGCGGGGCTCATCCTCGAGAACTCCGAAGACCATCGAGCTGAACACGGATTCGCTACTGTCTCCCAAGTCAAAAAGGACTTCGTGACAAACGACCCCATTCTTCAATGGTACCTGGAACGGGTACGGGAGTTGTTCCTTCGTTTCAAGCAGGTACAATTGAAGCATGTGCCTCGGACGGAGAATGCCCGAGCTGATGTCCTAGCCAAGCTGGCTAGCACAAAGCCACCGGATAATTTACGGAGCATTATTCATGAAAACCTGAAGACTCCGAGTGTTGACCTGTCCACGACCTCTGTATCCGATGTCAACGTCATAACGGGGGACGCAGGGTGGATACAACCCATCAAAGATTACATTGAGCTCGGGTGGAACCAACCGACCCCAAGGAAGCCACTACAGTCCGGCGCTGAGCAACATCTTACTCCATCATAGATGGGAAGCTCTTCCGACGCGATTTCTCCACTGCCCTTTTGAAGTGCGTAGAAAGGGAGGAAGCCAGGTATGTGCTCAATGAAATTCACGAAGGTATCTACGGTCAGCACCTAAGGGCACGGGCCCTAGCGAAGAAGGCCCTCAAGGCAGGTTACTACTGGCCGACCATGATGAAGGACGCCTCCGACCTCGTCAAAAGTTGCGACACCTGCTAGGGATACGCCGACGTCCACCATCCACACCTAGTCGAACTCTCTTCCCCGTTGGCAGCATGGCCGTTCAACCAGTGGGGAAGAGACCTCCTCGGACCTTTCCTGCCTGGCCGAGGCTGGGTCAAGTACTTAATCGTCGTCGTCGACTATCTCACCAAATGGATCGAAGCAGAACCACTCTCCCAAGTAACTGCCAACAATTGCATCAAGTTTGTCAAAAAGAATATCCTGACCAGATTCGAGGTCCCCTCCATGGTAATCAATGACAACGGGACACAGTTCGTCGATAAGGGATTTTGAAAGTTGATGACGGATCTGAACATCAAGCAACACTTCACCTCCGTCGAACACCCTCAAACCAACGGACATGTCGAGTCAGCAAACAGGGTCGTGCTCATGGGTTTGAAGAAAAGACTGAAAGGGACGAAAGGAGCGTGGCCCGATGAACTGCCATATGTCCTCTGGGGATATCGAACAACCCCGCATTCCACCATCAACGAGACCCCCTTTAGAATGACGTATGGAACCGAGGCAGTCATCCCAGTGGAAGTTGGAGAATCTACGTGGAGGACTCTCTACCCTCTCAGCCACGATGCAAACGACAAAGCTGCAAGAGAAGAACTAGACCTCGTGCAGGAAGTTCGGGATAAGGCACAACTTGCCAAGACATCGTGCAAGAGAAGTCCACTGCAGCTTCGAACCCTCTTGACTCCGAGCTTAAATGCTCAGTCGAGACAAAATTGACTCCAAGCTTAAATGACCAATCAAGATCTACTTGATTTCGAGCTTAAATGCTCTGTCAAGCTTTTTTGCAGGAAGGCCCATGGCAACTCAAGCTCGCCACCGAGACCTAATCTCACAACCTCCAACGTCGGAAAGTGATGATTCCCACCTTACTGTACTGGAAACCAAAGGGGGATCGAAGACCCAGTTCCTGAAGCCGAGTCCGACCTCAGCAACTCGACCTCGACTTGGGGGGCCACTGTTCCGGACTGGGCCAAACCCTTCAAAGGACTTGGACCCGGCCCATTTCCGTACTCTGCCGCGCCCGTATCCACACTTGACCAGCAGCCAGCGGTCAGAACCTGTCCACCCAATCCAACGGTTTGGGTATGGCGCCGCTGTCTATAAATAAATGAGAAACCCTCCATTTCCAGGTACGCACTCATTTCTCTCCTAAAATACCTCTTCTCTTCCCTTGCTGACTTAAGCATCGGAGTGCTTGCAGGTACCCCACACGAGGCGCGGGAGAAGATCATGTCGGCCCATCCGAGGTCAACAACCATCCATTTGAGGTCAACTCTCAACCATCGCAGAGCACCCTACCTTGAACTCCACACCCGTACTCTGATACCGAACAATTTTCATTAGTGTTAAAGTGCTAAGGTACGAAAGAGATAGGTGAGTGGAAGGTGAAATCAAATGAGAAAGAAATAGGAGAATTATAGGGGGAGTATGTCAGAAAATCAGAGATGAAAGAAAAGAACAAAGGAAAATTACCAAGAAAGAAACTATAGGGGTACAATTGTGTTGGAGGTGGAGATAGATGAAAATTGTCTATTGAGAATCATGCTCGCAAATTTTGTTATGTATTGATATCGCTATTAAATAGTAGCTAAACCGTAGCGGTGATTGGTTGATTTAAAGTTCATTATAGTCTATATTGTGAAGCTAATATGTATAGATATCACGATTAAATAGTAATTTAGATGTACGATTTAGTTTCTTTTTTCTTTTAAATTACCAACAGATTCTCGACGAAAAATTCCGTCAAAATTGGGTTGTGACGACGAATCTTGTGACTAAAATTTTGACGTATTTACGACGTATTAGTGACAGAAAAGTCAGTCACTAATTTTTTACGATGAGTATTTTTGCGGAAAAATTTTTCCGTCGGAAATGGCCCTTAAGTGTAATAAGTTACAAAATGTTATGAAATTGCCTTAAGTTCTTCGCATGAACTGCTATTTATAGAGTTTCAAGTAAGTAACTATTTCGTTGCATGATGCACACTAGTAATTAATGAAAGCGAGTAAAGTCTATACTGACTAGTGGTCGACGATGATCAATGCCACGAGTCCTATGGCGTCTGGATTCTTTGCACTTGTCCCTGCGTGTTGAATCTTATCTAAGGCAAATATAATATAACTTTAAGTATACCTATTTTGAGAATCTTAATAAACCTATTTTGAGTATAGAACTTTAATATTAGGATTTTTGAAAAAGAACCATATGTCATAAAAAAGGTAAATATATTATTTTACAAAATGTAAATAGAACTATTCACTTAATTTTTTAGGAAGCTTATTCTTTTTCTTTTTTACTGTGCATTTGTTTCTTATCTATAAATATCAAAAATCATACTCCAATCTTTATTTGGGATATACTATAAAGGGAAATACATATTTATTTAACAATAAATAGAAAGAATAAGATTTCGTTGTTTTATATTTTAGTTGATAATATAAAATATCTAAGATATCGACCACGTTTTTTACAGATGAAAAAAAAAATAATTTTAATGTCAAATAATTTCAAGATTAGTTTGTAGAAATATTTAGTAAAAGCATAACTTCATTTTTGTTTGGCTGGTCTTTAAATTATTTTTAAATTCTGATTTTTTAAAACATTGAAACATAAATTTTCAGCTTTTAAATTTTCAGCTTCACTGTCAATTATCAAATGACCAAATTGTTATAGGCGAAAAACTTTTTAATGAATTGACGACTTTTTGCCAATTGATCATTAGCGACAATAATTTAGTGTAGACCAACCATTTGATTACAAACAATGCCTAGTAAAAACAAAAAATAAAAATTAAAAGTAGTTTGGCTTTTCTTAACACAATTATTACTATGTGGCTATTTAATCCAAATTTCTTTTCCCCCCATTCCTATTTCGCAACTACCAATGATTTCACAGTTCTTGAATCTATAACGTACACGATTCTCCAATTTCTCTAGTTTTACAATCTTGAATAAGTAGACCTTGTTTAGTTTCTTAGTTGAAAAGGCTATTTTCTGTCGTTTGAAGCTAAGATTGGGTTAAAAATAATGAGAGTACTCAATTTACATTTTTAAACTGTTGTGATGCTTTGATCCAAAGAGAATAATATATTTTGTGTAATTTTATTGTATAGGCATTATCTCACTGCACGAGAAAGTATTGAGAGCACTTCCATGAATACTAATGAAGAAGATGAGCTGGATTTGGAGCTAAGATTGGGTTAAAAATAATGAGAGTACTCAGTTTATTATGGGAGATCCAGTTTTTAGTTATTTTTAAGAATAACTACATTTTCTTTAAAATACCTAAATGCCAAGGACAAAGGACAAATGCTCTATGCTGGATCATTTGAAGTAATGGTTAGATATGGAGCAAATGTTACTATTGGGCAGGTTGTGATTAAAGAAAATTGTGTTGTGCGAGAACATACAAAAGATTGAAATCAACAAAACAAGGAGGAGATGGGCACACAAGAGAAGTTATTCCTTGATCAGATCTATGTGATTCACCCAGCAATTAATACAAGGGAATATAAATTTGTGGAAATTCTTCTTAGAAAGAGGACGACAGTCATTTAATCAAGAACATTTCTAGTTTCATAATGTTCCAAGACGAGAACATGAGACTGTTCGAGAATCAATAAGATATAATATAATGCAAACTCATCAAGAAAAACAGTAAATAATTGTTACTTACATTCCATTCCATCTTCCATTTTGTCGACCTAGACGCGAGCTTACATTTACAATTCGAGCACCAACAATGGATGGTTTCATCAAAGGAATAATGGCTTCATTCATTATTCCAATAGCAGATGCTTATTGCCTTATTCTATTAAAATCAGAGTGCATGGAATAAAGCACATTTTAGAAACAGACCAGAATAGTTTCCTGAAACCACTCAACAAAATGGTTGATGATAAATCACACCAAAACCACATTGTTTGAAAGCCTTAATTGATTTAGCACCATCACTAACATCTCTTGATGTCAGTATAACAGTCAACCCATAAGAAGCAAATGGTCTACAAATGTCAAATCCAATTCCTTTGTAACCACAGCAATAGTTTCCTTGGACCACCACTACATATACTAAAAATCAATTAAAATTAAATAATAGTATTGCAGTGACTTTGAGAAACCTCCATTGAAGATCAAAAGGAACACTAGGATTTGTAGACATAGAAATGAACTTACAGTGACTTTGAGAAGCCTCCATTGAAGTTCAAAACCAATCCTTCTAGAGATTGAGCATTAGAGTTCCAAGATGAGAAACGAATTGCTCACCTCGATAAAGATAGGGTTCGAAAAACGAATTGCTTACACATAATAAGCGTTAGGGTCCGAAGATAAAAAATGAATAGCTAGAAGCTTTGTAAAAATTGAGATCTCAAAAAGCTTTCTAAGAAGAGAAAAACGAATTCTATCAACTATTGAGATCTTGGATTAAACCTAGGAACTTTTGTGTGGTTGACTCATGATTGATTTAGGTATATTGAAGAAGCCATTATTATTCTTTGTAATAATTGTAGACATGAATTAAGGTTTGTCTTTGTTGCAAGAAACTTGTTGAGAGATCAAAACTTAATTGCCCAACTGTACTCTGCTGCAGATTTTTCCTCCAAAGTGAATCAAGGTTTTTTCTTTAATGCTTTCTTGGTAATCAATTGTGTTGGAGGTGGAGTTAGATGAAAATTGTCTATTGAGAATTGTGCTTGCAAATTTTGTTATATTTATTGATATCGCTATTAAATAGTAGCTAAACCGTAGCGGTGATTATTAGATTAAAAGTTCATTATAGTCTTTATTGTCAAACTAATATGTATTGATACCACTATTAAATAGTAATTTAGATGTAAGATTTAGTTTCTTTTTTTTTTTTAAATTACCAACAGATTCTCGAAGAAAAATTCCATGAAAATTCGCTTGCGACGATGAAACTTGCGACGAAAATTTGACGTATTTGCGACGTATTAGTGATGGAAAAGTCCGTCGGAAATTGTTAACGATGAGTATATTTGCGACAAAATTTTTTCCATCCGAAATAGCTCTTATGCGTAATAAGTTACAAAATGTTATGAAATTGCCTTGAGATCTTCGTATGAACTGCTATTTATAGAGTTACAAGTAAGTAACTATTTCGTTGCATGATGCACACTAGTAATTATTGAAAGCGAGTAAAAACTATACTGACTAGTGGTCGACGATGATCAATGCCACGTGTCCTTTGGCGTGTGGATTCTTTGCGGTTGTTCCTACGTGTTGAATCTTATCCATGGCGAATATAATAAAACTTTAAGTATACCTATTTTGAGAATCATAATAAACCTATTTTGAGTATATAACTTTAATATTAGGATTTTTGAAAAAGAACCATATGTCATAAAAAAGGTAAATATAGTATTTTACAAAATGTAAATAGAACTATTCACTTAATTTTTTAGGAAGCTTATTCTTTTTCTTTTTTAGTGTGCATTTACTTTTTGTCTATAAATATAAAAAATCATGTTCCTATCTTTATTTGAGATATACTATAAAAGGGAATAAATATTTATTTAACAATAAATAGAAAGAATAAGATTAATTTGGTTGTTTTATATTTTAGTTGATAATATAAAATATCTTAGATATCGACCACGTTTTTAACAGATGAAAAAATAAATAATTTTAGTGTCAAATAATTTCTAGATCAGTTTGTAGAAATATTTAGTAAAAGCATAACTTCTTTTTTGTTTGTGTGGTCTTTAAATTATATTTAAAGTCTGATTTTTTAAAACATTGAAACATAAATTTTCAGCTTTTAAAACATCGAAACAAAGTATTAAAAAAACAACTTAATTTTTTTATATTTTCTGAAAAAATCATCATATATCCATTTTTAGATTATAACTTTAATCTCAACCTTTCTAATAAATAACTATAATTCATCAATAAGGTAAATATATTATTTTACAAAATCTAAAAATGACTATTCATTTAATTTTTTGGGTAGCTGTGTTTTTCATTGCGCATTTATTTGTTATCTATAAATATCAAAAATTATAATACAGCTATCCTTTTTCGAGATATACTATAAAAGGATAGATATAAAATGTTTTTCGAAAACAATAAATAGAAAATATAGGATTTGGCTTATCTATTTTAGTTGATAATATAAACTATCTAAATCATTGATGATGAAGCCAATGAGAACACATTTTTAACAAATTGAATATGGAATTAATAATAATAACATTCATGATTATTTTTTGGTAAATGTATTCAATTTATGCTCTAAATGAACTATTTTTTTTAAATAGTTCTCGTTAGTCAGTTTTAAACTTCTCTTTAGCAAAGGAAAACCTTGCTTCTCCATAACTGCGATGATCGATCTCTTTCTGTGGTAAACAATTTGGTTTTGTTTATACCAAATGTTCTCTTTCACTACCATCCCTCCCTCATGTTTTCATTCAATTCTTTTTACTTTTTATTTTACTTTCTATGCCTTTTTGAATACGCCAAAGGCACCAAAACCTAATTTCGAGGTCATTCTTACAAGTCTGATTATATGGAAGTCATAATAACTTACACAACTTCACTATCTATGTTATTTGTCGTTGCTCTATTGTTCCTCTTCACAACGACTATGAATTCATTGTGTTCGGTACCTGGACTTTGGAAGCAGCTGTGTCCGGGGTACATTATGATGTGCTTCTGAAGATTTGAAGATGGACTTGGGATGGTTGAAGATTGGCCTCGGACAGACCGAGGTTGATTACGTGCGAGCATCGGGCGGGGGGTACCTGCAAACACTCTGACGCTCATGTCAGTAGGTATAAGAGAAGAGGTATGCAAAGAATGAGAAGGTAATGAAAGCGTACCTGGGAACGGAGGGTTGTACCTCTATTTATAGACAGAAGTGTCGTACGTGAGGCGTCAGATTCGGGAGTTTAGATTCTGGTCGTTGGATGCAGATGCTTGATAGTGGGGCGAGCGTCGGGTTATTTCAGATGTAGAATTGGGCCAAGCCCAAGCCTTGTGATGTTTTGGCCCAGTCTAGAACAATGGCCCCCCAAGTCGAGGTCAGCCGAAGGATGAGGTCGGCCTTGGCTTTGATTAGACCGTTGCTTTTGAAGTGATGATTGTTGGGCCACGTGTCAACTTACGAGTGGGGGAACAGGGATGTGACTTTTGGAGAGATCGAGGGTGTCCTATCGCACTGCACTGATGGGACGCATTGAAGAGGCGTGTCGCTTCGTATCTCGCCCCTATATAAGACGAGTTGAGGATTCGTTCTTCACTTTGCTTCATTTCTGAAATTAATTCCCTGTGAGAGCTCTGAGTGATCTGAAAGTGTGCGATTCTCCGACCACCGTGCTGCGTCGTGCATTCTGTGGTTTCTGACAAGGCGAGGTCATTACCCACCGTCCTGAGTACAACATTCAAGTTGAGCTTAAAAAGTCTTCTGTAACCGAGTGTAGTTTTTCTCTTCCGAACAATTTAGATGCTTTTGAGTTATAATGCTTTTGTCTGCAGCCGACGTCGCCGCTCCGGAGACCGTCGCTGCTTCGTGCCTCATGGGGAGGAGATGGACCATTCTCGGGCTTTCCGAGGCTAAGATCAATGCGTTCTAGACATAGATAGTGATGGTGCCGTCCTCCCAGGGTGGATCCAGGATTTTAAGCTAGGGTGTTCCTTTTTCTTCAACGATTTAACAATTATACGATTTTACAAAAAAAAAATGATAGAGTAATGTTCTAAAAAAAATCAACGATAAAGTAATGTTCCAAAATGAAGAATCTTTTAATCCAAGTCTAATTGCATTTTCCTCTCTCTCATCGATTGATAATATCTAAATCGTCGATTGTGCTAAAAACATCCTCCTCCACGAATGTCACCAAACAATCATTAAGACAAGAAACATCACCAGATACAGCCTTAATTGCCCATTTAGAGCCTCTACAACAGTAAAACCACACACACGTGTTTCCCCTTCCCCTCTTGCCTCTTCAATCCCACCCAACATCTTGATCATGCAACATAAACTAATCTAAACAAGCTCAACCGGATTCATAATGAACTCGAATGTGTGACAGAATTTCATATACATTTATGTGGAATTCAAAATTAGGTATATCTTAAGATTGAAATAAGAAATGCAATAATGAAAGAGAAAGATCAATATAAAAGAGAAGTTATATGTTTTGGATTTTTCAAGCAAGAAACAACTGAAATATAAGCATACTATCCTTACGGTGTCCTGAGAAAATAAGAAACAATTGGCACAAAGAAGAAGAATCACGAAAGAAGAAGAAGAATGAAGTGACTGTGTGAAGAAAAAGGAAGCTGTTTTGGGGGTTAATGAACGACGTCGTTTAGTGAAATATGAGGGTTAATGAAATTTGCTGAAAAAAAACTAATAGTGTGTTCCCTAGGATTTGAACTCAGGACCTATTGTGTAAAATATGGGGGTATTACCACTAAGGCCAGGATGTTTGGGTATTCCTGGGAACACCAAGAACACCATATAAATCCGCCCCTGTCGTCCTCCCCTTGCAGATAAATGGTTCGATCAAAGAGCGAGGAGACACAACCTTTTGTTCCTCTTGGTATGCCGATCTTGAAGAGGTCGGCCGAAGGCAACCCGGTGCCGGCTCCCATGGGAGCCCCATCGCTGCTTTCTTGCACGTATGCAAACTCGTCCGCGAAGTCGGGTGCTTTGATTTCGTCTAGAGAAGTGATTACCAAACAGGCGTCCGAGGGTACAGTGGAAGAGAATACCGAGGATATTTCACGGAGCCGAAAACCCGTAGTTGTAATAGAGGAACACGAGGAAACAGCCGAGGAGGTCTACAATTGGGTTTCTACCATGATTTGGAACATTTATCCGAGGATGAAGCCGGACAAGCCTGTCTCTTATTTCGAGCAGTATATCGCTGCACCCGCCGACCAGAGCTGGAAATTGTTGGGAGTCGACAACATTCCGCTGTGTACTAAACACGACGGCATCGGCTTCTTCTTTTATTAGGGTGCATTGGAGACCATGGGGGCTCGAATCCATTTTAATGAATTTCAGAAGGATGTTTTTTGTTTTCTGCACGTGGCCCCCTCACAATTGCTGCTGAATAGTTGGGGATTCATGTCTGGTTTTGAGCTGCTCATGGAGCACCTCGGGAGGGTACCTTCTGCTTAAGTCTTCTTCTGTCTCTTCAACGTGTTTCATTCTCCAGTGTCGGGGTCAGGTAGGACGAGACAAGGCCACATCGGCTTCCGTGGCCACTTAGAACATTCTAATTTTACGCCGGCCAATGATTCAAATAAAGATTTCTAGTCGGTATTCTTCTTCGTATCAGCTTCAAACAATGCAGCGAGGCGGTCGATTGGAGACTTTGAGGGCAGAAAGATGTCTAAGGAACATTTCCCTGTCTTGGACTCGGGAGCATTTTGTCCTAGATGGCGAGGTAATCGGGACCAAATCCTAAGCAGGGAAGTCGTGGTTGTTGAGGGGAGATTATGCGGCTTCCTACAAGATGATCTATCGGTGGGGAAAGGTTTTGGCTAAGAAAGGCCTGAAATTTCACTGTGGCTTTATGCTTGACGCCCTTGCCGATTCTGAGGCCAAGCTGAAGAGTTACTTTAATACCTGTACTTGCCTCATCTTGAATTTCCTTTTTGATATTTTACCATGATCTGAGTTGGTCTCGGGAATACTTTGATGTCGGTCCTGACCATGTTTGTTACTTTGCAGGTAAAATGGATGATCTTGATGCTATCTTGAACGAGTCCACTATTGATATGTCCGTGCATGTGAATATGCTGGAAAAGATATCGGATAAGAAGAAAAAGACGGGGCCGACGTCTGGTGCCGCCCTAACGTCAATGCCACACAATCCTAGTCTTTCAGGGAGAAGCATTTTTCTGACAAACTCCCAAAGTCAGCTCCGGGGTCGCCTTCTAGAGATGGTCCGAAACGAGGCCACGAGGAGTTTGCCAAGGGTAGCACTACCCCTACCTTTCACAAAAAACAAAAAATAACTGAAAAGAAAGATGAGGAAAAAGACAACATTACCTTTGAGGACTTCCAAGCTTGTGCTAAGGTTGCCAAGTACGGTGCAGCAGCTTTCAAGAAGTTGGAAGAAACCATTGCTTAAAAATCTACTGCCCGCCTCCGAGGTAGGATTTCCGAATTCGAAGCTCTCAATAGATTTTTAGATGGCAAGCTGGTTCGCACATCCCGCCAATTGAAAATTCACCGAGATCGTAATTTGGTAGAAACAGCTGAAGAGAATCAAAGCTTGAAAGCCAAGATGGAGAAGTTGCCCGACGTGCAAAAAAGACTCAACGAGGCCAATGTGAAGGCCAAGGAGCAGGTCAAGAAGATAGAGAAGATGCCTGAGTTGGAGGCCGAGCTCAGGAGCGTGAAGGAGGAGATGGAGAGAGCCAAGGAGGAGAGCAAGGCCAAGATGCTGAAGAAGGATGAAGAGATGAAAAAGCTGAAAGAGGAGCAGGCCGTTGTCATACCCTAATTTTGTCCGGCTTGGAACAAAACCTTAATTTTCCACAAAAAGCAATAAATTATGAAGTGAAGCATCATTCTGAAGGATGTGAAGAACTATGAGCATGCATTTTTTGGTTCTAAAAGTCATTTCAGCGCTTTTAAAATCATTTTTAGGATTGGAATGCCTTTTGGAGCAAAATTAGGGTTTTTTGGGCAAAAGGGGTATTTTGGTCATTTCCAAAATTAAGCAATTTCTCACCAAAAATCATTGTTCAATCTCAGAGGAATTTATTTAGATCTAGATGATTTGGGTTATGAATTTTTGTGCGCATGCATGCATGATTTTTGGCATAAAATTCAAATTTTAAGCAAAAGGGCAAAATGGGAATTTCCATCAAGGTGAGGTCTCAAATCAATTTTGGGAAGGGTGATATCATGGAATTTTGGGCCCAATCATTGATTCCTAGGATATGGCCCAAAGTGGCATGATTTTTATGGAATTATCTAGAAAAGAATAATCAAAAATGGTGAAAATAAGGAAGTGTCCCCAATAAGACAAAATGTACTATTTTTCTTGACAAGCTTGCAAAACTTGGGCACCAAGGCCTCATTTGCTCCGAATTTTCCAGCTCATTTTCACCTCATTTTGTGTTTCCTCATGCCCTTGATCCATGTGAGTTGTATTCCTAGCCATTGATTCAAATTCTAGCTCAAATCTCAATGGTTTGCAAAAGCACAATGTCCTATATACCCTTAATTTTGCACCTCATATAAAACCCAAAATAAGAGACCATGTGGGGGGCACTCATTTTTTTACCCTAGCACCCAAATCTCTCCTCTCTTTCTCTCATTCCTTCGAAGCAACCAGCCACCATACCCATATTCTTTTCTTCAAAATTCTTCCAAAAAATCAACCATCAAACCTTGTTTATTCTTCATCCTTTAAATAAATCTACTTCTAAACTTGCATAATCATCAAAGTTTCATCAAAAAAACCATCAAGAATCAAGCATTTGCGAAAGCTTCAAGAGGTTCTTGTGGTGTTCTTCAAGTGTTCTTGCTTCTATTCTCTTTCCTTCTTCATTTTCTAGCTAGATCTAGAGGTAAGCTCACTAACCCTTGCATTTTCTTTAATTGTCATCATGTAATCTCTCTTCTATTCCTCTTTCCTTCTTGAAAGAAGCTTTGAGGACTCATTTCAAACATTATTGGACAAGGACATTGGGAGCCTTGGGTGTTTGAGATGAGTCCTTGACCTTGAAGGAAAGATTCTTGTGTTTTCTCATCATTCATTGCATTTCTACCTCATTTGCATGATTTTGGTGAAATAAAATCTTGTTTTCCTACCTATTTTGCTTCGGCCATAGCATGGATTTTAGGGTTCTTGTGTTCATTTCATGATTTTAAGTTGAATTTGGCTTGATTTTGGTGTTGGGTGCCTCGGGTTGTTGCTTCAAAACCTAGGGTTTTTGTTTCCTTTTTACTTCTTTGATTTTGTGAAGAATAAAATACATGATATGCTTGATGCTTACCTTAGAACATGGCATGATGATCTAGGGTTTAGTCTTGTGAATTGTTTCATGTATTAATTGTGAATTTTAGCATGAAATTTGATGGTGATTTGTGCTTAGCATTGCTTCGGCCTTAGGCCACTTTTGTGCATATTTTGTGCTTGAAAACGTGTTGTTTTGATCTTGTGTGAATAAATGCAATTGTGCAATTGTGTTTTTACCCTTTTACCTTTTTACTTTACCATCTCATTAAATAATTACCATTTACCTCATGCATTTTTACTCTACCATTTCATTAACTTCTCACTCAAACTTTTTACCACTTGTAAATTTGCATAAAAAAAAAATCCCAAAACATTTCAATCATTTGCATTTTAAACTTTTACTACTTCTCATTTAAAACCCCAAAACATTTTTACCACTTCTTACTCAAAACGTTTTCAAACTTTGCATTTCACTTATTTGCATCATCTATGCGACACCTTGCATGCTTGCACTCACATTCACTCATACTTGTATACCATGCATAATAAATGCTCATGCATTCTTGTATGCTCATGCATTCTCTTGTATACTTATTCATGCATTCTCTTGTATGCTCATGCATTCACATGCTTGCTTAATCATGCATCATCGCTCACATGTTCATTCATTAAACCTAGAATACTCTATGCCTATGATCAATTGTGTTCACTTGTTCTTGATGCCATTTGAATGACTTGATTTAATTGTGTGCCCTTCCTTCCACTAGTATGTATTCTTAATGAAGACGTAAGTCTACTTTTCCGGTTGTAGCATAGAGTCATTAAGGTATATGCACCCCTTTGAGATTGTTGCCCGTCCCGTAGCAATTCTCACACACACACACAATTGTCTTGAGAGCTTTGTCTTGCATCCTTAATAATTGGATCTCTTGATTATATTGGCATGCTTAATCTTGGTTAATAATCAACATGTTTATGATTGCTTGATTGGTGAGTATGTTTGAATCTTGTTCACTCATGGTTGCATTTGGTTATGGACTTGGAATTGATTGAATAATGTTCTACTTGTTTTCCAAAACCCATTTTCTAAACTCATTTTCAAGCGCTCCTTGCTTTGCGAAAACATTTTCTTCCTCCATTAAATAAAACAAATTGTCACTGATGATCACTCGCGCTGTTGCCGTTTGGATCGTTAATGATGATTGTATTTTCAAAAAAAAGAGTTAGTAGTGAGGCCATTCTAACCGTTGTTGTTCGGTCTTCACAAACGCTCACCCAATTGCGAAAAACTCTTAAGCCGTTTTCAGACGCAAAAAGCCGAGAACTACGTAGCTTTGATCCCTCAACCCAGTGAGGGTACGTAGGAGCGGGTCCGTCCCGTCAAGCACCCTTTTAAAAAAATCTTTGTTTTGTTTCCACTTTTCAAAGATAACAAAAATATTCCTGTCTTCCGTTTTCAATAAAACGATTTTTCAAATAAAAAAAAAAAGAAAAGAAAAGAAAAGAAAAGAAAAGAAGAGAAAAAAAAGAAGTAGAACAAATCGCTTTCAACTCAAACCTTTGTCAAACCACACATCGAGTTAATGGTTCCCTTTCAATAGAAAGGACGTATGGGATGCTAATACCTTCCCCATGCGTAACCGACCCCCGAACCTACATCTCTGATTTCGAAAGACCACTCGCTTTTCCAAAAAAAGGGTTTTTCCGATGTTTTCCCAAATAAATATTGGTGGCGGCTCTACTATTTTTCACGTTGCAAAACGAGAAGTCCCAAACCGGATTTTTCGGGCGCAACAGCTGGCGACTCCACTGGGGACTTTTTATAAAAGGCGAGGGTCAAGCCTAGTTAACTCGATGTGTGGTTTAAATCGTTTGAATTGAAAGCTTTGTTCTACTTCTTCCTTTTCTTCCTTTTCTTTTCCTTTTCCCTTCTTTCTTTGTCTGTGATGCTTGATTGTTTCTCTAGCATTATCATGATGTTATGTTGTATTCATATGTATTTGTTTTCCTTCTATGTGTGCTCCTTGCGCATTTTCTTTTTGTTCACATACCATGTTCATGCATTCCTCAATTCCCACGTCCCCTCTTCTTTGCTCCCTTTCTAAAGGTAAATTCATGCATTTCTCCCCCACCTTATCATGATCCCTTCCTCTTGGCTCCCTTTCTTAAGGTAAACAATGTTTGCGATTGCTTATTGACTTCCTGTGTTAATTCTTGAATTGGAATGCTATATGATATGCAACATGCTATTGTATGCTTTTGTCTGGACTGTTCTGGGTTTTCATTTGCAGGTGGGGGTTTATGATGGGTAGTTTTAGGCGGTATGTCCTTGCTACACACACTCACACCTTATGCTTATTGTGCTTTGAGAGGGGCCTAAAACCCAAGGTCTGACAAAACTTAGAGGAGTGGAAATGAGTAGTGACTGGCAATTGGACCGTTGTCCTTCTGACTCTCACGAAAGTTTCAGCCGGAGTATGCTCTTTCACGATGCCTCACACCAGGTGGCGTACCATCGTTGTGGGTGCTATTGTGAGAGAGAATTAGCTCTGGTAGCCTGGTGAGGAAGTGATTAAAGCCAACATGGGAGGAACATATGAGTTGCCCTAGAACCTAGGTTCCCGCCTCGTAGGACACAAGGACATACAAATTGTGTGTTGCATTGTAATCTAGGCATGTTTTCCAAAAGGAGTAGAAGGAGATTTTTCCAAAAAAAAAGGAAAGCAGAGAAAGAGCTGCCGTTGTAGCCTTTCTTTTGCTGGTCTGTACGAGATAACATATGGCCCACCCTTTTCAAAAAAAGGGAACGAGCTGCCGCTGTAGCCTTTCTCTTATAAAGTAACATATGGTCCACATTTTTTCAAAAAAAAGGGAGAACGAGTTACCGTTGTAACCTTTCTCTTATGAAGTAGCATGTGGCCCGTATTCTTCAAAAAAAAAGGGAGAACGAGTTGTCGTTGTAGCCTTTCTCTCACTGGTCCATATGAAACAACGTACGGCCTCTATTTTCAAAAAAAAAAGCTTAAATCAATGCCAATAAAGATTTTGCCCTAATCTGCATATGCATAAAACATCATCATCATTTGCATACATCCTCGCATTACATAAAACCCATGCATGCATCATTGCATCTTACTCAAGTTTGTTTGCCGAGAATCACAAAGTGACAAAGAATCTTGCCATAGGAACTTAATGGAATCAAGAAGTGAGACAGTGCATGCTCCAAGGTACCCGGGTGTAAGAAAGGTAGACGTCACCAGCTTGAAAGGATATGTTGACTTAATGGGACCTATTGAAAGGGGATCGTTTGACAGCTCTTATGGGAACCTTCGGAAGTTGTTGTTACTAGAGGTACAGACTGAGGCTATCGTGGCTCTAAGCAGATTCTATGACTCCGAAATCAGATGCTTCCTTTTCAAAAATTTCCAAATGGCTCCCACTTTGGAAGAATATCATCAGATTTTGGGTTTCCCTCAGACCAAAGCTGCTCCCTGCCAGTATCAAGAGCAGTATTACACGGATGAGAAGTTTGCTGCATTGTTGCAAGTAAAGGTAGAAGACCTGAAGCTTCAGAGGCAGAGGAAGAACCTTGTGGTAGGTTTCCCGCAGAGTTATCTCGAGGGTATGATGGATACTCATGCCAGAAACAAAAATTGGGTTGTCTTCAAGTAAATCTTAGCCTTAACAATCTTCGGGATTGTTCTCTTTCCGCAGATTGAAAGACTTGTGGATGTGACTGTCATTGGCATTTTCTTAGCTTTCCAGAATGAGAAGAATCCTATCAATCCGATCCCTGCAATGCTTGCTGACACTTATTCCGCTCTTACTCACCACTGTGAACTCAAAAGGAAGAAAATTTCTTGCTCTTCCCATCTGTTATATGCCTGGCTTCTTATCCATGTTTTCACCAATCCAAAGAAAGTGGAAAAGTTGATTGACTATGCTGTATCTTGTGAGGTGAAAACCATGAGTATTCAAGAGTGGATCCAGTTTCTAGGGAGTCTAGACGAGCACTCGGTTCGTTGGTATCTTTCATCTTGCTGGGAAGCTAGACCTGAGGTAGTCTTCCGCTGTGGTGGTTTTCAAAATGTTCCACTGATGGGCACTAAAGGGTGCATTAACTACAATCCCTCCCTGACGCTGAGACAATTAGGATATCCTATGAGGAACTTGCCTACTGAAGAGATGGCATTCCCGTTTTACATCTATGAGGGAGGTCCAAAGGATGACAGTTTGACTAGGAAGATTTTGCAAGCTTGGAGTATGGTGACTCGTTATGGAAAAGTAGAGATCTCTCAGAGAACTAGTGGTGTTACCTTTGCTCAATGGCTTGAGAAAAGGATTCAGAGCGTCCGATTGCCTTATCAGAAATTATTGCAAGTTGAGAGGAAGGTAATAGACTCTGGTACTCCCGTTGTTGAAGAGTTAGGTGAGGTCAAGTTGGCTCTAATGAAAGTAGAGGAAGAGAAAAAATCCTTGCAAGCTGAGATAGAGAAGTTGACTCTGAACATCCAAAGATTAAAAGAAGATAATGCTCTCAAATCTGCTGCCATTGAGGAGTTTGACAAGAAACTCAAAGTAGAAGAGAAGGAAAAGCTAGAAGCTCAAAAGTATCTGCAAGTAGCCAAAGAGGAAATCAAGAGGCAAAAGGCTAAACAAAAGAGAGCCATTGATGAGACCAGTCAGTGGAGAGATCTCTATGAAAAGACAAAGATGGATGAGAGGACTGTGAAGAGCTTGCTTGCAAAGTCAAAAAGAGAGTCCCGCTTGCTACAGGCTGAGTGGGAAAGCAAACTGAGCAGTGTCGTGCAAGAAAGAAATTCAGTTGAGAGCATTCTCAAAGAATACAAGCAGGCTCTAGGATTTGAGCGAGAGATTTCTGATGAACTGAAAAGAAACCTTCGACACATCAGTGATGCATACAGGCAGGTGAAGGATGAGAGTCAGCATTGGGAACACCGCTTTGTTGAACTGCTTGGCAGGATTGAAGAACAGGTAGTTATCATTGAGTTGAAAGATGAAATTCAACAGTGGAAGGCTAGATTCTCTGAGCTTGCAGAGTTGACCAACCAAGCTCTTGCAGGTGTACCTAAAAAGCTAAGAAAGGATGAGGTTGAGATGTTTCCCTTTAACACTCCACTGGCAGTTTGCAAATTCGTGAAGTTTTGCAGGGCCTTGGTTGAAGAAGTCAGAGAGAAGACTGGAAGGGTTCCCACAGGCAACAAGAGAAAGAGAACTGGAGATTTCAAAGCTCTATGTAGTTGAGCTCTTGTTTGTAATTTTCATTGTACTCTCTCTTTCTGGATGACCGTATTTCCATTTGAGTATTCTACCTTTTGAAAGGTAAGGCTTGAAGTACTTGCTTGAATTTGAATGTATGGAGTATGTTTTGTTTCACTTATTGATTCCAATCTTGTCGTGTTTCAAACAAAAATAATCAAATTCCACTGTTAGGCCTATGGCAAGTCATGGCACACTGTGGTTCACGGCATAAGACAAACTAAAACTAACACCCATTTGCATTGCATTCATTGCATTTCATTAATACCCCTGCTCATAAAAAATGTTTCGTTAGAGCAAGTCAGGCAAGCTGGTTCTCCGTCACCGATACTTCACCCGACTGCAAGCAAAGTTGATGGCCAATCTGCAAGATTACCTAGAGATTGAGACCGAGAGAAATCCAGAGCACGAAGATCTGGGTGTGCAGATTATTAATCCTGAGCAGCTGGCTCAGGAGAACCAGGTTCTAAAGGATAAGGTTGGGGCCATGGAGACCCAAATGCATGAGATGATGGCCTTGCTACAAAGCCTAAAGAGTGGAACCGCTGCTGAAGGTACCGCTGTGGTGGGTCCCGATGGTGTCATTTCTTTTATACCTCCTCCAGTGTCAGTTAATGCTGCAGCCACAGTTCCTCTGGGGTCTGGAATCAGTCATCCCGTCTTTGCTTTAGGGATGAATAGGCAGAATCAGTCACAAAGATATCCTTGGGGGATGCCCGCCGAGTACATGCCGCAAATTGTTAGACCCATTCCTGCTGACGCTGTTGGGCCACATCAGGCTACTGCTGCCGTGTCTGGGGGAGCTGCTGGAAGACCGCAGGTCCAGACTTCTAGTCCTCATGCTGTGCTCAGCCCTACTCCGGGGCTTGTTGCGCACCCTCACAATGTTCCTCAGCCTGGAGGATATTACTATAGCATGGACAGTCAACCCCAAGGCCACATGTTTGAGGGATCACAGCCAAATGACCCGATTCGTGCACTAGAAGAGAGGGTAAGAGCCGTGGAAGGTGCTGGCGTCAGGGCTAGAGAAGCTCGTGAGCTATGCTTAGTCCCAGATTTGGTATTACCACCGAAGTTCAAAGCGACTGAGGTGGACAAGTACCGAGGCACCGGCTGTCCTGAGAGTCATGTTACAATGTTTGTCCGGAAGATGGGTCCTTATGCCAATGATGACAAACTGCTGATTTACTGCTTCCAAAACAGTTTGGCCGGAGCTCCTCTAGATTGGTACATGAAACTGCAAGCCTCAGAAATCCGTTGCTGGAAGGATCTGTCCGAAGCATTCATGAAACAATATAAATATAACATGGACATGGCTCTGGACAGGTCACAATTGCAACACATGAGTAAGGGCGAAAAGGAGACTTTCAAGGAATATGCCCAGAAATGGAGAAGCTTGGCTGCCCAGGTTCAATCTCCTCTGACTGAAAAGGAAATGGTGTACATGTTCCTGGAAACCTTGCCAGCAATTTATTATGACCGACTGATTACGAGTGTCTCATCTAATTTTTCTGATATGATAGTCTTCGGGGAAAGACTTGAGCACGGTCTCCGAAGTGGGAAGATTTCAAATCATTTCAGCAATTCAGGAAGCTCCGGTAGCTCCCACAGCCAGAAGAAGCACTTCTCCCATTTCCCAAAAAGGAAAGAAGGGGAAACAAATGTAGTCTCAGGAGGAAACTCATCCTTTGATACCCCTCCACCACAAACTGTTCCATTCTCTGCTCCTGCATCACCTCAGCAAAGCAGGTGTAACACCCCCCTTTTACTATTATAACTAAATAGACAATTATCAGAGTCACCTCGAGGGGCGCTACATTTTTCACCATTTTAAAAAAAAAACACCATTTATTCCAAAAAAAAATCTCCAAAATAATTTATATAAAAGAAATCACCAAGCAGCGGAAATATTAACCAGTTTAAACATCTCCAGAATTAACAATTAAAGACTTCTCCAAAATTAATTAAAACAATTTCCAATAACTAAAATCATAGTTCAAAACGATAACTAACGACTCCCCGGTGCTACATATCAGAGCTGACACAGACCCAAACGAGAGAGGAAGCAAAACCTAGCAATTCCTCCACGAGCACTAGCGATCACCTGCAGCGTTGCCGCATGAGAGCAACATTCCAACCAGAAGGGGTGAGTCTAACAGAGGTAATAAGCAAATGATAAAAATATGCTAGCATCAGGTAACTACAGCAACACAATACAATTACACCATATCACAGCACCAGATACCAAAGGAAAAGTCCATTTGACAGTGAACCACCAAAGTTATAACATTCATAGACAATGGGATGATATGCAACCCCTCCAGTGGGCATATGCATGCGGTACCGATCACCAAAATGAGCCACGACGGGCATATCACCAATAAACACCAGAGGCAGAGCCTATATCACCAAAACATGCATATGACAATGCGACACCATGATTATGCACCAACTCACCATAACAAGTATTTAAAATAAATACTATATCACCAGAATCAAAACAAATGATTTCACCAAAAATAGCACCAAGTTGTAGCATCACAGCTACCACTAAACACTCCTTAGCATACCAGCACCGCACCTGAAATATTAACACCAGACGGCTCCACAACGCGGACATAACGCACGCACACCACGCACAAGACTGGCGCACAGCGCCTAGGCACATCGCACCTACTTCAGCGAATTAATTAAAATAGCAAACGACATCGGATTTCAACAAATAAATACTTGTTGGAAAGCCCTATGGGTCTGGTTATCATCCCTAAGTTCAGTTTTTGAAGGAGAGTGTCCAATAGGTACAGTTTTCGAAAATCACACAGGCTAGTTGCAAAAGAGGACAGTTTCTGTCCTTCAAATTCAAGCAATTCCAAAGTGACCAAAACTCAATCAAATTGCATGAAACTTGTGCATAGACTGGGGCAAAGTTTGTCTAGTTTTCAAAGAAATTGGATTCGTTCGAAAAGGAGTTCTTTTGAAAACGTGGTAACCAAAACACTGACCCTGTGTCCAGATTGTTTCCAGAATCTTACTCTAACTTGTGGATTTCATATCTCGAGCTACACAACTCTAAACGCAACCAAACCAGTGCCAAATTAACAAGCATTAAGTCTATTTTCCAGAAAAATAAACCACATAATTTTTCGATCAATACAACGTTCCCAGTCACCGAAATACCGAATCTATACCCAAATCGTTTCCAGAATTTTAACCTAACTTGTATCGCCTATAACTCGAGCTATACAACTCCGAATTTAACGAAACCAGTGCCAAAACGACGGGCGTTAAGTCTATTTTCAAAAACAATCAACCTCATAATTTTTGGATCAACCAAACAGCGCCAGTTTTAGAAAAACCGAACCTGTGTCCAGAATCGCTAAATTGCCAAACACCAAACCCTAACGGCAACGACACCGCAACCACCACAACAAAAACGACAATTCGACAACGCGACAACAACAATCAACCACGCACAGCAACAACAAAAACACGAACAATAACAACACCATCATCGTGATACAACAATCACGCAACAACAAATAACGAAACAAATCACAATAACGTGCAATAATCATCAAAGCACCAATCTCAACGAAAACACGATATGCAACAACACGAACAATTCAACAAAGCCCTAGACTACCCACACATAATTATCATCAACCCATTATCAAGGTTAAGCCCACCCTTACCTCGAATAACGTAAGCTCCGGAACACGACGAACGAGACACGAACAAAACCACAGCAACACGAACGATCTCCTTTTGAAATTCTTCGCGAAACCCTCCTCTTCTCTCCCTCTTTGCGCCGCGTGCTCTCTCTCTCACTCTCACTTTCGTTTTTCTTTTGCTTGCTGCGAATGAGGGTTTGGCTTAAACCCCCAGGGTTTAAGTTGAGGGCTCAGTAAACACTGGGCTCTCTACGTCACCACCTCCTTTACTCGTTTCACCTCCTACGCATATAAAATATTAACCTTTTAATTTATCTATATCCCGCCTCCAAATTATTTTAATAATTCAATCAACTATTTTAATTAAATTATTTCCGGGGTGTTACAACCCTCCCCCACTTAGAATCTTTCGTCCTCGAAAACATACCTGATTCAAACAGCTCCGGATAGGACTCTCGCATCTTGCTCTCCAACTCCCATGTCATGCTTTCACCAGCAGCTCCTAACCAGACCACTTTCACCAGGTTTATCTCTTTGCCACGTAAAGTCTTCACTTCACGATCTTCAATTCGCACAGGCATTGTCTCCACAGTGAGATTATCCCGCACATGCACATCATCCATCGGAATCACATGGGACGGATCCGAAATATACTTCCGAAGTTGCGACACATGAAATACATCGTGCAAATTCGAAAGATTAGGCGGCAAGGCAACCCTATAAGCAACATTACCAATTCTCTCAGTGATCTGATACGGTCCAATGAAACGAGGAGTCAACTTCTTTGTCTTCAATGCACGCCCAACACCAGCCATAGGCGTGACTCTCAAAAACACATGATCACCAGCTTGGAATTCTAAATCCTTCCTTCTCTTATCATGATAGCTCTTCTGTCTACTCTGCGACGCTTTCATTTTCTCACGGATCAATTTCACCTTTTCAGTAGTCTCTCGAACAACCTCGGGTCCAAGAACAATACTCTCCCCAGATTCATGCCAACACAACGGAGTCCTACATCTCCGACCATACAATGCCTCGAACGGTGCCATCCCGATGCTAGAATGGTAACTATTGTTGTAAGTAAACTCGATCAACGGAAGGTGAGTATCCCACGCACCTCCCTGCTCAAGAACACAAGATCTCAACAAGTCTTCCAATGACTGAATGGTCCTCTCTGTCTGTCCATCAGTTTGAGGATGATAAGCTGAACTCAACCTCAATTTAGAACCCAACGCTTCTTGCAAACTCTTCCAGAAATCAGAAGTGAACCTAGGATCTCTGTCAGACACAATGCACAAAGGAACACCATGCAACTTCACAATCACCTGAATATAAATCTCTGCCAATCTCGACACCGGATACGTGATATTGATAGGAATAAAATGAGCAGACTTCGTCAATCTATCCACAATCACCCAAATCGAATCGTGCCCCCTCACAGTATTAGGTAACCCTATCACGAAATCCATAGAAATACTATCCCACTTCCATTCCGGAATCTCCAACGGTTGCATCAACCCAGCAGGCTTCTGATGCTCAACCTTCGATTTCTGACAAGTCAAGCAGGAATACACAAACTGCGCCACATCACGCTTCATACCAGGCCACCAAAACATCTTCTTCAGATCCTGATACATCTTTGTAGCTCCCGGATGGATACTCAACTTACTCCTATGACCTTCTTCTAAAATTGCTCTTTTCATCTCCTCATCATCAGGAATGCAGATTCTCCCACGGTACTTCAATACATTCTGCGCATCCAACTCAAAGTCTTTATTCTCGGATTGATCAATCCCAACCATCAGGTCAACTAATTTAACATCTAACTTCTGAGCTTCTCGAATGCTAGCCATGAATTCATTATCAATCTTCAACATCCCCAATCTGACACTCTGAGGCGTCACTTCACAAACCAAACTCATATCCCTGAACTGCTCAATTAATTCGAGTTCTCTAACCATCATTGCTGACATATGCAACGTCTTTCGACTTAAAGCGTCAGCTACCACATTAGCCTTTCTCGGATGATAGTTCAAGCTAAAGTCATAGTCTTTCAGCAACTCCAACCATCTGCGCTGTCTCATATTCAACTCTTTCTGATCAAACAGATACTGCAAACCCTTATGATCACTGAACACCTCAAACCTCGAACCATACAGATAATGTCTCCAAATTTTCAACGCGAACACAACTGCAGCAAGTTCTAAATCATGGGTAGGGTAGTTCTTCTCATGAGTCCTCAACTGTCTCGACGCATAGGCAACTACCTTACCATTCTGCATAAGCACACCTCCCAACCCCATCTTGGAAGCATCACAATACACCACAAACGACTCTTCCGGATTAGGCAACGTCAGAACAGGAGACGTCGTCAACCTCTTCTTCAATTCTTTGAAGCTCTCTTCACAACAGTCATCCCAGATGAAAGCTTTACCCTTGCAAGTCAACTGAGTCAACGGAAGTGCCAACTTCGAAAATCCTTCTATAAACCTCCTATAGTAACCTGCCAGACCCAGAAAACTTCTAATCTCAGTAACTGACTTCGGAGACTCCCATTGTAACACGGCATCAACCTTAGACGGATCCACGGCAATTCCATTCCCCGAAATAACATGACCCAGAAAGCTAACCTCTTTCAACCAAAACTCACACTTAGACAGCTTCGCATATAATTTCCTGTCCCTCAGAATTTCCAATACCAATCTCAGATGTTCTGCATGCTCCTCTTCTGACTTAGAATAAATTAGGATGTCGTCAATGAATACCACCACAAACCGATCCAGATACTCACGAAAGATACGATTCATGTACTCCATGAACACTCCCGGCGCATTAGTCACACCGAAAGGCATCACGGAATACTCATAATGCCCATAACGGGTTCTGAAAGCTGTCTTCTGAATGTCTTCGTCTTTCACCTTGATCTGATGATAACCCGATCTCAAATCTATTTTACTGAACACCTGAGCACCCACCAACTGATCCATTAAGTCATCAATCCTCGGAAGCGGATACTTGTTCTTAATAGTCGCCTTATTCAGCTGCCGATAGTCTACGCACAACCTCATACTACCATCTTTCTTTTTCACCAACAACACTGGAGCTCCCCACGGCGACACACTTGGCCTCACAAATTTCTTTTCAAGCAGATCCTCGAGTTGCTTCTTCAGTTCTGACAATTCAGATGCAGACATTCTATACGGTGCCATAGACACAGGTTTAGTATCAGGTACCAGATCAATAGCACACTCAACTTCTCTCTCTGGTGGTACATCCGGAATCTCGTCGGGAAAAACCTCAGAAAACTCTCGCACCACCTGCAACTCATCAACCTTCGCTTGGCTCTCAGCAGACAATGACGCCATTAATGAAAACAACTGGACGTCTTCCCTCATTACCCTATGCAACTGACCAGCAGACAACAAACCAGACTCTTCCTCTTCAGGAGAAAAGAAACTCACAGACCTTTCATGACAGTTGATATGAACATGGTTATCAACTAACCAGTCCATACCTAGAATAACATCCATTCCGCTCAGCGGCAAACAAATCAAGTCAACGAGAAAATCATTACCGAATATCGATAAAGGGCATTTAGCACAAACAACCGAGGTAGTCACCGAACCCTTAGCCAGAGTATCGATAACCATCTCCCTCAACATAGGAGATAAAACAAGATCTAATTTCTCAACACATGCAGTAGCAATAAAACAATGGGTAGCACCAGTATCAATAATAGCAATGAGAGGAGAATTATTAATATAGCATGTACCTCTGATCTCATTCACTACATCTGACCCCGCCAGAGCGAACACCTTCCCAACGGACCTTTCTTTCTTCGGTTTAGGACACTGAGTGCTGATATGACCACCCTCACCACAGTTGTAGCATAACACATCCTTTCGATCACAGCTAGACGCCATATGACCCTCTTTACCACACTTGTAGCACTTCTTCACATCACCTGGACAGTCAGGACGCTTATGACCGGGTTTACCACACTTGTAACATACCACACTAGCAGCAACATCTCCCCCACTAGGTCTCTTACCCACAGCAGTTCTCTGATTGCCCTTACCAGCTGGAACCTCATACGGCTTCCCACGACTCGAGAAATTCTTCTGCCTATCCCTCATGACTCTAGAATGAGCATTACTGTCTTCCTCGAAGATTCTGCAGCTGTCAATCAACTCCGAGAACACCCGAATTTTCTGATACCCTATCGCCTTCTTGATATCAGCCCGCAACCCATTTTCAAACTTGATGCATTTGGAGAATTCAGCACCAGCCTCACCATAATGTGGATAGAACTTCGCCAATTCAATGAACTTGGCAGCATACTCAGTCACCGACATATTACCCTGCTTAAGCTCCAGAAACTCAATCTCTTTCTTCCCACGGACCTCTTCAGGATAATACTTTCTCAGAAATTCTCTGCTGAACACAGCCCAAGTGACCTCTTCATTCACAGTCGCCAACCTCTGCCTCACCTCCAACCACCAGTCATCAGCCTCCTCTGCTAGCATATGAGTACCATACCTGACTTTCTGCGCCTCAGAGCAATCCATAACACGAAAGATTCTCTCCATCTCTTTCAGCCACGCCAAAGCACCATCAGGGTTATACTTGCCCTTAAAGGTAGGAGGATTCTCCCTCTGAAACGTAGCCAAACTGCGCGACCCAGCATCACCAGCAGCACCTGGGTTATTCTCCACAGCTTGAGCCACAGCCTGCAAAGCAGCAGCGAGTGCAGCATCGTTCCGTCCTGCCATCTCTTCCTAACACTGCAACAGAAACTAAAATCAGAAACGAGTAACAATTACTCAAGTGTTACTCGACTCGACGACTCGACAACTTGGCCGGACAGACCGAACTGCTCTGATACCACTAATGTAACACCCCCCTTTTACTATTATAACTAAATAGACAATTATCAGAGTCACCTCGAGGGGCGCTACATTTTTCACCATTTTAAAAAAAAACACCATTTATTCCAAAAAAAAATCTCCAAAATAATTTATATAAAAGAAATCACCAAGCAGCGGAAATATTAACCAGTTTAAATATCTCCAGAATTAACAATTAAAGACATCTCCAAAATTAATTAAAACAATTTCCAATAACTAAAATCATAGTTCAAAACGATAACTAACGACTCCCCGGTGCTACATATCAGAGCTGACACAGACCCAAACGAGAGAGGAAGCAAAACCTAGCAATTCCTCCACGAGCACTAGCGATCACCTGCAGCGTTGCCGCATGAGAGCAACATTCCAACCAGAAGGGGTGAGTCTAACAGAGGTAATAAGCAGATGATAAAAATATGCTAGCATCAGGTAACTACAGCAACACAATACAATTACACCATATCACAGCACCAGATACCAAAGGAAAAGTCCATTTGACAGTGAACCACCAAAGTTATAACATTCATAGACAATGGGATGATATGCAACCCCTCCAGTGGGCATATGCATGCGGTACCGATCACCAAAATGAGCCACGACGGGCATATCACCAATAAACACCAGAGGCAGAGCCTATATCACCAAAACATGCATATGACAATGCGACACCATGATTATGCACCAACTCACCATAACAAGTATTTAAAATAAATACTATATCACCAGAATCAAAACAAATGATTTCACCAAAAATAGCACCAAGTTGTAGCATCACAGCTACCACTAAACTCTCCTGAGCATACCAGCACCGCACCTGAAATATTAACACCAGACGGCTCCACAACGCGGACATAACGCACGCACACCACGCACAAGACTGGCGCACAGCGCCTAGGCACATCGCACCTACTTCAGCGAATTAATTAAAATAGCAAACGACATCGGATTTCAACAAATAAATACTTGTTGGAAAGCCCTATGGGTCTGGTTATCATCCCTAAGTTCAGTTTTTGAAGGAGAGTGTCCAATAGGTACAGTTTTCGAAAATCACACAGGCTAGTTGCAAAAGAGGACAGTTTCTGTCCTTCAAATTCAAGCAATTCCAAAGTGACCAAAACTCAATCAAATTGCATGGAACTTGTGCATAAACTGGGGCAAAGTTTGTCTAGTTTTCAAAGAAATTGGATTCGTTCGAAAAGGAGTTCATTTGAAAACGTGGTAACCAAAACACTGACCCTGTGTCCAGATTGTTTCCAGAATCTTACTCTAACTTGTGGAATTCATATCTCGAGCTACACAACTCTAAACGCAACCAAACCAGTGCCAAATTAACAAGCATTAAGTCTATTTTCCAGAAAAATAAACCACATAATTTTTCGGTCAATACAACGTTCCCAGTCACCGAAAAACCGAATCTATACCCAAATCGTTTCCAGAATTTTAACCTAACTTGTATCGCCTATAACTCGAGCTATACAACTCCGAATTTGACGAAACCAGTGCCAAAACGACCGGCGTTAAGTCTATTTTCAAAAACAATCAACGTCATAATTTTTGGATCAACCAAACAGCGCCAGTTTTAGAAAAACCGAACCTGTGTCCAGAATCGCTAAATTGCCAAACACCAAACCCTAACGGCAACGACACCGCAACCACCACAACAAAAACGACAATTCGACAACGCGACAACAACAATCAACCACGCACAGCAACAACAAAAACACGAACAATAACAACACCATCATCGTGATACAACAATCACGCAACAACAAATAACGAAACAAATCACAATAACGTGCAATAATCATCAAAGCACCAATCTCAACGAAAACACGATATGCAACAACACGAACAATTCAACAAAGCCCTAGACTACCCACACATAATTATCATCAACCCATTATCAAGGTTAAGCCCACCCTTACCTCGAATAACGTAAGCTCCGGAACACGACGAACGAGACACGAACAAAACCACAGCAACACGAACGATCTCCTTTTGAAATTCTTCGCGAAACCCTCCTCTTCTCTCCCTCTTTGCGCCGCGTGCTCTCTCTCTCACTCTCACTTTCATTTTTCTTTTGCTTGCTGCGAATGAGGGTTTGGCTTAAACCCCCAGGGTTTAAGTTGAGGGCTCAGTAAACACTGGGCTCTCTACGTCACCACCTCCTTTATTCGTTTCACCTCCTACGCATATAAAATATTAACCTTTTAATTTATCTATATCCCGCCTCCAAATTATTTTAATAATTCAATCAACTATTTTAATTAAATTATTTCCGGGGTGTTACAGCAGGGACAATCACAAAGCTCAGGGTTATCAGTATAAGAAACGGACCAGTTTCGATCCTATACCAATGACATACACTGAGTTGTTTAATCACCTGACTTCAAAGAACTTGATCAACACTCGGTCAATGAAGGCCCTTCAACCGCCATTCCCAAGAAGCTACAACGCTAATGCTACCTGCAGTTTCCACGAAAACGGGGTCGGTCATACTGTGGAGGAGTGTAAGGCATTTAAGCATGTGGTGCAAGACCTGATAGATGCTGGTTGGATCTCGTTTAAGCAAAGCAGCCCGAACACAACAACCAATCCATTGCCAGGCCATCAGAGGCCAGCAACCAATGCTATAGAAAGTTCTGTTGGGAAATTGGTGAAGGATGTGCAGAAGAGCAAGACTCCGTTGGGTGTTGTTTACTCGGAGTTATGCCATGCTGGAGTGGTCAAGAAGGGGTGTTGCCATGAAGAAGGATGTGCTGATTCCACATGCGTGGGGAATTGTGAAAGCTTTAAAATGATCCTGCAGGACCTGTTGGATCGGTGTGTGGTTCAGATAGGAACCCATGATGTTGAAGGAGAGGTGTTGGCTCTACACTCTGATAAAGGTAGAGGAATCAGAAGACCTATTGAAATCCCTTACAATTACAATCCCAGATTGGTGCAAGCAAATGCTCAACCAATAGTGATTGAAGTTCCGGCTCCTTTCCCTATGAGTCGGACAGGGCAGTCCCATGGAAATACACTGCGCTATCTACAGTAGAATACTCTCTAAATACTACTACTGTAACAAACATAGTGGGATCGAGCGGGATCACCAGAAGCGGGAGAGTGTTTGCTCCAGAGACCTTTCGTACAGAAACTTCCAAGGAAGGTGAACAGAGAGTTCGGAAGGAGAAGGGAAAGGATCCAGAAGTTTCCCAGGAAAAGGTAACGGAAAGGGAAGCAAATGAATTCTTGAAGATAGTCCGGCAGAGTGACTACCAGGTTGTCGATCAGTTAAAGCATACCCCGTCGAAGATATCCATGCTATCATTGTTGCTCAGCTCGGAAGCACACAGAAATGCTCTTATGAAGGTGCTTAGCGAGGCACATGTTGCAGAGGGTATTTCAGTGAACCAACTTGATGGGATTGTGGGGAATATAGTGGCTGCAAGCCACCTAACTTTTGCTGATGATGAGTTGCCCGCTGGAGGAAAAAAGCATAATCGGGCTCTCCACATCTCAGTTAAGTGTGGGGACTATGTGTTGGCGAGAGTGCTGATAGATAACGGATCTTCTTTGAATGTAATGCCGAAATCCACTATGGATAAGCTGGACGTGGATTGTTCCTACATGAAGCCAAGCTCGACTCTGGTGCGAGCCTTTGATGGATCCAAAAAGGAAGTATTGGGAGAGATGGAGTTTCCCATCCAAATTGGCCCAGAAGTTTTCTATATCAACTTTTAGATCATGGACATCACATCCTCGTACAGCTGCTTGCTTGGCCGACTCTGGATCCACATGGCAGGGGCAATTCCGTCATCTCTGCACCAGCAAGTCAAGTTCGTGGTGGATGATAAGGTTGTTGTAGTGTTTGGCGAAGAAGAGACTCTGGTGAACAGGCCATCAGAATTCAAGTATGTGGAAGCGGCGGAAGAATCTCTTGAAACGGCCTTTCAGTCCTGGGAGATCGCAAATGCAGTGCTTGAGAGGACCAAGGAGGAAATAATGGTTGCTAAAATCATGTTAGCCCAAGGATATAAGGTTGGTTCTGGCCTAGGAAAATCTGGACAGGGAATCCTGGCGCCCATCCAGCTGAAGGAGAGCAAAGATCGTTGCGGACTGGGATACACTCCAAGTGAAGATGAACGGAAGAAGATAGCAGAGGAACGAAAGAGCAAATGGTTGGCCAAGTCCAAAGGCCAAGATCCATGGCCCCAGAGGATCCCAATTTGTGACATTAGCCAGAGCTTCGTGAGTGCTGGTCTGCTGGATCCCAACCAAGTTGCTGTCATCAAGGATGGCTCTGAAGATGAAGAGGGTAGTGCAAGTCGGGTTCGCCGCTGCTGTGACGGTGAAGAGTTGAAGAACTGGGAAGCTGCCGACTTTCCTGTGACCTTTGGTTCAATGTAATCATCTGTAATGCAATCCTGTGGCTCTGTCCAAGGCCATAGGACCAGTTGCTAGGGGCACACATGTTTTTATTTTCTGAATCATCATCATCAATAAAAACGTTTGTTTTGAATTTCTCAATCAATAAAAATCATTTTCTCTTCATTGCATGAGTCTTTGCTTGCTTGCTTCGCCTTTCATTCTGCTTTTTCGCTTCGGTAAAATGCAGACCCACAGTAATGGTCTCTGAAAGCAGTAGTGTCAACAGTCCGTATTCTGACTTTGATCATCCTATCAACCAAGCCGAGGGGGATGTTGAGGAAGATTGGGAAGCTCCTCCGGAACTCATGAGACTAATGAAGCAAGAGGAAAGGGTAATCCAGCCTCACGGGGAATCTACCGAAGTGATTAACTTGGGTACAGCTGAGAACAAGAAAGAGGTCAAAGTGGGAACGGCCATGAATGACGAAGATCGCATGAAGTTGGTACAGCTGTTGCATGACTACATTGATGTGTTTGCGTGGTCCTACCAAGATATGCCTGGGTTGGACACTGATATTGTGGTACACAAGCTGCCGGTCAAACCTGAATGCCCGCCCGTAAAGCAGAAATTGAGGAGTATGAAGCCTGAGATGTCCCTCAAAATCAGAGACGAAGTAAAGAAGCAATTTGATGCAGGATTCCTAGCAGTGGCCAAATACCCACAGTGGGTTGCCAATATTGTCCCAGTTCCCAAGAAGGACGGGAATGTTAGAATGTGTGTTGACTACCGAGATCTGAATCGTGCTAGTCCCAAAGACGACTTCCCACTGCCACATATTGATGTCTTGGTGGATAGCACTGCACAACACTCGTTATTCTCCTTCATGGATCGATATTCGGGATATAACCAGATCGAGATGGACCCCGAAGACATGGAAAAGACAACTTTCATCACTCTCTGGGGTACTTTCTGTTATAAAGTCATGCCATTCGGGTTGAAGAATGCTGGTGCAACCTACCAGAGGGCCATGGTCACCTTGTTCCACGATATGATGCATAAGGAGATTGAGGTCTATGTTGATGACATGATCGCAAAATCCAAAACTGACAAAGAGCACATTGTCAACTTGCAAAAACTCTTCGATCGGTTGAGGAAGTACAAGCTCAAGTTGAACCCTGCCAAGTGCACATTCGGGGTGAGATAAGGGAAGTTGCTAGGCTTCATTGTTAGTCAGAAGGGGATTGAGGTGGATCCAGACAAAGTGAAAGCCATCCTTGAAATGCCGGTGCCCAAAACAGAAAAAGAAGTCTGTGGCTTTCTGGGAAGGTTGAATTACATCTCCCGATTCATCTTCCACCTGACGGCCACCTGCGAGCCAATCTTCAAGCTGCTCTGCAAGAATCAAGAACTGAAGTGGAATGATCAGTGCCAAGCTGCCTTTGAGAAGATCAAAGTCTACCTCCAGAATCCGCCAGTTTTGATGCCACCTGTGTCGGGCAGGCCCCTCATCCTGTATCTCACGGTGCTAGATAATTCCATGGGCTGCGTGCTGGGGCAGCATGACGAATCTGGAAAGAAGGAACATGCCATCTATTATCTAAGTAAGAAGTTCACAGATTGCGAGACACGGTAATCTGCACTTGAAAAGACATGTTGTGCTCTGGTATGGGCTGCTCACCGCCTGAGGCAATATATGTTGAGCCACACAACTTGGTTGGTATCTAAAGTAGACCCGATCAAGTACATATTTGAGAAGTCAGCTCTCACAGGACGGATTGCCCGTTGGCAGATGCAGTTGTCTGAATATGATATCCTGTATGTCACGCAGAAGGCAGTTAAGGGTAGTGCACTCGCAGAGTACCTGGCTTGTCAGCCCATTCCAGACTACCAGCCGATGCAGCATGATTTCCCTGATGAAGACATCATGGCATTGTTCGACGAGGGGAAGTCCTAAGAAAACGAAAGGTGGAGGATGATCTTTGACGGTGCATCCAATATTTGGGGGCATGGGGCAGGTGCCATGCTGATATCTCCTGATAACCGCTTCATTCCTGTCACTGCGAGGCTGAGCTTCTATGTCACAAACAATATAGCAGAGTATGAAGCATGCATCTTGGGCATTCAGGCAGCCTTAGAATGGAAAGTGAAAAGGCTAGATGTGTATGGTGATTCCGCCCTGGTAATTCATCAAGTAAGAGGCGATTGGGAGACTCGAGATCCCAAGCTGATCCCATATTATGAATATGTTCAAGAGTTGGTGGAGTCTTTCGACGAAATCACCTTCAAACACATCCCTCGAGGCGAAAATCAGCTGGCCGATGCCTTAGCAACACTGTCATCAATGTTTAACATCAGCTGTGACAAGAGTTTAGCTCACCTCAGAATCCAGCATAGGGATCTGCCAGCACATCATTATTGCACTGCAATAGATGAAGAGCCTGACGACAAGCCTTGGTATCATGACATCAAGCAATACATCATTAACAGAGAGTATCCACCAGGGGCATCAGAAAATGACAAAAGAACGCTCAGAAGACTGTCAAGAAATTTCTTCCTGAGCGGTGAGGTCCTCTATAAAAGAAATTATGACATGGTTCTCCTGAGGTGTGTTGCCAAGGAGGAGGCTGAAAAGATCATGAAGGAGGTACATGAAGGCTCCTTTGGAACCCATTCCGGCGGGCATACCATGGCTAGACAGATTTTAAGGGCGGGCTATTACTGGTTGCAGATGGAGGGTGACTGCTATAGTTTTGTCAGAAGATGCCACAAGTGTCAAATCTACGCTGATCACATTCACGTACCGCCTGCCAAACTTAATGTTCTGACTGCATCATGGCCGTTCTCGATGTGGGGAATGGATGTCATAGGTCCAATTGAGCCGAAAGCATCAAATGGGCATCGCTTCATCTTGGTTGCGATCGACTACTTCACAAAATGGGTTGAGGCTGCCTCATATTCAAGTATAACCAGCGCAGTGGTTGCAAAATTCATCAAGAGGGATCTGATTTGTTGCTATGGTCTTCCCAACAAGATCATCACCGATAACGGCAGTAACCTGAACAGCAGAATGATGAAGGACCTGTGCAAGGAATTCAGGATCCAACATCATAATTCTTCCCCCTACCGTCCTAAGATGAATGGGGCAGTTGAGGCGGCTAACAAGAACATCAAGCGGATAGTGCAGAAGATGGTGGTAACATACAAGGACTGGCATGAGATGCTTCCCTTTGCTCTGCATGGCTACCGTACTTCAGTGCGTACATCAACTGGGGCAACCCCTTTTTCCTTGGTATATGGGTCAGAAGCAGTCCTACCCATTGAAGTTGAAATACCCTCCCTGCGGGTACTGATGGAAACAAAACTAGAAGAAGCTGAGTGGGTACAGGCCCGGTTGGATCAGCTAAACCTGATTGAGGAGAAAAGGATTGCAGGCTTATGCCACGGTCAGTTATACCAGCAGAGGATGAGAACAGCTTTTGATAAGAAAGTCAGACCTCGTGAATTCAAGAAAGGCGATCTGGTGCTGAAGAAGATCCTGCCTATTCAGACTGATCCCCGAGGAAAGTGGACACCCAGCTATGATGGTCCCTATGTTGTCAAGAAAGCCTTTTCTGGAGGGGCGCTGTTACTCACAGACATGGATGGCGAGGATCTTCGGAATCCGGTCAATTCTGATCAAGTGAAGAAGTATTATGCCTGAAAGAAATAGACGAAAAAAGAGAAAGATAAGCCAAGTAAGAATCAGCTCGCTAGGTTGAAAAACCGAAAGGGCGGCCTAGGCAAAATTAGAGCGACCCGGTGGATCGAAAACCCGAAAGGGCGATCCAGGCAAAAATTAGGGTCAGAAAACTTGGGCGTGGAAAGTTAAACAAAGGCATACAACCTCCCCCGAGGCTTGAATGAGGGAATGATCAAGGTCAAGGACACAGATGTTGGCACTGCTCCACAGAGACGGACAGTCAGAAATTAGCTTTTCTCTTTTCGTGTCTTTTTGTAGTTTAAACTTTCAAATGTATTGAACAGTCGTCGTAACATTCTGTACGATTGGCTTCTACATCAATAAAGCTCAACTTTTTCCTACCGGCTTGTTATTTTCCGCTTCTCTGCTCAAGATAAACGTTTTATGATGATGGTAATACTGAGTTGCAAAACATGTGCATACATCATAGAGCATTATAAATCATTGCGAAATCCTTAAAAGTCACGGGAAATAAGCAATCTCCCAAAGAAAGTTAATCTTGCAAGGAAAGTTGCACTCATAAGTCATTCCAGAAGGCAAACCATAAAGCAAACTTGCACTCGGCTCATGGGTCCCGTAAATCAGTTCCTCAGTCTCGTGCCAGGAGTGTCGGGGGTCGGTTGAACCAGCAAAAGAATAAGCCTTTTATTAAAAAAAGAAGAGCACAAAAAAGCAAATGATCAGAGAAGAAGAAAAAAAAAATGATCAGGCAAAAAGAAGAAAAAACAAATGATCAGAAAACAGAAAGCTGATCAAAAGAAGAATTAAAAGATGAAAGAAAAAAAAACAATCAAGGCTGAAAGAAAAGCATTCCCCAACATTCATCATTCACCCAAAATCATCGCATCGCATGCATTCGCATAACAGGCCTTTGCATAACATGCATTCATTCCATGCACCATGCATTGCATCTGCTAACATGTGCAGGTACCGCCAACCTGAGAAACCTGAAGAAAAGTCCTGCGACCAGAGCAGGCACCCTTGGATCGATGTGAAAGCATTGACCCTGAAGAAGATGAATTGGATTTCCGAATCCCCCTTTGGACCCACGTGTCCCCCAGAAAGACTGACTTCAACTTGTATTCGAGCTGCAGGTAAGTCCCTCTGATCTCAATAGGTCCAGTCGAAAAGGATAGCCGTGTTGGTCTAAAACATGGCGCAGTCCTAGGGAAATATCGAGATCTAGACTTGATATAGTACCCTTCCCCTGGTCGCTCGAAAGACCACCTCTTTTGAGCCCGCGCGCTCCCAGGCCCAAGTGCAAACTCGGATCGTTCGCGATTCGTTAAAAGGCTTTAGGCAGCCTCCTTCGCCGGCTCAATGTGAGTCAGTACCCCTTCTATTGCTTTCTTTATTTTCTGCTTTCTGTCAGCTTATTGAGGGTTGGCGCTCATAGGAAAAACAAAAAAAAATATCATGTCATCGCATCTGCATCAGAAAAAAACAAAAAAAATAGAAATGGAAAAAGGAAAATTCGGGTTTCTTTAGGTAGACAAAATTGGTATAATTTTTGAATTCTTTATCTTTATTTTGCCTCGAAATATGTTTCGGCCAATTCATATTCCTTGTTAAAATCCAGATAAAGAGGGGCAGCTGTCATACCCTAATTTTGTCCGGCTTGGAACAAAACCTTAATTTTCCACAAAAAGCAATAAATTATGAAGTGAAGCATCATTCTGAAGGATGTGAAGAACTATGAGCATGCATTTTTGGGTTCTAAAAGTCATTTCAGCGCTTTTAAAATCATTTTTAGGATTGGAATGCCTTTTGGAGCAAAATTAGGGTTTTTTGGGCAAAAGGGGTATTTTGGTCATTTCCAAAATTAAGCAATTTCTCACCAAAAATCATTGTTCAATCTCAGAGGAATTTATTTGGATCTAGATGATTTGGGTTATGAATTTTTGTGCGCATGCATGCATGATTTTTGGCAAAAAATTCAAATTTTAAGCAAAAGGGCAAAATGGGAATTTCCATCAAGGTGAGGTCTCAAATCAATTTTGGGAAGGGTGATATCATGGAATTTTGGGCCCAATCATTGATTCCTAGGATATGGCCCAAAGTGGCATGATTTTTATGGAATTATCTAGAAAAGAATAATCAAAAATGGTGAAAATAAGGAAGTGTCCCCAATAAGACAAAATGTACTATTTTTCTTGACAAGCTTGCAAAACTTGGGCACCAAGGCCTCATTTGCTCCGAATTTTCCAGCTCATTTTCACCTCATTTTGTGTTTCCTCATGCCCTTGATCCATGTGAGTTGTATTCCTAGCCATTGATTAAAATTCTAGATCAAATCCTAGGCTACAACTTTGTGTAGAATGACCTAGGTGCCCTCAACAATTTTTGTGCAACAAAAACTCATAATTTTTGTGTATGACCAGCTATTCCTCACTCATTTGTGTTTTCTCCTTGTCCCTAATCCATGTGCATTGCAATCTTGGCCTTTGATTCAAATTCTAGCTCAAATCTCAATGGTTTGCAAAAGCACAATGTCCTATATACCCTTAATTTTGCACCTCATATAAAACCCAAAATAAGAGACCATGAGGAGAGGACTCATTTTTTTACCCTAGCACCCAAATCTCTCCTCTCTTTCTCTCATTCCTTCGAAGCAACCAGCCACCATACCCATATTCTTTTCTTCAAAATTCTTCCAAAAAAATTAACCATCAAACCTTGTTTATTCTTCATCCTTTCAATAAATCTACTTCTAAACTTGCATAATCATCAAAGTTTCATCAAAAAAACCATCAAGAATCAAGCATTTGCGAAAGGTTCAAGAGGTTCTTGTGGTGTTCTTCAAGTGTTCTTGCTTCTATTCTCTTTCCTTCTTCATTTTCTAGCTAGATCTAGAGGTAAGCTCACTAACCCTTGCATTTTCTTTAATTTTCATCATGTAATCTCTCCTCTATTCCTCTTTCCTTCCTGAAAAAAGCTTTGAGGACTCATTTCAAACATTATTGGACAAGGACATTGGGAGCCTTGGGTGTTTGAGATGAGTCCTTGGCCTTGAAGGAAAGATTCTTGTGTTTTCTCATCATTCATTGCATTTCTACCTCATTTGCATGATTTTGGTGAAATAAAATCTTGTTTTCCTACCTATTTTGCTTCGGCCATAGCATGGATTTTAGGGTTCTTGTGTTCATTTTGTTCATTTCATGATTTTAAGTTGAATTTTGGCTTGATTTTGGTGTTGGGTGCCTCGGGTTGTTGCTTCAAAACCTAGGGTTTTTGTTGCCTTTTTACTTCTTTGATTTTGTGAAGAATAAAATACATGATATGCTTGATGCTTACCTTAGAACATGGCATGATGATCTAGGGTTTAGTCTTGTGAATTGTTTCATGTATTAATTGTGAATTTTAGCATGAAATTTGATGGTGATTTGTGCTTAGCATTGCTTCGGCCTTAGGCCACTTTTGTGCATATTTTGTGCTTGAAAACGTGTTGTTTTGATCTTGTGTGAATAAATGCAATTGTGCAATTGTGTTTTTACCCTTTTACCTTTTTACTTTACCATCTCATTAAATAATTACCATTTACCTCATGCATTTTTACTCTACCATTTCATTAACTTCTCACTCAAACTTTTTACCACTTGTAAATTTGCATAAAAAAAGAATCCCAAAACATTTCAATCATTTGCATTTTAAACTTTTACTACTTCTCATTTAAAACCCCAAAACATTTTTACCACTTCTTACTCAAAACGTTTTCAAACTTTGCATTTCACTTATTTGCATCATCTATGCGACACCTTGCATGCTTGCACTCACATTCACTCATACTTGTATACCATGCATAATAAATGCTCATGCATTCTTGTATGCTCATGCATTCACATGCTTGCTTAATCATGCATCATCGCTCACATGTTCATTCATTAAACCTAGAATACTCTATGCCTATGATCAATTGTGTTCACTTGTTCTTGATGCCATTTGAATGACTTGATTTAATTGTGTTCCCTTCCTTCCACTAGTATGTATTCTTAATGAAGACGTAAGCCTACTTTTCCGGTTGTAGCATAGAGTCATTAAGGTATATGCACCCCTTTGAGATTGTTGCCCGTCCCGTAGCAATTCTCACACACACACACAATTGTCTTGAGAGCTTTGTCTTGCATCCTTAATAATTGGATCTCTTGATTATATTGGCATGCTTAATCTTGGTTAATAATCAACATGTTTATGATTGCTTGATTGGTGAGTATGTTTGAATCTTGTTCACTCATGGTTGCATTTGGTTATGGACTTGGAATTGATTGAATAATGTTCTACTTGTTTTCCAAAACCGATTTTCTAAACTCATTTTCAAGCGCTCCTTGCTTTGCGAAAACATTTTCTTCCTCCATTAAATAAAACAAATTGTCATTGATGATTACTCGCGCTGTTGCCGTTTGGATCGTTAATGATGATTGTATTTTCAAAAAAAGAGTTAGTAGTGAGGCCATTCTAACCGTTGTTGTTCGGTCTTCACAAACGCTCACCCAATTGCGAAAAACTCTTAAGCCGTTTTCAGACGCAAAAAGCCGAGAACTACGTAGCTTTGATCCCTCAACCCAGTGAGGGTACGTAGGAGCGGGTCCGTCCCGTCAAGCACCCTTTTAAAAAAATCTTTGTTTTGTTTCCACTTTTCAAAGATAACAAAAATATTCGTGTCTTCTGTTTTCAATAAAACGATTTTTGAAATAAAAAAAAAAGAAAAGAAAAGAAAAGAAGAGAAAAAAAAAGAAGTAGAACAAATCGCTTTCAACTCAAACCTTTGTCAAACCACACATCGAGTTAATGGTTCCCTTTCAGTAGAAAGGACGTATGGGATGCTAATACCTTCCCCATGCGTAACCGACCCCCGAACCTACATCTCTGATTTCGAAAGACCACTCGCTTTTCCAAAAAAAGGGTTTTTCCGATGTTTTCCCAAATAAATATTGGTGGCGGCTCTACTATTTTTCACGTTGCAAAATGAGAAGTCCCAAACCGGATTTTTCGGGCGCAACAGTCGTCCTCAAGAACAAGATTGCCTCCGGGGCCGTGACTGGCTTTCAGCGCTGCTGGGACATGGTTGTCTTGCTCGACCCCAAGGTTCAGGTTGATCTGCTGAAACTCAACCATAAGGCAGTGGATGGCCGGATCATGAAGGGAGATCAAGTCATCTATGAGCCAACTTCAGCTTCTTCCCCGAACGCCGCAGAAAATGGATAGCAAGCTGCTTCCGTGGCTAGTGATCAGGCTGTTGTCGGGGTCGAAGAGGCCAAGACCTTGGAAAATTTAGATTAGACTTCTCCTACTTTTATTTTCTGAACATTTGTGATTGCTCTCAGGTATCTCCGGGGCCAACCTTGATTTGTAAAAACAATGGCCCCGTCCTTTTTCCGGTTTAACAATTTACACTTTATTAATTTGTGTTCGCTCATGCTCTGGTTGTCTTTAAGCGCTTTAGCTGTTGAAATTTGTCTTATTTGAATGCCGAGATAGTGTATTAGATAGCCGACACTGTTAGATAGCCGAGGTTGATAACATTAATAATTCATCCTTAATTTAGAATAAGAGTTGAAGAGATTCCCGAGTGATGAGTTTCTGAGCTGAATTCAAAGATGGGAAGGCCGCTGTGGGCCCCCCTCTCCATGATCTTCAAACGGAGGTCGCTGTGGACCTTGGTCTTTGGCCTCTAATGGAGCGTTAAGGCTGGAGATCAGAGGGGAGGCAGCTCGCAAGAAGCAAAATTGGGATAGCTTCGGTCTCTGATGGAGCTCGTCAGCTCGGGGATCAGAGAGAAGGTTTGCGAGGCGAAATTGGGATGAAGTCACTGTGAACTTCCTTCTCGGACTCTCTGATGGGGTCGTGAGCTCGGAGATTAGAGAGATGTTGGAGCCGCTGTGGGCTATTTATAACTTGAGATATATATACATGATTAGAAAACCAGTTGATCGTGACTGAAGTCCGAGCTCAAATAAAAGAGACCCGAGTACAAAATCCGGTTGAGCAAGACAGGAATCCGAGCTCAAACATAAGAGATCTGAGCAGAAGTCCGGATTCAAATGTAAGAGATCTGAGCAAGTAGGACAAAGGTCCGAGATAATAGGAGGAAGAACCAAGAAATAGGATGAAGATCCGAGATAATTAATAGGACGAAGGTCCGAGATAATAGGACGAAGATCCGAAATAATAGGACGAAGGTACGAGATAATAGGATGAAGATCCAAGATAATAGGACGAAGGTCCGAGATAAGAAGGTTATCCGAGAAGGCCGCTGTTGTTCTTGCGAGAAAAGCGATCTCACGGCACTTCGAAAACGAACCAAACCTGGTGGAAAACGCGAGATAATAATAAACGAATTGGTGATAGAGGAAGTCGCGGCTTACCTTGACATGGAAGGTTAAGTCGGGCTGTAGCCCGAGGCCGTCTCTACCGTGAAGAAACCGCGGAATAGCAGAGAGAGAACTTGGAAGGTAGAGATTTGAGAAAGTTCGGAAGCAAGTGATTATACTCCCACTGTGGTCGCCATTTTTCGGTACCTGGACTTCGGAAGCGGCTGAGTCTGGGGTACAAGTTGATGTGCTTCTAAAGATTTGATGATGGACTTCAGATGGTTGAAGATTGGCCTCTGACGGGCGGGGGTTACCTGCAAACACTCCGACGCTCAAGTCAGTAGGTATAAGAGAAGAGGTATGCAAAGAATTAGAAGATAATGAAAGCGTACCTAGGAACGGAGGGTTGTACCTCTATTTATAGACAGAAGTGTCGTACCTGAGGCGTCGGATTTGGGCATTTGGATCCTGACCGTTGGATGCGGATGCATGATAGTGGGGCGAGAGTCGGGTTATTTCAGATGCAGAATTGGGCCAAGCCCAAGCCCAAGCCCAAGCCTTGTGATGTTTTGCCCCAGTCCGGAACACATTGATTAAGTTACGTTTTATTTGGGAACAACACAACATGAATGTGAATTTTTTTGATGCAGTGTTATTGGAATAGATAGGAATTGATTTATTGGACCTATTAGATCATAAATAAGCTTTACTGTCAATTATCAAATGATTAAAGGTCACGCCCGGCAACAAAAAAGGGTTTTACTGTCAATTATCAAATGATCAAATTCTTATAGCCGATAAACTTTTTAATGAATTGACGACTTTTTGCCAATTGATCATTATACCACCCTAGTAATTCTAAACAATAGAAATACCAAAACATGTAATTTAGCATATATCGAGTAAACTTCATAATTCGGATATTGAACAAACTAAAATATTTGGATAATAAACTTCTAAGAGTCAGGACTATGCCAAAAAACTCATGTATAAGGGTCTTTCTTAACCGTTACATTTCCTAATGTTCAATAATCCAAAACATAGAAGTAGCGGAATGATTTTACAACTTTCAACAAGTTCAAGTTATACAATTGAACTACAAAGATAACAAGGAAGAAAGTAACATACCCATATAAGTTCAATCCCAATCCTCATCTCAAGCACCCTCCTACTCGTGCTTCTTGGCTTTCTTCTTTCCCTGTTTCTCTGTGAAAAACAACAACAATTGATAGGGTGAGATAATATATCTCAGTGAGTTCTACCGTAACCCCTAACATTCACTCGTTTCAATTATAAAAACCTTAGCACTTGTAGTTTAATTTATAAACCACTTGCTTATAATTAATCGAAACACCGACCACACACACCTCTGCTAATCCTGGTAAATCGTGCAATAATACCTAGCATAACATCGGCCGCCACAACACGCTTACTCCCGATGAACCTCCGCTAGTACTTTCCGTAACGGATACTGGGCCTAGGTTAAGGGCTCAGGACCTTCTCCGCCTAGTAAGCTATTTAATGGGTCGTCACCCATAACCGTCATAATGTATATATCGTGTCTGCAGTGGGCCATCTCCTAATCAGTCGATATAGTCTATATATCTTATCTATATCAATCTTGGATGTCACCAATTGAACATTTTAGTTTGGTTTTATTTCAAAAGAAAATTTCTCACACGTGTACTATAATTTGGTTTTTCAAAACATGTTCGAGACAATTCGGTTTAAAACATGTCATTCATAAGAGTTTCGCCATGAATTACGGTTATTTTATCATTATATAAGTTGAGGGAAGGTTTAGAATTGGAAAACAATCGCTTTAAGATCGAAACGGGTGAAAATTAGTGGGCAAAACTGATCCTGACACGGCCACTCGTGGCAAGAAACACGGGCCGTGGAGACTGGTTGCAGATTTTTACACTGCACACCGAAAGTCCCACAGGTGCCCGTGTTGGCTGCCACTGTCCGTGGTGGATCAACTGTGGACCTGTTTTGCTGAATTTTGTTTCGCCTCTCAATCCGATTCGATTCTGTTCCTTGCCCAACTCTCTCCAACACCAAAACAGATTGTAAACACACAATAACCAATCCAAACATGACAATAATCAATCCAATCAAAATGATAATTCACATATCAATTTATATTTTGATCATTAAACCGTAAAATGTAATTTTTCAGAAAAACGTTTTTCGAGTCGTAAAATTTTCAAAACTCAACGAAACGAAGTGAAATAAAAAACACAACCAAATATTCATAAACAAAATCCCTAAACATGAGTAAAACTACCCACTTCGTGATGAAAATCACGATTCGCCAAAACTTCGAGAAGTGGTCAAAACTTGAAAACACACTAACGATCCCCGTATGGCGTCCTAAGCTTCAATTTCGAACTCTATGGTCTTTGGCTACTGAATTGACTTCTAGCTTGCTTTTAATAACAACGTGGCTTCAAGAATTTGCTAAGGATTACTCCCAAGACTCCAAAAGTGACATGCAAGGCTAAAATTTCAGATTTTGTTCAAGTTGAAACTTCAACCTTCACCAGTGGCAAAATGCCATAGAAGGGAAATGAGAAGTTGAAATTAGGATCATTGGAAAGAGCTTGAAAAACTAAGGAGAATGGGTAAAAGATAACTTACATGCAATGGAAGAAGTGAAGGGTTTATGAGCTTCTTCTTATTTCTTTCTCCTTTCCTCTCTTCACGTTTTCTTCTCTCTCTCTCTCTCTCTCTCTCTCTCTCTCTCTCTCTCTCTATATATATATATATATATCTTCTTTTTTTTTCTTTCTGTTTTCAGCACAAATGAGAAATGAGAGGAGAGTTGTCCTTTTGACTTTTAGTGAGCTGAGGGTGTTTAAAGGAGCGAAATGTCCATAATCCAAATAACCACATAGCTTAAACATTAAGGCATTTAGTCTTATGAACTAACCGATATATAATGCTTTCTCGACTATTCCATACCCGTACCTTGTTTTATTTTTCACTTCGAATAATAAATCACTTGTTAGTTTCATAAATCGAAAATACATACCTCAATGGAATAGATATGGATATCGAGTCCACATGTCGTCTTCCAATTCCCACGTAGCTTCCTCAGCAGACAAACCATCCCAAACAACTTTCACTATGGGAACTGTCCTCGTCCGAAGCGTCTTTTCACCGTGTTCCAAGGTATAGCTAGGATATGGTTGTAAAGATAGATCCGGTCGAAGGTCAATCACTTCAAAATCCATGGTTGATCCGGATTGGGAATATACTTCCTCAACTGAGACACATGGAAAACATTATGAAGATTTGGTAAAGCTGGAGGTAAAGGAAGATGATATGCAACTGGCCCAATACACTCAGTAATTTGGAATGGTCCCATATACCGAGGACTGAGCTTCTTTGCTCGCAAAGATTTACCGATACCAATTGTTGGCAAAACCCTCAAGAATACATGATCACCAACATCAAATTCCAACGGTCTCCTTCTTTTGTCAGCATAGCTCTTTTACTGACTCTATGCAGCTTTCATCCTTTCTCTTATCAATTTGATCTTCTCAGTTATTTCGTTAATTACATCAGGCCCCATTATTCTATTTTCACCTACATCCCACCAACACAATGGAGTTATACACTTCCTCCCATACAGTGCTTCAAACGGTGCCATTCCAATACTGGAATGATAACTGTTATTGTAGGCAAATTCAACCAATGGAACATGATCCTCCCATCTCCTTCCACTATCAAGTACACAGGCTCGAAGCATATCTTCTAGAGTCTGAATGGTCCTCTCAGTCTGACCATCAGTCTGAGGATGATAAGTTGTACTAGAGCATATCTGAGTTCCAAAAGCTTTACTCAAAACTTCCCAAAATCGAGAAGTGAACTTCGGATCACGATCCGATACAATGCTTGTGGGAACTCCATGGAATCTAATTATACTCTTCACATACTCTTCTTCCAGCTTGGAGACTTTGTAATTAGAACGAATGGGAATAAAATGAGTGGATTTGGTCAAACGATCCACTACTACCCAAATGGAATCACTAACGGCTTGCGATCTGGCAAACCCATAACAAAATCCATGGATATATCTTCCCACTTCCTCACCGGCACATCTAATGGCTGCAGTTGACCTACAGGCTTTCGATGTTCTGCCTTAACTCTCTGACAAGTTAGGCATCGGGAAACAAATTCAAGAATATCTACTTTCATTCCAGGCCACCAATACATTTGCTTCAAATCACGATACATCTTGGTGGATCCAGGACGTACAGAATCCTTACTCCGATGAGCTTCTTCCAAAATCTGCTTCTTGTTGTTGTTATAATTATGTACACAAATCCTACCGTTAAAACAGATAATGCCATCATTGTCTTCGGTATAATTTGGTAACCCTTTCTGAGATTGTAATTCTACGTCAACTTCTTTAGCTGGACGAATCAAATCCCTCAATGCACTTGAAATTCGAATGTGCCTCAAGACTAATCGATCTTTCTTTCTTGCTACTTTTAGATTCAAATCTCTAAAAGACTCCAACAAAGCCATAACAATTCACACAATTTCCAACAAAGCCATAACAAAGCCATAACAATTCATAACCTCGACTAGATTTATTATTTATTCTAATAATAAATTGCTAGTTAATTTCATAAACCGAATTTAACCGAACTAGGGATGTTACAATAACCCCAACTTGAAAAAATTTGTCCCCAAAATTGATCAAGTTTCCTTCTATTTACTAAGCACGAATTTGACAATTCGCTGATCACTCGACTACGCATAGATTTCCAATCCAAGCATATGTAATCATGGGCATACATATATATATATATATATATTATTCAGTGGAGTATAGTTTATGTTACTAAACATAATGTTTAGTAACTATTACAAAAGGGCAAGATGGTAACATCCATCATTAAAATTAGGGAAAAAAAACTGATAACCAATCTCCTATTTTCTTTCCACAATAATAGGACTTAATTGTTAGTAATTAAAACCTGAAAAGAGAGAGAAGCGTAAAACCCAAAACCCTATTTTCTTCAACGCTGAAACGCAAGTTTTCCTAGAAACGCAAGTTTTCTTCAAAACAGAAACGCAGGTTTCTTCAAAACGAAAATGCAGGTTTGATCACTCTTCTTCCCAGAAACGAAAACGCAGGTTACAAAGAAGGTTAGTTTTCATCAGGTTTGGTTTTTTTTCCTCTACCCAGAAACTCATTTTTGCATTTTCGTTTTTATTTCCTCTACCCAGAAACTCGTTTTTGCGTTTGCGTTTACATATCGATTATCGTGTTTGAATCTTGCGTTCTTGTCTTTTATTTCGTGTTTTTCCACCCAGAACGCTGAAAAATGAGATCGACAACACAACCAGGAATTGAAACGAGCTCGAAGATGCAATCGTCGTCTCTAACCACTTCGCAATCTGAAAAAGTTTAGTTTTTGTGCTTCAAATATTGTATGTTACCGATAAAAAGTTAGTTTTTAACACTCTTTATAATTAATTGGTCTATTTTAGCGTCCTTATGTTTCCTACAAAAGTATGCAAAAAAAAATTAATATGTAAATCGGCGATACACTTTTATTTATAATAGTTAATTATAAAATTATAAATTCGAATTATAATCGTTCATAGTGTAAAATTATTTTTTTTGACAAAAGTATAAAATTAATTTCTAAATACCAAAAAAGGTTACTTTTATAAGTTGATTATTAATTAATAGTTGTAAATTTACATAGCGTTATAAATTTAAACATTTATTGCTATAAATTTACATAGTGCAAACTATAAATGTTCTCTAATTTTGCGATTATTATTGTTTTCTATTTATCAAAAACGGTACATCTCCTCTCCAATTTTTAAAAATTTATTGCTTAACCAAAGTAGCGTATTCATGTGGTTAGTGATTGATTAACCAAAATACCAAAATATCTAGGAAGGAGATATTTTGAAAAGTGTTCTGGTTTTATTTATGCATAAATTCATGTTGAATTCTCAAATTTTAAAATATTTTACTAAATTGGTTTTAGTTCTACTTTTTATATACTGTCTGAATTTTAAAATATTTTACTGAATTGGTTTTAGTACTATGGTTATAGGTTAACAATCCAAGGATATGTCATTATGTGGTTAGAAGTTTATTAGCCAAAATGATGTATTTCCATGGTTAGATTCAATTATGAAGCTAGTCCTAGATTGTTATTTTATGCACAACAGTTACTGCAACTATTTACGAATATATCGTTCACCATTTTGATTGTTTTATCATGTGAATTTACAAGTTTGAACTTTTTTGATTGCAGTAACAAAGTTATGTACCGGTTCCGATTAGATGAAAGGTTCAACCTCCGAAGAAATGAATTATGGACGTTGCAAGACGATGAATGTGTAGACAGCCTTGTTATAGATAATTGGGCAAACCAACTTACTGCAGAGAACTATCCAAGACGAGGCAAACCATTTCTGCCAGAAATTGCAAAATGATATTATGAAAACTGGATGTGGACAAAAGGCTCCTGGAAAAAGGCATAGAAAATAGGCTAATTAGAAAGGTTGTTGCAAAATACAAATGGATGTGTGTTTTTTTTTATCATTCTTTCCACGAAATTTTTAGCATCTGATCCTACTGTCAATGATTATAGGCCTGTCAATGATAATAGGCATTGATCTATTAGAAAGGTTAATTCGAAAGTTTGTTGCAAAATACAAATGGATATGTTAATAGGCCTTGATCTATTAGAAAGGTTATTGCAAAATACAAATGGATATATGTTTCTTTTGTTATCATTCATTCCACGAATTTTTTACCAGATTGCCTTATATATTTATATATATATATATATTGTGTGGTTAGAATATATTTATTGTATATATATTGTGTATATATATATATATATATGTATATTTATATATTGTTAGAATATACATATACTGTATATATATTTATATTGTGTGGTTAGAATATATATAACCACAAACTTGCTATAGTGTGGTTAGAATATATATATATATATATATATATATATTGTAATTAAATATAACCACAAATCGATTTTAAGATATATATATTGTATATATATTGTAATTAAATAAATATATATATATATTGTAATTAAATATAACCAAACAAGACACAAATCGATTTTCCTCTTTAAGATAAGAGGTCAACAATCGATTCTTGGCTTTAAAAAAAAGAGAGAGGAATCGATTTTGTAGAAGACAATCGATTGTTTCTTTTATAAAATCAAGTTCATGACAACAGGTGTGGAATCGATTTTCTTCTTTGAACTTACAAGAGAGGAATCGATTTTCTTCTCTTTAAAATAGAGAGGAAAATCGATTTATAGCTTTAAAAAAGGAGAGAAGAATCGATTTCTAACTTCCAATGCACAAAGTCATCGATCGATTGTTTTCTTTCCAAAACAAGTTCTTTTAAAAACAATTAAGCTATGAATCGATTGATTTCTTTAAACTTACAAGTGGGAAATCGATTTCTAGCCTCACAACAAGGGGAAATCGATTTCTAGCTTAAAGTACCAAATCAAGAATCGATTCTTTACTTCAAAAACAAATTCTTTTAAAACACTAACTCATGAATCTATTGTCTTTAAAAAACAACAAATCATTATTTGTGTCTAACCTATTTTACCAAGCGTAGCTCAATTCCATTTTAAAAGATCATCTCTCAACTACAACAGTCATAAATATATATATATATATATATATATATATATGTATATATATATATATATTGTAAACAAGGTTCTTCGTTACAATAACCACAGATGTCCAGGGCTGTGGTTAGAGTGTCACTAACCATAAAATTGCCATGGCGTGGTAAGATAATAGCGTCCACGGGTTTGGCCAACAAATTCCATCAAATTGTAAAAAACGATATCAATGAAATTTATCCGAAACGTTTACATGACAATAAACTTTCCTCAAAACATTGTTCCCTCCTAATTTATAACAATAAAACTAAGAACACACCAACAACATTGTTTCCTCCAACATAGTAACAGACGACCTAACTAGCGGACAACTTCTGAAGTTTGATTGCCTGCTTCCGTTGTTGTTTCCAAATCAATTGTCTTTTCTCCGATTCAGACATCAGTCTGATCTTGCTCTTGCATGGGTTTTGGTGTGATCAAAGAGGAAGAAAGGAAGAATAAAGCGTGAATGAGATAAAATGCAGAGAGAAAGAAAGTGCAAAATTAAGCGTGAAAGATGGAAGAGGGAAAAAAAGAACGAAAGAGAAGAATTAACGTGAAAGAAGGAAGAGGGAAGGCAGCAAGAAAAAAAAAAGGAAGGGAGAAATAAGAGGAAAACATTAAACGTGACAGTAAATGTGGTGCCTTAAAAATAGGAATTATTTTTTTTAATAATTATATTTAATTATTTAATTGTTAGGCAGAATATTTAATAGGTCCAAAATACCCTCATTACACAATAACCATTGGATGCATTGTAATTAAAATATTGAGCATCCAATGACTCACATTAATTTAGTAACTATCACTAAGCCAAATGCTTAGTGATGTAAGCCGTAGCCTATTCAATGAGCTTCAATCTTTAAGCATCATTTGCCCACTTAGCCTCATACCTATTTGCCTTCTATCGGATTGAGTTAACTGGGGTTTTAGTTCCTCGGGCGACTAAAAATCACAAAACGGCTTTTTGTTATAACCTTTCATGAAGTCTTTGTAAAAAAATGTAAACACTTCAATAGTGGTTTGGTGATCCTTACTCGACCTGAGCTTTATGCTCACCCCAACATAATTCAATCCTACTCGACTTACGACTTCTCAATAAAAGATGAAGTCGTATTAGGGTTTGATTAAATTAGGTTAAATTAGGGAAAGGATGGGGAAGGAACTCACATCGAACGGAAGCGGATAAAAAGAGTATTTCAGTAATGATCAGGTGAAAATGCACGGTCTGGCTCTAGTCACACCGATTGGGCTTTTTCATCAGTTTTCTAAAAACTTCTGTTTTATTTTGTCAAATATGGTTACTCCGTTCGATTCGATTACTTTCCCGATCATTCCTTTACTCAATTCAGCCTAATTACGAGACCTCAATTCCTACATAGGTACCACTAGCACCATTTCGACGATGTCCCCATGGCGCACCTAGTACATGACCTTAGGGATTGTCCCAATATTTGTCAGAGATTCTGAACAACATTATGTATTACTAATCAAAATAACCCATTGGCAACCAACTGGTTTAGAGAACTTACATTCATGGGTTCACGCCTTACACATACACTGCCCTATCTTATAGTCATACTTAGACTTATCCGATTCATCAAATTCCTAACGTCATCAACCTCGTCTTGACTAATCCAATGGATTAAAGTCATGACAACTTACACCGAACCTTCACACCTATTACTTTTCGTTCTCACTACTAGCCACTATACTCGCACACTCGTCCCACGTCCTAACCCTTCCGGTAGTAAGCTGTGGAACACCCCCTTTTGGTTTTCTCAAAGACACCTCTAGTATTTTGGGTTAGATTTTAACATAAATGTTGTCCATGACTGACTAACAAATGGGTAAGGTTTGTAGAAAATATTTTCTAGAAAAGATTTGGATATAAAATAGTTTCCTCTCATATCCATAGGAGTCGGTCTCATCACTAACCTACAATATTAGCAAGGTGTGCCTTCAAACCTCATGAATCGGCCTTTGGAATACAACCCTAAGCCCTGATAACTTTACACGACTGCAGGCTCTTCAGAACTTATAAGTCAAATGACTTTCCAATAGAAACTATTTCCTTGACATGATTTGACTGGTATGTGCGACTTGTATCCTCTTAAGGTCTCAATTATTTTGATACTAAAGAATTATGAGTTCAAGGCACTACGAATCTTACTAGTGTGATATAACGTTTCCCCTAAAAGGTAAGATTCATTGCTTTCTATGAGCTTCTTGAACTATCAATTAACCTCGGTGTAACGGTTATTCGCAGATCAAATATGAAATTGAAATAACGGTGGTACTATTGTGTGAAAACGATGTGCAAGTATACACAGTCTAAAAACAAGTAATATACTGATAAGTAGAGATCGTACCCACAGGGATTGAATTAATTTTAAAGAGTATAAAGTAATAGTAATGCTAGTGATAAAAGGAAAGTAAAATAAAATTAAGTTGATGTGAGGATGGTGTATGCAAACAGAATGTAAATTAAAGCAAGTAAAAGATGTTGTGTTTCAATTGAGAGAGATGGTTGAAATACTCTTTACTAAGTATATTCACTTTGAAAGCATTATGTTACATATGATGCTCATGCAATCATTGCACCTGCAATGAATGTTGTAATAAAATGGCTTGTGCATTTTTGCAACTATCTTCAGGGTTTCGTTATAAGTCTTATGTCTAAGCCCTAAATAAGTTCACCCTTGTCTTTTAAGCCCTTACAGATTCACCCTATGGACTATGCTATCTTCTGTCTAAGTCTCAGCATGGTTTTATCAAAATTTCCTCTTATTAAAACACTTATCCATATTAGTTCTTGAGTTCAAATCACAAACCATTTCTGTATTTATGACCCTACTTATTCTAAGTGATCAATCTTAAAATAAGTTTGAAAGAATTATAGCACAAGAACCAAATTGCAAGAACATCAATATAACATAATAACTAATCAAAGTTTCATTACCAAGTTAAGGTATTCCAACCATAAAGAATTTAGTTCATGCTTAACATAAATAGGCACATATAAACAGAATGAGACATGTTTATAAGAAGGCAAATACAAAGGAAATGAGATGAGATAGGAATTACACACATGAAGATCCTTTGCATTTTCTACCTAGCTTATGTTGAGGAGAACACTTCTCACCAATGGAAAACACCAACAAGAACTCCACAAGAAGAAAAGGAATAAGTTGTCACTTTCTTTCCTTCTTTTCAAGCTTTGTTGAGTACCTCTAACTCTAAAAATATAATGAAAATATCTACTAAACTATGGAGATGGAGAGAATATAATAACTAGTGATATTCTATGATGTGTTTTTGAATGGAGAAGAGGGGATGTATTTATAGGCTTCAAAAAGTGCTTTGTCTTGGTCACCAAGCTGATTTTAGGGTTCCCTTTTTCCCATGTCTTCAAAAACCAAGATTGGAAGTCCCAACAACTATGAAGAGTGGTCCAATGATGTGTGGACAAGTGTACTAAAAAAGTTACAACTTGTTGTCCAAGGGGTCTGAACTTGACGCTGCAACCATCCACTTGCACAACTTGCACTTGCAACTTGGCCTGCTGACGTCATCATCATAGTGTAGGAGCATTCTGTGTTGTGGCCATTACAGGTGCAATGATTGCTGGTGCATTGTCATCTGGGCACATTGCAGGTGCAATGGTTGTTAGCATCATTGCAGGTGTAATGTATCTACTTTCTTCAGAACTTTTGTTTCCCGTATTGCAGGTGGAATAGTTGCTTGACCTAGTGCAGGTGCAACGATTGCTGCAGCAATTGAACAAACACAAAAAATGCCACAAATCATGATAATCAATGATGATGAGTTCCTAAATTAAAGATGCTGTTTTTCTTTTGTTTTCCTTTATTTGAAGTTATAAATTTACTGAGTTTTCCAATAATTTAGATTTGAAAGCATATATAAATCTATATAAAATAGAGTTATCAGGTACCAAGGAGATTTTGAAAACCAAAATATTATTTAGGGAATCAAACGAGCGCACCATTAGTGTCTTTGTATTGATTCATAAGATTTAGTAAAATATCATTGAACATTTCCTTGGCCCATCTTCTTTTCGAATTCCCGTAACTATCCGAGTATAATCATTACAATTGTGTTAATCATTCAATCTTCAGAACAATTTTGATTGTAGAACAACTTCGCGGTCGACCCTTAGATAACTCTGGACTTCCTTCTCTATCGGCATACAAGTTGGGGCTTAATAATCTAAGGCTTCAAAAACTCTTTTGATTGCAAAAAGGTTATGGTTGCTAACGACCGAGATATAGGTCCCTTGGAATTCTACTATGAATATTATCCTAAACCGATATCTAGGAATCTAAGTTTATTGACTGGAAGTCCTCCTCCAATTTCCTGTGCAACTGAAGGATTCATGTTCTACGAATGCGTTACGGTTTATCTGTTTAGGGTAAGACAGGGGTACACTTCAAAATACAATTGGAAACATAGTTCCCAACCTACTCGGATGTGTAAACATTTTCGTTAGCTTTCCAACGCCTCTCGGAACATAAAAATCGGAGTTCCGGATTAATAGTTATAAATAAAATGAGTCAGAAAACTAGCAGAAATTTCTCATAGACTGGGACTGGCATGCGCTTAATCAGAGGGTTATAATAAGGTCACTTCTATTGACTCCCCATGCTATTATCTTCTTGGAAGGGACTTGGTTAATGAATTTGGATCAGGAACTAATCCGATCAAAATTGGGTAATTCTGCTTGCCAATATGAAGATTGCACTACGGTTTACTAGGTTGGCTTCATAACATTTAGAAATATAGCTCTGAAGAAAATGAATCTTGATCTAAACCTGGGAGTTATCCGAAAGGATTCCTCTAACTATGACCTAAACTGGGGTTGATTCATACCATAAGGTAAGATTAACTGCGAAACAACATTTCGGTAACTGATAGGTTGACTAACCAACGGTCAGGGTTTCAAGGTGTCACCTAATCTTACAGATCTTAGGACGCATACATTACTACTGCCCAAAGGCTTTACTTAGTTGTAGCTCTCTGAACGACCCATGATGACTTAGGCTGCAACACCACGGTTGCACCGCATTCAAGGAATGAACAATTTCCTCGACCGACACGGATGCCCTTCTTTTGCTACGGAATACCATCTGTTGCCCTCTGCTTCTGCTGCGTGCTTTGATGAAACTAGAGAGCTAGGAATCCTATGGTTTAGGTTTTTGGACATTTTCGGGGCTGAGGATAATCGTCATCATTCTCAGTAATTCAAATGAAATATTGAGTGGATCCTGACTCAATACTGAAGTGGCATATAGAGTCACAAGAAGGGGAGGGGTTGAATTTTGACCCTTTGAAAATTTATATCCTGCAACTTAGAAAGTTTCCTCTCAAGTTTATACTTGGAGATGAGATAGTTAGTCATAAAACAATTTCACAAGACATTCTCTTCTTGAGTTGGTTCCATGAATTAAACCTTCTCTTTGTTGAGTAGGTTCCACACAGTGAACCTTCTCATGTTGAGTAGGTTCGAAGCAGTGAACCTTCTCTAGTTAAGTAAGTTAAAAGTGTTTAACCTTCTCTTGGATGAGTGGGTGCCACACTGTGAACTTTCTCTACCTAAGTAGGTTCCTTGCATTGATCCTTCTCTTGTTGATAAGTTCAATACATAATGAGTCTTGTGTTGTGTTTATGCATAAAAACATTTTGTACATCATATGAAATTTATCCTTTTGTTGAACATGGTCATTTAGTGTTTGATAACTTGAGGAACATATTATCAAGAGATATATATGTGACGGATAAACTCTTTAATGTAGAGAAGCTTATGAGGATGAAATCATATCAGATTTAAGCTCCTTAGGATTAATCAAATGCTTTGAAACAATATATGACTTTTGCATAAAATACATGAGTAGGTTAGTAACAATAGATAATCAATATATAATACTAACTTCTCAATGAAGAACGTTAGTAACAATAGATAATCAATATAGAATACTAACTTCTTAATGATTAGGGATACTTTAAAACATAGATGATAAGTTCTTAGTTAAAAACCGTTTTGAGAAGGTTGAATAAAATAACCTTCTCTTAGTTTGAACAACCGCAAATATGTTATAGCAAGTTATCAAATAGTAAGGAACGCTAGTAAATAACACAGTAGATTTATAGAGGTTTACCCATACCTGGCTACGTCCCCTCCCCATTTCCTTGTGAGTATTTCCACTATTTTCCAAATAGCTATTACACTTGCTTTTGATCAACACACAAAAGACTTCACCAATACTAGCTTTTGATCACAAACAAAAGCCTAGCAACACCACTTTCTTTTGATCTCCACACAAAAGACAAGTGCCCCCTTACACAGCTTCACCAAGATGGATTGACCTACTAAGAAACTCTCTTCTAGTTTCCTAAATGTTTTCATTTTCTTTTCTCACCAGCACCGACCTCTCAATCTAGGTAGTTTGATGGAATGTTCACACAAACACTTACAACAATGGTTTTTGGGATGTTTAAGAGCTTGAAGTTGAATTACACAAAGTGTATACATTGATGCTTATCAAGCTAACACACACAAAACAAAAGAATCTCAGATCGGACATTTGAAGCTTTGAGTGTGGGATGAGAAGGTTGGGTTTACAAAGTGTATACAAAATGAATGTATTGCATTAAATCACACGAATTAATGAAGCATCAAGCATTAATCACTTTAAACATCAATAAATCTTAATTACATCACCATAGACTTGACTACAAAGAGATTTAGCTCATAGTGAGCTCAATCATGGTAAAACAGCATTCAACTAATATAAACGAAGCCATTAAAACAGTTACAACACTGAAACAGAATACACAGGAAAATACAGAGAAATACAAACTAAGTGAAGCTCAAAGAGAACTTCAGGTGCTGTAACTCTGCTCTAGATTTCCTGTGCTGTGCAGATGAAGACTTGTGCTGCAGAATCTGTGAATCCAGCTTCAGAAATAAAGTTTTAGTACTGAAAATGGTGGATGATGGTTGGGGAAGACGATGAAACATTGGAATGGAAGGTGGGTGTGTACTCTCTGACCTAGAGAATAGTGGAGGCTGATGTGATGTGCACTTTTAGGGTAAAGTACCTATTTATATTCCTCTCTCCAAGTACCATTGCGCCTCTCAGAGAAAGTAGGCTCAGGTTTTCCATTGATCTTCTCTGGAACCCCCGCAGAGAACTCTCGGGTTAGGGTAGGAAGCACAAATGGGGGGTGAAGCATGAGCTTCTCCCATTGAACAGCAGCGAACAACTCCTGAATAGCAGGGGTGACACATTTGGGCAAAATGCCACTCTCAGGAAGAGGGTTACGGTACTGAGTGTGATTTTGGAAAAGATCACGAGCATATTTTATTGGAAAACGGTTAAGGACTTCATTAGGAACTTGCTTAGGTCCGGATTTCTAGCTTTTTGAGCTCGGGGACTTGGTTTTGGGAGCCATTGGAAGGTAGAGATGTTCATGGTTCGGTTCGGAAGGAGAATCAAACTGAACCAAATCGAACCGATGAAAACAGTTTGTCGAACCGAACCAAACTGGTGAAAACAGTTCGCGAACTGAACCGAACTATGTTAACGGTTCGGTTCGCAGTTCTAGTCCTGAACCGAACTGTTAAAAAAAATAAAACTGAACTGATTATGCAACAACCTGAACTTGAAGTCAAAAAATTATATTATATATCACGACTTTTTTCAAAAGGAAGCTATTCAACCTACTGTTGATATGTTACTTCAATCAACACTCTGGCAGTGACAGAGAAAAAAATCACTTAAAATCAATCATAATTTTATATTAAAATAAGAGAAACCATGTTAACTCTCTAGTTTCTTCAGCCAAGTTTTTCCTTTGACTATTTTATATTATGTCATTGACGGCTGTCATAACAAAAAAACCAGGCCTAGGCACATAGCGAGAGAACAGTAGTAGACTAGTATTAATAGTTTGCAGTTTAAATGGTTAACTGACAGTTTTGATAAGTAAGTTCAGTTTATGAACTGAACTTAATAAGTTGGTTCGGTTCGAGAATTGCATCAATAGTTCAGTTTTTTTAAGTTTGGTTCTGCAGTTAGGTTCAGTTTTTAGTTTTTTTGAACAGCCCTAGTTACTCGACCCAAATATACTATCGAATAGATTAATGGAACCAATTTAACTATTTGAATCTTTTGTTTATGGATTCTTAATGCAGGGAGAATTTCAAAATCTTTAATGAAGAACAATGATTCAAAAAAGGATGAAGAAGTGGTTGCTGCAATTGCACACTCATATTGTTTTTCTAATGATAATAACAAAAATGTTGATTGCGGTGAAGATAAGGATTGTTATGAAAATAACAAGGGTGATCGATAGTGTAACATCATGAGAACTCTAATCATAAGGGCAGTGCTGTTTTTGCTCCTCCAACAAAGAAGGTAACTTATATTTCTTTTTGAAATATTTACATTTTTGGGCTAGAAACCATTAATATTTATTGCATAAACATCAATATATTGTTTATTTTCACAAACTCAGATATTTTTAAATTTGAAATGTATTTTTCTCATATTCATGATTATCTTTCAAACTATATACTGATATAGAATGCAAGTTTACTCGAGGTATCAGCTTCAACTTTGAGAAAAGAAAGGTGCTATAAAAGGTTCTATCTGAATAGGAATCCAACGGAGAAGTAGAGTACAAACTGCAGAAGAATGGAGGATCAATAAGGTATGTAGTGAAATTTAAAAGAAATGTTACTAGGTGTTTAATTTTTTTCCTAATTGATAAATTAAAAACTGACTATCCATAAGTGTATTAACTCAAACCTTAACTATTTTGGATTGTGGTGAGGTTTGAAATTATAGTTTCAGTCATAGATGTTGACTCCTCAAAATCTTTGTGTTGCAGGGAGTTGTAGACAAACATTCCAGAAATTTCAACTGTGTTGTGATTCAAAAGACGCCTCAAAAATTGTTATATAGAGAATTCAGTTGCGGTTGTGAAGTCTTGTTCTTTCATCCTAGTTTTTTCGAAAATTTTCTTGCACTATTGTTGGTGTAATATAAGTTGTACCAATTTAAATTATTTTTTATTAATTAATATTTTCATATGTAAAATCAACTATTTCACATGAATATAATGATGATGCAGGACATTTTATTTATTTTTATAGGGTTACATCATTTTCTAAATTGCTTATGACATATTCTAAACGAATATCGTTATAGCAACATAAGTTGTCTCGAACATGTCTTCTCGTATTTGCTGGTTGACATTACGATCAGTCATTATATTATGAAATTGTTATGTTCTCCAGTAAGAGATCGGCCTAAATGAATTGCTCAAAATAAGTGAACGGAGGTCAGACATGGATCTTCGCCAGAGTCTCAACATACACATAATCTTTCCATGGGCCTCTATTTTGACCCAAATGCAATCTCGGGGAGTGCGAATTTGCACCTCGGCATCGCCAACAAATAAGGAGTCTGAACCACATCTTTCGGAAGAGCTACTGTCACTCGAGATACCAGAATCAGAGTGACTTCCCCCTCGGCCCTTAGTTCCAGTTCCTCCATGGCTCGTTCGTCCTCCCCAGCAGAACGACTCGGAGGATTCTCCCTTGATGTATCTCTCTAATCTTTGGAGTAGTTTTCTCCTTCCTGGACCGGTCTGGGTGAACGAAGCTTATTTGGATCGTTCTTATGTCGAACCATAATGCGGCCTTCAAGGATAGAGTTTACTTGTCAAATTAATCACTAAACCATTAAAGACCTCTCATTCGAGATACCGAACTAAGATTCGGTCTCCGAGGAATCCATTATAAATCGTAAGGGAGAACAAACGTCGTGCAAACCACCTCCTCCGAACAAAGACGTCGTAGGGGGTAGGAGGGAAATAAAAGCAAAGAAAGAAAGGGAACTTACCTAGTTGTAGAAAAATTGGCACTCATCAACAGTATGAATACCTCCGAGGATCTCAGACTAAAAGTTTATGTCAGCCAATCAATTAAACACGGAGCACCAAATGGACAAATGAGGAAAGGGTATCCCTAATTATACTAAGACGAGGAGCAGGAATGGGCAGAATCGCAAACCACATGAGCATAACTGGTAGTAATTATGAGGTGCCAGAAACTAGAACTGCTCGAGGATTCTTTTATGACGTGACACTTCGGTAAACCCTGAAGCTACCCTCACTACAAGAATAAGGTTGATTTGCTACGAACATTTTTGACGGACAAATATTTTTTCGCTATTTGTGACAGATTTGTGACAGAAGTTTCTTCGCAACTAGACGTTTCAATTCCCTCCTAATTTTTCCGACGGATTTTAAAGTTGTCGCTAATTTTCGACGGAAGTTTACGTCGGAAATCCGTCGCAAACTGTCAAATTTTGTTTAAACAAACTTTGGATCCTCGAACCCTCATTCCTCCTCCCTCACTCACCGCAAACAGAACCCCTTCTCTTCCTCACTCTCTCCTCCTTCGACCTCCAACCCATCACCGCTCCGGAAACCCTATACCCGTCCACCATGGCGTCGTTCTCCTTCCCTTTCTCCCTCTCTCAGCGCCTCAAGACCCAAACCTCAAACCCCCAGTTCCCTCCTTCTCTCAGCAACGAAAATCAGGGCTTCTCCTCAGCCATTCGCCTTCTCTCAGCGCCTCTCCTCTATTCTTCTTCTTATTTGTAAGTGTTTTTCTTCTAATTTACTTCTATTTGATAGAAAACTCCCAATTTTTGGTTGAATCAAACTCCCAATACTGTCATTCTTCTTCCTATCTTCTCCTTGGCATTCAGTAGTTGGCCTAATTGATTGAAGCTTCCAGGTAACTATTGCAGCATTCAAATTTATTTTTTTAGGGTTTTATTGTTGATTGGATTTAGAATTTGTAGCTGTTGATTTGACTCTATATTTTTTGATGAAACCCACTCCATAAACATCCATTGAGGGACTGGAATTTTCGGGTTACTGATTTTGGGGTTAGAGGTTTGCGGGTTATTGATTTTGGGTTGGCTATGACCTTTAGTTTGCAGGTTACTGATTTAGGACCAAGTTTCCAATAAGAATGTGATATGTTAATATAAAGATGATAGTTGTTGGCTGAGTTAGAAGTTAATGGTTGATGGCTTATTTATATGTTAATATCAAACTCATGGAATGGTGGTTTTGTATTGCTATTCTTGTTTCTTTCAGCTACTCGATGAGGCTCAATCACACATACTTGTTGAAAGGGCCATCAGACATTACTAGGCAGCTGCTGATTCCATGGCTTTTGAGTTTCTTCACATGGTCAGTGACTCAATCCCTCTGATCATTTTTTTATTACTTCATAGTCAAGCCTTGCTTTCTACAATGGTCCTATCCCATGTTGTGCCCTTTCTTACTGTGGGGAAGGTGAGCATATGATTGCTTTGGATAATTTGAGGAACTTTTTGAGTAATAGAGAGAACTTTTGAGGAACCGAACAAGTTCATTCCTCTCATCATCTCAGCCTCCATGCTTGGCGTCGAGGTGAGGCGAATCCATGTAGACCATGGGAGTTCCGCCGACATCATGTTCCAAGACCTCCTCCCTAAGCTCGGCCTGACCTCTAGGCTACCTCGATGTCATGGTGACCTATGGTCGGAAGAAGCTCGCTCGCACTATCAAGACAATCTTCTTAATAGTGCCACTAATTACCCCGTATCACTGTATTGTGGGCAGACCGACTTTAGCCAGGCTCGGCGCCGTCGCCTCCACAGTACATCTGAAGATGAAGTTTCACTTGCTGGTGGGCAACATCATAAATGTGTTGGCCGACGTTAACTCCGTGGAAAGATGTGCCAGTATCTTGCTCTCAAAGGCACCTAGCACAGACTGCAAGAGCTCCCCAGCTTCCACCAACCACTGCTCAGGTATACCTCACCGAGGTCGACGCCCGCTACGACCTGGATAGCTCTGAGGACGAGGATGGCGACGAACTAGCCAAGGAACTTAAGAAAAAGATCAAACACCCCGAGCCACAGGGTGAGTTCCTTGAAGTTCTGCTGGGCGATGACCCCACGAAGACTGTTAAAGTAGGGGCTGAGCTCACCGAGGCGGTCAGAGAAAGCTTAATTGCGTGTTTGCGGCGAAACTCCGATCTGTTCGCCTGGTCCGCGTCGAAAATGCCCGGGATCCCACTGGAGGTAGCGTGCCATCACCTAGCGGTCAACCCTGAAGCCAAGTGCGTGGCACAACGACGTCGAGCCCAGAGTGAGGAGAAGGCCGAGGCAACGGCGAAGGCTGTGGCCGACCTCCTATCTGCAGGTTTCATAAAAGAGGTGAAGTACACCACCTGGCTGTCCAACATGGTGCTGGTCAAGAAGAGCAACGACAAATGGAGAATGTGCGTAGACTATACTGATCTCAATAAAGCGTGCCCCAAAGATGCCTTTCCCGTCCCAAGCATTGACAAGCTCATGGATAATGCGTCCGGCTTCCGACTCCTGTCCTTTCTGGATGCCTACTCCGGATATAACCAAATCGCAATGAATCCCTCGGACCAGGAGAAAACAGATTTCATGACGAGCCAGGGGAACTACTGTTACAGGGTCATGCCTTTTGGGCTTAAGAATGCAGGGGCCACTTACCAGCGTATGATGAATAAGGTGTTCTTGAGCCAAATCGGCAGAGTAGTCGAGGTCTATCTCGACGACATGATTGTGAAAAGCAAGGCGGATGAAGGGCACTTGGCCGACTTACAGGAAATCTTCGATGAGGCAAGGAAAAACAACCTCAAGTTCAACCCTGAAAAGTGTACTTTCGGCGTCAGGGCAGGGAAGTTTCTTGGTTTCTGCTTAACTGAAAGAGGGATCAAGGCCAATCTTGATATATGCAGAGTCGTGACCGACATGCGTCCCCCAACCACCAAGAAGGAAGTGCAGAAACTGACAGGCATGATTTCGGCCCTCTCCAGGTTTGTATCCAGGTCGGCCAATCGTTCACTCCCTTTTTACATAGTCTTGAAGAAGGGCGTAGAATTTAAATGGACTCCCACTACAAAAAAATCAGGGATTAGCGAGGGAAATTTCTCTCGCAAACTGACAAAATCCCTCGCTAATGGTCATTTGCGAGGGAATTAGCGAGGGACCGGTTCCCTCGCTAATACCTTCCTCGCTAATGAAATTAGCGAGGGAATTTGAATCCCTCGCTAATTAGCGAGGGACATTTCCCTCGCTAATTCCCTCGCTAATGTTGCCTCAAAATTTGTGCAAATTTTCAAATTCTGACTGACACGTGTCTTAATTTAAATGGTTTGTTTTTATATTTATTATTATATTATTTTTAAAATCAATTTTTTATTGTAATATATCATTAATTTTGTGGTTGTTGTTGTGGTGGTGGTGGTGGTGGTGGTCTCGTGGGTGGTGGTGGTGTGGTGGTGGTCTCGTGGGTGGTGGTGGTGTGGTGGTGGAAGAAGGTGGAGAGAAGAAGAGTGAAAGTGGAAATTGTGAGAGAGAGAGAGAGAGAGAAGAGAGGAAGAGGAAAGAAGGTGGTGGTGGTGTCGCGAGTGGTGGTTGTTTTGTGGTGGTGGTTGTTGTGTGGTGGTGGTTGTTGTTGTGTGGTGGTGGGTTAGGGTTTATAGGTGAGAGAGGTAGAGTAGAGGAAGAGGAAGGGAAGGGTGAAGAGGAGAGAAGAAGAGTGAGGGTGGTTGGTTGGTTGTGTGGTGGTGATGGTGGTGGTGGTGGAGAGTAGAGGAAGGGAAGAGGAAGGGTGAAGAGGAGAGAAGAAGAGTGAGAAAGAAGAGTGAGTGAGTGAGTGAGTGAGTGAGTGACAGATTTAAGTAAAAAAAATTAAAAAAATTTGCGAGGGAACTATTTTCCGTCGCTAAAAACCACTTTAATTAGCGAGGGATTTTAATTCCCTCGCTATTCCGTCGCTAATTTCCTTGATTCGCATGATTTTGACTGAATTTTCCCTCCAAACAATTAGCGACGGAAATTTTTCAAATTCCCTCGCTATATCCCTCGCTAACGGTCAAATTTTCAAATTCCCTCGCTAATTCCCTCGCTAATGTCAGTTTTAGCGAGGGAATCACATTCCCTCGCTAATTCCCTCGCTAAAGTCAGTTTTAGCGAGGGAATGTTATTCCCTCGCTAATGTCCCTCGCAAATAAGCATTTTTTTTGTAGTGTCCCGAGTGCGAGAACGCTCTCACCGAGCTCAAGAAAATACTGTCCGAGCCCCCAATACTGCTGAAAGTAGTCGAGGGTGAAACACTTTATCTATACCTCGCTGTAGCCGAGGAAACGGTGAGTGCAGTCTTGATCCGGGAAATAGAAGAAGGGCAGCGACCAGTGTACTTCGTGAGCAAGGTGCTGTAGGGGGCCGAATCCTGATACCAAAAGATTGAGATGGTGGCCTTAGCCCTGGTCGTGGCTGCTAGAAGACTAAGACCGTACTTCGTAGCTCACCAAATCGTTGTCAGAACGGATCAACCAATCCGACAGATTTTGCACTGTCCCGACCAAGCAAGAAGAATCATCAAGTGGGCCGTAGAACTGTTTGAGTTTGGCATCAAATATGAGACCCGATCCACCCTTAAGGCTCAGGTCTTGGCCGATTTCATTGCGAAAATGACACCATCACTCTCCGAGACGACTCCTTTACAATGGAAGCTCCACGTCGACGGTTCGTCAAATTCAAAAGGCAGTGGAGTGGGGCTCATCCTCCAGAACTTCGAAGGGCTAATGATCGAAGTTTCCCTCAGTTTCACCTTTGCCACCTCCAAGAACCAGGCAGAATATGAAGCCTGCATTGCCGGATTGAAGCTAGCCTCGGATTTTGGGGCAAAGACCATCGAGCTGAACACGGATTCGCTACTAGTATTCTCCCAAGTCAAAAAGGACTTCGTGACAAACGACCCCATTCTGCAATGGTACCTGGCACGGGTAAGGGAGTTGTTCCTTCAGTTCAAGTAGGTAGAATTGAAGCATGTGCCTCGGACGGAGAATGCCCGAGCTGATGTCCTAGCCAAGCTGGCTAGCACAAAGCCAACGGGTAATTTACGGAGCATTATTCAAGAAAACCTGAAGACACCGAGTGTTGACCTGTCCACGGCCTCTATATCGGATGTCAACGTCATAACGGGGGACGCAGGGTGGACACTACCCATCAAAGATTACATTGAGCTTGGGGTGGAACTAACCGACCCCAAGAAAGCCACTACGGTCCTGCGCCGGGCAACATCTTACTCCATCATATGTGGGAAGCTCTTCCGGCGCGGTTTCTCCACTCCCCTTTTGAAGTGCGTAGATAGGGAGGAAGTCGGGTATGTGCTCAATGAAATTCATGAAGGTATCTACGGTTAGCACCTAGGGGCACGGGCCCTGGCGAAGAAGGCCCTCAAGGTAGGTTACTGCTGGTCGACCATGATGAAGGATACCCCTGACATCGTCAAAAGATGCGAGACTTGCCAGCGATACGCTGCCGTCCACCATTCACCCCAAGTCGAACTCTCTTCCCTGTTGGCAGTATGGCCATTCAGCCAGTGGGGAATAGACCTCGTTGGACCTTTCCTGCCTGACCGAGGCGGGGTCAAGTACTTAATCGTCGCTGTCGACTATCTCACCAAATGGATCGAAGCAGAACCACTAGCCCAGATAACTGCCAACAATTGCATCAAGTTTGTCAAAAAGAACATCCTGACCTGATTCGGGGTCCCCTCCGTGGTAATCACTGACAACGGGACACAGTTCGCTGAAAAGGGATTTTGAAGAAAAGCAACACTTCACCTCCATCAAGCACCCTCAAACCAACGGACAGGTCGAGTCGGCAAATTGGGTCGTTCTCAAGGGTTTGAAGAAAAGACTGAAAGGGGCGAAAGGAGCGTGGCCCGATGAATTACCATATGTCCTCTAGGGATATCGAACAACACTGCATTCCACCATCAACGAGACCCCCTTTAGATTGACGTATGGAACCGAGGCAGTCATCCTAGTGGATGTTGGAGAATCTACGTGGAGGACTCTGTACCCTCTCAGCCACGATGCAAACGACAAAGCTGTAAGAGAAGAACTAGACCTCGTGCAGGAAGTTCGGGATAAGGTACAACTTGCCGAGGCCGTTGTCAAAGCCCGGATTGCTAGGCGATACAACCAGATGGTCATCACTCGAGACTTCAACGTCGGAGATCTCGTCCTCCGGCGTGCCGACGTCGGCAACAATAACGCCCGTGAAGGCAAACTTGCGCCCAACTGGGAAGGACCATACCGAGTAGCAGCAAAGACTGGGGAAGGAGCCTACCACCTGGAAACCCTCTCCAAGGAGCCGATACCCCGAACTTGGAACGCTACCAAACTCAGGCTGTACTACAGCTGATCAAAGGTAACATTCGGACCAATAGCGTCCTTGAATAAAATCATTTCTCACTGTCATTCTGTTTTCCTAACTAACAAGGCTCACGGTGACACTTGCCCCCGACTCGCTACAACGGTGCAAGGCAAGGCCGTCAGAGAACGATGCACACGTCCTCCTCGACTCCGAGCTTAAATACTCAGTCATGGAGTGCGCAATGGTCCACAGCGACCCCGAACCCGCTCTTCGCGAGCCAGCCTCATCTTCGGCTTGGCTTAAATGCTGAGGCGGAGACCAGATGAAAAAGTCCCAAGCGACTTCGACCCCGCTCTATGAGCACATTCCTTCTCCCGGGCTCCGAGCTTCAATGCTCAGTTCGGGACAGAGGAAGAAGTCCACTGCGGCTTCGAACCCTCTTGACTCCGAGCTTAAATGCTCAATCGAGACACAATTGACTCCAAGCTTAAATGCCCTGTCAAGATCTACTTGATTCCAAGCTTAAATGCTCTGTCAAGCTTTTTTGCAAGAACGCTACCGAGACCTAATATCACAACCTCGATCGTCGGAAAGCGATGATTCCCACCTTACTGTGCTGGAAACAAAAAGGGGATCGAAGACCCAGTTCCTCAGGCTGAGTCCGACCACAGCAACTCGACCTCGACTTGGGGGGTCACTGTTCCGGACTGGGCCGAACCCTTTAAAGGACTTGGACCCGGCCCATTTCCGTACTCTACTGCGGCCGCATCCACACTTGTCCCGTATCCAACGGTCAGAACCTGTCCACCCGATCCAATGGTTTGGGTATGGCGCCGCTGTGTATAAATAAGTGGGCAACCCTCCATTTCCAGGTACGCACTCATTTCTTTCCTAAAATACCTCTTCTCTTCCCTTGCTGACCTAAGCATCGGAGTGCTTAGAAGTACCCCACCCAAGGCGCGGGAGAAGGTCATGTTTGCCCATCTGAGGTTAGCAACCATCCATCTGAGGTCAAGTCTCAACCATCGTGGAGCACCTTACCTTGAACTCCACACCCGTACTCCGGTACCGAACAGTTTTCATTAGTGTTAAAGTGCTAAGGTACGAAAGAGATAGGGGAGTGGAAGGTGAAATCAAATGAGAAAGAAATCTGAGAATTATAGGGGGAGTATGTCAATGAATCAGAGATGAAAGAAAAGAACAAAGGAAAATTAAGAGACATTAAATTAAGGAGGCCGGATCCTATGAGGAAATGACAATCTCCATTACTTTTAACATAGACATGACATATGTGGAACTAAGTAAATCCAACGGTCTAGGTTGAAAATTTGAAATTAAAAGAGGGAAAATCCAATCTGATCTTCTCCAAGTCTCCAACCTTGACCCATGACCATCAACCGTCGTGTCTGCGAAATACCCGGAACCATTTTTTGACCAACACCACAAGTTGCTCCAACTACACCATGAACTACAAAAGTATCTGGATGATGGAAACCTGTAACAATTTTTTGACCAACATTACCAACAGATCCAACCCCAATCTACCGAGAACCATTTTTCTCCCTTTCTCAATTATTCCTTCACTATAATATTTTAAAATTGAATTAAATGTTAAATGTCCATCGACAAAGTATCTGGAAGATGGAATGCTTTCCTCCTCTACACCCAGTGAGCTTACTAGAAATCCTAGTGGGTCAAACAGAATTAGTGAGAATAAAATTCCACATGGTATTTACCAAAAAACCAATTCCCAGAGTAGACAATCACCTACTCAATCTGAAATGAGTTTTAGTATATGACGGACCTAAGCCCAGGAAGTGCTATGAGAGAGCTCATCAATGATGAGTTCCAACACGAAAGGTATTTTCAATTTAGAAAATGGTATTTCAAAACCTTTTCTTCTCCTGAATTAGATAATTTTAAAAATGTTTATTATGAAGAGATAGCTATAACCCAAAATTATATTCCTTTTGTTAAATGGTTTATAGCCTATTTTATTAATAAAATTAACCAGGAAATTCTTGTTTTACAATCAAATTCTTGGACAACAATTAATGGAGAGGAAATAGTTTCTCCTTTTCCTCCTAAACAAGCTACAACTCTTGGCAAAGATGCTGAAGCCAAAGCTCTTTTTACTCTTCAAAAGGTCGAGCATAATCAACTAACTATTAGAGAATTAAACTCAATAATAAAATCTCAGAATTATACAAATACTTTCCTTTTATGTTTTGGAGAACAATTTATTTCCCTAGAAAAAGATTTATTGTCTTTGAAGGATTTGATGGAAAAACAAATTGCTCAGCAAAAAATTATTATAGATCAATTGAGCAAAGAAAAATCTACAGAAGTCATCCGTGTTATAAAGGATGTTCCTCTAGTCCAACCTCCTATTTCCATAGAAGGTTTTAGAATGGACAACGATAACACTGAATTCACTCGTATCCTCGAACAAAAGTTGAAGGATTTACGTTTAAATGTTTTGTCTCAAAAAGATACTTCTGGAAATACTTCAGAAGTTTCTGAAGATAGTGAAGAGATTGGTAATATTGACGAATTAACTAGGATGTTTAATAACCAAGACATTAATAGTGATGTTGAGATTAATCCCATCTATGAGATTAAGTCCTTAGAAAAGTATTACTATAAAAGGCCCTCACCTCAAGATTTACTCTTTGAGGAGACTGAACCATATCAGAATTCATATTCTGGAAAATCCATCTATAAATGGAATATCGATGGTTTAAATGATAAACAAATTATAGACACTGTACATAGAATGATTATGTATTCCACCGTCTGCAAACAACATGGTAATTTGGATAGCTCTATAGCTTCCTTTATAGCAACTGGCTTTGTCGGCCAATTAAGAGGCTGGTGGGACCATTACCTCACAGATGTTCAAAAATAGGAAATTCTATCTCATAAGTAAGAGATTAAGCTAGAAACTAGCAGTAGTATCAATACTACAACCACAGGCGAAGAAGTCGCCGTATATACTCTATGTCTTTCTATTCTACAACACTTTGTAGGAACCAATGTCCCAATAGGAGAAAAATAACAAACTCTCCTTCAAAATATAAGATGTCTTTCCTTAACCCATTTTAGATGGTACAAGGATACTTTCTTATCCAGAGTCTTTCAATTAAGAAACCCTGGTTCCATTCATTGGAAATCCAAATTTGTAGATGGATTACCCTATTTATTTGCTGAAAAAGTTCGGCAATCCTTAAGAACTAAGATTGATGGCATAAACATAAATTATGCTGACCTAACTTATGGCCAAATCATTAGTAGCTGTATTAATGAAGGATTAGCCTTATGTAATGACATAAAGCTAAAAAACCAACTTAAGAAACAGAAACTTTCTGAAAAACACCAATTAGGTGAATTTTGTGAACAGTTTGCTTTTGATTTCGATAAACCCCCAGGTTTAAATAAGAAAAAGCAGAGAACAAGAAAGAATAAACCTTATAAAAATTATAAGGATAAGACAAGGGATTTCTATAAAACCCCTAATAAGAAGAAAAACAGAAGAAGGTTTTATAATAAAGAAAGACCTAGAGAGAAACCCTTCAAACCCAAGGGAAAAAGAAAAGCTAAAAAGCTTGATATAACCTTCCATATGTGTTGCAAAGTTGGTCATTATGCCAACCAATGCTGGACCAAGAAAGCCCTTAACTAAGTTAAAGACGAGCAATTAAGAGCTCAATTAGAGAAAGTTTTATTAATTAATTCTGACTCAGAAACAGAATCCTCAAGTTAAGATATAGGAGTCATATATGAGTCCTCAACTGGAACATCTTCTCCAGACAACAATGATTGTCAATGTAATGAATTGAATTACTGGAAATCTATTGTCGACATGAACGGCTTGAATGTTCTCACTGCAGAACAAGATGAAGCCTTAAAGGCTTTAGAGACTATTTCAGATAATAATCTGAAAACAAAAATGATCAATTTTCTAATAAAAGAAAATTTTAAAAAGGAATCTCCTTTAATCATAGAAGCACCATATCAAATTAGTGAGGTGATGTCTAGATTTAGACAGTCCAATATTAAGGAAACACCTGTCTCTATGATAGACTTGAAAAGAGAAATAAATCTCTTAAAATCTGAAATTTCTCAGATTAAAAAAGATAATAATGTTTTGTATCAAAGGATAACTCTTTTAGAGAATTCAGAAAAAATAGAAGGAATTTCTTCTAGTGATAACAATTATTTGTCTCTCTTAGATAGAGTGACATCACAAAAATGGTTTGTCAAAGTTACTTTGATGATTAATAAAAATTTTATTTTAGAAAATGAAATTGCCCTTATAGATAGTGGGGCAGATTTAAATTGTATACAGGAAGGGATTATCCCTACTAAATAATTTTCAAAAACATCTCAAGCCCTCACACAGGCTGGAGGCGACAAATTGCAAGTTAAATATAAACTTTCAAATGCTTATATTTGTAATCAAAATATTTGCTTACCAACATCTTTTATTTTAGTAAAAAATTTGACTCATAGAATTATACTAGGCACCCCTTTTTTGCATAATATTATGCCTATTATAAATGTTGATCAAAGTGGAATTACTACTATTATAGATAATAAAAAAATTGTTTTCAAATTCATTACTGATCCTCATGTCAGAATGTTAAATGAGGTAAAGGATATTCTCCTTAATAAAGAAAAGCAATTATGCTTCCTTAAAGAAGAAGTAGACTTACTTAATATAAGTGAGCAACTTAATAAAGATAATATTAAGAAACAAATCAAAACTATTGAGCAACAATTTGTTGCAGATGTTTGCAATGATCTTCCTAATGCTTTTTGGAATAGAAAGCAACATATTATATGCTTGCCCTATGAGGATGGCTTTATTGAGAGTCAAATCCCTACTAAAGCTAGGCCAGCTCAAATGAACAAGGAATACCTTGATTTGTGTAAAAAAGAGATTAACTCTCTTTTAGAAAAAGGATTGATTAGAAATTCTAAATCACCTTGGAGCTGTACAGCGTTCTATGTTAATAAAAACGCTGAACAGGAACGAGGAGTTCCTAGACTAGTTATTAATTATAAACCCCTTAATAAGGTACTAAAATGGATCAGGTATCCTATCCCTAATAAAAAAGATCTTTTAGACAGATTAAACGATGCTTTAATCTTTTCAAAATTTGACATGAAATCAGGTTATTGGCAAATCCAAATAAACGAAGCTGATAAATATAAAACAGCTTTTACTGTACCCTTTGGACATTTCGAATGGAATGTTCTCCCCTTTGGGTTAAAAAACGCCCCTTCTGAGTTTCAAAATATCATGAATGATATTTTTAATCCTTATTCTGAATTCATGATAGTATACATAGATGATGTTTTAATCTTTTCTAAAGATATTGACCAACACATAAAACATTTGAAGATTTTCAAAGGTTTGGTCAAACATAATGGTTTAGTTATTTCTGCCCCAAAAATGAAACTTTTTCAAACAAAAGTCAGATTTCTAGGTCATGAAATAGACCAAGGAACAATCATTCCTATCAGCAGAAGCATAGAATTTGCTTCTAAATTTCCCAATGTTATTTCTGAGAAAAAACAATTACAAAGATTTCTAGGAAGTCTGAATTATATCTCAGACTATTATGAAAATTTATCACAAGATACAGCTATTTTATATAATAGGCTTAGGAAAAATCCAGGAACTTGGACAGAGAAACACTCTCAGGCTGTCCAAAAGATTAAGGCCAAAGTAAAATGTTTACCTTGTTTAAATTTAGCAAGTCCTAAAATTTTTAAGATTGTTGAGACAGATGCTTCAGATTTAGGATATGGTGGTATCCTAAAACAGGTGAATCCTAATATTTCAAAAGAGGATCTTGTAAGATTTATATCAAGAAAATGGAATCCAACCCAGTCGAAATACTCGACTATTAAAAAAGAAATGCTTTCCATTATAAAGTGCATTTCAAAATTCCAAGATGATGTATTAAATCAAAAGTTTTTACTCAGAATTGACTGCAGCTCTGCTAAGTCAATTATCGAAAAAGATGTGAAAACTTTAGTGGCAAAACAAATCTTTGCCAGTTGGCAAGCACAATTGCCTGCTTTCGAATTTGATATACGATATATTAAAGGAGAAAATAATTCTCTTGCTGACTATTTGACACGTGAATTTTTGCAGGGAGAATAATAACCCTCCTTGGGAGAACCCTAGGGAAGATGACAACCCCCAACAGGGGAAGAGGGCGCGGCTACAATAGTCGTGACCGTGGTGGTCGTGGAGGCAACAATACGCTGCCTTACCAAGAAACGAATATTCCTCTAATAGGGGATTGGACTACAGTCCATTATAATAGAACTAGAAATATGCAGCAATTGCCTGCACCTCCAAGGAAAGAAGATATACCTTCTTCCTCATCAAGTAAGACAACATCTTACAAAGAGGCGGCAGTCAATGACCCCCCTCAAGAAGTAGCAGAATATTTTGAAAACCCTGTTACTGAAGATATAATGTACATTGAAGATGAAGATGTCATTATGACTCCCAATGATGGGTGGTCAATTAAAACAAGATACCTCGAATCAAGAGGATATCCTGGTCTCTATGGCAAGACCAGACCAAACTTAGAAATATTATTAATAGTTACTGAATCAATAACAATTACACATCATTACCAAAGCAACAATCCAGATAGTTTTATAAACTTCAGCAAATGCCATATCAATAAGATATTGTCACCCAGAGAATGGGGGTTAAATCCTACTGGAGAAAAGGCAATAAAAATTGCCGAAGGAAAATATGTATATTTTAACTATTGGGATTACATCCAGGCATTTTCACTGGCCTTATACTATCAAAACCCGAAAAACAAGCATTCTTGGTTTTTTAGCATTAATCCAGAAATACTGGAGAAACCTTTACCAAATTGGTTTTACAACTGGTGGATAAAATTTGGTCCTTCCTTAGAAATTCTGCCAGAAAATATTCTGGACTTATATGATTCATGGTGCAATCATAGCCCTTTAATTCTGAAGAATGCTTCAAAATTAATAACAGGACAAGGTCCATGTTTGTTTTTTATCAAGTTCCAAATCCCGTGGATATGGAGATGGACTATTACCATAGCCCAAGATAAATCCAATATTCCTATCCTTAGAAGAAATTTCTTCTACAAATGGTGGCCTAGAATGGCCACTGAGGACCTTCAGTATATGGAAGCCAAAATTGAGACAGCCTGGTGAACCCGACGTGAAACGAACACGCAACCTTCTGATAGGAATAATTATGTTGATGAATGAGACAAGTTTCAGTGAGAAAATTTTAGTATCATCGCCATTTCCAGGGACTAATTTTAAACCAGGAAGTGAAATAATAGCAATATGCTATAGAATATATTATAAAGTCCTGAACACGCTTAACCCTAAGGCTAAGCAAATATTTTTTCCAGGGACTACAACTTTAGTCCAAACTAACTTATTAACCTCTAACGTAGCAACAAATAGGTTAATAAGGTGGGATTAAATAGACTTCCCCACAACATGGTCTCTACCCTAGGAAGTAGACCCTGAACCTATCTTAAATAAAGAGGTAGACCAAATCATCCAGAATACTGAAGGAGACATAGAAATAAAATTCAATTCTAAAAGGATTGCTAGGATACCTAGAACCCTATCTTCTAGACATTCTGTTAGTGATTTTTACACTACACCCAGTGAGCTTACTAGAAATCCTAGTGGGTCAAACAGAGCTTCTACTTCTCAAATAGGAGAAGAGATAGAGTCTGTGGAACACATAAGAATTAGTGAGAATAAAATTCCACATGGTATTTACCAAAAAACCAATTCCCAGAGTAGACAATCACCTACTAAATCTGAAGCCAAAGCTCTTTTTATTCTTCAAAAGGTCGAGCATAATCAAGTCACTATTAGAGAATTAAACTCTATAATAAAATCCTAAATTATACAAATACTTTCCTTTTATGTTTTGGAGAACAAATTATTTCCCTTGAAAAAGATTTATTGTCTTTGAAGGATTTGATGGAAAACAAATTGCTCAGCAAAAAATTATTATAGATCAATTGAGCGAAGAAAAATCTACAGAAGTCATCCCTGTTATAAAGGATGTTCCTCTAGTCCAACCTCCTATTTCCATAGAAGGTTTTAGAATGGACAACGATAACACTGAATTCACTCGTATCCTCGAACAAAAGTTGATGGATTTACGTTTAAATGTTTTGTCTCAGAAAGATACTTCTAGAAATACTTCAGAAATTTCTGAACATAGTGAAGAGATTGGTAATATTGACGAATTACCTAGGATGTTTAATAACCAAGACATTAATAGAGATGTTGAGATTATTCCCATCTATGCGAATAAGTCATTAGAAAAATATTACTATAAAAGGCCCGCACCTCAAGATTTACTCTTTGAGGAGACTGAACCATATCAGAATTCATATTCTGGAAAATCCATCTATGAATGGAATATCGATGGTTTAAATGATAAACAAATTATAGACACTGTACATAGAATGATTATGTATTCCACCGTCTGCAAACAACATGGTAATTTGGATAGCTCTATAGCTTCCTTTATAGCAACTGGCTTTGTCGGCCAATTAAGAGGCTGGTGGGACCATTACATCACAGATATTCAAAAACAGGAAATTCTATCTCTTCAGAAAGAGATTAAGCTAGAAACTAGCAGTAGTATCAATACTACAACCACAGGCGAAGAAGACGCCGTATATACTTTATGTCTTTCTATTCTACAACACTTTGTAGGAACCAATGTCCCAATAGGAGAAAAATTACAAACTCTCCTTCAAAATCTAAGATGTCCTTCAAAATCTAAAATGGGTTAAGGAAGGACATCTTAGATTTTGAAGGAGAGTTTGTAATTTTTCTCCTATTGGGACATTGGTTCCTACAAAGTGTTGTAGAATAGAAAGACATAAAGTATATACGGCGTCTTCTTCGCCTGTGGTTGTAGTATTGATACTACTTCTAGTTTCTAGCTTAATCTCTTTCTCTGTACATAGAATTTCCTGTTTTTGAACATCTGTGAGGTAATGGTCCCACCAGCCTCTTAATTGGCCGACAAAGCCAGTTGCTATAAAGGAAGCTATAGAGCTATCCAAATTACCATGTTGTTTGCAGACGGTGGAATACATAATCATTCTATGTACAGTGTCTATAATTTGTTTATCATTTAAACCATCGATATTCCATTCATAGATGGATTTTCCAGAATATGAATTCTGATATGGTTTAGTCTCCTCAAAGAGTAAATCTTGAGGTGAGGGCCTTTTATAGTAATATTTTTCTAAGGACTTATTCGCATAGATGGGACTAATCTCAACATCTCTATTATTGTCTTGGTTATTAAACATCCTAGTTAATTCGTCAATATTACCAATCTCTTCACTATCTTCAGAAATTTTTGAAGTATTTCCAGAAGTATCTTTCTGAGACAAAACATTTAAACGTAAATCCTTCAACTTTTGTTCGAGGATACGAGTGAATTCAGTGTTAACGTTGTCCATTCTAAAACCTTCTATGGAAATAGGAGGTTGGACTAGAGGGACATCCTTTATAACAGGGATGACTTCTGTAGATTTTTCTTTGCTCAATTGATCTATAATAATTTTTTGCTGAGCAATTTGTTTTTCCATCAAATCCTTCAAAGAAATTAAATCTTTTTCTAGGGAAATAATTTGTTCTCCAAAACATAAAAGGAAAGTATTTGTATAATTCTGGGATTTTATTATAGAGTTTAATTCTCTAATAGTGACTTGATTATGCTCGACCTTTTGAAGAGTAAAAAGAGCTTTGGCTTCAGCATCTTTGCCAAGAGTTATAGCTTGTTTAGGAGGAAAAGGAGAAACTATTTCCTTTCTATTAATTGTTGTCCAAGAATTTGATTGTAAAACAAGAATTTCCTGGTTAATTTTATTAATAAAATAGGCTATAAACTATTTAACAAAAGGAATATAATTCTGGGTTATAGCTAACTCTTCATAATAAAGATTTTTAAAATTATTTAATTCAGGAAGAAAAGGTTTTGAAATACCATTTTCTAAATTGAAAATACCTTTCGTGTTGGAACTCATCATTGATGAGCTCTCTCATAGCACTTCCTGGGCTTAGGTCCATCATATACCAAAACTCATTTCAAATTGAGTAGGTGATTGTCTACTCTGGGAATTGGTTTTTTGGTAAATACCATGTGGAATTTTATTCTCACTAATTCTGTTTGACCCACTAGGATTTCTAGTAACCTCACTGGGTGTAGTGTAAAAATTACTAACAGAATGTCTAGAAGATAGGGTTCTAGGTATTCTAGCAATCCTTTTAGAATTGAATTTTATTTCTATGTCTCCTTCAGTATTCTGGATGATTTGGTCTACCTCTTTATTTAAGATAGGTTCAGGGTCTACTTCCTGGGGTAGAGACCATGTTGTAGGGAAGTCTACTTCATCCCACCTTATTAACCTATTTGTTGCTACGTTAGAGGTTAATAAGTTAGTTTGGACTAAAGTTGTAGTTGTCATACCCTAATTTTGCCCGCCTAGTTTCAAAACCCTAATTTTCAGGAAAAATAAATAATTTTGTGAGTGATGCATTATTTGAGAAAGGGTTTAGTGTATTTACCCAAGCATTCTAAGGTTTTCAAAATCATTTTTGAGAAATTAAGGAATTTTGCGGCATTTAAAAGGGGCATTGTTTGGTCAATTTCAATTTAATAAATTTTTGCTAGTTGAAAATCAAACTGATTAATTTTTGGGAATTTATTTAATGAAATTGTATTATTTTGAACAAAAAAAAAATAAAGAAAATCATTTTTCAAATTGTGCGCATATTTTATATGTGTAGTAAAAAAAAATCAAGTTCAAATTAATTCAAGAAAGCATTTCAAAAAATAGTACAAGGAATATTCCCAAAAATTATAGGCTTAAATATATGTTTTGCCCCTGAAAATATCACCATAATCCAGTTATACCCCTGTAAAAATAAAAACTTTAATATTACCCTTGCAAATATAAATCGCTTACGGTTATGCCCCTCGGTCAGTTTCTCATCCAAAAAAATAATTTAAATAAGGTTTAAATATATGTTTTACCCCTGTAAATATCACCATAATCCAGTTATGCCCCTGCAAATATCACTATAATCCAGTTATGCCCCTGCAAATATCAGCATAATAGGGGCATAACTGGATTATTGTGATATTTGCAGGGGCAGAACATATATTTAAACCTTATTTAAATTATTTTTTTGGATGGGAAGCTGACCGAGGGGCATAACCGTAAGCGATTTATATTTGCAAGGGTAATTTTAAAGTTTTTATTTTTACAGGGGTATAACTGGATTATGGTGATATTTGCAGGGGCAGAATAGATATTTAAGCCAAAATTATATGATAGGATTTTTGTTGGCAATTTTGGTCATCTCTCCTTTTCAAAAATGGCATATTCTTCAAGATACCTTGTATATGGCTCAAAATGGTTAGATTTATGTATAATTATCTTGAAAGGAATAATCAAAATTGAGAGGATAATTGGAAGGTTCATGGATAGTACAATAGTACAATTGCCAACTTGCAAAACTTGGGCACCACTCTCATTGCTTGGCTGAATATCTACCCCTTCATTCCCCTCTCATTTTGCATTCTTTTGCCCCTCATCAAGGTGTGTTTCAATCCTCACCCTTGATTCAAAATTAAAATGCAATCCTAGTATGAGATGAGGTACACAATGACCTAAATGCCCCTAAACCTAATTGCACATTATATATACCCTCATATCCTCACCTCTCACAAGTTTTTGCACACAATTCACACTCAAAAACCTAGCCTCTCCTCTTCTCCCTTCTTGGCCGAATACCCCTCTTCATTCCCTCACCTCATTTCTTCACTTTTTCACTTCAAATCAACATTCTAGTCCTAAATCCTTCATCATCCTTGCATTCTCTTCAAAGATCCATCTTCAAATCTCAAGAATCAAGCTCAAGATTGAAGATTAGAGGGTTGATTCAAGTGGTTTAGTGTTCATTCACCTTATTTCTTTCGCTATTCTAGCTTGGAGTTGAGGTATACTCTCAATCTTAGCATCATCAAAATTTTAGCACCAAAAATGTAGATCATCAATCTATTTTTGCATATCAAGCATTTCTTTGCATTTTAGTGCTCTATTTTATGTTGAAATGTTGATATAATTGTTGTTGTTGAATGAGAGATGTGTTTCAAGCATTTTGACAAACACTTTGGGAGGTTTGGATGCTTGAAATGCATCTCTCTCTTGGAATAAATTGTGTGTTTGTGCCATTTTCATTTTGTGCTTGCATTTTCATGAATAAAATTGTGATTTGGGCTTATGTTTCATTTCACATATTGTAGAAAAATTAGAGTTTGTGCGATTTTAGTGCATTCCTTTGCTTAATCATGTAAATCCTTGCCAAAAAGTTTGACCTATGTCATTTGCTTGCATGATTTTGTTGCTTTCAAAGAATAAAATGAGGTTTTAGCTCTATGTTGGTGTCGCATTTCATGAGATAATTAGGGTTTGTGCTTGTTTTTGTTGCTTGCTTTGAAAATCATGTTTGAGTTGATGATTTGGTAAGAGGATTTGACACTTATGCACTTGTGCATATCACAAGTGTTAAAGATTACCTAAAGGGATTCAACGCCTTAATTGCATATGCTTGCTAAATAAAATGTCAAATTGATTTTTCATGGCTTGCTAATGATCTTACTTGAGGCAAATGCCCTTTCCAACTTATTCCTTTCATGTGGTTGATTGTAGAAATATGCTAAATGTTGATGCCATCAAAATGATACCACATTGTTGCTTATGTCAAATGTTGATGTGAAATCCCTATTTTGCAAGTGATTCATTAAATGTTTGAATTCACTTGTGCTTTGTAACTTCCTTTCCTACTCACATGTTGTGTCATAAATGCCTAGTTAGGTTCATTTCTTGCCATGCATCTTCAATAAGATGTGCAATCTAGGTTCATTCTCTTGCCTATTCATGCATTTTTGCCAAAATGTTCAACTTGGGTTCATTCTCTTGCCTATTCATGCATTTTGCAAAAATGTTCAATTTAGGTTCATCTTTCCTAGCATCTTCAATAAGATGTGCAATCTAGGTTCATTCTCTTGCCTATTCATGCATTTTTGCCAAAATGTTCAACTTGGGTTCATTCTTTGCCTATCTATGTATTGTGACATGTTATGTGTAGTCTAGGTTCATCTTTGCCTATTCATGCATTGTGTATTCAAATGTTGTAATGAGATGTTTTCAACATGAAAGGGTAAGTTGCAAATTGTGTCTATGTTGTTGCTTGCTTGATAACATGCTCTCAATGAATGTGCTATGCTTGCATCTATGAACTTTCTTGCATTCATTGTTTTCTTTTCTAAACAACTTGACATGAAAATGGTTACTAGTTTAGATCATTGCATGAATTGTAGTCTAGCAATTTGCATTTTGGTTATTGACTTGGAACTTGATTGAAAATGTTCTACTAGTTTTCCAAAACTCTTTTCCAAAAATCAAATTGCTTTCAAACTTCTTTTCTAAATTATGTCTCTAACAAATTAAGACCAATTTCTTTTCCAAGCTTAAACCCTAAGTTTTTCATAAACAAAATCATTAGTGGCCACTCGAAGCCTTTGCTTGTTTGATCACTAATGAGGAGTTATTAGTGGTAGTCACTCGAAGCCTTTGCTTGTTTGATTATCATGAAAGCTCCCAAACCTTAAATACATGCGAACCCAATTCAATTCCAAAAACAACACGAGTCATTAGTTGTAATTGTCCTAAGCCTTTGCTAGATGATTATCACCGATGCTCGCCTCATTTGCAAAAAAAGATAAAATAAAAACGTTGTTACTTATAATCACTCGAAGCCATTGCTTGTTTGATTATCGGTTTCAATTTATTTTCTTTCGAGTTAGTAATGAAAACCACTCGAAGCCATTGCTTGCTTGGTATTAGTGAACACTCGAGTCTTAATTCAAAAAACACCTAAAAACTAAAAAGCTAAAAACAAAAGAGCCTTTTCAAAACAAGACTAGAACTACGTAGCTTTGAATTCCTCATCGCACCGGAGGATACGTAGGAGCGGGTTCACCTCCTGTCAAGCACCCTTTTAAAAAAATAATAACAAAAAGATTATTCTTTCCCCAGTTTTCAAAAACATTTTCTTAAATAAAAAAAAGAAGAAAAGAAGTAGAACAAAGTGTTTCAAATCAACAGTCAAAAACCACACACTAAATTAAAGGTTCCTTTTCGGTAGAAAGGATGTGTGGGGTGCTAATACCTTCCCCACACATAACCGACCCCCGAACCTATATCTCTCGTTTTCAAAAGGCCAATCGCCTAAAAGGATTTTTCCAATGTTTTTTCCTAAATTAAAATATTGGTGGCGGCTTCATTGTTTTTCCCGTTGTACGAAGAAGGATCCAAACCGGATTTTTCGGAGTGCATACAGTAGTCCCTGGAAAAGATTATTGCTTAGCCTTAGGGTTAAGCGTGTTCAGGACTTTGTAATATATTCTATAGCATATTGCTATTATTTCATTTCCTGGTTTAAAATTATAACCATTGGTATGGATAGTTAATTGTCCAGCATCTGATAGATTTTTGTCAGCTAAGGATAAACTCAAATTTGGAGAGACATCAAAATAGACTGGTCCATGACACAGACTGGTCTCTAATAAAGCAGTTAGAGAAGGCTTAAAATCTTTACACCTTCCATCTCTAACATAAGCCACAATACTTGAATTTAAACCTAACAAATTTAAGGGCTTAAAAGCAATTTGAATTAATCCAATATGGATGAAATTGTAATCTTTGAAAGGAAGTAAATCCTTTTTACTTAAAAGTCTGATTGTCTGAGTACGCTCAGAAACTTGGATAGTTTGTTCTATTTGCTTGATAGCAAAACGAGATACAACGTCAAACATTCCAAATTTTTAAATTTGTTTTGAAGGCACAGTAGGAATAGTCCATTTATTCAATTTATCCAAATTTTTTGGATATTCAACTAGTTCCTCATTTTTTATCAAATTATTTTGATGATGATAATCATCTATCTCCATGAGAATCGGCCAAGGTTGTTGTGGTTGGTTAAATGTCAAGACCAAATCTGTTATATGTAAATTAGACTTATAGAACTGTTATGCGAACAACACTTCACTTGTCATCTCTGCAAACGACGTTAATCGTTTAACTACAACCTTTTGGGGATAGAAGGATTTCTCCTAAATCAAAGATGTCAAATGTTTTTAGCAAAAATTTTCTTTTTCGAAAATTCATATCATCATAATACTCCCTTCCTCTAGGCAAAAGATGAGATTTTCTAAGAAAACACTAAAAACATCTTTAGTTTTGAAAACACAAAAGACTTGTTGTTCGAATAATAATTTTATAGGAAAAACTTACATAGCTAGATTTTCTCCTAACGTTTAACCTTCCACAACAAGTATTTAGCTACTAAAACTCATAAATTACCTTAATAAATGGCGATGATACCAAAAGCGGACAAGAGCGCGGCAGAAGAGGATCGTCAATTGAGGAGAGAAGAGGTTGTCCGAAAAGAGCATAAAATACAAAAACTAAAAATCTGCTACTTATTGAGGGGGGTCATTGACTGCCGCCTCTTTGTAAGATGTTGTCTTACTTGATGAGGAAGAAGGTATATCTTTTTTCCTTCGTTTCTTGGTAAGGCAGCATATTGTTGCCTCCACGACCACCACGGCCACGACTATTGTAGCCGCGCCCTCTTCCCCTGTTGGGGGTTGTCATTTTCCCTAGGATTCTCCCTAGGAGGGTTATTAATTATGTTGATGAATGAGACAAGTTTCAGTAAGAATAAGAGTTTCAGATGAATGAATGATGTTGATGATGATGATATAAGCCCTAATTAACCACGTGTTATGCCAACGTGGACATCCAACTCAGTTTAAGTTAACGTTGTTAAGAAAAACTAAGAGCAGGGACCTAACTAGAAACGTTTTGAATTTTGGAATGTTCATTTTAAATCTTTTTTTTTTGCAGGGGGTATATGGATTCTTGTGATATTTGCAGGGGGTAAAAGCTATTTAAGCCTATAAAATATCTTAGATATCGACCTTGTTTTTTACAGATGAAAAAATAAATAATTTTAATGTCAAATAATTTCTAGATTAGTTTGTAGAAATATTTAGTAAAAGCATAACTTCTTTTTTGTTTGGGTGGTCTTTAAATTATTTTTAAATTCTGATTTTTTAAAACATTGAAACATAAATTCTCAGTTTTTAAAACATTGAAACAAAGTATTAAAAAATCAATTTAATTTTTTTATATTATCTGAAAAAATCATCGTATATCCATTTTTAGATTATAACTTTAATCTCAACCTTTCTAATAAATAACTATAATTCATAGATAAGGTAAATATATTATTTTACAAAATCTAAAAATGACTATTCATTTAACTTTTTTGGTAGTTGTGTTTTTCATTGCGCAATTATTTGTTATCTATAAATATCAAAAATTATAATACGGCTATCTTTTTTCGAGATATACTATAAAAGGATAGATATAAAAAGTTTTTTGAAATCAATAAACAAAATATAGGATTTGGCTTATCTATTTTAGTTGATAATATAAACTATCTAAATCATTGATGATGAAGCCAATGAGAACACATTTTTAATAAATTGAATATGTAATTAATAAAAATAACATTCATGATTATTTAAAGAATCCGTTCGGGCAATATTTCCAATGGATGCAGTCAATACACCCAAAACTACAGCCGTAACCCAAGTTAATTCGCGAGGTTTTTTAAAACCACCAATGAGATACACACAAAATACGTGCAAGATCATCATTAAGACCATCATACTTGCCGACCATCGATGAACTGATCGGATTAACCAACAAAAGTTAGCCTTAGTCATTATATAGTGAATAGAGGCAAAATCCTTTGTAACGGTCGGACGATAATAAAAAGTCATAGCAATCGCCTGAATCTCAAGACGTTCTTCGAACCAATCATAGACTTTATTGAGATAGGTAAACCAAGGGACCCCCCTAAGAACCGTATATGAGAATTTCATCTCGTACGGCTCAAACAAAAATACTAAAATACTGGTTATTTGTAAAACAGATATGTGTAAGTTTTAAACTTCTTAACTTAATCATAATATTCCAATCTTCTTTGAAGGAAGATAAGAAAAAAATAGAAATCCAAAATTCTTTTTAATTATAATGCCAAAATCTCAAGTCGGCTCACTCGTCTTTTCTCTTGATTCGTTAGAATCTTATACCAAAACAATATATATCAAAGCAAGATATACAAATTTCTAATGGATGTATGTTATTGTATATTTTTTTATCGGTTAAATATTTTTGAATCGATTCATTCGTGAGGAGCCGTATGAGGTGAAAATCTCATTTACGGTTCTGGAATAGATATGGAATTGAGAAATAACCATCAACTATAACCCTAAAAGAACCAGATTCCATAAACAACATCGAGGAAGAATGAAAGGAAGAGCCTATCGAGGTAATCGTATTTGCTTCAGAAAATATGCTCTTCAGACACTTGAACCTGCTTGGATCACATCTAGACAAATAGAAGCAGGGCGCCGGGCAATGTCATGAAATGTCCGTCGGGGTGGACAAATATGGGTATGGATATTTCCAGACAAACCTATTACAGTAAGACCTATCGAAACGCGTATGGGTTCGGGAAAGGGATCTCCCGAATATTGGGTAGCTGTCGTTACACCCGGCAAAATACTTTATGAAATGAGTTGGATCTCAGAAACTACAGCTCGAAAAGCTATTTCAATAGCAGCATCGAAAATGCCTATACGAACTCAATTCATTCTTTCAGAATAATCATTCGAAGGAAAGAGGTCTTTAGTATGAAAACAAATTGCAATTGTGGATTTCTTTTTTTTTTTGAACACAGAATATTTTTTTTACTTCAACTTTTTGACTGAAAGATAAAAAAAATGATATGATTCAACCTCAAACCTATTTAAATGTAGCCTATTTAAATGTATGCTTATATTGGTGACATTGTTGTTGCTGTAATCAAAAAAGCAGTACCAAATACGCCTTTAGAAAGATCTGAAGTGATCAAAGCTGTAATTGTACATACTTGTAAAGAACTCAAACGTAGTAATGGTATGATAATAAAGTATGATGATAATGCTGTGGTTGTGATTGATAAAGATGGAAATCCAAAAGGAACTCGAATTTTTTGCGCAATACCTCGAGAATTGAGAAAGTTCAATTTTACTAAAATAGTTTCATTAGCACCCGAGGTATTATAATACGAGATCAGGGTATAGTTATATCATTTAATAATTAAATAATTAATTTAATTAATATTTCAAAAAATAAATCAAAATAATAATCTAATATATATTATAATATATATATATATATATATATTGAAAAAGAACAGTTCAAATACCACTTACTAATATTTTCGAAAACATTGTTAAAATACTTTTACGAGAGGGTTTTGTTGAAAACGTCAGAAAACATCGGGAAAACACAAATACTTTTTAGTTTTAACTCTACGATATAGAAGAAATAGGAAAGGATCATCTAAAACGTTTTTAAATTTTAAACGGATCAGTACACCAGGTCTCCGAATCTATTCTAACTATCAACGAATTCCTAGAATTTTAGGAGTTATGGAGATTGTAATTCTTTCTACTTCTAGAGGTATAATGACAGATCGAGAGGCTCGGTTAGAAAGAATCGGTGGAGATCGAGAGGCTCGGTTAGAAAGAATCGGCGGAGAAGTTTTATGTTATATATGGTAATTTTTCGGATATTCTTATATCCGAATTATATAAAAAACTTCTATCCATTCTTGTCAATGGTGAGAGAAAATACAAATTTCTAATATTACTTCTAATCCTAATACATTAGTGAATGTGTCAAGAAGATTTAACTAGAATAGAAATAAAAAAATTCATGAAGATTTAATTACTGAATAACTTCTCAGGGTATATTCCAGGTTCCTTTAATAGAAAAAATAGAATTGAAATAAAATTCTGGGCTATGTTTCCAAGAAAATTCGACGTACTCTTCATTTATATGTATATGACGATACAATACGATGACCGAGAAAGTAAAAAATTTAATAAGGAAACCCTATTTTTTTCCAATAAATAGATTCGGCATTAAGTTAAGGAATGAGAAATATGAAAATAGGAGCATCTGTTCGTAAAATTTGTGAAAAATGTCGATTGATCCGCAGACGAGGGCGAATTATAGTAATTTGTTCCAATCCAAGACACAAACAAAGACAAGGATAATATTTTCACAAAACGAAAAAGGGCTTTCTTTAAAAAAGAAAGTACCGAATGCACAAATCAATAAATATTGAAATTCAAAAAATCGTATTATATTAATAGTTAATTCACTTAAATATTTAATCAAAACAAAAATATAGTATAGATTCTATATTAGAATCTATTCTATGTTATAAGTATTACAACAAATATTATATTATTGCTTGATATTTCAAATCTATCTTGGTAGAAATAGCATAAAATTAAGATAGAAAATAGTAAAGAATCCGTTTTTGACAGGAAATGGATATATCCACATATTTCGGACTTATATTTTTTAAAATAGTAAAATATGGCAAAACCTATACCAAAAATTGGTTCACGTAAAAAGGGACGTATTGGTTCGCGTAAGCATCCTCGTAAAATACCAAAGGGTGTTATTTATGTTCAAGCGAGTTTCAACAATACCATTGTGACTGTTACAGATGTACGGGGTTGGGTGATTTGTTGGTCCTCTGCCGGTTCGTGTGGCTTTAACGGTACACGAAGGGGGACACCATTTGCCGCCTAAACCGCAGCAGCAAATGCTATTCGAACAGTAGCAGATCAAAGCATGCAACGAGCAGAAGTCATGATAAAAGGTCTCGGTCTTGGAAGAGATGCAGCATTAAGAGCTATTCGTCGAAGTGGTATACTTTTAAGGTTTATACGGGATGTAAGCCCTATGCCACATAATGGATGTAGGTCCCCTAAAAAAAGACGTGTGTAAAACTAAAAATAATCATTAAAGAAAGAGATTTCAAGAGAAATAAACAATATTTGATAAAAATATATAACTATGATTGGGGAAAAAGTAAAAGTATCTACTCGGACACTATAGTGGAAGTGTGTTGAATCAAGAGTAGACAGTAAGCATCTTTATTATGGACGCTTTATTCTGTCTCGACTTATGAAAGGCCTAGCTGATACAATCAGCATTGCAACGCGAAGAATTTTGCTCGGAGAAATAGAGGGAACCTGTATCACACGTGCAAAATCTGAGAATATACCACATGAATATTCCACCGGAGTAATCTGTATGGAACTCGGGACGCGCTTATTTGTTTTCAAGGTCCTGGATATGTAACTGCTAAAGACATCATTTTACCACCTTCGATGGAAATCGTTGATGATACACAACATATAGCTAACCTAACAGAACCGATTAATTTGTGTATTGAATTACAAATTGAGAGGAATCGGGGATATCGTATAAAAACACTAAACAACATTCAAGACAGAAGTTATACTATAGATGCTGTATTCATGCCTGTTTCGAAATGCGAATCATAGTATTCATTCTTATGTGAATGGGAATGAAAAACAAGCGATACTCTTTCTCGAAATATGGACAAATGGAAGTTGAACTCCTAAGGAAGCACTTTATGAAGCCTCCCGGAATTTGATTGATTTATTTATTCCTTTTTTACATGCAGAAGAAGAAAACTTAAATTTAGAAAACAATCAACACAGAGTTACTTTACCCCTTTTTACTTTTCATGATGGATTGGTTAAGGATAAACTAAGGAAAAATAAAAAAGAAATACCATTGAACTCCATTTTTATTGACCAATTAGAATTGCCTCCCAGGATCTATAATTGTCTCAAAAAGTCCAATATACATACATTATTGGAACTTTTGAATAAGAGTCAAGAAGACCTTATGAAAATTGAACATTTTCGCCTAGAAGATGTAAAAAATATATTAAACATTTTACAAATCGAAAAGGATTTTGCATAAATTTGAAATCCATTGGATTTTTTCATCTTTCTTTTTAGAAAAAGAAAGGTGAAAATATTTAAATTGAATCTTTAGCACAAATCCATATATTCAGTTCAGAATAGGTCTAAAATGGAATAGATGTATCTAGGGATTAGTCGTTTCAAAGTGAATTCTCCCTAGATACACAATACACATGGCATGATATTTTATTTCACAATTGAATCAAATCAATCAATTTAAAAAAGACCTAAACTTAGGGATATTTCAATAGGTAATGTTGCTCCAATACCCAACCAAAGAGCCACTACGGTACCAATCAAAAAGACGGTTGTTGCTACTGGACGGCGAAATGGGTTTTGGAACTTATTAACATTCTCCAAAAAGGGTACTGTTAATAATCCCGCAGGTACCGAAACCATTAAAAGAACGGTAAATAACTTATTGGGCACTGTACGAAGTATTTGAAATACGGGAAAAAAATACCATTCGGGCAATATTTCCAAAGGAGTTACAAATGGATCCGCGGGTTCCCCAATTTTTCAAAAAAAGAAGGGTATGGTAAATGTATGCAACTTATGCTCTAAATGAACTATTTTTTTAAAATTTAACGTCATACCAACCCCTTTTATGATTTGACGCATTTGCAATTGAATTGCAATGATTTGCTTCTCCATAACTGCGATGATCGATCTCTTTCCGTGGTAAACAATTTGGTTTTGTTTATAACAAATGTTGTCTTTCACTACCATCTCTCCCTCATGTTTTCATTCAGTTTTTTTTATTTTTTATTTTACTTTCGATGCCATTTTGAATACGCCAAAGGCACAAAAACCTAATTTCGAGGTCATTCATACAAGTCTGATTATATGGAAGTCATAATAACTTACACAACTTCACTATCTATGTTATGTGTCCTTGCTCTATTGTTCCTCTTCACAACAACGACTGTGATTTCATTGATTAAGGTACGTTTTATTTGGGAACTACACAACATGAATGTCAATTTTTTTGATGTGGTGTTACTGGAATAGATAGGAACTGATTTATTGGACCTATTAGATCATAAATAAGCTTAACTGTCAATTATCAAATGATTAAAGGTCACGCCCTGCAACAGAAATAAGCTTCACTGTCAATTATCAAATGACCAAACTGTTATAGGCGATAAACTTTTTAATGAATTGACGACTTTTTGCCAATTGATCATTAGCGACAATAATTCAGTGTAAACCAACCATTTGATTACAAACAATGCCTAGTTAAAACAAAAAATAAAAATTAAAAGTAGTTTGGCTTTTCTAAACATAATTATTACTATGTGGCTATTTAATCCAAATTTCTTTTCCCCCCATTCCTATTTCGCAACTACCAATGACTTCATTGTTCTTGAATCTATAACGTACACGATTCTCCAATTTCTCTTGTTTTACAATCTTGAATAAGTAGACCTTGTTTAGTTTCTTAGTTGAAAAGGCTATTTTCTGTCGTTTGAAGCAAATGTTACTATTGGGCAGGTTGTGATTAAAGAAAATTGTGTTGTGCGAGAACATACAAAAGATTGAAATCAACAAAACAAGGAGGAGATGGGCACACAAGAGAAGTTATTCCTTGATCAGATCTATGTGATTCACCTAGCAATTGATACAAGGGAATATAAATTTGTGGAAATTCTTCTGAGAAAGAGGACGACAGTCATTTAATCAAGAACATTTCTAGTTTCATAATGTTCCAAGACGAGAACATGAGACTGTTCGAGAATCAGTAAGATATAATATAATGCAAACTCATCAAGAAAAACAGTAAATAATTGTTACTTACATTCCATTCCATCTTCCATTTTGTCGACCTAGACCCGAGCTTACATTTACAATTCGAGCACCAACAATAGATGGTTTCATCAAAGGAATAATGGCTTCATTCATATTCTTGGTTCCATGATAATTTGTTTCGATAACTGTTCTGGACTAGGCCAGTCGTCAGGCCCAATCCAGTAGTGGTCAGCCAACCCGGCAAGGGGAGGACCAGCTCAATTGGGCCCAATCCAACAGCGGTAATCCAGCCCGACAAAGGAGGGATCAGTTAAACTGATAGTTGGGACACCAGCGCAGTTGGGCTATCCGACATCAACGATGCAGACTAATCACTATAAATATCATCAGTCACTAGGTGTCAGGTACGCAATTCATTCGAATATTCACTAGATAGTACTGTAGCTCGATATAGCTGACTTGGGCGTCGAAGTGTCCTTGCAGGTACACCCCCCCCCCCCCCCCCCCCCGCGCGCGCGTTCATGTCATCCTCATTCTACAGTATCAGACGACCCGTTCCTTGACCATCTCTAAAGACGACCTCAATGTACGGATCATTGGCGACCACAGTGGGAGCAAGCTATCCCACCGACATTTCAAATGCCTCCAAAGGCAACTCGAGGCAGACCGCAGTCGACCGTGGCCGAGATACCAGTCCGTCCACCCCCAGCACCTGAAGGAACGATGACAACGCTGAGGTCGTCGCCCCCGGTGCCCAACCGGGTATGACCCAGCAGATCAACGTCACCCTTCCGGCCAACTTGGTTCAAGAGCTCCGGGAACAACTTCGAAACCAAGACCAGCAAATCGTTCGGCAAAACGACCTCCTCACCCAGATGGAGGATCAGGCGACGTCTAGGCGAGCAAACACAGCACTAGAACTACGTCGTCGCAACAACAGGTCGCTCAGTCCACGGGTCGAGTTGTCTAGGAGACATTGTTCGCCTCCCAGAAGACAGCTCGTCCCCAGATCTCCACCCTGCAGGAGGGTACGAGGAGGAGGACCAACCCCGCCCAGGATCACTCCATCCACTTCAGATTATACCTACTGGCCGGAGGAGTCTTCGCAGCAGGAATCCTCCTATGATTCGTCTGGCTCACCAGGCTCGGCGACTCGATCGCGCAGCCGGTCTTACGAAAGGCGCCCATGCAACCATCGATCACGCAGCCAATCTTACGAAAGGCGCCCACGCAACAATCCAAGAGACAATTCTGATGAAGAACGACATGGGCATCGAGGTCGACACTTCGAGGACCAACCACCTCGTAGGGGTAGAGTGGACATCAATTTGGGTCCATTCACCAGAGAAATAGACGAGTTTCGTATCCCACGCTCGTTACAGAAACCCCCCTCCGACCTGAAATTGTACAATGGCGTGAAAGATCCTGACGCCCATCTGAAGCACTTTGACATTATGATGAGGTATAGGGGGGTGCCCGGTTCTGTCAAATGCAAGATTTTCCCCTTGATCTTGGAAGGATCAGCTTTGGAGTGGTTCACTGAGCTACGGCCTAACACCATCTCTTCATGGGAACAGATGGCCAGGGTGTTCTCCGCCCGTTTCACAACTTCAAGGGTACAGCCTAAGTCTTAGGATGTCTTGATTGCGATCAGACAAGGACCCAATAAGTCCCTCAGAAGCTATGTGGAGCGGTTCAACCGGGAAACTGACCAGGTGAGGAATCTGGATGACAACCAAAGGCTGTGGTTCTTAAGGACCGGACTCCTCCGAGGAAGCAGATTTGAAGTCGAGGTCGGCCTACACGTGCCGAGAGATTTGGAAACCTTCCTCCGTAGATCTCAGAGGTTCATGAACTATGAAGAACGAACGATAGCTATTGAGGCAGGAATGAGTCGACAACCTCGCGAATAGCAACGGGCATGATACTAACAATTGCATGGCCCTCAAAAACAACATCGAAGAGCTGATCAGGAGAGGGAAGTTGACCCAGTATGTAAAGAAAGACCAAGCTGACAGGAGGGATGATAGGAAGCTGGTGCGATCACCTAGAAAGGGAAAGGCACCAGCTAACGAAGTAGCTAAAATTAGAGAAGAGGACGAGGATGAGGACGTTGAAGTCTTAGATACCAGAAAGTCTAAGGGAAGACCAGTTGCAATGGTGATAATGGGAGGTCTTCCCACTGATAGGACGGAAACAAACAAGTCCATGAAGAGATGGTGGGATCAGATCTTGAGCGTCGCATCAACGTCCGCCCCAAGGGTCTTCACGAAGGGACCACCCATCTCATTTGGGGACGAGGACCTCCTAGGTGGGATGCCCAACCACGAAGTGCCACTAGTCGTATCTGTAGACATGGCCAACATAGACGTCAAAAGGATCCTTATCGATCAGGGTAGCTCTACAGATATCATTTTCGAGGACCTCCTGGATGTACTGAAAATATCAAGAGAAGATTTGAGACCTTATAGGGGAACAGTCCTAGTCGGATTCAATGGGTCGACCACCACCCTTATCGGACGTATTGAGTTAATGGTCACTTTCGGGGATGACACCGTAGAGAAACCTTTGTGCATTACGGTCAGGACACACTTCATAGTACTCCCGTGTAAGTTAATCTACCAATGACTCATCGGTCGCTCCACACTAGCGCGTCTAGAAGCAGTCCTGTCCACTAAATGAAGTTTTATACTAAAGAAGGGGAGATAGCAACAGTCCAGGCCGACCTGCTTTCAGCAAAACGAGCATTCTTCTTAAGTCTCAAGGAACAAGGTGAACAAGTCAGGAAAGAAATAGAGGATGTCATGAAAGGAGGAGAGCAAGTTAATGTGGTCGATCTTGTTGCTCGATACGACCCTGACAGTGAAGAAGAGGAGGGGGACGACCTCCTAACCAGGGAACTCAAGAAGAGGATCAAGACGCCGGAGCCTGATGAAGAAATCAAACAAGTTCAGTTGGGGGACGACCACGAAAGGACGGTCAAGATTGGGAACGACCTCCCTGGAGCGCAGCAGACATGCCTGGAATCCCACCACAGGTAGCTTGCCACCACTTAGCTGTAGACCCTGAAGCTAGATGGGTCGTCTAGCGAAGACGGGTGCAAAAAGAAGAGAAGGCGCAGGAAGCAGTCAAAGAAGTGGAAGACCTTATTGAAGGTAGATTCATCAAGGAAATAAAGTATACAACCTGGCTATCCAATGTGGTCTTAAGAGAGCATGCCCAAAGGACGTGTTCCCAGTGCCCAGCGTGGACAGACTGGCCGACAGTGCAAGCACTAGTAGAAAGTTGACATTAAAAAGCATCATTTAGCATCGGTTTTTTGAACACCCGATGCTAAATGTGGACGCGGTGGCAATTTTGTAATTAAGTGGAAGTTTTGCCTTTTACCAGCTACATTTAACATCGGTTGTGTAAACAACCGATGTTAAATTTCTATGTTAAGCACGTTTAGCATCTGTTGTTAATAAGACCCGATGCTAAAAAGTCCACTTCTATTTGATTTCTCTCGCGTTCTCGACATCTTCATCAGTCAAGCCTCTCACGTTCTCTCGTTCTCTCGTTCTCAGAACTCTCTCATTCTCAACTCTCGTTCTCAACTCTCACTCTCTAAACGCGTTCTCACTCTCTGAATCTTCCTCGCAATGTTGCAGTCTTTGTAGCAAAACTCAAATGCCAAAACCCTAAGTTTAAATCAAAAACGCTAAAGAGAAAGAAAGTCTTGGACCGCGTTCTTTGAATCATGGAGATGGAACGCGATGTTGAGCTGGGACGTCCCTGAGGTCCCCAAGGTAACTTCTTTTCTGGATCCCATAATCTTAGATCTGATAGTTTTTCTTTTTTCCCTTGTGGTTTCATCTTTTCTGGTTGTAGATCTGGTGGGATTTTTGTAAATTAGTTGTATTAGGTTCAGGTAAAATTGTTTCTTTCGTTTCTCATGATTTATGATTTATGTCACGATTTGTGTTTTATTTGATGGATCTGTGTTTTTTTGACAATATTTGATGGATCTGTTAGGTATTGTTGGTCTTTAGATCAATATTAGGGAACGGGCATGATTGTTTAATAATCGGTTCTTCTTTTTGATACTAGTTGACTTCATTCATTATATTGTTTAGTAACAGTGGTCTTGGTTGTGAACTGATTTTCTGTATAGCTACTTTCTACATGTATAGAGAAGGATCTGATGACTTAAATATTGCTTGTGAGAATGAAGTTTGTTACCTTTTTAATTTTCCAATCATATATTAGAATATCTGAAATGCCTAAACTATTTGTCATATTTTATTTTATACTTTGTTTTATTAATCAACACATTTTCTTTGTATTTAAAATGGCATGTTTGCTAATTAAATAGAAGGAGCAACTTCATATTGAAGAAAAAGGTAGAGGAAGTATGTGTCTTACACTGGAGGCTCTTAATGAGATGCCACATGCATCCAAGATGTGTACTATCTACACAATGTGTTTGCTGCTTCATCAAATTCACTAGGTTGGATGACTTCACTTGACTTCTTGACTATATGTGTGTGCTTCATATTCTTGAAAATGTAATTATTGCTTGAAAATATATGATGCTGGTTCCTTAAAAATAATTGTTGGTGCAGATTTGCAATGCAAAACTCCACATGACCTTGTGGCAGAGAACTATATTCTCTGAAAGGTTGCTAAAGTTTCAAACCTCAGTCTGTTGATGTTAAGGTCCGTTTTGGTGTGCTTCTTTTGTTTACTGATTCACAAGTGCTTGGTGATGGCTTATGCTTATTTGCTCAGGTTTCATACAGAGGAAGAAGGAAGTGCTTTGCAGCTAAAGCAATCACAATCACAAAGAAGGAAGAGCTTTGCAGCTAAAGAGGAAGAAGGAAGAGAAGGATGAGCTTTGCAGCCTGTTGCTATTTATTGTCTGGGTGTTTTTTCATGGATTATCAATTTATTGCTTGTGGCTTTGGTATTTTTAGATGTTCCATAATATATAACTTGAAACATGGATATGTTATGAATTTAACAAGCTCATATACTAGGAATTCATTTATTTCCACCCACGGTCGAATGTAAGGTTTTGCATGTGCTCATATTTTAGTTGAATTGAATCTGAACACTCATTAAGGTTTATTTCATTCACACTTTCACAGGGAAAGAAAAATCCAATCACAGACTGCCAATCAGTGGTGTCATTTCTGAATCATGTAAAAGCTGCAATGGAAATGAAAATAGACAGGTATTTTCACCAATGTTTATCAACACTTTTCTTGTTTTATTTCATCGTTCATTGGAGTTGGAGTTGGAGTTGGAATTGGAATCATAAGCTGCAGGGGTTTCATTTTTTCTTTCTTTGAATGGTTTTGTTTCCTGTGATTTCAATGCTAACCAATCTTCAATGTGTGATGATATGGTGCTCTTTATTTTCTTTTATTGTTTGATCATTCATGAGATGAGATGTGGTGTCTGGAGGTTTATTTGAACGTTTGATAATTCGAATTGATCTCAGGAAATTCGTCTAGAGCTGTAAATATTGCAAAAGAGATGATGCTTCATCTTGTCTTGTTCGGTTTGGGCTGTAAATAGTTTTGCGATAGTTTTTCTTAGTCTTCCTCCGCCTCTAACTATTTTGCTACTCATCCATCACAACATTCTCATCTATGCTACTTGAATCCGATTATTTACATCTCCCTCAATTTCTCCATCATTTTGCATAATGGACCCAAGATATTTAAATCATTTTGCATAAGTTAGGGCTGCTTTGCCTTTTACTAAATTTCATTCCATGTATTCCATCTTCTACACAAATGGAAACCATGTGCTCGTCTCCAAGTCTCTACTTTCCCATTGATGTTACTGTGAAACACATTAAGACAGGCATAGTCGATGGATGCTCACAATATATTAATCATAATATTTTAATGTGTCCAGTTTCTTACTCCACATTTGCAGCTTGTTGATACAAATATTACTTATAAGGATGTGGGTTCTTCCTCAAAGAAAAGCTTTACCAAGATGTCTAACTTAAATGATCAAGAGCTGGGAAATTTATCGCTAGATACGTGGAAGAGAGCTTTTAGAGAAGCCTGTGAAAGGATCTGTCTTGTCCAAGATGAAGGGCATGAATGTGGTTGTCTGTCTGTGCTGCCTAGATTGGTTAGTCCATCTGGTTCCTTTGTTTTTCTTTTATTATGATAATGACAGATTCTTTAGTTTTTCACTGAAAAACCAATTTGTATTTTGTTCTTTTTAAATTGTCATTTCTCCATAGGTTTAGTTGGCATGTATAGGGGAAGAGCTTCGAAATGGATGGTTGTGTAAGGGTATGTAATCTGCCAATGAAATTATAGATTAAGATGTTAATAAAAGGAATGAGAAAACTGAATAATAAGGCAATTATTAGCTGTGCCTTCTATATTTGCTATTGATTACTCATTACTATATATAATCCTTAGGTATCCTTTGGTTTTTTAATCTTAGAGTTTACAAGAAAATTAGTGTGTCGAAAATAACAGCCATATGCATTGAGTATAAGGATACACTATTTCTTGTGTTCTGGATTTATGGCTTTATGCAGTCTTAGTGCATATGGCAGCTTTGGTGGCTTTATACAATAGGAGATTCGTCAGCTTTGGGCGGAATTCTTTGTCAAGATACGTACAGAGCAAAAGAATACACTATTTCCAACCAATTAAGTTATTTTGAGCAAAAGGATACCACATTTTGAACAATTGTTATTTTGTAAGATATTATGTTTAATGGAATTTAAAGTATGTTAGGAAAGGGATCCTTTGAACAATTGTTATTTTGTAAGAGATTATGTTGAATGGAATTTAAAGTATGTTAGGAAAGAGATCCTTAGAACAATTGTTATTTTGTAAGATATATTTATTATGTGTTGATGATTGGAATTATCGCTGTATATAACAGGTTAATAATATGTCGGTATGGATAAAAACAAAAAAAATATTAAAAAATATTAATACATTTAGTATCGGTTATACAGAAACAACGATACTAAATGTACTTACTTAGGTACATTTAGTATCAGTGTTTCTGTATAATCGATACTAAATGTACCTTAGTAATACATATAGTATGGGTTATACAAAAACACCGATACTAAATGTACCTTAGTAATACATATAGTATCGGTTATACAGAAAAAACGATACTAAATGTACTTACTTAGGTACATTTAGTATCGGTGTTTCTGTATAACCGATACTAAATGTACCTTAGTAATACATATAGTATCGGTTATACAAAAACACCGATACTAAATGTACCTTTGTAATACATATAGTATCGGTTATACAGAAAAAACGATACTAAATGTACTTACTTAGGTACATTTAGTATCGGTGTTTCTGTATAACCGATACTAAATGTACCTTAGTAATACATTTAGTATCGGTTATACAGAAACACCGATACTAAATGTGCCTTAGTAATACATATAGTATCGGGTGTTTATGTACAACCGATACTAAATGTAACCTTACAGTACCTTAGTAGTACATTTAGTATCGGGTAAAAAACCGATACTAAATGATCGGACATTTAGTATCGGTCGATTTAGTATCGGTTCCACAACCGATACTAAATGTGCAAAACAACCGATACTAAATGTCAAATCTGCACTAGTGAAGCGGTTTCAGATTGTTATCGTTTCTAGATGCATACTCAGGGTACAACCAGATCGCTATGCACCCAACTGACCAAGAGAAGACAGCTTTTATGACAGATAAATGCAATTACTGCTACCGTGTTATGCCCTTTAGGTTGAAGAATGCTGGTGCGACCTACCAGATAATGATGAACAAAGTCTTTCATGAATATATAGGCATGGTGGTTGAAGTCTACTTAGATGATATGGTATATAAAAGCAGAGAGGACTCAAGACATGTGGATGACGTCAAAGAAGTATTCGCGGAGGCTCGGAAAAACTCCCTCAGGTTCAATCCTGAGAAATGCACCTTTGGGGTAAGAGCAAGCAAGTTCCTAGGTTTCTATCTCATGGAGAGGGGGATCGAGGCCAACCTAGATAAATGTAGAGCTGTAACAAAGATGAGGTCGCCCACCACTAAAAAAGAGATACAAAAGCTAAACGGGATGGTGGCCGCTCTCTCACGTTTTATAGCCAAAGCAGCAAACAAGTCCCTACCTTTGTTCAAGTTACTAAAGAAAGAAGTTAAGTTCCAGTGGACGCCTGAGTGTGAGCATGCGCTTGATCAGTTGAAAGAAGCTCTCCTGCAACCTGCAATACTGACCACCCCAGAGCTAGGAGAAACACTCTACTTATACCTCTCCATCACTGACGAGGCAATGTCAGCAGTGTTGGTACGAGAAGCAGGATCCAACCAAAATCCTGTATACTTTGTTAGCAAAGCATTCCAAGGACCTGAGCTAAGATATCAGAAGATCGAAAAGCTGGCCTTAGCACTCATCGTGCCCGCTCGAAGACAAAGACCGTAATTTGTGGCACATCAGGTCATCCTACGGACTGACCAACCTATCAGACAGATCCTGCACAGACCAGACTTAGCATGCAGGATGTTCAAGTGGGCGGTTGAATTGTCAGAATTTGGGATAAAATATGAGGCAAGATAAGCCACAAAAGCCCAAGTATTGGCCGACTTCGTAGCTAAGATGACCCCCATTCCTGAGAACCCCATGCACCCTCTTTGGATTTTACATGTGGATGGATCGTCTAACAGCAAGGACAGTGGGGCGGGTCTGATCCTGGAAAGTGATGAGGGGGCAACGATCGAGGTCTCCTTAACATTCTCGTTCTCCACATCTAACAATCAAGCAGAGTACGAGGCTTGCATTGCCGGACTATTTCTTGCCCTCCAGTTTAATGTGAAACTAGTTGAGCTATACTCAGACTCCCTACTGGTAGTGTCCCAAATCAAAGAGGCTTTCACTGCAAAGGATGAGGTCCTGCAAAAAAATATTTGACAAGAGTAAGAGAGTTATTGGAACGGTTCGAACACGCAGAAGTCAAGCGTGTCCCGAGGACGGAGAACGTAAGAGCAGATGTACTGTCAAAACTTGCAAGCACGAAGAACCCAGGAAACCACAGGAGCGTGATACAGAAAGTTCTCACACAGCCTAGTGTGCGACTTGAGCAGATCATCGTGGATCCTGATGTGTGCATGATCGACCTGGAAGGGAGCTGGATCGACCCTATCTTCAAATACATCAGGGATGGGGAAGAGCCTGAGGACCCCAAGAAAGCCACCCTGGTACGCAGACGAGCATCGTCTTATTCAATCATCAACGGACAGCTATATCGAAGGGGATTGTCCATGCCACTTTTGAAGTGCCTACCCCCTGAAGAGGCCAACTATGTACTTAGAGAAATTCATGAAGGAATCTGTGGCAACCACTTTGGAGGACGAGCCTTAGCGAAGAAGGCGCTGAGGGCAGGTTACTATTGACCCACCATGGAAGAAGATTCAAGAGTCTTAGTTAAAAAATGTAACAAGTGCCAAAGACATGCAGACGTCTATCTCGCTCCCCCGGTCGAGCTAAACAGCATGACCGCCCCATGGCCGTTTGCCTGGTGGGGAATCGATTTTCAGGGACCCTTTACAGTCGCTCCTGTACAGCTGAAATATCTTGTAGTAGTAGTGGATTATTTTTCCAAATGGATTGAGGCAGATCCCTTGGCAATGATAACATCTAAGAATTGCCTCCGGTTCTTCAAAAAGAATATTTTAGTCTGTTTCGGAATTCTAGAAGTGGTCGTGTCCGATAATGGCACTCAATTCACTGACAAGAAGTTTCTAGAGGCTTTGATCGAATTTGGAGTGAAGCAGCACTTCTCTTAAGTAGAACACCCACAGATTAACGGACAAGCAGATGCTGCGAACCGAGTGATCTTGCGTGGCCTTAGAAGGTGATTGGACGAGGCGAAAGGAAGATGGGCTGAAGAACTCCCATACGTACTGTTGGCATATCGAACGACCCCACATTCCACCATTGGGGAGTCCCCTTTCAAACTGGTCTATGGGACAGACGCTCTTATTCCTGTTGAAATCGGAGCGTTAAGCTGAAAGACGACCAACCCCAAACCACCTCATGAGAACGACCAGGCCATCAGGGAGCACCTGGATCTGACTGAAGAGCTTCGCAGCAAGGCATCCCTAAGAGAAAAATTGATCAAGCAAAGGATGACCACGAGGCACAATGCCAAGGTCATCCCCAGGGACTTCAGTGTCGGATAGTTGGTGTTGAGAAGGGCAGACATTGGGCAGAAGAACGTAGCCATGGGCAAGCTCGCCCCAAACTGGGAAGGCCCCCTACCGTATAGTCTCCAAAATGGGCAAAGGTGCTTACACGCTGCAGACTATGAGTGGTGGAGTGATTCCTAAGACTTGGAACGCCATCAACCTTAGGAGATATTTTATTTGATCGATCATTTTGTAAACAATGAAAGAATGTCATGTTGAACTCAATGAATGAAGTACTAACGGGGGACGCTCTTTTTCCCATTGGGTTTTTTATCCAGGCCCGCCCGTCCGTCAATGAAGACGAGGCATTTCTTACAGATGTATTGCTTTATTTTTTTAATCACGAGCAATCTCTCACGAACGAATCGAGAAGGATCCCCTCACGATGCGAGTTAAAATCAAACCGAGTTTGATAAACTGCAAGGTAAGGGTAAAACACTTAAACGAATTTAAGTAAAGAAGCGACCTAATAGACGGACACACTCCCAAGGGCGAGTTAAATCTGGGTAGAAACCCGGTAAACTGCCCACGGGCGCTGTCGATCCTACTTGAACGAAACGAGTGGACAGAGTAAGATAGCAAGCGAAAATAATGAGCCAAGCGAATAAGGCAATAAAATAATGAGCGCTCCTCCTTTGAGAGGATCAAGAGCTCCTCCTTTGGGAGGATCAACTCACAAGGGGCGACCCCCTCTACTCTTTAGGAGGTTCATGCTCTCCTTCTAGCGCAGAGCACTCCTCCTTTGGAAGGATCGACCCAAGTGGAGCGATAACACGATAAAATAAAGCAGACTTATCAATTTTCAGGATGCAACACGCAAAGCAAACGAACTATTTGTTTAGGCGCGAGCGTCCCTACTTTTGAAGGAACAACTCAAAAAAGGTGACCAGGCCTGCCAAGGGCGACCTGGTTTGACATGGACGACCTGGCGGCCCATACATCAGACATATCAAACAATCAGAGCATCAAACATGAGCAAATGAACTTAGGCAAAATAAGTCATGCAACAAAGTACCAAAGCATGAGCGATCAAAGTATGACTTACAACAAAATTAGACCAAATCCAAAAATAGAAAATATAAGTACAAGTCATCGTAAAATAACATCAGAACCACAAGAGGATCACTTAGTAGAGCGACCCGACCTAGCCCTCATGGTAACTGGTAGATAACCAAGCTGGTCCCGTCAGGCCTGCCTCTAGGCCTCACAATCCGGTCACCTAGGCCGATGTGGTTGGCATCCACAACGGTCTTGTCAACCACTAACCCAGGATTACAGAATTGGACTTTCTCTAGAGCATTAGTAAACTGCTCCTTTACGATCCTAACTGATTCCTGAGCAACCGTTTTAACATACTCTTCTGCGTCTTCCTTGGCCTTCTCGGTAGCCTCACTCGCCTGCTTCAAGTCTTAAAACCTCGCCCTCGAGTTTTGAGACCTACCCCTCAAACTCTTCAATCTTACGATCAGCAGTCTCTTTGGCTAACTTCAATTCTTGCAGCTCATCATTCATCTTAGCCTCAGCAGCCTCTTTGGCTAACTTCAATTCTTGCTGCTTTTCCTTCAAGATGTTAACCTTCCCCTCAGCTTCCTCTAAAGCATCCTTGGCTTCCTTAGCTTGACACAAAGCCTCTTCTCTCTTCACTTTCAACTCTGAAAAAGGAAAGGAAATAATCAACAATAAGCCAAAGACAACTTGGTAACAAAAGAAACAAAAAAGGGGGGAGGGGCGACCCGATAGAAGGGGCGACCCAAGAAAGGGGGACCTAAAGTCAAGCTATATTAACAAGTCAAGCTAGGCCAAAAGGCTTTACCTGCAAACCGTTCCTTCTCCTTTTCTTGAGACTTCTTCGGCTTTTTGGAAGCGGCCTTGAAGACATCAATAGCGGCCTCGAGAGGGTCCTCCCTGTAACGATCATAGTCAACAATAGCCCACTTGTCCAACCTCAACTTGGGAGACTTAGCACGACACTCTTTTCCATGCCTTTTCTTCTTCGATTGATCAGGCACGCCCTCAGAAAGGTTGATCGCCCCATCAGACACACTAGCGTCGGCCCGCCTCCTCTTACTTTTTTGGTGAAGGCCTTCAAGGTCACCCCCGAGATGTGGATCCACCAGAGAAGTTTGTGGATTCATCTCTTGACGTGGCGGAGAAGGAGGAGTAGGGGTCAAGCCCTTCGTACGAGTGGGGGTCGAGCCCTTTAGAGGCCTCTGTCTGGCCACATCAACCATATCAGCAAAAGACATCTGTTTCCACGCCATCTCGTTTGCAAGAAAACGAACGCAAAATTGTTAGATAACAATCAAAGTAGCAAATAATCGGTAAGAGGGCAGTCAAAAGAGAACAAACAAAATCATTACACATATTGATAAAAACAAAAATATAAACAAGAAAGACGGCAAACCTAAGACCACAGCCAACTCGTCAGGAGATCTAGCCAGAATGATTGGTTTACAGGGAAACGTCTTCTCTTTGGAAGCTAAATGGGAGTCCAAGTTCCTCAGCAATCGCAAAGTCTCCCTATCAGCTACATTCAGATGCTTTGGTATGAACCGATAGGTATATGGCTCCTTATTGTAGTGTTGCTGTGACCACGCAATAGGAAATTTATAATCAACCGCCTCTCCCTCATCATTCAGAAATGCCACCAAGTCCTGAGCATCACGACTAGTAGGGGCAACCCAAAGAAACTTACTCTTCCACTGCTTCTTCAAAGAGTCCATAAAAGGCCTAAAGAGTTTATAACCTGTGGTAGACTTCAAACAGAGATACCCCCACCTAGTCTTGCCACTATCTTTCTCTCCCCGTCGGTTGCTATCGAAAATAGTAAAGAAGAGCCTGAGAGAAACCGGCCTCTTGAGCTTGCCTAACAGGACCTTGTAGGTCTTGACGAAGGCCCAAGAGTTGGGATGAAACTGCGAAGGGGCGACTCCTAAGAAACGAAGGACTTCACGCTCAAAGGGAGAAAAGAGTGGTCGTATTTGCAAGGTGGAAAGAACCAGCGAGTACATGGTGAACTTTAGCTCGGTCGGATCTCGACTTGCCACTCCTGGCCTGTCGTACCGACACAGTTGACCGCCAAATGTAAATCTCTCCGTGTCACGGTCGTATGTTCCTTCAGAACGACAGTAGAAACCGAAGAATAATCTGTGTCATGACCTTATCTTAGCAAGTCGCGACGACTTGGTGCTCTGCCTAGTAGAACGGGATGACCGATCACCCAAAGAATGGGTAGGAGACTTAGACTGCCTAGAACCTTCCGAGGCTGGAGACTCAACATGAGGACCAGACTCGACCTCCTCATGAGAGCTCACCACCTCTTCGTGCATAGAATGCACCTCCTCATGAGAGCTCATCTCCTCCTCACCATCCGACATCTCGAGAGATCGTCCCTTTTTCAAGGTAGCAGCCTGAGCAACGTGAGGGTCAGATGTCGGAGGTTTGCGTAGGGTTTGCTTGGTCCTCGCCACGATATAAACCTGCAAGAAGGAGCGACTGCTCGTCAGACGAGTCTGTAGACTTGCAAGTGAGGGGGCGATTGTCTCACCCCAAGCCTGATTGCCCTT